>JBBBVM010000162.1:11461945-12923890 GCA_037355625.1 Petunia x hybrida
TCATCCCTCTCAACTAGTGGTTCACAATTACTCACAAGTTGACCAACCGACTCTACACTAGTTGCAAACACATTATAGTCACATAACTCATCAACTAGTATTGAGTTTTCACCAACACTACCAAAAGACAAGGAAGTAACATGTTCAAGGGAAGAACTTTCACATACCTTTGAGTGGCCACCTTGCTCACTCAATGCACTTGAGGTGGCATAAATTGTCTCTTCACCTTGAAGCTCACATTGACAAGCTTCTTCACCTTGTCTATCCTTCTTGGGACTTGATCGAGGCTCCATTGGTTTGCCTCCAAGAGTACCTACACAAGCATTCACAAAAGTAGAAGAAAAAGATAAAGAGTTAAGGTTAGCATAAGGGGTGTCCTCACTCTTTTTTCCCTCTTTCTTTTCCCTCATTTTCTTTTCAAGGTTAGGTGTAGATTCGGGTGGTGACATCCCACTCACATCACTCAACACATTCTCTCCTTTTTCCGCTCGAGGAATGTCACCGGTCACTCCCTTACTCCTCTCAATCTTTTGTCTCTCGAATTCGGGTGAGTTGGGACGAGGCCCAAGAATACCCATGGCCGGAGTAGGTGGACTTTTAACATCAACCCGGAATCTAGGACTAAGAGACTCATCACTTGAGGTCTCTTTCTTCTTTGTTGGTGAACCACTCGGCTTTGGAGCTTGTGGTTTGGGGTTCACCTTGTCGACAATTGTCAACTCTTTTCTTGCACTAGTCCCACCCTTGCTTGTGATTGTAGGACTTCTTGTTTGCTTTCTTTCATCCTTGAGTTGAGATACTTGCTCCTTTTCTTTTTGCATAGGCCTAGAAGATGTACTAGGATAAAACTTAAACTTTGCCCGGCAAGGTTCAATGTCATAAGTTCTTTGCCCCTTGCTCACTTTGTACACATCCTTCATGAGATCATATCGCACCCTCTTGCCTTGCAACCACGATTTTCCTAGCCAAACACCATAATACTCCATGGGGTACACATCACACCAAACGTATTCTTTGTAACTCCCATGAGATATGAGTACCCGAGCTTCACTAGTAACCCAAACACCTTGACATTCATAAGGATATTTCAATTTGTAGCATGGTATCTTTAGTCTATTAACCCAAGAGGTGTTAACAAAATTAGTAAAGGCTTCACTAATCTTGAGCAAGCATCCTCCTCTACCATTCACCTCAAAAATGAACCTACACTCACACATGTCTTGTATAGGATCAAGTCCAAGAAAGCCATCACCCCCAAGTTGGGTTCTCCTTATCCCTCCACTAGTGGCAACATCACTAGAACACCCTCTACTTCCCGTCACTCTTCCAACATTAGAAGTGTTGTTGAAAGTCGGGGAAGATATACCACTATGGAACCCATAATTGCCTCTCGCCTTGGCTCCATAGCCCATAGCACCACTCCTACCACCACTACTAGAGCAACGCACCCCCGTAACGGTAAGAGCAAGACCATTTCTCCTTCCACCATTCACATGGGAACTAAAAGATGCAAACCTCCCATTTTCCATGGAACAACCACCACCACCTCCCATACTAATGGAAGGTCCTCTACTACTCTCTTGCTCACCACAAGCAACATCAAGAGAAGATGCAATTGAACAATTCTCATAATCAACCTCATCACCAATTCTCTCTACGTCACTATCATCATGTTCAAATTCATCACAAGAAGAGTAAGTAGGATCATCATACCTTGAAGCGTCACCATCCTCGGATTCTTGACTAGAAGCATAAGGATCAACAAGTTCATCATGAGCCTCATAGTCATCATCAATCTCACGATCATCATAGTGAACCGCTTCATCAACATAGGAACCATGGTTTCCATCATCATAGTAATGGCCATCATCACCCTCGTAGGAACCATAGTCTCCATCATCACCATACGTGTCATAGCAACTCGCATCATTCCCACAAGAGCCATAGTCTCCACAATCAACATCCGACATTGTTGCAATCCCAAAGCACAAAACCTCCCGAAAGTCACTCCCTCACGTGTATCACTCAATTTATGAACACTCAAGAGCGAGGCCTTTACAACTTGGGAACCAAGGTGATCACAACTAGTATGTCCAAGTTAAAGTTCGGAATGGAGTTAATGAGACTCTATGGACGGACGGTTATTTAAAGTGCGCACTTGAGGCCAAAGAAAGTTCTACGAATCTTCTTTGATTTCTAATCTCCTCTACGCACGATTACCCTAATACGCTAAAGGATTAGTGTTAATAAAGTAGGCCAAATACCCTAGAAACACAAACCAAGAGGTACGGAAGCAAACGGAACACAAAAACACACAAAACAAAGCCAAACGGAGCCTCCCCAGGAGTGGGCGGTCCGCCTCTGTAAAGGGGGCGCCCCGCCTACTCAAAATCCAGAGAGTAGCATGAAAAGAGGCGGTCCACCTCTTAGGAGTAGGCGGTCCGCCTACTGGGCTTCTCAGCACGGTCCGAAAATGAGTTTTTGGCTCGTTTAGCACCCAAAATCCAACGTTTTCGACTTGTTTTTGATTCTAATGATACCCAAAGGTGTATATGGTATTTCTAAACAATCCCCAATAGGTTTAAACCCCAATCAAACAACAACAAATCAATTTTGATTCTTGAGCAAGTTCTAGGGTTCTTTGAAAATTTTGGGAATTTGATTTCTTCAAATTTTGAAATACACCACCAAATGTTGTAATTTTGGTATCAAAGGATCGGGAATGCAATAAGGAACAAACCCCAATGATTTTTAACGCATGGGTGTTCCAATCCAACAAGTTCCACCAAAATTTGTTCAATTTTCAAGTTTTTCTATTTTTTTTTTTTGTTTTCTTCAATTTTTCAAGAACAAGAACAACAAATCAAGATAAAGAGTCACGATCGAGGGTTTGTAAGAACAACACCTATCCGTGCTCTGATACCAAATGATAAGAGCCAATTTACGCGGAAGCAAACTATACGATAATCAAGCGGAAGCAAGTAAAGGATAACAAGAAAACAAGAATGGGAAGGCAAGAAAATAGAAGAAAGAATCGAATTCAATTTACTAACGTTAATTGAATTCAAAAGGGAGAAGGGAAACTTGAACCTTACAATGGAATCTAACTAGATGTCGATCTCCATAGGTTCCAAGTCGAGACATACACGAGCCTCGGGCTCACACAAGAAGGGCTCGGCCTCTTCAATGTTCTCTCTCAAGATTCTATCTTCAACAATGACTAACTAACTCAAATAAATGACTAAGTGTGGTATTTATAGGTTCACCACACTTCTAAATAAAATGTCTAAATAGCCCCTAAGTCTAGTCAAAACAATACATGTCACATAGGGCTATAGTTGGAATTACACTCAAAATAAGTAGGAAACCCGGATAGGCCTTCAGCACACTAGGCGCCCCGCCTGAATAGTAGGCGCCCAGAGTAGGCGCCCAGCCTGGAAAATGGGCGGTCCGCCCCTTCAGTAGGCGGCCAGAGATCCTGAGGGTGTGTAGTCAACTAGGCGGTCCGCCTAGTCCAATGGGCGGTCCGCCTCCTTCCTGGGAGACTTGGAAACGGCTCAAAATGGACTCTAAGTGTTCCTCCTTGGTCCGTAGTCGGTCCTCCCCCATTGGCGCTCAAGTCCATGACTCCAAATCACTCTCGAACCCTCCTCCGGTGCCCTTGCCTTGTACTCTTTGTGCTCTCAAGCTTGGCTCTTGATGGTTGGCGTTTTGGCTCCAATTTGGATCTTATCACTTCCGAAACGACTTACCGAGGTCTTTTCAGAAAACCTATACTAATTTGTAGTTCAAGCTCCATCTTGTTGTCGGATCTTCTTTTCCCAATTCTTGTGGACTTGAACTCCCAGGCTTTGGCTTGTTACTTTGTTGCATTCCTATTCCAAGCTGGCTTTGTTTAAGTCCCAGTAAAAAACTATCCATGTAGCGGTGTTGCTGCTCTATTCTTTTTCCATACTGACTTGTAGCTTAGCATTAAAATCAGCTTCTTGTTTTCAAATGCCAACCTGGGTGTCAAGCATCAACTTGGCTTCCTTCAACTTTTGTGATGCACGAGCTCTATTTCACTCCAAAAATTTCTATAAGTTTTCCTGCTTCATCAAGTAGTGAAATGCCAAGATATAGAGAATGTTGGGCATCATTAATCTCTTAAATACATTAAAATCCATAAAAAATTTATATCAAAATATAGGAATACATGCCCAACATCAATTTGTTCCAATCGAACCTTTCAATCAAGATATTTGTCTGGAACACTAGGTCCTCTAAATGGTGGAACAGTGATCTTGACACTGTTCAAGTTTGTATCTCTACCACCTCGAGCTTACTCCGGATACTCATCATAATAATCATTAGCCTCACGTTCAAGATGTCGGTCAACATACGCTCCTCTTTCTCGACCTCGAGGGTTGTAACTGCCTTGCTGAGCCTGACCTCGTGGAAAGAATAGTGGCTCATATTCAGCCTCAGCCTTAGGATATTCTATGTCTCGAACATCACCTTCTTCAGAACCGGATGCTAAATTCCTTAGGGGCCTTTGAACTGGTGGTAAATCAGCCTGGAGAATACCCAAGTTTGGTCATTCTTCAGCTCTCAATTGTTGGTGCCGGGCCAACTCTGCAAATTGCGCCGGTCACATAGGAGTAGAATTGCTCATTCCAGCTCTGGACCCTAGTAAGGCCTCGAAGGCTCGTTCAATTTCGAGATTAGCAACTCGAGCACCCACTAACGAGAATTCACTAACACAAAGAAAGAAAGAGACTTAGGATAAACTACCCCTCGTTTCCCCTTTTGGACTCCTTGGACAGACCACTCTTGTATAGAATTAGTAGTGATCCCTCCATATCCACTTGTACGGACTATGGTTTTTCTTTATCCACTTTCTTCTTTCAATCTTTTACCTAGGGTTTTAGCAACGGCGCTAAACCTTTCTTCTTCAATGGAATAGTGAACTTTCCTTTTCCAATGCGCGGACTACTTAAGCTTGTTCACATTCTAACAACAAGGTCCTGTTAACAATTTAACAATTTTTCGGTGTATGGACGGTGTTGTATGAAAGAGCTTCAATGTATTTCAAGAAAAACATACGACAAAAATCAAACTCCAACAAACTCAAACAACCGCAAACAACCAGGCTATCAGACTCCGAAGTCTGACAATTCAACCATGTACAAACCCTCTTCGTCAAATAACGTACGACCAGTGGTTTTCAGGTTCTACAATCACTGATAATAATGAATTTTTCTTTTCTACTTTCTTTTTTGTAAAAACAAAAACAACAACACAACCAAGAACAAGAAATGGAAACAGAAATGACACAAAAGCACGAGATAACATAGAACATGATTGGATTCGTAAGAACAAATCTAAATCATGCTCTTATACCAAGATGGTGCAATGTAAACCCAACAAAGAAATGAAACACACACGGAAGTAAGAACGGGAAAGTAAAGATAAAAACAAGACAAAAACTCAGCTACAATCAAACAATATCGAGGAACTAGTCTGGACATCTTTTGATTAGATCGTGAATAGGTGATGACGCCCAAAAATCGTGCTAAAAAGGATAAGTGGTCGCTTCAAATATAACCTAGTTTAACAAGTCCAGTATCGAATACCACAGGGAGAAACATCAAGTTCTAGTAACCTTAATAACCAAAGATTCAAAGTTCAACAATAATGTTTCAAGTATTGAACTATTAATTTAACTAACTATTAACTAAGATAAACTAAGAATGATAAAAATTGAACTTTCAGATGTTAAAAAGCCTAGGATAATAAATTCTCCTGATATATTCCTAACTAGGATTAGAAAAATAACAAGAAAATAAAATGATAAAAGTAAGACCCAATTTGAATTGATTTGGAATTAAGGAAACAAATTATTAGGTGAGGCCTAATAACACCCTTAAAACAACAATAAAAAAAAACCTATACTAATTAGTCCTCAATTGAATTAACATTCAATTGTAAACCAAGGAAAGAAAGTGCTCAGGCAACATGCTTAGCTAATGTTTACTCACAACCATAATCATCATCCAATTCTAACTAAGGCTAAGTACTCCTAATGACACTATATATCGTAATCCATAGGTTTCTCACGAAATGACTAAGTAGTCCCTAGGTACAAAATAGTAAACTGTTAAACTATCTGAAACGCGCCTCTTCGCGATGCGCGACCAATGAGAATGTTGCGCGGTGGCCTTTTGATACCTTTGCACGCGCAACGTCTCCGCACCACAGGCGGGCCAGACGAGGGTCAGCCGCTCGGCCGAGTGTCGGCCGTGCGCTAAACAAGTGTCAGTCGGCTAGACAAGGGCTAGTCGTATGCTGGACGAGTGTCAGCCGAAGGCTTGAAGGGAAGCCATGGCCATGTGTTAGACGAGTGCTAGACATGTGCTAGATGAGGGCCAGCAAGGTGCTGGACGAGTGTCAACTGGGCGCAGGCTGAGTGTCAGCCGCGCGAGCTGTGTGCGGGCACGAGTGTCAGTGCCGCACGTTTTGGAGCTATAGGGGGACTCTTGGAATATAGGATGAGGGCCTTGTTCCTAAGATGCTATAGAGTGTGCATACCAAGTTTGGTGCCGATGGGAGCTTGTTTGCCTATGGGCTTGACTTAGCCAAGAAGCAGTGGCATTGTGGTAATTATGCTGACCTTCTGAGGGCTATATCTCTTTCCACGACTATGGGAATGAGATGAAACTTCATGGAAGTGTGAAGGAAGTCAAGAGGAATCTCTAGGAATAAACGGCACCTCATTAGAAGGTCGGAGTGGAAAGTTAGACCTTGTACGATTCTCTGGACAAAAGATGTCAAGTCTTGAGACATTGGTTTAATTTTTAAGGACATATGTAAGGGGGCAGACATGGTGACAGCCTACCAGCCCTCCCCGTGCACTTTATCGGGAAGTCGGCCTGCCTGGACATCTCACAGGAGTGTTCCAGGTATCCATACGAGTCAGGCGACTCTATGGACGATGTGTGGCCAGAGGGCCAACGTTGGGTGAACAACGGGCGGCAGAGGCTTGACGGAAGGAAAGACTAAGCCCCGCAGGCTGTCTTCGGATATAATAAAGACCTTTGTGTCGATTGAGTACTCAAGGAGCTATTGAGAGCCTCGTGTATTGACTTGCAAGCATGGCCAGGGTTCAACCATTCAAGCAAGGGCTCGTTGGCCTAGATGTGCAGTCGTGGCGCGACGCTGCACAACTCAAGAGGGAGGCATGATGCGAGGGATACGCTTGCCATTGTCACTGGGAGGTATCCTTGGAGTCACGCATGACAAGGGCCAAAGGCTAAAGAGTTGTCCTACTCGGGTGAAGCCAAGCCAAGTGCCAGGGCAGAAGGCGAGGGGCAAGCTTGAGGATTGCACTTCGCGCGCAGGAGCGACGCTTAGTGCTAGGCGAGGAACGGGCAGGTCCTAAGCCAACCCCGGATGTGCGCACACTAAAGTTTCCGCATATGAGATGCGTACAGGGGAGAGACCTTCGGGTGGCACAATTGAAGCTAGGTCACTGAGGCGAGCTTCCTAGAAACCTGGGACAAGGAGCAGGCTGGCTTGTAGTCAGTTGGGACTACGAGCACCGCTTGGGCCAAAGGTGTGCCGCTGTCATAGGGAAGGTGCGGCCCGTTACAGTTGGTATTTGCGCCGGTAATGGGATAGAGCATGGAACGCACTGTCGGAAATATTTTTTGAGCATTGTGATTTTGAGACGCCATCAAAGCACAATTTGTACTTGCATAAGGGCTTGCAGTGCATTGTGAGCTGAGCCATCGGGGAAGGTTGATCCGTGCCAACAAGGAGTCGGTTTTGGTAAAACGCGTGAGGCCATGGTTGATGTCACAGCTTAAGAATGCTGAATTGTCAGTGCAATATTGGAATGTCATTGTGGAGATAATATCAAAGCAGGAATGATATTCAACATGTTAGTTTAGGCGGCAGACCCGATAGGGCTGTTTTTTGAGGGATTCGAATGAGGCATCGTTGCTCAGCAAGGAGCACCAACGTTCTGCGCTGTTGGGATGATTTTGCAAAGATGGGACGGACGGTTAGCAGGAGCTCAATTGTCTTGATTGCGGGATATCCATCAGTTGTAAAGGAACTCTGTAAGCAGTGGGTTAGCAACTTTGCAGAAGTTGTTAGCCATATTGGAGAAGGAAAATGGGCGACAAAATGAATTCTTTCGAATAGTATGGGCTTTCGTTCAGAGAGGGACATGCCGATAAGTTGGGTGGCCAGGAAAAGGGCCATGATTGACAGGTCGAGCAACCATGTTGTAAACAGATGCAAGCCAGGGGCTACTTATATTTAAGCAGATCGTGGAGATCATGCCATGATGCGAGTGGTGCATCATTTAAGTGTCTTTCCAGTGGGATTGACTTGAGTAGCCTAAGAGCATTGGGAATGCGCGGAGCATAATGCGTGTAGCATAAAAGGGATGCTAGAAGTACGTGAATTAAGGGGCCTTCCAAAGGGAAGACTTAAGCACCATGGAGCATCGAATGAAGTCCTTCTGAGGAGTTGGACATTGCGAATGCCTAGCAATCTTAAGGGTTGCAATGAATGGAAGGCGAGTCCCTCGACAACCATGTCGGTTGAGTAGGCTTGAGAGCCGAGCTAGTACGGGGGTGTTGGCATGAATGTCTCACTATCAACCGATTTGGATGATTAGGTAAGGCACCCACCATCGCAGGTGAGAGTGATCTCCAAATATGAGCTCTATGTATTGGGTGATGCCAAAGCTAGAGCGGGGCGTTCCAGGAGGCCTCGACAACCGTAAAGAAGGGCTTGAGAGCAAGCGGTTTGCGGGGTGTTTGGGTGTCATGATGAGGTGGTGTCAGCCACCATGTTTGTTACTGGAAGGAGCCAACCTACCTAGTAGGGAGGCAAAGTTGGAATGGATAGCCAAACCACTTTTTATGGGAGGCAAATATGGGACTGCGCGGAGCAGATAGACGGAACGGGCCAAAACCATTACGTGGTGAGGCATTGGGTGCTGAATCAAACTGGGGATAGCGACGCTACGGATTGGATGGGTTGCCATGTTTGAGAATTGAGTCTTTCCAAAGCTAAGGGTACAGAGGTACACCAAATCGGGAGGCGCATACAGGTTGAACAAGGCATTCTTGCTAGTTGGGCCAAGTACAAGGAGTACAATTCGGGATCTGCTAAGGAAGTGATAGTTTGAAAACAAAGAGCTTTGTTTGGAATGCAGCAAAGCTATCGCTTTGAGAATTGAAGTCCTCAGAGGAGTACGTCCCAAGAGCTTGCCAAGCACCAGAGGGTGCGAGGGAATTTGAGGAGCCAAAGTCACCAGGCGTGGAGCGTGGGTTTCTAAGGCCGGATTGGATGTTCAATTGGGGCAGAATTGGGCATGAGTAGCCGGTAGTGTCTTTGTGTGGGCTATTGTCGATCATTCGTGATTTTCCTTGAGTATGGGATCAAGCAACAAATTACTCCGATTTATGGGATCGGGATTTGATATTGTTCACATAATGGCATAGTGGAATCTTTCCAGAGGGAAATGGCGGAGAAAGACCATGAGAGTATGGTTGGCAAGGAGCCACATCGTGGGATGCCTACCGAAATTGAGGAGATTCTCCTACTTGATTGGGGGAGAATTTGCCTATGATGAGGCAATTGTGCATAAGCGAAATCCTGAAGGGAGTAAATCGTCTAGAGGTGGAGAATAGGGCCGCAAGGCGCGGTTGGACTGTGTGTGCCACACCAGAGGGTGCCTGAAGTACACACCAAGAGCGAAGGGAGCTAGCTGGATAGATGATGGCCATATGAGCTATGGCATGGTTGGCCGATATGCCAACACAAAGGAGTTGTCTTCAGAGGAAGCAACAGTTAGTCACCGCGGAGGCATTGTCGAAGTGATCATCGCGGAGATGGAGTGCAGAGGAATGCTTGGACGAAACTTGGAAGGAGCAGTGATGGGCAAGCCTCCTATTTTAAGAGAAGGGACTTGAGGATGTCCAAGGAGCCTTCAAAATTGGAACCGTGATGGAGAATCCCGAGGGGGCAAACTCTGGGTTTTCGTGGACTTAGGCAGTTAGTCATTGAGGACGATGCCTAGATCGAGTTGGGGAGAATGTTGCACGGCGCCCTTTTGATGCCTTTGTGCGCGCAACATCTCCGCACCACATGCGGGCCAGACGAGGGTCAGCTGCTCGGCCGAGTGTCGGCCGTGTGCTAAACGAGTGTCAGTCGGCTAGACGAGGGCTAGTCGTATGCTGGACGAGTGTCAGCCGAAGCCTTGATGGGAAGCCATGGCCATGTGCTAGATGAGTGCTAGACATGTGCTAGATGAGGGCCAGCAAGGTGATGGACGAGTGTCAACTGGGCGCAGGCTGAGTGTCAGCCGTGCGAGCTATGTGCGGGCACGAGTGTCAGTGCCACACGTTTTGGAGCTATTTGGGGAATCTTGGAATATAGGATGAGGGCCTTGTTCCTAAGATTCTATAGAGTGTGCCTACCAAGTTTTGTGCTGATGGGAGATTGTTTGCCCATGGGCTTGACTTAGCCAAGAAGCAGTGGCATTATGGTAATTATACTGATCTTCCGAGAGCTATATCTCTTTCCACGAGTATGGGAATAAGATGAAACATCATGGAAGTGTGAAAGAAGTCAAGAGAAATCTCTACGAACAAACGGCACCTCATTTGGAGGTTGGAGTGAAAAATTAGACCCTTGTACGATTCTCTAGACAAAGGAAGTCAAGTGTTGAGACATGGGTTTAATTTTAAAGGACATATATAAGGGGGACAGACTTGGTGACAGCCTACCAGCCCTTCCCGTGCACTTTGTCGGGAAGTCGCACCAAGTGAGCTGCCTTGAGGAAGGACCTCAAAGGCCTGCCTGGACATCTCAGAGGAGTGTTCCAGGTATCCATACGAGTCAGGCGACTCTATGGACAGCGTGCGGCCAGAGGGCCAATGGTTGGCAAACAACAGGCGGCAGAGGCTTGACGGAAGGAATAACTAAGACCTGCGGGCTGTCTTCGCATATAATAAAGACCTTTGTGCCGATTGAGTACTCGAGGAGCTATTGAAAGCCTCGTGTATTGACTTGCAAGCATGTCCAGGGTTCAACCATTCAAGCAAGGGCTCGTTGGCCTACTGCAGTCGTGGGGCGACGCTGCACCACTCAAGAGGAAGGCATGATGTGAGGGCTACGCTTTCCATTGTCAGGAGACATTGGTAGGTATCCTTGAAGTCGCGCATGACAAGGGCCAAGGGCTAAAGAGTTGTCCTACTCGGGCGAAGCCAAGCCAAGTCCCAGGACACAAGGCGAGGGCCAAGCTTGAGGATTGCACTTCGCGTGCAGGAGCGACGCTTAGTGCTAGGCGAGGGACAGGCAGGTCCTAAGCCAACCCCGGATGTGCGCACACTAAAGTTTCCGCATATCAAATGCGCATAAGGTCATCGTGATCGAGTTGGACTCTTCATGAACGCGCAATTGCATGAATTGCTTCATCGCGACCGTGTTCCTATTCTCGCGATCGCGCAGTTGAGCTAGATTCCTCTGCGTGGTTGCGACTCTTGCCTCGCGATAGCACTGGACCAAATTCCAGTAAGCTCTCATTTGCTTGATTCTCAGTTTCCAAGCCCTTTTGAAGCATTCCAAGCTCTGGATGTTGAGCGTGAACCCTCCCTGGCTTTGAGCATTCATCCGGATCATATCATTCCCTCCTTCTTTAAAGAAATTTGTCCTCGAATTTGTACCTAGCAAAACAAAACCCGGAATAAGTAACAATCTAACGTTAATCCAATCATGACATTTCCAAGAAAATGGAATAAGAGCTACATAATTCAATTCAGAATTCACACTCTTATGGTAGCCAAGCATCAAAATCATCCATAACGAAAATTTTACACATTCCAACATCAAAAGATCGGCTAGAAATGCAACCACCATCAAGTTCATTCACATAACAACCTTCATTTTCAAGATTATTCAACTCCTGCCAAGCCTCAATGGACAATTTATCACTCTTAACATTGGAAGCTCTAGCAATGTCTACTCTAAACATGTGCTGAAAAATAGGAATAGAGCAAGTAAAGAAATTGACAGTAAAACTAGCATCTATTACTTTACCACAACAAGCACTAGTGCCTCCCTCCTTCTTTAAGGAGCATTCTTTGCCTTTGGAGGACATCCAAACATTAGACAAGCTTTTAACAAATATTTTGGGAGTTAGTTTGCTAACATCCAAACAATTTTCACTCTCAAACAAGTCATAAGAATCATTTTGAGCAAATAATAGATTGTTAATACTAAAATCACCTTCTAACACTTCATCTTGCTCATATTCAACAAATAATGGATTTTCAAATATTTCAAAACCTTGACAAAACCACCACCACAATCAATAGAGCTATTAAATGCTATCACATCAAGATCAAGCAACTCATTCGCACATTTTTCAAATAAAGGTGGAGTGTCATAACTCAATTCATTATGTTCAAGCTCATCCATTTGCTGTGGGATAATTCACACACACAAAGTCTATCAATTTTCTTTTCACACGTGTGCCGAACTAGTGTATGCTCACAACCACTATCATCAATGCAAGATAAAGAATAATTACTTCCACCAAAAGTAAAGCTATCAACCATACCCAAGTCTCTATCAAACTCACCCAAAGGAATACAAGAGTTAGGATTAGCTTTGTTACCCTATAGCAACCCTAAAGATTCTTCTTTATCTTGGCTTTTTAAATTTAAGCTCACTTGTTCATTTGGAGACTTCACCTTGATCTCCTCTTTTTCTTCAATGCATGGAACCACTTCCAAGGAAGGATTCCCCAATTTAGCATGTCCAAAGGTACCTTTAGAATACACAAGACAACTAGAGAAAGAAGAAATATTAGAATTGTTAGAATAAGGAAAGTCCTCACCCTCACTCTTTTGTTTTCCCTTATTTTTTCTCTCATTTCATTTTTTAGCTCTTCTCTCTTTTCTTGTGACAACTCACTCACGTCACTCACTTAAAGCTCTCCTTTTTCTTCTCTTGAGTTGTCACTGTCACTCCCTTGCTCCTCTCAATCTTTTCTCTCACTCAAGTTCATTTGGATTAGGACATGTGCAAAGAATCCTTTTGGAAGGAGTAGGGGGTACTCTTGACCTCAACTTTCAAATTTTCTCCTTGAGAACCTTCATCCAACTTTTGCCTCACCCCTTTTGCCTTTGTCTTTCTCACCATTTCTAGAATTCCTAAATAAAATTCTTTGACTTTTATTGGAGGAGTGGTGTTAAGAATAAACTTTTGGTCCCGTAAAGTGAGAGCATGTTTTTCCAACTTCTCAGTATACTTGGCATTTCTAGCAAGCTTCCATGGTTTTCCCAACAACAAGTGAAAACCTTTTATGGGCATCACATCACATAGTACTTAATCATGATAATTTCTAATTTTGAACTTTACCCACACTTGTTGTGTAATGACCATAAACCCATATCCGTTCAACCAAGGCCACCTATAGGGTAAGGGATGACTACAAGTTTCCAACTTTAATTGCTCAACCAAAGAAACACTTACAACATTAGTATGACTCTTATAATCAATGATCATAGCACAAGAACGCTCTCAAACCTTACAAATTGTGTGGAAGAAGTTCTTTCAATCTTCCAAAAAATGCTCTACACAAACATCGTCACACTCATGGTTGTCTACAAAATGATTTCGTTTAAACATAATTCGCAAAGCATTGTTAGTCCAAGACAAATCAGTTTTCGTACATGTAGCACATTTTCTCACTCTAGGCCTCAAGTTTCCTTTCACATAAGAATTAGAGACATTAAACCTTTTAGCACAATTAGAAGATGTAGACTTTTTTTTCTCATGGCATAACTACCACTTCTCCTCAAACCGATAGAAAGACCACTACTACTATCTTGTTTATTTTTAGGAACACTAAGAAGGAATGCAAATGAACAATTTCTATAATAAGCTTCATCATCAATTTTCTCTATGTCACTATCTACATTTTTAAGTTCATCACAAGGAGAGTAAGTAAGAACATTGTACCTTGAAGCATCACTTTCAACATCTCCAAGACTAGAAGCATAGGAGTTTTCATTGCCACATTCATCCTCATAAGCCTCATAGTCTCCACGAGCTTCATGATCGCCATAGTGACTCGCTTCATCTTCATAAGAGCCATAGTTCCCCGAATCATCATAGTAACTCCCACCATCATCATAGGAACCATAGCCTCCAAAATCATCATAGCAATCCCCATCATCTCCATAGGAGTCATAACCTCCTCAATCATCATCGGAGGACATATTTGCAACAATAATAACAAAAGGACCTCACAAATTCACTCCCTCACGTGTATCACTCGATATATGATAACTCAATTTTTTTGCCACTCGTGTATACAATCAAGATCAATGGCTTTTGTGACCACACTCTAATGTTCTCACCACTCAAACTTTTTACCTCTCGTTGGCAAAGTCAAGTTGCTTTTCGCACTCAATTGCGATTTGAAAATCGAACTCAATCCAATTCGAGATGGAATTTAGTTGATGTGGAAAAGAACGGACAATGAAAGCTGATCGGACGGGATTTGAAAAAGTCAAGAAAATGAAGAAAGAAAGGCTCGAATTGATTGGCACGAAATGGATTCAGATTTGGATGAAATTTTATTTATGATCTAGAAACTCACTGTATTTGATGATATGATAGGGGTTTTGGGTGATCTGAAACTTTTGAGGGTTTGTTCCGAGCAATCTGTGAAGTGACTGAATTTTTGTGTAGTGATGTCGCGTGTGAAAGGGCGCTATCGCGAAGAGGAAAAATTTCTGTTCAGCGTTGACGCGACAAAAGGTGCGCTATAGCGAAGGGGAATCAATAACTGCATTGTCGCTTCGCGATCGTGAAGAGCAATAAATAAATAAGCCTGCGCGATCGCGACACTTCTCGCACAATCGTGCAGAGCAAAATCTGGGTCTGATGGAGAACTTGAAGCCCGAATTTCTGAAAATTTTCTTCACTTGAATCTTCACAAATCAACTTGTTTCTGCTCCAAATTTGAGATATAGGCTCCTTATATGTCCGTGAACAAACCTCAATGATCAATTCTTCAAGAAAAACACCTAAAATGCAAAAGCCCCAAATCTTTGTTGAAGAACCCTAGATTTTGATTCTTCAAATTAACACTCCAAATATTGTTTGCTGTTTAATTTCTTC
The DNA here is from genome assembly GCA_037355625.1 of Petunia x hybrida. Taxonomy (NCBI): domain Eukaryota; kingdom Viridiplantae; phylum Streptophyta; class Magnoliopsida; order Solanales; family Solanaceae; genus Petunia; species Petunia x hybrida. Next base: position 11,477,141 of record JBBBVM010000162.1, read on the forward strand.
GGGAATTAGCTTCTAGGATCACCAAGCAACAATTGGTAACAAAGATTTCATCCAAAGGAAACCTAAACCTATGACTCAATTTTTTAGATTTTTGATTTTTTGATTTTTTTGTGGTTTTTTAGATTTGATAAACAAATTTGGGTTAGTGATTGTAAGAACAAACACTAATCCAACTCGGATACCAAATGATATGATTCTAACTAGGATTAGGAAAATAAAAACAAAATAAAACAATAAAATCAAGACCCAATTTGAATTGATTTGGAATTAAGAAAACAAATTAGGAGGTGAGGCCTAATCAACCCCCTTAAAACAACAATCAAAATGAACCTATACTAATTAGTCCTCAATTGAATTAACAAACCAAGGAAAGAAAGTGCTCAAGCATCATACTTAGCCAATGTTTACTCAAAATCATGTTCATCATCCAACTCTAACTAAGGCTAAGTACTCCTAATGACACTATATATAGTAATCCCTAGGTTTATTACAAAATGACAAAGTAGTCCCTAGGTACAAAATAGTAAACTATTAAACTGTCTAAAACGCGCCTCTTCGTGATCGCGTCTTGGGCGTCGCGATCACGTCCAATGATCTGAAGCTTCATCATGATCGGGTTGGACTCTTCGCGACCATGCAATTGCATGAATCGCTTCATCACGACCACGCTTCGATTCTTGCGATCGCGCAGTTGAGCTAGCTGCCTCTGCGCGATCGCGCCTCTCTCCCGCGATAGCGCTGGGCCAAATTCCAGTAAGCTCTCATTTGCTTGATAATCGATTTTCAAGCCCTTTTGAAGCATTCCAAGCTCCGGATGTTGAGCGTGAACCCTCATTGGCTTTGAGTACTCATCCGGATCGCATCATCCCCAGTTACTAGTTTAGTCTTGAGTTCACTCCAAACTTGCACGCGATAGTAGTCTATTGGCCTTGAACTTAAATATGTTCGCTAGAGTTTCCTAACTACTAACAACACCATTCTTAAACTATTTTTCCAAAATAATCAAGACTATTAAGAACTGTCCAATTTCAGGCCACAATAGAATCACGATATCCATATAATGACTCTAAATCAGCTTATGTAATCCCTTATCATAACCTAAAGTACTATTATTTGACTGACCCTGACCCAAACGTCTTTCCCAAGATCATTCAAGCAAAAAGGGCGCAAACAATTGCAGGCCTAACAATTGAATTCAATATAAACATAATGAAATAAATAGAATATTGTATCAATTAAATTGAAGTTACTCAAAACTACTCCAATAACAGGTTCGTCAAAATCCTAGAGTAGAAATCTAGCTACTCATAATTGTATTAAACAATAATGAATTCAGAGTCAAAACAACATCATAGGAAAAAAGAACAAGAAAAGTTGAGAAAAACTCTTTTAATTCTTCAGGTCTAATGGATTTGATGCGTTTCCAAGCTCCAAAGTTCTTCAACAATGGTGGTCTAGCCTTCCGAGGTCAAGATGGGGGCTGAAAATAGGTTAGAAAACCTAATAAATCTCATGTCAAACTTGTGGACAAGTTTGCCTCTCGCCACTTTTCGCCAAAAATTTTGCCGAATGGCTGGATCATGGCCTTACGATGCCTGGGCCGTGAGCTTGGTAAATTCTACTTTCAACTACATAGCTTAATCATGGCTTTACGATGGCTGAGCCACGACCTTTTGTCTTCATATTTCATTTACAACTAATCCATGGCCTTGGAAACTAACGACGTGGCTCTACGTTGGTTGATTTCACCATCAATTCACTTTATTTACTCCAAATCATCAACCTTTAACAGTTCTTCATGTTGCTTGAGTTCTACACAGTCAAAAATCCAATATAAGCACAAAAAACTAATATTAATTCTAAAAACCGTCCACAAAAGCACCCAAAACATAAAGAATCTAATACTAAAATACAAGTTTTGTGGCCAAATATCAGTACCCCATTCTTAGGAGTTTGTTAGTCCTCGAGCAAAGAAGAAGAACACACAGAAGCAGGCAAGACATCAAGATCATATAAGAACTCATGACAGACAACTTAACCGAACTCTCCCATGAAATTCAAACACCCTTTCTTTTGGTCATAATCAAGGATTGAAAGTAGAAACATATAGACCACTCAAGTTCCAATGTACCTCACAACAAGAAGATGCCACCAAACACACAATATATGACTTCAAGAAAATCTGTGGCATATCAAATATAAAACACTATCACACTCACAAAAAAATTTCTCATGTCTCATAGAAAAGTACCATATGCTTGCCCATTTTGTTGCTATCCACTAATATAGGAGTCCTAATCAAAAGTCAAGTAGGGCTTTTCATAGCTTGTAATGTTGGCTTCGGGTAAGGTGTGGTACACTTTTGGGTACATAGTGAGTAATTCTTCCCCTAAACACTTTAAGCATCACTCACTACTAATTTCCTCACCTATTCATATAATTATAGCACTTCCCAAGATTCTTATCCATATCCACTTTTTAAGCTCAAGAGTCCTTTCTTTTATACTGTTCTTTCTCCTCATTTATTCATCAATTTACTCATCTTTTTTTTTTTCTTCTTTCTTTTTTTTCTTTGCTTTTTGATTATTTTTTCTTTTCTTTTCTTTCTATTTTTCACTTTTCATATTTTTGTATATGAGGAGAATATCAAGTATTTCTACCTTCATTCTTTTGCAACTTTCTTCTCAAGTACACAACTCTTATGAATAACACACCATCTTACCAATCGCACAACTTAAAGTAGTTAAGGGGAAGATGGTTAACAAGAGAGGTAAATAGCAAAAAGAGATAGGGCTTGTAATTATGGTTGCCAAAGAAAAGGTCGATAGGCTCAAATTGAGACACTGAGGAATTCATTCATTAGGTAGGCTTATTTAGTTACTGGCGGGCAAAAGAAGGCCTACTTTCATCCTAAAGATCAAGACTACCTAGGATTTCGCCTCAAACAACAAGCAAGACAAGTTCTAGCCTTAACATGAAACAATGAGAATTAGACAAATACACTCACCACAAACTGTACATGGAACTCAAGGATCATTTCAATTTCACCTTGCAATACCTAATTTATGAACTCAAAAAGGAAGTACAAAAATATGTAGGTAGTTCTAGCTAGAGGTTGTCTTCTAAAGTTCTCCCTTCTCTCTTTTTCTGCCTCCATCCCATTTTTCCTCCTTCTGAGCCCTTTCTTTTCTCTTTTTTTTATTATTATTTTTTTTAGTTATATCTAACCTACAAAATGCCTGGTTCAGCAAAAATTAACTCAATGAAAAAGAATCAAGGATAAGAAAATCCAAAGAGGTTATTGGTATGCTAAGAATTAATTAAGCTAACAGGTTACTTTAAGACGAAAGAACTACTTACTATTAAAAATACTAATCTATTACAGGCCATTAATATTCGCGATATTACAGACCTCAAAAATAGAAAGCAATAAATAAATCAAAAGTAGTCAAGTGACTCAAACGGTGTCACCAGGCAAAGCTCCTTGGGGTCTATTGTTTAAAGCCTTAGAAATCTGCCCCAATTGTGTCTCAATGTTCTTGGTAGTAGTGTTGTGTGTCGTCAACTGCTCCTGCATTTTGCCTTGAGTACCCACCAACTACTGAAACATGCCTTCAATTCTTGACAAACTGTCATCTTTTTGAATTGATGTTGCCTGTTGTGGTGGTATATATCTCTACTGCTGAGCCTGCTGATTATACCCAACTTGCCTCTGGTAGTGTTTGACCCTGTGGTACAGCAGGTCGATACTGTACTTGTTGAGGATGTTGTCCCCATTGTTGGGCTCCTTGTCTCTGGAAACCATAGTTGCTCATATAATTGACATCTTCACTGTAAACCTGAGTTTGAGGATCAAACTCATTGTAAACTGGATCAGGTAACTGTTGGATAACACACGGGGCACATAATCCACCATTTGTAGCATAAAGTATATGAACTTGTTTGGTTCCAACTTCATCAATTTTCTTTGTCAGCAATTTCAACTGAGTCATCATTACAGCCAGCTGCTCATCTTTTGACGAACTTGGATTAACTGCAACTGAATAAACAATTGGTGTTATAGATGAATCCCTTGTTGACCAACCCGAGTTCTGTGCCACAGTTTCCAACAATTGTCTAGCTTCTACAAAACTTTTCCTCAAGAATGCTCCACCGGCAGAAGCATCAACATTTGCCTTAAAATTATCATTCAGACCCATGTCAAACCTCTGTTCCAGAATCTGCTCTGGAATTCCGTGGTAAGGACACTTATTGATGTAGCCCGAAGCCGTGCAGATCAAGTATTCACCCCATCGAGGCCATTGACATGAAGCCAAGCCAAAGCTATTGCATGATGCTCACATTCAGCTAGTAAGGTCGGGAGAAAGCAACCGTTCGGATGCTGAGCGGCCGAGCACCTACATCTGTTAAGGAAGTGACCGAACACTCAACATTGACGCCGAACAGGGAACTAACTGAAGGGTTACAAATGCACCTGAGGCCAGAGAGCGTCCAAATTCAAGTGTTCGAGGCTGAAGAGTGACCAATCACAAGAGCTCCCTAACATTTAAATATCAGCTAAGCATTGCTTGTTTTCATTGGACATCTGTGACCATTTCCTGGTTTACCCTCGGGGCATTTTATATAAACCCCCTTAATATTTTCATTTGAGCATCTAGTTGTTGATGAATATTGAATGTTAGTTGTAACCTATTTGTGTCTCCGTCGTGAGCCGAACCCCTTAGTGGGATGATATAAGAACTTGGGCAATCGGTGAAACCCGTTTGAACAACTTCTTCTTTGATCATTCAGTTTGCAAGAAGCATGAATGTCTTCTTAAAGATTGTTGCCTAGTGTAGGTGATTCTTTGCATTTCAGCCGAGCGGTCCCAAGACTGGTTTCTTAGGATCGTTCGGATTGAAGCTTAGATTTGTCTAGCTTTTATCTTATTCTCATTTACTTTCCGTTGTTCTTGTTCGGTTGCTAAGCTTCTTCTAAACTTAGTTTTCACCATCTTAGTATCAGAGCAAGGTTTGGACTTGTTCTTACAACCCCAATCCTGTTCTACGTTATCATTTAAATTTTCGTGCATTCGTGTCTTTGTTTCCGTTTCGTGTTCTTGTTTGAGTTCTTATTTGAAAAAAAAAAAGTAGAAAGAAGAAAATTTAAAATTTGGTTTGAATGTTGGTTGTTTGGATTAAACAACCACAGATTATTGTTCACCATTATTTGGATGTTCGAACGAGTAGATGTCGTACATCATCAGTCGACTAGGGTTTCTTGATGTTTTTGAACTATTCTTGACGTGGTGGTGCTGTTTCTAATCAACAGTGAGTTTTGGTTGTTGCCGTTAAAGACTGGTTGTTATCGTTTGATTTGGGTCGATTTTGAGCTTAAATTTTTTAAGTTCCGTCATTTAGCCACCGTCCGTACGCCAAAAAATTGTTAAACTGTAACAGTGTACGGACGACGAAGTTGAAGTTGTTCTTAGCTTGGCTAAGAACTGAAGTTATTTCTGTTCGTTAAATGTTTTGACGGAAGAAAAATGACCTGAATCTTGTTAAATCAGTGGATTGTGAACAAGTTTAGATTGCCCGTACACCAGAGTAAAAATTCATTATTCCATTGAAGAAGAAAAGGGTAAAGTGTTAATATCAAAACCCCAAGTGAAAAACTTATCGGCAAGAAAGAGGAAAAAGGGGATAAGGCTAAACCCTAATCCGTACCAAGGAGAGACCACTTTTGTCCATACAAGAGGTGTTGTGTCCGAGGTTTCCAAAAGAGGAAACAAAGGGTAGATTCTCCTATGATATCTTCTTTTCTTGTGGTCGATAAATCTCGTTAGTAGATCTTTGGAGTAAGTCTTTCTACTTGAGGTCGTACTAATTTGTTTGAGCTTAAAAGAACTCGTGCGTGGGGTAGCAAAAGTCCAAAATATCGTAGAAAATTATTTGACCTCCCATACGCAGTTAAAAGAAAAGGGTGTTGAAGCGCCCGAGGTGTCGTTAGCCGATCTCTTGGCTGCGATACAAGGCATTAGTGCCGAGGTGAGAGGAGTAAGTGCTCGATTAGCAAACCTCGAGCAAGAAAAAGTGTTTGTGGCCTTGCCTGGGTCCGGTGTTGGTACTAGCAACACCACCTATGAAACCGGAGCAATTTGCTGAGCTCGTTTGTCAACAACGGTTGGGGAACAAGGCTGCTCGAAATGAAGCTATGCGCATTCCCCGAGCTGAGCAACACTTGGGCATCCCCCAAGCTGGACAACATAACTGGGGTAATACCCAAGTGGAACTACAAAACCTGATCATCAAAACTTGGGCATTCCCCGAGGTAATAGATTACAACATCCAAAGGCCCGAAGACAAGTCGTGGTCGTTGATGAAGGGGTCGATGATAGAGAGTTTCCCAAGGTCGAAGCTGAGTATGAGCAGTTCAACAAAGGCAGGTTCAACGAGGTCATGGGAACTTTTGAGGTCGAGGCCGAGGCACAAATGTTGACAGATATTTTGAGCATGAGGTTGATGATTATTGTGATGAGTTTCCAGAACAAATCCGAGGTGCTCGTGGTTCAAATGTGAACAGTGTCAAGATCACTATTCCACCTTACAGAGGAACTAGTGATCCTAACCAATATCTTGGGTGGAACGTTCGTTTGGAACGAATCTTTGAGAAAAATGAGATGATCGAAAAGAGGAAAGCTGCCCATACTATTTCTTCGTTTAAGTCATATGCATCAATATGGTGGGAAGCTGACAAGCGAATGAGGAGAAGAAATGTCTATCCTGAGATTCATACTTGGACACAGCTGAAAGAGTGATGGATGCTAAGTATCTGACAGCCAAATATCGGAAAGAGCAACTTTGGAAGCTCTATTATTTGAAATAGGGGTCCAAATCGATCGAAGAGTACTATAATGAGTTTGAAAAAATTCGGTTGGCTCTTGATGTTGAAGAAGATGATGAGAAAACCATCATTCGGTTAAAAAATGGACTGACACGAGATGTATGGAGACTGCATGTGCATCAAACATTGGAAGATGTATTCCATGTTGCCGTTGATGCTGAGAAATGGGTGAAGGACGACAAAGCAAACCGATACCAAAGAGTCACTACTTAAAGTCCTTTGAACCAAGGTAAGAAATGGAAGAGTCTGAATCCTACAAGTGCCAACAATGGCCGAGATCAAAAGAGACCCTTCGAAAGGGGAGTGACCATTACTAACTCCAAGGAAGTGGGAGGTAAAATTCAACTCAATACTCCTAGTGCATCGAAACTTCAATGTCATCAATGCAGGGGTTACAGTAACATGGCAAAAGAGTGTCCGACTCGCAAGGTTTTGCTTTCTCTCGAAGATGGAACCGTCTATGAGCAAGCGAGTGACACCGAGGAATAAATTTGAGAGGAGACTGACCGAGCTGAAATTGATTATGGTCGTGAAGCAGCCGAAGCTGACCATCTAAAAATGTTTCGTGTGGTTCGAAGAAGTTTGAGTCTTATGACTATTGAAGAGGAGGACAACCAAAGGTAAAATCTTTCCCATGCGAGCTGTCGAGTGAGGGGAAAAGTTTGTTCGATGATTATTAATTTGGGTAGTTGTGCAAATGTGGTGAGCCAAACTTTGGTTTCACAAATAGGATTACCTACCTCGAAGCACCCTCATCCATACCGTTTGCAATGGTTAAATGAATGTGGAGAATTAAAGGTTGTCAAGCAAGTGTGGATCAAGTTCAAAGTGGGAGAATATCAAGATGAGATGATGTTCGATGTAATACCGATGCAAGCTTGTCATTTGCTATTGGGACGACCATGGCAGTATGATCGATTGGTTATACATAATGGACGATCCAACACTTACACTGCTAAGCTCGGAGGAGAGAGTTTCATACTCAAACCATTGTCTCCAAAACAAGTCAGTGAGGACTATAAACGGATGAAGGAGCTGAAAGAAGGGGCCAAAGCAAAGTCTCCCGTAAGGACACAAATTGTGGCCGAGGACAGAAATTCACCGCCCAAGATAAAAAACATTTGTGCAATCATGCAACTGAGTGAGTATCTCTAGGCAACGTGATGCATCCCGAACATGTGCTGATTAAGTGTTCGATCCTCTGAGGCCGATGATACGAAGCCTAGCCAAGCCAAGCTGTTGCACGATATTCACATTGACTTGGCTAGGTTGGGAGAAAGCAGCCACTCCGAAGCTGATTGGCCGAGCTCAAGAATCGAAGGCTTCATTTATAAGCTTGAGCTCGAAGAAGGGAGTGACCGAACCCAAACCGAACACTCGACATCGATGCTGAAGTAAAACAAACAAACAATCGAAGGAAGAACATTTGATGTCAACTTAAGCCGAGTCAAGTGCACCGAAGTCAAGAGCTCGAGCTGAAGTATTCGAATTTCAAGTGTTCGGTTGAAAGAGTGACCGAACACTCAGTTATCCAGCCCTGCGTGACTTACTTCTATTGGTCGCCTGTGACCATTTACTATTTTGTCCTTAGAATAGTCTATAAAAAACCTCAATTCCTTTCATTGTAGCTAACTAGTTTTTGTTGAATGATTAAACATAGCTGTAGCTATAGAGTGTCTCCGATGGAGCCGAACCCCGATGTGGGCTTTTAAAGAACTTGTGTCATTCGGTGTGAGTCGTTTGAACATTTTCTTCTTAGCCATTCAATTTGCAAGAAGCATCGTTCTTCTTGAGGATTGTTGATTAGTATAGGTGATTCTTTGCCTTTGATTCGATCGAACCCGAGACTAGTTCCACAATAATCTTTTGAGTCGAAGCAAGATTTGTCTTGCTTCTACCTTTAGTTTCTTGTTCTTTCCGCATTTCATCGTGTTTAGCTTAACCTCCGATTTAGCTTGCACCACAACAAAAACGGTGGATTGATGATTTCTTCGTGCACAATTGTATCCTACTAAACTCTAATGATAATTTTTCTAACGATAATCCTTTGCCTAGTGCTGTTCAAAGTGTTTTGTAGGACTTTGAGGATATGTTTCCTAAAGAAATGCTAGGAGGATTGCCTCCGTTGAGAGGTCTTCGAGAGAACTTGAGCCCTTGCGTCGTTCTTGTAATCCTTGTCCCAGAGAAAGACTGAACTTGGCGAATGTGCGTTGATTGCTGATCAGCCAACAAAATAATGATTAAGTATCGTCATCCTATCCCTTGATTAGATGATATGCTAGATGAATTGAGTGGTTTTTTCTTATTTTTTGAAGATAGACCTCAGGTTCGGTTACCACCATATCCGAATGAAACTGGGTGATGAGTGGAAAACTGCATTCAAGACCAAATTTTGTCGCTATGAATGGTTAGTGGAAAACCGTTCATAAATAAGTTTGTTGTTGTTTAATTCGATGACATACTTGTTTATAGTAAATCTGTGGATGAACATGTCGAACACTTAAGGTTAGTGCTTGATAAACTTAGAGAAGAGAAGTTATATGCTAACTTCAAAAAGAGTGCCTTTTGTGTTCAGCTTGTAGTCTCTCTAGGATTTGTTGTGAGTGTTAATGGTGTTGAAGTCGATGAGTCAAAAGTCGAGGCTATGAAAGATTGGCCGACTCCAACTTCGGTATCACGAGTTCATATCTTCTATGGATTAGCTAGCTTTCTTTGAAGGTTTGTGATAAGAATCAAACGCGGAAAAAGTAAAAGATAGGAACGAGAGGTAACTCGATCACTAATCCCAAGTAGCAACAGAGAACTAGTTCCGTTACTCCCCGAGAGAAGGCCAAGAACACCTACGCTAGGCAACTACCCTCGAGCCAACTAGGACCCGCAAGTAGAATGATCGGGGCGGGGTTGTTGTGCAACTAGAATCCACTAGATGTAAACAAGTCCCAAACTCAAGGTTGGTTTTCATAAACCCAAAGAGTAGCACTCTTCACAATATTCAATCATTCATCTAAAACGAGCTCCCCTCAAAATAAGCTATACTTGGGTTTTATAGAGTTCCCCAAGTTTACACAATGACAAAAGTACCCTTACTAATAAGGTTCATTAAATAAGCCACGTAGGGCAAAACAGTAAAAGAACTATAAATCCAGCAGCTGGGAGGGGCGCCTGGGGTTAGGCGGGGCACCTGGGTGTAGGCCTGGGCAGGCAGGCGCCTGGGTAGGGGCGCCTAGATGGGCGGCCCGCCTGTGCACAATTGCACCTTCGGACAGAAACTTCTCCAGGTGGGGCGCCTGGGCTAGGCGGGGCGCCTGGCTGTGCTGGGCGGCCCTCCTCCTCCTTAGGCGTGGGGCCGAGAGCTGAGACCATCCGAAACACTTCCAAAGCTCTTGACTTCAAGTCCTTTGTATCTTCCAAGCTTGGCATACATTGGAAAGTGTCTTGGCTCGTTTGATCCTTATCAGTTTGTTCGTGACTTTAGCACCGTCGTAGCTCCTTTAAAAGAGCTAGTAAAGAAAGACCACCCATTCGTGTAGGGACAGTCCCAAGAGAGGGCTTTCCAAGAGTAGAATCGGAGGCTAAGTTCTGCCCCGTTACTACAACTCCCTGACTTCAGCAAAGCATTCGAGGTTGAATGTGATGCGTCCGGAGTTGGGATCGGAGGAGTGTTTATGCAAGAATCGAAGCCGATCGCTTACTTCAGCGAAAAGCTTAAGGATGCAACCTTGAATTACTCTATGTATGATAAGGAATTATATGCCCTCGTTCAAGCACTCGCTCATTGGCAACATTATCTTTGGCCCTGTGAGTTTGTGATTAAAAATGATCATGAATCTTTGAAACAACTCCAAGGTCAAGAGAAGTTGTACCGGCGGCATGCCAAATAGGTAGAATTCATTGAGAGCTTTCTCTATGTAATTCATTACAAGAAGGGTAAAGACAATGTTGTGGCTGACGTGCTGTCGAAGACGTTCGCCTTAGCAACCTCTCTCGCTTCGAGATTAATGGGATTCGAAATCATCAAGCTAATGAATGAACATGATCCCAGGCTTAAGAGCATCCGAGACGCTATCTTGAGTGGTTGGAGGATAGAAAAATATAAGTGGCACGATGGCTACCTCTTCAAGAATGGGAGGGTTTGTGTGCCTATGTCATCATGGAGAGAGCTTTTAGTTTGAGAAGCTCACTCCGGGGGTCTAATGGGACACTATGGCGTCGAGAAAACTCTTGGTATCTTAATCGAGCAGTTTCACTATCCCGAAGTGCGAAGAGATGTGGAAAAGCTTTGCAATGCTTGAATAGATTGCAAGAAAGCTAAATCAAGGTCCAACCCTCATGGTTTATGTACTCCGTTACCTGTTCCTGATCGACTGTGGGTTGATATATCCATGGATTTTGTTATGGGGTTACCGAGGTCTGGGGGTGGACATGATAGCATTTTTGTCGTAGTCGACCGATTTTCCAAAATGGCTAACTTTATTCCTTACAAGAAATATGATGATGCACAACATGTAGCTACTTTGTTCATTTTTAATGTATTGAAATTACATGGTGTGCCTCGTACTATTGTGAGTGATCGAGACTCTAAATTCTTGAGTTATTTTTGGAAATGTCTATGGGGTGCCCTTGGCACCAAATTACTACTCTCGACGTCTCAGCATTCTTAGACTGATCGTTTGCCCATAATGGAATTATGATACAACTGTATAGTGCATCGAATAATTGGAATGACTCCGTTTGAGTGTGTGTATGGTTTTAATCCTTTGATTCCACTTGATTTAACCCCGTTGCCTCGAGATGTTGTTATTGATTTTGAAAGTACTCCCCGAGCTACTGCTTTGCTTGAACTACATGCCAAAGTGGAGAAAAATCTTGAGGAAGCTTAAGCCAAGGTGACATCCAAGAAAAACAAAGGGCGCAAGAAACTGGAATTGAAGAAGGGGGATTGGGTTTGTGTCCACTTCAGGAAAGAAAGATTCCCAAACCAAAAGAAAGGGAAGTTGGCTCCCTGAGGGGATGGTCCATTTTAAGGGCTCGGCAAGATCAACAGCAATGCTTATGTAATCGACCTCCCAGGTGAGTATAACGTGTCCAACACCTTTAATGTTGCTGACTTAACTCCTTTTGTTGTAGGCCAAGCATCGGAGACTGAAGAGGGCTCGATTTCGAGGACGAAATCTTCTGAAGAAGGGGAGGATGATGCAGCCCGAACTCGTGCTGATCAAGTATTCAGCCTATCAAGGCCATTGACATGAAGCAAGCCAAGCTCTTGCATGATGCTCACATTCAGCTTGCATGGTCGGGAGAAAGCAACCATTTGGATGCTGAGCGGACGAGCACCTACATATGCAAGCTTGAGCCCAGAGAAGGAAGTGACAGAACACTCAACATTGACGCCAAACAGTGAAGTGACCGAAGGGCTACAAATGCACCCAAGGCCAGAGAGCATCCGAATTCAAGCGTTCGAGGCTGAAGAGTTACCGATCACAAGAGCGCCCAAAACTTAAATATCAGCCCTGCATAGCTTGTTCTCATTGGTCGTCTGTGACTATTTCCTATTTTACCCTCGGGGAATTCAATATAAACCCCCTTAATATTTTCATTTGAGCATCTAGTTGCTGATGAATATTGAAATTTAGCTATGAGCTATTTGTGTCTCCGTCGTGAGACGAACCCCATCGTGGGATGGTATAAGAACTTAGGTCAATCGATGAAACTCATTTGAACAACTTCTTCTTCGATCATTCAATTTGCAAGAAGCATGAATGTCTTCTTAAGGATTGTTGCCTAGTGTAGGTGATTCTTTGCATTTCAGCCGATCGGTCCCAAGACTAGTTCCTTGGGATCGTTTAGTTTGAAGCTTAGATTTGTCTAGCTTCTATCTTGTTCTCATTTGCTTTCCATTGTTCTTGTTCGGTTGCTAAGCTTCTTCAAGAATTAGCTTGCACCACTTAAGCAATAATCCCTTGAATCATCCGCAAGCCTCTTGCATTGACTCCAAGGGCTTCTGCCTGAACATCAGTATTTCATCACTCAGCGTTGCAGTTTTATTGGGCGGGAAGAACTTCTCAGAAAAAACATAACCAACTCATCCCATGTCGTGATGGAATTAATTGGAAATGAGTTCAACCACGCCATTGCATCTCCAGTGAGTGAAAATGGGAACAACAACAACATAATAGCATGAGGTGACACGCGAGCGTGCTTTTCTGTGGCACAAACTGACAGAATGTTACGAAGATGCTGTTGTGGGTCATTATGTTCATTCCCTGCATACTGCCCTCTGTTTTGAAGTAGGTTCAACATAGTATTTGTGATCTGAAAATTCTCTGCTTCAATGGCAGGTACAGAAATAGCAGTTGCTAGGTTATCAAACGTGGGGTGAACCCAGTCATACAGAGCTGCATCTGTGTTGTCAGCCATCTCAACTTCCCTCTCTACTTTTGTCGAACTGGTGGATGTTTGTTCTTATTGGCCCTGTTCAAGCCCTTGAACGTCCTCTCGATTTTTGGATCCGATGAAATAGTTCAATAGATCTTGAACTTCTCAAGGCCATGCGCCTGTTCAAACATGAGCTAAAAAGTTAGAATCAAGATGACAAATGTAAAACTGCTTAAACTTCTAAACTTATCTATTATTTGAAAACTACAAATAGAACCGATGCTCCACGGCAACCGCGCTAAAATTTGATCACGCCCAAAACTCGTCTTGAAATGGATAAGCGGTCGCTGCAAATATAACTCAGTTTAACAAGTCCGGGGTCGAATCCCACAGGCAGCAATGTCAAGTACTGGTAACCTTAATAGCCAAAGATTCAAAGTTCAACAATAATGTTTCAATTATTGAACTATTAGATTAACTAATAATTAACTAAGATCAACTAAGAATGATAAAAATTGAACTTTCAGATCTTAAAAAGCCTAGGATAATGAATTATCCAAATACTGGTTTAGTCCTGAGTTCACTCCAAACTTGCACAACATACTATTCTATTGGCCTTGAACTTAAACTTGTTCGCTAGAGTTTTCCAACTACTAACAACACCGTTCTTGAACTATTTTTCCCAAAAAATCAAGAACATTAAGAACTTTCAAATTTCAGGTCGCAGACGAACCACAATATCCCTATAATGACTCTAAATCAGCTTATGTAATCCCCTATCATAACCTGAAGTACTTTTATTTGACTAAACCTGGCCCAAACATCTTTCCCAAGATCATTCAAGCAAAAAGGGCGCAAATAATTGTTGGCCTAACAGTTGAATTCAATTTAAATACAACCAAATAAATAGAATATTATATTAAATTTCGAGTTACTCAAAACTACCCAATACACTTCATCAAAATCCTAGAGTAGAAATTTAGCTACTCATTATTGTATTAAACAACAATGAATTCAAAGTCAAAATAACACCCATAGGAAAACAGAATAAGAAAAGTTGAGAAAAGCTCTTTTGATTATTCAGTTCCAATGGATTTGATAGCGTTTTCAAGCTCCAAAGTGCTTTAACAATGGTGGTCTAGCCTTCCCAGGTCAAGATGGAGGCTGAAAATAGGTTAGAAAATCTTATAAATCTCCTGTCAAACTTGTGGACATGTTTGCCCCTCGCCACTTTTCCCCAGAAATTTTGCCTAATGTGATGCAACCCAAATTGCATCGACGAGGCCATTCACTCGAAGTCAAGTCAAGGAGATACAAGACACTAACTTACACTTGGTTTGGAAAGGCATGGATGATACGAGCTTGGAGGATGACTTGAAGACCATGCAATTGAGCTCAATCCAAGAGGAAACAGGGAAACAAAACAGGGCAAAACAGGGCAAAACAGGGCAGCACCTTCTGAGCTTACTGCCTGACGAAAGACATTTGTTCTTCGCGATCGCGACAACACCTGCGCGATTGCAAAGGGTAGTTTGTTTCATTGCGCTGTCGCGTCCCATCTCGCGCGATCGCGAGCTTCAGAAGCTGAGAGTTCTTCGCGATCGCATAACTTCTGCGCCATCGCGATGAGGACTTCAGCAGCAGCGGACCAGAATCTGAGCAAACCTTGTAAAGGGGTGCTATAAATACACCCCTTTATCATTTATTGCTTTTTTACCTTACTTTGAACACACAACATTAATGAGCATTGCTCTTGAACCTTTGTAACTATTTTGGCTTGAAATAAATTGGATGAATCCAAGTTGCTCTTCAATCCTATTTGATCATTCTATTTTCTCGAGCCTAGTGTCTCTTGAGGATAGTTGCATAGCGTAGGTGATTCTTGCCATCATTCGGGGTGTAACGAAACATTGTTCTTCGTTGCTGCTTGAACAATCATGTGAGTCTTCGTCTCGTTTCTTATCGTTTATCGCTTTCATAGTTTCGATTGCATCAGTTGGTATCAGAGCAAGGCTAGGGTTACGTTCTTACGAACCCTCGTCTTACTCTTCGTGCTTGTCATCTTTGTTTCTTGTTTATTTTCTTATTCTTGTTCTTGTTGGTTGAAAAAGAAGAAAAAAATTCAAAAATTAGAAAATCCAAAAATTTGCTAGAAATCGTTGGCTGTTGCAATTTTGTTGTTTTTAACTATCGGGGATTGTTTGAATACGTATTCTCTTCGATTGAGTACCAACAAAACACAATTTGAAGTTGAGAATCAAATTTGGAATATTCAAACCCTAGAGTTGAAATTTCACAAAATTTGCTAGAACTTGATTGATGTTATGAATTCTTGGTTGTTTGGTGTCGGGTTTTGTTCCTTATAGTTACCCCATCATTTTGATACCCCCCATAACATCATTTGGAGTAGCGGAATGAAAATCAAAATTTTGAATCATGAAGGTTTTGAAATTTTTTGAAGAACTTATCCAAAAACCTTGAAACAAATTGTTTGTTGGTTGTTTGTTTGGTTAAACCATTGGGAATTGTTTACTACAGTTGAAAACACCTTTTGGAAGCTTGAGAACTAAAAAACAAGTTGAATTGTAGTGATTTGTGTGCCAAAACTGATGTTTACAGTCGGGATTCTGGTTCGGCTACAGCAGACCTGCGCGATCGCGCAGTGTCTAGCGCAATCGCGCTGAGGAAACATCAAGCCATCGCGATCGCGACCCTCTGCACGTGATAGCGAAGGGTATTAATTTCCAGAAAATCCTACTTTGGTACAGAATGTTCACAAAGGCTTCGTAACAGTTTCTAATCACCAAAACTCCAATTGTATCATCAAATATGGTGAGTTTCTAGATCACAAACAAAAATTCAGCCAATTCCTGATAAGGATCAAAATCAATACGCGGAAAGTAAAGATAGAGAGCGAGACACAACTCGAACTCCCTACGAAGTAACCACGGAGAACTTGTTCCGTGATACCCTCGTATCGGTGTCAAGAAGGACCTACACTATGCAACCACCCTCGAGTCACACTCGGGACTCGCAAGTAGAATGATCGGGTTTTCGGTTCAAGACTCAACTAGGTTCCACTAGTGAATTCAAGCAACCAAGACAAAGGGTTCTCCAAACAAGAGATAGATTCTTTTCATCATTCATAAAATTCAAGGTAAACTAAGGTTTGAAGAGGTTTGTGAAGTATTTATAGACTTCACTTACATGTAATGAAAGCTCAAAAATACCCCTAAAGTGGGTTAAAACTATAAAGGCCTCATAGGGCTATAGTTGTCCAAAACATAGCAAATAAACTAGGAATCCAGCATCCTTCAGCACACTAGGCGCCCCAAGTAGGCGCTCAGCCTAGTTGAAGCAGGCGTCCAGCCTTCTAGGGAGTAGGGGGTCCGCCTGTTCTGAATACCCTGCAGAGGCGGTCCGCCTGGTTGGAGATCCAGAGAGTGATCAAAAACTAGGCGGCCGGCCTAGTTGAGTAGGCGGTCCGCCTGTTCCTGTGGCCTCTTGAGTTGCTTCCAAACATGCTCCGGATGCCTCTTCAAGTGTACTAGAAGGTCCTCCAATATGGCACACCAAAGCATAGTCTTCAAGTCGCTCTTGGGGCCTTCTTCCATGCCCTTCCATATCAAGTGAAGATGGGTGTCTTGGATCAACTTGGCTTGACTCCGAGTGAAGGGTCTTGTGGGGGTTTGGGTCTTATCAATTCCGAATCCGTTTAGTGACGATTCGATCTTTGAACATTTGATCGCATCACTTCCAGTTAGTACTTTGAGGGTAACACTCCTACCTAATTAGTACTAATCCATTTTGCGAATAGGGTATTCGTGCCTAGAGGAGAGTAGACCTCAAAGAAGACTGGTAGTTAATTGTTTGCTTCAAGTGCGCACCAAAATTGCTTAGCGTTCATCGAGTCCCATTGAATCCACTCTTAACGAAGAGCATTTTGTTCTTGTGACTTGAATTGATCATTGAGGAGGTTGCGCAACTACGAGGAGGCCATTGATCTCAAGTTTGTGTGAACCTAACCCCTAACTTGAGTGAACCCGAGCGACAAACAAAAGTGAGGGAGTGAGTGAGGACTTTTTACTCTAATCTCTTTTCTTGTTTTTGATTGTTGTAGGTGCATGGCGGAGGAAAAGGCAAAGAGTACCATTGAAGTTCCAACCAACATCTTGGCTAGTTTGTTAGCAAAGGTGAAGGCCTTAAACCTCAAGATGGAAGTTCTTGAAAAGGAGAGGACCCCGAGTTTCCCAAAAGATACCGATGAAGGCACAAGTGATGATTCAATCATGAAACCGGATCAATATGCGGAGCTAGTTCGTCGGAAACGGTTGAGGGATGAGGCTCTTGCTAGAGAAAGATTGTTGGGCAATCCCCAAGGAGATTTTCCATTCCTAAGGCCCCGGAGAAACATAGCACCCCTTGAGCAAGTTGATGAAGCTCAAGAAGGGGAGGGCCCCGGACTATATGATGAATATGATGCTCCCTATCCAAATAGGAGGGCGATGAATGGAGGTCGTGGGCGAGGTCGTGGGCCTCCAAGGGCTTTTGTGGGGAAGGACTTGAGACGTGAGTATGATGATGTTGAAGACTACTACTGGGGTCAACCGGGACAACACCGTGGGGGTCGTGACACTAATCTCAATAAGTAAAGATCACTATCCTGCCTTTCAAAGGGGCTAGTGATCCAGAAGCATTTTTAGAGTGGAAGGTCCAATTGGAGCGGGTCTTTGACACAAATAATATGACCGAGGAGAAGAAGGCCACTTATGCCATAGCTTCATTTGAGTCCTATGCTTCTACATGGTGGGAATCCGTCAAGCGGTCAAGGAGACGAATTGGGTTGCGAATGAACATCACTTGGGAAGAGTTGAAAGAGGTAATGAGCAACAGATATGTGACTCCCAAGTATCGACAAGAACAACTCAAAAGGCTCTATGAATTGAAACAAGACTACAAGTCCGTTGATGAATATTTCAACGACTTTGAGAAAAACCGAATGGCCCTTGATATGGAAACGGAGGATGAGGAGCAAGCTATCATCCTCTTCAAGAATGGCTTCAGCCGGGAGATTGCTTTTCAATTGAGGCTACACATCTTCCACTCTCTACAAGATGTTTGTGATGCCGCGGTTAAAGCTGAAAAGTTGCTCAAAGAAGAGAAGGCTCCTCGCTATAGGAGTACTACTACTATCACTCCAACAGCTCGCACCAAAGAATGGAAGAGCCCATATACAAGTGGTGAAAGTGGGAATCGTGATGTGAAGAAGCCTTTTGAAAGGGCTACCCTGAAAAGAGACCACAAAGAGGTTGGAGGTAATTCTAAAACTACTTTAAATACTCCTTCTTCTTCTTCTTTCCAATGCCACAAGTGCAAGGGTTACGGCCACTTTGCAAAAGAGTGCCCTACCCAGAAAACAATGATTGTAATGGATGATGGGTTGGTCTATGAGGGGGAAAGTGAGTCCGAGGGTGATGTTGAGGAGGAGAGTGAGGAAGTTGAGGGTTAAGAGAGAGCGACGGAGGGGGATGATCCTAAAATGTTCCTTATGGTGCGTAGTATTTTGGGAGCCATGGTGAGTGAAGAGAGGGAAGATGAGCAAAGGGAAAACTTGTTCCATGCTTGGTGTAGAGTGAAGGGACAAGTGTGTTCCATGATCATTGACTCGGGTAGTTGTGCAAATGTGGTGAGCCAATCTTTGGTTTCACAATTGAAGTTGCCTACCCTTAAACACCCAAGTCCCTACCGTTTGCAATGGTTAAGTGAGTGTGGGGAGTTGAGGGTAGTGAAACAAGTCTTGATTAGGTTCAAGATTGGGAACTATCAAGATGAACACATGTTTGACGTGGTGCCAATGCAAGCTTGCCACCTCTTGTTTGGTAGGCCTTGGAAATACGACAAACAAGTAGTTCATGATGGCCGAGCCAACACTTACATGGTTAGACATGAGGGGAAGAAGTTTGTGCTTACACCCTTGACCCCAAAGCAAGTAAGTGAAGACTATCGGTGCATGAAGGAGTTGAGGGAGGCGGCTAAGGCCAAGTCCCTGGTTGTGGCCAAGCCTTTGGCCGAGACTCCACCATCTTCCACCGGTCGTATTTGTGCCATGATGCAACTGGGTGAGCATTTGAAAGGTAATGATGGCATCAAGATGCTCATATGCCTAGTTCACAAAGGTATGGTTTTAAATTCTGAAAGTGATTATTTATCTAACCCTAACCCTTTGCCTAGTGCCATTGAAAATGTTTTGACGGTCTATGAGGACATGTTCCCGGATGAGATGCCGGATGGATTACCTCCCTTGAGGGGTATTGAACATCAAATTGACTTTCTCCCTGGATCTCAAATCCCAAACAAGCCGGCATATGGAAGCAATCCCGAGGACAGAAGAGAGTTGCAAAAGCAAATAGATGAATTGCTTACCAAAGGCTTAGTGAGGGAGAGCTTGAGCCCTTGTGCCGTGCCCGTGATCCTTGTTCCAAAGAAGGATGGCACTTGGAGGATGTGTGTGGATTGTCGAGCGGTCAACAAGATCACGGTAAAGTACCGACATCCCATACCTCGTTTGGATGATATGTTAGATGAGCTTAGTGGTTCTAGTATCTTTTCAAATATAGACCTTAGGTCCGGTTACCATCAAATCCGGATGAAACTTGGGGATGAATGGAAAACCGCATTCAAGACCAAGTTTGGTCTATATCAATGGTTGGTGATGCCCTTTGGCCTCTCCAACGCACCTAGTACTTTCATGAGGCTAATGAACCATGTGCTAAAGCCATTCATCAATAAGTTTGTGGTCGTATACTTTGATGATATATTGATCTATAGCAAGTCAATAGACGACCATGTGGGCCACTTGAGTCAAGTCCTTGAAGTGCTACGAGCCGAAAAGCTCTATGCCAATTTTAAGAAGTGTGCCTTTTGTGTTGAAAAGGTTGTCTTTTTGGGCTTTGTTGTTAGTGTCAATGGTGTAGAAGTTGATGAGTCCAAAGTTGAAGCCATTAGAGATTGGCCTACTCCTACCACCGTCTCGCATGTGAGGAGTTTCCATGGCCTTGCTAGTTTCTATAGGTGCTTTGTTAGGGACTTTAGCACCATTGCCGCACCACTCACCGAGTTGGTGAAGAACGACAAACCCTTTGTGTGAGGAGAGCCTCAAGAGAGGGCTTTTCAAGAATTGAAAGGTAGGTTGAGTACCGCCCTATTGTTACAATTGCCCGACTTCGGGAAGGCTTTTGAGGTTGAATGTGATGCCTCGGGGGTGGGAATCGGGGGTGTTCTCATGCAAGAAGGGAAACCCGTCGCCTACTTTAGTGAGAAGTTGAATTGCGCATCTTTGAATTACTCCACGTATGACAAGGAGTTATATGCCCTCGTGAGAGCTCTAGCCCATTGGCAACACTATCTATGGCCTCGGGAATTTGTGATCAAGAGTGACCATGAGTCACTCAAGCATCTAAGAGGCCAAAAGAAGTTCAACAAGAGACATGCCAAGTGGGTGGAGTTCATTGAGTCCTTCCCTTATGTAATTCATTACAAAAAGGGTAAGGACAATGTTGTAGCCGATGCGCTTTCTAGAAAGTTTGCCCTTGCTACCACTCTTACTTCTAGGCTTATGGGTTTTGAAAGTATAAAGTTGATGTATGCACATGACCCAAAGCTCAAGAGCATTCACGATGCTCTAGTGAGTGGGGAGAGGGTGGAGAAATACCAATGGGTAGATGGCTATATTTTCAAGAATGGGCGAGCGTGTGTCCCCGAGTCCTCTTGGAGAGATGTGCTAGTGCAAGAAGCACATTGTGGGGGCTTGATGGGTCATTTTGGGGTGGACAAGACTATGGCCATACTTAAAGAACAATTCCATTGGCCGAAAATGAGGCCTCTTGTGGAACGTTTCTTCAATGCTTGCTTGGATTGCAAGAAGGCCAAATCTAGGTCCAACAACCATGGCTTATACACTCCTTTGCCCATACCTACTAGTCCGTGGGTTGATATCTCTATGGATTTTGTTATGGCTTTGCCCCGGACTAGAGGAGGACACGATAGCATTTATGTTATCGTTGATCGTTTCTCCAAAATGGCTCACTTTATTCCGTGTAAAAAGACTAATGATGCACAACATGTAGCGTCCTTGTTTATTGATAATGTCTTAAAGTTGCATGGGGTCACACCATTGTTAGTGATACGGACTCCAAGTTCCTTAGCTATTTTTGGAAGTGCTTGTGGGGTGCTCTTGGCACCAAGTTGCTATTCTCTACGTCCCACCACCCTCAAACCGATGGGCAAACCGAGGTGGTTAACCGGACCTTGGGAGCTCTACTTAGAGCTATGACCAAAGGTAAGGCCGGGACTTGGATTGATAAGTTACCACTCATGGAGTTCGCATATAACTGCACTTTGCATCGTATGATTGGCATGACTCCATTTGAGTGTATTTATGGTTTTAACCCTTTGAATCCTCTTGATCTTACCCCTTTGCCAAGGGATGTGGTTGTTGATTTTGAAGGTAAAGCTCGGGCCAAGGCATTGCTTGAACTTCATGCCAAGGTGAGGAAGACTTTGGAGGAGGCCTATGAGAAGACAGCAACTAAGAAAAACAAAGGGAGAAAGAAGGTGGATTTCAATAAGAGAGATTGGGTGTGGGTGCACTTCCGCAAGGAACTATTTCCAAACCATAGGAAGGGGTAGTTTGCACCAGGGGGAGATGGCCCTTTCCAAGTGTTATCCAAGATCAACAACAATGCCTATGTGATAGATTTGTCTGGTGGGTATAATGTGTCGACTACTTTCAATGTTAGTGACTTGACTTCTTTTGATGTAGGTGATGATGCCTTGGAGGAGGACGCCTTAATTTCGAGGATGAAATCTTCTCAAGAAGGGGAGGATGATGCAACCCAAATTGCATCGAAGGGGCCATTAACTCGAAGTCAAGCCAAGGAGATACAAGACACTCACTTACACTTGGTTTGGAAAGGCATGGATGATACGAGCTCGGAGGATGACTTAAAGACTGTGCAATTGAGCTCAATCCAAGAGGAAATAGTGCAGGAAACAGGGAAGCAAAACAGGGCAAAACAGGGCAGCACCTTCTGAGCTTACTGCCTGACGAAAGACATTTGTTCTTCGCGATCGCGACAACACCTGCGCGATCGCGAAGGGTAGTTTGTTTGGGTCCCATCTCGCGCGATCGCGATCTTCAGAAGCTGAGTGGTCTTCGCGATCGCATATACTTCTGCGCGATCGCAATGAGGACTTGAGCAGCAGCGGACCAGAATCTGAGCAAACCTTGTAAAGGTGTGCTATAAATACACCCCTTCATCATTTATTACTTTTTACCTTACTTTGAACACAAAACATTAATGAGCATTGCTCATGAACCTTTGTAACTATTTTGGCTTGAAATCAATTGGATGAATTCAAGTTGCTCTTCAATCCTATTTGATTATTCTATTTGCTCGAGCCTAGTGTCTCTTGAGGATAGTTGCATAGCGTAGGTGATTCTTGCCATCGTTCGGTATGTAACGAAACATTGGTCTTCGTTGCTACTTGAACAATCGTGTGAGTCTTCGTCTTGTTTCTTATCTTTTATCGCTTTCGTAGTTTCGATTGCATCATAATGGCTGGATCATGACCTTACGAGGCCTGGGCCGTGAGCTTGGGAAATTCTACTTTCAACTTCATGGCTGAATCACGGCTTTACGATGGCTAGGCCATGACCTCTTGTCTTCATATTTCGTTCACAACTAATCCAAGGCCTTGGCAACTAACGGCGTGGCTCCTCGTTGGTTAATTTCACCATCAATTTACTTCATTTTACTCCAAATCATCAACCTTTAATAGTTTTTCATGTTGCTTGAGTCCTACACAGTCAAGAAACCAATATAAGCACAAACTACTAGTATTAATGCTAAAACCATCCACAAAAGCACCCAAAACAAGAAGAATCTAATACTAAAATACACGTTTTCTGGCCAAATATCAATAGGCACCTAGACTAACCAACGATCCTCAAGAATACACATTACTCTTGCAAACTGAATGATCAAAGAAGAAAATTTTCAATTGGATTCCACCAAATGACACAAGTTCCATAAACGGCTTCCCAAGACGGGGTGCTCACAACTGAGACAATAGCTCGGCTAATATTCAATATTCAATAGCAACTAACTAGCAAATGAAATAATAACGGGTTTATATAGGAAGCCCCAAAGCTAAAATATTAAATACGACCACAGTCGGCCTATCAAACAAAGCCACGCAGGGCTGAACTAGTTTAGTGGCTCGAGCGCTCTTCTGCCTCGGATGCAAGTGTATTCCTCGGTCGCTTCACTGCTCAGTCCCAATAGTTAAGGCTCGGGCTCTGTCTACCTCGGACTCGAGCTTGATTGTATAGCTTCCAAGTCCCACTCATTCCCCGAGTCGATGATCCCTCCCGGCCACACTTGATGAACATGTACATCGTGAAGTGCCTTAGTTTGACTTCATGTAACCGGTCTCGATGGCACGAACACAGCTTCATCAGCACGGACATGTGCTGCATCAACGCCCGCCTGCATAGTGCCAGTGAAGTCTTAAAACATTCGAGTGAACAAGCATAGGTGTTCTAGCTTGAATGCAAAAATTCCTTGTTACATACAACGGGTTAATGACGTCTCCTTCTGGTGCGGGCTTTGCCCTTAGATCCGTCTAACACAAGCGCAATACAAGCCAACCGATGCAAAAGAAGCAGCCAACAGTGTGCACACCCATCTTTAAAAGACAAAAACCCAGAAAGACACCCAAAACATCCTACTGGACTACACTACAAGTAACTACACAGGTACGCATAAAATATTTATGTGATACCGATCAAAATCATAGAAGCAAAAATAAGGTAGCGGAAGCAATAAAGTAAATACGATAGAGAGAAAATAGGGATGGGGGGAAAAGAAATTGAAGAAAGAACGAATCAAACTTAACAAAGTATATTGATTCAAACGGAGAAAGAAACTTGAACAAGGATGGCCAAGCCTATTCCATCTTCTATTCTCTCAATTCAATGTTAAATAATCAAATGAAATGACTAAGTGTGGTAGTTATAGGTTTACCGCACTTCTAAATGAATTGTCTAAAAGGCCCTCAACTGGGTTATTACATAAAAGGCCACATAGGGCTAATATAGGAAATACACCTAAAAACTGGTGGAATCCCGTCTTGAAGTAGGCCCTCCGCCTAGAAAAGTGGGCACCCCGCCTAGAAGACAGGCACCCTAAGTAGGCGCCCAACCTACTGAAGTAGGCACCCCTCCTGTTGACAAAGAGGCGGTCCGCCTCTGTCACTGGGCGGTCCGCCCAGTCCAAGTCCAGAGAGCAGAGTCCAAAAGAGGTGGTCCGCCTGGTCTAGTGGGTGGTCCACCCATAGCTGTGATATCCGAGGCGCTCAAGTGCAAGTTCTTCAAGTCATCTCCTAGGCCTCCATCTTCAAGACTCTTCCTTGTGCACTCCCTTGTGTCCTTTAAGCTTGGTCCTTGATGGTTGGCGCTTAGGCTCTCAATTTGCCCCGCATCATCCTCCTTTTCTTGAAAGGATTTCGTCCTCGAAATCAAACCATCAAGACCTACAACCAAAGACAAGCGCAACCAAAATCTCCTACTACAAGAGTAGGTTAGTGCAAGTAGTGTGGAAAACACACTCGTATGGTATAACCAAGTATCAATAACAATGATAAAGCGCATGTTTCCAAAGAAAACAGCAACTACTTGGCTTCCCCAATGGGTGAACTCAGCACATGATTCATCAAAGAGATCAATAGGGTAGAGATGATGCAAGATCAAGCCATCAAAATTCCTATGATCCCTAAGTCCAATAAGAACACACCAAAACTTCCCACTACAAGAGTAGGCAAGTCCAACAAGAGTGAGTACAAGTGATGTGAAAATCATACTTTTGTGATAGAGCCAAGTATCAATACTAATCAAAAAGCTTATGTCTCCAAAGGAAACAACCAATTCTTGGCTCAACAATGACAAGCACTCACTACCATATCAAGCAAAGAGATCAATAAGATATGGAACATGCAAGATTAAGCAACTAATTTCCTTATGACCTCTAAGCTTATGGTCCACACACCAAGCCTTCAATGCATTACTATCACAATGTGACTCATTGGCTTTGGCATGCTCAACACCCAAGGTGTGATCAACTTGTGGGGTGGAGTAAATCAAATAGTTCAATTGGCAACTAACATCAAATACTCTACTCCCCTTCTTGGAAGCACTCTTACACACACCAAGAGTGATTTCCTCACCCCCAATTCCATCTCTAAGACAATCTTCCTCACTAGGCAAACCCAAAGGAAGGTCTCCAAAATAGGCTCTTCATCATTATAGTCCCCACAATGAAGGTTAGGACTACTAGAAGATGGTCCAACAAAACCAATACCATGACCTCTCATCTCACTTATCCAAACAATGGATTGTCTATAGAGTTCAACTTTCCCATTCATGGAGGTTTAAA
Organism: Petunia x hybrida; assembly: GCA_037355625.1. Taxonomy (NCBI): domain Eukaryota; kingdom Viridiplantae; phylum Streptophyta; class Magnoliopsida; order Solanales; family Solanaceae; genus Petunia; species Petunia x hybrida. The sequence goes on from JBBBVM010000162.1 coordinate 11,502,892, forward strand.
TCCAAACTCTTCTCTACTTTGATATTCACCATCACCTCTTTGAGAATCCTCTTCAAACAAAGGGTTTGTGAAAACAAGTCCACTACCCATCAAAGGTGAGGCATCAAAACTAGAGTCATCATCCACACTTGAGGAGTCATCGAATACAAATCGATCCATCTCATCCACTAGAGACTCCTCAAGGTCATTACCATCCTCACTACAACACATAGGTCCACCATTATCAAGAAATTCATCAAGGGAAAGGATAGGGTATTCATTCAACTCATCTTCCTCTTCATCAAATATAGGTGGGGTGTCATAACAAGGGTCACAAGAAAGGTCAACTACACAATCTTCACTAAAGAGAGGTTCAATGAAAATCGAGCTCACATCATGTTGTGGCTTATCATCCCTCTCAACTAGTGGTTCACAATCTCACACAAGTTGACCAACCGACTCTACACTAGTTGCAAACACATTGTAATCACACAATTCATCAACTAGTATAGAGTTTTCACAAACACTATCACATGACAAGGAAGTAACATGTTCAAGGGAAGAACTTTCACATACCTTTGAGTGGCCATCTTGCTCACTCAATGCACTTGAAGTGTCATGAATTGTTTCTTCACCTTGAAGCTCACATTGAAGATCTTCTTCATCTTGTCCATCCTTCTTGGAACATGATTGAGGCTTTATTTGTTTGCCTCCAAGAATACCTACACAAGAACTCACAGAAGTAGAAGAAAAAAATAAAGGGTTAAGGTTAGAATAAGGGGTGTCCTCACTCTCAATGATTCTTTTTCCCTCTTTCTTTTCCCTCATTTCTCTTTTCAAGGTCGGATGTAGATTCGGGTGGTGACATCCCAGTCACATCACTCAACACATCCTTTCATTTTTCCACTCGAGGAATGTCACCGATCACTCCCTTACTCCTCTCAATCTTTTGTCTCTCATATTCGGGTGAATTGGGACGAGGCCGAAGAATACTCATAGCCGGAGTAGGTGGACTCTTAACATCAACCTGGAATCTAGGACTTGGAGAGTCATCAATTGAGCTCTCCTTCTTCTTTGTTGGTGAACCACTTAGCTTTGGAGCTTGTGGTTTCGGGTTCACCTTGTTGATACTTGTCAACTCCTTTCTAGCACTAGTCCCTCCATTTCTTGTGTTTGTAGGACTTATTGATTGCACTCTTTCAATCATGGAATGAGGTTCTCGCTCCTTTCTTCTTTGCATAGACAAAGAAGGTGTACTAGGATGTATCTTAATCTTTGCCCGACAAGGTTCAAAGTCATAAGTCCTTTGCCCCTTGCTCAGTATATACTAATCCTTCATGAGATCATACGACACTCTCTTGTCTTGCGACCATGGTTCACCTAACCAAATGCCAAAATACTTCATGGGATACACATCACACCAAATATATTCCTTGTAACTCCCATGAGATATGATTACCTGAGCCTCGCTAGTAACCCAAACATCATGACACTCATAAGGATGTCTCAATTTATAGCATGGTATCTTTAGTCTATCAACCCAAGAGGTGTTAATATAATTAGCATTGGTTTCACTAATCTTGAGCAAGCATCCTCCATTAACATTCACCTCAAAAATGAATCTACTTTTACACTAGTCTTGTATAGGATCATCCAAGATAGATCTTAGAAGCTAAGACTAGTACCACCATCAACTTGGGTTTTCCTTATCCCTCCACTAGTGGCAACACCATTAGAATAACCTCCACTTCCCGTCACTCTTCCAACTTTAGAAGTGTTGTTTAAAGTCGAGGAAAGAGTACCACTATGGAACCCATAAGTGCCTCTCGCCTTGGTTCCATAACCCATAGCACCACTCCTACCACTACTACTAGGGCAATAGATTCCATTAGTAGTAAGAGTAACACCATTTCTCAATCCGCCCTTCATATGGGAATTAGGAGCATTTAACCCTTTAGCACAAGTAGGGTAGAAGAAATTCCCTTTTCCCATGGAACAACCACCACCTCCTCCCGTACTAATGGAAGGACTTCTACTAATCCCTTGTACACCACAAGCAACACCAAGAGAAGATGCATATGGACAATTCGTATTATCAACTTCACCATCCGTTCTCTCTATGTCACTATCATCACGTTCAAATTTATCACAAGAACAGTAAATAAGTTCATCATACCTTGAAGCGTAACTATCTTCAAATTCTTGACTAGAAGCATAAGAATCTTCGCATTCATCTCCACAAGCCTCATAGTCTTCATAAGCCTCATGAGCATCATAGTAACCCGCTTCATCATCAAACGAGCCTTGGTTCCCCGAATCGTCATAGCAATACCCATCATCATCATCATATGAACCATAGTCTCCATCATCCCCACACGAGTCGTACTCTTCAAAATCATCCTCCGAAGCCATAATTGTAACCAAAGAGTAAAGGACCTCACAAATTCACTCCCTCACGTGTATCAGTCAAAAGATGACACTCAATTTTCTTTCCACTCGTGTATACACTCAAGGTCGTTGGCTTTTGTGACCACACTCTATTGTTCTCACCACTCAAGCCTTTTTCCACTCAAGACCTTCTTGTTCTCTTAGTAACCATAATGGCAAGATCAATAACTAGTACACCCAGGCCCGAAATGAAGTTTAGGTGACTCAATGTACGGAAGCTATTTAAATGAGCACTTGAAGCAAGCAAGTTCTATGATTTTAAGTAAAGACTTCAAGACACACAACACCCTAAAAGCTCAAAGATTAGTAACAGTGTTACTAAATTAGGGAAAATACCTTAGGAACACTAACCAAGAAGTACGAAAGCAAACGGAACACAAAAAGACACGAAACAAAAAAACCCGGACACACTTTAGGAGTGGGTGGTCCGCCTGGTAACAGGGGTGGTCCGCCTGCCCAAGGTTCTTAGATCAGCCACCAAAAGTGGGGAGTCCGCCTGGTAGCAGGGGCGGTCCGCCTACTGTGTTCTTCAGCAAAGTCAAAAATCGCGTTTCATGGTCTTTTGGCACCCAATTTCCGATGTTTTCAAGGTTGTTTTCCTAATCCAAAGGTACCCCAAAGAAATTTTCAATTAAATTCAAGGGTTTTTCAACTTTGGTATTTTTGATTTTCAAGCTTTTGATTCTCAACACCAAACCACGTAACAAGGGTACCAAATCAACGGGTAAATTATATAGAACAATCCCCGATGTCAATCAATCGATGGGTCATCAAACCCATGAATCTCTAGCAATTTTTTGTATTTATCAACTTTTTTTCATTTTTTTTCCTTCTTTTTTCCAAGAACAAGAACAATAATAACAATAAACTAAACTAAAAGATAAGATGAACAAGGATCGAGGGTTTATAAGAACAAATCCCGATCCTTGCTCTGATACCAAGATAATACGGGTCAAAATCACGGAAGCAAAAACATGAAAGAGACTTGAACCACTCACGGGGTCACACTAGGGCGATCCACCATGGATTCCAAGTAAGAGATACATGAAGCTCAAGCTTCAAAAAGAATGGCCAAGCCTATTCTATCTTCTATTCTCTCAATTCAATGTTAACTAATCAAATGAAATGACTAAGTGTGGTATTTATAGGTTTACCATACTTCTAAATGAAATGTCTAAAAGGCTCCTCAACTGGGTTATTACATAAAAGGCCACATAGAGCTAATATAGGAAATACACCTAAAAACTAGTGGAATCCCGTCTTGAAGTAGGCCCTCCACCTAGAAAAGTGGGCGCCCCGCCTAGAAGACAGGCACCCTAAGTAGGCGCCCAACCTACTGAAGTAGGCACCCCTCCTGTTGACAAAGAGGCGGTCCGCCTCTGTCAGTGGGCGGTCCGCCCAGTCCAAGTCCAGAGAGCAGCATCTAAAAGAGGTGGTCCGCCTGGTCTAGTGGGTGGTCCGCCCATAGCTGTGATATCCGAGGCACTCAAGTGCAAGTTCTTCAACTCATCTCTGAGGCCTCCATCTTCAAGACTCTTCCTTGTGCACTCCCTTGTGTCCTTTAAGCTTGGTCCTTCATGGTTGGCGCTTAGGCTCTCAATTTGCCCCGCATCATTATCACTGTCTGTTGTCATTAATTTCAACACCCTCTAGGCTTAAATTATACAATCGAATACAACATTGTTCATTACAGGGGTTGTTAAGAAACTAAAAGGCTTCAAAAAAGCTAAAACTTCATGTTCCCTCGAATTTGCACAGCCAAAGACTCTTTATCTAGATTGTAGCTCTTGTATCAAAGTTTTTTTCAAACGACAAACATAATACCCCAAACAGCCTCTTTGTAAGCTACGCTACGGACGTTGGAAAATCAGTCCAACTTAAGAATCCCTTAGTAGAACCACGAAAGGAGTAGTGCGTAAGCCGAAAGTATCACCTGGAATCACATGGAGAGACACCAACATGGAACCATCGGTGGTTGCGAGAGCACCATGTTCCCCTTTTCTCTAGATGATTGGAAGCAAATGAACCTCCTAATTTGCAAAATAGGGCAGAGCTATACGGCCATCCAGAATGCAAAGATTTTGGAAAATTTTGTTAAACATCAACCTTCCGGAGAAGGAGAGAATATTATAGCAAAGACCCTGCCTCGTCAAGTAGTGGTATTTCTGGATGATTTGTCCCATAGAGCCAAAAGACGAGCGGATGCACAAGCACTGCATGTCAGTCATTCTTCTGTTGAGGAACTCCGCATGACAAGAGGAATATCACAGCAACCGCTGCATTAGAAACAAGCACACCGTAATCAGTGCACATGCCACATCCAAGACATTCTGAAGAACGGTTAGAATCCTGATCAAACTTTATGAGTCGAGACACTCTGTTCGACCAATCATGGATGGAGAAACAGATGAAGAAAATTTCGAAAGTTCTTTTGTTTACAATTTTCTCATGTACCATCCATTCTAAATGAAGGAGTTGTTCTGAGAATATCAAACCAGGATCAAAGGCAAAAAAATTTTAAGACGAAAAATTATTCTTTCATAAGGAAGCCTTGGAAGAAGTAAATTATTTTCTGGAGAAAAGTTTGTGGTTCTTGTCTATCATGAAGCCCCTATTTATAGGCGGAATGGGATAAGTATGGAGCATGAAACGATCAATGTAGTTATGGCCTGGAGATAAGAAATGATTCAGTGCAGTAAAAGGCATTTATGGGAAAGATGCATGCAATCGACATTAGCGAATCAGATAAAGGCACATGGAGTTCCAAAAGAAATCAGGCATCAGTCTCGGTCAAAGAGACTGCATATTTCAAGGGGTCAGTGAGATATCTTTTCACATCCTTTTTGCATACCTCTTTCACTTCCTATCTTCTTACGGCAACACTTAGCAAGTGGGGGGACTGACTGTGTGGGAAAAATACACCACATATTATTACAGGGATACAAGTCCAGCCGGCGAGACTAGACTTTGCTTACAAGTCACCGGGCGTAGAGGATACATGCCTGCTCCTCAAGCCACGACTGCTCAGCCGGTACGGGCATAGGATGCAAGGTACACATCCCGCCGCCTTATGGTTTATAGTTTCCTAGTTAGGATTTCGTACATACCGCCGCCTTGAGTATACATGTGCATGGCTTTATTAGTCTTTGTATTTTACCATAATTAGGATTGGGTAAATCGTAGCTATAAATACCCCTCCTACCATTGTATTATACAATCAAGTGATTCACACCAAATCTTGTCATTCTCAAGGAAGAATACTCTTTACTTTATTGTCTAGTGCTTTTTCTCTCTATTTCCTGTATTTTCCTTCATATTTAGTGTATTTCTTGTGGCCCTCTAAAAAATTTAATATCTTAACCTAGAAGACCAAATTTAGGCATAAAAAGTTCTAATGCCAGCATGGTGCCCACTATAGTAAGAATGGCACTAATTGATGATTTCTCATTGTTCAACATCCAGAACACACCTCCGAATCATTCTATCTGTACAAATTCTAAAGTAGAGCTCATCCCAATAGTAATGACGAGTATCTTTCATAAGCTTCTTCTTTTGATTGTACGAATAGTTATTGGTAAAACCACCACAGACAACAAAGTTAGCAATTTATGCATACCAAGGTACTTCTTCCCAAGACACGACAAGCACCTTTTCATCCGGAAAACTATCATTAATTTTACCATAATCACAAGATCTCCCCCTTCTTCAAATCAAGACAAGTGGTCCGCCACTTGATTCTTAGTTCCCTTTCTCTCATTTACCTCAACATCAAATTCTTGGCAATGCGATCTAACGAATCAAGTGGAGTTTGGAGTCCTTCTTACTCATCAAATAACGAATAGTCGAGTTGTCGTTTGATGCGGGGCAAACCACCACCACAAGGCCCTTTACTGGAAGACAAGCCAAAGCACTTCATGATGCTCACTTATACTTCATTCGGAAGGGAGTTGATAATACGAGCTCTGGAGTCCATTGGAAGATCATGCATTGGAGTTCAATCGAAGGAAGGAGCTCTACGCTTCAGGGCCAGGCGGAGCGCCTGGACCCAGGAGGGGCACCTGCTCTGTGAGGCGCTCAGGCGGAGCGCCTGACCAGTGGGCGGAGCGCCCAGTTCACTGACTTGGTCAGTCATTCCACCAGGCGTAGCGCCCAATGTGATGAAGGCCCCAACTTTTTGTGTGAACTTACTATTTTAGCCCTAGTTGTTCTATTGTGTTCTACCTAGCTAAGGGCTTATTAGACATTTCACAACAATGTAAAGGAGTGCTATAAATAAACTCCTTAGCTCATTTATATCTTCAACTTACCATGAACAAAAACATTAAAGATATTTTGCTCTCAAACACTTGTAAACATTTTGGCTTGAAATCAATTGGAAGAATCCAAGTTAACCTTCAATCCTCCTTGATCATTCTATTTGCGAAAGCCGGGTGTCCCTTGAGGATAGTTGCTTAGCGTAGGTTCTACTTGACTCGAACGAGGGTGTATCAACACATCGTTCCTTAGTGCTACCTCGTATGTTGTTCTTGTCGCGTCTCGCTTTTATCTATATCTATTAGTTGGTGCTACCTCGTATAGTTTTCCCTTTATTAGTTGGTATCAGAGAAAGACTTGGGTGTTGTTTCTACCTACCCTCGATTCCTTTTTCATCGTGTTTTTATCTTATCTTGGTGTTATTGTTGTTGTTCTTGAAAATTTGAAGAAAAAAATTACAAAAACTCGTAAATTCCAAAAAAATTTCTAGAACTTGTTGGTTGTATCGATTTTGGTGGTGCTAGTTATCGGGGATTGATTGTTTAAGCATTCCCGTGGATTGGGTACAATCGAAATACGATTTGAAGTTGTGAATAAAAATTGTCAAAATCAAATCTTCAAAAGTTGATATTCACAAAAATTGCTAGAACTTGTTTGTTGCTATGATTTCTTGGATGTTTGGTATCAGGGATTGTGCTATGATGTTAACCCATCATTTTGATACCTCCATAACATCTTTGGTGTAGCATTTTGAGAATCAAAGTTTTGAATCTCAAGAAAATTTTGAAACCCTTGAAAATTTTTGCTCAAAATCTTGAATCAAGATCTTTGTTGGTTGTTTGTTGGATAAAATTCTTTGAGTTTGTTTGTTATAGCATAAAACAACTTTGGGTATCGTTCAAATCGAGAAAAACCTTGAAATCGTTCGAAAAATTGCTTGAAAATCGTCAAAATTGTGTTCTAGTTGAGCTGAAGCGCCAGGCCTAGGTGGTCTGCCCAAACCCAGGTGCTCTGCCCAACCATCTTGCTCCCAGTTTTTGAGTAAATTCAAAGCGGACCGCCCAGATTACTGAAGGGGTTCGGGTAGTTGTTCTTACTTAGGCTTTTGTGTTTGTTTGTTCCGTTGCTTCCGGCTAGTACTTTGAGAGTGACACTCCTACTCAATTAGTACTAGTTCATTGAGCGATTAGAATACTCGTGCCTAGGGGAGAGTAGACCTCAAAGAAGACTCATAGTTTTATTTTTTCTGCTTCAAGTGCGCACTAAATAGCCTTACGTTCATCGACTCCTATTAACTCCACTCTTCCCGAAGAGTATTTGGTTCTTGTGAACTGGTTTGGTTATCGAGGAAGTTGATCAACTACGAGGAGGCCATTAATCTCAAGCTTGTGTGAACCTACCCCAACTTGAGTGAACCCGAGCGACAATCAAAAGTGAGGGAGTGCGTGAGGACTTTTACTCTAATCTCTTTTCTTGTTTTTTATTGTTTGTAGGTACATGGCGGAAGAGAAGGTAAAGGATACCATTGAGGTTCCAACCGACGTCTTGGATAATCTATTTGCCGGGGTGGAGGCTCTAAATCTCAAAATGGAGGTTTGTGAAAAGGAAAGGACCTCGAATGTCCACAAAGATGCCGGAGAAGGCACAAGTGATGATTCAAGTATGAAATAGGATCAATTTGCGGAGCTAGCTCATCGACAACGGTTCAGAGATGAGGCTTTCGCTCGAGAAAGATTGTTGGGCAATTCCCAAGGTGAAGTTCCACTCATGCGGCCCCGAAGGAATGTTGTACCCCTTGAGCAAGTTGATGAAGCTCAAGAAGGAAAGGGCCTCGGACTTGACGATGATTATGAAGCTCCCTATCCAAATAGGAGGGCAATGAATGGAGGCCGGGGTATAGATGGAGGTCGTGGCCGAGGTCGAGTACCTCCAAGGGCATATGTTGGGAGGAACTTGGGGCGAGAATATGAGGATGTTGATGACTACTATGGGGGCCAACCAGAGCCAAACCATGGAGTCGTGACGACAACCTAAATAGTGTAAAGATCACTATCCCATCTTTCAAAGGGACTAGTGATCCGGAAAAGTCCTTAGAGTGGAAGGTTCAATTGGAGCGGGTGTTTGATACAAATGACATGTCTGAGGAGAAGAAAGCCACTTATGCCATTGTTTCATTTGAGTCATATGCTTCCACATGGTGGGAATCCGTCAAGCGGTCGAGAAGAAGAGTTGGGATGCGAATAAACATTACATGGGACGAATTGAAAGAGGTAATGAGTACCAAATATGTGACACCCAAGTATAGACAAGAACAACTCAAGAGACTTTATGAGTTAAAACAAGGTTTCAAGTCCGTTGATAAGTATTTCAATGAATTTGAAAAGAATGGAATGGCCCTTGACATGGAGACCGAAGATGAAGAGCAAGCTATCATCCGATTCAAGAACGGCTTGAGCCGGGAGATTTCTTCTCAATTGAGGCTACACATCTTTCATTCTCTTCAAGATAAGATATTTGTGATGCTGTGGTTGAAGCCGAAAAGTGGCTTAAGGAAGAGAAAACTCCTCGCTATAGGAGTACTACTTCTACTCCAATGACTCGACCCAAAGAATGGAAAAGCCCGAACAGAAGTGGTGCTAGTGGAAGTCGTGATGTCAAGAAGCCTTTTTAGAAGGCCACTCCAAGAAGCGACTTCAAAAAAGTGGGAGGTACATCTAAAACTCAATTAGATACTCCTCCTTCTTCTTTTCAATGTCACAAGTGTAAAGGCTATGGCCACTTTGCCATAGATTGCCCTACCCAAAACACAATGATAATTAGGGATAATGGGTTGGTGTATGAGGAGGAAAGTGAGCCAGAGGGAGAGGTCGATGAGGACGGTGAGGCAGTTGAGAGAGAAGAGGATGTAGCGGAGGGTGATGACCCTAGCATGTTCTTGGTGGTACGTCGTAGTCTGAGTGCCATGATGAGTGAGAAGGAGATATATTGATGACGGGCAATCCGTCACGAGGAGGCCATTCACTCGGAGCCAAGTCAAGGAGGTCCAAGAGGTGCATTTACACTTGGTGAGGAGAGGACCTGATGAAGAAACCATTGGGAAGACGTTCCGGATGATCTCAGCTCTAGGCCTCATGCCTAAGGATTAGAAGGGAGGGCAAGCTCATCCTGGCGCCCCGCCTAGCCCAGGCGCCCGGCTTGGAAAGCTCACTGCATAGGAGTGCCAAAATGCACAGGCCGCCCACCTAGGCGCCCATACCTAGGCGCCCGCCTGCCTAGGCACCCCGCCTAACCCAGGCGCCCCTCCCAGCTTCAGCACAATCCAGGCGCCCCTCCCAGCTTCAGGCGAATCTCCCAGGTTCTGAACTTATATTTCTTTTACTGTTTTGCCCTACGTGGCTTATTTGGTGAACCTTAATAGTAAGGGTATTTTAGTCATTGTGCAAGCTAGGGAAACATTATAAATAGCCAAGCTTAGCCTATTTTGAACACTCAGCTTATTATTGATGAATGTGAAACTTTAGAAATGCTCTTTGAGATTGAATGAAAGAACCTACGTTTGGGATTTGTGTGCTTTTAGTGGATTCTAGTTGGACAACGCCCCCGCCCTGATCATTCTACTTGCGAGTTCCCGTTGACTCGAGGGTAGTTGCGTAGTGTAGGTGATCCTTGACATCCACCCAAGGTGTATCGAAACAAGTTCTTCGGTGCTACTTGGGTCTTTGTTCGAGCCACGTCTCGCTTTCTATCTTATTTTATCGCTTCTGTGTTTTCCCTGCATCAGTTTGGTATCAGAGCAAGGCTCGGGTTTTGTTTCTACAAACCCCCGACCCTTGATTCTTCGTGCCTACGTTAGTTTCTTTAGTTTTCTTGTTGTTGAAGTTATTAGAAAGAAGAAAAAACAAAAAAAATTGAAAAACTTAAAAATCTGAAAATTTGGTGTATCTTGTTGGTGTGATTGATTCATGATATGGGTGTTATAGATTCTTGATCCTTGTTGAAAACCCATTGTTTGGGTACCAAAAGCACTTGGTTTAAATTGGATTTACGAAATTGAAGATTTGAAACCCCAAAATTTCCTTAAACCCTTGATAAACCTTGTTCTTGATGATTTTGGCTTGATTCTTGGGTTGAATGGGTGTTTGATTGAGAACTTGATATTGGGGATTGATCTTGAAGGAAAAACAAATGATTTGCACCAATTTTGTGGGATTTGAACATGTATAACACCAAATTTGATGAATCACAATCCATTTTGAAACCCTTTGAAAAACCCTTGTGTTCTTGAGTTTCTTGGCATTAAATCTTGGATTTGATTGATTATTTAGTTACAAATTTTATTTGGTTTTGTTAGGGAAGATCAAAAACAACTTTGGGTATCATTGGATTGTTAAAACAAGTTGAAAACATCAGATTTGTGGATTGAAAATCGACTTGGAACAAGTTTGCAACGAATTGGGACTGCTTCAGAGCTAGGCGCCCCGCCTAAGCCAAGCGCCCCGCCTGACTTGGCTACTGCCTATGACCTCAGGCGCCCCGCCTGAACCCCTGCAATTCTGGGCACCCCTCCTGTACCCCAAGCGCCCCTCCTGCTGCTGAAGCTTGTTGATTGGGGTAGTTTTTCCTAAGTTTTCCTACTTCTTTGTTTGCATAACATCTAGCTAGTGCAACATTGAGTAACCTATCTACTTAATTGGTACTAGCCCTTGAAGCTTTTAGGTGATTCATGTATTAGTTGGAGAGTAGAACTCCAAGAAGATTCGTAGATCCTTTTAACTCAAGTCCTCACTTCAAAGTGCTTCGCGTTCATTGAGTCATATCAACTCCACTCACCCCGGAGTACAATTGGCTTGTGAATAGTTGATTAGTTGAGGATTGTTGTTCAACTACTCGAAGCTTTTGTATTCAAGTCCGAATTAAATATCCACCACCACTAAACGAGTGAACCGAGTGAAACACTTGTGAAGGAGTGAGTGAGGTTATTTTGCTAACGTTTGCTTATTTTGTAGGTACGATGGCAAATGAAGGTGATGATTTCACTAAGAATGCCTTTGCTACTATCCTTGCCAAATTGGATAGTATGAACTTAAGGATTGAAAACTTTGAAAGGGTGACATCAAGTACCGTAGTTGAGCAAGGGACTTCAAATGTCCAATCGGAGAAAGGGACCCCAAGTGTCCAAGTTGAGAAAGGGGCCCCGAGTGCCCATGTTGAAGCCATTGAGGGCACAAGTAGTTCTACCTTCACCCCGGAACAAGTTGTTGAGTTGCTTAGATAACAACGGGTAAAGGAGGACCGTGATCGAATTGAACAAGTGTTGGGCAATACCCAACGAGTGACCCTTCCTAACCTTATGGGCAATCCCCAAAGGAATGTTCCACTTCCCGGACCAATTCGAAATGTCCAACCTCTTGAGCAAGTTGAACAAGCTCAAGAAGGGGAGGAGAATTACTATGGTGATGGTGGGTATGATGCTCATTATAAACCTAGGGGTCGGAATATCGATAGGGGTACATGCCGAGGTCGAGGGCCACCCATGCGTTATGTTGGAGGGCATGCTAGAAGGGATTACGAAGGTTATGAAGATCACTTTGGAGGCCAACCGGAGCCTTACCAAGGGGGTCGTGAAAGCAACAATCTCAATAGTGTGAAGCTCACTATTCCTTCTTTCAAAGGAAGTAGTGACCCGATGGAGTACCTTGAATGGAAGTTGTCCATGGAGCGGATATTTGACACCAATGATATGCCCGAGGAGAAGAAGGCCAAGTATGCAATATCTTCCTTAAGTCCTTTGCTTCTACTTGGTGGGAGTCGATCAAGAGGAATAGAAGGAGGACGGGAATGGCTATCAATCTTACTTGGGTTGAGTTGATCCGTGTGATGGATGAGAAGTACTTGACAAACCAATACCGTGTGGAGCAACACAAGCGTCTCTATGAGTTGAAGCAAGGTCACAAGACGGTTGGGGAGTACTTCGATGAATTTGAGCAAGTCCGGATGGCTCTAGACTTGGATGAGGAAGAGAATGAAATGGCCATGATTCATTTCAAATGAGGCTTAAACCGAGACATAACTTCACAATTGAAGTTCCACAAGTATGATGATCACTACAAGCTATGTGAAGATGCGGGTGAAGCCGAGAAATGGCTCAAAGAGCAGAAATCCCTTCTTTACAAGAGTAGTACTACTACTCCCATGAGCAAGCCAAAGGAGTGGAAGACTCCTACTCTAAATGCAAGGTTCCCAAATGCAAGTGGTACAATATGTTAGCAAGGATGTGAAGAAGCCTTATGAGAAGTCTACACAACATGTGGGAGGTAACTCTAAAACTCACTTGAGCAATCCTACTTCTACTTCTACTCAATGCTATAAATGTAAAGGTTATGGACATATTGCCAAAGATTGCCCAACCCGAAAAACTATGGTTGTTGTGGGTGAATTGGTGTATGAACAAGATAGTGAACCCGAGGATAGGGGAGTAGAGTGTGATGAGGATGTTGATATGGGGGAGGATGCAATGGAGGATGATGATGATCCCCATGCCTTCCTTGTTGTGAGGGGGAGTGTAGGTGCCATATTTGTGGATGATAGTGAGACTTTGCAAAGGGAGAATATCTTCCATGCTAAATGCCGAGTCATGGGTCTTGTTTGTTCCATGATTATTGACTCAGAAAGTTGTGCCAATGTCATTGGCCAAACAGTAGTGTCCCAATTGAAGATACCCACCTTGAAACACCCAAATCCTTACCGTTTGCAATGGCTTAGTGAGTGTGGTAAATTGAAGGTGGAAAAGCAAGTCATGATCAAGTTCAAGTTCAAGATAGGGAACTATGTGGATGAACACATATTTGATATGGTGCCTATGCAAGCATACCACCTTCTCTTTAGAAGGCCATGGCAATTTGATAGACATGTGGTTCATAATGGCCGTGCTAACACATATACGGTCAAGCACGAGGGAAAGAAGTTTGTACTTAACCCTTAACACCCAAGCAAGTTAGTGAAGATTACAAGCGTATGAGGGAGTTAAGAGAAGCGACAAAGGCTAAGTCGATTGTTGAGACTAGTCCTTTGGCCGAGAGCTTGGTGGTGACCCCACCATCTTCGACCGGTAGCATATGTGCCATGATGGAACCGGGTGAACTTTTGAGAGGAAATAATGGCAACAAGCTACTCCTTTGCCTAGTGCATAAAGGTATGATTCTTACATCCGATGTTGATTTTTCCGCTAACCCTTTGCCTAGTGCTTTTGAAAATGTTTTGAAGGATTTTGAAGACATGTTCCCGGATAAAATGCCAATTGCTCTACCTCCCTTAAGGGGTAATGAGCACCAAATCGACTTTGTCCTGGGGTCTGAAATTCCAAACAAACCGACTTATAGGAGCAATCCCGAGGACACCAAGGAGCTACAAAGGCAAGTTGATGAATTGCTTACCAAAGGCTTGGTGAGGGAGAGCTTGAGTCCTTGTGCCGTGCCCGTAATCCTTGTTCCAAAGAAGGATGGCACTTGGAGGATGTGTGTGGATTGTCGTGCAGTTAACAAAATCACGGTAAAGTATCGACATCCCATACCTTGCTTAGATGACATGTTAGATGAACTAAGTGGTTCAAGCATCTTTTCGAAGATAGACCTTAGGTCCGGTTACCATCAAATCCGGATGAAACCCGGGGATGAATGGAAAACCGCATTCAAGACCAAGTTTGATCTATATGAATGATTGGTGATGCCCTTTGGCCTCTCCAACGCACCTAGTACTTTCATGAGGCTAATGAACCATGTTATAAAGCCATTCATCAACAAGTTTGTGGTCGTCTACTTTGATGATATATTGATCTATAGCAAGTCAATAGACGACCATGTTGATCACCTAAGGCAAGTGCTTGAAGTGTTGAGAGCCGAAAAGCTCTATGCTAATTTTAAAATGTGTGCCTTTGGTGTTGAGAAGGTAGTCTTCCTTGGGTTTGTTGTGAGTGCCGAAGGAGTGGAGGTGGATGAGTCTAAGGTAGAGGCCATTTGTGATTGGCCTACTCCTACTACCGTGACTCAAGTGAGGAGCTTTCATGGTCTTGCTAGTTTTTATAGATGATTTGTGAAAGACTTTAGCTCCATTGCCACTCCACTCACCGAATTGGTGAAGAAGGATAAACCTTTTGTTTGGGGAGAGCCTCAAGAGAAGGGCTTCCACGAATTGATAAGTAGGTTGAGTATCGCCCCTCTATTGCAATTTTCCTACTTCAGAAAGGCATTTGAGGTTGAATGTGATGCCTCGGGGGTGGGAATTGGTGGTGTTTTAATGGAAGATGGCAAACCCATAGCCTACTTTAGTGAGAAATTAAAGGGTGCCTCTTTGAACTACTCTACGTATGACAAGGAGATGTACGCCTTAGTGAGAGCTCTTGCTCATTGGCAACATTACCTTTGGCCTAGGGAATTTGTGATTAAGAGTGATCATGAGTCACTCAAACATCTTAGGGGCCAAGAGAAATTGAACAAGCATCATGCAAAGTGGGTGGAGAAAGGAGAAAGAGTTGAGAAATACCAATGGGTTAATGGCTATATCTTTAAAAATGGTGGAGTGTGCATACCCGAGTCCTCATGGAGAGAATTGCTTGTGCAAGAAGCACATTGTGGAGGACTCATGGGTCACTTTGGTAGGGATAAAACCTTGGCCATTCTCATGGAGCAATTCCATTGGCCTAAAATGGGGATACAAGTTGAGAGTTTTGCAATTCTTGTCTTGAGTGCAAGTTTGCTAAGTCCAAATCGTACCCCCATGGTTTATATACCCCTCTCCCCATACCTACTAGCCCGTGGATGGATATATCTATGGCCTTTGTCATGGATTTCCACAGACTAGGAGGGGCCCATGATAGCATTTATATTGTTGTTGATAGGTTCTCCAAGATGGCTCACTTCATTCCATGTAAAAAGTGTGATGATGCACAACATGTCGCTTCTTTGTTCATTGAAAATGTATTAAAGTTGCATGGTGTGCCTCAAACCATAGTGAGTGGTAGGGACACCAAGTTCCTAAGCCATTTTTGGAGGAGTTTATGGGGTGCCCTTGGCACCAAACTCTTGTTTTCTACGTCCCACCACCCGCAAACCGATGGGCAAACCGAGGTGGTGAACCGAACCTTAGGTGCACTCCTTAGAGCCGTGACCCGAGGTAAGGGTGGGACTTGGATTGATAAGCTACCTCTTATGGAGTTTGCCTACAATCGCACTTTGCATAGAATGATTGGCATGACTCCATTAGGGTGTGTTTATGGTTTTAACCCCTTGATTCCCCTTGATCTAACCCTTTTGCCAAGGGAAATGGTTGTTAATTTTGAAGGTAAAACTAGAGCCAAGGCTTTGGTTGAACTACATGCTAAGGCCAAGAAGAATTTGGAAGAAGCTTATGCAAAGGTGGCCTCCAAGAAAAACAAGGGACGCAAGAAGGTGGAACTCAAGAAGGGTGACTATGTGTGGGTGCAGTTCCGCAAAGAAAGATTTCAAAACCTTATGAAAGGGAAGTTGGCACCCCGAAGAGATGGACCATTCCAAGTGCTTTCAAAGATCAATAACAACGCTTATGTGGTTGACTTGCCAAGAGAGTATAATGTCTCTAATACTTTTAATATTTCTGACTTTACTCCTCTTGATGTAGGATATGATGGGGCCGAGGGTGAGGACATTGCGATTTCGAGGATGAAATCTTCCCAAGAAGGGGAGGATGATGCCGGCAATCTGTCATGAGGAGGCCGTTCACTCGGAGCCAAGTCAAGGAGGTCCAAGAGGTGCATTTACACTTGGTGAGGAGAGGACTCGATGAAGAAAGCATTGGGAAGACGTTCCGGATGATCTCAGCTTTAGGCCTCACGCCTAAGGAGGAGGAGGGAGGCCTAGCACATCCAGGCGCCCTGCCTGGACAGCTCACTGCATAGGAGTGCCAAAATGCATAGGCGGGCCGCCCACCTAGGCGCCCCTACCTAAGCGCCTGCCTGCCTAGGCGCCCCTACCTAGGCGCCCACCTGCCTAGGCGCCCTACCTGACCCAGGCATCCCTCCCAGCTTCAGGCTCCCCTCCCAGCTGCTGAACTTTTGTTTCTTTTACTTTTTTGCCCTACGTGGCTTATTTGGTGAACCTTATTAGTAAGGGTATTTTAGTCATTGTGCAAACTTGGGAAACATTATAAATAGCCAAGCTTAGCCTATTTTGAACACTCAGCTTATTATTGATGAATGTTAAACTTGAGAAATGCTCTTTGAGATTGAATAAAAGAACCTATGTTTGGGATTTGTGTGCTTCTAGTGGATTCTAGTTGGACAACGACCCGCCCCGATCATTCTACCTATGAGTTCCCGTTGACTCGAGGGTAGTTGTGTAGTGTAGGTGATCCTTGACATCCACCCGAGGTGTATCGAAACAAGTTCTTCGGTGCTACTTGGGTCTTTATTTGAGCCTCGTCTCGCTTTCTATCTTATTTTATCGCTTCCGTGTTTTCCCTGCATCATAGATGTTCAAAGGGAGAACTTGTTCCATGCTAGGTGCAGGGTGAAGGGACAAGTGTGCTCCATGATTGTAGATACGGGTAGTTGTGCGAATGTGGTGAGGCAAACATTGATCTCACAATTGAAATTGCCTACCCTTCAACACCCAAGCCCCTACCGATTGCAATGGTTGAGTGAATGTGGGGATTTGAAGGTGGTGAAGCAAGTCTTGATAAAATTCAAAATTTGGAATTATCAAGACGAGCTTATGTTTGATGTAGTGCCAATGCAAGCTTGCCACCTCTTGTTTGGTAGGCCTTGGCAATATGATAGGAGTGTGATACATGATAGCCGAGCCAACACATACACGGCCAAACATGAGGGTAAGAAATATGTGCTCAAGCCCTTGACGCCTAAACAAGTGAGTGATGATTATAGGCGCATGAGGGAGTTGAGAGAAGCGGCTAAGGCTAAGTCCGTTGTGGAATCTAAGCCTTTGGCCGAGGGCCCTACCACTCCTTCTTCTATGACCGGTAGCATTTGTGCCATGATGGAACCGGGTGAGTACTTGAGAGAAAATGATGGCACCAAAATGCTCATTTGTCTAGTGCACAAAGGTATGGTTCTAAACTCCGATTGTGATTATTTTCCTAACCCTAACATTTTGCCTAGTGCCATTGAGAATGTTTTGAAGATTTTTAAGAACATGTTCCGGGAAGAGATGCCGAGTGGACTTCCTCTTTTGAGGGGGATGGAACACCAAATTGATTTTGTCCTGGGGTCCCAAATCCCAAACAAGCCGGCCTATAGTAGCAATCCCGAAGATACAAAGGAGTTGCAAAGGCAAGTGGATCAGTTGCTCAACAAAGGCTTGGTTCGTGAAAGCTTGAGTCAGTGTGCCGTACCGGTCATTCTTGTGCCAAAGAAGGACGGACATGGAGGATGTGTTGATTGCCATGCGGTCAACAAGATAACGGTAAAGTATCGTCATCCCATTCCTAGACTTGATGACATGCTTGATGAATTGAGTGGTTCAAGTGTCTTTACTAAGATAGAGCGTAGGTCCGGCTACCACCAAATTCGGATGAAATCGGGTGATGAGTGGAAAACCGCATTCAAGACCAAGTTTGGTCTCTATGAATGGTTGGTGATGCCTTTTGGCCTCTCCAACACACCTAGCACTTTCATGAGGTTGATGAACCATGTCTTGAAGCCGTTTATCAACAAATTTTTGGTTGTCTATTTCGATGAAATTTTGATATATAGAAAATCAATAGATGATCATGTTGGTCACTTAAGTCAAGTTCTTGAAGTGCTAAGAGCCGAAAAGATCTATGCCAATTTTAAAAAGTGTGCCTTTTGGGTAGAAAAGGTTGTCTTTCTTGGTTTTTTTGTTAGTGCCAATGGTGTAGAAGTTGATGAGTCCAAAGTTGAAGCCATTAGAGATTAGCCTACTCCTACTACCGTTTCTCATGTTAGGAGTTTCCATGGCCTTGCTAGTTTCTATAGGCGCTTTGTTAGAGACTTTAGCACCATCGCCGCACCACTCACCGAGTTGGTGAAGAAGGACAAGTCCTTTGTGTGGGGAGAACCTCAAAAGAAGGCTTTCCAAGAGTTGAAGAGTAGGTTGAGTACCGCACCATTGTTTCAATTGCCCGACTTCGGTAAGGCTTTTGAGGTTGAATGTGATCCATCAGGAGTGGGTATTAGGCGTGTTCTCATGCAAGAAGGGAAACCCATTGCCTACTTTAGTGAAAAATGTAAGGGTGCAACCTTGAATTACTCCATGTATGACAAGGAGTTGTATGCCCTTGTGAGAGCTCTAGCTCATTGGCAACACTATCTATGGCCTAGGGAATTTGTGATCAAGAGTGACCATGAGTCACTCAACAATCTTAGAGGCCAAGATTAGTTGAATAAGAGACATGCCATGTGGGTAGAGTTCATTGAGTCTTTTCCCTATGTAATTCATTATAAGATGGGAAAGGACAATGTTGTAGCCGATGCGCTTTTTAGGAAGTTCGCCCTTGCTACCACTCTTGCTTCTAGGCTTATGGGTATTGAAAGTATAAAATCAATGTATGCACATGACCCAAAGCCCAAGATCATTCATAATGCTCTAGTGAGTGGGAAGAGGATGGAGAAATACCAATGGGTCGATGGCTACATCATTAAAAATGGTCGAGTTTGTGCGCCCGAGTCCTCATGGAGGGAGTTGTTTGTTCGTGAAGCACATTGTGGGGCTTGATGGGTCACTTTGGGAGAGGCTAAACCTTGGCCATTCTCATGGAGCAATTTCATTAGCCAAAGATGGGATTGCAAGTTGAGAGACTTTGCAAAACTTGCATGGGTTGCAAGTATATTAAGTCCAAATATAATCCCATGATTTGTATACTCCCCTTCTTTTTCCTACTAGCCCGTGGATGGATATTTCTATGGATTTTGTTATGGGATTGCCACGGTCTAAGGGGGACATGATAGCATTTATGTTGTCGTGGATAAGTTCTCCAAAATGGCTCACTTTATTCCTTGTAAAAAGAGTCATGACGCACAACATGTAGCTTCTTTGTTCATTGATAATATCTTAAGATTGCATGGTGTGCCTCAAACAATTGTGAGTGATAGGGACTCTAAGTTCCTTAGCCATTTTTGGAGATGTCTTTGCGGTGCTCTTGTCACCAAGCTGTTGTTCTCTACGTCCCACCACCCTCAAATGTATGGTCAAACCGAGGTGGTGAACTGAACCTTGGGTGCTCTACTTAGAGCCATGACCCGAGGTATGGCCGAGACTTGGGTTGACAAATTGCCTCTTATCGAGTTTGCATATAACCGTCCATTGCATAGCATGATTGGCTTGACTCAATTTGAGTGCATTTATGGTTTTAATCCTTTGATTCCACTTGATTTAACCCCTTTGTCCAAAGAAATAGTTGTTAGTTTTGAAGGTGAAAATCGAGCTTAGGCAATGCTCGAGATCCATGCCAAAGCGAAGAAGAGATTGGAGGAAGCCTATGAAAAGGTTGCCTTCAAGAATAACAAGGGGAGGAAGAAGTTGGAATCAAGAAAGGGGATTGGGTGTGGGTGCACTTCCGCAAAAAGAGGTTTCCAAACTTTAGGAAAGAGAAGTTGGCACCCTGAGGAGATGGACCCTTCCAAGTGCTCTCTAAGATCAATAACAATGCATATGTGATCGATTTACCCGGTGAGTACAACGTTTCAAATACTTTTAATGTTTCGCTCCTTTTGATGTAGGTCATGATGTCGTGGAGGATGATGTCGTGGAGGATGATGCCTCAATTTCGAGGATGAAATCTTCTCAAGAAGGGGACGATAATGCGGCGAAAACCACCACCACAAGGCCCTTTACTAAAAGCTAAGCCAAAGCACTTCATGATGCTCACTTGTACTTGATTCAGAAGGGCGTTGATGATACGAGCTCCGGAGACCATCAGAAGATCATGCGTTGGAGTGCAATCGAAGGAAGGAGCCCTACGCTTCAGGGCCAGGTGAAGCGCCTGGACCCAGGAGCAGCGCCTGCTCTGTGAGGCGCCCAGGCGAAGCACCCAGCACCAAGGCGGAGCGCCTGACCAGTGGGCGGAGCGCCCAGTTCACTGACTTGGTTAGTCATTCCACCGGGCGGAGCACCTAGTTCCGAGCGGAGCGCCCAATGTGCTGAAGGCCCCAACTTTTTGTGTGAACTTACTATTTTAGTCCTAGTTGTTCTATTGTATTTCTACCTAGCTAAGGGCTTATTAGATATTTCACAACAATGTAAAGGAGTGCTATAAATACAATCCTTATCTCATTTATGTCTTCAACTTACCATTAACAAAACCATTAAAGAGATTTTGCTCTCAAACACTTATAACCATTTTGGCTTGAAATCAATTGGAAGAACCCAAGATGACCTTCAATCCTCCTTGATCATTCTATTTGCAAGAGCCGACTGTCTCTTAAGGATAGTTGCTTAGCGTAGGTTCTACTTGACTCGAACGAGGGTGTATCAACACATCGTTCCTTGGTCCTACCTCCTAAGTTGTTCTTGTCGCATCTTGCTTTTATCTATATTTATCGCTTCCATAGTTTTCCCTTTATCATCGGTATGTACCACCATCTTGGACCCTGTTAAATAAATTCGAAACTTCTCAAAAGTAAACACCACCGTTAAGAACTCTTTCTCGATAACGACGTAGCTCAATTGGGCACCATTCTTTGTTGTACTTGCATAACAGATAGGATGAAAAATCTTTTCAATCTTTTGACCCAACACGGAACCAAGAGCCAAATCACTTGCATCACACATCAACTCAAATGGCAAATCACAAGTGGGACTAACAATGATGGGTGCGGTAGTGGGCCGTTTACTCAACTCTTCAAATACTTTTAGACAAGCATCATCAAACACAAATTTTGCCTCTTTTTCGAGCAACTTTCACAAGGGTGAGCTATCTTCCAGAAATCATTGATGAACCTCCTATAAAAGCCCGCATCACCAAGGAAACTCCTCACTCCCTTGACCGTGGTGGGAGGTGGGAGCTTAGAAATCACATCTATTTTGGCTTGATCCACCTCAATCCCTTCTTCCACTAAGAAGTGGTATTTCTCCCAATTAAGCACCAAATTTATTTCCTCACACCTTTCAAGCACCAAGTCAAGGTTTTGTAAACAATCATCAAATGAATCCTATACTTTGAAGAAGTCATCCATGAGTACTTCCAAAAATATTTCAACCATATCATGAAATAAAGCAAGCATGCACCGTTGAAAAGTGGCAGGGGCATTGAAAAGAAAATGTCCCATATGGACAGGTAAAGGTTGTCTTCTCTTGGTCCTCTACTACTGTAGAGATTTGGTTGTACCCGGAATTCCCATCAAGAAAACAATAATACGCCCTCCTGGCCAACCTATCTAACATTTGGTCAATAAATGGAAGTGGGAAATAGTCCTTTCTTATAGCATTGTTGAGCTTGCGATAGTCCATGCGAACTCTCCATCCGGACACGGTCCTAGTAGAGATGGCGTCACCCTTCTCATTATGCACAACTAACATGCCTCCTTTCCTAGGAACACATTGAACCGGTGAACCCATTCACGATCGGACAAAGGTACCACAACACCCGCATCCAACCATTTTATAATCTATTTCTTCACGACCTCTTGTATAGCCAGATTCAAACGTCTCTGATGCTCAACCGAGGGCTTAGAACCCTCATCAAGAATGATTTATGGGTGCACACTCCCAGATCAACGCTTCTAATGTTGGCTCAGGTCCACCTAATAGCTCGAATTGTTTTCCTCACAACTTGTAAAAGCTTTTCTTTTGGGATTGGGTTAGGTGGGATAAAATGATTATTGGGAGAGTGGAATTGGGACCAAGGTACGCATATCTCAAGTGACTTGGTAAACTTAGAATTCAAGAGTGGGGGGTTCTTCAATGGAGGGTTTAATGGGTGGAGTTTTTCAGTTTTCAAGATCAAGGCAATGTTTCTTTAGGGAATATGGCTTAGTTCCAAATCCTTCGGATGCAAGCACACATTGTTTCACACTTTCCTTATCATCGACATCCACTTTCCACAACAGGGATGCCTTTGTATCAAACTCACTAATGAAGCTCTCTTTTTCCACAAAGGCATCCACGACTACATCAACTTAAGAACATGATGCATCTTCAATCGGTTGCTTCATTGACTTACACATACGAAACAAGACCATCTCACCATTGAATTGAAGTGTCAACTCCCCTTTCTCCACATCATATAAGATTCTTGGATTAGAACATCATAATCAACGACACAATCTAATATAACAAAATATGCCGGAAAGATAAAACGATCAACCTTCACAAGCACATTGTCAACAACCCCAATTGGCCTTTTCATTGAGCGATCGGCCATTTGAAGATTCATTGAGGTTGGTCTTCACACACTTCCTCCTAAGGTCTTGTAGACAGCATACGGCATAATATTAATACTTGCTCCCAAGTCACAAAATGCCTTCTCAAAGTGTCTTTCCCCTATAGTACATGGTATAGTGAAAGCACTGGGGTCCTCCATTTTCAAGGGTATAACATGAGACATAATGGCACTACATTAATGTGTTACTTTAATGGTTTCAAATTTCGAAAACCTCTTCTTAGTCACCAAATCTTTCACAAACTTTTCAACATCCGGCATTCGGCCTAAAGCATCAACTAATGGGAGCTTAATAGAAGTTGAAAAAATTTTCTCCTACACTTTTTTGACATGATTGGCTCTTCTCAATTTTTCATTTCTTTGGGGGAAAGGTGGAGTAGGCTTTGGGGTAGTGGCTTTGGTAGGAATGGCTTCTTTGGGTGGTGGAGCTTATTTTATGGCTTTTTAGGTAGTAGTGACTATTGAGGGCGGAATTTCTTGTTCATGGACTTTTTGGGGTTCTTCCTCAACTTTCACATCATCTACTACATTAGGCATCGCTTCTTCAACCGCTTCAAGCACGACTTCATTATCATCATCTACCATCTTGGGATCATCCCAAGTCTTTTTACTTTGAGTCATGATAGTCATCTCTTGATCTTTTGCATTCCTCTTAGGATTCACTACTGTATCCCCTGGTAGTGCCCCTTAAGGCCTTTGATTCACTTGATAAGACAATCGACTATATTGGGATCCAAGCGACTTGATAGAAGTAGAATGTGATTGCATGGTTTGCTTGATATCCTTTATATCTGCCGAATCGTCTTCTTGAAGCTTCAACATCTTTTCCATCATACCATTCCAACCTTGAACTTTTGGAATTACCTTAACTTTGTTGAGACTCATTGGGACCTCTTTGATTATGTTGATCTCTCCCTTGATTGGTTCCACTCCATCGATAGGTGTTACCCCATTGATTTCCTTGTTGATTGTATGGCCTCCAATGGCCTTGAGCTTGATGGCCTTGAGCTTGATAGCCTTGTTGACTGTATGGAGGTCTTTGGCCTTGATAGGCGTGAAATACTGTGAGAAATATATTATTGATATCAAAGAGTTCTTTATAATGAGTCCTATTTATAACTATTATACATGTATAACTACAAACCCTTTCCCAATGTGGGACAGGAATGACTACTCTACTTAAATACAACTTAGACTTTTTTAACACTCCCCCTCAAGCTGGTGCATATAAATTATATATACCGAGCTTGTTACAAATATAACTAATACATGGACAAGTAAGGGACTTAGTGAAAATATCTGCAAGCTGATCATATGCCTTCACAAATCTTATAACAATGTCCCCTAAAAGTATCTTCTCTCTAACAAAGTGACAGTCAATCTCAATGTACTTAGTCCTTAATGCAATATAAATTGGCCTAAACGACAACCATCAAGAACCAAGCTAGAGAGCACAAGGAATACAAGTCAAGGGCTCCGGAAGCGACTTGAAGATCATGCATTGGAGCGCCAAGGAATGAGGACCACTTAGGCAACAAAGGAGAGCTCGAGCGACACATTTTGAGCCGTTTGAAGAACTCCCAGGAAGGGGTGGAGCGCCTACATTTAGGGGCGGACCGCCCACATTTTGATAGCTCTGTGGATTTTCCAAGGGGCGGACCGCCCACTCTGCTTCATTGGTGCAGAAGCGGACTGCCTCCTACTAAGGAGGGGCACCCATTTTCCTCTACAAAGCACCAGGCGGGGCATCTGTTTCTCTAGGCGGGGCGCCTAGTTCCGGGGTGTTCCAAGACTTGTTTTTGTGGTGTAATTTCTATTTTAGCCCTAAGTGCTTCTATTGTATTAATTCCACCTAGGGGCTTTTAGTCATTTCACATTCATGTATGGGAAAACTATATAAGCTTTCCTTAGTCTTCCATTTCTTTAGTTAGTCATTATTGAACATAGAATTGTGAAGAGAGAACATTGAAGAGGCCGAGCCCTTCGGGTTCGAAGCTTCAAGCTTCGTGTATCATTTTACTTGGAACGTATGGAGATTCGACACCTATTTTGAATCCATTGTAAGGTTCAAGTTTCCCTTTCTCCCTTTTGAATTCAATCAACGTATGTGAATTGGATTCGTTTCTTTCTGCTAATTTCTTGCCTTCACAGTCTCGATTTGTTGTTATCTTTTAATCGCTTCCGCACTTTTGTAACGTTGTTTGCTTCTGCTAGTTTAGATTGCATCAGTTGGTATCAGAGCAAGACTCGGGTTATGTTCTTACAAACCCATGTTCCTTGTTCATTGTGTTAGTTTATCACTGTTCTTGTTGTTGTTCTTGAAGAAAAGAAGAAAACAAAAAAATAGAAAACTTGAAAATTACACAAAAATTGTTGGAACTTGTTGGATTGGAACACCCATACACTGAAAATCATTGGGGTTTGTTCCATATGTTATTCCCGTTCTTTTGGTACCAAAATTTCATGATTTGGTGATGTATTTCAAAATTTGAAGAATTCAAATCTCCAAAATTTTCAAAAACCCTAGAACTTTGTTCAAGAATCAAAATTGATTTGTTGTTGGTTGATTGGGGTTAAAACCTATTAAGGATTGTTTAGAATCATCATATACATCTTTGGGAATCATTAGAACTGAAACCAACTCGAAAACGTTGGAATTACAATACAAGACGAGCCAAATAGCGTTTTGCAAAACTGCTGAAGAAGAGCAATAGGCGGACCGCCCACTTTTTTGGCAAATCTCTGAAGTTTTTGGTAGAGGCGGGGCTCCCTTTTTGCTGAGAGTTGCCCGGGTAGTTTTTCGTAGGTTTTTACTTATTGATCGCCTCCGGGCTTCTTGGTTAGTGTTTCTAGGGTAATTGGCCTACTCGAAAGATACTAACTCTCGAGCGTATTAGGACACTCGTGCGTAGAGGAGATTAGAATTCAAAGATGAGTCATAGTACTCCTTTGGCCTCAAATGCGCACTTTAAATAGTCGTCTGCACATCGAGTCTCATTAACTCCATTCCGAACTTTAACGTGGACATACTAGTTGTGATCACTGTGGTTTCTAAGTTGTTAAGGCCTCGCCCCTGAGTGTTCATATATTGAGTGATACACATGAGGGAGTGATTTTAGTGAGGTTGTTCTTTTGGTGTTGCAACAATGTCGGATGATGATTGAGGAGATTATGGCTCTTATGGGGATGATGCGAGTTGCTATGGCTCGTATGGCGATGATGGAGACTATGGTTCCTATGATGATGTTGATGGGGATTACTATGATGAGTCGGTAAACCATGGCTCCTATGTTGATGAAGCGGATGATGATCGTGAGGCTGATTAAGACTATGAAGCTCATGAAGATGAATACGTTGATCCTTATGCTTCTAGTCAAGAATATGAAGATGGTGATGCTTCAAGGTACATTGATCCTACTTACTCTACTTGTGATGAATATGAGCATGATAGTGACATAGAGGGAATTGATGATGAAATTGATTATACGCATTATTCATTTGCATCTTCTCTTGGTGTTGCTAGTGGTGTACAAGGGGTTAGTAGAGGTCCTTCCATAAGTATGGGAGGAGGTGGTGGTTGTTCTGTGGGAAAGAAGAAGCTTGCACCTTCTAGGTACGCTAAGCGACCTAATGCTTCTAATTTCCATGTGGAGGTTGGTTTGAGAAATGGTGTTGCTTTTGCTACAAAGGGGTTATATTGTTCTAATGTCGTGAGGGACTTGGGTGGTTGTAGTAGGAGTAGTACCATGGGCTATGGAACCAAGGCGAGAGGCACTTATGGATTCCATGGAAAGGTTCCTTCCTCGACTTCCAATAATATTTCTAATGTTTGAAAAGTGAGGGGAAGTGGAAGTTACCCTAACAATCTTGCTAGGCGAGGAGGGATAAGGGAGACCCAAGTTGTTGGTGTTGATAGTCGTGGGCATTCAAGTTCTTCCTTGGATGCATCTCTACGAAACTTGGGTAGACGTCTGTTTGTTGTTAAGGTAAATGGTATTGGAGGATACTTGCTCAAGATTGGTGATGCCGATGCCAATTGCATTAGAACCTCGTTGGTTGATAAATTAAAAATACCATGTCGTAAGCTAGAGAGTCCTTATGAGTATGAGGGAGTGTGGGCTTCCAAGGAAGCTCGGGTACTTCTATCTCATAGGAATTATAAAAGCTATGGGTTGTGTTATGTGTATCCAATGCAATATGTTGATGTTTGGCTAGGTGAACCATGGTTGCAAGACAAGATTGTGCGATATAGTGCTATGAAGGATGCGTATCTTGTGAGCATAGGGCATAGGGTTTATGATTTTGTGCCATATCAGTCAAGGGGCCAATTGCCTACTAGTACACCATCTTTGACTATGCAAAGGAGCAAGGATCGAGAACTTCATTCCATAGGCAAAAATGATGTAGGGAAAACACGGAAACAATAAAATAGATAGAAAAGCGAGACGACGCTCGAACAAAGACCCAAGTAGCAACGGAGAACTAGTTCCGTTACACCTCGGGTAGATGTCAAGGATCACCTATACTACGCAACTACCCTCGAGCCAATGGGGACTCGCAAGTAGAATGATCGGGGCGGGGTTGTCTTGCAACTAGAATCCACTAGAGGTAAACGAGTCCCAAACATAGGTTCTTTCATTCATTCTCAATGAGCATTGCTCAAGTTTCACATTCATCAATAATAAGCTAAGTGTTCAAAATAAGCTATACTTGGGTTTTTATAGTGTTTCCCAAGCTTACATAATGACTTAAGTACCCTTACTAATAAGGTTCATCAAATAAGTCACGTAGGGCAAAACAGTAAAAGAAGCATAAGTCCAGCAGCTAGGAGGGGCGCCTGGCTTGTACTGGGTCTGGGAGGGGTGCCTGGGGTTAGGCGGGGCGCCTGGTTGAAGGCCTAGGCAGGCGGGTGCCTGGGTAAGGGCGCCTAGCTGGGCGGCCCGCCTGTGCACATTTGCACCCTTAGGTAGAAAGTTCTCCAGGCGGGGCGCCTGGGCTAGGCATGGCGCCTGGCTGTGCTGGGTGGCCCTCCTCCTCCTTAGGCATGAGGCCTAGAGCTGAGATCATCTGGAAAGTCTTCCCAATGCTTTCTTCATCGAGTCCTCTCCTCACTAAGTGTAAATGCATCTCTTGGACCTTCTTGACATGGCTCCGGGTGAATGGCCTCCTCGTGATGGATTGCCCGGCATCATCCTCCCCTTCTTGGGAAGATTTAATCCTTGAAATCGCAATGTCCTCACCCTCGGCACCATCATCTCCTACATCAAGAGGAGTCAAGTCAGAAATACTGAAAGTATTAGAAATATTATACTCACTTGGAAAGTCGACCACATAGGCGTTGTTATTGATCTTTGAAAGCACTTGGAACGGTCCATCTCCTCGGGGTGCCAACTTTCCTTTCCTAAGGTTTGGAAACCTTTCTTTACGGAAGTGCACCCACACATAGTCACCCTTCTTGAGTTCCACCTTCTTTCGTCCCTTGTTTTTCTTGGAGGCCACCTTTGCATAAGCTTCCTCCAAGTTCTTCTTCGCCTTTGCATGTAGCTCAACCAAAGCCTTGGCTCTAGCTTTAACTTCAAAATTAACAACCATTTCCCTTGGCAAAGGGGTTAGATCAAGGGGAATCAAGGGGTTAAAACCATAAACACACTCGAATGGAGTCATGCCAATAATTCTATGCAAAGTGCAATTGTAGGCAAACTCCATGAGAGGTAGCTTATCAATCCAAGTCCCACCCTTACCTCGGGTCATGGATCTAAGGAGAGCACCCAAGGTTCATTTCACCACCTCGGTTTGTCCATCGGTTTGAGGGTGGTGGGACGTAGAGAACAAGAGCTTGGTGCCAAGGGCACCCCATAAACTCCTCCAAAAATGGCTTAGGAACTTCGTGTCCTATCACTCACTATGGTTTGAGGCACACCATGTAATTTCAAAACATTAGCAATGAACAAAGAAGCAACATGTTGTGCATCATCACATTTTTTACATGGAATGAAGTGAGCCATTTTGGAGAACCTATCCACAACAACATAAATGCTATCATGCCCCCCCCCCCCAGTCCGTGGTATTCCCATGACAAAGTCCATTGATATATCCATCCACGGGCTAGTAGGTACGGGGAGTGGGGTATACAAACCATGGGGGTTCGATTTGGACTTAGCAATCTTGCACTCAAGATAAGAGTTGCAAAGTCTCTCAACTTTTGTCCTCATTTTAGGCCAATGGAATTGCTCCCTTATAATGGCCAAGGTTTTATCCCTACCAAAGTGACCCATGAGTCCTCCACAATGTGATTCTTGCACAAGCAATTCTCTCCAAGAGGACTCGGGTATGCACACTTTACCATTTTTAAAGATATAGCCTTTAACCTATTGGTATTTCTCAACTCTCTCCCCCTTCTCTAGAGCTTCATGGATGCTCTTTAGCTTGGGATCATGAGCATACATCAACTTAATGCTCTCAAAACCCATGAGCTTAGAGGTGAGAGTCGTGGCAAGAGCAAACTTCCTAGAAAGCGCATCCGCCACAACATTGTCTTTCCCTTTCTTGTATTGGATAACATAGGGAAAAGACTCAATGAACTCTACCCACTTGGCATGACGCTTGTTCAATTTCTCTTGGCCCCTAAGATGTTTGAGTGACTCAGGGTCACTCTTAATAACAAATTCTCTAAGCCAAAAGTATTGTTGCCAATGAGCAAGAGCTCTCACTAAGGTGTACATCTCCTTGTCATACGTAGAGTAGTTCAAGGATGCACCCTTCAATTTCTCACTGAAGTAGGCTATGGGTTTGCCATCTTGCATTAAAACACCACCAATTCCCACCCCCGAGGCATCACATTCAACCTCAAATGCCTTTCCAAATTCGGGCAATTGCAATAAAGGGGTGGTACTCAACCTACTTTTCAATTCTTGGAAGGCCTTCTCTTAAGGCTCTCCCCAAACAAAAGGTTTGTCCTTCTTCACCAATTCGGTGAGTCGAGCGGCAATGGAGCTAAAGTCTTTCACAAATCGTCTATAAAAACTAGCAAGACCATGAAAGCTCCTCACTTGAGTCACGGTGGTAGGAGTAGGCCAATCACGAATGGCCTCCACCTTGGACTCATCCACCTCCACTCATTGGGCACTCACAACAAACCCAAGAAAGACTACCTTCTCAACACCAATGGCACACTTTTTAAAATTAGCATAGAGCTTTTCGGCTCTTCACACTTCAAACAGTTGCCTAAGGTGATCAACATGGTCATCTATTGATTTGCTATAGATCAATATATCGTCAAAGTAGACGACCACAAACTTATTGATGAATGGCTTTTGAACATGGTTCATTAGCCTCATGAATGTACTAGGAGCGTTGGAGAGCCCAAAGGGTATCACCAACCATTCATAGAGACCAAACTTGGTCTTGAATGCGGTTTTCCATTCGTCCCCGGGTTTCATCCGGATTTGATGGTAACCGGACCTACGGTCTATTTTGCTAAAAACACATGAACCACTCAATTCATCTAACATATCATCAAGTCGGGGAATGGGATGACGGTACTTTACTGTTATTTTGTTCACAGCCCGACAATCAACGCACATCCTCCAAGTGCCATCCTTTTTGGGAACAAGGATCACGGGTACGTCACAAGGACTCAAGCTCTCCCTCACCAAGCCTTTAGTAAGCAACTCATCAACTTGCCTTTGTAGCTCATTGGTGTCCTCGGGATTGCTCCTATAAGTCGGTTTGTTTGGAATTTGAGACCCCGGGACAAAGTCTATTTGGTGCTCAATACCCCTCAAGGGAGGTAATCCATCCGGCATCTCATCCGGGAACATGTGCCCAAAATCCTTCAAAACATTCTCAGACACACTAGGCAAAGGGTTAGTAGAAAAATCAAGATCGGAGGTAAGAATCATACCTTTGTGCACTGGGCATATGAGTAGTTTGTTGCCATCATTTCCTCTTAGGACCTCGCCCGGTTGCATCATGGCACATATGCTACCGGTAGAAGATGGTAGGAATGCCACCAAGCTTTCGGACAAAGGGCTAGTCTCAACAACCGACTTAGCCTTTGCTGCCTCTCTAACTCCCTCATCCGCTTGTAATCATCACTCACTTGTTTGGGAGTTAAGGGTTTAAGCAACTTCTTCCCCTCATGCTTAACCGTATAGGTGTTAGCATGGCCATCATGAACCACATGTCTATCAAATTGCCATGGCCTTCCAAATAGAAGGTGGCATGCTTGCATCGGCACAACATCAAACATGTATTCATCCACATAGTTTCCTATCTTGAACTTGATCATGCATTGTTTGAACACCCTCAATTCACCACACTCACTAAGCCATTGCAAACGGTAAGGATTTGGGTGTTTCAAGGTGGGCATTTTCAATGGGAAACCAGTGTTTGGTTAATGACATTTGCATAAATTCCTGAGTCAATAATCATGGAACAAAGAAGACCCATGACTCGGTATTTAGAATGGAAGAGTTTCTCTCTTTGTAAAGTCTCACCATCCTCCACAAACAAGGCTCCTAAACACCTCCTCACAACAAGGAAGGCATGGGCATCATCGTTATCCTCCGTTGCAACCTCCCCATCATCAACCTCCTCATCACCCTCTACTCCCTCTTCTTCCTCGAGTTCACTATCTTGTTCATACATCAAGTCACCCACAAGAACCATAGTTTTTCGGGTAGGGCAATCTTTGGAGATAGTCCATAACCCTTACACTTATAGCATTGAGTAGAAATAGAGATAGGATTACTCAAGTGAGTTTTAAAGTTACCTCCCACGTGTTGTGTAGACTTCTCATAAGGCTTCTTCACATCCTTGCTAGCACTTGTACCACTTGCATTTGAGAATTTGGCATTTGTTGTAGGAGTCTTCCACTCCTTTGGCTTGCTCAAGGGAGTAGTAGTACTACTCTTGTAGCGACGGGAATTCTCCTCTTTGAGCCATTTCTCGGCTTCAACCGCATCTTCACAAAGCTTGTAGTGATCATTGTACTTGTGAAACTTCAATAGTGAAGCTATGTCTCGGTTCAAGCCTCCTTTGAAATGAATCATGGCTGTCTCATTATCTTCCTCGTCCAAGTCTAGGTTCATCCGGACTTGCTCAAATTCATTGAAGTACTCCCCAACCGATTTGTAACCTTGCTTCAACTCATATAGACGTTTTTGTTGTTCTACTTGGTATTGGTTAGTCAAGTACTTCTCATCCATCACATGGATCAACTCTTCCCAAGTAAGATTGATAGCCATTCCCGTCCTCCTCCCATTCCTCTTCACCGACTCCCACCAAGTAGAAGCAAAGGATTCAAAGGACGATATTGCATACTTGGCCTTCTTCACTTCGGGCATATCATTGGTGTCAAATATTCGCTCCATGGACAACTTCCAATCAATGTACTCCACCGGGTCACTACTTCCTTTGAAAGAAAGAATAGTGAGCTTCACACTATTAAGATTATTGTTGTTGTCATGACCCCCTTGGAAAGTCTCCGGTTGGCCTCCAAAATGATCTCCATAACCACCAAGATCCCTTCTAACATTCCCTCCAAAGTACCCATGGGGTGGCCCTCGACCTCGGCCTCTACCCCTATCCACATTCCGTCCCCTAAATTGATAATGAGCATCATACCTATCATCACCATAGTCATCCTCCTCCCCTTCTTGAGCTTGTGCAACTTGCTCAAGAGGTTGAACATTTCGGATTGGCCCGGGAAGTGGAACATTCCTTTGGGGATTGCCCATAAGGTTGGGAATAGTCGCTCGTTGGGGATTGCCCAACAAATGGTCAATTCGATCACGATCCTCCCTTACCCGTTGTTGGTAATGAAGCAACTCAACAACTTGTTCTTGGGTAAAGGTCGGACTACTTGTGCCTTCACCGGCTTCAACTTGGGCACTCGGGGCCCCTTTCTCAACTTGGACACTCGGGGTCCCTTTCTCCGATTGGACATTGGAAGTCCCTTGTTCAACTAGGGCACTTGAGGATACACTCTCAAGGTTTTCAATCCTCAAGTTCGTACTATCCAATTTGGAAAGGATAGTAGCAAGGGCACTCTTAGAAAAATCTTCTCCTTCGGTGGACATGGTACCTACACAAGAAACAAACGTTAGCAAAACAACCTCACTCACTCCCTCACAAGTGTTACACTCGGATCACTCGTTTAGTGGTAGTGGATATTTCACTCGGACTTGAATAATAATAGCTTTAAGTAGTTGAACAAAAATCCTCAACTCAATCAACTATTCA
The DNA here is from genome assembly GCA_037355625.1 of Petunia x hybrida. Classification (NCBI taxonomy): domain Eukaryota; kingdom Viridiplantae; phylum Streptophyta; class Magnoliopsida; order Solanales; family Solanaceae; genus Petunia; species Petunia x hybrida. Next base: position 11,536,204 of record JBBBVM010000162.1, read on the forward strand.
CAAGCCAATTGTACTCCGGGGTGAGTGGAGTTGATATGACTCAATGAACGCTAAGCACTTTTTAGTAAGGACTTGAGTTAAAAGGATGTAGAATTCTACTCGTCTTCTTAGAATTCTACTCCCCTATCTAGGCACGATCTACCTAAAAGCAATAAAGGACTAGTACCAATTAAGTAGAATGGTTACTTAAAGTAGCACTAGCTAGATGTCATGCAAGCAAACAAATGGGAAAACCTAGGAAAAACTACCCCCAAACAACACCTTCAGCAAGTAGGAGGGGCGCCTGAAGTTCAGGAGGGGCGCCCAGGGTTGCAGTGAATTAGGCGGGGCGCCTGTGGTCCTATGCAGTGGCCAAGCTCCCTGAAGCAATCCCAATTCGTTCCAAAATTGTTCCAATCCGATTTCCAATCCACAAATCCGATGTTTTCAACTTGTTTTCACAATCCAATGATACCCAAAGTTGTTTTTGATCTTCCTTAACAAACCCCAATAAAATTGGCAACCAAATAATCAATCAAATCAAGATTCCAAGCCAAGAAACTCAAGAACACAAGGGTTTATCAAAAGGGTTTCAACAAGGATTGTGATTCATCAAATTTGGTGTTATACATGTTCAAATCCCAGTAAATTGGTACCAAATCGTTTGCTTTTCAATGAAGATCAATCTCCAATATCAAGTTCCCAATCAAACACCCATTCAACCCAAGAATCAAGCCCAAATCATCAAGAACAAGGTTATCAAGGGTTCAAGGATATTTTGGGGTTTCAAATTTTCAATTTCACCAATCCAAGTGTTTTTGGAACCTAAATAACGGGATTGCAACCACGATCAAGAATCTATAACACTCATATCATGAATCGAACACACCATCAAATTACACCAAATTTTTGGATTTTCAAATTTTCAAATTTTTTTTGTGTTTTTCTTCTTTCAATAACAATAACAAGGAAACTAAACTAGAAACTAACCTAGGAACGAAGAATCAAGGGTCAGGGGTTTGTAGAAACAAAACCCGAGCCTTGCTCTGATACCAAATGATGTAGGAAAAACACGGAAGCGATAAAATAGATAGAAAAGCGAGACGAGGCTCGAACAAAGACCCAAGTAGCAACGGAGAACTAGTTCCGTTACACCCCGGGTGGATGTCAAGGATCACCTACACTACGAAACTACCCTCGAGCCAACAGGGACTCGCAAGTAGAATGATCGGGGCGGGGTTGTTTTGCAACTAGAATCCACTAGAGGTAAACAAGTCCCAAACATAGGTTCTTTCATTCATTCTCAAAGAGCATTGCTCAAGTTTCACATTCATCAATAATAAGCTAAGTGTTCAAAATAAGCTATACTTGGGTTTTTATAGTGTTTCCCAAGTTTACATAATGACTTAAGTACCCTTACTAATAAGGTTCATCAAATAAGCCACGTAGGGCAAAACAGTAAAAGAAGCATAAGTCCAGCAGCTGGGAGGGGCGCTTGAGCTGGGAGGGGCGCCTGGCTTGTGCTAGGTCTGGGCGGGGCGCCTAGGGTTAGGCGGGGCGCCTGGGTGAAGGCCTAGACAAGCGGGCGCCTGGGTAGGGGCGCCTAGCTGGGCAGCCCGCCTGTGCACATTTGCACCCTTAGACAGAAAGTTCTCCAGGCGGGGCGCCTGGCTGTGCTGGGCGGCCCTCCTCCTCCTTAGGCGTGAGGCCTAGAGCTGAGATCATCTGGAACGTCTTCCCAATGCTTTATTCATCGAGTCCTCTCCTCACTAAGTGTAAATGCATCTCTTGGACCTTCTTGACTTGGCTCCGAGTGAATGGCCTCCTCGTGACGGATTACCTGGCATCAATCAAGGAGTCCTACAATTGCAAGATGCGGTAGGGCTAGTGCAAATGAAGGGTTGACAATTGTCAACAAGGTGAACCCGAAACCACAAGTTTCCAAGCCAAGTGGTTCACCAACGAAGAAGAAGGAGACATCAAGTGATGAGTCTCCATGTCCTAGATTCCGGGTTGAGGGAAAGAATCCACCTACTCCGGCGATGGGTATTCTTGGGCCTCGTCCCAACTCACCCGAATTTGAGAGACAAAAGATAGAGAGGAGTAAGAGAGCGACCGGTGACAACTCTCGAGTGGAAAAAGGAGAGGTTGTATTGTGTGATGTGAGTGAGTTGTCACCACCCAAATCTACACCTGACATTGGAAAAAAATGAGGGAAAAGAAAGAGGGAAAAAGAATCATTGAGAGTGAGGATACCCCTTATTCTAACCTTAACCCTTTATCTTTCTCTTCTATGTGCTTGAATTCGTGTGTAGGAATTTTTGGAGGCAAATCGATGGAGCTTCAACCATGTTCCAAGATGGAAAGTCAAGGTGAAGATGATTCAAAATATGAGCTACAAGGTGGAGACATTATTCATGACACTTCAAGTGCATAGAGTGAGCAAGATGGCTACTCAAAGGTATGTGTTAGTTCTTCCTCCCTTGAGCATGATACTTCTTTGTTTTATGATCTTGTTTGTGAAAACTCTAGCTAGTTGAAGATTTGTATGATTACAATGTGTTTGCAACTAGTGTAGAGCCATTGGGTCAACTTGTATGTGCAAATAAACCACTAGTTGAGAGGGTTGAATAGCCACATCATGATGTGAGCTCGGTTTTCATTGAACCTCTCTTTAGTGAGGATATTGTAGTTGACCTTGCTTGCGACCCTTATTATGACACACCACCAATCTTTGATAAAGGGGAAGATGAGTTGTATGATCATACCCTTATGGATGTTATTGCCTATAGTGGATCTATTTGTTGTAGTAAGGATGATTTGTGACCTTGAGGAGTCCCTAGTGGATGAGATGGATCGAATTGTATTTGATGACTCCTCAAGTGTGGATGATGATTTTAGTTTGGATGCCTCACCTTTGATGGGTGGTGAACTTGTCTTCACTAACCCTATGTTTGAAGGGGATTTTGAAAGAGGTTGTGATGTGCGTTCGACTAGAGTAGAGTATGAATTTTAACCTCCATGGTTTGAAAAGCTTAACTCTATAGATAATCCATTGTTTGAGACCTCCCTTGGGAGCTTGTCTAGTGAGGAGGATTGTCTTGGAGATGAATGTGGAGGTGAGGAGGTACCTCTCGGTGTGTGTAAGAGTGCTTCTAAGAAGGGGAGTGGAGTATTTGATGTTAGTTGTCGCTTGAACTATCTTGCCTACTCAATCCCATATGTTGATCACACCTTGAGTGTTGAGCATGCCAAAGCCAATGTGACACATTGTGATAACATTGATTTGAAGGCTTGGTGTGTTGGTCATAAGTTTAGGGGTCATAGGAAATTTGATTGCTATGTCTTGCATGTTCCATGTCCTAACGATCTCTTTGCTTGTTGTGGTACTAAGTGCTTGTCATTGTTGAGCCAAGAACTTGTTGTTTCCTTTGGAGACAAAAGCTTTTTGATTAGTATTGATGCTTGGCTCTATCACAAGAGTGTGTTTTCCACACCACTTGCACTTATTCTTGTTAAGATAACCTACTTGTGAAGTAGAAAACTTTAGTTGTGCTTGTTTTGAATGTAGGTTTTGATTGTTTGATTACGAGGATGAAATCCTTTCAAGAAGGTAAGGATGATGCAATATAAATTAGCCTAACAACAACCATAAAGAACCAAGCTAGAGAGCACAAGAAATACAAGTCAAAGGCTCCGGAAGGAGGAGGACCACTTAGGCAACAAAGGAGAGTTTCGGGAGACACATTTTGAGCCGTTTCAAGAACTCCCAGCAAGGGGCGGAGCACCTACATTTAGGGGCAGACCGCCCACATTTTGATAGCTCTCTGGATTTGCCAAGGGGCGGACCGCCCACTCTGCTTCACTGGTGCAGAGACGGACCGCCTCCTACTGAGGAGGGGCGCCTGTTTTCCTCTACAAAGCACCAGGCGGGGCGCCTAGTTCCGGGGTGTTCCAAGAACTTTTTTTGTGGTGTAATTTCTGTTTTAGCCCTAAGTGCTTCTATTGTATTAATTCCACCTAGGGGCTTTTAGTCATTTCACATTCATGTATGGGAAAACTATATAAGCTTCCCTCAGTCTTCCATTTCATTAGTTAGTAATTATTGAACATAGAATTGAGAAGAGAGAACATTGAAGAGGCCGAGCCCTTCAGGTTCGAAGCTTGAAGCTTCATGTATAACTTTACTTGGAACTTATGGAGATTCGATACCTAGTTTGAATCCATTATAAGGTTCAAGTTTCTCTTTCTCCCTTTTGAATTCAATCAACGTATGTGAATTGGATTTGTTTCTTTCTTCTCATTCCTGGAACACTGTATTTGACGCGATATGCAGCTTGATTATCTCACACAAGTTCCATATGATTGAATTCTCCAAACTTCAACTCTCTGAGCAACTGCTTTATCCAAATTAGTTTGCAAGTAGCTACAGTCATTGCATGGTACTCTGCTTCTGCACTAGATTGGGCAACCACATTTTGTTTCTTACTTTTTCAGGATACCAAATTACCTCCTACAAGAACACAATAACAAGACGTAGATCGTCTATTATAGGGACACCCTGCCTAATCAGCATCTGTATATCCAACGATTCGTTCATGGCTTCGATCCTCGAAGAGCAATCCTTTGCTTGGAGATGATTTAGTATACCAAAGAATATGAATAACTGCATCCCAGTGACTATTACATGGAGAGTCCATAAATTGACTTACCACACTCATAGGAAAGGAAATGTTAGGTCGAGTCATCGTGAGGTAGTTTAACTTACCAACTAACCGCCTGTATCTCGCACCAAATAAGTTGACATATCCAGTTCATATTTCTTCAAATTAGTCATTCGAGAGATCATATCATAGAAATGAGATATGTCATTAGTATACAGGGTGCGAGCCTTTTCCCAAACTGAATAACATGTCTGGAATGGACGGAATAGAGGCATTAATTTAGGGTCAATAGATCGCCACAAAAGACTGTACAACTGAGCATCAACCTTCTCCCATATTGCCTTAGCCTTATCATCACCGTCACTAGCTTTTTTAGTTAAGTGATCTTGAACACCTTGACCTTTGCACCATAGCTCAACTGGGGAAGCCGAAGCTAAATAGTTTGAACTTCCAAGAAGTGGTTCAGAAGTAATCAAAAGATTCGAATTTCCAAATCCAAAGCTTTTGGGACCAAAAGCATCAAATCCAAGAGACATGATTGTATAGAAAAGACTTCCAACAAAAACAATTAGCAAATAGTCACAAAATAGTGCTAAAGACTTGCTGGAACAGTCACCAAACGAGCCAAAAACTAGCAGAAATAATCAGAAATATAGCAGTCACCGGAAAAGGTACAGCTGTCGGAACAGTGACAGAATCAAGAAAAATATAGATGGATCTGATCGGAATTCGCAGACGAGCACCAGAAAAAAAGATTCGCGTAAAAAACTATTAGAAAAGGCTCCACGCACCGGTGCGTGGATCTCACTCGCTGTCGGAACCCTAGCTTTTGGTGGTGCATGTGGGCGCACGTGGAGACAGTTGCCGGAGAAATTTGGTAGGGTTTGGTTGGAACAGCGAGACGAATCATTTGGTGGTATTGGATTTCGCACAACACCATTGAAGAAATAATCCGACGTCGGCAGCCCTAAAAGTCACCGAAATTTGTACAGTGACGATGTATTTTCACCAATGCTCGATACCATATGAAATACTGTGAGAAATATATTATTGATATCAAAGAGTTGTTTACAATGAGTCCTATTTATAACTACTATACATGTATAACTACAAACCCTTTCCCAATGTCGGACAGGAATGACTACCCTATTTACATACAACTTAGACTTTTCTAAAAATAGGCATTAACATAATTGGCTTCCTAATCTTGTTCTTGGACACCTTTATTTGTATTTTGACATTTTTGGCCTTGACTTGCAAATCCCATATGTACATAGCCCGGTGGAGCATAACCCATAGGATAGGGTTTATGAGAATAATTAGGACCATGATGCACCTGCTTGGGAGGCATGTCAATTGCATTCACTTGCTTGCTTGTAGGCTCTTGATTTGCTTCAATTAGCTCTTGGCTAGTAACTCATTCTTGTAACAAGTTGAGTCATTCTTTCTTCTTGTGACTCAATTGCCTTTGCCATACTATAATTATTAGGATCATGAATACCGGCCTTCTTACTCAACTTCCATGCTCTTGATTGTTTTATGACCTTGTTGATGAGGCCGGTTAGTTGTTAAAAAGTACCCTCCATTAAGCCTCCTTGAGCAACCTGGTGTATGGTTGTTTGGTTGTTGTCATCAAGACCTCTATAAAAGGTCTCCAATAGAACTCTATCCGAAAAACCATGACCGGACAAGAATGGATAAGCTTGAGAAACCTTTCCCAAGTTTTATGTAATGGTTCAACCACTTCTTGTTGAAAATAACAATTATCATCTCTCTAATCCACAAACTTGCCCGATGGAAAATAGTCATCAAGAAAGACCTTTACAAACTCATCCTAAGTATGAATACTTCTCTTTGGAAAACTATCCAACCAAGCCCTAGCTTTCCTTTTTAGAGCGAATGGGAATAGCTTAAGGTGAAAAACATCATCGGCCACCCTGGCATATTTGTTCAGAGTGCAAATGTCAAGGAGAGATGCTTGTTAGGATTCTCTTCTTCTTCTCCTCTAAACAACACTCGATTAACAAGTGAATTCATAGTAGTTGGTGGAATTTGGAAGTTAGTCGTTGCTATAATGGGTGGAGGCACAATGGCTCCACAAAATCCATCATCATTCACAACTTGCTCTACCTCCTTGAGCTTGAGCATTCGGTTGTGCTCCATCTACTACCTCCTTGAGCTTGAGCATTCGGTTGCACTCTATCTACTTGCTCCCCCGGTAGGTAAAGTATCTCAACATTGTCTTCAACACAAACATCCTCCGCATTATCATTAGGCGGTGGAGGAGAAGGTGGATCATCTCCTTGTGGGTTGGGCACACCTCCCACATTATTTTGCGGAATTTCTTGTCTTGGTAGCATTTTTGGTAAACGCCTACAAAGTAAAAAAAACCAAACCAAAAGTGAAAGATGCTCGGATCAATTAAACTAACACAAGAACTTAAACTAATTTAACTAAATAGTCTACCGAAGTCCGTGGCGACGGTGTCAATCTATGACATGCCACGAATGTGGATAGGGTTCATAAATACCCTAATGGAACTAGGGATCAAACACAATTTGTACGAGACGGAATTTAGTCAAATGCATTCAAATTAACTTGTTCTAGCTAGATAATCCTAGTGTTTGTAATCAAAGGTATCTATAACTAAAGGAAAGCTATGTAAAACTAGTTTTAGCAAATAATAAAGAGACTAGGATACTAATATCCCCCTAACCCTCTAATTTAATAAGTTTAGTTCCAAGTTTTATCACACTTTAGGTCACCCGACGAACCTTGCTCACATATACTCGATTCACCCTTTTCGGTGATGAATCAGGACTACCAAATCTTGCCCTTTCGGCACTAATAGTTGGTGCTTTCAGTGCTAGCAAATAGTCCTAAGTAGGTATTCCCCTTTTCGGTATTCAACCCGTCAACCCGGGGTAAATACAACACACTTACCCTCGATACCCCGATGCAACCCGGCGCTCATCCAAGCCCTTCATGAGGAGCCAAGCTAGGGAGTTGCAATAGCTACAGGAAATGTTCACACAGATGGAACTGATTGCGCAAGTCTTGGAGGTTCCAGGAGAGTTTTGCATGCTTACTGCCTCTGGAACTAAAAATGCTCATCGCGATCGCGCGTGCACAGACGCGATCGCAGAACGCAAAAGAGAAGATCTACGCGATTGCGAGTGTCAGACGCGATCGCGTGGGATTGAAAATACATAGTTGCGCGATCGCGCGTCCACAGACGCGATCGCGCAAGAGGCAGGTTGAAGACTTGCCTGCGCGATCGTGTGACCATAGCCGCGATCGCGTGGATACAAATTAAAGCTCAGCGCGATAGCGTTCTTCACTGCACGATCGCGCTGAGACGAGGATCAGAAAGCCCACCAGTGGCTAATGACTTGAAGGCCCATTGTTAAGGGTTAATTAAGGCATTTGTCAATGTATAAATACTTCCAAAGTCATTACTAGACCTAGTTTGGATGAATATTGATTATTGTGAGGATTTGGCTAAGCTTGTTTGCTTGAGCTCATTATTGTCCTTGATTTGCAATTAGCTTAGCTAATTGAGATCAAATAGTTGGGGTTTTATTGTTTAGGTGATTAAGGGGTAATTAGTTAATCTTTCCCTAATTAACTTCCTTAATTCTTCTCTAAATCAATTGGGTCTAACTTTAATTCTTGTCATTTCATTTGTGTCTTTGATTATTCATATTATTTGGTATCAGAGCTGGATTAATGTTTGTTTTAAAAATCAGTAAATCAATTCTTGTTCATCAAGTCAAAAAAAAAGAGTCAAAAATCCAAAAATATGAGTCTTAGGATTAGGTTTCTATTGGTTGAAACTTTTGGTACAATTTGAAGATTGTGATTACTAGAAACTAATTCCAAAAGGAATTAGACAAACAACAACATATTGGTGCTGAATTGAAGAAATCAAAAGTTAGGGTTCTTCATCAAGAATTTGGGGTTTTTGCATTTGGTTGTTGAAATCAAAGAATCAATTACTGGGGTTTGTTCACGGACCAACAAGGAGTATACATCTCAAATTTGGAGCAAAAACACGGTGGTTTGCGAAGATTCAAGTTGATAAGTAAGCTTCAAAATTGGGTTCTGCTTCAGACCCAGAAGCTTACACGATCGTGCCAGCTTCAGTGCTATCACGCAGGCCAATCATTAAAAGGCCTACACGATCGCGACATTCACACGCGATCACGCCAAGAACCACCAGCAAGTCTTCGCGATCGCGAACATCGCAAGCGATCGCACTGAACAGCAATTTCCAAAAAAGACAGATTCTTAGATAGAACGTTCGCAACAGCCCCGTAACAGTTTCCAATCAACCGGAACTCAATTTCAGCATCAAGAACAGTGAGTTTTTAAATCACAAACCAAATTTCATCCAATTCTGAATCTGATTCGTGCCAATTCGATTCGTACCTTCCTTTCTTCCCTTTCTTTAAATTTTCCTAAAGTGCTTTCGTCAGTTTCAATTGTCCGTGTCTTGTCACAATAATTCCTTCCGATCCCGAATTAGTTGAGTTTGATTGTCAAGTTAGACTTAGTGTGCGAAGAACAAACTTACAATAGCCAAAGAGTGGAAAAAGGCAAGTGAGAAGAGAGCATTAGAGTGAGTAAAAGCCGAACATTGAGTGCAAACATAAGTGAATTGAGTGACATCAATTTGAGTGTAAACACTTAGGGAGCGACTCGGTGAGGACTCCTTCTACTAACCTTGTTTGTTTACTTGTTTGTAGGTACAATGACTCAAGAGGGGAACGAAGGGAACATGGAACTTAAAACCATGATGAAAGCCATGTTGGATAAGATGAATTCTTGGAAAATAAGATTGATGGGTTGGATGGGACGGTGAAGGAGCTAACATCAAAGGAAGAGCTTTGGGAAAAGGGAAAACAAGTGGTTGGGACCCTTCCAACCGTGGGGGTGCGGGGTGATTGACCAAGCCAAATCTCTCGGGCCAACGACCGCTACTCTCAAATGGTGGTCCAAGATACCTATTCGCCAAACGTCACTCCACAAGTGAGGGATCCTACTCATGATCTCCCAAGAAATGAGCAACCAAGGAATGACATTCCAAGGCCACTTGATGTTGAGGGTTTCATGAGGATGAGAACTATGACAATGAACCTTTTCATTATCCGGGTGAAGCCCAGCGAGGGGGAGTTCCTTTTGGGGGAACTAGAGATCGAGGTGGTCGATTTGGGGGAGGTTACCAAGGGAGAGCGGACCGTGATGGAGACTACTATGACCACGGGGGTTATGGTAGACAACGGAGGTATCATGATGAGGATAGGGGTTAAACATTATCAAGGCCAACCTACCTCCCTTCCAGGTAAGAGTGATCCGGATAAATATATGGAGTGGGTGGTCTCAATGGAGAGAATCTTTCAAATCAACAACTTCCAAGATGCTACAAGGGTGAAGTATGCTATCTCACAATTTGAAAGTTATGCTTCCACTTGGTGGGAGTCCAAGAGAAGACAAAGGGAAACACAAGTGCTCATTGCCAATGGGGGTTGGGCGGCTTTGAAAGGCATGATGGAGGCTCGGTTTCTACCTCCACACTATGAGGATGAGTTTCTCAAAAGGTTCTACAATTTGAGGCAAGGAACCAAGAGCGTGGCGGAGTATTTTGATGAATTTGAGAGGACAAGGATAAGGTCTAACGTGCTAGATGATGACCGGTCTCTCATACCAAAGTTTCGTGGTGGTTTAAATAGGGAGATCTCCTCCCCAATGGAATTGCACCGGTTTGAAAACATGATTGAGGCATTCCAACCGGCTCAAAAGGTGGAGAATGGGATCAAACTAGACAAGTCTTACAAATCCAAAAACATTCCATCCACTTGGAACAAAGGAAAGGATAATGCGAAGGCTTATACCCCATGGGATAAAGCTAAGGAGCCCAAGCGTGACATCAAAGGCAACTTTGAAAGAACCAAGCCCAAGGAGAAGCCCAACGTGGGAGGTAATAAAGCTAAACTTGAAAACTCATCTAACATTTAATGATACAAGTGTAATGGACATGGCCACATGATGCGAGATTGTCCCAATAGGAGGACTAGCATTGCTTTGGGTGATGGGGCCTATGAAACGGGTGGAAGTGATGATGATGAGATAGATAGGGGTATGCCATGTGACGATGATTTTGATGAGGAGGCGATGGGAGATGGGCAACTAGAAGAAAACTATCGTACTCTTGTGGTAAGAAGAATAATGTGGGCCCAAGTAAAGGAGAAGCTGGAGTCGAATCAAAGGGAAAGTTTATTCCATGCCTATTGTAAGGTTCAAGGTGCTACTTTCTCTTTGATTATTGATAGTGGTAGTTGCGTTAATGTGGTGAGCACCACCTTGATTGAACAACTTAAACTACCCACTAGAAAGCGCCAACAATTTTACAAACTCCAATGGTTGAATGAGTGTGGTGAACTTAAGGTGACCAAGCAAGCCTTGATTAAATTCAAGATTGGGGATTACCATGATGAGCTTTTTTTTTGACGTGGTCCCTATGCAAGCTTGTCATATCTTTCTTGGTAGGCCTTGGCAATATGACCGCTTGGCAAAGCATGATAGCAAGACCAATAGGTATGCCTTTGAAGTTGGGGGTTGAAAATTTGTCCTCAATCCATCGACCCCTGCGCAAGTGAGCGAGGGTTATAGGAAGATGAGGGAGTTAAAGTTGAAAAAAGAGAAATAAAAGAAAGAGGGAGTTGTGGAGGAACGGAGAGTGGGAGTTGTTACTCAAAAGAGTGAGGAACCAAAAGAGGTAGTGAACTTGTTCTTGTCTAGGAAGGAATGTTTGAGAGATGTGGTGGAAGGTGTATCCATGATTCTCCTCCTACACAAGGAACATGTGTCCTAGTTCTATTTCTTCTCTTTTGCAAGTTTATGAAAATATCTTCCCCGAGGAGTTGCCTAGTGGATTGCCACTACTAAGAGGCATTGAGCATCAAATTAGACCTTGTTTCGGGTTCTCAATTGCCCAACAAGACTGCTTATAGAAGCAACCCGGAAGCTACCAAAGAACTTCAAAAGCAAGTGGACGAGTTGCTTGGGAGAGGACATGTGCAAGAAAGCTTGAGCCCATGTGCGGTCCCGGTCATCCTAGTGCCAAAGAAAGATGGGACTTGGCGCATGTGTGTGGATTGGAGAGCCATAAACAAGATCACGGTAAAGTATCGTCATCCTATTCCTAGGCTAGATGATATGCTAGATGAATTATGTGGATCTTGTGTGTTTTCTAAAATTTATTTGAGGAGTGGATACCACCAAATCCGAATGAAACCGGGTGATGAGTGGAAGACGGCCTTTAAGACCAACTTTGGTCCTTATGAGTGGCTTGTCATGCCTTTTGGCTTGTCCAATGCTCCTTCAACCTTTATGAGGTTGATGAACCATGTGCTCAAATCCTTCATTGGAAAATTTGTTGTGGTTTATTTGATGACATCCTTATCTATAGAAAATCCATTTATGAGCATGTTAATCATTTGAAACAAGCGTTTGATGTCCTGAGAAAGGAACAACTATTTGCTAATTTGAAAAAGTGTTCTTTTTGTGTTGAAAAAGTTGTTTTTCTTTGGTTTGAGGTGAGTGCCAATGGTGTGGAAGTAGATGAGGCTAAGGTGGAGGCCATTAGGGATTGGCCCACTCCTAAAAGCATTGGTGATGTGAGAAGTTTTCATGGGTTTGCTAGCTTTTATAGGAGGTTTGTGAGAGGATTTAGCATTATAGTCGTACCATTGACCGAAGTTGATGCAATATAAAATGGCGTAGTTCCCAACCATCAAGAGCCAAGCTCGAGAGCACAAAGGATACGAGTCAAGGCCTCTGGAAATGTCTTGAAGATCATGCATTGGAGCACCGAGGACGGAGGAAAACAGGGCAGGAAACAGGGCAGCACAAAACAGGGCAAAACAGGGCAGCACACTGTGAGCTCACTGCCTGCTGAAGGACAAATGTTCTTCGCGATCGCGACACTATCTGCACAATCGCGAAGAGATCTTGGTTGCTCTGCGCGACAGCGTCCAGTCCTGCACGAAGGCGATGAAGAGTTGCTGGTGTCCTGCGCGATCGCGAGCTCTGTTGCGCGATTGCGATGGGTTGAGTCATGTGTTGCGCGACCACAAGCTCTCCTGGTGCGATCGCGATAAAGAGGAGCTGAGCAGCGAGCCAGAAACAGCTGCAGGGGCAATTTTGTCCATTTATCATTGTAATTGTTTAAATAGCACATTAGCTCTTTCATTTCATAGTTTACCTTGTATGAACAATTGAGAAGAGGCCGAGCCCTTCGAGTTGGAAGCCCGAGGCTTCATGTATCTCGTTAACTTGGAACCTATGGAGATCGACATCTAGTTTGATTCCATTGTAAGGTTCGAGTTTTCCTTCTCCCTTTTGAATTCAATCAACGTGAGTAAATTGAATTCGATTCTTTCTTCTAATTTCTTGCCTTCGTAGTCTCCATTTCTTGTTATCTTTATCGCTTCCACATTGTTTTTATCGTGTTTAACTTCCGCTCGTTTTAGGTTGCATCAAGTTGGTATCAGAGCAAGGCTCGGGTTATGTTCTTACAAACCCCCGTTCCTTGTTCAACGTGTTAGTATCGTTATTGTGTTGTTCTTGTTGTTCTTGAAAAGGAAGAAAACAAAACAATAAAAAAACTAGAAAAATTGAAAAAAATTGGTTGATTGGGTTGAATTCGAATCCCCGGGTGTTAAAAAGTAGTGGGGTTTGTTCCTTATTGTATTCCCGTCGTTTTGATACCCATATCTCGTGTTTTTTTTTTACGATTCAAACTTCGAAAATCAAAATCCAAAAGTTGAAAATTTCTTGAAAACGCTTCAAACTTGAATCGATGCTTTTTTGTTGTTTGTTAGAGGTTTAAGACCCTTGGGAATTGATTGTTGTAGTTGAAAACACCATTGGGTATCATTGGAACTGAGTAATAAGTCGAATCGGAGTGGGTTGTGTGCCAAAAACTGAAGATGCAGTCGGCTTCTGGCTCTGCACTGCAGACCTGCGCGATCGCGCAAGGTCTGGCGCAATTACGCTGTGGGAAGAATTACCCTTCGCAATCGCGACCGCCAGCACGCGATAGCGAAGAACACATTTTCCAGAAAATTTCAGTTTGGGACAAAACCTTCGCAACGGCTTCTGAACAGTTTCCAAACATCATGACTCCAATTGGTTCATTAAATATGATAAGTTTTTAGATCACAAACGAAATTTCATCCAATTCCGAATCCGTATAGTGCCAATTCGAGTCAAATCTTTTGTGTCTAGTGTGCTACCATACCTCTTGGTTAGTGTTTCTAAAGTAATTGGCCTACTTGAAAGACATAATCCTTTAGCGTATATTCGTGCGTAGAGGATACTAGAATTCAAAGAAGAGTCGTAGAACTCCTTTTGGCCTCAAGTGCGCGCTTTAAATAGCCGTCCGTACATCGAGTCTCATTAATTCCATTGCTAGTTGTGATTACCTTGGTTCCCAAGTTGATAAGGCCTCGCTCTTGAGTATACATATATTGAGTGATTCACGTGAGGGAGTGACTTTTGGGAGGTTTTATTCTTTGGTGTTGCAACAATGCTGGATGTTGATTGTGGGGATTATGGCTCATGCGGGGATGACGCGAGTTGCTATGACTCGTATGGTGATGATGGAGACTATGATTCCTACGAGGGTGATGATGGCCATTACTATGATGATGGAAACCATGGCTCCTATGTTGATGAAGCGGTTCACTATGATGATCGTGAGGTTGAAGAAGACTATGAAGCTTGTGATGGTGAATTTGATTAATCTAATGCTTCAAGTCAAGAATACGAAGATGGCGACACTTCAAGGTACATTGACCCTACTTACTCTTCTTGTGACGATTATGAAAGTGTTGGTAGTGATATAGATAGAGTTGATGATGATTTTGATTATACAAATTGTTCATATGCATCTTCTCTTAGTGTTGCTTGTGGTGTACAAGGGAGTAGTAGTGGACCTTCCATTAGTATGGGAGGCGGTGGTGGTTGTTCCATGGGAAAGAAGAAGCTTGCATCTTCTAGGTACGCTAAGCGACCTAATGCTTCTAATTTCCATGTGGAGGATGGTTTGAGAGATGGTGCTGCTTTTGCTACAAAGGGGTTGTATGCCGTGAGGGGCGTGGATGGTTGTAGTAGGAGTAGTACTATGGACTATGGAACCAAGGCGAGAGGCACTTATGGGTTCCATGGCAAGGTTCCTTCCTCGACTTCCAACAACACTTCTAATGTTGGGAGAGTGACCGGAAGTGGAGATTGTTCTAGTGGTGTTGCCACTAGTGGAGGGATAAGGAAGACCCAAGTTGTTGGTGTTGACACTTGTGGGCGTCCAAATTCTTATTTGGATGCCAATGTACAAGACTTGGGTAGACGTAGGTTCGTTGTTGAGGTAGATGGTATTGGAGGATACTTGCTCAAGATTGGTGATACCGAAGCCAATTGTATTAGCACCTCTTTTGTTGATAGGCTTAGGATACCATGCCATAAGCTATGAGTATGATGGAGTGTGGGTTTCTAAGGAGGCTCGGGTACTCATATCTCATAGAAATTATAAATGCTATGTATGATGTGATGTGTATCCCATGTGTCATGTTGATGTGTTGATAGGTGAGCCGTGGTTGGAGGGGAAGAGGGTGCAATATAGTGTGGTGAAGGATGCGTATCTTGTGGGCATATTACAAAGGGTTTATGACTTTGTGCCTTATCGGGCAGGAGGCCAAGTGCCTACTAGTGCACCTTCTTTGGCAATGCAAAGGAGCAAGGACTTCATTCCATGGGCAACAATATGCAAATAAGAAGCCCTACAAACACAAGCAATGGTGGGACTAGTGCTACAAAAGAGTTGACAAATGTCAACAAGGTGAGCCCCAAGCCACTTCCAAAGCCGAGTGGTTCACCAACGAAGAAGAAGGAGACATCAAGTGATGAGTCTCCAAGTCCTAGATTCCAGGTTGATGTAAAAAGTCCACCTACTCCGGCTATGGTTATTCTTGGGCCTCGTCCCAACTAACCCGAATTTGAGAGACAAAAGATAGAGAGGAATAAGGGAGCGACCGGTGACAACTCTCGAGTGGAAAAAGGAGAGTTGTGTTGAGCGATGTGAGTGGGTTGTCACCACCCGAATCTACACCTAACCTTGGGAAAAAAATAAGGGAAAATAAAGAGGCAAAAAGAAAAATCGAGAGTGAGGAAACCCCTTATTCTAACCTTAACCCTTTATCTTTTCCTTCTATATGTGTGAATTCTTGTGTAGGGATTCTTGGAGGCAAACCAATGGAGCCTCAACCATGTTCCAAGATGGGAAGACAAGGTGAAAGAGATGCTGAGTATGAGCTACAAGGTGGAGACATTCATGACACTTCAAAGGTAAGTGTTAGTTCTTCCCCCCTTGAGCATGATACTTCCTTGTCTTGTGATATTTTTTGTGAAAACTCTATACTAGTTGATGATTTGCATGAATATAATGTGTTTGCAACTAGTGTAGAGTCGTTGGGTCAACTTGTGTGTGCCAATGAACCACTAGTTGAGAGGGTTGAAAAGCCACATCATGATGTGAGCTCAGTTTTTATTAAACCTCTCTTTAGTGAAAATGTTGAAGTTGACCTTGTTTGTGAACCTTGTTATGACACCCCGCCCGTACTTGATAAAGGAGAAGATGAATTGCATGATAATCTTATTCTTCCCTTTGATTGCTTAATTGATAGTGGTGGTCTCTTGTGTCGTAATGAGGATGGATGTGCCCTTGAGGAGTCTCTTGAGTGTGAGATGGATCGATTTATTTTCGATGACTCCTTGAGTGAGAGTGAAGGACCTTGTCTTGATACTATGCTTTTGTGTAGCCATGAATTTGAGATACATGCTTTTACATCTATATTGTTTGAAGGCAATCTCATTTGTGGTAGTGATTTGTATCGGACTAGGGTCGGTGGTAGAGTCGAACCTCCATGGTTTGTCACGTTAGGCTCAATGGATGATCCAACGTTTGGAACTCCAAGTGAGGAGAGAGGTCTTGAGATTGGTCGTGTTGAAGAGTTGCTGGTGTCCTGCGCGAAGGCGATGAAGAGTTGCTGGTGTCCTGCGCGATCGCAAGCTCTGTTTCGCGATTGCGATGGGTTGAATCATGTGCTGCATGACCGCAAGCTCTCCTAGTGCGATCGCGATGAAGAGGAGCTGAGCAGCGAGCCAGAAACAGCTGCAGGGGCAATTTTGTCTATTTATCATTGTAAATGTTTAAAAGCACATTAGCTCTTTCATTTCATAGTTTACCTTGTATGAACAATTGAGAAGAGAGAATTAGAGAAGAGGCCGAGCCTTTCGAGTTGGAAGCCCGAGGCTTCATGTATCTCGTTAACATGGAACCTATGGAGATCGACACCTAGTTTGATTCCATTATAAGGTTCAATTTTTGCTTCTCCCTTTTGAATTCAATCAATGTGAGTAAATTGAATTCGATTCTTTCTTCTAATTCTTGCCTTCCTAGTCTCGATTTCTTGTTATCTTGATCGCTTCCACATTGTTTGTATCGTGTTTAGCTTCCGCTCATTTTAGGTTGCATCAGAAGTGATAAGGAAGGATAAGGTGTTTGTGTGGGGGGAAGAGCAAGAAGAGGCTTTTGTGAAATTGAAGGAAGTCCTTAGTTCCACACCCCTTCTCCAATTGCCAAACTTTAATAAGACCTTTGAGATTGAATGTGATGCTAGTGAAGTAGGCATTGGAGCCGTGTTTATGGAAGAACAAAAGCCTATTGCCTATTTTAGTGAGAAACTCAAGGGAGCAACCACTAAATATTCCACCTATCACAAAGAGTTGTATGCCTTGGTGAGGGCATTGGCTCATTGGCAACATTACCTTTGGTCCAAACAATTTGTCATTAGAACCGACCACCAATCCTTAAAACACCTCAAATCCCAAGAAAAATTGAATGTGAGACATGCCAAATGGGTGGAGTTTCTTGAGACTTTTCCCTATTTCATCCATTACAAAAAGGGGAAAGAGAATGTGGTTGCAGATGCCTTGTCAAGAAAGTTTGTGCTTCAATCAAGAAGGCATTTGTTGTTGAATACATTGGGATCCAAACTCATGGGCTTTGAGAGTACGAGGGAGATGTATGCTAATGACCCGGAGTTTGGAGAACTTTATGCTAATTATGAAGTGGAGGAAAGGGGTAGAAGAGTCAATTGATTGTGATGCGGGGCAAATCGAGCAACCATCTAAAAACACCATCCAAGGCCAAGGAAGAGCTTATGCATTGGAACGCCATCGAACGAGGAGCCTTAGAGACACATTTCAAGGCATTTCAAGTTCTCAGGGAAGCAGGCGGACCGCCCACTAGACTAGGTGGACCGCCCACTTTGTGTCTAGCCTTAGGACTTTGGGGCACCTACTGCAGAGGCGGAGGGCCTACTTGGGGCGCCTACTGCATGGTAGGCGGGGCGCCTAGTTGCTGAACAAGTTGCGGGAATTCTAGTTTTTATCCTATGTAATTTTTATTATACCCCTCCCCCCACGTGTCTTATGACTTTAGAACTTACTTAAGGGTACTTTAGGCTTTTCATTGATGTCTAAGAAAGGCCTATAAATACTCCATAGCTTAGCATTTTTACTTAGTTAGCTATTATGAAGAATGATTGAATGACAATGTTCAAGAGTGGATTCTCTTAGAATGAAAACCTTTTTGAGTTGGTTTGAGTTTACTGGTGGATTCTAGTTGACCCCCAAACCCCCCTCCCTCCCCCGATCATTCTACTTGCGAGGCCGTTGTCGTCTCGAGGGTAGTTGCATAGTGAAGGTCCTCCTTGACGCCGATACGAGGGTATCTCGGGACAAGTTCCCCTGGGTTACTTCGTAAGGAGTTCGAGTAGTGTCTCGCTCTCTTATCTTTATTTCCGCGTTTAGTTTTACCCCTTATCATCTTGGTATCAGAGCAAGGCTCGGGTTTTATTTTTACAAACCCCCGACCCTTGATTCTTCGTGCCTAGGTTGGTTTCTACTTTAGTTTTCTTGTTCTTGTTATTGGAAAGAAGAAAAGCAAAAAAAAAAAATTGAAAAATTGAAAACACCAAAATAATTGGTCTATTTTGATTGTTTTATTGATTCGTGTTGTGATTGTTATTGAGGTTTGTTCCTTATTGGAAACCCGTTATTTTGGTACCCAACACATATGATTTGGAGTTGTATCTCATGAATTGAAAATTTGAAACCCTTGAAAATTTGAAAAGCTTGAAACCCTAGCTATGAACATGATGAACATTGTAGATTGATGGATTTTGCTTGGGGTTTGATAAAAGTGATTGGGGTTTGATCTCTGTGATTGAAACAACGTTTGGGTACCTTCAGATTGATAAAACAACGTGTGATTTGTTGGATTTTTGGGTGCCAAAGGCAAGAAAAATGAGTTTGAAACGTGATTTGTTGGATTTGTGGGCGCCTAGTAGAAGAAGCGGACCGCCTGATTTTTGTTCTCTCTCTGGAAATTGACTAGGCGGGGCGCCTAGTAGAAGAGGCTGACCGCCTACTCTCCTCTGCAGAGAACCAGGCGGACCACCTACTAAAAATAGGTGGGGCGCCTACTTCCTGAAGGTTGGGAATTGGGTAGTTTCTTCTAGGTTCTCTTATTTTGTTGTCTGTATTGCTTCTAGTTAGTACTATTAGAGTATAATCCTACTTGATTAGTACTAATTACTTCGAGCTACTAGGATCATCGTGCCTTAGAAAGGAGACTAGTGTTCAAAGAAGACCCGTAGTGCCATTTGATTCAAGTCCTCACTTAAAGTGCTTATCGTTCCAATCGAGTCCTATTAACTCCACTCACCCCGGAGAGCATTGGACTTGAGAAGTTGAGTGATTGAGTTGTGGTTCGTTGGTCAACTATTTGAAGCTTTTAGACTCAAACTTGAGAGAAATATCCATCACCACTAAACGAGTAACCCGAGTGTTATACACGTGAGGGTGGGTGTGAGGTGTTTTACTAACGTTTGTTGATTTTGTAGGCACAATGGCAACTGATGGAGATGATCCTATGAAAATTTTCATGGCTACCGTTATAGCCAAGTTGGAGGACATAACTTTGAGACTTGAGTCCGTCGAGAGGAATCAAGTTGAGACTGGTGAGAGGAGGACCCCGAGTATCCAAATTGAATCCGGGGAAGGCACAAGTCATAGCACTCCTATGACTCCCGGACACTTTGTTGAGCTAACCAAGAGGTATGAGCAAAAGAGAGTTGAAGCTCTTCAAGAGAGTGCGTTGGGCAACACCCAACCCGTGGGCAATCCCCACAACTTGGGCAATCCCCAAGGAAATGCTCCACTTGGAAGACCCGTGCGGAATGTCCCACCTCTTGAACAAATTGATGAAGTTCAAGAAAAGGATGAGGCCGGGTATGGTGATGAGGCCTATGGGTATGATGTTCCTTATCAACCTAGGAGGCAAATGCATTGGGGTCAAAATGTAGATAGGGGTAGAGGCCGAGGTCGAGGGCCACCCATGGGCTATGCTAGAGGGAATGCGAGGAGAGAGTATGTTGTTCATGATGATCATTATGGAGGCCCACCGGAGCCTAACTATGGGGTATGTGACAACAACAACAACCTCAATAGCGTCAAGCTCAATCTTCCAAACTTTAAGGGAACTTGTGATCCGGAGGCATACATGGAATGGGTACTACTTATGGAGAGGGTGTTTGACACCAATGAGATGACCGAGGAGAGAAAGGGTACCTATGCTATTTCTACCTTTGAGGCCTATGCTTCTACTTGGTGGGAGTCTATGAAGAGGTCGAGGAGAAGGATGAATTTGCATTTGATTGTGACTTGGGATGAGTTGAAAGGGCTTATGAATACCAAGTACATAACTCCAAGGTATCGACAAGAGCAACTCAAGAAGCTCTATGATCTAAAACAAGGTGTCAAAACGGTGCATGAGTACCATGATGAATTTGAGAAGACCTGGATGGCATTGGATATGGATACCGAAGGTGAAGAAGAAGTCATGATCCGTTTCAAGAATGGCTTAAGCTATGGTATAGCTTCTCAATTGAGGTTGCATCATTACCTCACACTTCAAGATATGTTTGACACCGCAATTGATGCCGAGACTTGGCTTAAAGGAGAGAAGTTCAAAGGCAACACTCCTACTACCACAAGCAAGCCAAAAATGTGGAAGACTCCCAGTGCAAGTGCAAGCAAAGAAGTGAAGAAGCCTTATGAGAAGACTACACCCCACTTGGAAGGTACTTCTAAAACTCGCTTGAATAATCCTATTTCTACTTCTACTCAATGTTATAAGTGCAAGGGCTTTGGGCATATTGCTAAAGATTGCTCCACAAAACGAACCATGGTTGTGGTTGGCAATTTGGTGTATGAACAAGAAAGTGAGTCCGAAAATGAGGAAGTAGAGGATGATGAGGAAGTTGAATGTGAGGTTGTCGAAGAGGGTGATGAAGGTCCTCACATGTTCTTGGTGGTTAGGAGGAGCTTGAGTACCATTCTCATGGAAGAGGAGGTGGAAAATGATCAAAGAGAAAGCCTCTTTCATGCTAGATGTCGTGTGATGGGGCAATTGTGCTCAATGGTTTTTGATTCGGGGAGTTGTGCCAACATAGTAAGCCAATCCTTGATTTCCCAATTGAAGTTACCCACTCGTAAGCATCCAAGCCCATATCGCTTACAATGGCTTCGTGAGTGTGGTGAGCTAAAGGTGGTGAAGCAAGTGTTGCTTGAGTTAGCATTGGGAACTATAAAGATAAGGTCTTATTTGATGTTGTCCTAATGCAAGCTTGCCATCTATTGTTTGGGAGGCCATGGCAATACGATCGGTATGTTGTGCATGATGGTCGGACCAATTCCTACACGGTCAAGCAAGATGGGAAGAAATATGTACTTAAACCTTTGACTCCAAGGCAAGTAAGAGAAGACTACAAGCGGATGAAGGAGTTGAGGGAAGTGGCTAAAGCAAAGTCACCCATTGTGTTTGAAACCGAAGCAAACAACCTCGTTGTCTTACCATTGCATGATGAAAATGAGAGTCACTCCACTTCAAATGAGAGAGAAAAGATAGAGAGAAGTGAGGGAGTGACCGGTGACAATCCAATAGAGGAAAAAGGAGAGGATTTGAGGAGTGATGTGAGTGGATTGTCACCACCAACTACACTTGACCAAGAGGTAAAATTGAGAGAGATGAGAGGTAAGGAAGGAAAAATTGAGAGTGAGAGCACCCATTGTTCTAACCCTTCTTTATCTTCTACTTTTTCTTGTGAAAATTCTTGTGTAGGTACATTTGAAGACAAGCCATTGGAGCCACAACCATGTGCTTGGAAGGAAAGACAAGAGGAGGAAAGTTCTCAATGTGAGGTTCATGAAGAAGAAGTTGCATATGACACTTCAAGCCTTGCTAGTGATCAAGGAAATACTACAAATGTAAGTGTTACTTCACCTTTTCATGAACCTACTAGCTACTTGCCTTGTGATGACTCAACACTAGTTGGTGTTTTTGATGCATCTAGTGAGTATAACACTAGTGAAGAGTCTAGTTGTCAACTTGAGTGTGCCTGTGAAACACTAGTTGGAAGGGATGCTATGCCACATCATGATGTGAGCTCATTGTTCATTGAACCCCTCCCTAGTGTAGATTTGATAGTTGACCATGATTGTGACCTTTGCTATGACACACCACCAACCTATGACATAGGGGAAGATGAGATAGTTGATCATGCTCTTGTTAATTTGCTACTATTTGGTGGGCCAATGTGTTGTGCTTGTGAGTCCTTAGGCAACCCATTGCTTGATAATGTGGGTGATATGGATGGATCTTTGAGTGACCCTCCTATTGTTTGTTGGGGTTATGATGAAGAAGAATCCATCATCAACACCTTTCTTGAGAGCTTGTCTTTGGAGAAGGGTTGCTTAGGTGATGAAATGGGAGGGGAAGAGGAATACCTTGGTATGAGTAAGTATGCTCTAAAGAAGGGGAGTGGAGTGCTTGATCCTACTTGTAGGTTGGGCTATTTGATTCACTCCACTCCACATGTTGATCACACCTCGAGGATAGATTGGTGTGTTGATCTTGAGCTTAAGGTTCAAGGGGATTTTGGTAGCTTGATCTTGCATTTCCCATCTTCCCATGACCTATTTGCTCATTATCTTGTTGAGTGCATGGTGATCTTTAACCAAGTGCTTATGGTTCTCTTTGGAGACTTGATATTCATGATTGTTATTGATGCTTGGTTATATCACAAGAGTGTGTTTTCCACACTTCTTGCACTAACCTACTTTCAAAGTAGGACGTTTGCTTTTTTTTGCTTGTCGTTGCTTGTAGGTTCTAAGCTCCATGCTAAGGCGAGGAAGCTCTTGGAAGAAGCCTATGACAAAGTGACGATCAAGAGGGACAAAGGAGGAGATTCTTGGCCACCCCGAGGAGTTGCTACAGCCATGAGAGACCAAGCATTGGTTTTAAGGACAAAATCTTCTCAAGAAGGGGAGGATGATGCGAGGCAAATCTAGCAACCATCTAAAAACGCCATCCAAGGCCAAGGAAGAGCTTATGCATTGGAATGCCATGGAACGAGGAGCCTTAGAGACACATTTCGAGGCGTTTCAAGTGCTCAGGGAAGCAGGCAGACCTCCCACTAGACTAGGCGGACCGCCCACTTTGTGTCTAGCCTCAGGACTTTGGGGCGCCTACTGCAGAGGCGGAGGGCCTACTTGGGGCGCCTACTGCATGGTAGGCGGGGCGCCTAGTTGCTGAACAAGTTGCGGGAATTCTAGTTTTTATCCTATGTAATTTCTATTATGCCCCCCCACGTGGCTTATGACTTTAGAACTTACTTAAGGGTACTTTAGGCTTTTCATTGATGTCTAAGAAAGGTCTATAAATACTCCATAGCTTAGCATTTTTACTTAGTTAGCTATTGTGAAGAATGATTGAATGACAATGTTCAAGAGTGGATTCTCTTAGAATGAAAACCTTTTTGAGTTGGTTTGAGTTTACTAGTGAATTCTAGTTGACCCCCAAACCCCCCCCCCCCCATCATTCTACTTGCGAGGCCGTTGTCGTCTCGAGGGTAGTTGCATAGTGAAGGTCCTCCTTGACGCTGATACGAGGGTATCTCGGGACAAGTTCCCCGGGGTTACTTCGTAGGGAGTTCGAGTAGTGTCTCGCTCTCTTATCTTTATTTCCGCGTTTAGTTTTACCCCTTATCAGATTGTGTGGTGAGGATGAAGTTAGTAGTGATGTGGAGAAAAAGAGGTTTCACAAGTTTGATGGCTTCTTGTTTAGGAATGGGAAACTATGTGTGCCTAATTCATCTTTGAGGGAAATGCTAGTGAGTGAAGCCCATAGTGGGGGACTAATGGGGCATTTTGGTGTGGGCAAAACGATGGAGATTCTTAAGGAACAATTTTGTTGGCCCAAAATGAAAGTGGATTTTATGAGGGTGTGTGACCAATGCTTGGAGTATTGGCAAGCCAAGTCAAAGCTACTTCCACATAGTTTTACTCACCCCTCCCCATTCCCTTAGGTCATTGGCTTGATATCTCTATGGATTTTGTCCTTGGATTGCCTAGGACCAAAAGGGGCAAATATAGCATTTTTGTAGTTGTTGATAGATTTTCTAAAATGGCTCACTTCACTTCATGTCACAAGGTTGATGATGCGTCTCACGTAGCTAACTTGTTTGTTGACAATGTGCTTAACTTGCATGGGGTCCCAAAAACTATCGTTAGTGATAGGGATCCCAAGTTCCTTAGTCATTTTTGGAAGGAGCTTTAGGGGAGGCTTGGCACAAAGTTGTTGTTCTCCATTTCTTGCCACCCCCAAACCGATGGCCAAACCGAGGTTGTTAATAGAACCTTGGGTGCCATGCTTAGAGCTATGGTCAAGGGGAAACTAGCTTCTTGGGAAGAACATCTACCTTTAATTGAATTTGCTTATAATAGGACCATGCACACATCTACTTGCATGACACCATTTGAAGTTGTGTATGGCTTTAATCCCCTTACCCTCTTGGATCTTAAGCCTTTGTTTAGTGATCTTGTCTTAAGCTTAGATGCCAAGGTGAGAGCTCAAGAGATGAAGCAACTTCATGAGCAAGTAAGGAAACAACTTGAGAAGAAAAATCAAGAAGTTGCCAAGAAGGAAAACAAAGGAAGGAAGAAGATCATCTTTGAGCCCGATGATTGGGTGTGGGTTTATTTTCGGAAGGATAGGTTCCCAAACAAGAGGACGAGCAAATTGATGCCTAGAGGAGATGGCCCCTTCCAAGTCCTTGAACGCCTTAATGACAACGCGTACAAGGTAGAGTTGCCTAGTGAATACCAAGTGCACAATACGTTCAATGTGTGTGACTTGTCTCCCTTTGAAGTTAAAGATAAAGTGAATCCGTGGACGGATTCTTCTCAAGACGGGGAGAATGATGCAACCCGACGCTCATCCAAGCCCTTCACGAGGTGCCAAGCTAGGGAGTTGCAACAGCTACAGGCAATGTTCACACAGCTGGAACTGATTGGCAAGTCTTGGAGGTTCCAGGGCAGTTTTGCATGCTTACTGCCTCTGGAACTGAAAATGCTCATTGCGATCGCGCATGCACAGACGCGATCGCGGAAGGCAAAAGAGAAGACCTACGCGATCGCGAGTGTCAGACGCGATCGCGTGGGATTGAAAATGCAGAATTGCGCGATCGCGAGTCCACATAAGCGATCGCGCAAGAGGGAGGTTGAAGACTTGCCTGCACGATCGCGTGACCATAGCCGCGATCGCGTGGACACAAATTAAAGCTCCGCGTGATAGTGTTCTTCACTGCGCGATCGCACTGAGACGAGGATCAGAAAGCCCACCAGTGGCTAATGACTTGAAGGCCCATTGTTAAGGGTTAATTAAGGCATTTGCCAATGTATAAATACTCCCAAAGTCATTAGTAGACCTAGTTTGGATGAATATTGATAATTGTGAGGATTTGGCTAAACTTGTTTACTTGAGCTCATTATTGTCCTTGATTTGCAATTACCTTAGCTAATTGAGGATCAAATATTTAGGGTTTTATTCTTTAGGTGATTAAGGGGGTAATTAGTTAATCTTTCCCTAATTAACTTCCTTAATTCTTCTCTAAATCTATTGGGTCTCACTTTAATTCTTGTCTTTTCATTTGTGTCTTTGATTATTCATATCATACCCCCTCACTGCACTTCCCATTCCTAGAAATACCCTTTCGGTGTAAGTCTAGTACTATAGGGCTCAACTTGTGATAAGGGTCAAATCACGGAAGCGAATAACAAGTAATGGAAGCAACAAAGTAAATACGATAGAAGGAAAATAGGGATGGGGGAGAATAGAAATAGAAGAAAGAAACGAATCAAACTAAACAATTAGATTGATTCAAAAGGGAGGAGAGATTTGAACCATTAAATGGGAGTCACACTAGCGGTGATCCACCATGGATTCAACATAAGAGATACATGAAGTCAACGCTTCAACAAGAATGGCCAAGCCTATTCTATCTTCTCAATTCTATCTTCAAAACTAGCTCCCCAAATAAAGTGACTAAGTGTGGTATTTATAGGTGTTCCACACTCCTAATGTAATGTCTAAAAATCCCTCAAATGATATAAAAATAATACAAGCCTCGTAGGGCCAAAATAGGGATTACATGGCAAAATCCCGTCCAAAACTAGAAAAACAGGCACCCTAATGAGCAGAGTAGGCACCCCACCCTGCAGAGTAGGCGGTCCGCCCAAAAAGTAGGCGGCCCAAAGTCCAGAGAGTGTGCAGTCAACTAGGCGGTCCGCCTAGTCCAATGGGCGGTCTGCCCCCTTCCTGGGAGGCTTGGAAACGGCTCAAAATGGACTCTAAGTGTTCCTCCTTGGTCCGTAGTCGATCCCCCCTCGTTGACGCTCAAGTCCATGACTCCAAATCACTCTCAAACCCTCCTCCAGTGCCTTTGTCTTGGATCCTTTGTGCTCTCACGCTTGGCTCTTGATGGTTGTCCCCTTGGCTCCAATTTCGCCCGCATCATCCTCCCCTTCTTGGAAGGATTTCATCCTCGAAATCAAAACCATCAAGCCTACATTCAAAGCAAGCACAAACAAAGCTTCCCACTACAAGAGTAGGTTAGTGCCAAAAGTGTGGGAAGACACACTCTTGTGATAGAGCCAAGCATCAATAACAAGTAAAAAGCTTATGTATCCAAAGGAAACAACAAATACTTGACTCCAAAGAAAAGTGCACCCAACACAAGAACAAGCAAAGAGATCAATAGGATATGGAACATGCAAGATATAGCAATCAAATTCCTTATGACCGCTAAGCTTATAACCAACACACCAAGCCTTCAAACTAATATTATCACAATATGACACATTGGCTTTGGCATGCTCAACACCCAAGGTGTGATCAACATATGGGGTGGAGAAAACAAAATAGTTCAATTGGCAACTAACATTAAATACTCCACTCCCTTTCTTGGAAGCACTCTTACACACACCAAGAGTGGCTTCCTCACCTCCAAATCCATCTCTAAGACAATCTCCCTCACTAGGCAAACTCCAAAGGAAGGTCTCCAAAATCGGCCCTTCATCATTATAGTCCACACAATGAAGGCTAGGACTACTAGAAGATGGTTCAACACAACCAATATCAAGACCACTCATCCTACTTGGAGTTCCAAACAATGGATCATCCATAGAGTCTAACCTTTCAGACCATGGAGGTTCTATTCTATTAGCAATCCTAGTCCGATACAATTCGCTTCCACAAGTGAGATCATTTTCACACAATGGAAATGTAAAAGCATGCATCTCAAATTCATAGTCGCCCAAAGACATGGTATCAAATCTAGGTTCTTCACTCTCACCCGAGGAGTCATTGAAAACAATTCGATCCATCTCATTCACTAGGGACTCCTCAAGGTCACTACCAACCTCACTACAACACATAGGCCCACCATTATCAAGCAATTCATTAAGGGAAAGGATGGGGTATTCATTTAACTCATCTTCCCCTTTATCAAATATAGGTGGAGTGTCATAACAAGGATCACAAATAGGGTCAACTACACATTCTTCACTAATGAGAGGTTCAATGAAAATCGAGCTCACATCATGATGTGGCTTATCATCCCTCTCAACTAGTGGTCCACAATCACACATAAGTTGACCAACAGACTCTACACTAGTTGCAAACACATTGTAATCACACAATTCTTCAACTAGTATAGAGTTTTCACCAACACTATCATAAGACAAGGAAGTAACATGTTCAAGGGAAGAACTTTCACATACCTTTGAGTGGCCATCTTGCTCACTCAATGCACTTGAAGTGTCTTGAATTGTTTCTTCACCTTGAAGCTCACATTGAAGATTTTCTTCACCTTGTCTATCCTTCTTGGGATGTGATTGAGGCTCCATTGGTTTGCTTCCAAGAGTACCTACACAAGAGCTAACACAAGTAGAAGAAAAAGATAAATGTTTAAGGTTAGAATAAGGGGTGTCCTCACTCTTTTTTCCGTCTTTCTTTTCCCTCATTTTCTTTTCAAGGTTAGGTGTAGATTCGGGTGGTGACATCCACTCACATCACTCAACACATCCTCTCCTTTTTCCCCTCGAGCAATGTCACCAGTCACTCCCTTACTCCTCTCAATCTTTTGTCTCTCAAAGTCGGGTGAGTTGGGACGAGGCCCAAGAATACCCATAGCCGGAGTAGGTGGACTTTTAACATCAACCCGGAATCTAGGACTAAGAGACTCATCACTTGATGTATCTTTCTTCTTTGTAGGTGAACCACTTTGCTTTGGAGCTTGTGGGTTGGGGTTCACCTTGTTGACAATTGTCAACCCTTTTCTTGCACTAGTCCCACCATTGCTTGTGATCATAGTACTTCTTGTTTGCACTCTTTCAAGCATAGGATGAGGTTCTTGCTCCTTTTCCCTTTGCATAGGCCTAGAAGGTATACTAGGAGGTAGCTTGATCTTTACCCCAAGAGGCTCAAAGTCATAAATCAATTGGCCCTTACCGAAGTAATACCTATCGTTCACATTACTATATCGCACCTTCTTGCCTTGCAACCATGACTCACCCAACCACACATGACAATGTTGCATGGGGTACACATGACACCACACATAACCCCAATAACCCCTATGAGATATGCACACCCGAGCTTGCTTGGAAACCCACACTCCGTAGTACTCATAAGGATAATCTAGGGCATAGCAAGGTAGCCTTAGCTCATCAACCACCGAGGTACTAACAATATTGGTATCGGTGTCACCAATCTTGAGATAGTACCCTCCATTACCTTCCACCTCAACAAGAAACCTCCTTAGACCTAAGTGTAGTATAGGATCATTCAAGTACAATCTTGGAACTTCAAGATAACTATCACTATCAACTCGGATCTTCCTCAATCCTCCTCCCCTAGAACAACCACTAGGATAACTTCCACTTCCCACACTCTTCCAACATTAGAAGTGTTGTTGAAAGTCGAGGAAGGAGTACCACTATGGAACCCATAATTGCTTCTCGCCTTGGTACCATAGCCCATAGCACCACTCCTACCACCACTACTAGAGCAATGCACCCCCGTAACGGTAAGAGCAACACTTCTCATTCCACCCTTCACATTGGAGTTAGAAGCATCAAGTCGTTTGGCATAAGTGGAATAGGCAAGCTTCTCCCTTCCCATGGAACAACCACCACCTCCTCCCATACTAATAGAAGGACCTCTACTACTCCCTTGCACACCACAAGCAACATCAAGAGAAGATGAAAATGAACAATTCTCATAATCAACTTCATCATCCATTCTCTCTACGTCACTATCATCACATTCAAATTCACCACAAGAAGAGTAAGTAGGATCATCATACCTTGAAGCGTCACTATCTTCATATTCTTTACTTGGAGCATAAGATTCTTCACCTTCGTCTTCGCAAGCCCCATAGTCTTCTTCATCTTCATAATCAACATAGTGACCCGTTTCTCCTTCATATGAGCCTTGGTTCCCCGAATCGTCATAGCAATACCCATCGTCATCACCATAAGAACCATAGTCTCCATCATCTCCGCATGAGTCATACCCTCCACAATCGTCATCCGAAGCCATAGTTGTAACCAAAGAGTTAAGGACCTCACAAATTCACTCCCTCACGTGTATCACTCAAAAGATGTCACTCAATTTTCTTTCCACACGTGTATACACTCAAGGTCGTTGGCTTTTGTGACCACACTCTATTGTTCTTACCACTCAAGTCTTTTTCCACTCATGACCTTCTTGTCTCTTAGTAATCACAATGGCAAGATCAATCAACTAATGCACCCAAGTAATGGTTCGGAATGGAGTTTAAGTGACTCGATGTACGGAAGCTAATTTAATGCGCACTTGAAGCAAGCAAATTCTACGACTTTAAGTAAAGACTTCCAGAAACACAACTGGTAAGGATCAAAACTAATACGCGGAAAGTAAAGATAGAGAGCGAGACACTACTCGAACTCCCTACGAAGTAACCCCGGGGAACTTGTCCCGAGATACCCTCGTATTGTTGTCAAGAAGGACCTACGCTATGCAACCACCCTCGAGTCGCACCCGGGACTCGCAAGTAGAATGATCGGGTTTTCGGTTCAAGACTCAACTAGGTTCCACTAGTGAATTCAAGCAACCAAGACAAAGGGTTCTCCAAATAAGAGATAGATTCTTTTCATCATTCATAAAATTCAAGGTAAGCTAAGGTTTGAAGAGGTTTGTGAAGTATTTATAGACTTCACTTACATGTAATGAAAGCTCAAAAATACCCCTAAAGTGGGTTAAAACAATAAAGGCCTCGTAGGGCTATAGTTGTCCAAAACATAGCATAAAACTAGGAATTCCCGCACCATTCAGCAACGTAGGCGCCCCACTAGGCGCCCAGCCTTGTGGAGTAGGCGGTCAGCCTACTTGGAGTGGGCGGCCAGCCCCTTTGGAGTATGCGGTCTGCCCGTTTTACAGAGGTCGGTCCGCCTGGGCAAGATCCAGAGAGTGCTCAAAAAGTAGGCGGCCCGCCTAGTTGAGTAGGCGGTCCGCCCGTTCCTGTAGCTTCTTGATTTGCTTTCAAACGTGCTCCGGATGTCTCTTCAAGTGGCCTAAGTGATCCACCATCCATGGCACTCAAAAGCATGATCTTCCGGCTACTCTCGGACCCTTCATCCATGTCTCTCCAAATCAAGTAAAGATGGGTGTCTTGAATCAACCTTGCTTGACTCCTAGTGAACGGCCTTGAGGTATGCCCCGCATCATCCTCCCCTTCTTGGGAAGGTTTCGTCCTCGAAACCATGGCTTCCTCCTCTCCGGCATCACCATCTCCTACATCACAAGGGGTCAAGTCAGTCACATTAAAAGTATTAGACACATTGTACTTACCGGGTAGATCAATCACGTAGGCATTATTGTTGATCTTGGAAAGTACTTGAAAAGGTCCATCTCCACGGGGTGCCAACTTCCCTTTCCTTAGGTTTGGAAACCTCTCTTTTCGGAAGTGCACCCACACCCAATCTCCCTTTTTGAGCTCAAGCTTCTTCCTTCCCTTGTTCTTCTTGGAAGCAACCTTTGCATAGGCCTCCTCCAAGTTCTTCTTGGCTTTAGCATAAAGTTCAACCATAGCCTTTGCTCGGCTTTTCCCTTCAAAATTAACAACCATTTCCCTTGGCAAAGGGGTTAGATCAAGGGGAATCAAGGGATTAAAACCATACACACATTCATATGGAGTCATGCCAATCAAGCTATGCAATGTACGATTGTAGGCGAACTCCATGAGAGGAAGTTTATCAACCCACGTCCCGGCCTTACCTCGGGTCATGGCCCTTAGAAGAGCACCCAAAGTCCGGTTTACCACCTCGGTTTGCCCATCCGTTTGTGGGTGGTGGGACGTAGAGAACAAGAGCTTGGTGCCAAGGGCACCCCACAAACTTCTCCAAAAGTGGCTTACGAACTTGCAGTCCCTATCACTTACAATGGTTTGAGGCACACCATGCAATTTCAAGACATTATCAATGAACAAGGAGGCAACATGTTGTGCATCATCACACTTCTTGCACGGAATGAAGTGCGCCATTTTGGAGAACCTATCCACGATAACATAAATGCTATCATGGCCCCCCCTAGACCGTGGTAATCCCATCACAAAATCCATTGATATATCAACCCACGGACTAGTAGGCACGGGGAGAGGAGTATACAAACCATGGGGGTTAGCTTTAGATTTCGCATGCTTGCACTCAAGGCAATTTTTGCAAAGCTTTTCAACGTGGACCCCCATCTTTGGCCAATGGAATTGTTCCATGAGAATGGCCAAGGTCTTGTTTCTCCCAAAGTGTCCCATCAAGCCCCCACAATGAGCTTCATGAATCAACAATTCCCTCCAAGAGGACTCGGGAACACACACTTTACCATTTTTAAAGATATATCCATTAACCCATTGGTATTTTTCAACCCTTTCCCCTTTTTCAAGAGCTTCATGAATGCTCTTTTGCTTAGGGTCATGAGCATACATCAATTTAATGCTCTCAAAACCCATGAGCTTGGAGGCTAGGGTGGTGGCTAGAGCAAACTTTCTCGAAAGCGCATCCGCCACAACATTGTCTTTCCCTTTCTTGTATTGAATCACATAGGGAAAAGACTCAATGAATTCAACCCACTTGGCATGTCTCTTATTGAGCTTCTCTTGGCCTCTTAGATGCTTGAGTGACTCATGGTCACTCTTGATTACAAATTCTCGAGGCCAAAGATAGTGTTGCCAATGGGCAAGGGCTCTCACAAGGGCATACAACTCCTTGTCATATGTAGAATAGTTCAAGGAGGCCCCTTTCAATTTCTCACTAAAGTAGGCAATGGATTTGCTATCTTGCATTAAAACACCACCAATTCCCACCCCTGAGGCATCACATTCAACCTCAAATGTCTTTCCGAGGTCGGGCAATTGCAATAGAGGGGCGGTACTCAACCTACTTTTCCACTCATGGAAGGCCTTCTCTTGAGGCTCTCCCCAAACAAAAGGTTGGTCTTTCTTCACCAATTCGGTGAGTGGAGTGGCAATGGAGCTAAAGTCTTTCACAAATCGTCTATAAAAGCTAGCAAGACCATGAAAGCTCCTCACTTGAGTCACGGTAGTAGGAGTAGGCCAATCACGTATGGCCTCTACCTTAGACTCATCCACCTCCACTCCTTGGGCACTCACAACAAACCCAAGGAAGACTACCTTCTCAACACCAAAGGCACATTTTTTATAATTAGCATAGAGCTTTTCGGCTCTCAACTTTTCAAGCACTTGCCTAAGGTGATCAACATGGTCGTCTATTGATTTACTATAGATCAATATATCGTCAAAATAGACGACCACAAACTTGTTGATGAATGGCTTTAGAACATAGTTCATTAGCCTCATGAAAGTGCTAGGTGCATTAGAGAGCCCAAAGGGCATCACCAACCATTCATAGAGACCAAATTTGGTCTTGAATGCGGTTTTCCATTCATCGCCGGGTTTCATCCGGATTTGATGGTAGCCGGACCTAAGGTCAATTTTGCTAAAGACACATG
This sequence comes from Petunia x hybrida, assembly GCA_037355625.1. Taxonomy (NCBI): domain Eukaryota; kingdom Viridiplantae; phylum Streptophyta; class Magnoliopsida; order Solanales; family Solanaceae; genus Petunia; species Petunia x hybrida. The sequence goes on from JBBBVM010000162.1 coordinate 11,569,438, forward strand.
AACCACTCAATTCATCTAACATATCATCAAGTCGGGGAATAGGATGACGGTACTTTACCGTTATTTTGTTCAAAGCCCGACAATCGACGCACATCCTCCAAGTGCCATCCTTTTTGGGAACAAGGATCACGGGTACGGCACAAGGACTCAAGCTCTCCCTCACCAAGCCTTTAGTGAGCAATTCATCAACTTGCTTTTGCAATTCTCTTGTATCCTCCGGATTGCTCCTATAAGCCGGCTTGTTTGGGATTTGGGATCTCGGGACAAAGTCTATTTGATGTTCAATACCCCTCAAAGGAGGCAATCCATCCGGCATTTCATCCGGGAACATGTCCCCAAAATCCTTCAAGACATTCTCAAACACACTAGGCAAAGGGTTAGAAGAAAAATCACAATTAGAGTTTAGGATCATACCTTTGTGCACTAGGCATAGGAGAAACTTGGTGCCATCATTCCCTTTTAAGATCTCGCCCGGTTGCATCATGGCACAAATGCCACCGGTAGAAGAAGAAGGTGGGATTGCCACCATGCTTTTGGACAAAGGGCTAGTCTCAATGATTGACTTGGCCTTTGCCACCTCCCTCAACTCCCTCATCCTATTGTAGTCATCACTCACTTGTTTGGGAGTTAGGGGCTTCAACACAAATTTCCTTCCTTCTTGGAGCGTGTAAGTGTTGACACGCCCGTCATGAACCGCTTGTCGATCAAATTTCCAAGACCTTCCAAACAGAAGGTGGCAAGCTTGCATGGGCACAACGTCGAACAAGTGTTCATCAACATAACTACCCATTTTGAACTTGATCATTGCTTGCTTCACTACCTTCAACTCCCCACATTCACTTAGCCATTGCAATCGATATGGCTTGGGATGTTTCACGGTAGGAAATTTCAATTGGGTTATAAGAGATTGACTCACAACATTAGTACAACTCCCGGAGTCAATGATCATAGAGCACACAACACCCTTAACACGACACCTAGCATGGAATAGATTTTCTCTTTGCAAGGCTTCACCATCCTGCACAGTCATAGCTCCTAAGCTCCTCCTCACAACTAGAAAAGTATGAGGTTCCTCATCCTCCACCGTATCATCTTGATCACCCTCCTCTACTCCCTCATCTCCCTCTACTCCCTCATCTCCCTCCGACTCACTTTCTTGCTCATAAGCACTATCACCAACAACAACCATGGTCCTCTTCGTAGGACATTCCTTAGCAAAGTGTCCATACCCCTTGCATTTGTGACATTGAATTGAAGAAGAAGTAGGAGTATTCAATTGGGTTTTAGAATTACCTCCCACATTGGGTGTGTACTTCTCAAACGGCTTCTTCACATCTTTGCTAGCACTTGCTCCACTAGGGCCACTCGCATTTGTGAATCTTGCATTGGGAGTAGGATTTTTCCAATCCTTTTGCTTGTTCATGGAAGTAGAAGTGTTGCTCTTGTAACGGTTGGACTTTAGCCATTGCTCGGCTTGGATAGCGGCATCAAGGACTTCTTGAAGTGAAAGATAATCATGCAATCTCAATGTGAAGCTATGCCATAGCTCAAACCATTCATGAAATGGATCACGGCTTGCTCCTCATCTTCGGTGTCCATATCCAAGGTCATTCGAGTTCTTTCAAACTCATCATAGTATTCATGCACCGTCTTGACACCTTGCTTCAACTCATAAAGTTTCTTGAGTTGTTCTTGACGATATCTAGGAGTGATGTACTTGATACTCATGATACCCTTCAAGTCATTCCAACCCACATTCACGGGGATTCCCGCTCTTCTCCTTGATCTCTTGATGGATTCCCACCAAGTAGATGCATAGGACTCAAAGGATGATATAGCATAAGTACCCTTCTTGTCATCGGTCATGTCATGTGTCAAACAATCTTTCCATTTGTAGCACCCATTCAATATAAGCACTCAGATCACAATTCCCCTTAAAGATTGGGAGATTAAGCTTCACACTATTGAGGTTGGTGTTGTCACGACCCCCACGGAAAGGCTCCGGTTGGCCCCCATAGTGATCTTCATTCACACCATACTCCCTCCTCGCATTCCCTCCAACATATCCCATAGGTGGCCCTCGACCTCGGCCCCTAACACGATCCATATTTTGACCCCAATTCATACCTCTCCTTGGTTGAAAGTGATCATCAAACCCATACATATCATCACAATAGTCGGCTTCCTCCCCTTCTTGAGCTTTATCGACTTGCTCAAGAGGTTGCACATTTCGGATGGGTCTTGGTAGTGGAATGTTTCTTGGGGGATTATCCAAGATACGGGGAATGCCCGTTCGTTCAATTCTCTCTCGATCCTCCTTTACCCATTGTTGATTGAGCAATTCAATGACATGGCTAACTTGTTCCAGGGTAAAGTTAGGAGTACTTGAGACTTCCACTTGGACACTCGGGGTCCCTTTCTCAACTTGGACGCTTGTGGTCCCTTTTTCCGATTGGACATTGGAAGTCCCTTGCTCAACGAGAGCACTAGAGTTCACCCGCTCAAGGCTTTCAATCCTCAAGTGCATACTATCCAATTTGGTAAGGATAGTAGCAAGGGCGCTCTTAGCAAAGTCTTCGCCTTCGGTAGACATTGTACCTCCACAAGAAACAAACGTTAGCAAACAACCTTACTCACTCCCTCACAAGTGTTTCACTCGGATCACTCGTTTAGTGGTGGTGGCTATTTCACTTTTGCTTGAATCCAAAGCTTCACTAAGTTGAATAGTAAACCTTAACTTAATCACTCGACTCAAAGCCAAATGCACTCCGGGGTGAGTGGAGTTGATATGACTCTATTGGAACGATAAGCTCTTTAAGTGCGGACTTGAGTCAAAAGAGACTACGAGTCTTCTTTGAATTCTAGTCTCCGGTCTAGGCTTGAGTTTTCCTAATAGCTTAGAAGGGCTAGCTCAACTCAAGTAGGTAAGGTTACTCAAGGAAGTACTAGCTAGAAGTAATGCAATCAAAGAAACAAGAAATCCTACGAAAAACTACCCGAAACCACGCCCAACAGAAGTAGGCGCCCCACCTGTTTGGACTAGGTGGTCCGCCTGGTTCTCTGCAGTGGAGAGTAGGTGGTCAGCCTACTCTAGTAGGCGCCCCGCCTCTGTAAAGTCCAGAGAGTTCAACAAAAATAGGCGGTCCGCCCGTTTCACTAGGCGCCCCGCCTACTGCAGGTTTCAGCACAGTTTCAAACACGATTTTCTTGGTTTTGCACCTCAAAATTCATCAATTCACACGTTGTTTTAGCAATTCAAAGGTACCCCAATGTTGTTTCAGTCACAAAGAACCATCCCCAACAACTTTTATCAAACCCCAATAAAAAACAAGCAATCTACCATGTTCATCAACTTCAAGCTTAGGGTTTCAAATTTTTAAATTTTCAAGGGGTTTCAAATTTTCAATTCTTGTGTTTCTACTTCAAACTGGATGCTTAGGGTACCAAAAGAACGGGTTTCCAATAAGGAACAAACCCCAATAACAATCACACAATGGGTCTATCAAACCAAGAATCCATGATCATATTTTTTTGTGTTTTCTTCTTTTCTTCAATAACAAACAAGAACCTAATATCGAAACCAACCTAGGCACGAGGAATCAAGGGTCGGGGGTTTGTAGAAACAAAACCCGAGCCTTGCTCTGATACCAAGATGATAAGGATCAAAACTAATACGCGGAAAGTAAAGATAGAGAGCGAGACACTACTCGAACTCCGTCCGAAGTAACCCCGGGGAACTTGTCCCGAGATACCCTCATATCGGTGTCAAGAAGGACCTACGCTATGCAACCACCCTCGAGTCGCACCCTGGACTCGCAAGTAGAATGATCGGGTTTTCGGTTCAAGACTCAACTAGGTTCCACTAGTGAATTCAAGCAACCAAGACAAAGGGTTCTCCAAACAAGAGATATATTCTTTTCATCATTCATAAAATTCAAGGTAAGCTAAGGTTTGAAGAGGTTTGTGAAGTATTTATAGACTTCACTTACATGTAATGAAAGCTCAAAAATACCCCTAAATTGGTTTAAAACAATAAAGGCCTCGTAGGGCTATAGTTGTCCAAAACATAGCATAAAACTAGGAATTCCCGCACCCTTCAGCAAAGTAGGCGCCCCACTAGGCGCCCAGCCCTGTGGAGTAGGCGGTCAGCCTACTTGGAGTGGGCGGCCAGCCCCTTTGGAGTAGGCGGTCCGCCCGTTTTACAGAGGCGGTCCGCCTGGGCAAGATCCAGAGAGTGCTCAAAAAGTAGGCGGCCCGCCTAGTTGAGTAGGTGGTCCGCCCGTTCCTGTAGCTTCTTGATTTGCTTCCAAACGTGCTCCGGATGTCTCTTCAAGTGGCCTAAGTGATCCACCATCCATGGCACTCAAAAGTATGATCTTCCGGCTACTCTCGGACCCTTCATCCATGTCTCTCCAAATCAAGTAAAGATGGGTGTCTTGAATCAACCTTGCTTGACTCCTAGTGAACGGCCTTGAGGTATGCCCCGCATCAACAACCCTCTAAAGGATCAAAGATTAGTGTTAATAAAGTAGGACAAATACCTTAGAAATATTAACCAAGAAGTTCGGAAGCAAAGAAAATACGAAATCCTACGAATAATCAACCCGGACAACTTTCAGCAAAAGAGGCCCCCCCCCCCCCCCCCGCCTCTGAAAGTAGGCGGTTAGCCTACTATTTCATAGTGGAGAGTAGGCGGTCAGCCTACTTGAAGTCCAGAGAGTGTGCACAAAAGAGGCGGTCCGCCTCTGTAAGTAGGCGGTCCGCCCACTGCGATTTCCTGCAGCCTTTCACTTCGTGTTTTTGGTTCTTTTGCACCCAAATCTCCAATGTTTTCAAGGTATTTTTCCAATCCGAAGGTACCCAATGGTGTTTTCAACTACTCCAATCAATCCCCAATAATTTATAACAATACCCAATCCATAACGAATCCAAATCAAGAAAGTTCAATCAAATTCAAGGGTTTTTCAATTTTGGGGTTTTGATTTTTCTAACTTGTGAAACTTGTGATTTTCAAAACCAAATCAAGAAACGAGGGTACCAAATCAATGGGTAAACATCATAGATCGATCCCCGATATCAAACACTCAATGGGTAATCGAATCAAACCCACAACATGAATTTTTTCATAATTTTTACTTTTTCCATTATTTTGTTTTTCTTCTTTTCTCAAGAACATAAACACAATAACAATAAAGTAAAGATAAGATGAACAAGGATCACGGATCCGTAAGAACGAAACCCGAGCCTTGCTCTGATACCAAGATGATAAGGGTCAAATCACGGAAGCGTATAACAAGTAATGGAAGCAACAAAGTAAACACGATAGAAGGAAAATAGGGATGGGGGAGAATAGAAATAGAAGAAAGAAACAAATCAAACTAAACAATTAGATTGATTCAAAAGGGAGGAGAGATTTGAACCATTAAACGGGAGTCACACTAGCGGTGATCCACCATGGATTCAACATAAGAGATACATGAAGTCAACGCTTCAACAAGAATGGTCAAGCCTATTATATCTTCTCAATTCTATCTTCAAAACTAGCTCCCTAAATAAAGTGACTAAGTGTGGTATTTATAGGTGTTCCACACTCCTAATGTAATATCTAAAAAACCCTCAAATGATATAAAAATAATACAAGCCTCGTAGGGCCAAAATAGGGATTACATGGCAAAATCCCGTCCAAAACTAGGCAAAATAGGCACCCCAATGAGCAGAGTAGGCACCCCACCCTGCAGAGTAGGAGGTCCGCCTACTACAGAGTGTAGAAAAGTAGGCGGTCCGCCCAAAAAGTAGGCGGTCCGCCCAAAAAGTAGGCGGCCCAAAGTTCAGAGAGTGTGCAGTCAACTAGGCGGTCCGCCTAGTCCAATGGGCGGTCCGCCCCCTTCCTGGGAGGCTTGGAAACGGCTCAAAATGGACTCTAAGTGTTCCTCCTTGGTCCGTAGTCGATCCTCCCTCGTTAGCGCTCAAGTCCATGACTCCAAATCACTCTCGAACCCTCCTCCGGTGCCTTTGTCTTGGATCCTTTGTGCTCTCACGCTTGGCTCTTGATGGTTGTCCCTTTGGCTCCAATTTCCCCCGCATCAACTTGAGTTGTATGCCTCAAGTTGTTGTAATGGAATCAAAAGTAATGAAATGGGGTATTCCTAAGTGTTTAAAGCTTATTATACTATACCCATTTGATTATTGGATTAGGGTATAATTAGTACCCTATTGGGTGATTTAGCTACTCATGTTATGTAATGAGTCAAAACTTGTAAGTAATAGATATTGCATTGAAATAAGTAATGAAAAATGATTCTTGCAAAGTATGATGTTGTTTTTCACAACCCAAGTAACTTGACAAGAAAGTAATGGTCTTTTCTCTCTATCTTGCCTCTCAAGTTATGTAAAATGAAGAATATTCTCAAAAACCTATGTCTAGCTATACATAGTGTTTGACTAGACTAATTAAAAAAATTACCACTTATAGGTTGGGCGGAGTTGGACTGGGGAAAAGGGCTGGCGCCTCTTGGATATGGGTTGGCGCCCTTTTCTGGAATTGTATGAGAGGGTAGCTGCCCTTCACAATGGGCAACCACTTTTTCTTCTTTTTCAATAGAGGATGGAGTTCAGCCACAGAGTATGGCGGCCTCTTCTCCTTAACTGCCTTTCCTTGATAGTGCGGCGTCTACCCTTTGAATTGGCAGTCGCCTCCTCATAAGTTTTCCAGTGCTCCAAATTCCTTCAAATAGTTGGGGCCTTTTAGGTCGCCCATTTGAACTCAGCATGCTTCTCACATTCATGGAAAGGGTGGCCGCCCTTAGCATGGGTGACCGTTATTTCGGTGGTTCTGCAGCTGCTTGAACTTGATCACTTTCTTGGGCATTTCTTGCTATTTTTGGTCTTTTATCTTTCCATTTGGAACTAACACCTGAAACCAAACAAAACACATCATTCTTACATGAGGATTGGTTACTTTTGGACTCAAAAACAAAAGTTTAAGCGTGTTAGAATACGCATAACTCACGAGCAGTAAGAGTGGTGGAAGGACAAGATAATCGCTTGGTGTGTTTCTTGAAAAATTGTGGCTTGGGTCAATGATAGAACAATTGAGTCAGGTTGAACCCATTATTGTTGAAAGCCAGAATAGTAATAGAGATGTCATTTTCCTTGATAAGAAACTTCAAACAAGGATAACTTCCTTCAATGACACTATAGACTTCATGTTCTTTATACACGATAAAAATATTTCTCTCCACATCATATAGTTTGAATTATTAAGAATGGTGGGAATCAAGTTTTTATGTTGGATACAGACATGTAGAAGGCCCAATAGGTGTTGGAGTCGGAAGATTAGCCACGAAACAGGAGAGGATGTTTGGGAATCAACGGGATAAGCTAAAGCTGACACGACCTGAATTTCCGGCTAGGTCGTACGGGCACCCAACATCCTCCCTTAGACCCATCGGGCGAATCCTTTCAACTGAGTTAACGAAAGGGACATAAAACTAACTTGAGATAGACATATATATTTATATATTTATATATATACACACACATAGAGAAAAGTTGTTTTGAAAGAGATACACTGCCTACCCAATATACTAGGTTTAGGGCTATCCGGACTAGACATCTAAGAATACAAACGAAATATGTACATCTCCTTTGTACATATTTCATTCGTATTCTTAGATGTCTGAAGGGATAAAAATACAACTGACATAAGCTGGCTCACATTGATAGCTGAAGTCATCTTTGCTCCTCAATCACGCGGCGCACTCAATCATAGAGAGAAACCTGCCAAAACGAAATAGATAGACAAGAAACAAATAGAGGGTGAGTCGAAAGGACTCCATAAGTGGTGGCTAACTAGCTACCTCGAGGAAGAAGTACGCTAGCTAGGAATAACAAGAAACCAATAAATGATTACCACGCAACAACTATAGAATGCAACACTTATACTAATCAACCAATACACTTTGAAGACATAAACATATGCAAGCAACTCATTACTACCTCTAAATACTCACATTACACCAGAACCTAGTCTCATCATGAACTCATGTCAAGCAATAATATCCATACCAAGGACCAACTAGCTAACCAAAGGAAGCGAGAAGTAAGCGACAGATAAATAAATCAATCTCACATATCGAGCACACCAATGACATAGAATAACAATCAGGTATCATGCAACAATCCTTTTCACAAAATGATATGAATTCAGTATGCACAATATGGTCACATATGCCCGAGTACCGACCCGGAGCAGACTCTATCGCACTCGGGGTATTTGAAGTAATGTGAAATTCATCGCGCTATCAGGGGTGCAAACTCCATAGCGCACTTATGATGCGAACTCCAAGCACATCGGTGATATAAAATCCATAGCGCATCGTTGATACGAAGTCCATAGCGTATCAAGAATTACATAAAGTACAACATCTGCGGCGCATCGACAATGAACAATACCATTCTAGAAATAATTGAGTCCTTCTAATATCAATACATATTTATAACTATTACCAGCACAAGTCTTTTATTGCTAACTAGATGATGTTCCGAAGTTCACAACTTAATAAGGTTCTTCTATTCCTCAACTGATACCCATAACCACCTAAAGCCTTTATTCACAATGAATTTCTAAGTTTAAAGCTTATCAACTGATACTCATAGTAAATAATGGTAACTTTACTCTCAATATGATAATTATGCAATATAGTCCAACACCTGATATTTACATCTACAACTAAGTGTTCATATTCTTGGATTAACACCGAGCCTAATGTAAAATGACACATCATAACACCACACAACACAAAGATACCAAGCAACACATCACAAAGTTGTACGACACCCAAGATATAAAGCAAATAGAATGTTGGCGTAGTAAGTACGCCAAATAGAAGCTACGCATGTAAGAAACACGTGGGTAGATCATCCATGGGCCAAAGGTAGACAAAGAGTAGGATGAAATAACTTAATTTTTAGTCTAGGGCCAAATCGATTATTGAACGAGCTCCTTTCCTTCCCGACGCCTCTTGGAACCACTTTTTTCTAAGCCAAAGAAGAGAAACCGCACATATAATTGCATATAGAATGGATTTTTAGCTATTAGCCAGAGAAGAAAGAAAATTATGAAATTACCCCTGGGCCAGGCGCAGCCAAATGCCCAAATAATTTTTATTTCCGAACTCTTCATACTCTCATGAGTCAAATTATATCATTAGGTTTCATACATGAGTCCAATTTATATGAATATCCTAATTCATGAAGTCTAGGGTTCAAAACCCAACTTTCCCAAGCTAAACCACATAAATTCATGATCCAAATCTATGAATTAACATAATAGAAGGGATTAGAATCATTACCTAACGATATCCCACAATCTGGTACCAAAATCTCCCCCCTTAACCAATTGTAATAGATCGTGATAGAAATGAAAACAACTGACAAGGGGTCCTTTTATATCCCTAATGTTGCGCCTTTGCGCCACCACACGCAATCGCGCGACCTTGTATTTTGGGCCCGAACGAATTTTATAAGACTCTGAATGACCTCAAACTTTTCACAAAATTCATATGACACTTGTGTAATATTGTTACACCCCGTACGTCTAAATTGACGTATATCATTATAATATCATATTAAGAATGATTTAAGTGAGTTTAAAGTAATAATATGACCATATATGATGTTTATATGTTGAATATAAAGTTTGGGAAAAATCAGATTTAAGTTGCGGAAAAACCGACTAAGGAATTGCCTTGTAACGGAGCTTTTTCAGCAATTAATTTCATGTGTTATATGAAGTCTTTTGGGGACATATCATATACCAAATTGAAGGTCTTGGAGTTTAGTTTCCAACACTTTTAACGGTTTGCTCATATAACTTATAGATAAAAAGATATGAGCGTCAGAAGTCAGACCAGAAAAAGGGACATAAGCGCAAAAGAGGGCTAGAAATGAAATGTTTTTATTATAAAAGAGAAATTTCTCTCTCTCTCTCGACATTTCCAGTAAAACCACGACTTAAACAGACCTTACTTCAGTTTTAATCCATATTTTTTGATTTTGAAGAAACAACATCAATTTTGACACGAAACGGAAGACGGATTGCGTCAAAACGCTCTACGCGATTAGGGTAACATTATGCTACCTTCAATTTCGTCTATAGTTTGAGTTTTAGAATTACTTCATAGCTAAGTAAAGTATCTAAATTCTATTTTATAGCTTGTTTAAGCTTTAGAAGGTGTGGAATTCAAAGGAACGAAGTTTAGAAGCTAGAAACATCAAAGGTATGTAAGGCTAAACCTTTCTTTTGGCAAGGCATGTATCTTTTAGATTTTGAAGCTTTTATTAGTTTCAAACTTAGTTTTTCTTCTGAGAAACTTGTATGGTACCAAGGAAACCTTGTATATACTTAATTTGGTACTAAAATCCAAGGTGAAAGACGTCCAAATCAGAAAGGCAAAACGTTTCAAAATCTGGAAAATTGTTTTGAACTTTGGACAGTTGTTAGTATATTGATCATAACTCCTTGTACAAAATTGATATTAAGATGATTTAAGAATCTCCAGAATCCTAATACATATATCTACAACTTTCATGAAGACCATGAGGTCTATAACTTTTATCTGCACCCTCAAAACTATGATGCAATACAGGACGCTGGTACTGTCTAGAAATTCTGTACATCCGTGGAATTGTTACGCCACTCTCATCTTGTTATCCAGTTAATTTGTTTATGTTATCAGTTTATCCGGGTATCCATTCCCGTGTATAGTATAGTACTGGTTCTGTTTTTGCGGATCATCCAGTTTCAGGGGAAACTCTGCCGAAATTTTTATAGAAATTCAAAGAGTTAGACAAATTCTAAGTTTCAGGTTGTGTCTATAATTCCATCCAGAGTTTTCTTATCATTCCTTCGAGTCCATATATATTGTTGCCACACGTGTTATGCCTCATACATGCTTATGCTTATATTGTGATCATGTTATGTGTGATTTGGAGTCCCCCATAGAGGTTGGACATTGGACACACAGTCCGGTCGCGTGTGATACTACCCGTCTGGGAGATACAGCCCCTCTGGTTCAGGCGGGAGTTGAAACACCTAGTGTGACCGGGTGTCATTCACACACTCTGACCAGAGAGACTAGATATTACTGGCTGTGGGGGATATAGCCCATAACACCCACCAGGTTTGTTATATACGCGTATATAGCCACATTATGCACTGCATGATTATACATGAGGCTAGTTCCAGTTTTCAGTTACCTGATTTGGGGGGATACAGCCCATAACGCCAGACAGGTACTAGTTCAGATGTTCAGTTACCTGATTTGGGGGGATATAGCCCATAACACCAGACAGGTACCAGTTCAGATAACAGTTCAGCTTTAGCTCGGTACCAGTTATCAGTTCTCAGTTATCAGCCACCAGTTCTTAGCGTCAGTATCAGTTGACAGTTATCAGTTCCAGTTTCTAGTAACCAGCTATCAGTCATATTACAGTTCTTTATCAGTATAGTTCAGCTCAGTCTTCAGTTCCAGATTCAGCTAGACTTCAGTTTATATTCAGATCATGTTTAGTACGTTCGTCAGATTACCAGTTATATTGCTATGCTCCAGCTCATATTTATATATTTATATTCCAGCCTTACAGTTTCATTCAGCTATGATATATTATATGCTCATGCCTTACATACTTGGTACATATCGTACTCACGCCCTTTTCTGGGGCGCTGCGTTTCATGCCGCGCAGGTGCAGATAGATCAATGCTTGGACCATGTTAGTAGGCCATCGATCAGCTATTGGAGTCACTCCGCTTACTCCCGGAGTTACTTATCTTTTGGTATGTATACAGTCAGCCAGTTTGGGTATGGCGGGGTCTTGTCCCGTCCTTTGTATATTCAGTTCATCACTCTTAGAGGCCTGTAGATATGTCCCTGTGGGGTGCAGTCAGTATGTTATGTATGTCAGCTTATGTTAGCCTTGTCAGCTTTTTGCATTGCATACTCCTTATCAGCTAGGTTTATGCTTATTCTGTTTATCAGTTATAATGGTTAGCAGATTATCAGTAGGATTAGTGATGATCGACACTTAGTGTTGGTCATCCGTCGCGGCCCTAAGTTGGGTCGTGACAAAAGTGGTATCAGAGCAGTTCAGTCCTAGGGTGTCTACAGGCCGTGTCTAGTAGAGTCTTGTTTAGGAGTATGTTGCGCGCCATACTTTTGAACAGGAGGCTACAAGGCACTTTAGGACAGTTGTCTTTCTTTCTTCTCTAGATCGTGCGATAGAGCCATGATTATAAAATTCAGCCCTCTAACAATAGTAATTTCAGTAAAGCGATGCCGCCAAAAGAAACTAACAGCTGCCCAGAAGGGCAAGGTTATTGCCGGTCAGGGTATTAGTATAGTGCCACCTAAGGTGGATGAGAGTGAGGAGTCCAGACCTGAGGCTCCATCCGAGGCCTCACAGATCCTATCAGTTCAGGGTGATATTAGAGGTACTGCAGCTACTATATCTCCACCTTCTTAGCCTGATAGTCAGGGGCAGGAAATGATGGATGCCATCAGATTATCGACTAGTGTTGTAGTTGCTCTGACTAGACAACACCGTGCAGATGCCCAGGGAGATGTTGGATCCAGGATCAATGATTTTATCAGGCTAGATCCTACAGTCTTTACAGGATTCCGTACAGGAGAAGACCCTCAGGATTTTTTATTGAGGATAGCCAGAGTGTTGAGGGTTATGCACGTGTTAGACACAGAGTTAGTAGAGTTGGCTGCATTCAGATTGCATAACCTAGCAGCAGGGTGATATCAGACATGAGAGCTATCTAGACGGCCTGATGCTACTCCCACGACTTGGAAGGAATTCTCAGATACCTTCCTTTATCAGTATATGCCTATAGAGACATAGGGAGCCCATGCTAATCAGTTCCTGACCTTGAGACAGGGAATTTTGAATGTAGAAGAGTATAATTATTGCTTTAGTTCTTTAGCATGGTTTGCCCCTACGGTGGTAGTGAGTATGGAGGATAGAATTCACAGGTATATAGTGGGACTAGATCCACACCTAGTGAACGAGCGTATGACAGTTGCTATGCAGTCATGTATGAACATAACATTCAGGCATTTGCTTTGTTACTTGAGGAGAGGAAGCAGAAATAGAGAGCCGACAGGGATAAAGTGCTAGACAAGAGGGGCAGATTTTCTGGTTCGTTTGGAGAGACGTCTGGAGCGAGTAGATAGCAGTGTGTTAGACAACCACCAGCTAGTATACCTACATAGTCTCGTGGCTTTAGATCTGATAGACCTCCTCAGTCCAGATCTAGTCACACATCGCTGATTTCAGGATTTCGGCGCCGTGGTACTTCGATACTGGCCAGTCAGACATATCCCAGATGTTCAGATTATGGTAAACGCCACTTGGGTCTATGTCAGTTAGGAGTTGATACTTGTTATATTTGTCGCGAGGCAGGCCATTTCATGAGAGATTGCCCGACTAGGGGTGGTAGTTGTACAGCCCAGCCAGTTAGATCAGCAGTTGCTTGCTCAGCACCAGCACGCCATCAGGGGCATGTTCTTTAGGATGGCACCTGTATAACAGAAAGAATTTAAGGAGCAATTGAAGGATTTGTTAGATAAAGGCCTCATCAGACCCAGCATTTCCCCGTGGGGAGCCTCGATACTATTTGTAAAAGAAAAGAAAGATGGCTCTCTACGCATGTGCATAGATTACAGACAGCTGAATAAAGTCATTATTAAGAATAAATACTCTCTGCCCAGGATTGATGTCTAGTTTGACAAGCTCCAGGGTGCCAAGTGCTTCTCGAATATAGATTTGCGATCAGGCTACCATTAGGTTAGAGTTAGAAAATCTGATATACCTAAGACTGCATTCAGGACTAGGAATGGCCATTATGAGTTTTTAGTGATGTTGTTTGGACTCACTAATGCCTTTGCAGTATTTATGGATCTAATGGACGGCGTATTCAGGCCTTATCTAGATTTATTTGTGATTATATTTATTGATGATATTCTCATCTATTCAAAGTCTGAATCAGAGCATGCAGAGCACCTACGCACAGTATTGGGTACTCATCGGGACCAACAATTATATGCTAAGTTCTCAAAGTGTAAATTCTAGATAGATTCAGTGGCATTTCTTGGCCACATAGTTTCAGCAGAAAGAATTAAAATAGATGAACAGAAGAGCTAGGCTGTGAAGAATTGGCCCATGCCTACGACGCTAACTGAAGTACGTAGTTTTCTGGGTTTGGCAGGTTATTACAGAAAGTTTATAGAGGGTTTTTCCTCCATTGCAGCTCCACTGACCAAATTGACAAAGAAATCAGCTAAATTTGATTGGTCTGATTCTTGCGAGCACAGCTTCCAAGAACTAAAGAACAGGTTGATAACAGCTCCAGTACTTGCACTTCCAGAGGGATCTGAGGGCTATGGCATTTACTGTGATGCTTCTCGAATTGGTCTTCGTTGTGTTTGATGCAGCATGGAAAAGTAATTGCTTATGCTTCTAGGCAGCTGAAAAAGCACGATCAGAACTACCTCATCCATGATCTTGAGCTTTTAGCAGTCATTCATGCATTGAAGATTTGAAGACATCATTTTTACGGTGTTCATGTTGATATTTATACGGATCACAAGAGCCTCCAGTATATATTTAAGCAAAAGGAGCTAACCCTATGATAGAGGCGGTGGCTAGAGTTGCTGAAGGACTATGACATGGACATTCTTTATCATCTGGGTAAAGCGAACGTTGTTGCTGATTCCCTTAGTCGCAAGCCTATGGGTAGTCTATCTTATTTACAACCAGAGAAAATAAAGTTAGCTCATACACTCTACCAGTTGGCCAGCATGCATGTCAGATTAATAGATTCAGAGGACGCAAGAGTTACAGTTCAGAACGCAACCACTACTTGCCTAGTGACATAAGTAAAGCAGCGCCAGTATGAGGATCCAGTTCTAGTTCAATACAGGCAGATAGCCAGAAGAAAACCAAAATTATTATATAGGTTACTAGTGACGGGGTTCTTATATATATAAATAGACTTGGTGTTCCTGATGTTGCAGATTTATGTGGACAGATTATGACAGATGCACATTATTCCAGATACACTGTTCATCCTAATTCGACTAAGATTTACCATGATCTTAAGCAGATTTATTGTTGAGACGAAATGAAGCGTGACATAGCAGAATTTGTGGCTCAGTGTGCTAACTGCCAGCAGGTTAAAAAAAAAAAAAAAAAAAAAAAAAAAAAAGTGGCTTGTTACAGGAAGTCGAGATTCCATCATAGAAATGGGAAGCAGTGAATATGGACTTCATTACAGGCTTTCCCCGTATGCGGAGCAGATATGACTCTATTTGGGTTATAGTTGACAGGCTTACTAAATGAGCCCATTTCTTTCCTGTTAGAACTACATATACAGCAGAGGATTATGCCAGACTTTATATCAGAGAGATAGTGCGCCTACATGGTATTCCAGTATTTATTATTTCAGACGGGGGCGCACCAGTTTACAGCTAATTTCTATAGATCGTTCCAGACAGGTTTAGGGACACAGGTGTATCTGAGTACAGTATTTCATCCATAGACAGACAGACAGGCTGAGCGGACCATTCAGACATTAGAAAATATGCTTAGAGCTTACGTGTTAGATTTTAGAGGCAGCTGGAATGGTCACCTACTGTTGATAGAGTTTGCATATAATAATAGCTATCATTCTAGCATACAGATGGTGCCATATGAAGCTTTGTATGGGCACAAATGCAGGTTTTCTATAGGATGGTTCAAGGTTGGCGAGTCTCAATTGATAGGTCTAGACTTAATCCAACAAGTAATTGATAAAGTCAAGTTGATCAGGGAAATATTATTAGCAGTGCACAGCAGACAGAAGTCCTATGCAGATAATCGACATTGAGATTTGGAATTTCATATTGGCGATTAGGTATTCCTGAAAGTATCACCTATGAAAGGCGTTATGAGATTTGGAAAGAAGGGAAAGCTTAGCCCTAGATTTATTAGTCCATATCAGATTATTAGGCAAGTTGGGCGTGTAGTCTACGAGTTAGACCTTCAAGCAGACCTTCAGGAGGTACATCCAGTATTCCATGTTTCCATGCTCAAAAAAATGTGTCAGAGATCCTTCTAGAGTTGTACCAGTAGAGGATGTACAGATTACAGAACAGTTGACTAATAAGGAGGTGCCAGTTGCAATTTAAAGAGGCAGATTCGTCGAGTAAGGACGAAAGACATTCCTTTAGTTAAGATGCTATATCAAAGCAATAATATAGAAGAAATAACTTGGGAAGCTGAAAATGACATGAGGGCCAAATATACACATCTCTTCATTACTTTGAGTATGTAACAGATCGTTGCTTAATGCTTCTACATACTTCATTTAACATTCGAGGACGAATGTTCCTAACGGGGGAATATTGTTACACCCCGTACGTCTAAATTGACGTATATCATTATAATATCATATTAAGAATGATTTAAGTGAGTTTAAAGTAATAATATGACCATATATGATGTTTATATGTTGAATATAAAGTTTGGGAAAAATCAGATTTAAGTTGCGGAAAAACCGACTAAGGAATTGCCTTGTAACGGAGCTTTTTCAGCAATTAATTTCATGTGTTATATGAAGTCTTTTGGGGACATATCATATACCAAATTGAAGGTCTTGGAGTGTAGTTTCCAACACTTTTAACGGTTTGCTCATATAACTTATAGATAAAAATATATGAGCGTCAGAAGTCAGACCAGAAAAAGGGACATAAGCGCAAAAGAGGGCTAGAAATGAAATATTTTTATTATAAAAGAGAAATTTCTCTCTCTCTCTCGACATTTCCAGTAAAACCACGACTTAAACAGACCTTACTTCAGTTTTAATCCATATTTTTTGATTTTGAAGAAACAACATCAATTTTGACACGAAACGGAAGACGGATTGCGTCAAAACGCTCTACGCGATTAGGGTAACATTATGCTACCTTCAATTTCGTCTATAGTTTGAATTTTAGAATTACTTCATAGCTAAGTAAAGTATCTAAATTCTATTTTATAGCTTGTTTAAGCTTTAGAAGGTGTGGAATTCAAAGGAACGAAGTTTAGAAGCTAGAAACATCAAAGGTATGTAAGGCTAAACCTTTCTTTTGGCAAGGCATGTATCTTTTAGAT
Organism: Petunia x hybrida; assembly: GCA_037355625.1. Lineage (NCBI taxonomy): Eukaryota > Viridiplantae > Streptophyta > Magnoliopsida > Solanales > Solanaceae > Petunia > Petunia x hybrida. Next base: position 11,586,634 of record JBBBVM010000162.1, read on the forward strand.
TTTGAAGCTTTTATTAGTTTCAAACTTAGTTTTTCTTCTGAGAAACTTGTATGGTACCAAGGAAACATTGTATATACTTAATTTGGTACTAAAATCCAAGGTGAAAGACGTCCAAATCAGAAAGGCAAAACGTTTCAAAATCTGGAAAATTGTTTTGAACTTTGGACAGTTGTTAGTATATTGATCATAACTCCTTGTACAAAATTGATATTAAGATGATTTAAGAATCTCCAGAATCCTAATACATATATCTACAACTTTCATGAAGACCATGAGGTCTATAACTTTTATCTGCACCCTCAAAACTATGATGCAATACAGGACGCTGGTACTGTCTAGAAATTCTGTACATCCGTGGAATTGTTACGCCACTCTCATCTTGTTATCCAGTTAATTTGTTTATGTTATCAGTTTATCCGGGTATCCATTCCCGTGTATAGTATAGTACTGGTTCTATTTTTGCGGATCATCCAGTTTCAGGGGAAACTCTGCCGAAATTTTTATAGAAATTCAAAGAGTTAGACAAATTCTAAGTTTCAGGTTGTGTCTATAATTCCATCCAGAGTTTTCTTATCATTCCTTCGAGTCCATATATATTGTTGCCACACGTGTTATGCCTCATACATGCTTATGCTTATATTGTGATCATGTTATGTGTGATTTGGAGTCCCCCATAGAGGCTGGACATTGGACACACAGTCCGGTCGCGTGTGATACTACCCGTCTGGGGGATACAGCCCCTCTGGTTCAGGCGGGAGTTGAAACACCTAGTGTGACCGGGTGTCATTCACACACTCTGACCAGAGAGACTAGATATTACTGGCTGGGGGGGATATAGCCCATAACACCCACCAGGTTTGTTATATACGCGTATATAGCCACATTATGCACTGCATGATTATACATGAGGCTAGTTCCAGTTTTCAGTTACCTGATTTGGGGGGATACAGCCCATAACGCCAGACAGGTACTAGTTCAGATGTTCAGTTACCTGATTTGGGGGGATATAGCCCATAACACCAGACAGGTACCAGTTCAGATAACAGTTCAGCTTTAGCTCGGTACCAGTTATCAGTTCTCAGTTATCAGCCACCAGTTCTTAGCGTCAGTATCAGTTGACAGTTATCAGTTCCAGTTTCTAGTAACCAGCTATCAGTCATATTACAGTTCTTTATCAGTATAGTTCAGCTCAGTCTTCAGTTCCAGATTCAGCTAGACTTCAGTTTATATTCAGATCATGTTTAGTACGTTCGTCAGATTACCAGTTTTATTGCTATGCTCCAGCTCATATTTATATATTTATATTCCAGCCTTACAGTTTCATTCAGCTATGATATATTATATGCTCATGCCTTACATACTTGGTACATATCGTACTCACGCCCTTTTCTGGGGCGCTGCGTTTCATGCCGCGCAGGTGCAGATAGATCAATGCTTGGACCATGTTAGTAGGCCATCGATCAGCTATTGGAGTCACTCCGCTTACTCCCGGAGTTACTTATCTTTTGGTATGTATACAGTCAGCCAGTTTGGGTATGGCGGGGTCTTGTCCCGTCCTTTGTATATTCAGTTCATCACTCTTAGAGGCCTGTAGATATGTCCCTGTGGGGTGCAGTCAGTATGTTATGTATGTCAGCTTATGTTAGCCTTGTCAGCTTTTTGCATTGCATACTCCTTATCAGCTAGGTTTTATGCTTATTCTGTTTATCAGTTATAATGGTTAGCAGATTATCAGTAGGATTAGTGATGATCGACACTTAGTGTTGGTCATCCGTCGCGGCCCTAAGTTGGGTCGTGACAAATATGCTTGAGAAGACAGATCTTAAATCGGATCTCCGAAACACAAGATAGGAGTCCCGCTGGAAGAGGTTGATTTCTTGACTTTCAGAACTTTAGCAAAAACTATCAGAAAAACCTTGGATTTCACTTTCGGAAGTTCACACAGGTCAAAAATGACCACAGAAATCTAATGACACTTTCAAATTTTAAGTCGAAGCTCATTTGCTCAAATCAAGCTCGAAAATCTCTTTTCGGCTTTACCGACAATTGAAGCTGAAATAGTCTTCCATGACCTATCAAACGAGGTATGATTCAGCTCAAATTTTGCAGATAGATTCTAATGGACCTCACGGAGCATTTAAAACTATCGATATGGCAATCGGAGTTCTAACTCCCAAAACGACTAGCCAAGATCGTATCAGAAGCCGTGAAGAGATAGACATGGAGGAATAGGGGTGGCAATGGGGCACGACAGGGAATATCCTTAAGGCAATTTTGTTTAATTTTTTGGTCCCTCTAATATATATCCCCAAAATTTTCTTATATAGAGATTTTGTTATCATGGGTAGAAGTGTCAATGGTTTATTGAAAATCGAGTATAACCGACTGAACCAAATTGTACCGAACTAAATTTAAGATTTTTCAAAATAAAACCGTAGGTTCTTATGCGAAGTCATAGCCGTACCTATCATTATGTTAGGTTTTTTATTTTATAAAAATAAATCAAAAAAATACCGAATCGAACTGAACATATTTAAAACTACTTTATATATGAAATTTTTATGTTTATATATATATATATATATATATATATATATATATATATATATATATATATATATATAATTTAATTAAGTTTAAAAATAAAAAAACATAAAAATATTTCACCTTAATTCTTGGAGTGAATCAATAATTTCCAATAACTCTACTTATTATAATGGTAATAGTGTACTACTACTGAAAGTAGTAAAACTACCTTACTTCAATAGTATAGTGATTTCGGCAATTTTAGATTATAAACTCCCATAAGGTTTACGGTTTTAAAAGGCAGACCATTTGCATTTGCCTTGTAAATTTTATTCACGGTAAATAAAAGGTTTAATCTCTTCTAAATTTATATCGACTTATGCTTATTTTGGATTTTGATTTAGTATAGAACATTACATATGATAATCAAATATCTTCTTTTGTGAACAAGTAAACAAATGTGGTAATAATCGAGAAATAATGTAAATGATTGTCTAACTTTTTGTTTATTCATTCTTGCCCACTCTCTGATATTATTTTATGATTTGGTTATTTTGGAGTTCTTCACTACCACATATAACTATTGAATCATTTTAGGCACCCATTGCAAAATATTCAATTACATATGATATAATTGTTGTCTCTAATATCGTTTTCTTGAGTAAAATGAAATTATTTTGATTAGTCACTCGAACTATGAGTTTTGGAATGAAAGTAATGGTCATTTTTCAATTGTTGTCTTGTATGTGAAAAAAATATTTTTCTTTGTGGGTTAGTTTTAGATAATATTTTTTTTTAAAAAAAAATAGAAAATAACCGAATACCAAAACCGATATGATTAGGACGGTTTCTAAAATTCAAATTTTGGTTATACATACTAGAATAATCGAAATATTAGTATGGTACAAAAATTTTAAAATAACCGAGTCGAACCATTGACACTCCTAATCATGGGATTCATATCCAAATATTCCTATCTTTATCATTTATGCTTGGTTCAAAATTTTCATGTATAGAGATTTAAAATCATTATGACTTTAAAGCTGATACACATTATAAGATTTATTTTTTTTCAGATTACATGTTTTTTGATATATATTCTGGTTCATCTTCATATTTTCCAATAACTAAACATATGGGATAATTGGAAAAAAAAACACTTCATTATCGTGCTCAGAGTTAAGTTTAAATATTAATTAATTTAAATTAGCTATACTTGTATCATTTAACAAATTAATGTCATTGAGTACGTGATATATAGTACTTATTATTTTACTAATCTAATCAAAACCTTGATTATTTTCAAAGTCATAACTACATAGAAAGAAGGGGTGCTAATTTGGCCAAAACAAAAAAATGACACGAAAAGAGAATATTGCATTAGTGTAATGTTAACAGAAAAAAATACTTAGCAAATGCGGTAGGACAGGGTTTGGAGGGTAGGGTAGGGGTTTGGCGGGTGGGGCAGGGCACGACTAAAGTAGAAAAAAATGGTAAATGGGCAGGGCAGGGCAAGTTAAGGTTTGCCTTGGCCTGCCCTTCCCCATTTGCCATTGGTAAGAAAAGGTACCATAACCTAGGCATACGATACTGTAAAATAATAATTATCTTTGATACAAATTAAAACAAAGACTAGATTGTCCCTACAATTATTTATAAAATATTTACATGAGGAGACTTTATTATCAATAAAATTATCCTCTAGGTACATAACTTTAATAGTAGTCTTGAAAAATAGGGACTCTTTCATAAATATCCATCAGAAGCAAAGTTATTATCCGCTACTGCCCATTACTTAACCAATTACAACAACTACCCATAAAGATATTACCCTAGCTACCCATTCTGTTCTAATCCTAAACTCCTTCAACTGAACGTTGTTTAGCTTGATATTTCTATTATTTTCTATTCTTTTTTTATTCCTTTTTGGTACTACTGAAGAAAAAAAAGTCACATAGCATATCCTTTTTTAATCATTCTTTTTATTTCTTTTTTTGTATTTTTTTATTTCTTATATATCAAATGTAGTATACGCATCTTCTTTTTATTTTTTTTATCTCTCTCTCTTTAATTTATACAAGTGAATAATAATAAATTGATTTAATATATAACTTTTTCCTTTTATTTTTCTTGTTAAGTTGTTTAATAAAATAATATGTTAGTGAAAATGCATAATATAATGTAGTAAATCGTTTTACATTTTTTTCTCCATATTCGTGATAAAAAATAAATGATCTAGCATATCTTTATTTATTTATTTCTATATTAGTGATAAAATAACTGATAATATATATTTTTTTCTCCTTTCTTTACTTTTTTCTTCTTTTTATTTTTTGGTTTTATTTATAAATGATAAAAGGATAACAGATATAATATACTTTTTTCTCATTTTTTCAGTATAACAAAATGATGTCCTACATAAAACAATAGTGTGTGTGTGTGTGTGTGTGTGTATATATATATATATATATATATATATATATATATATATATATATATATATATATATATATATCTATAAAAACACAAAAATGTATACCAAAAAGGTATAAAGTATATCCAAATGGCACATTTCTTTTGAAATAACAAAATCGAAAATATTTATTTTCTTGATAGTAGCTAACACTATTCGATCCAAAACATAAAAAGGTATACTAAAAAAGTACACGAATACCAAAAGAGTATACAGTATACCAAAAAAGTATATAATACTCAAAACAACGAAATTCCAATCATTCATTTGTTTGAGAACAACTCACATTTTAATCCAAACATAAGAATGTATACACTAAAAGAGTATACAGTTTTCTAAATAGGTATACAATATTTAAAACAACAAAATTCAAAACATTCATTTGTTCGATAAGAGCTTACACTTTGACCCAAACACAAAAAATTGTATACTAAAAGAGTATACGGTATACCAAAAAGGTATACTGTATTTAAAATTACAAAATTTAAAATATTTATTTGTTCGATAGCAGCTCATACTTTAATCAAAACACAAAAAGTATATACCAAAAGAGTATATGATTACCAAAAGGTATACTTTATTTAAAACAATAAAATTTGAAACATTCATTTGTTCAATATCAACTCAAACTTCAATCCAAACAAAAAAAAAGGTGTATACCAAAAGAGTATACATTATACTAAAAAGGTATACAATATTCAAAACAATGAAATTTGAACATCCATTCGCTCGATGGCAGCTCACTCTCTTCAATCTAAATACAAAAGGATATAACAAAAGAGTATACGATATGCCAAAAAGGTATATTGTATTCAATATAATAAAATTAAAGTATTTATTTTTTTGATAGTAGCTCACATTTCGATCTAAATACAAAAAAGTGTATACTAAATGAGTATACAATATACCACAAATGTATATTATAATAAACAAATAAAATTCGAAATATTTATTTGTTCGATACCAGCTCATACTTCGATCCAAATATAAAAAGGTGTATACCAAAAGAGTATACAATATTTAATTGAAGTATTCATTTATAGTAAACTGTATACTATAGCAGTATACTATTTCAGTAAATTATGACAATATACTATTGCAGTATACAGTTGAACTCGTGTAATAAACTGTATACTATTGCAATATAAATTTACACAATATTTTTCTTTTTATTTTCAGCTCAAGAATTCAAGCATCGAATAAGGTATACAATATACCAAAGTAAGTATAATAATGGTCAAAGTAAAATAAGGATACTACAATATGTGTAACAATAAGTACCAAATAAGACTCAAATAAAGGAATTGGATTCCTTTAACAAGCAAATATGAGAAACAAACTGAAAAAGATAGTTGAAATTAAAAAAAAAATATTGGAAAAGTTAGACTAACGATCGTAATTGGGTGACCATTTTTGGACAATTCTGCAAAAATCTTGTAACATCAGTGTTCGTTCAAAGAATACTCATGAACAATGACGTTATTAGTTCTCATGGAAACCCAGCAGCTCAAACCAATAAAACTATATCAGTAGACTATTGCAGCAAACTGTATACTATAATATTATAATGTTGCAATATATAGTTTAGACAGTATTTCTTTGATTATGAACTAAAATATTTGATCTCAAGTACCACGAATTTACTCCAATGCAACCAGACTTTAATATGAACTTTATAAAGGTATTATAGATAATATTTTGCAACACCCACTTTAAAACATATATTTGTTTGATAGAAGGATACACAATTCAATCTAGGCACAAAAATGTATACCAAAAAGGTATATCATATAAAAAAATGCATTTATTTGATAGCAACTAATACACTGTGATATTGTATACTATATAAGTATGCTATTGCAGTAAACTATATACCATAGCAGTATATTGTTGCAATATACAGTTTACACAGTACTTTTTGATTTTCAACTAAAAAATTTAATCTCAAGTACGACGAATGAGCTCTACATGCAACTAAATTTTAGTATGAACTTTATAAAAGTATTAGAGATAATATTTTGCAACACCCACTTCAAAAGTTTCTCTGTTTGATAGTAGGCCACACGCTTCAATCTAGACACAAAAATGTATACCAAAATAATATATAATATACCAAAAAAGTATATCATATATTTATTTGATAGCAACTAACACGCTGTGATATTATATACCATATCAATATACTATTACAGCAAACGTATAGTATAACATTATACTGTTGCAATATACAGTTTTGATCATACTTATCAGATAATTAAAGTGAAGAACCAAAGACATAAAAAATGTATATGATGAATCATCTTTCTAGATAAAACATTGGTGCCACGTCACCCCTACTAGTTGATAAGAATCAAAAACGCGGAAAAAGATAAAAGATAGAAAACGAGACGAGGCTCGAACAAAGACCCAAGTAGCACCGGAGAACTAGTTCCGATACACCCCGGGTGGATGTCAAGGATCACCTACGCTATGCAACTACCCTCGAGCCGCACCTGGGGCTCGCAAATAGAATGATCGGGGGTGGTTTGGGGTTCAACTAGAATCCACTAGTAAACTCAAACCGTCTCAAAGGGTTTTCATTCAAAGAGAATCCACTCTTGAACATTGTCATTGACAATCAATCATTCATCATAATATCAAAACTAACTAATAATGCTAAGCTATGGAGTATTTATAGGCCTCATTCAAGACATAAGGAAAGGCCTAAAATACCCTTAAAATAGGTTCTAAAGTCATAAGCCACGTAGGGGCATACTAGGAATTATATAGCGACTTAAAGTCAAAATCCGGTCAAACTCGCACAAGGGGAGGCGCCCGCCTCCATGCCTTAGGCGGTCCGCCCCACACACTGAGGCGCTCCGCCTCCTTGGTCCGCCTCTTGGAATCCAGAGAGCAAGCAATCCTTAGGCGGTCCGCCTCAATCCGTAGGCGGTCCGCCTCTTCCTGAAGCTTCTTGAAACACTTCGAATTGTGTCTCGGATGCTCTTCTTTCCATGGCGTCCCAATGCATGACCTTGAAGTGCTCTTCCTTGGCCTTGGATGGTGCTTTTGGATGGTTGCTCGATTTGGGTCTTATCATCCTCCCCTTCTTGAGAAGATTTCGTCCTCGAAATCAAGGCTTGGTCTCTCATGGCTCTATCAACTCTTCGGGATGGCCAAGAATCTCCTCCTTTGTCCTTCTTGATCGTCACCTTGGCATAGGCTTCTTCCAAGATCTTCCTCGCCTTAGCATGGAGCTTAGAACCTACAAGCAACGACAAGCAAAAACAAGCAAACGTCCCACTTTGAAAGTAGGTTAGTGCAAGAAGTGTGGAAAACACACTCTTGTGATATAACCAAGCGTCAACAACAATCATGAATATCAAGTCTCCAAAGAGAACCATAAGCACTTGGTTAAAAATCAACATGCACTCTACAAGATAATGAGCAAAGAGGTCATGGGGGCATGGAAAATGCAAGATCAAGCTACCAAAATCCCCTTGAACCTTAAGCTCAAGATCAACACACCAACCTATCCTCGAGGTGTGATCAACATGTGGAGTGGAGTGAGTCAAATAGCCCACCCTACAAGTAGGATCAAGCACTCCACCCCCCTTCTTTAGAGCATACCTACTCACACCAAGGGATTCCTCTTTCCCTCCCATTTCATCAACTAGGCAACCCTCCTCAAAAGTCAAGCTCTCAAGGAAGGTGTTGATGATGGATTCTTCTTCATCGTAACCCAAACTAGCAATAGTAGGATCACTCAAAGAACCATCTACCTCACCCACATTTTCAAGCAATGGGTTGCCTAAGGGGTCAAACCCTTCACACCACGGGGGTTCCATTTGACCACCCACCCTAGTCCGATACAAATCGCTACCACAAATGAGATTATCTTCACACAATGGAAACGTAAAAGCATGCACCTCAAATTCATGGTCAAATACAAGCATGGTATCAAGACTAGGTTCTTCACCCACACTCAAGGAGTCTTCAAAAACAAATCGATCCATCTCACATTCTAGAGACTCCTCAAGGTAACAATCATCCTTGCTACAACACATTGGCCCACCAAATAGAAGCATGTCAATTAGGGAATGGTCAACTACCCCATTTTTCCCTATGTCAAATGTTGGCGGTGTGTCATAGTAAAGGTCACAATCATGGTCAACTATCAAATCTACACTAGGGAGGGGTTCAATGAACAATGAGCTCACATCATGATGTGGCATAGCATCCCTCTCAACTGGTGTTTCACAAGCACACTCAAGTTGACAACTAGACTCTTCACTAGTGGTATACTCACTAGATGCATCAAAAACACCAACTAGTGTTGAGTCATTGCAAGACAAGTAGCTAGTAGGCTCATGAAAAGGTGAAGCAACACTTACATTTGTAGTACTTTCTTGGTCACTCACAAGATTTGAAGTGTCATATGCAACTCCTCCTTCATGAAGCTCACATTGAGGCTCCAATGACTTGTCTTCAATTGTACCTACACAAGAACTTTCACAAGAAGAGATAGAAGATAAAGAAGGGTTAGAACAATGGGTGCTCTCACTCTCAATTTTTCCTTCCTCACCCCTCATCTCTCTCAATTTTACCTCATGGTCAAGTGTAGTTTGTGGTGACAATCCGCTCACATCACTCCTCAAATCCTCTCCTTTTTCCTCTCTTGGATTGTCACCGGTCACTCCCTCACTTCTCTCTATCTTTTCTCTCTCAATTGGAGCGGAGTGACTCTCACTTTCATCATGCTTTGGCAAGACAACAAGATCGTTTGCCTCGGGTTCAAGTACAATGGGTGACTTGGCTTTAGCCGCTTCCCTCAACTCCCTCATCCGTTTGTAGTCTTCCCTTACTTGCCTTGGAGTCAAAGGTCTAAGCACATATTTCCTCCCATCATTCTTGACCGTATATGAATTTGTCCGGCCATTGTGCACCACACATCTATCATATTGCCATGGTCTCCCAAATAAGAGATGGCATGCTTGCATCGGGACAACATCAAACAAAATTTTGTCTTTATAGCTTCCCATGCCAAACTCAATAATTGCTTGCTCCTCCACCTTCAACTCCCCACACTCACTTAGCCCTTGTAATCGATACGGGTTGGGATGTTTCAAGGTGGGTAACTTCAATTGGGAAATCAATGTTTGGCCCACTATGTTGGCACAACTTCCCGAGTCAATAATCATGGAGCAAACTACACCCATGACTCGGCATCTAGCGTGAAAGAGGTTCTCTCTTTGATCATTCTCACTATCCTCCACAAATACGGCACCTAAGCTCCTCCTCACAACTAGGGGAACATGAGGATTATCCTCTTCAACCATATCCTCCTCCACATCTTCCATTGGTAGAACATTTCGGATGGGTTTTGGAAGTGGAGTAGTTCTTTGGGGATTGCCCAAAGGGTGGGGATTGCCCACTTGTTGGGGATTGCCCAAGTTGAGGGGATTGCCCTCTTGTCGGGGATTGCCCAACCCACGCTCTCGTAGAGCTTCAACTTTGCTTTGTTCATACCTCTTGTTTATCTCAACAAAGTGTTCGGGAGTCATAGGAGTGCTATGACTCGTGCCTTCTCCGGATTCCATTCGGACACTCGGGGTCCCCTTCTCAACTTTGGCCCTTGAGGCCCTTCTTTCAAGAGTTTCGATCCGTAGGCTCATACTATCCAATTTTGCCGAGATAGTAGTCAAGGTATTCTTCACAAAGTCATCACCTTCATTGGCCATAGTACCTACAAAAAGCAACAAACGTTAGCAAAACACCTCACCCGCTCCCTTACAATTGTTTCACTCGGCTCGCTCGTGTTTAGTGGGGGATGGATATTTCACACAAGTTTGAGTCTAAAAGCTTCAAGTAGTTGACCAACGAACCACAACTCAATCACTCAACTTATCAAGTCCAAATGCGCTCCGGGGTGAGTGGAGTTAATGGGACTCGATTGAAACGATAGGCACTTTAATTGAGGACTTGAATCAAAAGATACTACGGATCTTCTTTGAATTCTAGTCTCCTTTCTAAGGCACGATGATCCTAATAGCTCAAAGTAATTAGTACTAATCAAGTAGGATTATACTCTAATAGTACCAATTAGAAGCAATGCAAACAACAAAACACGAGAACCTAGAAGAAACTACCCAATTCCCAACGTTCAGGAAGTAGGCGCCCCGCCTCAGAGAGTGGGCGGTCCGCCCAGGGTAAAGCTTCAGGTGGAGGCGCTCCGCCTCAGCAGGGAGGCGCTCCGCCTCAGCAAATTCCAGAGAGGTCACAGACTTGAGGCGCCCCGCCTCAGAATATAGGCGCTCCGCCTCTGCAACCTTCAGCACAGTTCAACAACGCGTTTTTCTTGGTTTTTCACCCAACAATTCAACTAATCAAGCGTTGTTTTAGCAATTCAAAGGTACCCAAATGTTCTATGAGTCGCAAAGATCAAACCCCAACAACTTTTGTCAAACCCCAATCAATTTCAAGCAATCCACCATGTTCATCTTCTTCAAAGATAGGGTTTCAAAATTTTCAAATTCTCATGGGGTTTCAAAATTTCAATTCATGCAATACAACTCCAAATTGGGTGTTTAAGGTACCAAAAGAACGGGAATCACACAAGGATCAAACCCCAATATCAAATCTCAATCCAATATCAATCCAACCCAAGAATCAATCAAAAGTCATCAAGAACAAGTTCATCAAGGGTTTTAAGGGGTTTTGGGGTTTTGATTTTCAATCTTCTCCAATCCAAGTGTTTTTGGTAACCAAACGACGGGATTTCAACCACGATCAAGAATCTATAACACCCATATCATGAATCATCCAAACCAACAAGTTACACCAAATTTTTAGATTTTCAATTTTTCAATTTTTTTGTAGTTTTCTTCTTTTAATAACAACAAACAAGAACCTAAGATAGAAACTAACCTAGGCACGAAGAATCAAGGGTCGGGGGTTTGTAGAAACAAAACCCGAGCCTTGCTCTGATACCAAGATGATAAGAATCAAAAACGCGGAAAAAGATAAAAGATAGAAAACGAGACGAGGATCGAACAAAGACCCAAGTAGCACCGGAGAACTAGTTCCGATACACCCCGGGTGGATGTCAAGGATCACCTACGCTATGCAACTACCCTCGAGCCGCACCTGGGGCTCGCAAATAGAATGATCGGGGGTGGTTTGGGGTTCAACTAGAATCCACTAGTAAACTCAAACCGTCTCAAAGGGTTTTCATTCAAAGAGAATCCACTCTTGAACATTGTCATTGACAATCAATCATTCATCATAATATCAAAACTAACTAATAATGCTAAGCTATGGAGTATTTATAGGCCTCATTCAAGACATAAGAAAAGGCCTAAAATACCCTTAAAATAGGTTCTAAAGTCATAAGCCACGTAGGGGCATACTAGGAATTACATAGCGACTTAAAGTCAAAATCCGGTCAAACTCGCACAAGGGGAGGCGCCCGCCTCCATGCCTTAGGAGGTCCGCCCCACACACTGAGGCGCTCCGCCTCCTTGGTCCGCCTCTTGGAATCCAGAGAGCAAGCAATCCTTAGGCGGTCCGCCTCAATCCGTAGGCGGTCCGCCTCTTCCTGAAGCTTCTTGAAACACTTCGAATTGTGTCTCGGATGCTCTTCTTTCCATGGCGTCCCAATGCATGACCTTGAAGTGCTCTTCCTTGGCCTTGGATGGTGCTTTTGGATGGTTGCTCGATTTGGGTCTTATCACTAGTGCACCTACTAGTCCACAAACAGGGGCACCATCTTAGGAAGAATCCTAAGTAGATCTAAGTCAATCTTTCACATTTTTTAACAAATCCTTCAAAAAGAATTCAAACTTCCTGCAGAAGCTTGCACGCCTAATGATTTCGGTGGAAGTGACAGTATTTTCGAATCGAATTTTGATCTTCCGAGATCGTCGTACTTGTCGAAGCTGCTGATCAAATTCTCCAAAAAGCACCATGAGTAAACCACTCATAGTTGACAGCAGTGGTGGTCTTTGCCACTTGACGTGACAGTTGCGACGCCTGCTAGTGTGTTCATGGTATGATTACATCTGAGACACTGTTCTATAACTTTTGAAATTGTTTTAGAACTTTTGAAGATGAAACTTAAGAAGAGATAGGGATGAAGAGTGAAAAAGAAAAGAGGTTGTTTGGGATTTTTACTAGTGTGGAGAGGTTATTTTGGATATTAAGAGAATGGAGAGGATTTAGTGGACCGGTGACAACTAGTGGGTAGGACGGGTAATTGAAATGAGTCAAATGGGTATTAACTATTCAATGGGTATGGTGGGTAATTAAAATCAAATGAATGGACACACTAGGTAAAAATTCCTAAAAAATAGCTAGAATTACTGATTATGTAGAGATCTTAGAGAAGTTCATATATTACTATATGGATTCAGTTTAATACAGACTAGGGAACTGGCACGGGCGTATGTGCTCAATTCCCTACTCTATAGTAAATGTTCAATTTATAGTGTTGTGAATTCGCTGTTATTTACTATGATTATTTTGTTGCTTTGCATTCGGTAGTCTCTAAGTCTTTTCAATTTGTTACAAGTGAACAATTTCACCACTATTAATAGTGAAGAAGTGACCGAGGCAATCAATGAATTATACATATGCTTCAACAAAAATCAAGTGTATATGTTAATTTTTACTGATCATGAACTAAACTATAAGAACTTAAGTTGTAGGAAGATTTTGACTTTTAACTCCGAATGTACATTATCTCATAAGAGTTTGCCGCTGACTAGGTTCAGCACACAACCATCGTCTGAACCGTCTGCTACCAGGTCCATGGGTTGGAACCCATAACAAACTGAAAAAGCACTTCTGCCGGTCGACGAATGCGTGCTCCGGTTGTAGCAGTGTTGAATGAACGGCTGATTTGGAACCAGACCGGGTAACTTTAAAGGTGGTCCCGATGTTAGATTCTGAAAAACCGACGGTTCTATTGGTGACCCATTCAAAAGAAGCTGGCCGCTTTGACTTTGATTAGCCAATCGAGTGCGCTCGACCGAAGGGAACGATGCGTAGCGCCATAGGGAGAACCTAGCGTAGCAGAGCCAGTCGCGACCAAGTAGATAGCGTTCTAGGACTCTACGCCTCTACCGAACGAAGAGCTACCTAAGTACGGTTAAAGAAAGTGAAAATGAAAGGTAAACAAAAGAGAGAACAAATGCGACAGAAAGCGTCAGAGCTTCGAAAGCCTGAAATTGAGCTTGAAATTGAGTGTCCTTGAATTGAGCCTGCCGTATCCTTCCCAAAGATAAGGACTTCATTGTAAGCAAAAAGTTTCACAATTTCTATGAAAGAGAGAGCCTATCACAACTCCAATATTCTCGTGGTGTGCAAATGTTTGTTTGTAGCCTTGAAGATATTATCGCGTCACTGTTTATTTGAAGTTTTGTCCAACTGTACTGATTGGTAGTAATTGAATTTTTCGAATCATCGAGGTCTATGTTTGCAAAGGCAATTTTTTGGGAAGTTTCAATCAAATTCCAACAAAATAATTTACATCAACTTTGAGCTAAAATTCATGAACTATTATATCGAAGATTTATAACTCTCATGAGTAATAACATAGTTTGAATGGATCCTTATTAGCTAATGTTATTGGGAGAAACTTCATGAAAGTTCATCAATGACGCATTCATCCATTTTTCTAATGTTTAACTCCCAGCTGGAACATGAAGTGTAACTGATAACTAATTTTTAAGTTGTACGACAAATTGAAAAAATTATGGAAGTCGGCCAACATTTTCATCTCTTCATCTTTGCTTAACCTTTTTGTACTTTATTCTTTCGTTTTCTCTCATATATTCATACCCGGCAATCCTTATTATTATTCATCCTTAAAGTAACCAAGTCAACCCCCTTTATCATCATACTACTTCATGAAAATCTCAAATTTGATTTCCCTCTTGACTGATATTTCCTTAATACTCTTTATTTATGTTCTATATTTAAAAATCTGCACATACCTCCCTCCCTTCCTATTCTTTCTTATAATTTATCGCCTCTTTCAAATCTTCCATTTGAAGCATAGTAGTTATGAAGGAATTTTGTAAGGCCTATAGTATATTTAAGGAAGTAGAGTGCTTTTTAGGTTTGTATTTTAATATGCTCACAAATCATATCAACTGTTTTTGAATAAGGAAGAAAATCACGCTTTCTTAATCTCCTTTTCTTAGGAACAAAATTGAAACATAAATCCAAGGTGAACATGGTACTATGCATCATTCCTAAATCAAAAAATACGTTCTTTTTAAAGACGAAATTATGAATTCACATTATAAATATAACCTACAATAAACTACCAAAAGTAACAAATAGTATATGTAGTTGATAGTAGCGTCCTTGGCAAGATTGTATTTGATTTTCATACTTCTGTAAATAATGTCATTTGCTCTCGCTTAACTACTCTCTCACTCCATTCCTTAACCAATAAAAATTATGCATAAAAATTGTGTATAAACAAAATTTGTGGAAAAAAATAGCAACAACTGCAAGATGATTAAAATATTCAGAGTATTATAGAGTGAAGAAAAGATGAATGATTGAGGAATAAGAAATGAAGAAAGTTATGTGGAGCAGAGACTATGTGCTTCGATATTTATAGTGATCAATACAATTAGTGACTTGCATTGAGTCATATGTTTACATATAACAGATATTGAGTAATTGTAATATGATTAGTGAGAAGTGTATTAAATATAATAGAATTAATAATAAACGTTTAAAACGGCAATTGAAATTCTATAAATGAGTGAAAAACTAACATACACATTTGATTGCATTTGAATAAGATGAGTAACAATATAGTACATCAAAATGGATTTGAAATGGTTTGCTCCAAAATTGCAAAATGTGTTCCTCATAATTCAGTGATGTGTTAATTTCATCCCATTTTCTGTAGGTGCTCCTAATATACCTGACTGCTTTTGTTCAAGTTAAGAAAGATTATTTATAATGTCTCTATTTATGTGATCACATTGTAGACCACCAATTTTAGGGTGTCATAAACATGGTTATTAACTATTTAGGGGTTATGACAATATATGGTGTGCGTCAGTAATGGAAATAAAGACTAAGCATTATGTCTATAGGAGTTATGATGTAAATGGACATTGGCACTTAATTCTTTAATAGAAAAACTGAAAAGAAGGAAATTAAAATCGTATTAAAGAGGAAGAGATCATGAGCAATAACAATGAATAATACTCCCTCCGTTTCAAAATGGTTGTCATAGTTCGGATTTCGAGAGTCAAACAAGTTTAACTTTGACCGTAATATTTTCATATGTCTTTTAAATATTTTGAATTATTAATTATTGTGACTTATAGTACTTTTTATATAGTTTCTAAATATATAAACATCGTTACAAAAAACTTAAAGATTATATGTTTAAATTCACGGTCAAAATGAACTCATTTGACTCTCGAAATCCGAACTGTGACAACCATTTTGGAACAGAGGGAGTACATACTAACCTATTCTTACCTTCGTCTACTCCTACTGATGTAGCCATTACATGCTGCACTGCCAAATTGAATCTTTTACATGAACTTTAAGACATTAATATACATAATAAAGAGAACCCAGATTCTCAATGGTAAAAAAGGAGAGAGTACAGGAGAAAGAAAGAAAGAAAAAACTACATTCATATAAGAATTCATGCAACAAACTTTTATATAGCTTTTTACCCCCTACTTCATAACTTCTTCTTACTTTACCCTATAATATCAGTAAAATTTTAAACCCCTCAAGAGAAGCTTGACTCCTGTGATGTTCCCTGTCAACTGTTCTCTGTGACTTGAAAAGTGAAGGAACAATTATTTATATAATTTAATCGGCTGATGATACAACATGAGCGCGAGATAATAGTGGTGTTGATGATTTGAAATTACAAGTTCTTTCTGCTAATCCATACTGTAATATTTGGTTTATACCGTGGAAAGCTAACATGGTGAATCCAATATTGTGCCTGTTTATATAGTGGTTTCCAAAATTTAATGATGAGGAATTCTTTCAAATTTTGTAATCAAAACGATGCATGCATGAATTGTAACCAAAAGGCTGAAGTTAAGAATTGGAAATTAAAGTTGAGTGAATTGAAATGTGGAATTGACTGCCGTCATTAAGTGCATAAAAATGTAAACGGTAAAAAGAAGAATTACACAACATTAATTGGAACAAATAAAATAAAAATGAGAACTGTATAGGACTGAATTGATTGACTTGACTGAATTGGCCATAGAGACATGTCACATCACTTGACTATAATTCTCAATTAGTGTAGATATAGATATAGATAGATATAGATAGATAGATATAGATATAGATATAGATAAATATAGATAGATATAGATATAGATTAGTGCAACAAATTGTACCTATTTTTGGTAATAAAGTTACCACTAAGGCACAATGCCTAGTGTATTTATTATCTTAAAATAAAATAAAAAAGGAGAGAGAGAGAGAGGGGGAGAGGAGGGGGGGGGGGAAAATGGACAGTGATTAGCAAAGAAACGTCCTTTTACGATTTCACATATAGAGCCCGTTTGGGTGAGCTTAAAAGTGATTTATAAGCTTATAAGTCTATTAATATATGTTTGGTAACATTAAAATTTTTGAACTTATAAGTCATAAGTTGCTTAAAAGCCACTTTTTGAGAAGTTAGAAAATCCTAACTTCTCAAAAATTGACTTTTAAGTCACTTTTTGACTTATAAGCCACTTAAAATAAGCTGCTTTTAGGCCCACCCAAACAGGCTCATAAATTTCGCGGGTCAATTTCATAGTTACTTCTTCAACCCTCGTTTTCATTTATCAAGTCCAAGTCTTCGCTTGGTTAACCGAATCAGATCCTTCCTTGAAACTACCCCCTGTATTTCCTTATATATTATTCTTTTAATAGAAATTCCAATCCCTAAAAGAATCATCCATCCATTCAATCTCCTTTGATCCACACAATGAAGAGATCGAGTTTCTTGAGAAATTCAAAAGAAATGCTCACCAAGAGCTTTAATTCCGCCAAATGGTAATCCTATGATTGTTGGTTGATTTTGAATTTTTCGTTTTAGGCAGTATCATTATATGTTTCATATATATTAAATTGATGCAGTAAGACGTCGTTAAAGCTAGCGTCTTCGAGGTTGAAATTGTTGAAGAACAAGAAGGAAGTACAAGTGAAGCAGATGAAAAGAGAACTGGCCCAGCTCCTCGATTCCGGCCAGGACCGCACCGCCCGAATTCGGGCAAGTCAATGCTTTCTGTGTTTTGACTAATTCTTTTGTATTATTCTCTCTGCTGATTTGATTGACTTCGCCTTTCAGATCAAACCTCCTTGTTTAAGAATTTCGTGATATGATCTTTGAACATGATTCCTTTTACACTAATTCTTTCACTCAAATAGCCTCTCCGCTTGATTCCATGCATCTGATGCACCTTATTGAATATCCAGCCTTAGGATCTTTAGCTATCACAGTGCTTGCTAATTACTACTTCCTCCGTCTCAATTTATGTGATAGAGCTTGACTGCACATGGAGTTCAAGAAATAAAGGGAAACTTTTGAAACTTGTTATTTAAAATTAACCATAGAAATTTGTGGGGAATCAGTCCATAAAGTAATATTGTTACTAGAAATGTATCTTGTCTGGACTTTCTTAAAAAGAAAGTGTATCCATAAATTGAGACAGTGGGAGTAGGAAATGATGTGCAGCCTTTGGTACTAGCGTGGCAACCAAATGAGGCATCTTTTGACTGTTGTGTCAAAGCATGTGATATATATGCTCTTCAGGGAAATTCAAGTTTATCATAAAACCTAAAGGCCCTCATGGCACCGGATTATGGAAACATAAGCTTTTTTCAAATAAATATAGGTTTTCTTCTAGAGATGGAAGAAAAATCAGGTTTTGGGATGATGCATGGCTGGGTCATGCTCCTCTTAAAGACCAATTTTTGGATCTGTACAATCTATAGTGAATCACAATGGCACAATTGCAGACTTTTATTCATTACAAGGCTGGAATCTATTCCTGAGAAGGAATATTAATGATTGGGAAGTAGAAAGGTTATGTCTTTTGCTCCAGATGTTAAGCAACATCACTTGGGACCACAACAAAGTTGACTCAATCAATTGGAAGGGACAATACAAATATTTTTTCTCCATTAAAAGCTGCTATAAAATGCTGAAATTCAGTAACAACAGAGAATTATGGCTTGAAAAATAGTTGGTTCAACTTGGCACCTCTAAAAGTCTCCTGCTTCTCTTGGATTGTCGCTAGGGAGGCATGTCTTACCCAATCCAACCTTCAAAAGCAGGGTTTTCATCTTTGCAGCAGATGCACTTTTGTGCGAAGAACACTCTGATGAAGTTACCCCCAGCCTCTTTTTGCATTGTAGGGTAACAAGTCAGTTATGGAACATGTTTCTATCAATATTGGGCATGTCTTGGACAATGCCTAAGTCGATTACGGAATTGTTGAAGTGCTGGACCAGGGAGGGGTTGTGTAAGATAGCTCAAAAGACTTGGAACACTATTCCTCAAGTCATTTGATGGACTATTTGGCTCGAAAGAAATTGCAGAATTTTTTAAGGCAACAAAAAAAATAAATAGCCTTAAACTTTCATCTTGTTTTTCAAACGTGTTTTTTTATATATAAAAATATGTTTCTCTAGCCGAGGGTCTATTGGAAACAGCCTCTCCATTTAGGTGGGGGTAAGGTTTGTGTACATGTCACCCTCTCCAGACCCCACTTATGGGATAATACTGGGTACATTATTGTTGTTGTTGTTGTTGTTGTAGCCTTAAACAAAGATGCATTGTTTTGTTAGCTTTTTGGTGCAAATTAGTTATTGTTCAAGATGTAGATGCAATGTTAGACACAATAGCTGATTTGCAGAATTTATAATTATGCCTGAAGCACTGGCGTAGTGCAATTATTTATAAATATCATTTTACCTATCAAATAAAAAACCTATGCATCTACTTACATAAGTTAGATTTTGAATCTTATTTACAATTTCTGTTATGTTTTTCAGATTTGGCTATTGAGAATAATATTCATCCATCTTATACTTTTGATTGCAGGTGGAGCATGTAGTTAGAGAGGAGAAGATGATGGCAGCATATGATCTTATTGAGATTTACTGTGAACTGATCGTGGCACGCTTGCCTATTATTGAGTCACAAAAGTAAGTCGGTTCTGTAAGTGTGATTTTTCTTTAGTATTATCTTTAGTCTCTATCTGTATGAGATATGTGCATGACAGATTTGATGAAATCTGAGAGGCAGATGTTATTTGCTTGTTGCTTGCTGATAACCCCTTCCCTAATTAACCCAACCCCAAGAAAAAAGAGAGAAAATAACGTTGCTCTGCTCCTTACTTTGCTAGGTAGTCTCACGACTTAACTTACCAGTTCCAATTCATCGTTAGTCTCTATAGAATGTTAACTCTCTTTATTTTCAAGTATTACTCTCCATCTCAATTTCTCTCTCCTCTCCTTGCCAGCTTTGATCTAAACCAGAACAGAGAGAGGGCATTCCACTCTGAACTCTTTTACATTGCTAGCTACTTCTCAGATATATAGGAGTTGGTATCGATATTTTAAGTCATGCTCTTTGTGTTATTTCATGTTTTACTGGCAAAAGTTACTGAAGTGCATTGATCAGTTTGTGCAAGAACATTCGTGAAGGGAATCTTTTTCTTACCGTTACGTGTTTCATTATCTGTTGATGAATATCTCCTTTTCATCACTGTTTTTCTGTACTTTACAAGTTGATTCGTTTACCTGCGCCCATCTTTTCACTAGCCCAAAGAGCGTACTTTCTGCTGTTTTACTTAAAATCTTTACTTCAGCAGTGGCAAATAAAGAAAGTATACTGTTTCCCAGGATTAACTCGTGGCTAAATGATTGAATTTGATATATTTGAAGGGGTTTGATATGTTATTCTCTCTACAACAACAACAACAAACCCAGTGTAATCCAACAAGTGGGCTCTGGGGAGGGTGAGATGTACGTAGACCTTATCCCTACCAAGGTGGAGAGGCTATTTTCGATAGGCCCTCGGCTTAAAAAAATATTTGAAAATTTTGAAGACAAACAAATATTTTGAAAATAAAGTGAAGACAAATAAGGTAAGAAACACCATTAATGCTCAAGAACTCATATAAAACTACTATAGCCAGGGGAAATAGAAAAGGCCAATAGCGAAAAGGGCAAGATAAGACTACTATATATAAGAACAATATAGCTAAAATGACAGCACTCAATCGCCTTTTATCTGGCCTTCTACCTTAATCCTAGACCTCCTCGCTTTCCTGTGAAGGGTCATGTCCTCGGTGACCTGGAGGTAAGCCATATCATGTCGAATCACCTCGCCCCAATTCTTCTTTGGTCTGCCTCTACCTCTCCACAGACCCATCACAACCAGCCGCTCACACTTCCTTACCGGTGCGTCGGTGCCCTTTCTCTTCACATGGCCGTACCATCACAACCTTACTTCTCGCATCTTGTCCACCACTGAGGCCACTCCCACCTTATCACGACTGACCTCATTCCTAATCTTATCCAATCTCATGTGCCCACACATCCATCTAAGCATACGCATCTCTGCTACGCTCATCTTCTGAATGTGCGTGGTCTTGACTGGCCAACCCTCTACGCCGTACAACATAGCTGGTCTAACGACCGTTTTGTAGAACGTACCTTTAAGTCTAGGTGCCGCTTTCTTATCGCATAGGACACCAGACGCGAGTCTTCACTTCATCCAGCCTGCCCCTATACGGTGGATAACATCAACGTCAATTTCTCCATTACCTTGGATAATAGAACCAAGGTACTTGAAGCTCCTTTTTTGGGGGATTGCTTGCGAATCAAGCGTCACTTCCACCTCTGACTCCTGCGATGCTTCACTAAACTTGTACTCCATGTACTCTGTCTTTGTTCGGCTCAGCCTGAAACCGTTAGACTCTAAGGTATGCCTCCAACACTCCAGCTTATCCTGAACTCTATTGCGAGTCTCATCGACCAACACTATATCGTCGGCAAATAACATACACCATGGAACCTCCCCTTGTATGTCCCTTGATGAGACCCAAACCCCCACAAGACCATTCACACGTAATCAAGCTAAGGAGATCCAAGGAGTACATATACACTTGGTGAGGAAGGGCCTTGAAGAAGGAAGCGATTGGAAGCCATTCCGGGTGCTCAAACTAGGCCTCACGCCTAAGGAAGAAGAGAGCCCAGCAGAGCTAGGCGCCCCGCCTACCCCAGGCGCCCCGCCTAGGGAGCTCACTGCCTAAGGCCCAGCAAAGCACCAGGCGCCCCACCTGGCTAGGCGCCCAGCCTAGCTGAAGGCCAAGCCAGGCGCCCAGCCTAGCTTCAGCAAGACCCAGGCGCCCCTCCCTGCCCCAGGCGCCCCTCCTAGCTGCTGAACTTATGTTTCTTTTACTATTTTGCCCTACGTGGCTTATTTGATGAACCTTATTAGTAAGGGTAATTAAGTCTTTGTGTAAGCTTGGGAAACACTATAAATATCCAAGCCTAGCTTATTTTACACTTAGTTTTTGATATTTGATGAATGTTAAACATTGAACATGAGCATGGCTCTTGGTTATTGAATGAAACCTTTTGATCTTGGACTTGTAGTTCTTCTAGCGGATCTAGATGAATACTTTTCCTCTCCGACCATTCTACTTGCGTGCTCGCGTTAGCTCGAGGGTAGTTGCATAGCGTAGGTGTTCTGTCCTTCTCTCGGGGTGTAACGGAACAAGTTCTCCGTTGCTACTTGGGATTAGAGATCGAGTTACGTCTCGTTCTTATCTTTTTACTTTCCGCATTTTGATTCTCATCAGTTTGGTATCAGAGCAAGGCTCGGGTTTTGTTTCTACAAACCCCCGACCCTTGATTCTTCGTGCCTAGTATCTTCTTTTAGTTTTTCTTGTTGTTGAAGTTATTAGAAAGGAGAAAATTACAAAAAAATTGAAAAATTGAAAAATACAAAAATTTGGTGTAACTTGTTGATTTGGATGATTTGTGATATGGGTGTTATGGATTCTTGATCGTGATTGAATTCCCGTTACTTGGGTACCAAAATTGTTGGAATTGGTGAAGTTTGAAAAAATTGAAACCCCAAAACCCCTTAAACCCTTGAAGAACTTGTTCTTGATGAATTTTGGCTTGATTCTTGGGTTGGATTGATGTTTGATTGGAAACTTGTTATTGGGGATTGATCTTCATTGAAAAACAAACAATTCGGTACCAATTTTGTGGGATTTGAACATGTATAACACCTACTTTGATGAATCACAATCCTTGTTGAAACCCTT
This sequence comes from Petunia x hybrida, assembly GCA_037355625.1. Lineage (NCBI taxonomy): Eukaryota > Viridiplantae > Streptophyta > Magnoliopsida > Solanales > Solanaceae > Petunia > Petunia x hybrida. The sequence continues at coordinate 11,609,962 of JBBBVM010000162.1, forward strand.
TTGTTAAACCCTTGTGTTCTTGAGCTCTTGAGATTGAACCTTGATTTGATTGTTTGTTTGATTGAAAATTTGATTGGGTTTTGTTAAGGAAGAACAAAAACAACTTTGGGTATCATTGGATTGTGAAAACAAGTTGAAAACATCGGATTTGGAGCTTGAAAATCGACTTGAAACGAGTTTGGAACGAGTTGGAAAAGGCTTCAGGCCAGGCGCCCCGCCTAAGCCAGGCGCCCCGCCTGACTTGGCTACTGCCTAAGTCTCAGGCGCCCCGCCTAGATCCAGGCGCCCCGCCTGGAACTCTGCACAGTCTAGGCGCCCCTCCTGAGTTTCAGGCGCCCCTCCTGGGTGCTGAACGTATTGTTTCGGGTAGATTTTCGTAGGTATTTCCCTTTGTTTGATAACATAACATCTAGTTAGTACTAATTTGAGTAACCGATCTACTTGAATAGTGCTAACCTTTTGATTGCTCTTAAGTGAATCGTGCCTAGCAAGGAGAGTAGACTTCTAAGGAAAAGCGTAGAATCTTTTAACTCAAGTCCTTCACTTCAAAGTGCCTAGCGTTCATTGAGTCCCATTAACTCCACTCACCCCGGAGTGTGCGTGACTCGTGAATAGTTTAGTTGAGTTGAGGAGTTGCTAATCATCTACGTGAAGCTTTGGAACTACAAGTTGAGTGAAATATCCACCGCCACCCAAAAGAGTGATCCGAGTGAACACAAAGTGAGGGAGCGAGTGAGGTGTTTTAACTAACTCTTGTTTCTTTCTTGTAGGTACAATGGCCAACGAAGGTCAAGATTTCATTAAGGAGGCCTTGGCTAATCTTCTTGCCAAGATGGACCTCATGAACCAAAGGATAGATTCTCTTGAAAAAGGAGCCTCGAGTACTCAAGGTGAACATGGGACCCCGAGTGACCCAATTGAAAAGGGGACCCCGAGTGTCCAAATTGAGACCGGTGAAGGCTCAAGTAGCCCTACCTTTACCCCGGAACAAGTTGTTGAATTGCTCAATCAACAACGGGTAAAGGAGGACCGAGAGAGAATTGAACGAACGGGCATTCCCCGTATCTTGGATAATCCCCCAAGAAACTTTCCACTACCAAGACCCGTCCGAAATGTGCAACCTCTTGAGCAAGTTGTTGAGGCTCAAGAAGGGGAGGAAGTTGATTATGGTGACGATGTGTATGGGTTTGATGATCACTTTCAACCAAGGCGAGCTATGAATTGGGGTCGAAATGTGGATCGGGGTAGAGGCCGAGGTCGAGGGCCACCCTTAGGATATGGAGGGAGGAATGCTAGAAGGGACTATGTTGCTTATGATGATCACCATGGAGGCCAACCGGAGCCATTCCAAGGGGGTCGTGACAACAACAACAATCTTAATAGTGTGAAGCTCACTATTCCTTCTTTCAAAGGAAGTAGTGACCCGGTGGAGTACATTGGTTGGAAATTGGCTATGGAGCGTATCTTTGACACCAATGATATGCCCGATGTGAAGAAGACCAAGTATGCAATATCCTCCTTTGAATCTTTTGCTTCTACTTGGTGGGAGTCGGTGAAGAGGAATAGAAGGAGGACGGGTATGGCTATTAATCTTACTTGGGAAGAGTTGATCCGTGTGATGGATGAGAAGTATTTGACCAATCAATACCGGGTTGAACAACAAAGGCGTCTATATGATTTGAAGCAAGGTTACAAATCGGTTGGTGAATATTTCAATGAATTTGAGCAAATCCGAATGATCCTTGACTTAGATGATGAAGACAATGAGACGGCCATGATCCGTTTCAAAGGGGGCTTGAACCGAGACATAGCTTCACAATTGAAGTTCCACAAGTATGATGATCATTACAAGCTATGTGAAGATGCGGTTGAGGCCGAGAAATGGCTCAAGGAGGAGAAATCCCTTCGCTACAAGAGTAGCACTACTACTCCAACAAGCAAACCAAAGGATTGGAAACCTCCTACTACAAATGCAAGGTTCCCAAGTGCAAGTGGAACAAGTGGTGCGAATGCTACCAAGGATGTGAAAAAGCCGTATGAGAAGAACACACCTAATGTGGGAGGTAACTCTAAAGCTCAATTACATGCTCCTACTTCTTCTTCAATACAATGCCACAAGTGCAAGGGCTATGGTCACTTTGCTAGGGAATGTCCTACAAAGAGGACCATGATTGTTGTTGGTAATGATGCATATGAGAAAGAGAGTGAATCGGAAGATGAGGGAGTAGAGGGAGTAGAGGGAGATGAGGGAGTAGAGGAGAATGATTTGCTTGATGACACGATGGAGGAGGAGGATCCTCATACTTTCTTGGTTGTGAGAAGGAGCCTAGGGGCTATGATTGTGGAAGATAGTGAAACCTTGCAAAGGGAAAATCTTTTCCATGCTAGGTGCCGGGTCAAAGATGTTGTTTGCTCTATGATAATTGATTCCGGAAGTTGTGCAAATGTAGTGAGTCAATCACTAGTGGCTCAATTGAAGTTAACTACCATGAAGCATCCTAAACCTTATCGGTTACAATGGCTTAGTGAATGTGGAGAGCTTAAGGTGATGAAACAAGCCATGATCAAGTTTAGAATGGGTAGTTATGTTGATGAGCATTTGTTTGATGTCGTGCCTATGCAAGCATGCCACCTACTCTTAGGGAGGCCATGGCAATTCGATAGGCAAGTGGTGCATGATGGTCGTGTCAACACTTACACGGTCAAACATGAAGGGAAGAGATTTGTGCTTAAACCTCTCACTCCTAAGCAAGTAAGTGATGACTACAAGAAAATGAAGGAGTTGAGGGAGGTGGCAAAGGCTAAGTCACTCATTGAGACTAGCCCTTTGTCCAAAAGCATGGTGGCAATCCCACCTACTTCATCTACCGGTGGCATGTGTGCCATGATGCAACCGGGCGAGCTCTTGAAGGGTAATGATGACACAAAATTTCTCCTATGCCTAGTGCACAAAGGTATGATCCTTAACTCTAATTGTGATTTTTCTTCTAACCCTTTGCCTAGTGTGTTTGAGAATGTTTTGAAGGATTTTGGTGACATGTTCCCGGATGAAATGCCGGATGGATTGCCTCCTTTGAGGGGCATTGAGCATCAAATAGACTTTGTCCCGGGATCCCAAATCCCAAACAAACCGGCCTATAGGAGCAACCCGGAGGATACAAGGGAATTGCAAAAGCAAGTTGATGAATTGCTCACTAAAGGTTTGGTAAGGGAAAGCTTGAGTCCTTGTGCCGTGACCGTGATCCTTGTTCCCAAAAAGGACGGCACTTGGAGAATGTGTGTTGATTGTCGGGCCGTGAACAAAATAACGGTAAAGTACCGTCATCCTATTCCCCGACTTGATGATATGTTAGATGAATTGAGCGGTTCATGTGTGTTTAGCAAAATTGACCTTAGGTCCGGCTACCATCAAATCCGGATGAAACCCGGGGATGAATGGAAAACCGCATTCAAGACCAAATTTGGTCTCTATGAATGGTTGATGATGCCCTTTGGGCTCTCCAATGCACCTAGCACTTTCATGAGGCTAATGAACCATGTTCTAAAGCCATTCATCAACAAGTTTGTGGTCGTCTATTTTGACGATATATTGATCTATAGCAAATCAATAGACGACCATGTTGAACACCTTAGGCTAGTGCTTGAGAAGTTGAGAGCCGAAAAGCTCTATGCTAATTTTAAAAAGTGTGCCTTTGGTGTTGAGAAGGTGGTCTTCTTTGGGTTTGTTGTGAGTGCTCAAGGAGTGGAGGTGGATGAGTCTAAGGTAGAGGCCATACGTGATTGGCCTACTCCTACTACCGTGACTCAAGTGAGGAGCTTTCATGGTCTCGCAAGCTTTTATAGGCGATTTGTGAGGGACTTTAGCTCCATTGCCGCTCCACTCACCGAATTGGTGAAGAAAGACCAACCGTTTGTTTGGGAAGAGCCTCAAGAGAAGGCCTTCCTTGAGTTGAAAAGTAGGTTGAGTACCGCCCCACTATTGCAATTGCCCGACTTCGGAAAGGCATTTGAGGTTGAATGTGATGCCTCGGGGGTGGGAATTGGTGGTGTATTAATGCAAGATAGCAAACCCATCGCCTACTTTAGTGAGAAGTTGAAAGGGGCCTCCTTGAATTATTCGACATACGACAAGGAGTTGTATGCCCTTGTGAGAGCCCTTGCCCATTGGCAACACTATCTTTGGCCTCGTGAGTTTGTAATCAAGAGTGACCATGAGTCACTCAAGCATTTGAGGGGCCAAGAGAAGCTCAATAAGAGACATGCCAAGTGGGTTGAATTCATTGAGTCCTTTCCCTATGTGATCCAATATAAGAAAGGGAAGGACAATGTTGTGGTGGATGCGCTTTCGAGAAAGTTTGCTCTAGCCACCACTCTCACCTCTAAGCTCATGGGTTTTGAGAGCATTAAATTGATGTATGCTCATGACCCAAAGTTAAAGAGTGTCCATGACGCTCTAGAGAAGGGGGAGAGAGTTGAAAAATACCAATGGGTTAATGGTTATATCTTCAAAAATGGTAGAGTGTGCATTCCGGAGTCCTCTTGGAGGGAGTTGCTTGTGCAAGAGGCACATTGCGGGGGACTCATGGGACATTTTGGCACAAGAAAGACTTTGGCTATTCTTAAGGAACAATTTCATTGGCCAAAGATGGGGGTGCAAGTGGAAAAGTTTTGCAACAATTGCCTTGAGTGCAAGCGTGCTAAATCCAAAGCCCTCCCCCATGGGTTGTATACCCCTCTCCCCGTACCTACTAGTCCTTGGTTGGATATCTCAATGGATTTCGTGATGGGATTACCTAGGACTAGGGGGGGCCATGATAGCATTTTTGTTGTTGTGGATAGGTTCTCAAAGATGGCTCATTTCATTCCATGCAAGAAATGCGATGATGCCCAACATGTAGCTTCCTTGTTTGTTGAAAATGTTTTGAAGCTACATGGTGTGCCTCAAACTATAGTGAGTGATAGGGACACTAAGTTCCTAAGCCATTTTTGGCGAAGTTTATGGGGTGCTTTAGGCACCAAGCTCTTGTTCTCCACGTCCCACCACCCACAAATTGATGGGCAAACGGAAGTGGTAAACCGAACCTTGGGTGCTCTTCTTAGAGCCATGACCCGGGGTAAGGCCGGGACTTGGATTGATCGTTTACCTCTTATGGAGTTTGCCTACAATCGAACCGTGCATAGAATGATTGGCATGACTCCATTCGAGTGTGTTTATGGTTTTAACCCCTTGATTCCCCTTGATCTAACCCCTTTGCCAAGGGAAATGGTTGTTAATTTTGAAGGTAAAGCTAGAGCGAAGGCAATGATGGAACTCCATGCAAAGGCGAAGAAGAATTTGGAGGAAGCCTATGCTAAGGTTGCTTCCAAGAAAAACAAAGGACGCAAGAAGGTGGAACTCAAGAAGGGTGACTATGTGTGGGTGCACTTCCGGAAAGAAAGGTTTCCAAACCTTAGAAAAGGGAAGTTAGCACCCCGTGGCGATGGCCCATTCCAAGTGCTTTCAAAGATAAACAACAACGCCTATGTGGTCGACTTGCCAAGTGAGTATCAAGTTTCTAATACTTTTAATGTTTGTGACTTGGTTCCTTTGGATGTAGGTGATGATGCGGTCGTGGGTGATGATGCCTCAATTTCGAGGATGAAATCTTCTCAAGAAGGGGAGGATGATGAGACCCAAACCCCCACAAGACCATTCACACGTAGTCAAGCTAAGGAGATCCAAGGAGTACATATACACTTGGTGAGGAAGGGCCTTGAAGAAGGAAGCGATTGGAAGCCATTCCGGGTGCTCAAACTAGGCCTCACGCCTAAGGAAGAAGAGAGCCCAGCAGAGCTAGGCGCCCCGCCTACCCCAGGCGCCCCGCCTAGGGAGCTCACTGCCTAAGGCCCAGCAAAGCACCAGGCGCCCCACCTGGCTAGGCGCCCAGCCTAGCTGAAGGCCAAGCCAGGCGCCCCGCCTAGCTTCAGGCGCCTAGCCTAGCTGAAGGCCAAGCCAGGCGCCCAGCCTAGCTCCAGGCGCCCAGCCTAGCTTCAGCATGACCCAGGCGCCCCTCCCTGCCCCAGGCGCCCCTCCTAGCTGCTGAACTTATGTTTCTTTTACTATTTTGCCCTACGTGGCTTATTTGATGAACCTTATTAGTAAGGGTAATTAAGTCTTTGTGTAAGCTTGGGAAACACTATAAATATCCAAGCCTAGCTTATTTTACACTTAGTTTTTGATATTTGATGAATGTTAAACATTGAACATGAGCATGGCTCTTGGTTATTGAATGAAACCTTTTGATCTTGGACTTGTAGTTCTTCTAGCGGATCTAGATGAATACTTTTCCTCTCCGACCATTCTACTTGCGTGCTCGCGTTAGCTCGAGGGTAGTTGCATAGCGTAGGTGTTCTTGTCCTTCTCTCGGGGTGTAACGGAACAAGTTCTCCGTTGCTACTTGGGATTAGAGATCGAGTTACGTCTCGTTCTTATCTTTTTACTTTCCGCATTTTGATTCTCATCATCCCTAGTCAACTCGTCCATCACGAAAGCAAATAAGAACAAACTAAGAGCTGACCCGTGATGCAATCCCATCTCGACTGAAATGATCGGAGTCTCCTCCTACTGTTCTCACGCAGGTCTTGGCTCCATCGTACATGTCCTTAACCGTGCTAATATATGCCACAGAAACACCTTTAGATACCAAGCATCTCCACAAAACCTCCCTTGGGACTCTATCATAAGCCTTCTCCAGGTCAATGAACACCATATGTAAATCCTTTCCCTTGTCCCTGTACTGCTCTATCAATGTCCCTGTACTGCTCTATCAACTTCCTCAAAAGGTGGATGGCTTTGATGGTCGATCGCCCAGGCATGAAACTGAATTGGTTCTCCGAGATTGTTACCTCCCTCCTAATCCTCTTGTCAACCACCCTCTCCCATACTTTCATGGTGTGACTCAATAGTTTGATGCCCCTATAATTGTTGCAATTTTGAACATCTCTCTTGATATGTTATTCTCTCTGATGAACAGAAATTGCCCCATTGACTTGAAGGAAGCAATTACCAGCGTAGTGTTTGCTTCACCACGGTGTGGCGACATACCAGAACTTGTAGATGTCCGGAAGCATTTTACTGCAAAATATGGAAAAGAATTTATCAGTGCAGCAGTTGAGCTCCGTCCCGATTGTGGAGTTGGCCGCATGGTAAATTTGCAATATTCCCCTTTAATAGTTGAAAATTTGACTTTTATTATGAAGATAATGAGCTATTTTTATTCCCCTAATTCAGCAACATGATATTTATTATCTTATGTTGTTGTATTTTAGTTGGTTGAGAAGTTATCTGCCAAGGCACCTGATGGGCAGACCAAAATCAGAATCTTGGGGGCAATTGCTGAGGAACATGGTGTTAAATGGGATCCTAAATCAGTAGGAGACACGGAGTCAGTGCCTCCAAATGACTTGCTGGTATGATTGCATTAATTCTGATGTTTTCCATAGATGGAGCAAGTTTTTATGTTTTTACTGACTTCACTGATTTAATTGTCCAGAATGGTTCTGGTAGTTTACAGAAGGCTGATAACGTCGATGAAGACCCTCCTCATATTGAAGCTTCAGGTGAGAGGACTCCACTTGATCACGGTAAGAGGCCTAATGCATCTTCACATCTTCGAGAGCAGAATACAAGATCCTCACTGGGGTCTCAAAACTTTGTCTCTGCACGTGGTGGTGGTAGAGGCATAGCACCAGATTCTCATCTTGGAGTTAGTCCTTCAGGTTTGTATCTTTCATATACTAGAACACAACCTGCACAGTGTAGTTTTCCATCTGCAAAAATTATGTTAATGATGGTGGTTCATGTCCCTTAGGGTTTGGGGATGAAAGGTTTGAAGTTGGGCAATCATTTCCTGGAGATGGTAATTCTTCTGTGGGCAGGCAGAACTGGAATATGGAATTTAAGGATGCCACCTCTGCTGCTCAGGCAGCGGCTGAGTCTGCAGAACGTGCAAGCATAGCTGCCAGAGCTGCTGCTGAACTTTCAAGGCAATATTCCTCAGAATATCAGAGGTCTGAGGTGCAGTCTTCAGGAGGCGGAGGGCCAGGAATGTATGATACTTCAAGTGTTCATGAACATTTTCCTAGAGATTCATCAACGAGCTCTTTACCTGATAGAAATCCAAGATTTCAGAATGAGAAGTTCGATGGTTTGCGACATGACAATCTGGCTAGAGCGACAAGACAATTTCACCATGATAGTCATGGTATATCAGGAGGTGGAGAACCAGGAAAATATGGTACTTCAAGATCCCACAAACATTTTCCTAATGATCCAGTTATCAGATCTTCACCTGATAGAAATTCAAGTTTTCAGAACGAGAGGACGGATGGTTTGCAACATGATAATCTGGCAACAAGACATCGCAATGATAGTCTTGGTACTTCAGATAGGCCTCAGTCAGAAGTCTCCGGAGGAGCCACCGGTTCAACTAGTAATAATAATTCATTTGCTAGCCTCGATGAAGGTGATAGGTATATGCATCAAAGCTTATCAAAAGAGGACAGTATTATGAGGAAACCATCTGGGAAAACTGAAGCTGAATCCATGTGTAGGTTCGAAAATGATTCAACTGAAAAATTCAATTATTTTGCAGAAGAAACTACTACAAAAGAACCCAAAATCAATTCATCTGATTCTTATTTGAGCACTACCGATTTCAGTGAAAATAATCCTCATTCTAGCCACCAAAGTTTTGGATCTGATGCGAGTGATCAGTTTAATTGTGGTTATCAAAGTCACATTCCTAGTGAAGCTGTTATTAAGAATTCTCATGATTTTGCCGCTGTTGCTTTTGATGATTCTGGCTCAGAAGATAATGACGATATTAAGTTTGACTCTGATCCTATTTATGATGACCAGCAGGCCAAACTTTATTTTCCATCACCAGAAAGGAAATCACCTATTTACGACTCTGCAGCTAAACATTTGTGGAACTTTGACTCTGAAAAATCACTGGAGAAGTCTCCTTTGTCACCGGAAATCTTTGAGGAAAGATGCTCAAGTCAATTATCTGAAAGCTTGGGTGCCTCTGGCGACAATTCACGACCACACAATGTTGTGCCAACCTTTGACGATTCTGATGGCATGAGTTCCGGAAGTGACAGCGAGATGGTCCATACCCCGATTGGGAGGTCAAAAGATTTTCAAGATGTTTCCTATGAACATTCACAGAATCATGATTCACCAGGATCCTCCAATAAGGGAAATCTTTCTGGAACTGATGCGAAGAACTGGTCACACACATCTGAAAAATCAGTATCAGATGATGTGCAGAGACATGGTAAAAATCATAAAAGTGAGCCAATTAGCTTCAGTTCAGTAGACGAGGCTAAGCATGCAAAATCCCATAGCTTCAGTTCAGAAGACGAGGCTAAGCATGCAAAATCCCAAGGCCAAAATGACAATACCGATGCATTAGCTTTGCCCGGCACACTGATTGATGATGGCAGTTTAGCTTCTTCAGTTTCTGAATTCGAAAAAGAATTCAGATTTGGGAAGCTAACAGGTGGCCTTAAGCATAAAGGTCATATCCCTCCACCTTACACAAGGAACCAGTTAAATAATGTTTCAACTTCAGTTGGGAGTGCCAAGGGAAGTCCTGCTGTGATGTCACAAGATGTTGCCCCCCCCAAGAGTTCCGTTGGTTTAGGAATGAGGATTAAACCGGACGAGAAGTTGAGCTCAAGATTGAAAGCCACTCGTTCTGCTTCAGATACCGACAGTTCTGAGGAGGAATTGTCACGAGAGACTTCAAGTTACAGACAAAGAACCCATGCACAAAAAGCAGGCAGCGAGTTTAATACAAAATATGCAGGCTTACGAGGTTCAACTACATATTTTGATTCTGATAGCAGTGATTCCGAGGTTGGTCCTAAGAAACAATCTCTTGCTGGCAGAAGTCAAGTGGGTAGTGGATTCTCCCGTAGGACTAAAGTTTCTTCGTCCAGCTCAGAGACGAGCTCTTCCTCCAAGTTTAGAAGGAGCTCTGAGGCAACTGTTAATTCTGACATGGGTGTAGACAGAAAATCCACCAGGAACACTTTCATTGCTGATACACAAGAATGTACGAAACCCTTCATGAATTCTACTATTGCTGATATGCAAGAACAGCAGACCAGGAGTGAGACACGTGAAGCCCGATCAGACAAAAGGGCGATTTCAAAGGAGCCCGGTGCTCGACTCTCAGCTTCAAATCTTACTGCACAGCCCATGATCACATCAGATGAAGGAAGTCGGAAGTCAGCAAGGGTGGAACAACCATTGAGATCTGCGCAAATGACAGCAGCATCAGGTGACATTGATGCTCCAGGGGAACCAGCATCAAGTGAGAACAAATTTTCCAGAGAAGAGAGTATGAAGAAAGCTACTCATGTACATCCAAAGCTGCCTGATTATGATGATATAGCTGCCAAACTGCAGTCGCTTCGCATGAATCGCAAGTGAAATATGGAGACACGTTTTTACAGTTTGCTTGACACCAAAGAGTATTCAATACGATATGTTTGTTTGTAATAATGTGCAGATAATACATTCTTTAATTGATGTAAAAATAAGTTTGGTTTCCATAAAAACTTAAAAGTTATAGCTGCCTAGACAACTCCTATAGTTTTGTTTACGCTTGCTTCCCTTATTTTATTCTCTTTGTAACAGTTCTTTCAACTGTTGTAAATCCAAGAATGTGGACGCCCATTCATGAACGGTTTTGTTCATTACTTCACTCTATGTTTGTAGCTTTTAGTTGGGCTTTACGTCCTATATAAAACCCCTCATTGAGTTGGGTGGCACAATGTGTTGTCCATCATTTGTATTATCACTACTATCCACCGTGACTACCCAAAAGATACCAAAAACAACAACACCAAGTAATATCAAATTAACGAAAGGAGACAAATACTCCATTCGTCCCAATTTATGTGAAGGTGGTAGACTAGGTACAGAGTTTGAGAAATAAGAAAGAATTTTGGAACTTGTTTAAAACAAGTCTTAGAAATTTGTGTGGTTATGGATTATCTCATAAAGTTAAATGAATAGAAATATGTCATTCTTTTTTGTAAATGACCTAAAAGGAAAGTGTCACATAAATTGGGACAGAAGAATAAGAGGTCGTTTGGTTTGTTAAGCATAAAGGTTAATACCCTCATTAAAAACTACATTACTTAATGCAATGTTTGGTTATATTTTTCACCCCAACATAAAACTTGGCTCTATTTTGTGGAATATTTGGTTTCACCTTTTCATTCCAGCATAATTAATACCTGCATTAGTTATGTGAAAATCTATGTATTATTCTATGCAGGGTAGGATGTGGAATAATAATGTAGGTATTAGCAACATATGTATTAAAATTATAAAATGACAAAACTACCCCTCATAATAATAGAATCATTTTTATTTCTTTGAAGAATAAATAGATATTTTTAGTTATACATTGTATATTAATTTATAATATGTCAATGATTTAACAAAAAAATAATATTTGCATTTTAAGCTCTACATTACTAAATTTTCAATGATTAATATCCGCATAACTAATACTCGCATAACTAATACCTAGATTACTAATACCCGCATAACTTCACTTCAAACCAAACGACCCATAAGATTTTTAGTTAATCGCAAAGAAACACAAAGTTTAACACCATACTCTCTAGTAGCTGTGTCAAATTTGATGTCATCCAAATCTACGCTTCAAAGAATGTGATAAAAGTCAACGCAATATAATAAACCGAACTAGGTTGGGTCGAATCCCATGAGGAGCTTGATGTGGACGTGTGTTCAATTTATGTGAAAACTTCTTCTCATTTGATGCGATCCAAATTGCCTCAAGACGGCCATTCACTCGGAGTCAAGCTAAAGAGATTCAAGATGTTCACCTCTACTTAGAAGCATCGGGGATGATTTGAATACCATGCACTTGAGCGCATGTGAAGCTACAGAGGCAGGCGGACAACCTCTAGGGGTGGGCGGATCGCCTACCCCCATTTCACCTCCAAATGCGGCTAAGTGTTAAAGTGTGAGCTTGCAGGATTTTGCATAGGCGGACTGCCCAAGGCACTAGGCGGGCCACCTCCCCCTGTTGTGGCCTTGACGGGATTCTACTAGAATTTATAACTATTTCCCATTTTAGCCCTACGCGGCCCTTATTATTTTGACCCAAATTGTGGGCATTTATGACCTTTAATACTAGTTGAGGAGGTCCTATAAATACATCACTTAGGGTTTTTTCTGTTGATGCACACAATCTTGAATACACAAACTCTTGAGAAATGCTCTCTAATTAAAACCCTTATTTGGGCTTTATTTCATATGGTGATTCCATTTGAACTTCATCATTCTTTGATCATTCTATTTGCAAGAGTTGAGTATCTCTTGAGAATAGTTGTATTGATGCGGGGCATACCTCAAGGCCGTTCACTAGGAGTCAAGCCAAGTTGATTCAAGACACCCATCTTCACTTGACTTGGAGGGACATGGATGAAGGCCCCGAGAGTAGCTTGAAGATCATGCTTTTGAGTGCCATGGATGGTGGATCACCTAGGCCACTTGAAGAGGCATCCGGGGCACGTTTGGAAGCAAATCAAGAAGCTACAGGAACGGGCGGGCCGCCTACTCAACTAGGCGGACCGCCTGCTTTTGAAGAGCTCTCTAGAAATGGCATGGGCGGACCGCCTTTGCAACGTGGGCGGACCGCCTAGTAGGGACGCCTAGCAGGGGCGCCTGTTCTACTCCTTCAGCCTTCAAGACATCAGGCAGGGCGCCTAGTTGAAGTAGGTTGGGCGCCTCCTTTGTGAAGGGTTGCGGGATTCCTAATTTTTATGCTATGTTTTGACAACTATAGCCCTACGTGGCCTTTATTGTTTTAACCCACTTTAAGGGTATTTTAGAGCTTTTATCATGTGTAGGGGAAGTCTATAAATACTTCGCATAACCTCTTCAAACCTTAGCTTACCTTTGAATCTTATGAATGATGAATAGAGTTTATCTCTTTATTGAAAAAACCCTTTCTTTGGTTGCTTGAATTCACTAGTGGAACCTAGTTGAGTCTTGAACCGAAAACCCGATCATTCTACTTGCGAGTCCCGGGTGCGACTCGAGGGTGATTGCATAGTGTAGGTCCTTCTAGACGCCGATTCGAGGGTATCTCGGGACAAGTTCCCCGGGGTTACTTCGAAGGGAGTTCGAGAAGTGTCTCGCTTTCCTATCTTTATTGTTTTGTCGTATTGATCCTTATCATCTTGGTATCAGAGCAAGGCTCGGGTTTTATTTCTACAAATCCCTGACCCTTGATTCTTCGTGCCTAGGTTAGCTTCGAAATTAGGTTCTTGGTGTTATTGAAGAAAAAGAAGAAAAACACAAAAAAAATATGATCATGGATTCTTGGTTTGATAGACCCGTTGTGTGATTGTTATTGGGGTTTGTTCCTTATTGGAAACCCGTTCTTTTGGTACCCTAAGCACCCAATTTGAGGTTGAAACACAAGAATTGAAAATTTGAAAATTTGAAACCCTAAGCTTGAAATTGATGAACATGGTAGATTACTTGTTTTTGATTGGGGTTTAATAAAAGTTGTTGGGGTTGGTTCTTTGTGATTGAAACAACATTGGGGTACCTTTGAATTGCTAAAAGAACGAGAGACTTGTTGAATTCTTGGGTGCAAAATCAAGAAAATCGTGTTTGAAACTATGCTGAAGCTTGCACAGGGCGGAGCGCCTAGTCTGAGGGCGGACCGCTTCTTTTGTTGAACTCTCTGGATTTTGCTCTAGGCGGGGCGCCTACTAGAGAGGGCGGACCGCCTACTCTCCTCTTGCAGAGATTCAGGCGAACCACCTACTGAAAACAGGTGGGGCGCCTACTTCTGGGAGGCGTGGTTTCGGGTAGTTTTTCGTAGGATCTCTTGTTTCTTTGATTGCATTGCATCTAGCTAGTACTTCTTTGAGTAATCTTACCTACTTGAATTGTACTAGCCCTTCTAAGCGATTAGGAAACTCAAGCCTAGACCGGAGACTAGAACTCAAAGAAGACTCGTAGTCTCATTTGGCTCAAGTCCGCACTTAAAGAGCTTATCGTTCCAATAGAGTCATATCAACTCCACTCACCCCGAAGTGCATTTGGCTTTTGAGTCGAGTGATTAAGTTGAGGTTTGCTATTCAACTTAGTGAAGCTTTGGATGCAAGCAAGAGTGAAATATCCACCACCACTAAACGAGTGATCCGAGTGAAACACGAGTGAGGTTGTTTTGCTAACGTTTGTTTCTTGTGTAGGTACAATGTCCACCGAAGGAGAAGACTTTGCTAAGAGTGCCCTTGCTACTATCCTTGCCAAGTTAGATAGTATGAACTTGAGGATTGAAAGCCTTGAGAGGGTGACATCAAGTGCCCTAAATGAGCAAGGGACTTCCAATGTCCATTCGGAGAAAGGGACCCCGAGTGTCCAAGTTGAGAAAGGGGCCCCGAGTGCCAAAGTTGATGTTGTTGAAGGCACAAGTAGTCCGACCTTTACCCCAGAACAAGTTGCGGAGTTGCTTCATCACCAACAACGGGTAAGGGAAGATCGTGATCGAATTGACCTATTGTTGGGCAATACCCAACGGGTGACTATTCCAAACCTTATGGGCAATCCCCAAAGGAATGCTCCACTTCCCGGACCAATCCGAAATGTTCAACCTCTTGAGCAAGTTGCACAAGCTCAAGAAGGGGAGGAGGATAACTATGGTGATGATGGGTATGATGCTCATTATCAATTTAGGGAACGAAATGTGGATAGGGGTCGAGGCCGAGGTCGAGGGCCACCCCATGGGCACTTTGGAGGGAATGCTAGGAGGGATCTTGGTGGATATGGGGATCACTTTGGAGGCCAACCGGAGCCTTTCCATGGGGGTCGTAACAACAACAACAATCTTAATAGTGTAAAGCTCACTATTCCTCCTTTCAAAGGAAGTAGTGACCCGGCGGAGTACCTAGATTGGAAGTTGTCCATGGAGCGTATATTTGACACCAATGATATGCCCGAAGTGAAGAAGACCAAGTATGCTATCTCTACCTTTGAATCCTTTTCTTCTACTTGGTGGGAGTCGGTGAAGAGGAATAGAAGGTGGACGGGAATGGCTATTAATCTTACTTGGGAAGAGTTGATCCGTGTGATGGATAAAAAGTACTTGACTAACCAATACCGAGTGGAACAACAAAAGCGTCTCTATGAATTGAAGCAAGGTTCCAAATCGGTTGGGGAGTACTTCAATGAGTTTGAACAAGTCCGGATGACTCTAGACTTGGATGAGGAAGATAATGAGACGGCCATGATCTGTTTCAAAGGGGGCTTAAACCGAGACATAGCGTCACTCTTGAAGTTTCACAAGTACAATGATCACTACAAGCTATGTGAAGATGCGGTTGAAGCCGAGAAGTGGCTCAAAGAGGAAAAATCCCTTCGTTATAAGAGTAGTACTACTACTCCATTGAACAAACCAAAGGATTGGAAAGCTCCTACAACGAATGCCAAACTCCCAAGTGCAAGTGGTGCAAGTGCTAGCAAGGATGTGAAGAAGCCTTTTGAAAGGTCTACACAATACGTGGGAGGTAACTCCAGAACTCACTTGAGTAATCCAATCTCTTCTTCTACTCAATGCTTTAAGTGTAAGGGTTATGGTCATCTCTCCAAAGATTGCCCTACCCGGAAAACTATGGTTCTTATGGGTGACTTGGTCTATGAACAAGATAGTGAACCCGAGGAAAAAGAGGGAGTAGAGGGTGATGAGGAGGGAGATGATGGGGAGGTTGCCATGGAGGAAGATGATGATGCCCATGCCTTCCTTGTTGTGAGGAGGAGTCTAGGAGCCATGTGTGTGGAGGATGTTGAGACCTTACAAAGAGAGAACCTTTTTCATTCCAAATGCCGAGTCATGGGTCTCCTTTTCTCTATGATCATTGACTCGGGGAGTTGTGCTAATGTTATTAGCCAAACACTAGTTGCCAAATTGAAAATACCCACCCTAAAACACCCAAATCCTTACCGGCTACAATGGCTTAGTGAGTGTGGTGAGTCAGGTGGTTAAACAATGTTTGATCAAGTTCAAGATTGGGAACTATGTGGATGAAGACATGTTCGATGTTGTGCCTATGCAAGCATGCAACCTTCTCTTTGGGAGGCCATGGCAATTTGATCGACGTGTGGTTCATAATGGCCATGCCAACACCTATACGGTGATGCATGAGGGAAAAAAGTTCGTGCTCCAACCCTTGACTCCCAAACAAGTGAGCGATGATTACAAACGGATGCGGGAGTTGAGAGAAGCGGCAAAGGCTAAGTCGGTTGTTGAGACTAGCCCTTTGTCCAAAAGCTTGGTGGCAATCCCACCAACTTCTACCGGTGGCATATGTGCCATGATGCAACCGGGCGAGGTCCTAAGAGGAAATGATGGCAACAAGCTTCTCATATGCCTAGTGCACAAAGGTATGGTTCTAACCACCGATCTTGATTTTTCTACTAACCCTTTGCCTAGTGTGTTTGAGAATGTTTTGAAGGAATTTGGTGACATGTTCCCGGATGAGATGCCTGATGGATTACCTCCTTTGAGGGGTATTGAGCACCAAATCGACTTTATTCTGGGATCCCAAATCCCAAACAAACCGGCCTATAGGAGCAATCCGGAGGACACAAGAGAATTGCAAAAGCAAGTTGATGACTTGCTCACTAAAGGCTTGGTGAGGGAAAGCTTGAGTCCTTGTGCCGTACCCGTGATCCTTGTTCCCAAAAAGGATGGCACTTGAAGGATGAGTGTTGATTGTCGGGCCGTGAACAAAATAACGGTAAAGTACCGTCATCCCTTTCCCCGACTTGATGATATGTTAGATGAACTAAGTAGTTCATGTGTTTTTAGCAAAATAGACCTTAGGTCCGGCTACCATCAAATCCAGATGAAACCCAGAGATGAGTGGAAAACCGCATTCAAGACCAAATTTGGTCTCTATGAATTGTTGGTGATGCCCTTTAGGCTCTCCAATGCACCTAGTACTTTCATGAGGCTAATGAACCATGTTCTAAAGCCATTCATCAACAAGTTTGTGGTCGTCTACTTTGACGATATATTGATCTATAGTAAATCAATAGACGACCATATTGATCACCTTAGGCAAGTGCTTGAAGTGTTGAGAGCGGAAAAGCTCTATGCTAATTTTAAAAAGTGTGCCTTTGGTGCTGAGAAGGTAGTCTTTCTTGGGTTTGTTGTGAGTGCCCAAGGAGTGGAAGTGGATGAGTCTAAGGTAGAGGCCATCCGTGATTGGCTTACCCCTACTACCGTGACTCAAGTGAGGAGCTTTCATGGTCTTGCTAGCTTTTATAGACGATTTGTGAAAGACTTTAGCTCCCTTGCCGCTCCACTCACCGAATTGGTGAAGAAGGACAAACCTTTTGTTTGGGGAGAGCCTCAAGAGAAGGCCTTCCAAGAATTGAAAAGTAGGTTGAGTACCGCCCCTCTATTGTAATTGCCCGACTTCGGAAAGGCATTTGAGGTTGAATGTGATGCCTCGAGGGTGGGAATTGGTGGAGTTTTAATGCAAGATGGCAAACCCATCGCCTACTTTAGTGAGAAATTGAAGGGTGCATCTTTGAACTACTCTACGTATGACAAAGAGATGTACGCCTTGGTGAGAGCTCTTGCTCATTGGCAACACTACCTTTGGCCTAGAGAGTTTGTGATCAAGAGTGACCATGAGTCACTCAAGCATCTTAGAGGCCAAGAGAAATTGAACAAGCGTCATGCCAAGTGGGTAGAGTTCATTGAGTCTTTTCCCTATGTTATCCAATACAAGAAAGGGAAAGACAATGTTGTGGCGGATGCACTCTCTCGGAAGTTTGCTCTAGCCACCAGCCTAGCCGCCAAGCTCATGGGTTTTGAGAGCATTAAATTGATGTATGCTCATGACCCTAAGCTAAAGGGCATTTATGAAGCTCTTGAAAAGGGGGAAAGGGTTGAAAAATACCAATGGGTTAATGGAAATATCTTTAAAAATGGTAAAGTGTGTGTTCCCGAGTCTTTTTGGAGGGAATTGTTAATTTGTGAGGCTCATTGTGGGGGCTTGATGGGACACTTTGGGAGAAACAAGACCTTGCCCATTCTCATGGAGCAATTCCATTGGCCAAAGATGGGGGTTCAAGTTGAAAAGCTTTGCAAAAATTGCCTTGAGTGCAAGCATGCGAAATCTAAAGCTAACTCCCATGGTTTGTATAGTCCCCTCCCCGTACGTACTAGTCCGTGTGTCGATATATCAATGGATTTTGTGATGGACTTGCCACGGTCTAGGGGGGGCCATGATAGCATTTATGTTGTTGTGGATAGGTTCTCCAAAATGGCTCACTTCATTCCTTGTAAGAAGTGTGATGATGCACAACATGTTGCCTCTTTGTTCATTGACAATGTCTTGAAATTGCATGGTGTGCCTCAAACCATTGTAAGTGATAGGGACACCAAGTTCCTAAGCCACTTTTGGAGAAGTTTGTGGGGTGCCCTTGGCACCAAGCTCTTGTTCTCTACGTCCCACCACCCACAAACGGATGGGCAAACCGAGGTGGTAAACCGGACTTTAGGTGCTCTTCTAAGGGCCATGACCCGAGGTAAGGCCGGGACGTGGGTTGATAAATTACCTCTCATAGAGTTTGCCTACAATCGTACTTTGCATAGCTTGATTGGCATGACTCCATTTGAATGTGTGTATGGTTTTAATCCCTTGATTCCCCTTGATCTAACCCCTTTGCCAAGGGAAATGGCTGCCAATTTTGAAGGAAAGAGCCGAGCAAAGGCTATGATTGAACTTCATGCTAAAGCCAATAAAAACTTGGAGGAAGCCTATGCAAAGGTTGCTTCCAAGAAGAACAAGGGAAGGAAGAAGCTTGAGCTCAAAAAGGGAGATTGGGTGTGGGTGCACTTCCGTAAAGAAAGGTTCCCAAACCTTAGGAAAGGGAAGTTGGCACCCCGTGGAGATGGACCTTTTCAAGTGCTTTCCAAGATCAGCAACAATGCCTATGTGATTGATCTACCCGGTAAGTACAATGTTTCAAATACTTTCAATGTGACTAACTTGACCCCTTTTGATGTAAGGGATGGTGATGCCGGAGAGGAAGAAGCCATAGTTTCGAGGACGAAACCTTCCCAAGAAGGGGAGGATGATGCGGGGCATACCTCAAGGCCGTTCACTAGGAGTCAAGCCAAGTTTATTTAACACACCCATCTTCACTTGACTTGGAGGGACATGGATGAAGGCCCCGAGAGTAGCTTGAAGATCATGCTTTTGAGTGCCATGGATGGTGGATCACCTAGGCCACTTGAAGAGGCATCCGGGGCACGTTTGGAAGCAAATCAAGAAGCTACAGGAACGGGCGGGCCGCCTACTCAACTAGGCGGACCGCCTACTTTTGATGAGCTCTCTGGAAATGGCATGGCGGACCGCCTCTGCAAGGTGGGCGGACCGCCTAGTAGGGACGCCTAGCAGGGGCGCCTGTTCTACTCCTTCAGCCTTCAAGACATCAGGCGGGGCGCCTAGTTGAAGTAGGTTGGGCGCCTCCTTTGTGAAGGGTTGCGGGATTCCTAGTTTTTATGCTATGTTTGACAACTATAGCCCTACGTGGCCTTTATTGTTTTAACCCACTTTAGGGATATTTTAGAGCTTTTATCATGTGTAGGTGAAGTCTATAAATACTTCACATAACCTCTTCAAACCTCAGCTTACCTTTGAATCTTATGAATGATGAATAGAGTTTATCTCTTTATTGAAGAAACCCTTTCTTTGGTTGCTTGAATTCACTAGTGGAGCCTAGTTGAGTCTTGAACCGAAAACCCGATCATTCTACTTGCGAGTCCCGGGTACGACTCGAGGGTGGTTGCATAGTGTAGGTCCTTCTAGACGCCGATTCAAGGGTATCTCGGGACAAGTTCCCCGGGGTTACTTTGAAGGGAGTTCGAGAAGTATCTCGCTCTCCTATCTTTATTGTTTTGTCGTATTGATCCTTATCATGTATAGTGTAGGTGTTCCTTGATGATCTCTGAAGGTGTATCGAGACATCATTCCTCAGTACTACTTTGGTATTTGTTCAAGATACGTCTTGCTTTTATCTTTATTTAGCTTCTGCACTTTTATGTTGCATCAGTTGGTATCAGAGCATGGCCAGGATTTATTCTTACAAACTCTCATCCTGTTCATCGTGCCTATTATCCTTTGTTATTGTTGTTCTTGTTTGTTTATTGTCCTTGAGAAAATAAAAAAGAATAAAAAAATTTAAAAACTTCAAAAAAAAAAAAATTCATAGAACTTATTGGATTTGAACACCCAATATTATTGGGATTTGTTCTATATCATTTTCTCATTCTTTTGGTACCATAAAATTGTGATTTGGTGTTGTGATTAAAAAATTTGAAGATTCAAAGTCCCAATTTTTCAAACCCTAGAAAATTTTGCTTCAAATCATAAATCAAAGCTTGTTATTGTTTGTTTGGGTTGAAAAACCAGGGCGGGGGGGGGGGGGGGGGGTTAGAATTATTAAATATATCTTTGGGTACCTTTGGATTTTAGAATTAAGTTGAAATTGTTGGAAAATTTGGGTGCAAAACGGCTCAAAATACATTCTTACAAAGCTGCAGAATTAGTGTTAGGCGGAGCACCTGAGTAGCAGGGGCGGACCGCCTCATTTCTGACCCCTTTCTGGACTTTTGTAGGCGGTGCGCCTCCCTCTGTGATGGGGTCAGGATAGTTTATTTCGTAGGTTTTCGATATTTCTTTGCTTGCACTACTTCCGGCTAGTACTCTTGCAGTAATCCTTCTAGTTGATTAGTACTATATTGGGCGTTTAGGATACTCGTGCGTGTTGGTAATTGGAATTCAAAGAAGACTCGTAGAACATTCTTTGCTTCAAGTGCTCACTCAAATAGTCGTTCGTCCATAGAGACATTAACTCCACTCTTCCCGAAGAGTATTTGGTTCTTGTGGACTTGGTTGGTTATTGAGGAGGTTATTCAACTACGAGGAGCCTTTGGAATCAAGCTTGAGTGATCCTATCCACTAAATTGAGTGTACCCGAGTGACATGCAAAAGTGAGGGAGTGTGTGAGGACTTTTATTCTCATCTCTTCTTGTCTTTGATTGCTTGTAGGTACATGGCGGAGGAAGAAGAAAAGTCTATAGCAGTTCTGGAATCCACTTTGGCCTACCTCTTGGCCGAGGTGAAATCCATAAGCTTGATATTTGAGAACATTGAAAGGGAGAGAACCCCTAGTGTTCATAAAGATGCCGGAGAAGGCACAAGTAATGCTTCGACCGTGAAGCTGGATTGTTTTGCCGAGATAGCTCAACAACAAAAGGTTGAAAGATGAAGCTACTTGTCGTGAAACATTGTTGGGCATTCCCCAACAAGTGGGAATTCCCTAAGGTAATGTTCCACCACAGTGAGACCCCGAAGAAATATTGTACCGGATGAGCAAGAAGTTGATGCCCAAGAAGGGGAGATACCCGAGCTTGGTGATGATTTGAATAGTATGAGCCATCTTATCCGAATAGGAGGCCAATGCAAAGAGGCGAGGTATTAATAGAGGTCGTGGACAAGGTCGTGGACCTAAAGGGGATATGTGGGAAGGAACTTGTTAGGGAATGCCCAACACGCCCTCTCGTCGAAGAGCTTCATCTCTCAACCTTTGTTGTTTAGCCACCTCGAAAAATTGTTCGGGTCTCACAGTTGAGCCTTCACTTATGCCTTCACTGCTTCTTTTTGGACACTCGGGGTCCTTTCTCTTTAAAGATACTCAAGCCTCAAACTTATGGCTTTCACCTCGGCCAATATGGTAGCCAAAATGCTTTCCAGGAACCCATTAGTCTTAGCTCCATTCTCGGCCATGTATCTACAAGTATCAAAGACAAAGAAGAGATTAGTGTAAAAACCTTACACACTCCCTCATTTTTTAATGTCACTTGGGTACACTCAATTGATATTGTAGGGTCACTCAAGGTAGATTTCAAAGTCTTCTCGAATTGAACAACCTTCCTAAGAAATCAACAAGTCCACAAAATCAAGTGCTCTTCGTGAAGAGTGGAGTTAATGGGACTCGATGGGCGAACGACTTTTTAATGAGAACTTGAAGCCAAGAATATTCTACGAGTCTTCTTTGAAATATCAATCCCAATCACGCACGAGTTTTCCTAAAGGGTCAAAGAACTAGTACTAGAAGAGTAGGACAATTACTCAAAGAGTACTAGCCGGAAGTAATGCAAGCAAAGAACACACGAAGTCCTACGAAAAAAACTACCCAAAATAAGCTTCAGGTGTCAAGCGCTCCGCCCAGACACAGGGGCGCTCCGCCCAAAACAAGGTTCACAGAGTTGGGTATGCGCTCCGGCTAGCACAGAGGCGGTCCGCCTAGAGCTGTTCTTCAGCTTCTTCAACAACGTGTTTTATTTAATTTCAACGCAATATTTTTGATGATTTCAACTTGTTTCCAAAAATCGAAGGTACCCAAAGTTTTATTGGACTATTCCCAATAATCCCCAATGATTTTTAGCATCAAACAATCAATAACAAGTTCTAAATCAATATCCAAAGCTATTCAAGCTAGGGTTTCAAAGTTGGGGGTTTCAATCCTCAAATTTCTAATCCACAACTCCAAATCATGTAATAATGGTACCAAATCAATGGGTAATAATAATCAAGTAACAATCACCAATAACAATCATCGAATGGGTCATCAAACCGATGAAGTTCTAGCAATTTTTCTTGTAATTTTTTAATTTTTCAATTTTTTTTCTAATTTCTTTTCTTCAAAACAAGAACAGTAAGAAATTTAAAGATGAAACTAACGTAGGAACGAAGAACAGGACGAGAGTTTGTAGAAACAAATCCTAGCCTTGCCCTGATACCAACTGATGTAGGGAAAAATAAGGAAGCAAAAGTAAATGATACAAGTATGACGTAACTCAAACAACCACCAAGGTAGTCTCGAAGAACTACTTTCGAGACACCAAGACTATGAAAACTATCCTCAAGATGCACTTGGATCTTGCAAACGAGTTTGATCAGGTAAGATGAAATTCAAATAGATACACCATGAGAAATCAAGCCAGAAGGGGTTTTCATTCAATAGAGAGAATATCTCAAGTTTCATATAATGTCAAGGTTGTCTAATGAAATAAGAAGCCCGATGAAGTATTTATGAGAGCCCTTGCCCATTGGAAATACTATATTTGGCCTAGAGAATTTGTAATCAAGAGTGACCATGAGTCACTCAAGCATCTTAGGGGCCAAGAGAAGCTAAACAAGAGGCATGCCAAGTGGGTTGAGTTTATTGAGTCTTTTCCCTATGTTGTTCAATACAAAAAGGGGAAAGACAATGTGGTGGCAGATGCGCTTTCTAGGAAGTTTGCTCTTGCCACTACTCTCACTTCTAAGCTCATGGGTTTTGAGAGCATCAAGTGGATGTATTCTCATGCCCCAAGCTAAAGAGCATCCATGAAGCTCTAGAGAAGGGGGAGAGAGTTGAGAAATACCAATGGGTTAATGGTTACATCTTTAAAAATAGTAAAGTGTGCATACCCGAGTTCTCATGGAGAGAATTGCTTGTGCAAGAGGCACATTGTGGAGGACTCATGGGTCACTTTGGTAGGGATAAAACCTTGGCCATTCTTAGGGAGCAATTCCATTGGCCTAAAATGGGGACAGATGTTGAGAGACTTTGCAACTCTTGTCTTGAGTTTGCTAAGTCCATATCGAACCCCCATGGTTTGTATACCCCACTCCCCGTACCTACTAGTCCGTGGTTTGATATATCAATGGACTTTGTCATGGGATTACCAAGGACTAGGGGGGGTCATGATAGCATTTATGTTGTTGTGGATAGGTTCTCCAAAATGGCTCACTTCATTCCATGCAAAAAATGTGATGATGCACAACATGTAGCTTCCTTGTTTATTGATAATGTTATGAAGTTGCATGGAGTGCCTCAAACCATAGTGAGTGATAGGGACACCAAGTTCCTAAGCCACTTTTGGAGGAGTTTATGGGGTGCCCTTGGCACCAAGTTTTTGTTTTCTACATCCCACCACCCCCAAATCGATGGTCAAACCGAGGTGGTAAACCGAACTTTGGGTGCTCTCTTAAGAGCCATGACCCGAGGTAAGGGTGGGACTTGGATGGATAAGTTACCTCTTATGGAGTTTGCCTACAATCGTACCGTGCATAGAATGATTGGCATGTCTCCATTCGAGTGTGTTTATGGTTTTAACCCCTTGATTCCCCCTTGATCTAACCCCTTTGCCAAGGGAAATGGTTGTTAATTTTGAAGGTAAAGCTCGAGCCAAGGCTTTGATGGAACTTCATACAAAGGCAAAGAAGAATTTGGAGGAAGCTTATGCAAAAGTTGCCTCCAAGAAAAACAAAGGACGCAAGAAGGTGGAACTCAAGAAGGGTGACTATGCTTGGGTGCACTTGCGGAAAGAAAGGTTTCCAAACCTTAGGAAAGGGAAGTTGGCACCCCGTGGAGATGGCCCATTCAAAGTGCTTTCCAAGAAAAACAACAACGCCTATATGGTCGACTTGCCAAGTGAGTATCAAGTTTCTAATACATTTAACGTTTGTGACTTGGTTCCTTTGGATGTAGAGGATGGAGAGGTCGTGGATAATGATGCTTCAATTTCGAGGACGAAATCTTCTCAAGAAGGGGAGGATGATGCCGAGCAAACCCCCCACGAGACCCTTCACACGGAGCCAAGCTAAGGAGACCCAAGGAGTACACTTACACTTGGTGGGGAAGGGCCTAGAAGAAGGAAGCGATTGGAAGCCGTTCCGGATGATTAAAGCACAAGGGGAGCAGCCCAGTACACCAGGCGCTCTGCCCAGCATCCCAGGCACTCCGCCCTGCATTGCCTTTGCTGAGGCGCTCCGCCCAACTTTGGGGAGCCCCGCCTAGGCCACTCCACTTCACTTTTGTGGGCGGTCCGCCCCAACTTGGGCGCTCCGCCCCATTTGCTGAAGGACGGGAATTGACATGGTATTTTGTCTATTTTGACCCTACGTGGTCTTTTATTCCTAAGCCTAAGTGTGGGAATTCTAGACCTTTCAATTTGTGCCTAAAAATACCTATAAATATCTAGATAGCTTGTTTATTTCATTAGCTAACTTTGATGATTAAAAAACCTTTGTGTTGAGAGTTGAACTCTTTTATTGAATGAAAACCTTGATGGGACTTGTTCTTCCTCTAGTGAATCTAGATGATTTCCAATCCCCCCGATCATTCTACTTGCGTGCTCACGTTAGCTCAAGGGTAGTTGCCTAGCGTAGGTGTTCTTGACATTCTCTCGGGGTGTAACGGAACGGGTTCTCCGTTGCCACTTGGGATTACTGATCGAGTTACGTCTCGTTCTTATCTTGTTTACTTTTTCTGCGTTTTCCCTACATCAGCCATGAGTAGTGATGAGGAGGTGGATGTGCAAAGAGAGAACTTGGTCCATGCTAGATGTAGAGTGAGGGGACAAGTATGCTCAACGATAATAGATTCGGGTAGTTGTGCTAATATGGTGAGCCAATCTTTAGTGTCACAATTGAAATTGCATACTCTTAAACATCCCCATCCCTATCGTTTTGCAATGGTTGAGTGAGTGTGGAGAGTTGAAGGTGGTGAAGCAAGTCTGATAAAGTTCAAGATTGGCAAATACCAAGATGAGCTCATGTTTGATGTTGTACCAATGCAAGCTTACCATCTCTTGTTTGCTAGGCCTTGGCAATATGATAGATGTGTGGTTCATGATGGTCGAGCCAAAACTTACACGACTAAGCATGAGGGAAAGAAATACATCCTTAAGCCCTTGTCGCCTAAGCAAGTGAGTGATGACTATAGGCGCATGAACGAGTTGAAAGAGGCCGCTAAAGCTAAGTCCCCTGTGGAGACTAGACCTATAGCCGTGAGTCAAGTGACTCCACCATCTCTTACCGATAACATTTGTGCCATGATGCAACCGGGTAAGCTCTTGAAAGGTAATGATGGCACAAAATTGCTTATTTATCTAGTACATAAGGGTATGATTTTGACTTCCGATAGTGATTATGCTACTAATCCTAACCCGTTTTGCCTAGTGCTATTGAGCATGTTTTACAGGATTTCGAGGACATGTTTCCCAAGGAGATTGATGCAGTCCAAATTGACATAGTTCCCAACCATCAAGAGCAAAGCTCGAGAGCACAAGGAATACGAGTCAAGGCCTCCAGAAACGTCTTGAAGGTCATGCATTGGAGCGCCAAGGAAGGAGGAGCACATAGGCACCAAAGGAGAGGCTCGAGGGACACAAATTGAAGAGCTTCAAGAACCTACAGGAAGGGGCGGACCGCCTACACACAGGGGCGGACCTGTCACGACCTGACCTAGGGTCGCGACGGAAGACCAACACTAAGTGTCGATCATCACTAATCCTGCTGATAATCTTCTAGCCATGAATAAACTGATAAACAGAAGAAGCATAAACCTAACTGATAAGAATTATGCAATGCAAAAAGCTGACAAAGCTAGCATAAGCTGACATACATAACATACTGACTGCACCACACAGGGACATATCTACAGGCCTCTAAGAGTGATGAACTGAATATACAAAGAACGGGACAAGGCCCCGCCATACCCAAACTGGCTGACTGTACACATACCAAAAGAGAAGTAACTCCGAGAGTAAGCGGAGTGACTCCAATAGCTGATAGATGGCCTACTAACATGGTCCAAGCGTTGATCTATCTGCACCTGTGCGGCATGAAACGCAGCGCCCCAGAAAAGGGCGTGAGTACAATATGTACCAACTATGTAAGGCATGAGCATATAATATATTATAGCTGAATGAAACTGTAAGGCTGGAATCTAAATATGTAAATATGAGATGGAGCATTGCAATATAGCTGGAAATCTGAAGAACGTACTAAACATGATCTGAATATAAACTGAAGTCTAGCTGAATCTGAAACTGAAGAATGAACTGAATTATACTGATAAATAACTGTAATATGACTAATAAATGGTAACTAGAAACTGGAACTGATAACTGTCAACTGATCCTGACGCTAAGAACTGGTGGCTGATAACTGAGAACTTATAATTGGTACTGAGCTAAAACTAATTTGTTATCTGAACTGGTACCTGTCTGGTGTTATGGACTATATCCCCCCAAATAAGGTAACTAAACATCAGAACTAGTATCTGTCTGGTGTTATGGGCTGTATCCCCCCAAATCAGGTAACTGAAAACCTGAACTAGCCTCATGTATAATCATGCAGTGCATACTATGGCTATATACGCGTATATAACAAACCTGGCGGGTGTTATGGGCTATATCCCCCCATCTAGTAATATCTAGTCTCTCTGGTCAGAGTGTGTGAATGACACCCGGTCACACTAGGTGTTTCAACTCCCGCCTGAACCAGAGGGGCTGTATCCCCAAAACGGGTAGTATCACACGCGACCAGATTGTGTGTCCAATGTCCAGCCCCTATGGAGGACTCCAAATCACACATAATATGATCACAATATAAGCATAAGCATATATGAGGCATAACACATGTGGCAACAATAGATATGGAGTCAAGGAATGATAAGAAAACTCTTGATAGAATTATAGACACAACCTAGAACTCAGAATTTGTCAAACTCTTTGAATTTCTATAAGAGTTTCGGCAGAGTTTCCCCTGAAACTGGATGATCCACAAAAACAGAACCAGCACTATACCATACACGGGAATGGATACTCGGATAAACTGATAACATAAACATGTTAAACGGATAACAAGATGAGACAACTGGATGACATAACAAATCAGCAGATAGAATGTCTGGACAGCACCACTGTCCTGACTTTCAACCTAATTTTCAGTATATAGATCAAAGCTATAGACTTCATGGTCTTCATGAAAGTTGTAGATATATGTCTTAGAATTCGGTGAATTCTTAAAGCCTCTTAATATAAAATTTGTACTAGGAGTTATGATCAATATACTAACAGCTGTCCAAAGATCAAAATAATTTTCCAGAATTTGAAATGTTTTGTCTTGCTGATTCGGACATCTTTCACCTTGGATTTTACTACCAAATTAAGTATATACAAGGTTCCCTTGATGATATACAATTACCCAACAAGAAAAACCATTTTTGGAACTAAGAAGAGCTTCAAAAGCTACAAGATACATGCCTTGCCAAAAGAAAGGTTTAGCCTTACATACCTTTGATGTTTCTTGCTTCTAAACCTAGTTTCCCTTGAATTCAACACCTTCTAAAGCTTAAACAAGATATAATTCAACAATACACTATTTCTATCGTTTATATTCTGGAAATGACGAAAAGAAGACATGTTATTCCTTTTATACACGAAACATTTCAGTTCTAGCCCTCTTTTGCGCTTATGTCCCTTTTTCTGATGCTCATATTTTTTATCTATACGTTGTATAAACAAACCATCAAAACTGTTGGAAACTACACTTCAAGACCTTTAATTTGGTATATGATATGTCCCCAAAAGACTTCATATAACACACGAAATTAATTGCTGAAAAAGCTTCGTTACAAGGAAATTCCTTATCCGGTTTTTCCGCAACTTAAATCCGACTTTTCCAAAACTTTATATTCAATATATAAACATCTTATATCGTAATATTATGACTTTAAACTCACTTAAATCATTCTTAACATGTCATTAGAATGATATACGTCACTTTAGACATACGGGGTGTAACAATCTTCCCCCGTTAGGAACATTCGTCCTCGAATGTTAAATGAAGTATATGGAAGCATTAAGCAACAATCTGTTACATACTTAAAGTAATGAAGAGATGTGTATATTTGGCTATCATGTCATTTTCAGCTTCCCAAGTTATTTCTTCTACATCATTTCTTTGCTATAGCATCTTAACTAAAGGAATGTCTTTCGTCCTTAGTCGACGAATCTGTCTATCTAAATTGTAACTGGCACCTCTTCATAAGTCAACCTGCTCTGAGATCTGAACATCACCTACTGGTACAACTCTAAAAGGATCTCCGACATATTTTTCTGAGCATAGAAATATGAAATACTGGATGGACCTCCTGATGGTCTGCTGGAAGGTCTAATTCGTTGGCAACACGCCCAACTCGCCTGATAACCTGATATGGACCAATAAATCTAAGTCTAAGCTTCCCCTTCTTGCCAAATCTCATAACGTCTTTCATAGATGATACTTTCAGGAAAACCCAATCGGCAATCTGAAATTCTAAATCTCGACGTCGGTTTTCTGCATAGGACTTCTGCCTACTCTGTGCTACTAATAATATTTCCCTGATTAACTTGACTTTATCAACTGCCTGTTGGATTAAATCTGAACCTATTAATTGAGACTCGCCAACCTCAAACCATCCGATAGGAGACCTGCATTTGCGCCCATACAAAGCTTCATATGGCGCCATCTATATACTAGAATGATAGCTATTATTATATGAAAACTCTATCAACAGTAGATGATCACTCCAGCTGCCTCCAAAATCTAACACGTAATCTCTAAGCATATCGTCTAATATCTGAATGGTCTGCTCAGCCTGTCCATCTGTCTGGGAATGAAATTTTGTGCTCGGATTCACATGTGTCCCTAAACCTGTCTGGAACGATCGCTAGAAATTAGCTGTAAACTGTGTGCCCCTGTCTGAAATAATAGATATTGGAATACCATGTAGGCGCACTATCTCTCTGATATAAAGTCTGGCATAATCCTCTATTGTATATGTAGTTCTAACAGGCAAGAAATGAGCTGATTTAGTAAGCCTGTCAACTATAACCCAGATAGAGTCATACCTGCTCCGTGCACGCGGAAAGCCTGTAATGAAGTCCATATTCATTGCTTCCCATTTCCACAATGGAATCTCTATTTCCTACAACAAGCCACTAGGTTTTCTTATGCTCGACTTTAACCTGCTGGCAGTTAGGACACTGAGCCACAAATTTTGCTATGTCACGCTTCATTCCGTCCCACCAATAAATCCGCTTAAGATTATGGTACATCTTAGTCGAACCTAGATGAACAATGTATCTGGAATAATATGCCTCGGACATAATCTATCCACGTAAATCTACAACATCAGGAACACAAATTCTTTATTTATACCTAAGAACCCCGTCACTAGCAACCTATATGGTAATTTCGGTTTTCTTCTGGCTATCTGTTAGTATTCAACTAGAACAGGATCCTCATACTGGTGCTGTTTTACTTTTGTTACTCGGCAAGTAGTGGCTGCGTTCTGAACTGTAACTCCTGCACCCTCTGAATCTATTAATCTGACTCCCCTGCAGGCTGACTGGTGGAGTGCATAAGCTAACTCTCTCTTTTGTGGCTGTAAATAAGATAGACTACCCATAGACTTACGGCTAAGGGCATCAGCAACAACATTCACGTTACCCGGATGATAAAGAATGTCCACATCGTAGTCCTTCAACAACTCTAGCCGCTGCCTCTGTCGTAAGTTTAGCTCCTTCTGCTTAAATACATATTGGAGGCTCTTGTGATCTATATATATATATCAACATGAACACGGTACAAATAATGTCTCTAAACCTTCAATGCATGAATGACTGCTGCAAGCTCCAGATCATAGGTAGGGTAGTTCTGCTCGTGCTTTTTCAGCTGCCTGGAAGCATAGGCAACTACTCTTCCGTGTTGTATCAAACACAACCAAGACCAATTCGAGAAGCATCACAGTAAATGACATAGCCCTCAGATCCATCTGAAAGTGTAAGTCTAGAGCCGTTATCAACTCTTTCTATAGTTCTTGGAAGTTGTGCTCACAAGAGTCTGACCACTGAAATTTGGCTGCTTTCTGTGTTAATTTGGTCAGTGGAGTTGCAATGGAGGAAAAACCCTCTACGAACCTTCTGTAATAACCTGCCAAACCGAGTAAACTACGTACATCAGTTGGCGTCGTAGGTTTGGGCCAATTCTTCACAGGCTCGATCTTCTGGTCATCTACTTTAATTCTTTCTGCTGAAACTATATGGCCAAGAAATGCCACTGAATCTAACCAGAATTCACACTTTGAGAACTTAGCATATAATTGCTGGTCCTGAAGAATACCCAATACTATGCGTAGGTGCTCCACATGCTATGATTTAGACTTTGAATAGATGAGAATATCATCAGTAAATATAATCACAAATAAATCTAGATAAGACCTAAATACACTATTCATCATATCCATAAATACTGCAGGGGCATTAGTCAGTCCAAACGACATCACTAAAAACTCATAATGTTCATACCTAGTCCTGAATGCAGTCTTAGATATATCAGATTCTCTGACTCTAACTTGATGGTAGCCTGATCGCAAATCTATCTTCGAGAAGCACTTGGCATCCTGGAGCTGGTCGAATAAGTCATCAATCCTGGGCAGAGGGTATTTATTCTTGATTGAGACTTTATTTAGCTATCTATAATCTATGTGATAAGGATCAAAACTAATACGCGGAAAAGTAAAGATAGAGAGCGAGACACTACTCGAACTCCCTACGAAGTAACCCCGGGGAACTTGTCCCGAGATACCCTCGTATCGGTGTCAAGAAGGACCTACACTATGCAACCACCCTCGAGTCACACTCGGGACTCGCAAGTAGAATGATCGGGTTTTTGGTTCAAGACTCAACTAGGTTCCACTAGTGAATTCAAGCAACCAAGACAAAGGGTTCTCCAAACAAGAGATAGATTCTTTTCATCATTCATAAAATTCAAGGTAAACTAAGGTTTGAAGATGTTTGTGAAGTATTTATAGACTTCACTTACATGTAATGAAAGCTCAAAAATACCCCTAAAGTGGGTTAAAACAATAAAGGCCTCTAGGGCTATAGTTGTCCAAAACATAGCATAAAACTAGGAATTCCCGCACCCTTCAGCATAGTAGGCGCCCCACTAGGCGCCCAGCCTTGTGGAGTAGGCGGTTAGGCTACTTGGAGTGGGCGGCCAGCCCCTTTGGAGTAGGCGGTCCGCCCGTTTTACAGAGGCGGTCCGCCTGGTGGAGATCTAGAGAGTGAGCAAAAAGTAGGCGGCCCGCCTAGTTGTGTAGGCGGTCCGCCCGTTCTGTAGCTTCTTGATTTGCTTCCAAACGTGCTCCGGATGTCTCTTCAAGTGGCCTAAGTGATCCACCATCCACGGCACTCAAAAGCATGATCTTCCGGCTACTCTCGGACCCTTCATCCATGTCTCTCCCAATCAAGTAGAGATGGGTGTCTTGAATCAACCTTGCTTGACTTCTAGTGAACGGTCTTGAGGTATGCCCCGCATCATCCTCCCATTCTTGGGAAGGTTTCGTCCTCGAAACCATGGCTTCCTCCTCTCCGGTATCACCATCACCTACATCACAAGGGGTCAAGTCAGTCACATTAAAAGTATTAGACACGTTGTACTTACCGGGTAGATCAATCACATAGGCATTGTTGTTGATCTTGGAAAGCACTTGAAACGGTCCATCTCCACGGGATGCCAACTTCCCTTTCCTTAGGTTTGGAAACCTCTCTTTTCGGAAGTGCACCCACACCCAATCTCCCTTTTTGAGCTCAAGTTTCTTCCTTCCCTTGTTCTTCTTGGAAGCAACCTTGGCATAGGCTTCCTCCAAGTTCTTCTTGGCTTTAGCATGGAGCTCAATCATAGCCTTTGCTCGGCTTTTCCCTTCAAAATTAGCAACCATTTCCCTTGGCAAAGGGGTTAGATCAAGGGGAATCAAGGGATTAAAACCATACACACATTCAAATGGAGTCATGCCAATCAAGCTATGCAATGTACGATTGTAGGCATACTCCATGAGAGGAAGTTTATCAACCCACGTCCCAGACTTACCTCGGGTCATGGCCCTTAGAAGAGCACCCAAAGTCCGGTTTACCACCTCGGTTTGCCCATCCGTTTGTGGGTGGTGGGACGTAGAGAATAAGAGCTTGGTGCCAAGGGCACCCCACAAACTTCTCCAAAAGTGGCTTAGGAACTTGGAGTTCCTATCACTTACAATGGTTTGAGGCACACCATGCAATTTCAAGACATTGTCAATGAACAAGGAGGCAACATGTTGTGCATCATCACACTTCTTGCACGGAATGAAGTGCGCCATTTTGGAGAACCTATCCACGACAACATAAATGCTATCATGGCCCCCCCTAGACCGTTGTAATCCCATCACAAAATCCATTGATATATCAACCCACGGACTAGTAGGCACGGGGAGAGGAGTATACAAACCATGGGGGTTAGCTTTAGATTTCGCATGCTTGCACTCAAGGCAATTTTTGCACAGTTTTTCAACTTGGACCCCCATCTTTGGCCAATGGAATTGTTCCATGAGAATGGCCAAGGTCTTGTTTCTCCCAAAGTGTCCCATCAAGCCCCCACAATGAGCTTCACGAATCAACAATTCCCTCCAAGAGGACTCGGGAACACACACTTTACCATTTTTAAAGATATACCCATTAATCCATTGGTATTTCTCTACCCTTTCCCCTTTTTCAAGAGCTTCATGAATGCTCTTTAGCTTAGGGTCATGAGCATACATCAATTTAATTCTCTCAAAACCCATGAGCTTAGAGGCTAGGGTGGTGGCTAGAGCAAACTTTCTCGAAAGCGCATCCGCCACAACATTGTCTTTCCCTTTCTTGTATTGGATCACATAGGGAAAAGACTCAATGAATTCAACCCACTTGGCATGTCTCCTATTGAGCTTCTCTTGGCCTCTTAGATGCTTGAGTGACTCATGGTCACTCTTGATCACGAATTCTCGAGGCCAAAGATAATGTTGCCAATGGGCAAGGGCTCTCACCAAGGCGTACATCTCTTTGTCATAAGTAGAGTAGTTCAAAGATGCACCCTTCAACTTCTTACTAAAGTAGGCTATGGGTTTGCCATCTTGCATTAAAACACCACCAATCCCCACCCCCGAGGCATCACATTCAACCTCAAATGCCTTTCCGAAGTCGGGCAATTGCAATAGGAGGGCGGTACTCAACCTACTTTTCAACTCTTGGAAGGCCTTCTCTTGAGGCTCTCCCCAAACAAAAGGTTTGTCCTTCTTCACCAATTCGGTGAGTGGAGCGGCAAGGGAGCTAAAGTCTTTCACAAATCGCCTATAAAAGCTAGCAAGACCATGAAAGCTCCTCACTTGAGTCACGGTAGTAGGAGTAGGCCAATCACGTATGGCCTCTACCTTAGACTCATCTACTTCCACTCCTTGGGCACTCACAACAAACCCAAGAAAGACTACCTTCTCAACACCTGATGCAGCCCGAACACGTGCTGATCAAGTGTTCGATCCACCGAGGAGACCGATGACAAGAAGCCAAGCCAAGCTGCTGCACGATGTGCACGTTCACTTAGCCTGGCCGAAGGAAAACAATTGCTCCGAAGCTGAGTGGCCGAGCTCAAGAATCAAAGGCATTATCTTCAGATTTGAGCCCGATGGCAAAGTGACCGAGGACAAGGAGCTCGAAGACAATTGAGTGTCCGAAGGCAACAAGTGTGTGTTCGAGCAGACAATCGAGAACCGAAGCCAAGGCTTACCGAAGTCAAAGTCTGCCGAACACATTTTTAACTCAGTCCTGCGTGGCTTATTTCTATTGGTCAACTGTGACCTATTTACTAGTTTACCCTTAGTATTTCCTATATAAACATTGTTTCCTTTCATTGTAAGCACCTAGTTTTGAATATTGATGAATTGAATGAAAGTGCTGAGCACATTTCTTCTTGTCTCCGTCGTGAGCAAAACCCCGTTGAGGGCTTTTAAGGACTTGTGGCTTTCGGTTAGTCCGATTGAACATTCCTCTTGATCATTCAGTTTGCAAGAGGCAATGTTCTCTTGAGGATTGTTGCATAGTATAGGTGATCCTTGAATCCCTTTCGATTGAGCTTTGAGACAGGTTCCTCACTGTTCTTTCGGAAGAAGCAAGTTTTGTCTTGCTTCTATCTTTTATCTTCTTGTTTGTTCTTCCGCGTTTGTGCTAGCAGCCCCTTCGGGATCTGCATTGCACCATCTTGGTATCAGAGCACGGTTTGAGTTTGTTCTTACAACCTCAATCCTGTTCATTATCTTCGTGCGTTTTTGTGTCTTTGTTTCCTTTTCGTGTTCTTGATTCTGTTTGAGTTGTTGTTATTTTACAAAAAAAAAAAAAAAGTGTTAAAGAAAAATTCAAAAATTATGTTTGATTGTTGGTTGCTTGGGAAAACAACCATTGAATTGTTGTTCACCATCGAAGTCTGATTCCAACGAGTACCCGACGTACTGATTTTGTGACTAGGGTTTCTTGGTGAATTTTGGACTGTTTTGAGCTTCATTGGTGACTGAACTCGAACCCCATGGTGTTTGGAAG
Source organism: Petunia x hybrida (assembly GCA_037355625.1). Lineage (NCBI taxonomy): Eukaryota > Viridiplantae > Streptophyta > Magnoliopsida > Solanales > Solanaceae > Petunia > Petunia x hybrida. The sequence goes on from JBBBVM010000162.1 coordinate 11,645,355, forward strand.
AAACCGATGAAGATTGGTGGTTCTTGAGTGATTTGGGTTTGTTTGTTGCTTAAAATTCGAAGTTCTCAGTTTACAATCGTAGTCCGTACGCCGGAAAATTGTTACAAAATAGTAACAGAGTACGACACGAACGAGCTGATTTTTAGTTCAAAGAACTTCGTTTGATTTCCTCCGTTGACTGTTTGGAACCGGAGTCGAAAGAGCAACTCAGATCTGTTGAATTTCATGGTCAGTGAACCGAAGTTGTTGTGTCCGTACGCCGGAGCAAGGTCACTGTTCCATTGAAGAAGAAAGGGGTTAAAATTTTAACATCAAAACCCCAGGTGAAATTTGTCGGCTGAAAAAGGAAAGTGGATAAGGTAAAACCCTATCCGTACCAAGGAGGGACCACTTTAGTACGGACAGGAGTGGGTGTGATCGAAAAAGATTCCAAAAGGGAATCAAAGGGTAGATTCTCCTAGGTTCTCACTTTCTTTCGTGTCAAAATTCTAGTTGGTGGATCTTTGAGTAATTGTTCTACTCGAGGTCGTACTAACTCTTTTAAGCTGATAGGAATTCGTGCGAAGGGGTGACCGAAGTCCAAACTTTCGTAGAAATTCTTTTGACTCCCCGAGCTCAGTTAAAAAGCGTCCGTTCCATCGAGTCGAACATCACTTCACTCTTCCCGAAGAGGCAGTGACTATTGTCGAACTTGAAGGATCTTAGAGGACCGATCAATCAGACGAGCCACTGTTAACAAGTCCTTGAGTGATCAAAACCGAACCCATAAATTGAGTGGACCCGAGTGCCACCCATCAAAGGTGAAGGAGTGTGTGAGGTGATTTCTAACCCTAACATTTGTTCGATCTTTGACTTGTGCAGGTACCATGGCTGGAAACGATGGCAAAAGCATTGAAAAGCCTGAATTGTCGTTAGCCGATCTCATGGCTGCGATACAAGGCGTCAGTGCCGAATTAAGAGGAGTAACTGCTCGAGTGACTCTCCTCGAGCAGGGAAACGCGTCCGTGGCCATGAATGGGTCCGGCGCTGGAACGAGCCAATCCACTCCGATGAAACCTGAGCTGTATGCTGAGCTTGTACGACAACATCAGTTGACAAGTGAAGTAATTCGAAGAGAACTTAACTTGGGCAATCCCCAAGCTGCTTATCAAAACTTGGGCATTCCCCGAGGAGAAAGAATACCACCTCCAGTGGCCCGAAGAGATCTTGGAGCCGTTGCCGAGGAGGTTGATGAAGAGGAATTTCCCGAGGACGAATAGGAGCGTGAGCTGCCATTCGCTCAACGAAGGCAAGCTCACTGAGGTCGTGGAAATTTCCGAGGTCGAGGCCGAGGCGCAAATGTTGGGAGAAATATTGAGCGTGAGGCTAACGATCGAGATGATGAGTATCCCGAACAGGTTCGTGGTGTTCGAGACTCAAACTTGAACAGTGTCAAGATCACTATTCCACCCTTTAAAGGAACTAGTGATCCCGATGAGTATCTTGAATGGAAGCTTAAAATGGGACGCATTTTTGAAACAAATGAGATGACCGATGAGAGAAAAGCTGCCTATGCCATTGCTTCGTTCGAAGCTTATGCATCGACATGGTGGGAATCTGACAAGAGGCATAGACGAAGGAATGACTATCCCGAAGTCAATACTTGGCCACAATTGAGAAGAGCAATGGATGCTAAGTATTTGAGTGCCAAGTACAGGCAGACTCAAATGCAAAAGCTCTATGAGTTAAAGCAAGGGCCCAAGTCTGTCCAAGAGTACCACGATGAGTTCGAAAAGGTTCGATTGAATCTTGATCTGGTCGAAGACGAAGAGCAAGCCATTATCAGATTCAAAAATGGCTTGGCTAGGGATGTATCATCTCAGTTGAGACTCCACGTGTACCACACGTTGGAAGATGTGTTTGATGCTGCCACCGAAGCTGAAAAATTGGTGAAGGACGATAAGGCAAACCGGTATCGAGGAGTCACTACTTCTACTCCTTTGAACAGAAGTAAAGAATGGAAGAGTCCAAACCAAGCAAGTGCTAACACTGTTTGAGATTCGAAGAGACCCTTCGAAAGAGGTGTGACCGTTAACCAGTCGAGAGAAGTGGGAGGTAAAGTTCAACTCAACTCTCCTAGTGCTTCAAATATTCAGTGTCACAAATGCAAAGGTTATGGTCACATGGCAAAAGGTGTCCAACTCGCAAAGTTATGCTTCTGCTCGAAGATAGAACCGTCCATGAGCAAGCGAGTGACACCGAGGAGGACATTATCGAGGAGACTGATCGAGCTGAAGTTGATGATGATCATGAGGCTGCCGAAGCTGATCATTCGGAAATGTTTCTTGTGGTTCGAAGGAATTTGAGCTGCATGACTCTTGAAGAAGAGGACAACCAAAGAGAAAACCTCTTTCATGCCCGATGTCGAGTGAGGGGAAAGGTGTGTTCAATGATCATTGATTCCGGTAGTTGTGCCAATGTAGTGAGCCAAACTTTGGTTTCGCAAATGGGATTACCTACGATGAAGCATCCCCACCCTTACAAGTTACAATGGCTGAATGAGTGTGGAGAATTGAGAGTTGTCAAACAAGTGTGGATCAAGTTCAAAATCGGAGAGTATCAGGATGAAATGATATTCGATGTAGTTCCAATGCAAGCTTGTCATTTGCTATTGGGTCGACCATGGCAGTATGACCGAACAGCTGTTCACAATGGCAGATCCAACACTTACACTGTGAAGCTCGATGGGAAGAGTTTCGTACTCAAGCCCTTGTCTCCAAAACAAGTCACCGAGGACTATAAACGAATGAAAGAATTGAAAGAAGCGGCCAAAGCTAAGCTTCCGATGGGAGCAAAATTGGGGCCCGAAGAGACAAACTCACCGCCCGAAGTGAAAGGAATTTGTGCAATCATGCAACCCGGTGAGATCTTACGAGGCAACGACCACGGTCAGATGATGATTTGCCTCGTGCACAAGGGTATCTTTCTAAACTCTAATGATGATTTTTCTAATGATAACCCTTTGCCTTTGTTTGTTCGTAAAGTTTTGCAGGACTTCGAGGACATGTTTCCCGAGGAAATGCCAGGTGGATTACCCCCGCTGAGAGGAATCGAGCACCAAATTGACTTTGTACCAGGGTCTCAAATCCCTAACAAACCTGCATACCGGTGTAATCCCGAAGACACCAAAGAGCTCCAACGGCAGGTTGATGAATTGCTGAACAAGGGCCTCGTTCGAGAGAGCTTGAGTCCTTGCGCCGTTCCTGTTATCCTTGTCCCGAAGAAGGATGGAACATGGCGAATGTGTGTTGACTGTCGAGCAGTCAACAAAATAACGGTAAAGTATCGTCATCCTATCCCTCGATTAGATGACATGCTAGATGAGTTGAGTGGTTCTTCATGCTTTTCGAAGATAGACCTCAGGTCCGGTTACCACCAGATCCGAATGAAACCCGGAGACGAGTGGAAAACCGCATTCAAAACCAAATTCGGTCTATATGAATGGTTGGTGATGCCTTTTGGCTTATCCAATGCACCGAGCACATTCATGCGACTGATGAACCATGCTCAAACCGTTCATAAACAAGTTCGTTGTCGTTTATTTCGATGACATACTTGTTTATAGCAGAACCGTGGATGAACATGTCGACCACCTAAGGCTAGTACTTGAAAAGCTTCGAGAAGAGAAGTTGTATGCCAACTTCAAGAAATGCGCCTTTGGTGTCGATCGTGTAGTCTTTCTTGGATTTGTTGTCAGTGCTAATGGTGTCGAAGTCGACGAATCAAAAGTCGAAGCCATCAAAGATTGGCCAACTCCAACCTCGGTATCACAAGTTCGTAGCTTCCATGGCTTAGCTAGCTTTTACCGAAGGTTTGTTCGCGACTTTAGCACCGTGGCAGCTCCTTTAACCGAGCTGGTTAAGAAAGACAATCCATTTGTGTGGGGAGAGTCCCAAGAGAGGGCTTTCCAAGAGTTGAAATGGAGGCTTTGTTCTGCCCCGTTGTTGCAACTCCCTGACTTCGGCAAAGCATTCGAAGTCGAGTGTGATGCGTCTGGAGTTGGGATCGGAGGAGTGCTGATGCAAGATTCGAAGCCGATCGCTTACTTTAGCGAAAATCTTAAGGGTGCAACCTTGAACTACTCTACGTACGACAATGAATTGTATGCCCTCGTTCGAGCACTCGCCCATTGGCAGCATTATTTGTGGCCTCGAGAGTTTGTGATCAAGAGTGATCATGAGTCTTTGAAACATCTCCGAGGTCAGGAGAAATTGAATCGAAGACATGCCAAGTGGGTTGAATTTATTGAAAGCTTTCCCTATGTAATTCATTACAAAAAGGGAAAAGATAATGTTGTGGCCGATGCGCTATCAAGGAAATTTGCCTTAGCGACCACTCTCGCCTCTAGGCTCATGGGATTCGAAAGCATCAAATCGATGTACGAGGATGATCCCAAGCTGAAATGTGTTCGAGACGCAATCTTGAGTGGTCGAAAGGTTGAGAAATATCAATGGCATGATGGCTACCTCTTCAAGAATGGGAGGGTTTGTGTGCCCGTGTCATCGTGGAGAGAGCTCTTGGTTCGAGAAGCTCACTCAGGTGGACTGATGGGACACTTCGGTGTCAATAAAACTCTTGGTATCTTGACCGAGCAGTTCCATTGGCCCAAAATGCGGCGAGATGTGGAAAAGCTTTGCAACGCTTGTCTCGTTTGCAAGAAAGCAAAAGCGAAGTCCAACCCTCATGGATTGTACACCCCGTTGCCTGTGCCTGATCGACCTTGGGTTGATATATCCATGGACTTTGTCTTGGGGTTACCGAGGTCGGGGGGAGGACATGATAGCATCTTCGTTGTGGTTGACCGTTTTTCAAAAATGGCTCACTTTATTCCTTGCAAAAAGTGTGATGATGCACAGCATGTAGCTACATTGTTTGTTTCTAACGTGTTAAAATTGCATGGTGTACCGCGTACTATTGTGAGTGATCGAGACTCGAAGTTCTTGAGTCATTTTTGGAAGTGTTTGTGGGGTGCCCTCGGCACCAAACTACTATTCTCGACGTCTCACCATCCTCAGACTGATGGACAGACCGAGGTAGTTAACCGAACCTTGGGATCGTTGCTTCGGGCAATGACCAAAGGGAAGGTTGGAAACTGGGCTGATCGTTTGCCCATGATGGAGTTTGCATACAATCGAACGGTGCATAGAATGATCAACATGACCCCGTTTGAATGTGTGTATGGCTTTAATCCTTTGATTCCACTTGATTTAACCCCATTGCCTCGAGATTCTGTTCTTGATTTTGAAGGTACTCGACGAGCAGCTGCCTTGATCGAATTGCATGCAAAGGTGAAGAAGAACCTCGAGGAGGCCTATGCAAAGGTTGCCTTAAAGAAAAACAAGGAGCGTAAAAAGTTGGAATTAAAGAAGGGAGATTGGGTTTGGGTTCACTTCCGAAAGGAACGCTTCCCGAACCAAAGGAAAGGAAAGTTGGCTCCTCGAGGGGATGGTCCATTTCAAGTGTTGACCAAGATCAACAACAATGCCTACGTGATCGACCTCCCTGGTGAGTATAACGTGTCCAACACCTTTAATGTTGTTGACTTAGTTCTTTGTGTTGTAGGTCCAACTTCGGAGGACGAGGAGGGCTTGATTTCGAGGACGAAATCTTCTCAAGAAGGGGAGGATGATGCAGCCCGAACACGTGCTGATCAAGTGTTCGATCCACCGAGGAGACCGATGACAAGAAGCCAAGCCAAGCTGCTGCACGATGTGCACGTTCACTTAGCCTGGCCGAAGGAAAATAATTGCTCCGAAGCTGAGTGGCCGAGCTCAAGAATCGAAGGCATTATCTTCAGATTTGAGCCCGATGGCAAAGTGACCGAGGACAAGGAGCTCGAAGACAATTGAGTGTCCGAAGGCAACAAGTGTGTGTTCGAGCAGACAATCGAGAACCGAAGCCAAGGCTTACCGAAGTCAAAGTCTGCCGAACACATTTTTAACTCAGCCCTGCGTGGCTTATTTCTATTGGTCAACTGTGACCTATTAACTAGTTTACCCTTAGTATTTCCTATATAAACATTGTTTCCTTTCATTGTAAGCACCTAGTTTTGAATATTGATGAATTGAATGAAAGTGCCGAGCACATTTCTTCTTGTCTCCGTCGTGAGCAAAACCCCGTTGAGGGCTTTTAAGGACTTGTGGCTTTCGGTTAGTCCGATTGAACATTCCTCTTGATCATTCAGTTTGCAAGAGGCAATGTTCTCTTGAGGATTGTTGCATAGTATAGGTGATCCTTGAATCCCTTTCGATTGAGCTTTGAGACAGGTTCCTCACTGTTCTTTCGGAAGAAGCAAGTTTTGTCTTGCTTCTATCTTTTATCTTCTTGTTTTTTCTTCCGCGTTTGTGCTAGCAGCCCCTTCGTGATCTGTATTGCACCAACACCAAAGGCACACTTTTTAAAATTAGCATAGAGCTTCTCGGCTCTCAACACTTCAAGCACTTGCCTAAGGTGATCAACATGGTCGTCTATTGATTTACTATAGATCAATATATCGTCAAAGTAGACGACCACAAACTTGTTGATGAATGGCTTTAGAACATGGTTCATTAGCCTCATGAAGGTACTAGGTGCGTTGGAGAGCCCAAAGGGCATCACCAACCATTCATAGAGGCCAAATTTGGTCTTGAATGCGGTTTTTCACTCATCTCCGGGTTTCATCCGAATTTGATGGTAGCCGGACCTAAGGTCTATCTTGCTAAAAACACATGAACCACTCAATTCATCTAACATATCATCAAGTCGGGGAATGGGATGACGGTACTTTACCGTTATTTTGTTCACGGCCCGACAATCAACGCACATCCTCCAAGTGCCATCCTTTTTAGGAACAAGGATCACGCGTACGGCACAAGGACTCAAGCTTTCCCTCACCAAGCCTTTAGTGAGCAAGTCATCAACTTGCTTTTGCAATTCTTTTGTGTCTTCCGGATTGCTCCTATAGGCCGGTTTGTTTGGGATTTGGGATCCCGGGACAAAGTCGATTTGATGCTCAATACCCCTCAAAGGAGGTAATCCATCCGGCATCTCATCCGGGAACATGTAACCAAAATCCTTCAAAACATTCTCAAACACACTAGGCAAAGGGTTAGTAGAAAAATCAAGATCGGAGGTTAGAACCATACCTTTGTGCACTAGGCATATGAGAAGCTTGTTGCCATCATTTCCTTTTAGGACCTCGCCCGGTTGCATCATGGCACATATGCCACCGGTAGAAGTTGGTGGGTTTGCCACCAAGCATTTGGACAAAGGGCTAGTCTCAACCACCGGCTTAGCCTTTGCCGCTTCTCTCAACTCCCGCATCCGTTTGTTGTCATCGCTCACTTGTTTTGGAGTCAAGGGTTGGAGAACAAACTTTTTCCCCTCATGGGTCACCGTATAGGTGTTGGCATGGCCATTATGAACCACACGTCGATCAAATTGCCATGGCCTCCCAAAGAGTAGGCGGCATGCTTGCATAGGCACGACATCGAACATGTGCTCATCCACATAGTTCCCAATCTTGAACTTGATTAAACATTGCTTAACCACCTTCAACTCACCACACTCACTAAGCCATTTTAGCCTACAAGGATTTGGGTGTTTTAGGGTGGGTATTTTCAATTGGGCAACTAGTGTTTGGCTAATAACATTAGCACAACTCCCCGAGTCAATGATCATAGAGCAAAGGAGACCCATGACTCGGCATTTGGAATGAAAAAGGTTCTCTCTTTGTAAGGTCTCAACATCCTCCACACACATGGCTCCTAGACTCCTCCTCACAACAAGGAAGGCATGGGCATCATCATCTTCTTCCATGGCAATCTCCCCATCATCTCCCTCATCATCACCCTCTACTCCCTCTTCTTCCTCGGGTTCACTATCTTGCTCATAGACCAAGTCACCCACAAGAACCATAGTTTTCCGGGTAGGGCAATCTTTAGAGAGATGACCATAACCCTTACACTTAAAGGCTTCCCACGTGTTGTGTCGACCTTTCAAAAGGCTTCTTCACCTCCTTGCTAGCACTTGCACCACTTGCACTTGGGAATTTGGCATTAGTTGTAGGAGATTTCCAATCCTTTGGCTTGTTCAATGGAGTAGTAGCACTACTCTTGTAACGAAGGGATTTCTCCTCTTTGAGCCACTTCTCGGCTTCAACCGCATCTTCATATAGCTTGTAGTGGTCAGTGTACTTGTGAAACTTCAAGAGTGAAGCTATATCTCGGTTTAAGCCCCCTTTGAGACGGATCATGGCCGTCTCATTGTCTTCCTCATCCAAGTCTAGAGTCATCCGGACTTGTTCAAACTCATTGAAGTACTCCCCAACCGTCTTGGAACCTTGTTTCAATTCATAGAGACGCTTTTGTTGTTCCACTCGGTATTGGTTAGTCAAGTACTTTTCATCCATCACACGGATCAACTCATCCCAAGTAAGATTAATAACCATCCCCATCCTCCTTCTATTCCTCTTCACCGACTCCCACCATGTAGAAGCAAAGGACTCAAAGGTAGAGATAGCATACTTGGTCTTCTTCACTTCGGGCATATCATTGGTGTCAAATATACATTCCATGGACAACTTCCAATCAAGGTATTCCGCCGGATCACTACTTCCTTTGAAAGGAGGAATAGTGATCTTCACACTATTAAGATTGTTGTTGTTGTTGTTGTTGTTGTTGTTGTTGTTGTCACGACCCCCTTGGAAAGGCTCCGGTTGGCCTCCAAAGTGATCCCCATATCCACCAAGATCCCTCCTAGCATTCCCTCCATAGTGCCCATGGGGTGGACCTCGACCTCGGCCTCGACCCCTATCCACATTCCGACCCCTAAGTTGATAATGAGCATCATACCCATCATCACCATAATTGTCCTCCTCCCCTTCTTGAGCTTGTGCCACTTGCTCAAGAGGTTGAACATTGTGGATTGGTCCGGGAAGTGGAGCATTCCTTTGGGGATTGCCCATAAAGTTTGGAATAGTCACCCGTTGGGTATTGCCCAACAATAATTCAATTCGTTCACGATCCTCCCTTACCCGTTGTTGGCGATTAAGCAACTCCGCCACTTGTTCTGGGGTAAAGGTCGGACTACTTGTGCCTTCTCCAACATCAACTTGGGCACTTGGGGCCCCTTTCTCAACTTGGATACTCGGGGTCCCTTTCTCCGAATGGATATTGGAGGTCCCTTGCTCAACTAGGGCACTTGACGTCACCCTCTCAAGGCTTTCAATCCTCAAGTGCATACTATCCAACTTGGCAAGAATAGTAGCAAGGGTATTCTTAGTGAAGTCTTCTCCTTCGGTAGTCATTGTACCTACACAAGAAACAAACGTTAGCAAACAACCTCTCACACTCTCTCACAAGTGTTTCACTCGGATCACTCGTTTAGCGGTGGTGGCTATTTCACTCTTGCTTGAATCCAAAGCTTCACTAAGTTGAATAGTAAACCTAAACTTAATCACTCGACTCAAGAGCCAAATGCACTCCGGGGTGAGTGGAGTTGATATGACTCTATCGGAACGATAAGCTTTTAAGTGCGGACTTGAGTCAAAAGAGACTACGAGTCTTCTTTGAATTCTAGTCTCCGGTCTAGGCTTGAGTTTTCCTAATAGCTTAGAAGGGATAGTACAACTCAAGTAGGTACAATTACTCAAGGAAGTACTAGCTAGAAGTAATGCGATCAAAGAAACAAGAAATCCTACGAAAAACTACCCGAAACCACGCCCAACAGAAGTAGGCGCCCCACCTGTTTGGACTAGGTGGTCCGCCTGGTTCTCTGCAGAGGAGAGTAGGCGGTCAGCCTACTCTAGTAGGCGCCCCGCCTCTGTAAGGTCCAGAGAGTTCACCAAAAATAGGCGGTCCGCCCGTTTCACTAGGCGCCCCGCCTACTGCAGGTTTCAGCACAGTTTCAAACACGATTTTCTTGGTTTTGCACCCCAAAATTCATCAATTCACACGTTTTTTTAGCAATTCAAAGGTACCCCAATGTTGTTTCAATCACAAAGAACCAACCCCAACAATTTTTATCAAACCCCAATAAAAAACAAGCAATTTACCATGTTCATCAACTTCAAGCTTAGGGTTTCAAATTTTCAAATTTTCAAATTTTCAAGGGGTTTCAAATTTTCAATTCTTGTATTTCTACTTCAAATTTGATGCTTAGGGTACCAAAAGAATGGGTTTCCAATAAGGAACAAACCCCAATAACAATCATACAATGGGTCTATTAAACCAAGAATCAATGATCATATTTTTTTGTGTTTTCTTCTTTTCTTCAATAACAAACAAGAACCTAATATAGAAACCAACCTAGGCACGAAGAATCAAGGGTCGGGGGTTTGTAGAAACAAAATCCGAGCCTTGCTCTGATACCAAGATGATAAGGATCAAAACTAATACGCAGAAAAGTAAAGAGCGAGACACTACTCGAACTCCCTACGAAGTAACCCTGGGGAACTTGTCCCGAGATACCCTTGTATCGGTGTCAAGAAGGACCTACACTATGCAACCACCCTCGAGTCACACTCGGGACTCGCAAGTAGAATGATCGGGTTTTCGGCTCAAGACTCAACTAGGTTCCACTAGTGAATTCAAGCAACCAAGATAAAGGGTTCTCCAAACAAGAGATAGATTCTTTTCATCATTCATAAAATTCAAGGTAAACTAAGGTTTGAAGATGTTTGTGAAGTATTTATAGACTTTACTTACATGTAATGAAAGCTCAAAAATACCCCTAAAGTGGGTTAAAACAATAAAGGCCTCGTAGGGCTATAGTTGTCCAAAACATAGCATAAAACTAGGAATTCCCGCACCCTTCAGCATAGTAGGCACCCCACTAGGCGCCCAGCCCTGTGGAGTAGGCAGTCAGCCTACTTGGAGTGGGCGGCCAGCCCCTTTGGAGTAGGCGGTCCGCCCGTTTTACAGAGGCGGTCCGCCTGGTGGAGATCTAGAGAGTGAGCAAAAAGTAGGCGGCCCGCCTAGTTGAGTAGGCGGTCCGCCCGTTCCTGTAGCTTCTTGATTTGCTTCCAAACGTGCTCCGGATGTCTCTTCAAGTGGCCTAAGTGATCCACCATCCACGGTACTCAAAAGCATGATCTTCAGGCTACTCTCGGACCCTTCATCCATGTCTCTCCCAATCAAGTAGAGATGGGTGTCTTGAATCAACCTTGCTTGACTTCTAGTGAACGGTCTTGAGGTATGCCCCGCATCATCCTCCCCTTCTTGGGAAGGTTTCGTCCTCGAAACCATGGCTTCCTCCTCTCTGGTATCACCATCACCTACATCACAAGGGGTCAAGTTAGTCACATTAAAAGTATTAGACACGTTGTACTTACCGGGTAGATCAATCACATAGGCATTGTTGTTGATCTTGGAAAGCACTTGAAACGGTCCATCTCCACGGGATGCCAACTTCCCTTTCCTTAGGTTTGGAAACCTCTCTTTTCGGAAGTGCACCCACACCCAATCTCCCTTTTTGAGCTCAAGTTTCTTCCTTCCCTTGTTCTTCTTGGAAGCAACCTTGGTATAGGCTTCCTCCAAGTTCTTCTTGGCTTTAGCATGGAGCTCAATCATAGCCTTTGCTCGGCTTTTCCCTTCAAAATTAGCAACCATTTCCCTTGGCAAAGGGGTTAGATCAAGGGGAATCAAGGGATTAAAACCATACACACATTCAAATGGAGTCATGCCAATCAAGCTATGCAATGTACGATTGTAGGCATACTCCATGAGAGGAAGTTTATCAACCCACCTCCCGGCCTTACCTCGGGTAATGGACCTTAGAAGAGCACCCAAAGTCCGGTTTACCACCTCGGTTTGCCCATCCGTTTGTGGGTGGTGGGACGTAGAGAATAAGAGCTTGGTGCCAAGGGCACCCCACAAACTTCTCCAAAAGTGGCTTAGGAACTTGGAGTCCCTATCACTTACAATGGGTTGAGGCACACCATGCAATTTCAAGACATTGTCAATGAACAAGGAGGCAACATGTTGTGCATCATCAGACTTCTTGCACGGAATGAAGTGCGCCATTTTGGAGAACCTATCCACGACAACATAAATGCTATCATGGCCCCCCTAGACTGTGGTAATCCCATCACAAAATCCATTGATATATCAACCCACGGACTAGTAGGCACGGGGAGAGGAGTATACAAACCATGGGGGTTAGCTTTAGATTTCGCATGCTTGCACTCAAGGCAATTTTTGCACAGTTTTTCAACTTGGACCCCCATCTTTGGCCAATGGAATTGTTCCATGAGAATGGCCAAGGTCTTGTTTCTCCCAAAGTGTCCCATCAAGCCCCCACAATGAGCTTCACGAATCAACAATTCCCTCCAAGAGGACTCGGGAACACACACTTTACCATTTTTAAAGATATACCCATTAATCCATTGGTATTTCTCTACCCTTTCCCCTTTTTCAAGAGCTTCATGAATGCTCTTTAGCTTAGGGTCATGAGCATACATCAATTTAATGCTCTCAAAACCCATGAGCTTAGAGGCTAGGGTGGTGGCTAGAGCAAACTTTCTCGAAAGCGCATCCGCCACAACATTGTCTTTCCCTTTCTTGTATTGGATCACATAGGGAAAAGACTCAATGAATTCAACCCACTTGGCATGTCTCCTATTGAGCTTCTCTTGGCCTCTTAGATGCTTGAGTGACTCATGGTCACTCTTGATCACGAATTCTCGAGGCCAAAGATAATGTTGCCAATGGGCAAGGGCTCTCACCAAGGCGTACATCTCTTTGTCATAAGTAGAGTAGTTCAAAGATGCACCCTTCAACTTCTTACTAAAGTAGGCTATGGGTTTGCCATCTTGCATTAAAACACCACCAATCCCCACCCCCGAGGCATCACATTCAACCTCAAATGCCTTTCCGAAGTCGGGCAATTGCAATAGGAGGGCGGTACTCAACCTACTTTTCAACTCTTGGAAGGCCTTCTCTTGAGGCTCTCCCCAAACAAAAGGTTTGTCCTTCTTCACCAATTCGGTGAGTGGAGCGGCAAGGGAGCTAAAGTCTTTCACAAATCGCCTATAAAAGCTAGCAAGACCATGAAAGCTCCTCACTTGAGTCACGGTAGTAGGAGTAGGCCAATCACGTATGGCCTCTACCTTAGACTCATCTACTTCCACTCCTTGGGCACTCACAAAAAACCCAAGAAAGACTACCTTCTCAACACCAAAGGCACACTTTTTAAAATTAGCATAGAGCTTCTCAGCTCTCAACACTTCAAGCACTTGCCTAAGGTGATCAACATGGTCGTCTATTGATTTACTATAGATCAATATATCGTCAAAGTAGACGACCACAAACTTGTTGATGAATGGCTTTAGAACTTGATTCATTAGCCTCATGAAGGTACTAGGTGCGTTGGAGAGCCCAAAGGGCATCACCAACCATTCATAGAGGCCAAATTTGGTCTTGAATGCGGTTTTCCACTCATCTCCGGGTTTCATCCGAATTTGATGGTAGCTGGACCTAAGGTCTATCTTGCTAAAAACACATGAACCACTCAATTCTTCTAACATATCATCAAGTCGGGGAATGGGATGACGGTACTTTACCGTTATTTTGTTCACGGCCCGACAATCAACGCACATCCTCCAAGTGCCATCCTTTTTGGGAACAAGGATCACGCGTACGGCACAAGGACTCAAGCTTTCCCTCACCAAGCCTTTAGTGAGCAAGTCATCAACTTGCTTTTGCAATTCTTTTGTGTCTTCCGGATTGCTCCTATAGGCCGGTTTGTTTGAGATTTGGGATCTCGGGACAAAGTCGATTTGATGCTCAATACCCCTCAAAGGAGGTAATCCATCCGGCATCTCATCCGGGAACATGTCACCAAAATCCTTCAAAACATTCTCAAACACACTAGGCAAAGGGTTAGTAGAAAAATCAAGATCGGAGGTTAGAACCATACCTTTGTGCACTAGGCATATGAGAAGCTTGTTGCCATCATTTCCTTTTAGGACCTCGCCCGGTTGCATCATGGCACATATGCCACCGGTAGAAGTTGGTGGGTTTGCCACCAAGCTTTTGGACAAAGGGCTAGTCTCAACCACCGACTTAGCCTTTGCCGCTTCTCTCAACTCCCGCATCCGTTTGTAGTCATCGCTCACTTATTTGGGAGTCAAGGGTTGGAGCACAAACTTTTTCCCCTCATGGGTCACCGTATAGGTGTTGGCATGGCCATTATGAACCACACGTCGATCAAATTGCCATGGCCTCCCAAAGAGTAGGTGGCATGCTTGCATAGGCACGACATCGAACATGTGCTCATCCACATAGTTCCCAATCTTGAACTTGATCAAACATTGCTTAACCACCTTCAACTCACCACACTCACTAATCCATTGTAGCCTATAAGGATTTGGGTGTTTTAGGGTGGGTATTTTCAATTGGGCAACTAGTGTTTGGCTAATAACATTAGCACAACTCCCCGAGTCAATGATCATAGAGCAAAGGAGACCCATGACTCGGCATTTGGAATGAAAAAGGTTCTCTCTTTGTAAGGTCTCAACATCCTCCACACACATGGCTCCTAGACTCCTCCTCACAACAAGGAAGGCATGGGCATCATCATCTTCTTCCATGGCAATCTCCCCATCATCTCCCTCATCATCACCCTCTACTCCCTCTTCTTCCTCGGGTTCACTATCTTGCTCATAGACCAAGTCACCCACAAGAACCATAGTTTTCCGGGTAGGGCAATCTTTAGAGAGATGACCATAACCCTTACACTTAAAGCATTGAGTAGAAGAAGAGATTGGATTACTCAAGTGAGTTCTAGAGTTACCTCCCACGTGTTGTGTCGACCTTTCAAAAGGCTACTTCACATCCTTGCTAGCACTTGCACCACTTGCACTTGGGAATTTGGCATTAGTTGTAGGAGATTTCCAATCCTTTGGCTTGTTCAATGGAGTAGTAGCACTACTCTTGTAACGAAGGGATTTCTCCTCTTTGAGCCACTTCTCGACTTCAACCGCATCTTCATATAGCTTGTAGTGGTCAGTGTACTTGTGAAACTTCAAGAGTGAAGCTATATCTCGGTTTAAGCCCCCTTTGAGACGGATCATGGCCGTCTCATTGTCTTCCTCATCCAAGTCTAGAGTCATCCGGACTTGTTCAAACTCATTGAAGTACTCCCCAACCGTCTTGGAACCTTGTTTCAATTCATAGAGACGCTTTTGTTGTTCCACTCGGTATTGGTTAGTCAAGTACTTTTCATCCATCACACGGATCAACTCATCCCAAGTAAGATTAATAACCATCCCCATCCTCCTTCTATTCCTCTTCACCGACTCCCACCATGTAGAAGCAAAGGACTCAAAGGTAGAGATAGCATACTTGGTCTTCTTCACTTCGGGCATATCACTGGTGTCAAATATACATTCCATGGACAACTTCCAATCAAGGTATTCCGCCGGATCACTACTTCCTTTGAAAGGAGGAATAGTGATCTTCACACTATTAAGATTGTTGTTGTTGTTGTTGTTGTTGTTGTCACGACCCCCTTGGAAAGGCTTCGGTTGGCCTCCAAAGTGATCCCCATATCCACCAAGATCCCTCCTAGCATTCCCTCCATAGTGCCCATGGGGTGGCCCTCGACCTCGGCCCCGACCCCTATCCACATTCCGACCCCTAAGTTGATAATGAGCATCATACCCATCATCACCATAATTGTCCTCCTCCCCTTCTTGAGCTTGTGCCACTTGCTCAAGAGGTTGAACATTGCGGATTGGTCCGGGAAGTGGAGCATTCCTTTGGGGATTGCCCATAAAGTTTGGAATAGTCACCCGTTGGGTATTGCCCAACAATAATTCAATTCGTTCACGATCCTCCCTTACCCGTTGTTGGCGATTAAGCAACTCCGCCACTTGTTCTGGGGTAAAGGTCGGACTACTTGTGCCTTCTCCAACATCAACTTGGGCACTTGGGGCCCCTTTCTCAACTTGGACACTCGGGGTCCCTTTCTCCGAATGGATATTGGAGGTCCCTTGCTCAACTAGGGCACTTGACGTCACCCTCTCAAGGCTTTCAATCCTCAAGTGCATACTATCCAACTTGGCAAGAATAGTAGCAAGGGTATTCTTTGTGAAGTCTTCTCCTTCGGTAGTCATTGTACCTACACAAGAAACAAACGTTAGCAAACAACCTCTCACACTCTCTCACAAGTGTTTCACTCGGATCACTCGTTTAGCGGTGGTGGCTATTTCACTCTTGCTTGAATCCAAAGCTTCACTAAGTTGAATAGTAAACCTAAACTTAATCACTCGACTCAAGAGCCAAATGCACTCCGGGGTGAGTGGAGTTGATATGACTCTATCGGAACGATAAGCTTTTAAGTGCGGACTTGAGTCAAAAGAGACTACGAGTCTTCTTTGAATTCTAGTCTCCGGTCTAGGCTTGAGTTTTCCTAATAGCTTAGAAGGGATAGTACAACTCAAGTAGGTACGATTACTCAAGGAAGTACTAGCTAGAAGTAATGCGATCAAAGAAACAAGAAATCCTACGAAAAACTACCCGAAACCACGCCCAACAGAAGTAGGCGCCCCACCTGTTTGGACTAGGTGGTCCGCCTGGTTCTCTGCAGAGGAGAGTAGGCGGTCAGCCTACTCTAGTAGGTGCCCCGCCTCTGTAAGGTCCAGAGAGTTCACCAAAAACAGGCGGTCCGCCCGTTTCACTAGGCGCCCCGCCTACTGCAGGTTTCAGCACAGTTTCAAACACGATTTTCTTGGTTTTGCACCCCAAAATTCATCAATTCACACGTTGTTTTAGCAATTCAAAGGTACCCCAATGTTGTTTCAATCACAAAGAACCAACCCCAACAACTTTTATCAAACCCCAATAAAAAACAAGCAATTTACCATGTTCATCAACTTCAAGCTTAGGGTTTCAAATTTTCAAATTTTCAAGGGGTTTCAAATTTTCAATTCTTGTATTTCTTCTTCAAATTTGATGCTTAGGGTACCAAAAGAACAGGTTTCCAATGAGGAACAAACCCCAATAACAATCATACAATGGGTCTATCAAACCAAGAATCAATGATCATATTTTTTTGTGTTTTCTTCAATAACAAACAAGAACCTAATATCGAAACCAACCTAGGCACGAAGAATCAAGGGTCGGGGGTTTGTAGAAACAAAATCTGAGCGTTGCTCTGATACCAAGATGATAGGGATCAAAACTAATACGCGGAAAAGTAAAGATAGAGAGCGAGACACTACTCGAACTCCCTACGAAGTAACCCCGGGGAACTTGTCCCCAGATACCCTTGTATCGGTGTCAAGAAGGACCTACACTATGCAACCACCCTCGAGTCACACTCGGGACTCGCAAGTAGAATGATCGGGTTTTCGGTTCAAGACTCAACTAGGTTCCACTAGTGAATTCAAGCAACCAAGATAAAGGGTTCTCCAAACAAGAGATAGATTCTTTTCATCATTCATAAAATTCAAGGTAAACTAAGGTTTGAAGATGTTTGTGAAGTATTTATAGACTTCACTTACATGTAATGAAAGCTCAAAAATACCCCTAAAGTGGGTTAAAACAATAAAGGCCTCGTAGGGCTATAGTTGTCCAAAACATAGCATAAAACTAGGAATTCCCGCACCCTTCAGCATAGTAGGCGCCCCACTAGGCGCCCAGCCTTGTGGAGTAGGCGGTTAGCCTACTTGGAGTGGGCGGCCAGCCCCTTTGGAGTAGGCGGTCCGCCCGTTTTACAGAGGCGGTCCGCCTGGTGGAGATCTAGAGAGTGAGCAAAAAGTAGGCGGCCCGCCTAGTTGAGTAGGTGGTCCGCCCGTTCCTGTAGCTTCTTGATTTGCTTCCAAACGTGCTCCGGATGTCTCTTCAAGTGGCCTAAGTGATCCACCATCCACGGCACTCAAAAGCATGATCTTCCGGCTACTCTCGGACCCTTCATCCATGTCTCTCCCAATAAAGTAGAGATGGGTGTCTTGAATCAACCTTGCTTGACTTCTAGTGAACGGTCTTGAGGTATGCCCCGCATCACTATGCATATGCGTAGAGAGCCATATTTCTTTCTCACAAATGATACCGAGGCTCCCCGCGGAGAAATACTGGGTTTGATGAGGCCTTTATCTAACAAATCCTTCAGTTGCTCTTTAAGTTCTTTTTGTTATGCAGGTGCCATCCTGAAGAACATGCCCCTGATGGCGTGCTGGTGCTGAGCAAGCAACTGTTGATCTAGCTGGCTGGGCTGTACAACTACCACCCCTAGTTGGGCAACCTCTCATGAAATGGTCTGCCTTTTGACAAATATAACGAGTATCAACTCCTAACTTACATGGTCTCAAGTTGCGTCTACCACAATATGGACATTTGGGATATGTCTGACTGGCCTGTACAGAAGTACCACGGCGCTTAAATCCTGAAGTCTGTAATACGTGACTAGATCTGGACCGAGGAGGTCTATCAGATCTCAGGCCACGAGACTCTGAGGTATACTAGCTGGTGTTTGTCTAACACTCTGCTACCTACTCACTCCGGATGTCTCTCTAAATGAACAAGACAATCTTCCCCTCTTATGTAACCCTTTATCCCTGTCGGCTCTCTGTTTCTGCTTCCTCTTCTCAAGTGATAAAGCAAACGCCTGAATGCGTGATATAATACCTGGCTGCATAGCAACCGTCATGCACTCGTTCACCAGGCGTGGACCTAGTCACACTACATACCTGTGAATTCTATCCTCCATATTGGCTACCACAGTAGGGTCAAACCTTACTAAGAAATTAAAGCAATAACTATACTCTTCTATGCTCAAACTTCCATGTCTCAAGGTCAGGAACTGATTAGCACGGCTCTCTGTGTCTCTATGGGCATATACTGATGAAGGAAGGCATTTGAGAATTACTTCCAAGTCGCGGAAGTAGCATCTAGCCCTCTAGATAGCTTCCATGTCTGATATCACCCTGCTGCTAGGTCACGCAATTTGAATGCAGCCAACACTACTAACTCTGTTGCTGACACGTGCATAACCCTAACCACTCTGGCTATCCTCACTAGAAAATCCTGAGGATCCTCTCCTGTACGGGATCCAGTAAAGGCTGGAGGCTCTAGTCGGATAAAATCCCTGATCCTGGATCCAGTATCTCCTTTGACATCTGCACTATGCTGTCTAGACTGAGCAACTACAACACTGGTCAATAATCTGATGGCATCCCTCACTTCCTGCCCCTGACTATCAGGCTGAGGAGCTGGAGGTATGGAAGCTGCAGTACCTCTAATATCGCCCTGAACTGAAGGGATCTATGAAGCCTCAGATGGAGCCTCAGGTCTGAACTCCTCACTCTCATCTACCTCAGGTGGCACTCTACTACTACCCTGGCAGGTAATAGCATTTCCCTTATAGGTAGCTGTTAGTTTCTTCGGCGACATCGCTTTGCTGAAAACACTATTGTTAGAGAGCTGAATTCTA
This sequence comes from Petunia x hybrida, assembly GCA_037355625.1. NCBI lineage: Eukaryota > Viridiplantae > Streptophyta > Magnoliopsida > Solanales > Solanaceae > Petunia > Petunia x hybrida. The sequence continues at coordinate 11,664,807 of JBBBVM010000162.1, forward strand.
TAATCATGGCTTTATCGCACGATCTAGAGAAGAAAGAAAGACAACTGTCTTGAAGTGCTTTGTAGCCTCCTGTTCAAAAGTATGGCGCGCAACATACTCCTGAGCAAAACTCTACTAGACACAGCCTGTAGACACCCCTAGAACTTAACTGCTCTGATACCACTTTTGCCACGACCCGACCTAGGGTCGCGACGGACGACCAACACTAAGTGTCGATCATCACTAATCCTGCTGATAATCTTCTAGCCATGAATAAACTGATAAATAGAATAAGCATAAACCTAACTGATAAAAATTATGCAATGCAAAAAGCTGACAAGGCTAGCATAAGCTGACATACATAACATACTGACTGCACCACACATGGACATATCTACAGGCCTCTAAGAGTGATGAACTAAATATACAAAGGACAGGACAAGGCTCCGCCATATCCAAACTGGCTGACTGTACACATACCAAAAGATAAGTAACTCCGAGAGTAAGCGGAGTGACTCCAATAGCTGATAGATGGCCTACTAACATGGTCCAAGCGTTGATCTATCTGCACCTGCGCGGAATGAAACGCAGCGCCCCAGAAAAGGGCGTGAGTACAATATGTACCAAGTATGTAAGGCATGAGCATATAATATATTATAGCTGAATAAAACTGTAAGGCCGGAATCTAAATATGTAAATATGAGCTGGAGCATAGCAATATAGCTGGAAATCTGAAGAACGTACTAAACATGATCTGACTATAAACTGATGATAAGACCCAAACCCCCACAAGACCTTTCACTCGGAGCCAAGCTATGGATATCCAAGCAGTACACCTATACTTGGTGATTAAGGGACTAGAAGAAGGAAGCGATTGGAAGCCGTTCCGAGTGCTTAAAGTGCAAGGGGAGTAGCCCAGTCATCCAGGCGCTCCGCCTGAACATCCAGGCGCTCCGCCTGAGGAAGCCTACGCCTGGGCACTCTGCCCAAACTCTGGGCGCCCCGCCTAGGCCACCCCACTGATCAAAATCTCGGGCGCTCCACCTAAAACGCTGAAGCACGGGATTCTAGCTAGTGTTTTGTCTATTTTGACCCTACGTGGTCTTTTACTCCTAAGCCTAAGTGTGGGCATATTAGACCTTTCAATAGATGCCTAAAAACACCTATAAATAGCTAGATAGCTTGTTATTTTCATTAGCTTACCTTGATGATTAAAAATACACTTGTGTTGAAGAGTTGAACTCTTATTGAATGAAACCTTGAATGGGACTTGTTCTTCCTCTAGCGGATCTAGATGAATTCCAATTCCCCCGACCATTCTACTTGCGTGCTCACGTTAGCTCGAGGGTAGTTGCCTAGCGTAGGTGTTCTTGACCTTCTCTCGGGGTGTAACGGAACGGGTTCTCCGTTGCTACTTGAGATTTGTGATCGAGATACGTCTCATTCCTATCTTTTTATTTTTCCGCGTTTGATTTTTATCAGCTTGGTATCAGAGTAAGGTTCGTGTATAGTTTCTACGAACCTCGATCCTTGATTCTTCGTGCTTAGGTTAGTTTGTTTAGATTTCTTGTTGTTGAAGTTATTGCAAAAAGAAAATTACAAAAAAAAATTGAAAAACTGAAAAATTCAAAAAAATTGGTGTAACTTTTTGGTGTTTGTGATTGTTGAAGTGGGTGTTATAGATTCTTAATCCTTGTTGAAAACTTGACGATTGGGTACCGAAATTGTTTGGATTGGATTGAATTGAAAATTGAAAACCCCAAATATTGTTAAGCCCTCCCTTGTTCTTGATGAATTTGATTGATTTTGGGTTGTGTGATTGTGGGGTTTTGGAATTGATTATTGGGAATTGATCTCTATTGAAAACCGAACAAATTGAAATAAGAATCGTGTAATTCGGAGTTCGGTAACATAGTTTTTGGAGAATCAAAACCCACCCTTGAACCTGGAAACCCATGTTGAAATCCCAAACTTGAAAACTTTGAATCTTGATTGAACATTATTTGTTGGTTGTTTGGGTGTGAAATTGATTGGGGATTGAAGGTTGTATCAAGGAACAACTTTGAGTACCTTGAATTTGGCCAAAACACCTTGAAATCGGCCTAGAAATTGGACTGAAAACGAAGAACACGGAGTAGAAACCCCAAGTGTTCTTCGTGCAGGCGCTCCGCCTAGACCTTTGGGCGCTCCGCCTGAACTGCTTTTGCTCCAGGCGCTCCGCCTAACCTCTGGGCGCTCCGCCTGCCCAACCCCACTGCACCATTTTCTTCAGGCGCTCCGCCCAACCTCTTGGGCGCTCCGCCTAACATCCTGAAGGGTTGAATTTGGGTAGTTTCTTCTAGGTTTGCTTGTTCTTCGTTGTCTAACCTCTTATTAGTGCCTATCTAAGTAATCTTTCTACTTAATTAGCACTAATCTTTCATTGCTTTTAGGTGAATTCGTGCATTAGTTGGAGAGTAGAATCCCAAGAAGACTCGTAGATTCTTTTTGATTCAAGTCCTCACTTCAAAGTGCCTAGCTTTCATTGAGTCCCATTAACTCCACTCACCCCGGAGTGTGTTTGACTCGTGAATAGTTAGGTTGAGTTGAGGAATTGCTACTCATCTACGTGAAGCTTTGGAACTACAAGTCGAGTGAAATATCCACCACCACTAAACGAGAGAACCGAGTGATCTCAAGTGAGGGAGTGTGTGAGGTTGTTTTGCTAACGTTTGTTACTTGTGTAGGTATAATGTCTACCGAAGGAGAAGATTTTGCTAAGAGCGCCCTTGCTACTATCCTTGCCAAATTGGATAGTATGAACTTGAGGATTGAAAGCCTTGAGAGGGTGAACTCTAGTGCTCTAGTTGAGCAAAGGACTTCCAATGTCCAATCGGAGAAAGGGACCCCGAGTGTCCATGTTGAGAAAGGGACCCCGAGTGTCCAAGTTGAAGTCTCAAGTACTCCTAACTTTACCCCGGAGCAAGTTAGCCATGTCATTGAATTGCTCAATCAACAACGGGTAAAGGATGATCGAGAGAGACTTGATCAAGTGTTGGGCAATCCCCAACGAATGGGCATTCCCCGTATCTTGGATAACCCTCCAAGAAACATTCCACTACTAAAACCCATCCGAAATGTGAAACCTCTTGAGCAAGCCGATGAAGCTCAAGAAGGGGAGGAAGCCGATTATGGTGATGACGTGTATGGGTTTGATGATCACTTTCAACCGAGGCGAGGTATGAATTGGGGTCGAAATGTGGATAGAGGTAGGGGCCGAGGTCGAGGGCCACCTGTGGGATATGTTGGTGGGAATGCTAGAAGGGAGTATGGTGTGAATGAAGATCACTATGGGGGCCAACCTGAACCTTTCCGTGGGGGTCGTGACAACACCAACCTCAATAGTGTGAAGCTTAATCTCCCAACCTTTAAAGGGAATTGTGATCCGGAGGCTTACATTGAATGGGTGCTACATATGGAGAGATTGTTTGACACAAATGAGATGACCGATGAGAAGAAAGGCACTTATGCTATTTCATCATTTGAATCCTATGCATCTACTTGGTGGGAATCCGTCAAGAGATCAATGAGGAGAGAGGGAATCCCCGTGAATGTGGGATGGAATGACTTGAAGGGTATCATGAGTATCAAGTACATCACTCCTAGATATCGTCAAGAGCAACTCAAGAAACTTTATGAGTTGAAGCAAGGTGTCAAGACGGTGCATGAATATTATGATGAGTTTGAAAGAACTCGAATGGCCTTGGATATGGACACCGAAGATGAGGAGCAAGCCGTGATCCGTTTCATGAATGGCTTGAGCTATGATATAGCTTCACAATTGAGATTGCATGCCTATCTTTCACTTCAAGAAGTCCTTGGTGCCGCTATTCAAGCCGAGCAATGGCTTGATAAAGAGAAGTCCAACCGATACAAGAGCAACACTTCTACTTCCATGAACAAGCAAAAGGATTGGAAAAATCCTACTCCCAATGTAAGATTCACAAATGCAAGTGGCCCTAGTGGAGCAAGTGCTAGCAAAGATGTGAAGAAGCCATTTGAGAAGTACCCACCCAATGTTGGAGGTAATTCTAAATCCTAATTGAATACCCCTACTTCTTCTTCCATTCAATGTCACAAATGCAAGGGGTATGGACATTTTGCTAAGGAGTGTCCTACGAAAAGGACCATGGTTGTTGTTGGTGAAAATGCTTATGAACAAGAGAGTGAACCGGAGGGAGATAAGGGAGTAGAGGGAGATGAGGGAGTAGAGGATGATGATCATTATGAAGCGGTGGAGGATGACGAGCCTCATACTTTTCTAGTTGTGATGAGGAGTTTAGGAGCTATGATAGTGGAGGATGGAGAAACCTTACAAAGGGAAAACCTATTTCATGCTAGATGCCGAGTCGCGGGTGTTGTATACACTATGATCATTGACTCCGGAAGTTGTGCTAATATTGTGAGTCAATCACTAATTACCCAACTAAAATTGCCTACCTTGAAACATCCCAAACCATATCGCCTACAATGGCTTAGTGAATGTAGGGAGTTAAAGGTGGTGAAACAAGCATTGATCAAGTTCAAAGTGGGTAATTATGTGGATGAGCACTTGTTCGACGTAGTGCCTATGCAAGAATGCCACCTTCTCTTTGGAAGGCCTTGGCAATTTGACCGACAAGCAGTCCATGATGGTCGTGTCAACACTTACACGATCAAGCATGAAGGAAGGAAATTTGTGTTGAAGCCCTTAACTCCCAAACAAGTGAGTGATGACTACAAGCGGATGAGGGAGTTAAAGGAGGCGGCAAAGGCAAAGTCTATCGTTGAGACTAGCCCTTTGTCCAAAAGCATGGTGGCAATCCCACCTTCTTCTACCGGTGGCATATGTGCCATGATGCAACCGGGCGAGATCCTAAGAGGAAATGATGGCACCAAGTTTCTCCTATGCCTAGTGCACAAAGGTATGATCCTTAACTCTTATTGTGATTTTTCTTCTAACCCTTTGCCTAGTGTGTTTGAGAATGTCCTGAAGGATTTTGGGGACATGTTCCCGGATGAGATGCCGGATGGATTACCTCCTTTGAGGGGTATTGAACACCAAATAGACTTTGTCCCAGGATCTCAAATCCCAAACAAGCCGGCTTATAGGAGCAATCCGGAGGATATGAGAGAATTGCAAAAGCAAGTTGATGAATTTCTCACTAAAGGCTTAGTGAGGGAGAGCTTGAGTCCTTGTGCCGTACCCGTGATCCTTGTTCCCAAAAAGGACGGCACTTGGAGGATGTGTGTTGATTGTCGGGCCGTGAACAAAATAACGGTAAAGTACCGTCATCCCATTCCCCGACTTGATGATATGTTAGATGAATTAAGTGGTTCATGTGTGTTTAGCAAAATTGACCTTAGGTCCGGCTACCATCAAATCCGGATGAAACCCGGGGATGAATGGAAAACCGCATTCAAGACCAAGTTTTGTCTCTATGAATGGTTGCTGATGCCCTTTGGGCTCTTCAATGCACCTAGCACTTTCATGAGGCTAATGAACCATGTTATAAAGCCATTCATCAACAAGTTTGTGGTCGTCTACTTTGACGATGTATTAATCTATAGTAAATCAATAGACGACCATGTTGATCACCTTAGGCAAGTGCTTGAAAAGTTGAGAGCTGAAAAGCTCTATGCTAATTTTAAAAAGTGTGCCTTTGGTGTTGAGAAGGTAGTCTTCCTTGGGTTTGTTGTGAGTGCCCAAGGAGTGGAGGTGGATGAGTCTAAGGTAGAGGCCATACGTGATTGGCCTACTCCTACTACCGTGACTCAAGTGAGGAGCTTTCATGGTCTTGCTAGCTTTTATAGATGATTTGTGAAAGACTTTAGCTCCATTGCCGCTCCACTCACCGAATTGGTGAAGAAGGACCAACCTTTTGTTTGGGGAGAGCCTCAAGAGAAAGCCTTCCAAGAATTAAAAAGTAGGTTTAGTACCGCCCCTCTATTGCAATTGCCCGACTTCGGAAAGGCATTTGAGGTTGAATGTAATGCCTCGGGGGTGTGAATTGGTGGTGTTTTAATGCAAGATGGCAAACCCATCGCCTACTTTACTGAGAAATTGAAAGGGGCCTCATTGAATTACTCTACGTATGACAAGGAGTTGTATGCCCTTGTGAGAGCTCTTGCCTATTGGCAACACTACCTTTGGCCTCGAGAATTTGTAATCAAGAGTGACCATGAGTCACTCAAGCATTTAAGAGGCCAAGAGAAGCTAAACAAGAGGCATGCCAAGTGGATTGAATTCATTGAGTCTTTTCCCTATGTTATCCAATACAAGAAAGGGAAAGACAATGTTTTGGCGGATGCGCTTTCTAGAAAGTTTGCTCTAGCCACCACTCTCACCTCTAAGCTCATGGGATTTGAGAGCATTAAATTGATGTATTCTCATGATCCAAAGCTGAAGAGTGTCCATGACGCTCTAGAGAAAGGGGAGAGAGTAGAGAAATACCAATGTGTTAATGGATATATCTTCAAAAATGGTAGAGTGTGTATACCCGAGTCCTCTTGGAGGGAGTTGCTTGTGCATGAGGCACATTGCGGGGGACTCATGGGTCATTTTGGCACAAGAAAGACTTTGGCAATTCTTAAAGAACAATTTCATTGGCCAAAGATGGGGGTGCAAGTGGAAAAGTTTTGCAACAGTTGCCTTGAGTGCAAGCGTGCTAAATCCAAAGCCCACCCCCATGGGTTGTATACCCCTCTCCCCGTACCTACTAGTCCGTGGTTGGACATCTCAATGGACTTTGTTATGGGATTAATGATGCAATACGAACCAGGCTCACCTGTTCGATTCATCAAGCAAGTCCACCGAGGAGTCACATGGCGCCCACGATCAAAGTGTGGCCGGAATGGAAGATGCCGAAGACTGCCTCGACGAGCAACAACTTTGGAAATCCACCGATCAGACAACAAGTGACCGGTGTTGACACTGACTTCGGGGAGCTGTGAGATCGAGCACAACTAACGATCAAGTTTGAGCCCGAAGCTGAAAGCAACCGGATCGAGGAAGAGCGACGCCGAACAGAGAATCGATCAAAGGGCTACAAGTGTGCCCGAGGCAAGGGTGTTCGAGTCCAAACGTGACCGAGGCAAACAAGCGTCCGAAGACAACGTGTTCGAGCTGAGCTGCCGAACACATAAGCTACTCTAGCCCTGCGTGGCTTTATCTCATTGGTCACCTGTGACCACTTTACTATTTTGCCCCTTTTATTGTCTGTATAAACTCCTAGCATAGCTCATTAGGAGATAGTTTTTAGTTGATATTGAATTGAGAGAATAGAAATAGAATTGGCCGAGCCATTCTTGTTTGAAGCCCGAGGCTTCGTGTATGCCTTCTATGGCTTGGAACCGAAATGGATTTCATCACTAGTATGAATCCTTGTTAGGTTCAAGTTTCCTTTTCTCCCTTGGATAATCAATCATGATTTGATTCGGATTATCCATTCTTTCTTCTATTTCTGTTCTCCCCCTTCCCCGATTTCTTGTTATCTTTGTTTCTTACTGTTTCCGCATCTTTACTTCGTCGTTTCCGCGTCTTGTTGTTGTCTCCGATTGCAAGGTGTAAACCCACGGGTTTGCATTGCATCAGTTTGGTATCAGAGCAAGGCTTGGATTTCGTTCCTACGAATCCACGTTTCTTGTTCAATCTATCTTTACTTTCTGTTGGTGTTCTTATTTTACAAAAAAAAAAAAAAAAATGTAAAAAGAAGAAAATTCAAAAATTTGTGTTGACTGATTGATTGTTGGATTAAACAGTCATATATTTGGATTCACCACTGTCTTAGGATCAATTTGGATACCCGACGTACATCGTTTGTAACTAGGGTTTTTCCTTCAATTTTTTGACTGTTCTTGACGTGGTGAAGTTGAAAATCGAACCCCAGTTGTGTTTGGTGTTTACCGATGAAAACTGGAGGTTGTTGAGGTATTTGGGTCGATTTTTGTGCTTAAAATCGAAGTTCCACTGCTATAGACACTGTCCGTACGCCGGAAGCGTGTTGACATTGTTGACAGTGTACGGACAACGTGAGTTGTGTTTTTAGCTCCGCTTGGAACTGGAGTGATCTCCGACGTTGTAAAACCGGAGACGACCCAAATCTTGAGCTTAATCTGTTGTTAGTGGACTGTGAACAAATCTTGATATTGTCCGTACACCGGAGTAAAAGTTCACTGTTCCATTAAAGAAGAAAGGGGTAAATTGTCAAAATCTAAAACCCCAGGTGAAAAGTTGTCGGCTAAAAACGGGAAAGCGGATAAGGTTAAACCCTATCTGAACCGAGGAGGAAACACTTGTACCGAGGTCACGTGTTCGGTGAATTCCGAAGCGAAACCGAGGAGGAGGTAGATTCTCTTAGGATTTCACTTTTCTTGTGTCCGAATATTCTCGATAGTGGATCTCTAGAGTAATTCTTTCTACTCGAGGTCGTACTATCGAATCTGAGCTTATAAGAACTCGTGCGTGGGGTGACCGAAGTCCAATTTCGTAGAAAATTCTTTTGACTCCCTGTGCGCAGTTAAATTAGCTACCGTTCCATCGAGTCATATAAACTCCTTCCGAACCTAAGTTTGGAAAGTACTAGTTGTGATTTATCACTTCGGTTTCCTAACAAGGAGGCAAGGCCAACTTGAGTGGAAAAAGGCTAAGTGGTGAGAACAATAGAGTGAGGTCACAAAAGCCAACGACCTTGAGTGTAAACACGAGTGGAAAGAAAATTGAGCGAACATTACTCGAGTGATACACGTGAGGGAGTGAATTTGTGAGGTCCTTTACTCTTATTTGTTTCAGCTATGTCTTCGGATGATGGTAGCTACGGAGGGTATGATTCGTGTGGAGATGATGGAGACTATGGTTCCTACGGAGGTGATGATTGTTATAATGACACCGGGGACTATGGCTCTTACGAGGACGAAGCAGGTCACTATGGTGAATACGAAGACGAAGAAGACTACGAAGCCTGTGAAGATGAACGAGAAGAATCTTTTGCTTCGGGTCAAGAATACGAAGGTAGTGACGCTTCGAGGTACGATGACTCTACTTACTCTCATTGTGATGACCTTGAATATGATGAGTGTGACATCGAGGAAGTCGACGACGAAGTTCACGGAGCAAACTATTTGATGTCTTCTTCTGTCGGTGTCTCGTGTGGAGCACAAGAGAGTAGTAGAACCCCTTCCATCGGGATGGGAGGAGGTGGTAGAGGTTGTTCCATGGGAGGAGGAAGATTTGCAACTTATAGTCGTGGCACATGATTCAATGCTTCCAAGTCCTATGGAAAGGGTGGCTCGAGGAGCGCTGGTGGTTATGGACCCGAGGAGGGTAGAGGAGGTTTCTACCGAACTCCTTCTTCGAGGAGAAGTTCTTACGGGTTCTATGCTAAAACTCCTTCCTCGACTTTCAACAAAACTTCTAATGTTGGAAGAATGAAAGGAAGTGGGAGTTACTCTAGTGGTGCTACCACTAATGGAGAAATAAGGAGAACCCACGGATTGGGATACTCAAGTTCATACTTGGATCTTCCTATCCGAAACTTGGGTAGAAGTAGGTTCGCTGTTGAGGTGAATGGTTATGGAGGAAATTTGCTCAAGATTGGAGGTACCGATGTCAATTGCATTAGCGCTTATTTGGTACGGATCCTAAAAATACCATGCTATAAATTGAAGCATCCTTATACATATAAGGGAGTGAGTGTTTCGTATGAGGCTCGAGTACTCATATCTCATGGAGATTATAGAGAGTATGCTTGGTGTGACGTATATTCCATGCCCGATCTTGATGTTTGGCTGGGAGACCCATGGGTGCACAGCAAGCAGATGCTATATATCGATGAGAGGGATGTGTACCTTGTGTACAACAGAGAGCTGCAAATGGCTTATACGTTCACACCCCACGGGTTGAAGGGAAAGATGTCCAGTAGTGCATATGCTTCGGTGTTACAAATGAGAAAAGAGCGAGAACTCCAATCCAGGATCGAAAGAGTACCATCGAGGAGTCCTACGACCACAAAGAGCAGTGGGAAAAGTGCAAGAAAAGAACCGACCGAAGTCAGTACTGTGAACCTGAAGCCACAAACTTCGAAGTTAAGTGGTTCCTCGATAACGAAGAATGAGACCTCGGTTGATGAGTCTTCGAGTCCTAGACTTCGGGTCGATGTCAAAGTTCCACCTACTCCAGCTATGGGTATTCTTGGTCCCCGACCAAACTCACCCGAATATGAGAGACAAAAGATAGAGAGGAGTAAGGGAGTGACCGGTGACAACTCTCGAGAGGAAAAAGGAGAGGCTGTGAAGAGTGATGTGAGTGAGTTGTCACCACCCAAACCCACACCTGCCCTTGAAAGAAAAATGAGGGAAAAGAAAGAGGGAAAAAGAATCGATGAGAGTGAGGACACCCCTTATTCTAACATTAACCTCTTATCTTCTCCTTCTACTTGTTCGAACTCTTGTGCAGGAACTCTTGGAGGCAAACCGATAGAACCTCAACTCTGTACCGAAGTAGATAGACAAGGTGAAGAAGATCTTTCATGTGAGCTCCACGGAGAAGAAACTACTTATGAGACTTCGGAGACAGTGAGAGAAACCGAAGGTCACTCCGAGGTAAGTGTTCGATTTCCTTCCCGTGAGCATGATACTTCCTTGTCTTGTGAAATTGTATGTGAAAACTCTATGCTAGTTGATGATTTGTATGATTACAATGTGTTTTCAACTAGTGTAGATTCGAATGGTCAACTTGTGAGTGAATGTGAACCACTAGTTGAGAGAATTGATATGCCACATCATGATGTGAGCTCGATCTTCATCGAATCTCTCTTTAGTGATGAAGTTGTAGTTGACCTTACTTGTGACCCTTGTTATGACACACCACCAATCTTTGATAAAGGGGAAAATGAGTTGTTTGATCATACCCTTGTTGAAATTATTGCCTATGGTGGATCTGTGTGTTGTAGTGAGGAAGATGATACCCTTGAGGAGTCCTTAGTGGATGAGTTGGATCGGATTATATTCGATGACTCCTCAAGTGTGGACGATGACCTGGGTTCGGATGCACCTTTGACGGGTAGTGAACTTATTTTCACTAACCCTCTGTTCGAAGGAGATGGTGATGAGCATCCGACTCGAGGAGAACCACCTCGGTTTGAAAGGTTTAACCCCGTAGATAATCCATTATTTGAGACCTTCTTCGGAAGTCTGTCTAAAGAGAAGGATTGTCTTGGAGTTCATTTGGGAGGTGAAAAGCTCTCTCTTGGTGTGAATAAGATTGCTTTTAAGAAGGGGAGTGGAGTATTCGATGTTGGTTGTCGTGTCAATCATTTTACTTACTCCATTCCACATGTTGATCACACCTCGAGTATAGTGCATACCGAAGTCCATAAGCCCCATGTTGATAGAAGTGAATTGAGGGCTCGGTGTGTTGACTACGAATTTAGAGGTGATAGGGCCTTTGATCGTTACATCTTGCATGTAAAGTGTCCTATTGATCTCTTCGTGTACTTAAGTGTTCGGTACGATTCCTTTTTGAGCCAAGAACTTGTTGTTTCCTTCGGAAACATAGGCTGTTTGATTAGTATTGATGCTTGGCTCTATCATAAGAGTGTGTTTTCCACTCTTAAACAGTAACCTACTTTCGAAGTAGGAAGCTTTGTTTGTCTTTGCCTTGTTGCAGGTCTTGCCGGTTTGATTTCGAGGACGAAATCCTTTCAAGAAGGGGAGGATGATGCAACACGAACCAGGCTCACCTGTTCGATTCATCAAGCAAGTCCACCGAGGAGTCACATGGCGCCCACGATCAAAGTGTGGCCGGAATGGAAGATGCCGAAGACTGCCTCGACGAGCAACAACTTTGGAAATCCACCGAGCAGACAACAAGTGACCGGTGTTGACACAGACTTCGGGGAGCTGTGAGATCGAGCACAACTAACGATCAAGTTTGAGCCCGAAGCTGAAAGCAACCGGATCGAGGAAGAGCGATGCCGAACAGAGAATCGATCAAAGGGCTACAAGTGTGCCCGAGGCAAGGGTGTTCGAGTCCAAACGTGACCGAGGCAAACAAGCGTCCGAAGACAACGTGTTCGAGCTGAGCTGCCGAACACATAAGCTACTCCAGCCCTGCGTGGCTTTATCTCATTGGTCACCTGTGACCACTTTACTATTTTGCCCCTTTTATTGTCTATATAAACTCCTAGCATAGCTCATTAGGAGATAGTTTTTAGTTGATATTGAATTGAGAGAATAGAGATAGAATTGGCCGAGCCATTCTTGTTTGAAGCCCGAGGCTTCGTGTATGCCTTCTATGGCTTGGAACCGAAATGGATTTCATCACTAGTATGAATCCTTGTTAGGTTTAAGTTTCCTTTTCTCCCTTGGATAATCAATCATGATTTGATTCGGATTATCCATTCTTCTTCTATTTCTGTTCTCCCCCTTCCCCGATTTCTTGTTATCTTTGTTTCTTACTGCTTCCGCATCTTTACTTCGTCGTTTCCGCGTCTTGTTGTTGTATCCGATTGCAAGGTGTAAACCCACGGGTTTGCATTGCATCAATTACCAAGGACTAGGGGGGGGCCATGATAGCATTTATGTTGTTGTGGATAGGTTCTCCAAAATGGCTCACTTCATTCCATGCAAAAAATGTGATGATGCTCAACATGTTGCTTCTTTGTTTATTGAGAATGTTTTCAAGTTGCATGGTGTGCCTCAAACTATAGTGAGTGATAGGGACACCAAGTTCCTAAGCCATTTTTGGAGGAGTTTATGGGGTGCTTTAGGCACCAAGCTCTTGTTCTCCACGTCCCACCACCCACAAACGGATGGGCAAACCGAGGTGGTAAATCAAACTTTGGGTGCTCTCCTTAGAGCCATGACCCGAGGTAAGGCCGGGACTTGGATTGATCGTCTACCTCTTATGGAGTTTGCCTACAATCGCACATTGCATAGCATGATAGGCATGACTCCCTTTGAGTGTGTCTATGGTTTTAACCCCTTGATTCCCCTTAATCTAACCCCTTTGCCAAGGGAAATGGTTGTTAATTTTGAAGGTAAAGCTAGAGCCAAGGCCTTGATGGAGCTACATGCTAAGGCAAAGAAGAATTTGGAGGAAGCTTATGCAAAGTGTGGCCTCCAAGAAAAACACGGGACGCAAGAAGGTGGAACTCAAGAAGGGTGACTATGTGTGGGTGCCCTTCCGGAAGGAAAGGTTTCCAAACCTTAGGAAAGGGAAGTTGGCACCCCGGGGAGATGGCCCATTCCAAGTGCTTTCCAAGATAAACAACAATGCCTATGTGGTCGACTTTCCAAGTGAGTATCCAGTTTCTAATACTTTCAATGTCTGTGACTTGGTTCCTTTAGATGTAGGTAGTGAATGATGAAGAAGAGGTCGTGGATGATGCTTCAATTTTGAGGACGAAATCCTCTCCAGAAGGGGAGGATGATAAGACCCAAACCCCCACAAGACCTTTCACTCGGAGCCAAGCTAAGGATATCCAAGGAGTACACCTACACTTGGTAAGGAAGGGACTAGAAGAAGGAAGCGATTGGAAGCCGTTCCGAGTGCTTAAAGTGCAAGGGGAGCAGCCCAGTCATCCAGGCGCTCCGCCAGAGAAAGCCTAGGCCTGGGCGCTCCGCCCAAACTCTGGGCGCCCCGCCTAGGCCACCCCACTGATCAAAATCTCGGGCGCTCCGCCCAAATCCCGGGCGCTCCGCCCAAAACGCTGAAGCACGGGATTCTAGCTAGTGTTTTGTCTATTTTGACCCTACGTGGTCTTTTACTCCTAAGCCTAAGTATGGGCATATTAGACCTTTCAATAGGTGCCTAAAAACACCTATAAATAGCTAGATAGCTTGTTATTTTCATTAGCTTACCTTGATGATTGAATATACACTTGTGTTGAAGAGTTGAACTCTTATTGAATGAAACCTTGAATGGGACTTGTTCTTCCTCTAGCGGATCTAGATGAATTCCAATTCCCCCCGACCATTCTACTTGCGTGCTCACGTTAGCTCGACAGTAGTTGCCTAGCGTAGGTGTTCTTGACCTTTTCTCGGGGTGTAACGGAACGGGTTCTCCAATGCTACCTGAGATTTGTGATCGGGATACGTCTCGTTCCTATCTTTTTATTTTTCCACGTTTGATTCTTATCAACTGAAGTCTAGCTGAATCTGAAACTGAAGACTGAGCTGAACTATACTGATAAATAACTGTAATATGACTAATAAATGGTAACTAGAAACTGGAACTGATAACTGTCAACTGATCCTGACGCTAAGAATTGGTGGCTGATAACTGAGAACTGATAATTGGTACTGAGCTAAAACTGATTTGTTATCTGAACTGGTACTTGTCTGGTGTTTGGGCTATATTCCCCAAATCAGGTAACTGAACATCTAAACTAGTACCTGTCTGGTGTTATGGGCTGTATCCCCCCAAATCAAGTAACTGAAAACCTGAACTAGCCTCATGTATAATCATGCAGTGGATACTGTGGCTATATACGCGTATATAACAAACCTGGTGGGTGTTGTGGGCTATATCCCCCCAGCCAGTAATATCTAGTCTCTCTGGTCAGAGTGTGTGAATGATACGCGGTCACACTAGGTGTTCAACTCCCGCCTGAACCACAGGGGCTGTATCCCCCAAACGGGTAGTATCACAAGCGATCGGACTGTGTGTCCAATGTCCAGCCTCTGTGGGGGACTCCAAATCACACATAATATGATCACAATATAAGCATAAGCATGTATGAGGCATAACACATGTGAAAACAATAGATATGGACTCAAGGAATGATAAGAAAACTCTTGATAGAATTATAGACACAACCTAGAACTCTGAATTTGTTACTCTTTTTGAATTTCTATAAAAATTTCGGCAGAGTTTCCCCTGAAACTGGATGATCCGCAAAAACAGAACCAGCACTATACTATACACGGGAATGGATACACGGATAAACTTATAATATAAAAATGTTAAACGAATAACAAGATGAGACAATAGGATGACATAACAAATCAGCAGATAGAATGTCTGGACAGCACCACTATCCAGACTTTCAACCTAATTATCAGAGTATAGATCAAAGCTATAGACTTCATGGTCTTCATGAAAGTTGTAGATATATGTCTTAGGATTCTGTGGATTCTTAAATAATCTTAATATCAATTTTGTACTAGGAGTTATTATCAATATACTAACAGTTGTCCAAAGATCAAAATGATTTTCCAAATTTTGAAATGTTTTGTCTTGCTGATTCGGACGTCTTTCACCTTGGATTTTACTACCAAATTAAGTATATACAAGGTTCCCTTGATGATATACAATTACCTAACAAGAAAAACCATTTTTGGAAGTAATTCTAGAACTTAAGCTATAGACGAAATTAAAGGTAGCATAATGTTACCTTAATCGCGTAGAGCATTTTGACGCAATCTGTCTTCAATTTCGAGTTACGATTGACGTCCTTCTTCAAAATCATAAAAGGGGATTAAACCTTCAACAACACACTGTTTCTATCGTTTATATTCTGGAAATGACGAAAAGAATACATGTTTTTCCTTTTATAGTCGAAACATTTCAGTTCTAGCCCTCTTTTGCGCTTATGTCCCTTTTTCTGGCCTGACTTCTGATGCTCATATTTTTTTTTTATCTATACGTTGTATAAGCAAACCGTCAAAAGTGTTGGAAACTAAACTCCAAGACCTTTAATTTGGTATATGATATGTCCCCAAAAGACTTCATATAACACACGAAATTAATTGCTGAAAAATCTTCGTTACAAGGCAATTCCTTAGTCGGTTTTTCCGCAACTTAAATTCGACTTTTCCCAAACTTTATATTCTATATATAAACATCTTATATCATAATATTATGACTTTAAACTCACTTAAATCATTCTTAACATGTCATTAGAATGATATACGTCACTTTAGACATACGGGGTGTAACAATCGCCTAGTTGAATTGAGGCCTCTTGACTTTGGGCCGCCCATAAAAAGGGCGGACCGCCTACTTTTGGAGCTTGGACCGCCCACTCTGCAGTGGAGGGAAATGGGCGGACCGCCTACTCGCACTGGGCGGGGCGCCTTGTTGTTTTGTCTGGACGGGAATTCCATGTATAATTCCTATTTTGGCCCTACGAGGCTTGTATTGCTTTTATGATATTTGAGGGCTTTTTAGTTATTTCACAAGGGGTTAGGAAAAACTATAAATACACCCCTTAGACATTTTCTTCATAAGTTAGACATTATTGTACATAGAATTATGAAGAGAGAACATTAAAGAGGCCGAGCCCTTCGAGTTCGAAGCTTGAAGCTTCTTGTATTGGAGATTCGACACCTAGTTTGAATCCGTTGTAAGGTTCAAGTTTCCCTTTCTCCCTTTGAATTCAATCAGTGTATGTGAATTTAATTCGTTTCTTTCTTCTATTTCTTGCCTTCCTAGTCTTGAATTTCTCGGTATCTTTTAGATATCACGTTATCTATTTTATTGCTTCCGCATATTTGTCTCGTGGTTAGCTTCCGCGTCAGAGATGCCTAGTGTTCTTCCTCCATTGAGGTGGATTGAGTACCAAATTGATTTTTTTTGGGGCCCCAAATCCCAAACAAGCCGGCCTTTAGGAGCAACCTCAAAGATACAAAAGAGTTGCTAAAACAAGTGGATGAGTTGCTCAACAAAGGCTTGGTTCATGAAAGCTTGAGTCTGCGTGCCGTACTGGTGATTCTTGTGCCTAATAAGGACAAAACATGGAGGATGTGTGTTAATTTCCGTGCGGTTAACAAGATAACGATAAAGTATCGTCATCCCATTCCTAGAGTTGATGACATGCTTGATGAGCTAAGTAGTTCTAGTATCTTTTCTAAGATAAATCTTAGGTCCGGCTACCACCAATTCCGAATGAAACTGGGTGATGAGTGGAAACGCACATTCAAGACCAAGTTTGGTCTCTAGGAATGGTTGGTGATGCTTTTTGGCCTCTCCAATGCTGATGCAGCCCGAACAAGTGTTCAATCCATCGAGGCAAATGACACGAAGCCAAGCCAAGTTGTTGCACGATTTTTTCATTCAATTAGCTTGGACGAGAGAAAGCAACCGTTCCGAAGTTGAGTGGCCGAGCTCAAGATTCGAAGGCTTCATCTATAAGCTTGAGCTCAAAGAAGGGAGCGACCGAACACCCAACCGAACACTCATCATCGACGCTGAAGAGTAAAGACAAAGGAAGAGCATCGGATGTCAAAATATGCAGAGCTGAACAACCAAGCACCGAAGTCAAGAGCTCGAGCTCAAGTGTTTGAATTCAAGTGTTCGGCTGAAGGAGTGACTGAACACTCAACTTATTCAGCCCTGCGTGGCTTACTCTTATTGGTCGTCTGTGACTGTTTTACTATTTTGCCATTAGAATCGTGTATATAAACTTCCTTTTATTTCATTTGTAAGTACCTAGTGTTTGTATGAATGTTGAATTAGCTGAATGCTACTGTGTCTCCAGTGGAGCCGAACCCCGTCGTTGGAATTTATAAGAATTTGTGTCATTCGGTTGGAATCATTTGAACAATCTTCTTCCTTAGTCATTCAATTTGCAAGAAGCATGAGTTCTTCTTGAGGATTGTTGCTTAGCATAGGTGTTTCTCCTTGCTTTCCCGTTGTTTAGACCGAGACTAGTTCCTCGGATTCATTCCAATGAAGCAAGAGATTTGTCTTGCTTCTATCTTTATTTTCTTTTTTTTTTTCGCTGTTTGGTTGCTGAGATTCTTCTTCGATTAAGCTTGCACCATCTTGGTATCAGAGCATGGTTTGAGTTTGTTCTTACAACCCCAATCTTGTTCGTCTTTCTCTCGTGCGATTGTGTCTTACATATTCAGCTTAATCCCCGTTGTTTATTGTTGTTACTGTTGAGTTGTTATTTACAAAAAAAAGTGGAAAAGAAAAATTCAAAAATTTAAGTTTGTTGTTGGTTGTTTAGATTAAACAACCAAGGATTTGGATTCACCACTGTCTGAGGAATCCAATGAGCTCCTATCGTACACCAGTTGGCGATTAGGGTTTCTCGAGGGTTTTGGGCTGCTTTGACGTGGGGGTGTTGTTACAAACCCCAGTCGTGTTTTGGTGGTTGTTATCGAACACTGGTGGTTGTAACCTGATTTCGGTTGAGTTTTTGAGCTAAAAATCTGATGCGGGGCATACCTCAAGGCCGTTCACTAGGAGTCAAGCAAGGTTGATTCAAGACACCCATCTTTACTTGATTTGGAGAGACATGGATGAAGGGTCCGAGAGTAGCCGGAAGATCATGCTTTTGAGTGCCATGGATGGTGGATCAGTTAGGCCACTTGAAGAGACATCCGGAGCACGTTTGGAAGCAAACCAAGAAGCTACAGGAACGGGCGGACCGCCTACTCAACTAGGCGGGCCGCCTACTTTTTGATCACTCTCTGGATCTCAACCAGGCGGACCGCCTCTGTAAAACGGGCGGACCGCCTACTCCAAAGGGGCTGGCCGCCCACTCCAAGTAGGCTGACTGCCTACTCCACAGGGCTGGGCGCCTAGTGGGGTGCCTACTTTGCTGAAGGGTGCGGGAATTCCTAGTTTTATGCTATGTTTTGGACAACTATAGCCCTACGAGGCCTTTATTGTTTTAACCCACTTTAGAGGTATTTTTGAGCTTTCATTACATGCAAGTGAAGTCTATAAATACTTCACAAACCTCTTCAAACCTTAGCTTACCTTGAATTTTATGAATGATGAAAAGAATCTATCTCTTGTTTGGAGAACCCTTTGTCTTGGTTGCTTGAATTCACTAGTGGAACCTAGTTGAGTCTTGAACCGAAAACCCGATCATTCTACTTGCGAGTCCCGGGTGCGACTCGAGGGTGGTTGCGTAGTGTAGGTCCTTCTTGACACCAATACGAGGGTATCTCGGGACTAGTTCCCCGGGGTTACTTCGTAGGGAGTTCGAGTAGTGTCTCGCTCTCCTATCTTTATTGTTTTGTCGTATTGATCCTTATCATCTTGGTATCAGAGCAAGGCTCGGGTTTTGTTTCTACAAACCCCCGACCCTTGATTCTTCGTGCGTAGGTTGGTTTCGATATTAGGTTCTTGTTTGTTATTGAAAAAAAAAATATGTTCATGGATTCTTGGTTTGATAGACCCATTGCGTGATTGTTATTGGGGTTTGTTCCTTATTGGAAACCCGTTCTTTTGGTACCCTAAGCATCCAATTTGAGGTAGAAACACAAGAATTGAAAATTTGAAACCCCTTGAAAAATTGAAAATTTTGAAACCCTAGCTATGAAGATGATGAACATGGTAGATTGCTTGTTTTTGATTGGGGTTTGATAAAAGTTGTTGGGGTTGGTTCTTTGTGCTTGAAACAACATTGGGGTACCTTTGAATTTCTAAAACAACGTGTGAATTGATGAATTTTGGGGTGCGAAACCAAGAAAATCGTGTTTGAAACTGTGCTGAAACCTGCAGTAGGCGGGGCGCCTAGTGAAACGGGCGGACCGCCTGTTTTTGGTGAACTCTCTGGACTTTACAGAGGCGGGGTGCCTACTAGAGTAGGCTGACCGCCTACTCTCCTCTGCAGAGAACCAGGCGGACCACCTAGTCCAAATAGGTGGGGCGCCTACTTCTGTTGGGCGTGGTTTCGGGTAGTTTTTCGTAGGATTTCTTGTTTCTTTGATCGCATTACTTCTAGCTAGTACTTCTTTGAGTAATCTTACCTACTTGAATTGTGCTAGCCCTTCTAAGCTATTAGGAAACTCAAGCCTAGACCGGAGACTAGAATTCAAAGAAGACTCGTAGTCTCTTTTGACTCAAGTCCGCACTTAAAGAGTTTATCGTTCCAATAGAGTCATATCAACTCCACTCACCCCGGAGTGCATTTAGCTTTTGAGTCGAGTGATTAAGTTGAGGTTTACTATTCAACTTAGTGAAGCTTTAGATTCAAGCAAGAGTGAAATAGCCACCACCACTAAACGAGTGATCCGAGTGAAACACTTGTGAGGGAGTGAGTGAGGTTATTTGCTAACGTTTGTTTCTTGTGTAGGTACAATGTCTCTCAAAGGAGAAGACTTCACTAAGAATGCCCTTGCTACTATCCTTGCCAAGTTGGATAGTATGCACTTGAGGATAGAAAGCCTTGAGAGGGTGACATCAAGTGCCCTAGTCGAGCAAGGGACCTCCAATATCCATTCGGAGAAAGGGACCCCGAGTGTCCAAGCTGAAAAAGGGGCCCCGAGTGCCCAAGTTGATGTTGGAGAAGGCACAAGTAGCCCGACCTTTACCCCGGAACAAGTGGCGGAGTTGCTTAATCGCCAACAACGGGTAAGGGAGGATCGTGAACGAATTGACTTATTGTTGGGCAATACCCAACGGGTGACTATTCCAAACTTTATGGGCAATCCCCAAAGGAATGCTCCACTTTCCGGACCGATCCAAAATGTTCAACCTCTTGAGCAAGTTGCACAAGCTCAAGAAGGGGAGGAGGACAATTATCGTGATGATGGGTATGATGCTCATTATCAATTTAGGGGTCGGAATGTGGATAGGGGTCGAGGCCGAGGTCGAGGGCCACCCCATGGGCACTATGGAGGGAATGCTAGGAGGGATCTTGGTGGATATGGGGATCACTTTGGAGGCCAGCCGGAGCCTTTCCAAGGGGGTCGTGACAACAACAACAATAACAATCTTAATAGTGTGAAGATCACTATTCCTCCTTTCAAAGGAAGTAGTGATCCGGCGGAATACCTTGATTGGAAGGTGTCTATGGAGCGTATATTTGACACCAATGATATGCCCGAAGTGAAGAAGACCAAGTATGCTATCTCTACCTTTGAGTCCTTTGCTTCTACATGGTGGGAGTCGGTGAAGAGGTGATAAGAATCAAAAACGAAACGCGGAAATATAGATAAAGAGCGAGACACTACTCGAACTCCCTACGAAGTAACTATGGAGAACTCGTTCCATAATACCCTCGTATCGGTGTCAAGGAGGACCTACACTATGCAACTACCCTCGAGCCACACTTGGGGCTCGCAAATAGAATGATCGGGTTTTCGGTTCAAGACTCAACTAGGTTCCACTAGTGAATTCAAGCAACCAAGAAAGGGTTTCTTCATAAAAAGAGATAAACTCTATTCATCATTCATAAGATTCAAAGGTAAGGTAATGTTTCAAAGAGGCTAAGTGAAGTATTTATAGGCTTCACTTAGTCATACTAAAAGGTCTAAAATACCCCCCAAAGTGGGTTAAAACAAATAAGGCCACGCAGGGCTAAAGTTGGAAGTTCAAATAAAAGTCATTAAAAATCCCGCATGTGGGTCACAGGGGTAGGCGGTCCGCCTAGTAAGGGGAGGCGGCCGCCCAGCAGTCATCAGCTCTCTGGATCTGAGGGAGGCGGTCCGCCTAGGCTGGGAGGCGGTCCGCCCTGAGCCTTTCATGCCTCTGGATTTTGGGAGGCGCCCCGCCTCAGCTGGGAGGCGCTCCGCCTTGTTCTGGAGCCCCTTGGGATGTCTCATTTTGGGTCTCTTGGGCCTCTCCAAGTGTCCTAAAGGATCCTCCATCCACGGCACAACAAAGCATGGTCTTCAAGTTGCTCTCGGGGCCTTCTTCCATACTCTTCCATATCAAGTAAAGATGGATATCTTGGATCAACTTGGCTTGACTCCGAGTGAATGGTCTTGAGGGGGTTTGGGTCTTATCATCCTCCCCTTCTTGAGGAGATTTCGTCCTCGAAATCGAAGTGTCAATCACGACCTCTTCATCATCATGCACGACCCCTTCATTACCTACATTCAAAGGAACCAAGTCACAAACATTGAAAGTATTAGAAACTTGATACTCACTTGGCAAGTCGACCACATAGGCATTGTTGTTTATCTTCGAGAGCACTTGGAACGGGCCATCTCCCCGGGGTGCCAACTTCCCTTTCCTAAGGTTGGGAAACCTTTCTCTCCGGAAGTGCACCCACACATAGTCACCCTTCTTGAGTTCCACCTTCTTGCGGCCTTTGTTTTTCTTGGAGGCAACCTTAGCATAAGCTTCCTCCAAGTTCTTCTTTGCCTTTGCATGGAGTTCAACCAAAGCCTTGGCTCGAGCTTTACATTCAAAATTAACAACCATTTCCCTTGGCAAAGGGGTTAGATCAAGGGGAATCAAGGGGTTAAATCCATAAACACACTCGAATGGGGTCATGCCTATCATGCTATGCAATGTGCGATTGTAGGCAAACTCCATAAGAGGAAGACGATCAATCCAAGTCCCGGCCTTGCCTCGAGTCATGGCTCTAAGAAGAGCACCCAAGGTTCGGTTTACCACTTCCGTTTGCCCATCGGTTTGGGGGTGGTGGGACGTGGAGAACAAGAGCTTGGTGCCTAAGGCACCCCATAAACACCTCCAAAAATGACTTAGGAACTTAGTGTCCCTATCACTCACTATGGTTTGAGGCACACCATGCAACTTCAAGACATTTTCAATAAACAAAGTTGCCACATGTTGTGCATCATCACATTTCTTGCACGGAATGAAATGAGCCATTTTGGAGAACCTATCCACAACAACATAAATGCTATCATGGCCCCCCCTAGTCCTTGGTAATCCCATCACAAAATCCATTGAGATATCCAACCATGGACTAGTAGGTACGGGGAGAGGGGTATACAACCCATGAGGGTGGGCTTTAGATTTGGCTCGCTTGCACTCAAGGCAATTAGCGCAAAATTTTTCCACATGCACCCTCATCTTTGGCCAATGGAATTGTTCTTGAAGAATGGCCAAAGTCTTTCTTGTGCCAAAATGTCCCATGAGTCCCCCGCAATGTGCCTCATGCACAAGCAACTCTCTCCAAGAGGACTCCGGAATGCACACCCTACCATTTTTGAAGATATAACCATCAAACCATTGGTATTTGTCAACTCTCTCCCCTTTCTCTAGAGTGTTATGGACACTCTTTAGCTTTGGGTCATGAGCATACATCAATTTAATGCTCTCAAAACCCATGAGCTTAGAGGTGAGAGTGGTGGCTAGAGCAAACTTCCTCGAAAGTGCGTCCGCCACAACATTGTCCTTCCCTTTCTTGTATTGGATCACATAGGGAAAGGACTCGATGAATTCAACCCACTTGGCATGTCGCTTATTGAGCTTCTCTTGGCCTCTCAAATGCTTGAGTGACTCATGGTCACTCTTGATTACAAACTCACGAGGCCAAAGGTAGTGTTGCCAATGGGCAAGGGCTCTCACAAGGGCATACAACTCCTTGTCATATGTAGAATAATTCAATGAGGCCCCTTTCAATTTCTCACTAAAGTAGGCGATGGGTTTGCTATCTTGCATTAAAACACCACCGATTCCCACCCCTGAGGCATCACACTCAACCTCAAATGCCTTCCCGAAGTCGGGCAATTGCAATAGCGGGGCGGTACTCAACCTACTTTTCAACTCAAGGAAGGCCTTCTCTTGAGGCTCTCCCCAAACAAACGGTTGGTCTTTCTTCACCAATTCGGTGAGTGGAGCGGCAACGGAGCTAAAGTCCTTCACAAATCGCCTATAAAAGCTTGCGAGACCATGAAAGCTCCTCACTTGAGTCACGGTAGTAGGAGTAGGCCAATCACGTATGGCCTCTACCTTAGACTCATCCACCTCCACTCCTTGGGCACTCACAACAAACCCAAGAAAGACCACCTTCTCAACACCAAAGGCACACTTTTTAAAATTAGCATAGAGCTTTTCGGCTCTCAACTTTTCAAGCACAAGCCTAAGGTGTTCAACATGGTCGTCTATTGATTTGCTATAGATCAATATATCGTCAAAATAGACGACCACAAACTTGTTGATGAATGGCTTTAGAACATGGTTCATTAGCCTCATGAAAGTGCTAGGTGCATTGGAGAGCCCAAAGGGCATCACCAACCATTCATAGAGACCAAACTTGGTCTTGAATGCGGTTTTCCATTCATCACCCGGTTTCATCCGGATTTGATGGTAGCCGGACCTAAGGTCAATTTTGCTAAACACACATGAACCGCTCAATTCATCTAACATATCATCAAGTCGGGGAATAGGATGACGGTACTTTACCGTTATTTTGTTCACGGCACGACAATCAACACACATTCTCCAAGTGCCGTCCTTTTTGGGAACAAGGATCACGGGCACGGCACAAGGACTCAAGCTTTCCCTTACCAAACCTTTAGTGAGCAATTCATCAACTTGCTTTTGCAACTCCCTTGTATCCTCCGGGTTGCTCCTATAGGCCGGTTTGTTCGGGATTTGGGATCCCGGGACAAAGTCTATTTGATGCTCAATGCCCCTCAAAGGAGGCAATCCTTCCGGCATTTCATCCGGGAACATGTCACCAAAATCCTTCAAAACATTCTCAAACACACTAGGCAAAGGGTTAGAAGAAAAATCACAATTAGAGTTTAGAACCATACCTTTGTGCACTAGGCATATGAGAAGCTTGTTGCCATCATTTCCTTTTAGGATCTCGCCCGGTTGCATCATGGCACATATGCCACCGGTAGAAGTAGGTGGGATTGCCACCAAGCTTTTGGACAAAGGGCTAGTCTCAACAACCGACTTAGCCTTTGCCACCTCCCTCAACTCCCGCATCCGCTTGTAATCATCGCTCACTTCTTTGGGAGTCATGGGTGGGAGTACAAACTTTTTACCCTCATGCGTCACCGTATAGGTGTTGGCATGACCATTATGAACCACACGTCGATCAAATTGCCAAGGCCTACCAAAGAGTAGGTGGCATGCTTGCATAGGTACGACATCGAACATGTGCTCATCCACATAGTTCCCAATCTTGAATTTGATCAAGCATTGTTTAACCACCCTCAACTCACCACACTCACTAAGCCATTGAAGCTTATAAGGATTTGGGTGTTTCAAGGTAGGTATTTTCAATTGGGTAACTAGTGTTTGGCTAATAACATTAGCACAACTTCCCGAGTCAATAATCATAGAGCAAAGGAGTCCCATGACTCGGCATTTGGAGTGAAAGAGGTTCTCTCTTTGTAAGGTCTCAACATCCTCTACGCACATGGCTCCTAGGCTCCTCCTCACAACAAGGAAGGCATGGGAATCATCATCTTCTTCCTTGGCAATCTCCCCATCATCTCCTTCCTCCTCACCCTCTACTCCCGCTTCTTCTCCCTCCTCGGGCTCACTATCTTGCTCATAGACCAAGTCACCAACAAGAACCATAGTTTTCCGGGTCGGGCAATCTTTAGAGAGATGACCATAACCCTTACACTTAAAGCATTGAGTAGAAGAAGAGATTGGATTACTCAATTGAGTTCTAGAATTACCTCCCACGGGTTGTGTAGACCTTTCAAAAGGCTTCTTCACATCCTTGCTAGCATTTGCACTTGGGAATTTGGCATTCGTTGTGGGAGCTTTCCAATCCTTTGGTTTGTTCATGGAAGTAGAAGTGTTGCTCTTGTAACGGTTGGACTTCTCTTTCTCAAGCCATTGCTCGGCTTGGATAGCGGCATCAAGAACCTCTTGAAGTGATAGATAAGCACGCAATCTCAATTGTGAAGCTATACCATAGCTCAACCCATTCATGAAACGGATCACGGCTTGCTCCTCATCTTCGGTGTCCATATCCAAAGCCATTCGAGTTCTTTCAAACTCATCATAATATTCATGCACCGTCTTGACACCTTGCTTCAACTCATAAAGCTTCTTGAGTTGCTCTTGACGATATCGAGGAGTGATATACTTGATACTCATGATACCCTTCAAGTCGATCCAACCCACATTCACGGGGATTCCCGCCCTTCTCCTTGATCTCTTGACGGATTCCCACCAAGTAGATGCATAGGATTCAAAGGATGAAATAGCATAGGTGCCTTTCTTCTCATCGGACATCTCGTTTGTGTCAAACAATCTTTCCATTTGTAGCACCCATTCAATGTAAGCATTCGGATCACAATTCCCTTTGAAGGTTGGGAGACTAAGTTTTACACTATTGAGGTTGGTGTTGTCACGACCCCCACGGAACGGCTCCGGTTGGCCCCCATAGTGATCTTCATTCACACCATACTCCCTCCGCGCATTCCCTCCAACATATCCCATAGGTGGCCCTCGACCTCGGCCCCTACCATGATCCACATTACGACCCCAATTCATACCTCGTCTCGGTTGAAAGTGATCATCAAGCCCATACATATCATCACCATATTCGGATTCCTCCCCTTCTTGAGCCTCATCGGCTTGCTCAAGAGGTTGCACATTCCGGATGGGTCTTGGTAATGGAACGTCTCTTGGGGGATTATCCAAGATACGGGGAATGCCCGTTCGTTCAATTCTCTCCCGGTCCTCCTTTACCCGTTGTTGATTGAACAACTCAATGACATGGCTTACTTGTTCCGGGGTAAAGTTAGGAGTACTTGAGACTTCACCGGTCTCAATTGGGACACTCGGGGTCCCCTTTTCATTTGGGACACTCGGGGCCCCTTGGTCACCTTGGGTACTTGAGGCACCCTTTTCAAGTGACTCAATCCTTTGAGACATGACGTCCATCTTGGCAAGAATGCTAGCCAAGGCATCCTTGATGAAATCTTGACCCTCATTGGCCATTGTACCTACAAAGAAAGAAACAACAGTTAGTCAAAACACCTCACTCGCTCCCTCACAAGTTTTCACTCGGATCACTCGTATGGTGGTGATGGCTATTTCACTCTTGCTTGAACTCAAAGTTTCACGAAGTTGAATAGTAAACCTAAACTTAATCACTCGACTCGAAAGCCCAATGCACTCCGGGGTGAGTGGAGTTAATAGGACTCGATTGGAACGCTAAGCACTTTGAGTGAGGACTTGAGTCAAAAGGCACTACGGGTCTTCTTTGAGTTCTAGTCTCCTTTCTAAGGCACGATAATCCTAATTAGCTCGAAGTAATTAGTACTAATCAAGTAGGATTATACTCTAATAGTACCAATTAGAAGCAATGCAAACAACAAAACACGAGAACCTAGAAGAAACTACCCAATTCCCAACGTTCAGGAAGTAGGCGCCCCGCCTCAGAGAGGGGGCGGTCCGCCCAGGGTAAAGCTTCAGGTGGAGGCGCTCCGCCTCAGCAGGGAGGCGCTCCGCCTCAGCAAATTCCAGAGAGGTCACAGACTTGAGGCGCTCCGCCTCAGATTATAGGCGCTCCGCCTCTGCAACCTTCAGCACTGTTCAACAACGCGTTTTTCTTGGTTTTTCACCCAACAATTCAACTAATCAAGCGTTGTTTTAGCAATTCCAAGGTACCCAAATGTTCTATGAGTCGCAAAGATCAAACCCCATCAACTTTTATCAAACCCCAATCAATACCAAGCAATCCACCATGTTCATCTTCTTCAAAGCTAGGGTTTCAAAATTTTCAAATTCTCATGGGGTTTCAAAATTTCAATTCATGCAATACAACTCCAAATTGGGTGTTTAAGGTACCAAAAGAACGGGAATCACACAAGGATCAAACCCCAATATCAAATCTCAATCCAATATCAATCCAACCCAAGAATCAATCAAAAGTCATCAAGAACAAGTTCATCAAGGGTTTTAAGGTTTTGGGGTTTTGATTTTCAATCTTCACCAATCCAAGTGTTTTTGGTATCCAAACGACGGGATTTCAACCACGATCAAGAATCTATAACACCCATATCATGAATCATTCAAACCAACAAGTTACACCAAATTTTTAGATTTTCAATTTTTCAATTTTTTTTGTAATTTTCTTCTTTCAATATCACAAACAAGAAACTAAAGATAGGAATCGACCTAGGCACGAAGAATCAAGGGTCGGGGGTTTGTAGAAACAAAACCCGAGCCTTGCTCTGATACCAAGATGATAAGAATCAAAAACGAAACGCGGAAATATAGATAAAGAGCGAGACACTACTCGAACTCCCTACGAAGTAACTATGGAGAACTCGTTCCATAATACCCTCGTATCGGTGTCAAGGAGGACCTACACTATGCAACTACCCTCGAGCCACACTTGGGGCTCGCAAATAGAATGATCGGGTTTTCGGTTCAAGACTCAACTAGGTTCCACTAGTGAATTCAAGCAACCAAGAAAGGGTTTCTTCATAAAAAGAGATAAACTCTATTCATCATTCATAAGATTCAAAGGTAAGGTAATGTTTCAAAGAGGCTAAGTGAAGTATTTATAGGCTTCACTTAGTCATACTAAAAGGTCTAAAATACCCCCCAAAGTGGGTTAAAACAAATAAGGCCACGCAGGGCTAAAGTTGGAAGTTCAAATAAAAGTCATTAAAAATCCCGCATGTGGGTCACAGGGGTAGGCGGTCCGCCTAGTAGGGGGAGGCGGCCGCCCAGCAGTCATCAGCTCTCTGGATCTGAGGGAGGCGGTCCGCCTAGGCTGGGAGGCGGTCCGCCCTGAGCCTTTCATGCCTCTGGATTTTGGGAGGCGCCCCGCCTCAGCTGGGAGGCGCTCCGCCTTGTTCTGGAGCCCCTTGGGATGTCTCATTTTGGGTCTCTTGGGCCTCTCCAAGTGTCCTAAAGGATCCTCCATCCACGGCACAACAAAGCATGGTCTTCAAGTTGCTCTCGGGGCCTTCTTCCATACTCTTCCATATCAAGTGAAGATGGATATCTTGGATCAACTTGGCTTGACTCCGAGTGAATGGTCTTGAGGGGGTTTGGGTCTTATCAAGAGGAATAGAAGGAGGATGGGGATGGTTATTAATCTTACTTGGGATGAGTTGATCCGTGTGATGGATGAAAAGCACTTGACTAACCAATACCGAGTGGAACAACAAAAGCGTCTCTATGAATTGAAACAAGGTTCCAAGACAGTTGGGGAGTACTTCAATGAGTTTGAACAAGTCCGGATGACTCTAGACTTGGATGAGGAAGACAATGAGACGGCCATGATCCGTTTCAAAGGTGGCTTAAACCGAGACATAGCTTCACTCTTGAAGTTTCACAAGTACAATGACCACTACAAGCTATATGAAGATGCGGTTGAAGCCGAGAAGTGGCTCAAAGAGGAGAAATCCCTTCGTTACAAGAGTAGTGCTACTACTCCATCGAACAAGCCAAAGGATTGGAAATCTCCTTCAACTAATGCCAAATTCCCAAGTGCAAGTGGTGCAAGTGCTAGCAAGGAGGTGAAGAAGCCTTTTGAAAGGACGACACAACACGTGGTAGGTAACTCTAGAACTCACTTGAGTAATCCAATCTCTTCTTCTACTCAATGCTTTAAGTGTAAGGGTTATGGTCATCTCTCTAAAGATTGCCCTACCCAGAAAACTATGGTTCTTGTGGGTGACTTGGTCTATGAGCAAGATAGTGAACCCGAGGAAGAAGAGGGAGTAGAGGGTGATGATGAGGGAGATGATGGGGAGATTGCCATGGAAGAAGATGATGATGCCCATGCCTTCCTTGTTGTGAGGAGGAGTCTAGGAGCCATGTGTGTGGAGGATGTTGAGACCTTACAAAGAGAGAACCTTTTACATTCCAAATGCCGAGTCATGGGTCTCCTTTGCTCTATGATCATTGACTCGGGGAGTTGTGCTAATGTTATTAGCCAAACACTTGTTGCCCAATTGAAAATACCCACCCTAAAACACCCAAATCCTTATAGGCTACAATGGTTTAGTGAGTGTGGTGAGTTGAAGGTGGTTAAGCAATGTTTGATCAAATTCAAGATTGGGAACTATGTGGATGAACACATGTTCGATGTTGTGCCTATGCAAGCATGCCACCTACTCTTTGGGAGGCCATGGCAATTTGATCGACGTGTGGTTCATAATGGCCATGCCAACACCTATATGGTGACGCATGAGGGGAAAAAGTTTGTGCTCCAACCCTTGACTCCCAAACAAGTGAGCGATGATTACAAACGGATGCAGGAGTTGAGAGAAGCGGCAAAGGCTAAGTCGGTGGTTGAGACTAGCCCTTTGTCCAAAAGCTTGGTGGCAATCCCACCAACTTCTACCGGTGGCATATGTGCCATGATGCAACCGGGCGAGGTCTTAAAAGGAAATGATGGCAACAAGCTTCTCATATGCCTAGTACACAAAGGTATGGTTCTAACCTCCGATCTTGATTTTTCTACTAACCCTTTGCCTAGTGTGTTTGAGAATGTTTTGAAGGATTTTGGTGACATGTTCTCGGATGAGATGCCGAATGGATTACCTCCTTTGAGGGGTATTGAGCATCAAATCGACTTTGTCCCGGGTTCCCAAATCCCAAACAAACTGGCCTATAGGAGCAATCCGGAAGACACAAAAGAATTGCAAAAGCAAGTTGATGACTTGCTCACTAAAGGCTTGGTGAGGGAAAGCTTGAGTCCTTGTGCCGTACCCGTGATCCTTGTTCCCAAAAAGGATGGCACTTGGAGGATGTGCGTTGATTGTCGGGCCGTGAAAAAAATAACGGTAAAGTACCGTCATCCCATTCCCCGACTTGATGATATGTTAGATGAATTGAGTGGTTCATGTGTTTTTAGCAAAATAGACCTTAGGTCCGGCTACCATCAAATCCGGATGAAACCCGGAGATGAGTGGAAAACCGCATTCAAGACAAAATTTGGTCTCTATGAATGGTTGGTGATGCCCTTTGGGCTCTCCAACGCACCTAGTACTTTCATGAGGCTAATGAACCATGTTCTAAAGCCATTCATCAACAAGTTTGTGGTCGTCTACTTTGACGATATATTGATCTATAGTAAATCAATAGACGACCATGTTGATCACCTTAGGCAAGTGCTTGAAGTGTTGAGAGTCGAGAAGCTCTATGCTAATTTTAAAAAGTGTGCCTTTGGTGTTGAGAAGGTAGTCTTTCTTGGGTTTGTTGTGAGTGCCCAAGGAGTGGAAGTGGATGAGTCTAAGGTAGAGGCCATATATAATTGGCCTACTCCTACTACCGTGACTCAAGCGAGGAGCTTTCATGGTCTTGCTAGCTTTTATAGGCGATTTGTGAAAGACTTTAGCTCCCTTGCCGCTCCACTCACCGAATTGGTGAAGAAGGACAAACCTTTTGTTTGGGGAGAGCCTCAAGAGAAGGCCTTCCAAGAATTGAAAAGTAGGTTGAGTACCGTCCCTCTATTACAATTGCCCGACTTCGGAAAGGCATTTGAGGTTGAATGTGATGCCTCGGGGGTGGGAATTGGTGGTGTTTTAATGCAAGATGGCAAACCCATAGCCTACTTTAGTGAGAAGTTGAAGGGTGCATCTTTGAACTACTCTACGTATGACAAAGAGATGTACGCCTTGGTGAGAGCCCTTGCCCATTGGCAACACTATCTTTGGCCTCGAGAATTTGTGATCAAGAGTGACCATGAGTTACTCAAGCATCTAAGGGGCCAAGAGAAGCTCAATAAGAGACATGCCAAGTGGGTTGAATTCATTGAGTCTTTTCCCTATGTGATCCAATACAAGAAAGGGAAAGACAATGTTGTGGCGGATGCGCTTTCGAGAAAGTTTGCTCTAGCCACCACCCTAGCCTCTAAGCTCATGGGTTTTGAGAGCATTAAATTGATGTATGCTCATGACCCTAAGCTAAAGAGAATTCATGAAGCTCTTGAAAAAGGGGAAAGGGTAGAGAAATACCAATGGATTAATGGATATATCTTTAAAAATGGTAAAGTGTGTGTTCCCGAGTCCTCTTGGAGGGAATTGTTGATTCGTGAACCGAATTGTGGGGGCTTGATGGGACACTTTGGGAGAAACAAGACCTTGGCCATTCTCATGGAACAATTCCATTGGCCAAAGATGGGGGTCCAAGTTGAAAAGCTTTGCAAAAATTGCCTTGAGTGCAAGCATGCGAAATCTAAAGCTAACCCCCATGGTTTGTATACTCCTCTCCCCGTACCTACTAGTCCGTGGGTTGATATATCAATGGATTTTGTGATGGGATTACCACAGTCTGGGGGGGGCCATGATAGCATTTATGTTGTCGTGGATAGGTTCTCCAAAATGGCGCACTTCATTCCGTGCAAGAAGTGTGATGATGTACAACATGTTGCCTCTTTGTTCATTGACAATGTCTTGAAATTGCATGGTGTGCCTCAAACCATTGTAAGTGATAGGGACTCCAAGTTCCTAAACCACTTTTGGAGAAGTTTGTGGGGTGCCCTTGGCACCAAGCTCTTGTTCTCTACGTCCCACCACCCACAAACAGATGGGCAAACCGAGGTGGTAAACTGGACTTTGGATGCCCTTCTAAGGGCCATGACCCGAGGTAAGGCCGGGACGTGGGTTGATAAACTTCCTCTCATAGAGTTTGCCTACAATCGTACAATGCATAGCTTGATTGGCATGACTCCATTTGAATGTGTGTATGGTTTTAATCCCTTGATTCCCCTTGATCTAACCCCTTTGCCAAGGGAAATGGTTGTTAATTTTGAAGGGAAAAGCCGAGCAAAGGCCATGGTTGAACTTCATGCTAAAGCCAAGAAGAACTTGGAGGAGGCCTATGCAAAGGTTGCTTCCAAGAAGAACAAGGGAAGGAAGAAGCTTGAGCTCAAAAAGGGAGATTGGGTGTGGGTGCACTTCCGTAAAGAAAGGTTTCCAAACCTTAGGAAAGGGAAGTTAGCACCCCGTGGAGATGGACCTTTTCAAGTGCTTTCCAAGATCAACAACAATGCCTATGTGGTTGATCTACCCGGTAAGTACAATGTGTCTAAGAAGGGGAGGATGATGCGGGGCATACCTCAAGGCCGTTCACTAGGAGTCAAGCAAGGTTGATTTAAGACACCCATCTTTACTTGATTTGGAGAGACATGGATGAAGGGTCCGAGAGTAGCCGGAAGATCATGCTTTTGAGTGCCATGGATGGTGGATCACTTAGGCCACTTGAAGAGACATCCGGAGCACGTTTGGAAGCAAACCAAGAAGCTACAGGAACGGGCGGACCGCCTACTCAACTAGGCGGGCCGCCTACTTTTTGATCACTCTCTGGATCTCAACCAGGCGGACCGCCTCTGTAAAACGGGCGGACCGCCTACTCCAAAGGGGCTGGCCGCCCACTCCAAGTAGGCTGACTGCCTACTCCACAGGGCTGGGCGTCTAGTGGGGTGCCTACTTTGCTGAAGGGTGCGGGAATTCCTAGTTTTATGCTATGTTTTGGACAACTATAGCCCTACGAGGCCTTTATTGTTTTAACCCACTTTAGGGGTATTTTTGAGCTTTCATTACATGTAAGTGAAGTCTATAAATACTTCACAAACCTCTTCAAACCTTAGCTTACCTTGAATTTTATGAATGATGAAAAGAATCTATCTCTTGTTTGGAGAACCCTTTGTCTTGGTTGCTTGAATTCACTAGTGGAACCTTGTTGAGTCTTGAACCGAAAACCCGATCATTCTACTTGCGAGTCCCGGGTGCGACTCGAGGGTGGTTGCATAGTGTAGGTCCTTCTTGACACCGATACGAGGGTATCTCGGGACTAGTTCCCCGGGGTTACTTCGTAGGGAGTTCGAGTAGTGTCTCGCTCTCCTATCTTTATTGTTTTGTCGTATTGATCCTTATCAAAATCGAAGTTCCACTATTTGAACAACCGTCCGTATGTCGGAAACTTGCTATATTGTAACTGTGTACGGACGAAGAGAAGCTGTGTTCTTAGCTTGGCTGGAACTCACGATTTACTCCGACGTTGGAAAAGTTCTCGGGGTAAAAATGACCCAAAGTAAGTGTCAAGTCGTGGACTGTGAACCAAAGTTAATTTTGTCTGTATATCAGAGTAAGAAATTCACTGTTCCATTGAAGAAGAAAGGGGTAAAGTGTCAAATTCAAAACCTCAGGTGAAAATTTTGTCTTCTAGAAAATGGAAAGTAGATAAGGTTAAACCCTAATCGTACCAAGGAGGGACCAACTTTGTCTGTACAAGAGTTGGTGTGTTCGAGGATTCTAAAAGAGGAATCGAAGGGTAGATTCTCCTAGTGGATCTCTGGAATAAATCTTTCTACTCGAGGTCGTACTAATTTGTTTGAGCTTATAGGAAATCGTGCGAGGGGTGACCGAAGTCCAAATTTTCGTAGAAAATTCTTTAACTAATCGTGCTTAGTTAAATAGCATCCGTTCTATCGAGTCAACATCAATTCACTCTTCCCGAAGGAGACAGTGTAACTTGTCCAATTCGAAGGAATTGAGAGAAGTTGATCAACCGAGAAAGCCATTGGCTACGAGTTACTGAGTGACCAAGACCGAACCTACAAATTGAGTGGACCCGAGCGCCACCCAATAAAAGTGAGGAAGTGTGTGAGATGATTCTAACCTTAACATTTTTCTTGGTATTTGATTTGTGCAGGTACCATGGCTGGGAATGGAGGCGATCGTAACGGCATTGAGGCGCCCGAGGTGTCGTTAGCCGATCTTATGGCTCTGATACAAGGCATCAGTGCCGAGGTAAGGAGTGAGTGCTCGAGTAGCTAACCTTAAGCAAGGGACTGTGTCCGTGCCCTTGCCTGGGTCTGGCGCTGGAACTAGCAACTCCACTCCTATGAAACCGGAGCAATTTGCTGAGCTCGTTCGACAACAAAGGTTGAAGAACGAGGCTGTTCGAAATGAAGCTATGGGCAATCCCCGAGCTGAACAACACTTGGGCAATCCCTAAGCTGCACAACACTTGGGCAATCCCAAAGCAGAACAACAAAACTTGGGCAATCCCAAAGCTTGTCATCAATACTTAGGCATTCCCCGAGGTGATAGAGTGCCACTTCCAATGGCCCAAAGACAAGTCGTGGTCATTTATGAAGGGGTTGATGATGGAGAATTTCCCAAGGTCGAAGCTGAATATGAGTCACTGTTCGTTCAATGAAGGCAGGTTCAATGAGGTCGTGGAAATTTCTAAGGTCGAGAACGAGGCGCAAATTTTGATTGATATTTTGAGCGTGAGGCTGATGACTATTATGATGAGTATCCGGAGCCGATCCGAGGTGCTCCTGATTCAAAGTGGAACAGTTTCAAGATCACTATTCCACCATTCAGAGGAACTAGTGATCCGAACCAATATCTTGATTGGAAGATTCAATTGGAGCGAATCTTTGAAAAAAATGAGATGTCCGAAGGGAGAAGAGCCGCACATGTTATTGCTTCGTTCGAGGCATATGCATCAACATGGTGCGAAGCTGACAAAAGGTTGAGGCGAAGGAATGGTTATCCCGAGGTCATCACATGGATGCAATTGAAGAGATCAATGGATGCTAAGTATGTGAATTCCAAATATCGGCAAGAACAACTTCGAAAGCTGTTCGATGAAACAAGGGTCCATATCGGTTGAAGAATGCTATGAGTAGTTCAAAAGAATTCGATTGTCTCTTGATATGGAAGAAGATGATGAGCAAGCCATCATTCGATTAAAAAATGGCTTGGCTCGAGATGTATCATCTCCATTGAGGCTGCATGTGTATCACACTTTGGAAGATGTATTTCGTGCAGCCATCGAAGCTGACCGTTAACCCTTTGAAAGGGGAGTGGCCGTTAACTAACAAAGATAAGTGGGAGTTAAAGTTCAACTCAATACTCCTAGTGCTTCAAGATTCAGTGTCATAAATGCAAGGGTTATAGTATCATGGCAAAAAGGTGTCCAACTCGCAAAGTTATGCTTTTGCTCGAAGATGGAACCGACCATGAGCAAGCGAGTGACACTGAGGAAAAAAATATCGAGGAGATTGACCGAGCTGAAAACGATGATGGTCGTGAAGCTGCCGAAGCTGATCATCCGGAAATGTTTCTTGTGGTTCGAAGGATTTGAGCTGCATGACTTTAGAAGAAGAGGACAAGCAAATAGAGAACCTTTTCCATAAAAGATGTTGAGTAAGGGGGAAAGTTTGTCTGATGATTATTGAGTCGGGTAGTTGTGCAAATGTGGTGAGCCAAACCTTGGTTTCACAAATAGGATTACCTACCTCAAAGCATCCTCATCCTTACCGATTGTAGTGGTTAAATGAATGTGGTGAACTGAAGGTTGTCAAAGAAGGGTGGATCAAGTTCAAAGTGGAAGAATATAAAGATGAGATGATGTTCGATATGATACTGATGCAAGCTTGCCATTGGCTATTGGGTCGACCATGGCAGTATGATCGGTAGGTTATTCATAACAGACGATCGAACACTTACACTACCAAGCTCGGAGGGCAGCGTTTCTGATGCGGAGGAAGTCGAGTAACCATCCAAAAGCACCATCCAAGGCCGAGGAAGAGCTTATACATTGAAACGCCATGGAACGAGGAGCATCCGAGACACATTTTGAGACGTTCCAAGAGTTCCCGGAAAGGGGCGGACCGCCCGTTTCACTAGGCGGACCGCCCACTTGGAATCTATTCTCTGGATTCTGAGCCGCCTACTAAAGAGGCGGGGCGCCTACTGGGCCGCCCACTCTCCACTGAAACTCAGCAAAGTGACAACTAGGCGGGGCGCCTACTTGACTGAAGATATGACGGGACACCTCATTTATTTGTTATGCTTTGACTATTATAGCCCTCCCTGGCCTTTGTTATTTAGACCCACTTTGGGGATACTTAGGGGCTTTCATTATGTCTAGGTGAAGCCTATAAATAATTCATTTACCTTTCATTTTACTTAGTTAGCTATGATGATGAATGATTGAACAAAGTTTCAAGAGAGAGAGTCTCTTTGAATGAAAAACCCTTGAGTTGGTTTGAGTCTTCTAGGTGAGCTAGTTGATCCCCAAACCCCCCCCCCCCCGATCTTTCTACTTGTGAGTTCTAGTTTTCTCGAGGGTAGTTGCTTAGTATAGGCGAATCTTGACACCGATACGAGGGTATCACAGAACAAGTTCTTCGTGGTTACCTTGTAAGGAGTTCGAGACAATTCTCGCTCCCTTATCTTTTATTCGTGTTTATTTTATCCCGTATCATCTTGGTATCAGAGCAAGGCTCGGGTTTTATTTCTACAAACCCCCGACCCTTGATTCTTCGTGCCTAGGTTGGTTTCTATCTTAGTTTCTGGTTTGTTGTTATTGAAAAGTAGAAAAACGTAAAAAAATAGAAAAATTTGAAAAACACCAAAAAAATTTGGCCTATCTTGTTCGTTTGATTGATTCATGTGATGATTGATATTGGGGTTCGTTCCTTGTTGGAAACCCGTCATTTTGGTACCCAAAACACATGATTTGAAGTTATATTCAATGATTTGAAAATTTGAAACCCTTGTTCTTGAAACCCTAGCTTTGAATTTGAAGAAAACGGTGATTTGATTGTTTCTTATTGGGCTTTGCTTAAAATCATTGGGGTTTGATCTTGGTGATTGAAAACACATTTGGTTACCTTCGGATTGCTTAAATATCATGAGATTTGTTGGGTTTTTTGGTGGTAAGGCCATGAAAATGAAGTTGAATGTTGCTGGAATTTGCAGCAGGCGGGGGCGCCTAGTCACAGAGGCGGACCACCCACTTTGGGTGAGCTCTCTGGACTTTGGGCCGCCTGTTTTTTAGGTGGACCGCCTACTCTTCTCTACAGACCACCAGGCGGACCGCTCACTGGAAAAAGGGTGGGGCTCCTACTTTTGTGTAGTGTGGTTTCGGGTAGTTTATCCTAGGTTCTCTTGTTTCATTGTTTGCATTGCTTCTAATTAGTGCTATTAGAGTATAATCCTTCTTGATTAGTACTAATAACTTTGAGCTTTTAGGATCATCGTTTTTAGAAAGGAGACTAGAATTCAAAGAAGACCCGTAGTATCATTTGATTCAAGTCCTCACTTAAAATGCTTATCGTCCAATAGAGTCACATTAACTCCACTCACCCCCGAGTACAATTGGGCTTGTGGATTGAGTGATTGAGTTATGGTTCGTTGATCAACTACGTGAAGCTTCTATACTCAAACTTGAGTGAAATATCCACCACCACTAAATGAGTGACCCGAGTACTATACACGTGAGGATGTGAGTGAGGTGTTTTCGCTAACGTTTGTTGATTTTGTAGGTACAATGGCAAACGATGGAGATGATCACATGAACAATTTCATGGCTACAATTATGGCTAAGTTGGAGGACATATCTTTGAGACCTGAGTCCGTTGAGAGGAATCAAGTTGAGACTGGTGAGAGGAGGACCCCAAGTGTCCAAATTGAATCCGGAGAAGGCACAAGTCATAGCACTCCTATAACTCCCAGACACTTCCCGGAGGTAGC
This sequence comes from Petunia x hybrida, assembly GCA_037355625.1. Lineage (NCBI taxonomy): Eukaryota > Viridiplantae > Streptophyta > Magnoliopsida > Solanales > Solanaceae > Petunia > Petunia x hybrida. The sequence goes on from JBBBVM010000162.1 coordinate 11,702,904, forward strand.
CAAGAGATATGCACAAAAGAAAGTTGAAGCTCTTCGAGAGTGTGTGTTGGGCAACACCAGACCCATGGGCAATCCCCACAAATTGGGCAATCCCTAAGGAAATGCTCCACTTCGAAGACCCGTTAGATTTGTTCCACTTCTTGAGCAAGTTGTTGAGGCTCAAGAAGAGGAAGAGGCCGAGTATGGTGATGAAGCCTATGGGTATGATGCTGCTTATCAACCTAGGACGCAAATGAATTGGGGTCGAAATGTGGATAGGGGTAGAGGCCGAGATCGAGGGCCACCCATGAGATTTGGTGGTAGGAATGCTACGAGGAAATATGTTGCTCATGATGACCATTATGGAGGCCACCCGGAGCCTAACTATGGGGGACGTTACAACAACAACCTCAATAGTTTCAAGGTCAATCTTCCATCCTTTAAGGGAACTTGTGATCCGGATGCATACATGGAATGGGTCCTACTCATGGAGAGGGTGTTCGACACAAATGAGCTGACCGAGGAAAGAAATGGCACCTATGCTATTTGTAGCTTTGAGGCCTATGGTTCTACTTGGTGGGAGTCCATGCAGAGGTCAAGAAGAAGGATGAATTTGCATTTGAATGTGACTTGGGATGAGTTGAAAGAACTCATGAATACCAAGTATATAACTCCAAGGTATCGAAAAGAGCAACTTAAGAAGCTCTATGATCTAAAATAAGGTGTCAAGACGGTTCATGAGTACTTTGATGAATTTGAGAAGACCCGGATGGCATTGGATATGGATACCGAGAGTGAAGAAGAAGCCATGATCCGTTTCAAGAATGGCTTGAGCTATGGTATAGCTTCCTAATTGAGGTTGCATCAGTATCTCTCACTTCAAGATATGTTTGAAGCCGCAATTGATGCCGGGAATTGGCTTAAGGGAGAGAAGTCCAAAAGCAACACTCCTACTACCACAAGCAAGCCAAAGGAATGGAAGACTCCAAATGCAAACATTCCAAGTGCAAGTGCTAGCAAAGAAGTGAAGAAGCCATATGAGAAGACTACACCACACTTGGAAGGTACTTCTAAAACTCGCTTGAGCAATCCTACTTCTACTTCTACTCAATGCTATAAGTGCAAGGGCTATGGATATTCTGCTAGGGATCGCCCTACAAAAAGAACCATGGTTGTGGTTGGAAATTTGGTGTATGAACAAGATAGTGAGCCGAAAAATGAGGGAGTAGAGGGAGATGAGGAAGTTGATTGTGAGGAGGCCATAGAAGGGGATGATGATCCTCAACTATTCTTGGTGGTTAGGAGAAACTTGAGTACCATTTCATGGAAGAGGAGGTTGAAAATGATCAAAGAGAAAACCTCTTTCATGCTAGATGTCGTGTGATGGGGCAAGTGTGCTCAATGATTGTTGATTCGGGGAGTTGTGCCAACATAGTGAGCAAATCTTTGATTTCCCAATTCAAATTACCCACTCTAAAGCATCCAAAACCATATCGTTTACAATGGCTTAGTGAGTGTGGTGAACTAAAGGTGGTAAAACAAGCGTTGCTTGAGTTTAGCATTGGGAACTATAAAGATAAGATCATGTTTGATGTGGTCCAATGCAAGCTTGCCATCTATTGTTTGGGAGACCATGGAAATATGATAGATGTGTTGTGCATGATGGTCGGACCAACTCCTATACGGTCAAGCAAGATGGGAGGAAGTATGTGCTTAGACCTTTGACTCTATGACACGTAAGGGAAGACTACAAGCGGATGAAGGAGTTGAGGGAGGCGGCTAAAGCAAAGTCACCCATCGTACTTGAACCCGTGGCAAACAATCTCATGGTCTTGCCATTGCATGATGAAAATGTGAGTCACTCCACTTCAAATGAGAGAGAAAAGATAGAGAGAAGTGAGGGAGTGACCGGTGACAATCCAAGAAAGGAAAAAGGAGAGGATTTGAGGAGTGATGTGAGTGGATTGTCACCACAAACTACACTTGACCATGAGGTAAAATTGAGAGAGAAGAGAGGTGAGGAAAGAAAAATTGAGAGTGACAGCACACCCATTGTTCTAACAATTCTTTATCTTCTACTTTTTCTTGTGAAAGTTCTTGTGTAGGTACAATTGAAGACAAGCCATTGAAGCCTCAACCATGTGCTTGGAAGGAAAGACAAGAGGAGGAACGTTCTCAATGTGAGATTCATGAAGGAGGAGTTGCATATGACACTTCAAGCCTTGCGAGTGATCAAGGAAGTACTACAAATGTAAGTGTTGCTTCACCTTTTCATGAGCCTACTAGCTATTTGTCTTGTGATGACTCAACACTAGTTGGTGTTTTTGATGCATCTAGTGAGTATACCACAAGTGAAGAGTCTAGTTGTCAACCTGAGTGTGCTTGTGAACACTAGTTGAGAGAAATGCTAAGCCACATCATGATGTGAGCTCATTGTTTTGTGAATCTCTCTCTAGTGTAGATTTGATAGTTGGAAATGATTGTGACCTTTGCTATGACAGACCACAAACCTTTGACAAAGGGGATGATGAGATAGTTGATCATTCCCTTATTGATATGCTTCTATTTGGTGGACCAATGTGTTGTGGTAAAGATTGAATTGACCTTGAGGAGTCCAAATTGAATGAAGTGGACAAGGTTGTCTATGATGACTCCTCAAGTGAACCTAGTCTTGATAACTTGTCTATGCTTGATCATGATAGTGAGATGCATGTTTTTACTAATCTATTATTTGAAGGCATCCTCATTAGTGGTAATGACTTGTATCGGACTAGGGTGGGTAGTAAAATGGAACCCCCATGGTGGGAAGGATTTGACTCCTTAGGCAACTCGTTTCTTGAGGATTTGGGTGAGGTAGATGGTTCTTTAAGTGACCCTACTATTGCTTGTTGGGGTTATGATGAAGAAGAATCCATCATCAATGCCTTCCTTGAGAGCTTGTCTTTTCAGAAGGTTTGCTTGGGTGATGAAATGGGAGGGGAAGAGGAATCCCTTGGTGGGAGTAAGTATGCTCTAAACAAGGGGAGTGGAGTACTTGAAACTACTTGTAAATTGAGTTATTCGACTCACTCCACTCCACTTGTTAATCACACCTTGAGAATTGATTGGTGTGTTGATCTTGAGCTTAAGGTTCAAGGGGATTTTGATAGCTTGATCTTGCATTTTCCATGTCCCCATGACCTATTTGATCATTATTGTGTTGGGTGCATGTTGTTAATTAACCAAGTACTTGTTGTTCTCCTTGGAGACTTGATATTTGTGGTTATTATTGATGCTTGGTTATATCACAAGAGTGTGTTTTCCACACTTTTTGCACTAACCTACTTTCGAAGTAGGAAGTTTGCTTGTGTTTGCTTGTCGTTGCTTGTAGGTTCTAAGCTCCATGCTAAGGCAAGGAAGATCTTGGAAGAAGCCTATGTTCAAGTGACGATAAAGAAGGACAAATAAGGAGAGTCTTGGCCACCCCGAGGAGTTGATGATGCCATGAGAGGTCGCCTTGACTTCGAAGATGAAATCTTCTCAAGAAGGGGAGGATGATGCGGGGCAATTCGAGCAACCATCCAAAAGCACCATCAAAGGCTGAGGAAGAGCTTATACATTGGAACGCCATGGAACGAGGAGCATCCGAGACACATTTCGAGGCATTCCAAGAGTTCCCGGAAAGGGGCGGACCGCCCGTTTCACTAGGCGGACCGCCCACTTGGAATCTACTCTCTGGATTCTGACCCGCCTACTAAAGAGGCGGGGCGGGTGCCTACTGGGCCGCCCACTCTCCACTAAAACTCAGCAAAGTGACAACTAGGCGGGGCGCCTGGTAGGGTAGGCGGGGCACTTACTTGACTGAAGATATGACGGGAAACCTCATTTATTTGTTATGTTTTGACTATTATAGCCCTGCGTGGCCTTTGTTATTTAGATCCACTATGGGGGTACTTAGGGGATTTCATTATGTCTAGGTGAAGCCTATAAATACTTCATTAGCCTTTCATTTTACTTAGTTAGCTATGATGATGAATGATTGAACAAAGTTTAAAGAGAGAGAGTCTCTTTGAATGAAAAACCCTAGAGTTAGTTTGAGTCTTCTAGGTGGGCTAGTTGATCCCAAAACCCCCCGATCATTCTACTTGCGAGTTCTAGTTGACTCAAGGGTAGTTGGTTAGTGTAGGCGAATATTGACACTGATACGAGGGTATCACGGAACAAGTTCTCCATGGTTACCTTGTAGGGAGTTCGAGACAAGCCTCTCTCCCTTATCATTTATTTGTGTTTATTTTATCCCGTATCAGTTTCGTACTCAAACAATTGTCTCCGAAACAAGTCAACGAGGACTATGAACGAATGAAAGAATAGAAAAAAAAGGCCAGAGCTAAGTTTTCGTTTGGGAAAAAAATTGTGTCCGATGACAAAAACTCAGCCCCCGAGGTAAGAAATATTTGTGCAATCATGCGACCGAGTGAGTATCTACGAGGCAACAACAACGGTCAACAGATGATTTGTCTCGTGCACAAGGGTATCTTTCTAACTCTAATGATGGTTTTTCTAATGATAACCCTTTTCCTAGTGTTGTATAAAGTGTTTTGCAGGACTTCAGAGACATGTTTCCCGAAGAAATGCTAGGTGGATTGCCTCCGTTGACAGGAATCGAGCACCAAATGGACTTCGTACCAGGGTCTCAAATCCCCAACAAGCCTGCACACCGATGATGCAATATAAATCGGCCTAAATGACAACCATCAAAAGCCAAGCTCGAGAGCACAAGCGATACGAGTCAAGGCCTCCGGAGACATCTTGAAGATCATGCATTGGAGCGCTAACGACGGAGGAAAACAGTGCAGGAAACAGGGCAGCACAAAACACGTGAAGACAGGGGAGCACACTGGGAGCTCCTGCCTGCCGAAGAAGATTTGCTTTGCGCGATCGCGACCTCACCTGCGCGATCGCGAAGCGTAGTTGATTGCCCTGCGCGACAGCGCACCACTGCATGCGAAGGCGAAGCTGAGGAATGCTGGAGACATGCGCGATCGCGAGCCCCTTGGCGCAATCGCGATGCTTTAAAAAAGTGCCTGCACGATGGCATGACTACTAGCGCGATCGCGATGACTTGGAGTTGAGCAGCGGACCAGAATCAGCTTCAGGGGCAAGTTTTCTCCATTTATCTATGTAAATGTATAAATAGCACATTAGCTCTTTCATTCAGGAGTTAGTCATTTTAGAAGAGAGAATTTGAGAGAAAACATTGAAGAGGCCGAGCCCTTCTTGTTGAAGTCCGAGGCTTCGTGTATGTCTCGACTTGGAATGCATTGAGATCGACACCTAGTTTGATTCCATTGTAAGGTTCGAGTTTCCCTTCTCCCTTTTGAATTCAATTAACGTTAGTAAATTGAATTCGATTCTTTCTTCTATTTCTTGCCTTCCTAGTCTTCGATTTCTTGTTATCTTTATCGCTTCCGCATAGTTTATATCATCTTTAGCTTCCGCTCGTTTTGGGTTGCATCAGTTGGTATCAGAGCACGGCTAGGCTTCGTTCTTACGAATCCTCGGTCTTGTTCTTGTTGTTGTTGTGATTGTGTTGTTTGTTCTTGAAAATTGAAGAAAAACAAAAAAAATTGAAAAACTAGAAAAGTTGAAAAAAATTGGTGGAACTTGTTGGATACGAATCCCCGAGTGTTAAAAAGCAGTGGGGTTTGTTCCTTATTGTATTCCCATCATTTTGATACCTATATCTCGTGTTTTGGTGTTACGAATCAAAATTTCCAAAATCAAAATCCAAAAGTTTGAAAATTTCTTGAAAACGCTTCAAATTCGAATCGAAGCTTGTTGTTGTTGTTTGGGGTTGATAAACTATTGGGAATTGATGATATTAGTTGTATACACCTTTAGGTATCGTTGGTTTTGTGTATCGGGTTGAAATCGAGCCAAAAATTTGGCCAAAAATCGCCAAACCCCATTTTGGAGTTGCTGGAAAAGTTGCAGGAATTAACCCTTCGCGATCGCGAAGAGCAATTCTCCGATACCGAAGAGAAAAATAAAATTTTGAAAATTTAACCCTTCGCGATAGCGCGCGTCTTGTCGCGATAGCGAAGAACAAAAAAAAATCCAGAATTCCAGTTTTGAGACAGAACGTTCGCAACGGCTTGCGAACAGTTTCCAAACATTATGACTCCCATTGGTTCATTAAATATGATGTGTTTCTAGATCACAAACGAAATTTCATCCGATTCCGAATCTGTTTGGTGCCAATTCGAGTCAAATCTTTTGTATCCCGTTTTCTACCATACCTCTTTGTTAGTGTTCCTAAGGTAATTGGCCTACTTGAAAGACACTAATCCTTTAGCGTATTAGGTATTCGTGCGTAGGGGATATTAGAATTCAAAGAAGAGTCGTAGAACTCCTTTGGCCTCAAGTGCGCACTTTAAATAACCGTTCGTACATCGAGTCTCATTAATTCCAATCCGAACTTTAACTTGGACATGCTAGTTGTGATTACCTTGGTTCCCAAGTTGATAAGGCCTCGCTCTTGAGTGTACATATATTGAGTGATACACGTGAGGGAGTGACTTTGGGAGGTTTTGTTCTTTGGTGCTTACAACAATGTCGGATCATGAAGATGGAGTAGATTATGACTCATGTGGCGATGATGCGAGTAGCTATGACTCGTATGGTGATGATTGAGACTATGGTTCCTATGAGGGTGATGATGGCCATTACTATGATGATGGAAGCCATGGCTCCTATGTTGATGAAGCGGTTCACTATGATGATCGTGAGATTGATGAAGACTATGAGGCTTGTGATGAAGAATGTGATGATGCCTATGCTTCTATTCAAGAAATCGAAGATGGTGACGCTTCAAGATACATTGATCCTACTTACTCTACTTGTGATGAATTTGAGCATGATAGTGACATAAATAGAGTTGATGATGATGTTGTGATAAGAATCAAAAACGAAACGCGGAAATAAAGATAAAGAGCGAGACACTACTCGAACTCCCTACGAAGTAACTATGGAGAACTCGTTCCATAATACCCTCGTATCGGTGTCAAGGAGGACCTACACTATGCAACTACCCTCGAGCCACACTTGGGACTCGCAAATAGAATGATCGGGTTTTCGGTTCAAGACTCAACTAGGTTCCACTAGTGAATTCAAGCAACCAAGAAAGGGTTTCTTCATAAAAAGAGATAAACTCTATTCATCATTCATAAGATTCAAAGGTAAGCTAATGTTTGAAGAGGCTAAGTGAAGTATTTATAGGCTTCACTTAGTCATACTAAAAGGTCTAAAATACCCCCAAAGTGGGTTAAAACAAATAAGGCCACGCAGGGCTATAGTTGGAAGTTCAAGCCAAAAGTAATAAAATATCCCGCAGGCCAACACAGGGGGAGGCGCTCCGCCTCCAGGTTGAGGCGCTCCGCCTCAGGATGGTGAGGCGCTCCGCCTCAGGATGAGGCGCTCCGCCTCAGGATGGTGAGGCGCTCCACCTCAGGATGAGGCGCTCCACCTTCTTCTGCTCAGCTCTCTGCTTTTTGGTAGGCGCTCCGCCTCAGCTTTGAGGCGCTCCGCCTCCTTCTGGAACTTGTGCAAGAGGCTCAAAATGAGCTTGAGGTGGATCACCTTGGAGCCCAAGTAGTCCTCCATCCATGGCACACCAAAGAATGCTCTTCAAGTCGCTCTTGGGGCCTTCTTCCATACCCATCTTCACTTGACTCCGAGTGAAGGGTCTTGTGGGGATTTGGGCCTTATCATCCTCCCCTTCTTGAGAAGATTTCGTCCTCGAAATCAAGGCTTTGGCTCTCATGGCATCATCAACTTCTCGGGGTGGCCCCAACTCTCCTTTGTTCTTCTTGATCATCACGTTGACATAGGCTTCTTCCAAGATCTCCCCCGCCTTAGCATGGAGCTTAGAACCTATAAGCAACGACAAGCAAAAACAAGCAAATGTCCTACTTTGGAAGTAGGTTAGTGCAAGAAGTGTGGAAAACACACTCTTGTGATATAACCAAGCATCAATAACAATCATAAATATCAAGTCTCCAAAGAGAACCATGAGCACTTGGTTAAAGATCAACATACACTCAACAAGATAGTGAGCAAATAGGTCATGGGGAGATGGGAAATGCAAGATCAAGCTACCGAAATCCCCTTGAACCTTAAGCTCAAGATCAACACACCAATCTATCCTCGAGGTATGATCAACATGTGGAGTGGAGTGAATATGATAGCCCAACCTACAAGTAGGATCAAGCACTCCACTCCCCTTCTTTAGAGCATTTTTACTCACACCAAGGGATTTCTCTTCTCCTCCCATTTCATCAACTAGGCAACCCTCCTCAAAAGTCAAGTTCTCAAGGAAGGCATTGATGATGGACTCTTCTTCATCATAACCCCAACAAGCAATAGTAGGGTCACTCAAAGAACCATCTACCTCACCCAAGTTCTCAAGCAATAGGTTGCCTAAGGGGTCAAACCCTTCACACCATGGGGGTTCCATTTGACCACCCACCCTAGCCCGATACAAGTCGCTACCACAAATGAGATTATCTTCACACAATGGAAATGTAAAAGCATGCATCTCAACTTCATGATCACACAAAAGCATGGTATCAAGACTAGGTTCACTTGAGGAGTCATCATAGACAACCTTGTCCAATTCATGCAATTTGGACTCCTCAAGGACAAGACCATCCTCACCACAACACATTGGTCCACCAAATAGAAGCATATCAATTAGGGAATGGTCAACTACCTCATCTTTCCCTATGTCAAAGGTTGGCGGTGTGTCATAGCAAAGGTCACAATCACGGTCAACTATCAAATCTACACTAGGGAGGGGTTCAATGAACAATGAGCTCACATCATGATGTGGCATAGTGCTCCTCCCAACTAGTGTTTCACATGCAAACTCAAGTTGACAACTAGACTCTTCACTAGTGGTATACTCACTAGATGCATCAAAAATACCAACTAGTGTTGAGTCATCACAAGACAAGTAGCTAGTAGGCTCATGAAAAGGGGAAGTAACACTTACATTGGTAGTATTTCCTTGATCACTCACAAGGTTTGAAGTGTCATATGCAACTCCTTCTTCATGAGGCTCACATTGAGGCTCCAATGGCTTGTCTTTAAATGTACCTACACAAGAACTTTCACAAGGAGAGGTAGAGGACAAAGAAAGGTTAGAACAATGGGTGCTCTCACTCTCAATTTTTCCTTCCTTGCCTCTCATCTCTCTCAATTTTACCTCAATGTCAAGTGTAGTTTGTGGTGACAATCCACTCACATCACTCCTCAAATTCTCTCCTTTTTCCTCTCTTGGATTGTCACCGGTCACTCCCTCGCTTCTCTCTATCTTTTCTCTCTCATTTGAGGTGGAGTGGCTCCCATTTTTATCATGCAATGGCAAGACAACAAGATTGTTTGCCTCGGGTTCAAGTACAATGGGTGATCTAGCTTTAGCCGCCTCCCTCAACTCCTTCATTTTCTTGTAGCCCTCACTTACTTGCTTAGGAGTTAGAGGTTTAAGTACAAATCTCCTTCCTTCATGTTTGACCGTGTAAGTGTTGACACGACCATTATGCATCACTTGCCTATCGAATTGCCAAGGCCTCCCTAAGAGTAGGTGGCATGCTTGCATAGGCGCAACGTCAAACAAATGCTCATCTACATAACTCCCCATTTTGAATCGAATCATCACTTGCTTTACTACTTCAAGCTCCCCATATTCGCTAAGCCATTGTAGCCGGTATGGTTTGGGATGCTTTATGGTAGTCAACTTCAATTGAGACACAAGTGATTGACTCACTACATTTGCACAACTCCCGGAATCAATTATCATAGAGCAAACAACATCTTTGACCCGACACCTAGCATGGAATAGATTTTCCCTTTGCAAGGTTTCACTATCTCCTACAATCATAGCTCCGAGACTCCTTCTCACAACAAGGAAGGCACGGGCATCATCATCTTCCTCCACGGCAATCTCCCCATCATCTCCCTCCTCATCACCCTCTACTCCCTCTTCCTCCTCGGGTTCACTATCTTGCTCATAGACCAAGTCACCAACAAGAACCATAGTTTTCCGGGTAGGGCAATCTTTAGAGAGATGACCATAACCCTTACACTTAAAGCATTGAGTAGAAGAAGAGATTGGATTACTCAATTGAGTTCTAGAGTTACCTCCCACGGGTTGTGTAGATCTTTCGAAAGGCTTCTTCACATCCTTGCTAGCACTTGCACCACTTGCACTTGGGAATTTGGCATTAGTTGTAGGAGATTTCCAATCCTTTGGCTTGTCCATCGGAGTAGTAGCACTACTCTTGTAACAAAAGGATTTCTCCTCTTTGAGCCACTTGGTTATCAAGGATTGGGCCCGCATCATAAGGAGCCGCCCGTAGTGGGGTCCACCCCCTGGAGGAGTTGCGTTGCTCGGGGTGGTCATGGTGGTGTCAGGGACGGACCTCGATTTGGGGTTGATCCGGCGATATAAGAGTTGCGTTGCGCCTCTACCAACAGCTATGGCTTTTGGTAGAAATGGTTGCAGTGCCTCTCTTAAAGTTTGGTATCAGAGCAAGGCTCGGGTTTTGTTTCTACAAACCCCCGACCCTTGATTCTTCGTGCCTAGGTCAATTTCTATCTTAGGTTCTTGTTTGTTGTTATTAAAGGAAGAAAACTACAAAAAAAAAATTGAAAAATTGAAAATCTAAAAATTTGGTGTAACTTGTTGGTTTGAATGATTCATGATATGGGTGTTATAGATTCTTGATCGTGGTTGAAATCCCGTCGTTTGGATACCAAAAACACTTGGATTGGTGAAGATTGAAAATCAAAACCCCAAAACCCCTTAAAACCCTTGATGAACTTGTTCTTGATGACTTTTGATTGATTCTTGGGTTGGATTGATATTGGATTGAGAACTTGATATTGGGGTTTGATCCTTGTGTGATTCCCGTTCTTTTGGTACTTTAAACACCCAATTTGGAGTTGTATTGCATGAATTGAAAATTTGAAACCCTATGAAAATTTGAAAATTTTGAAGCCCTAGCTTTGAAGAAGATGATCATGGTGGATTGTTTGTTTTCGATTGGGGTTTGATAAAAGTTGTTGGGGTTTGATCTTTGTGACTAATACAACATTTGGGTACCTTTGAATTGCTAAAACAACGTTTGAATAGTTGGATTGTTGGGTGAAAAACCAAGAAAACACGTTGTTGAACTGTGCTGAAGGTTACAGAGGCGGAGCGCCTATATTCTGAGGCGGAGCGCCTCAAAGCTGTGACCTCTCTGGAAATTGCTGAGGCGGATCGCCTCCCTGCTGAGGCGGAGCGCCTCCACTTGGCACTTTACCCTGGGCGGACCGCCCACTAGCTGAGGCGGGGCGCCTACTTCCTGAAGCTTGGGAATCAGGTAGAAACTTCTAGGATTTCTTGTTTTGTTGTTTGCATTGCTTCTAATTGGTACTATTAGAGTATAATCCTACTTGATTAGTACTAATTACTTCGAGCTACTAGGATCATCGTGCCTTAGGAAGGAGACTAGAATTCAAAGAAGATTCGTAGTTTCGTTTGATTCAAGTCCTTTACTTCAAAGTGCCTAGCGTTCATCGAGTCCCATTAACTCCACTCACCCCGGAGTGTGCTTGACTCGTGGATAGTTTGGTTGAGTAGAGGGATTGTTAGTCATCTACGGGAAGCTTTGGAATTACAAGTCGAGTGAAATATCCACCGCCACCCAAAAGAGTGATCCGAGTGAACACAAGTGAGGGAGCGAGTGAGGTGTTTTAACTAACGCTTGTTTCTTTTCTTTGTAGGTACAATGGCCAACGAAGGTCAAGATTTCATCAAGGAAGCCTTGGCTAGCCTTCTTGCCAAGATGGATGTCATGACTCAAAGGATTGAGTCACTTGAAAAGGGTGCCTCGAGTACCCAAGGTGACCAAGGGACCCCGAGTGTCCCAATTGAAAAGGGGACCCCGAGTGTCCAAATTGAGGCCGGTGAAGGCTCGAGTAGCCCTACCTTTACCCCGGAGCAAGTTGTTGAATTGCTCAATCAACAACGGGTAAAGGAAGATCGAGAGAGAATTGAACGAACGGGCATTCCCCGTATTTTGGATAATCCTCCAAGAAACATCCCATTACCAAGACCCATCCGAAACGTGCAACCTCTTGAGCAAGTCGATGAAGCTCAAGAAGGGGAGGAAGCCGAGTATGATGATGAGGCTTATGGTTATGATGATCACCTTCAACCGAGACGAGGTATGAATTGGGGTCGAAATGTGGATCGGGGTAGAGGCCGAGGTCGAGGGCCACCCTTAGGATATGGAGGAAGGAATGCGAGGAGGGACTATGTTGCTCCAAGACCCTTTACCCGGAGTCAAGCCAAGTTGATCCAAGATACCCATCTTCACTTGATATGGAAGGGTATGGAAGAAGGCCCCAAGAGCGACTTGAAGAGCATGCTTTGGTGTGCCATGGATGGAGGACTACTTGGGCTCCAAGGTGATCCACCTCAAGCTCATTTTGAGCCTCTTGCACAAGTTCCAGAAGGAGGCGGAGCGCCTACCAAAAAGCAGACAGCTGAGCAGAAGGAGGTGGAGCGCCTTATCCTGAGGCGGAGCGCCTCACCATCCTGAGGTGGAGCGCCTCAACCTGGAGGCGGAGCGCCTACCCCTGTGACCCACATGCGGGATTTTTAATGACTTTTGCTTGAACTTCCAACTTTAGCCCTGCGTGGCCTTACTTGTTTTAACCCACTTTGGGGGTATTTTAGACCTTTTAATTAGACCTAAGTGAAGCCTATAAATACTTCACTTAGCCTCTTCAAATCATTAGCTAACTTTGATGATTGAACAAACACTTGTGTTGAGAGTTGAACTCTTTGATTGAATGAATGAAACCTTGATGGGACTTGTTCTTCCTCTAGCGGATCTAGATGGATTCCAATCCCCCCCGATCATTCTACTTGCGTGCTCACGTTAGCTCGAGGGTAGTTGCCTAGTGTAGGTGTTCTTGTCATTCTCTCGGGGTGTAACGGAACAAGTTCTCCGTTGCTACTTGAGATTATCGTACGAGTTACGTCTCGCTTTTATCTTTTACTTTTCCGCATTTTGATTCTTATCAAGTACTACTCTTGTAGCGAAGGGATTTCTCCTCTTTGAGCCATTTCTCGGCCTCAACCGCATCTTCACATAGCTTGTAATGATCATCATATTTGTGGAACTTCAATTGTGAAGCTATGTCTCGGTTCAAGCCCCCTTTGAAACGGATCATGGCCGTCTCATTGTCTTCATCATCCAAGTCAAGGATCATTCGGATTTGCTCAAATTCATTGAAATATTCACCAACCGATTTGTAACCTTGCTTCAAATCATATAGACGCCTTTGTTGTTCAACCCGGTATTGGTTAGTCAAGTACTTCTCATCCATCAGACGGATCAACTCTTCCCAAGTAAGATTAATAGCCATACCCGTCCTCCTTCTATTTCTCTTCACCGACTCCCACCAAGTAGAAGCAAAAGATTCAAAGGCGGATATTGCATACTTGGTCTTCTTCACTTCGGGCATATCATTGGTGTCAAAGATACGCTCCATAGCCAATTTCCAACCAATGTACTCCACCGGGTCACTACTTCCTTTGAAAGAAGGAATAGTGAGCTTCACACTATTAAGATTGTTGTTGTTATCACGACCCCCTTGGAATGGCTCCGGTTGGCCCCCATAGTGATCATCATAAGCAACATAGTCCCTCCTCGCATTCCTTCCTCCATATCCTAAGGGTGGCCCTCGACCTCGGCCTCTACCCCGATCCACATTTCGACCCCAATTCATACCTCGTCTCGGTTGAAGGTGATCATCATAACCATAAGCCTCATCATCATACTCGGCTTCCTCCCCTTCTTGAGCTTCATCAACTTGCTCAAGAGGTTGCACGTTTCGGATGGGTCTTGGTAATGGGATGTTTCTTGGAGGATTATCCAAAATACGGGGAATGCCCGTTCGTTCAATTCTCTCTCGATCTTCCTTTACCCGTTGTTGATTGAGCAATTCAACAACTTGCTCCGGGGTAAAGGTAGGGCTACTCGAGCCTTCACCGGCCTCAATTTGGACACTCGGGGTCCCCTTTTCAATTGGGACACTCGGGGTCCCTTGGTCACCTTGGGTACTCGAGGCACCCTTTTCAAGTGACTCAATCCTTTGAGTCATGACATCCATCTTGGCAAGAAGGCTAGCCAAGGCTTCCTTGATGAAATCTTGACCTTCGTTGGCCATTGTACCTACAAAGAAAAGAAACAAGCGTTAGTTAAAACACCTCACTCGCTCCCTCACTTGTGTTCACTCGGATCACTCTTTTGGGTGGCGGTGGATATTTCACTCGACTTGTAATTCCAAAGCTTCCCGTAGATGACTAACAATCCCTCTACTCAACCAAACTATCCACGAGTCAAGCACACTCCGGGGTGAGTGGAGTTAATGGGACTCGATGAACGCTAGGCACTTTGAAGTAAAGGACTTGAATGAAACGAAACTACGAATCTTCTTTGAATTCTAGTCTCCTTCCTAAGGCACGATGATCCTAGTAGCTCGAAGTAATTAGTACTAATCAAGTAGGATTATACTCTAATAGTACCAATTAGAAGCAATGCAAACAACAAAACAAGAAATCCTAGAAGTTTCTACCCGATTCCCAAGCTTCAGGAAGTAGGCGCCCCGCCTCAGCTAGTGGGCGGTCCGCCCAGGGTAAAGTGCCAAGTGGAGGTGCTCCGCCTCAGCAGGGAGGCGCTCCGCCTCAGCAATTTCCAGAGAGGTCACAGCTTTGAGGCGCTCCGCCTCAGAATATAGGCGCTCCGCGTCTGTAACCTTCAGCACAGTTCAACAACGTATTTTCTTGGTTTTTCACCCAACAATCCAACTATTCAAACGTTGTTTTAGCAATTCAAAGGTACCCAAATGTTGTATTAGTCACAAAGATCAAACCCCAACAACTTTTATCAAACCCCAATCGAAAACAAACAATCCACCATGATCATCTTCTTCAAAGCTAGGGTTTCAAAATTTTCAAATTTTCATAGGGTTTCAAATTTTCAATTCATGCAATACAACTCCAAATTGGGTGTTTAAGGTACCAAAAGAACGGGAATCACACAAGGATCAAACCCCAATATCAAGTTCTCAATCCAATATCAATCCAACCCAAGAATCAATCAAAAGTCATCAAGAACAAGTTCATCAAGGGTTTTAAGGGGTTTTGGGGTTTTGATTTTCAATCTTCACCAATCCAAGTGTTTTTGGTATCCAAACGACGGGATTTCAACCACGATCAAGAATCTATAACACCCATATCATGAATCATTCAAACCAACAAGTTACACCAAATTTTTAGATTTTCAATTTTTCAATTTTTTTTTGTAGTTTTCTTCCTTTAATAACAACAAACAAGAACCTAAGATAGAAATCGACCTAGGCACGAAGAATCAAGGGTCGGGGGTTTGTAGAAACAAAACCCGAGCCTTGCTCTGATACCAAGATGATAAGAATCAAAATGCTGAAAAGTAAAAGATAAAAGCGAGACGTAACTCGTACGATAATCTCAAGTAGCAACGGAGAACTTGTTCCGTTACACCCCAAGAGAATGACAAGAACACCTACACTAGGCAACTACCCTCGAGCTAACATGAGCACGCAAGTAGAATGATCGGGGGGGATTGGAATTCATCTAGATCCGCTAGAGGAAGAACAAGTCCCATCAAGGTTTCATTCATTCAATCAAAGAGTTCAACTCTCAACACAAGTGTTTGTTAAAGTTAGCTAATGATTTGAAGAGGCTAAGTGAAGTATTTATAGGCTTCACTTAGGTCTAATTAAAAGGTCTAAAATACCCCCAAAGTGGGTTAAAACAAGTAAGGCCACGCAGGGCTAAAGTTGGAAGTTCAAGCAAAAGTCATTAAAAATCCCGCATGTGGGTCACAGGGGTAGGCGCTCCGCCTCCAGGTTGAGGCGCTCCGCCTCAGGATGAGGCGCTCCACCTCCTTCTGCTCAGCTCTCTGCTTTTTGGTAGGCGCTCCGCCTCAGCTTTGAGGCGCTCCGCCTCCTTCTGGAACTTGTGCAAGAGGCTCAAAATGAGCTTGAGGTGGATCACCTTGGAGCCCAAGTAGTCCTCCATCCATGGCACACCAAAGCATGCTCTTCAAGTCGCTCTTGGGGCCTTCTTCCATACCCTTCCATATCAAGTGAAGATGGGTATCTTGGATCAACTTGGCTTGACTCCGGGTAAAGGGTCTTGAGGGGGTTTGGGTCTTATCAGCAACTTTAAGAGAGGCACTTCAACCATTTCTACCAAAACCCATAGCTGATGGTAGAGGCGCAACGCAACTCTTATACCGCCGGATCAACCCCAAATCGAGGTCCGTCCCTGACACCACCATGACCACCTCGAGCAACGCAACTCCTCCAGGGGGTGAACCCCACTACGGGCGGCTCCTTATGATGCGGGCCCAATCCTTGATAGCTCCGGGCCCAATCCTTGATAGCCCAGCTGCATCATCCCCCCTTTCTTTAAAGCAAGTTCGTCCCCGAACTTCGCATGGTGTAGCCAGGAATCGAACCCGGGTTGGCTCTGATACCAAACTTTAAGAGAGGCACTGCAACCATTTCTACCAAAAGCCATAACTGATGGTAGAGGCGCAACGCAACTCTTATACCGCCGGATCAACCCCAAATCGAGGTCCGTCCCTGACACCACCATGACCACCTCGAGCAACGCAACTCCTCCAGGGGGTGGACCCCACTACGGGCGGCTCCTTATGATGCGGGCCCAATCCTTGATAGCCCCGGGCCCAATCCTTGATAGCCCAGCTACATCATCGCTTCAACCGCATCTTCATAGAGCTTGTAGTGGTCATTGTACTTGTGAAACTTCATGAGCGAAGCTATGTCTCGGTTTAAGCCCCCTTTGAAACGGATCATGGCCGTCTCATTGTCTTCCTCATCCAAGTCTAGAGTCATTCGGACTTGTTCAAACTCATTGAAGTACTCCCCAACCGACTTGGAACCTTGTTTCAATTCATAGAGACGCTTTTGTTGTTCCACTCTGTATTGGTTAGTCAAGTACTTTTCATCCATCACACGGATCAACTCATCCCAAGTAAGATTAATAACCATCCCCATCCTCCTTCTATTCCTCTTCACCGACTCCCACCATGTAGAAGCAAAGGACTCAAAGGTAGAGATAGCATACTTGGTCTTCTTCACTTCGGGCATATCGTTGGTGTCAAATATACGTTCCATGGACAACTTCCAATCAAGGTACTGCACCGGATCACTACTCCCTTTGAAAGGAGGGATAGTGATTTTCACACTATTAAGATTGTTGTTGTTGTCACGACCCCCACGGAATGGCTCCGGTTGGCCCCCATAGTGGTCTTCATTCACACCATACTCCCTTCTCGCATTCCCTCCAACATATCCCATAGGTGGCCCTCGACCTCGGCCCCTACCACGATCCACATTTCGACCCCAATTCATACCTCGTCTCGGTTGAAAATGATCATCAAACCCATACATATCATCAACATAATCGACTTCCTCCCCTTCTTGAGCCTCATCGGCTTGCTCAAGGGGTTGCACGTTTCGGATGGGTCTTGGTAATGGGATGTTTCTTGGGGGATTATCCAAGATACGGGGAATGCCCGTTCGTTCAATTCTCTCTCGATCTTCCTTTACCCGTTGTTGATTGAGCAATTCAACAACTTGTTCCGGGGTAAAGGTAGGGCTACTCGAGCCTTCACCGACCTCAATTTGGACACTCGGGGTCCCCTTTTCAATTGGGACACTCGGGGTCCCTTGGTCACCTTGGGTACTTGAGGCACCCTTTTCAAGTGACTCAATCCTTTGAGTCATGACATCCATCTTGGCAAGAAGGCTAGCCAAGGCCTCCTTGATGAAATCTTGACCTTCGTTGGTCATTGTACCTACAAAGAAAAGAAACAAGAGTTAGTCAAAACACCTCACTCGCTCCCTCACTTGTGTTCACTCGGATCACTCGTTTGGTGGTGATGGCTTTTTCACTCTTGCTTGAACTTAAAGTTTCACGAAGTTGAATAGTAAACCTAAACTTAATCACTCGACTCAAAAGCCCAATGCACTCCGGGGTGAGTGGAGTTAATAGGACTCGATTGGAACGCTAAGCACTTTGAGTGAGGACTTGAGTCAAATGGCACTACGGATGTTCTTTGAATCCTAGTCTCCTTTTCTAAGGCACGATGATCCTAGTAGCTCGAAGTAATTAGTACTAATAAAGTAGGATTATACTCTAATAGTACTAATTAGAAGCAATGCAATCAACAAAACAAGAAATCCTAGAAGATTCTACCCAATTCCCAACTCTCAGGAAGTAGGCGCCCCGCCTCAGATAGTGGGCGGTCCGCCCTGGGCAAACCTACAGGGGGAGGCGCTCCGCCTCTTCAGGGGAGGCGCTCCGCCTCTTCAGGGGAGGCGCTCCGCCTCAGGAAATCCAGAGAGCTCACAGTAATGAGGCGCTCCGCCTCTAATTTGAGGCGCTCCGCCTCCTGCAACTTTCAGCACAGTTCAACAACGTGTTTTTCGACTTTAACACCCAAAAATTCAACAATCCACACGTTGTTTTAGCAATCAAAAGGTACCCAAATGTTGTTTTACCCACAAGGATCAAACCCCAATCAATTTTACAACCAAACAATCAATCAAATCAAGATTCAAGGTCAAGAACTTCAAGAACACAAGGGTTTATCAAAGGGTTTCAAAATGGATTGTGATTCATCAAAGTAGGTGTTATATACGTTCAAATCCCACAAAATTGGTACCGATTCGTTTGTTTTTCAATGAAGATCAATCCCCAATATCAAGTTTTCAATCTAACGTCAATCCAACCCAAAAATCAAGCCAAAATTCATCAAGAACAAGTTCATCAAGGGTTTAAGGGCAATTAGGGTTTCGATTTTTCAAACTTCACCAATTCCAACAATTTTGGTACCCAAGTTACGGGAATTCATCCACGATCAAGAATCTATAACACCCATAGCATAAATCATCCAAACCAACAAGATACACCAAATTTTTAGATTTTTCAATTTTTTTTTAATTTTTTTGTAATTTTCTTCTTTCAATATAAACAAGCAAGAAACTAAAGATAGGAATCGACCTAGGCACGAAGAATCAAGGGTCGGGGGTTTGTAGAAACAAAACCCGAGCCTTGCTCTGATACCAAGATGATAAGAATCAAAAACGAAATGCGGAAATAAAGATAAAGAGCGAGACACTACTCGAACTCCCTACGAAGTAACTATGGAGAACTCGTTCCATAATACCCTCGTATCGGTGTCAAGGAGGACCTACACTATGCAACTACCCTCGAGCCACAGTTGGGACTCGCAAATAGAATGATCGGGTTTTCGGTTCAAGACTCAACTAGGTTCCACTAGTGAATTCAAGCAACCAAGAAAGGGTTTCTTCATAAAAAGAGATAAACTCTATTCATCATTCATAAGATTCAAAGGTAAGCTAATGTTTGAAGAGGCTAAGTGAAGTATTTATAGGCTTCACTTAGTCATACTAAAAGGTCTAAAATACCCCCAAAGTGGGTTAAAAAAAATAAGGCCACGCAGGGCTATAGTTGGAAGTTCAAGCCAAAAGTAATAAAATATCCCGCAGGCCAACACAGGGGGAGGCGCTCCGCCTCCAGGTTGAGGCGCTCCGCCTCAGGATGGTGAGGCGCTCCGCCTCAGGATGAGGCGCTCCGCCTCAGGATGGTGAGGCGCTCCACCTCAGGATGAGGCGCTCCACCTTCTTCTGCTCAGCTCTCTGCTTTTTGGTAGGCGCTCCGCCTCAGCTTTGAGGCGCTCCGCCTCCTTCTGGAACTTGTGCAAGAGGCTCAAAATGAGCTTGAGGTGGATCACCTTGGAGCCCAAGTAGTCCTCCATCCATGGCACACCAAAGCATGCTCTTCAAGTTGCTCTTGGGGCCTTCTTCCATACCCATCTTCATTTGACTCCGAGTGAAGGGTCTTGTGGGGATTTGGGCCTTATCATGTTGAGTATATCAATTGTTATTACGCATCTTCTCTTGGTGTTGCTAATTGAGTACAAGGGAATAGTGGAGGAACTTCCATTAGTATGGGAGGTGGTGGTGGTTGTTCCGTGGGAAAGAAGAAACTTGCATCTTCTAGGTACGCTAAGCGACCTAATGCTTCTAATTCCCATGTGGAGGATGGTTTGAGAAATGGCGTTGCTTTTGCTACAAAGGGGTTGTATGCCGTGAGGGGCGTGGATGGTTGTAGTAGGAGTAGTACTATGGGCTATGAAACCAAGGCGAGAGGCACTTATGGGTTCCATGGCAAGGTTCCTTCCTCGACTTCCAATAATATTTCCAATGTTGGGAGAGTGACGGGAAGTGGAGATTGTTCTAGTGGTGTTGCCACTAGTGGAGGGATAAGGAAGACCCAAGTTGTTGGTGTTGACACTTGTGGGCGTCCAAATTCTCATTTGGATGCCAATGTGCAAGGCTTGGGTAGGCGTAGGTTCGTTGTTGAGGTAGATGGTATTGGAGGATACTTGCTCAAGATTGGTGATACCGATGCCAATTGTATTAGCACCTCCTTGGTTGATAGGCTTAGGATACCATGCCATAAGCTAGAGCATCCTTATGAGTATGAGGGAGTGTGGGTTTCTAAGGAGGCTCGGGTACTCATATCTCATGGGAGTTATAAATGCTATGTGTGGTGTGACGTGTATCCCATGCGTCATGTTGATGTATGGATAGGTGAGCCGTGGTTGGAGGGGAAGAGGGTGCAATATAGTGTGGTGAAGGATGCGTATCTTATGGGCGTAGGGCAAAGAGTTTATGACTTTGTGCCTTACCGGGCGAAGAGCCAACTGCTTACTAGTAGACCTTCCTTAGCTATGCGAAGGAGCAAGGAGCAAGAACTTCATTCCATGGTTGGAGAAGTGCAAACGAGAAGTCCTACAAACACAAGCAATGGTGGGACTAGAGCTACAAAAGAGTTGGCGAATGTCAACAAGGTGAGCCCGAAGCCACTTCCAAAGCCGAGTGGTTCACCAACAAAGAAAAAGGAGACATCAACTGATGAGTCTCCTAGTCCTAGATTCCGGGTTGACGTGAAAAGTCCACCTACTCCGGCTATGGGTATTCTTGGGCCTCGTCCCAATTCACCCGAATTTGAGAGACAAAAGATAGAGAGGAGTAAGGGAGCGACCGGTGACAACTCTCGAGTGGAAAAAGGAGAGATTTTGTTGAGTGATGTGAGTGCGTTGTCGCCACCCGAATCTACACCCGACCTTGAAAAGAAAATGAGGGTAAAGAAAGAGGGAAAAAGAAAAAGTGAGAGTGAGGACACCCCTTATTCTAACTTTAACCCTTTATCTTTTTCTTCTACTTGTCTGAGTACTTGTGTAGGTATTCTTGGAGGCAAACCGATGGAGCCTCAACCATGTTCCGAGATTGAAAGACAAGGTGAAGGAGATGCCGAATGTGAACTACAAGGTGGAGGCGTTCATGATACTTCAAAGGTATGTGTTAGTTCTTCCCTCCTTGAGCATGATACTTCCTTGTCTTGTAATCTTTTTTGTGAAAACTCTATGCTAGTTGATGATTTGCATGAGTATAATGTGTTTGCAACTAGTGTAGAGCCTTTAGGTCAACTTGTGTATGCCAATGAACCACTAGTTGAGAGGGTTGAAAAGCCACATCATGATGGGAGCTCGGTTTTCATTGAACCTCTCTTTAGTAAAAATGTTGAAGTTGACCTTGTTTGTGAAGCTTGTTATGACACCCCACCCATGTTTGATAAAGGAGAAGATGAATTGCATGATTATCCTATTCTTCCCTTTGATTTCTTATTTGCTAGCGGTGGTATCTTGTGTCGTAGTGAGGAAGGTTGTAACCTTGAGGAGTCTCTTGAGAATGAGATAGATCGACTTGTGTTCGATGACTCCTCAAGTGTCGATGTTGTCTCTAGTTTGAGAACTTCACCTTTGCTTGCCAATAAACTTGAGAAGTGTGCCTATACTAATCCTTTGTATGAGAGCAACTTCAATGAAAATGGTGAATTGTATCAAACTAGAGTAGAGTATAGGTTTGAATGCCTAACTCTACAGATAATCCGTTGTTTGAGACCTCCCTTGGGAGTTTGTCTAGTGGCGAGGGTTGTCTTGGAGGGAAATTTGGAGGTGAGGAGGTACCTCTCAGTGTGTGTAAGAATGCTCTTAAGAAGGGGAGTGGAGCAGTCGATGTTAGTTGTGAAGAACTATTTTACTTACTCCATCCCATATATTGAGCACACCTTGAGTGTTGAGCATGCCAAAGCCGATGTGTCACTTTGTGATAAAATTGATTTGAAGGCTTGATGTGTTGGTCACGGGCTTAGGGGTTTTGGGGAATTTAATTGCTACATGCATATCCTTGATCTCTCTGCATGTTTTGAAAATGAGTGCTTGTTCTTGTCGAGTCAAGACTATGTTGTCTCCTTTGGGGACATAAGCTTTTTAATAGGTATTGATGCTTGGCTCTATCACAAGAGTGTGTTTTCCACACCACTTGCACTTATTCTTGTTAAGCTAACCTACTTGTGAAGTAGGAAGTTTTGGTTGTGCTTGCTTTGATTGTAGGTTTTGATGGTTCGATTTCGAGGACGAAATCCTTTCAAGAAGGGGAGGATGATGCAATATAAATCGGCCTAAATGACAACCATCAAAAGCCAAGCTCGAAAGCACAAGAGATACGAGTCAAGGCCTCCGGAGACATCTTGAAGATCATGCATTGGAGCGCTAACGACGGAGGAAAACAGTGCAGGAAACAGGGCAGCACAAAACAGGGCAAGACAGGGGAGCACACTGGGAGCTCACTACCTGCCGAAGAAGATTTGCTCTGCGCGATCGCGACCTCACCTGCGCGATCGCGAAGAGTAGTTGATTGCCCTGCGCGACAGCGCACCACTGCACGCGAAGGCGAAGCTGAGGAATGCTGGAGACCTGCGCGATCACGCCTGGCGCGATTGCGATGCTTTAAAGTAGTGCCTGGGCGATGGCGTGACTCCTAGCGCGATCGCGATGACTTGGAGTTGAGTAGCGGACCAGAATCAGCTTCAGGGGCAAGTTTTGTCCATTTATCTATGTAAATGTATAAATAGCACATTAGCTCTTTCATTCAGGAGTTAGTCATTTTAGAAGAGAGAATTTGAGAGAAAATATTGAAGAGGCCGAGCCCTTCTTGTTGAAGCCCGACGCTTCCTGTATGTCTCGACTTGGAACCTATGGAGATCGACACCTAGTTTGATTCCATTGTAAGGTTCGAGTTTCCCTTCTCCCTTTGATTTCTTGTTATCTTTATCGCTTCCGCATAGTTTATATCGTCTTTAGCTTCCGCTCATTTTGGGTTGCATCACCGGTGTAATCCCGAAGGCACCAAAGTGCTCCGAAGGGAGGTGGATGAATTGCTGAACAAGGGCCTTGTTCGAGAGAGCTTGAGTGCTTGCGCTGCTCCTGTTATCCTTGTCCCGGAGAAAGATGGAACGTGGCAAATGTGTGTTGATTGCCGAGTAGTCAACAAAATCTCGGTAATGTATCGTCATCCTATCCCTCGATTAGATGACATGCTCGATGAGTTAAGTGGTTCTTCATGCTTTCGAAGATGGATCTTCAGTCCGGTTACCATCAAATCCGAATGAAACCTGAAGATGAGTGGAAAACCGCATCCAAGACCAAATTTGGTCTCTATGAATGGTTAGTGATGTAGTTTGGCCACTATAACGCATCGAGCACATTCATGCGGCTAATGGACCATATGCTCAAACCGTTCATAAATAAGTTTGTTGTCGTTTACTTTGATGACATACTTGTTTATAGTAAATATGTGGGTGCACATGTCGAACACTTAAGGCTAGTGCTTGAAACCCTTAGAGAAGACAAGTTATATGCTAACTTCAAGAAATGTGCCTTTTGTGTGGATCGTGTAGTCTTTCTAGGATTCGTTGTGAGTTCTAATGATGTTGAAGTCGATGAGTCAAAAGTCGAAGATATAAAAGATTGGCTGACTCCAATCTTGGTTTCTCAAGTTCGTAGCTTCCATGGCTTAGCTAGCTTTTACCGAAGGTTTGTTCGTGGCTTTAGCACCGTGGCAGCTCCTTTAACCGAGCTGGTGAAGAAAGACCATCCATTTGTGTGGGGAGAGTCCTAAGAGAGGGCTTTCCGGGAGGTTAAACAGAGGCTAAGCTCTGCCTAGTTGTTGCAACTCCCTGACTTCGGCAGAGAGTTCGAGCTTAAATGTGATGCGTTCGGAGTTGGGATCTGAGGAGTGCTTATGCAAGAATCGAAGCCGATCGCTTACTTCAGCGAAAAGCTTAAGGGTGCAACCTTGAATTACTCTACGTATGACAAGGAATTGTATGCCCTCGTTCGAGCACTCACCCATTGGCAGCATTATTTGTGGCCTAGAGAGTTTGTGATTAAAAGTGATCATGAATCTTTGAAACATCTCCGAGGCTAAGAGAAATTAAATCGAAGACATGCCAAGTGGGTGGAATTTATTCAGAGCTTTCCCTATGTAATTCATTACAACAACGGGAAAGACAATGTTGTGGCTGATGCACTATCAAGGAAATTTGCCTTAGCGACCGCTCTCACCTCGAGGCTCATGGGATTCGAAAGCATCAAGTCGATGTATGAAGATGATCCCAAGCTGAAAAGAGTCCGCGACGCAATCTTGAGTGGCCGAAGGGTTGAGAAATATCAATGGCACGATGGCTACCTCTTTAAGAATGTGAGGGTTTGTGTGCCAGTGTCATCGTGGAGAGAGCTTTTGGTTCGAGAAGCTCACTCTGGAGGCTTGATGGGATACTTCGGTGTCGACAAAATTCTTGGTATTTTAACCGAGCAGTTCCATTGGCTAAAAATGCAAGGAGATGTGGAAAAGCTTTGCAATACTTGTATAGATTGCAAAAAAGCTAAATCGACACTCCGTTACCTGTTCCTAATCGACCATGGGTTGATATATCCATAGATTTTGTTATGGGGTTACCGAGGTCGGGGGTGGACATGATAGTATCTTTGTCATAGTCGACCATTTATTCAAAATGGCTCACTTTATTCCTTGCAAGAAATGTAATGATGCACATTATGTAGCTACTTTGTTTATTTCCAATGTGGTGAAATTACATGGTGTGCCTCGGACTATTGTGAGTGATCGAAAATCAAAATTCTTGAGTCATTTTTTGAAATGCCTATGGGGTACCCTTGGCACCACATTACTATTTTCGACATCTCACCATCCTCAGACTGATGGACAGACCGAGGTAGTTAACCAAACCTTGGGAGCTCTTGACACGACACGAATTTTTGGCTAGGCCGTGCGGGCACCCGACATCCTCTCCTAAACTCGTCGGGCGAACCCTTAATAAATGAATTAGGAAAATGAATATAAATCCAACTCATAAATAAGAACAAGATTTAGAAAAAGCACAGATATACTGATACCTCTAAGCTGTACAAAGAAGTTACAGCTAACTACCCAACATACTAGGTTTAGGGCTATCCAGACTAGACATCTAAGAGTACAAAAGAATACATACGCCTCCTAAAGGGAGAAAAATATGACTGAAATAATAAACATACCACTGGTGGCCATCCTGTACAGAAGGTGGCTCACCCTGACAGTTGAAGTTGTCTTTGCTCCTGAACAACCTGGCGAACTCAATCCTGGAGTGAACCTGCTGAAACGAAATATATAGACAAGAAATAAAAAACAAACAAGGGTGAGTCAAAAGGACTCAATAAGTGGGGCAGACTAGCCATCTCAAAGAATAGTAGTTAGCAAGGGAGAAGAAAAACATGTAAACCAAATCCATCTTATTTAAACTATAAAAAGGTAGAGCCAGATAATAACTGGAAACACGTATGGAATCATAAACTCATAAACAACCAGGGACGTAAGATAGATAGAATATATAGGTTTTTAAGTATCTCGAACATATCAACAATCAGAAATACATACTGTTGCGGCGTGTGTTGCTCCCAACGCATACGCAAGTATACGCGGTCGACAAGTAATAAAATGATAAGTAGAGTATCATTCCCACGAGGACTATTCAGACTGATGCTTAACAAACAATTTCTATCTACTATCTAGGGGTCTTTTTCCAATAGTGAGAGTTTTTATTAACTAAGAGCAATAACTAAAATGATGGAAATTCAGTCAAATAATGGAGCAAACGTTGGTTGTAAACAATATTAAGGAGACGGTCCAAGGTCAGAGTTACGAACAATCAAGTTGAGTTTTCCAATTGATTCCACTTCTTAAATCCCGGATTACTAACTAACAGATTAAATGTACCCGTGAAAACCTTTCGATTCTTCACGGTCTATACAGACTACTCCAATCCCTATATGTCTATGGGTTGAATCACGTGCATGCATTAACGAACTCTGTAATTAGTTAAGCTAGGCGAGCAAGTATATGTCTATCCTACTCACAAATTGGTTCCCCGATGCCCGGGTTCACAATCTAGCCCTACTCTTTCTTATTGCGTTCATAAATTCCCTCATTTGAGTTCAATCTAAAAACCATAGATAATGCGTAATAATCGGGCCCTGAAAATTACACAAGTGAAATCAAGAAAGAATAAGTAACCCGTTATGGGATTCAATTAATGGAAATCAATCTTCAAACATCAACTTTCATGAAATACTCCAACCCTAGAACGATGTGTTTTAGCCACGCATACTCATAATAACAACACAAGGATTTGATGAAATAATGAAATAATGATGTAATAGATTAATGGAAGGAAGAAAAGCCCTTGTTCAAGATGTTATGAGCTCTCCAATTTTCTCCAAGGTCTGAACTCCCTTCAAAAACTAAGTAAAAGAGTATTTAAAGGGTTTACAAAGGCCTAGTAATAAGTTACACCTAAGCCTAGACGAAATAGGAAGTCCCAAAATGTTCCAGGGGCGCTGTAGCTGGAACCCCGTGCCCCCGCCCGCACCGTGCAGCCAAACGCGCCAGAAGCTGGGCGCGGTGGCTGGCGCGGCGCGCCACCTGTGGCGCCAAGGCAATTTCCTGTTTTCTCCGTCTGCAGCTCACGTCGCGTTTAGCCTTCGTGTGCTCGATCCAATCCTCAATCAATTACCAATCATTCCTTGCTCGATCATGCTCTTAAAAGCTCCATATGCACTGCATAACAACCTACATACACACGACATAAAATCAGTG
This sequence comes from Petunia x hybrida, assembly GCA_037355625.1. Taxonomy (NCBI): domain Eukaryota; kingdom Viridiplantae; phylum Streptophyta; class Magnoliopsida; order Solanales; family Solanaceae; genus Petunia; species Petunia x hybrida. The sequence goes on from JBBBVM010000162.1 coordinate 11,730,132, forward strand.
TAAAACCACATTCATAAACTAGAAAACGAGCGAATAAAAAGCTCAAACATGCGGAAATATTAAGGAAACATTGGTATAAAATGCCAAACATCACCACCCCACACTTGAACCCTTGCTCGCCCTCGAGCAAGTCACAACTAACTTCCCAACCTAGGTAGAACAGGTCTGTCTATGACTATGGTTGATACCGATCATTGAACAAATGCACACATGACTACTATGGGTCCACAAACATGCCAACAATTTAACAAACTCAAAATCATGAGAGCAACCACCCCAAGAGAAACCCATTGCTCCATGCTCCCACAAAATTACACCTATCTACTCAACCAAGAAGCCACGACTTCACCTATTTCATGCAAACCATGTCCCAAAATGAAGCAAGAGAGTGTCCCCCAAATATCACACACAACAATGAATATCATGAATAGAACGAGGACAATAACATAGAAAGAATTCACTCACTCTCATGAAAATCTTACATGTAACGCACGATGTATCATAGGCTTTCCAGTAGTGTAGGACTCCACTAATGTAAGCTCACTCCAATCGGGATTAACTAGGACTTTAAAAAGTTGTAATGTAGGCTAAGGGCTGGTATGACACATATGGGTAATAGTGACTACCTCCCTAGGCACTTTAATACATCACAATTAATTTAAGCACAAATCTCATCAAAGCCACCCAATCAACAACTTCCACACACACCTTCTCAACAAGTAGCAATTTTTTTTCTTTTAAGCACACACTAGCAAGGATGGATATTCTTCTCTCTTTATTTCTTTTTCCAAAATTTTTTCTTTTCAACTTTGCTCTTTTCTTTTCTTTCTATTCATTACTATCCAACCTTGCCAATGCTCATAAACAACTACTTAACAAATTATTTCAAATATTCTCCTCATTGGTTCCACTCAAAAACCTCCCTATATCTCAACCACAACTCCACAATAATATCAAATTATCAATTAAAGTGCTTAAGGAGTAAAGGGCCAAAAGAGAACAATTTAGAACAAGTGGGTAGGCTCGGGGTGTGGATGCCAACAAAAGGTCAAAGAAATCACAACAATTAAGTCCAAGGTGTATATAAAAAAGGGTAGGCAAATCAAGAGAAGGCCCGTATCATTTCCCGACTAGAGGAAACCTACGATTTCGCTTTGCACACACACGGGGCAAGTTCTAGACATCAATATGCAAACATGGAGTATAGTAAGAATATGCCTCACAACACACATTGCACACGATCCACATAAAAAGGCTCCATCAACAACTCTCAATCAAGCATTTAGAGTGCAACTTGTGGAAAATTAAGCACTAATGATCAAAGGTTCACAACAAAGTCAAGCAAGTGGACTCAAGCATCTCAAGGGGGTCATTCCATTTTTTCTAGACATGTATAACAATTTAAAACCAAAAGACACCACAAATAGCACATGCAATAAGTTCAAATCTACCGGTATCAAACAAATCAAAGGCACCTAGCATTGCACCTATTTCTTTCGTCTAGGGTCACCTATACTAACTACTCTAATCCTAAAAATAAAAAACTACCCGGTTCAACGGCCTACCCGTGGAAAAGAACCGAGGCCTTAAGAAAAACCACGGGGTGGATGACATGTACCACTAATAAAGACTAAAAGGAAAATCTTTTTGAAATTTTTTATTGGTTTTGTAACTTTTTTTTTTAGTTTTTTTTTCATATATTAAAGCAAGAAACAAATAAAAAATAAAGTCAAGTGACAAAAGAAAATCCTATGGTACCTGCATCCCTAACCTCAAAAATAAATAAAGGGTAGTTCCCCACCCCACACATAAACTAAGCAGTGTCCTCAGTGCTAATAAGAAAGTGCAAGAGTAAAGAAAACTTCCCCGAAGACTCTAGTCCTTGGTGCTAGCATCCTTCAAACTTCCGTATAGTATGAGGTACTCAGACTTCCCCCAACAGGTCATCAATATTAGGCAAGGGTGAGGACACCCCACACTTAGCCTCGACATTACATGAACCTGCAATCCAAGGAAAGACAAAAACTACTTGACACTATAAATAAAATAATGCAAGTACAAACTCGGGTTGCCTCCCGAGAAGCGCGTTAGTTAACGTCATGGCACGACGACACTTTTAGCTCACTTCCAGCATTTACGTCTTCTCTTCTTCCGACGAACTTTTGCTTTCTTCCTTTCTTTGAGAGAACCCATCTTCAACTTCACATTTGATTTACTTCCATGTTCTTGTTTGACATATTCAATCATAAAGCACTCTTCAACCTGAGTTATATGCTCCTTCCCATTATAAACATTGAAAGTAACCTTTTCTCCATGCGCTCTAACAGTCATCTCTCCCAACTCCATGTCAATCAGTGCCTTCGAGGTGACTAGGAATGGTCTCCCCAAAATGATTGGAGCTTCTTGGTCCTCTTCATAATCTAGGACTACAAAATCAGCAGAGAATGTAAACTTACCAACTTTAAGAAACACATCCTCCAACTTACCATCAGCGTGAGTGAGTGATCCATCCGCCATCTTAAGAGTAACTGAAGAGGGCTTGATTGCTCCTAGCCCTAACCTTTTGCAAACAGAGAGAGGCATGAGATTTATGCTCGCACCCAGATCACACAACGCACCAGTGATATTATGCCCTCCAATGGTGCAAGGAATAGTAAACCTCCCAGGATCTTGAAGTTTTGGAGGTAGCTTGCTCAAGATTGTGCTACACTCCTCAACTAACTCAACTGTATTTATCTCTTGAGGCTTCTTCTTCTTGACTAATATCTCTTTTAAGAACTTCACAAAGGATGGCATCAATTCAAACACATCAATCAAAGGAATATTAACTTGAAGTTCTTTCAACATACTCACAAATTTTTGATATTGGGCCAAATCCTTAGTTGGTATAAGTCTCTGCGGGAATGGTGGAGGCGACAGAGGTGCCTCCTTTTTCTCTTCTTTCTTCTTTACCTTCTCTACTTTTTCTACTTTTTCTATTTCAGCTCTCTCCTCAGACTTGGCCATCAGCTCTCCACCTTCAATTAAAGTCATCGCAAGACATTGTTCAGGCTCTTTTTTAACAGTACTTATTTCTCCCACCAACTGCCCCAACTGGTGCTCCAGGTTCTTTTGAGCGTTTGCAAGATCTTGTATGGCCAGTGCATGGGCTGCAGTGTCAGCTATCATTCTCTGCTGGCCCGCCATTATCTGCTTTAGCATATCTTCAACTGAATTGCTAACCTGCTGTGGTGGAGCTGGAAGTGGATGGTAATTATTTGGGGCTCTCGTGTTTCCTTGATAATAAGCATTACCAAATTGATTTTGACCCTGCTGCCTGTTTTGATTACCTACGTAATAAACTGACTCTGGATTAGAGGAGCAAACCTCTGTAGCATGATCTTGACCACAAACCTCACAAAAACTCTGGAGTTGTTGCACTGGAGCCACTGGTTGCTGAGTCTTTGGCAGAGCTAGCTTGCTAATTTGATTAGAAATAGCATCCATCCTCGCCCTTAGCTCTGAAACTGCATCTAACTGAAGTACCCCTGCAGATTTCTGCGTAATAGCTCTACCATCTCCCTTCCAATCAAGATTGCTCTGCGAAAACTTATCTAGTAAATCATAGATCTGGTCAAAATTTAAGGCCAGTACTTGGCCTCCAGCAGCAGCATCTACCACGATCTTAGTATCCGCATTCAACCTCTCAACAAGAGTATGTGCAAGAACCTCATTGGATTGGTTATGGTGTGGACAATCTCTCAATAAAGCTTTAAATCGCTCCCAGGCTGAATACAAAGACTCTCCTTCTATCTGTCTGAAGGACATAATTTCACTCCTCAGTCGGGCTGTCTTGGTAGATGGATAAAATTTAGCCAAGAACTTCTTAGCCAAATCCTCCCAAGTAGTGATAGACCCAGAATTTTCAGCCTTTAACCACTTCCTTGCTGCCCCAATCAGTGAAAACGGGAACAACGTCAAACGAACATAATCAATAGGAACTCCCATTGGTGTATAAGTATCACTGATCTCCAGAAAATTCTGAATGTGTTGCTGCGGATCTTCATGAAGTAATCCAGCATATTGCCCAGTCACATGCAGCAACTGAATCATGCCGGACTTAACCTCAAAGTGCTCGGTGATAGCGGGCTTCACAATGCTAGACGCTACCCCCTCCAAGCTGGGGAGAGCAACATCTCACACAACTAAAGTTTGTTCTGCTGCCATTCCTGTCGATAAAGATCAAGCAGGAGCTAATACCTGAAATAGCACAAAACTCAAAACAAAAAATTAACCTGAATATATAATAAGTAATCGTTCAAAAAGAAATCAGTCAATAATTAGTCCCCGACAACGGCGCCAAAAACTTGTTGCTCCCAACGCACACGCAAGTATACGCGGTCGACAAGTAATAAAATGATAAGTATAGTATCGTTCCCACGAGGACTATTCAGATTGATGCTTAACAAACAATTTCTATCTACTATCCAGGGGTCTTTTTCCAATAGTGAGAGTTTTTAATAACTAAGAGCAATAACTAAAATGATGGAAATTCAGTCAAACAATGGAGCAAACGTTGGTTGTAAATAATATTAAGGAGACGGTCCAGGGTCAGAGTTACGAACAATCCAGTTGAGTTTTCCAATTGATTCCACTTTTTAAATCCCGGATTACTAACTAAAAAATTAAACTGTGAAAATCTTTCGATTCTTCACGGTCTATGTAGGCTACTCCAATCCCTATATGTCTATGAGTTGAATCACGTGCATGCATTAACGAACTCTGTAATTAGTTAAGCTAGGCGAGCAAGTATATGTCTATCCTACTCACAAATTGGTTCCCCGATGCCCGGGTTCACAATGTTGCCCTACTCTTTCTTATTGCATTCATAAATTCCCTCTTTCGAGTTCAATCTAAAAACCATAGATAATGCGTAATAATCGGGCCCTGAAAAATTACACAAGTGAAATCAAGAAAGAATAAGTAACCCGTTATGGGATTCAATTAATGGAAATCAATCTTCAAACATCAACCTTCATGAAATACTCTAACCCTAGAACGATGTGTTTTAGCCACACATACTCATAATAACAATACAACGATTTGATGAAATAATGAAATAATGATGTAATAGATTAATGGAAGGAAGAAAAATCCTTGTTCAAGATGTTATGAGCTCTCCAATTTGCTCCAAGGTCTGAACTCCCTTCAAAAACTAAGTAAAAGAGTATTTATAGGGTTTACAAAGGCCTAGTAATAAGTTACACCTAAGCTTAGATGAAATAGGAAGTCCCGAAACGTTCCAGGGGCGCTGTAGCTGGCGCCCCGCACCCCCGAACATGCTAATTTCCTGTTTTCTCCGTCTGCAGCTCGCGTCGCGTTGTGCCTTCGTGTGCTCGATCCAATCCTCAATCAATTTTCAATTATTCCTTGCTCGATCATGCTCTTAAAAGCTCCATATGCACTACATAACAACCTACATACACACGACATAAAATCAGTGCAAGACGACATTCATAAACTAGAAAACGAGCGAATAAAAAGCTCAAACATGCAGAAATATTAAGGAAACATTGGCATAAAATGCCAAACATCAGCGTGCAACCCGATCCATATATTCATACTTTCACGGCGTGCAACCCGATCAATATATTTATACTGTCGCTGCGTGCAAGCCGATCCATATATTTATACTGTTGCGGCGTGCAACCCAATCCATATATTTATACTGTTGCGGCGTGCAACGCAGGATACGATCCAGGGATATATAGGAATACTGAGATATGTCCACGATATGGTATACATAAAACACAACACAATATACACAATAGTCAGTATGCGGTGCAATGAGATGTGATGAATGCGATACGAAGCAATGCGGTCATATATGCCTAATACCTATCTCCGGCGCAGGACTCTCATCGTCTACTAGGAGATATATGCAATAATGACAGCCAGAGTACAATGCTCAGATACTCACTGCAATACCAACCACAAGGCATAAGCTATAATATACACTATAAATTTAAGGCTTAATGAGTACGCCTATCGGCAGCTACACACATAAGAAACACGTGGTAGAATATCCACAAGGTCAAGGGCCTCGAAAGAAATAGATACAAACACTTACCTCGTTCCACTGCTACTCAACAACCGCATTATCTTTGGGTTCACTATCAAATGATCCTGCTCTATTCAATAAGCAGAAAATTATATCAAATTACGCTAAAGGCTTCATTCCTCACATCTTAGGGCAATCCGGTTAGGAACTTGATACCCTATTCGCATACGCAATACACAGGACAGGCCTATGTATACGGTTTAAGGTTACATAACCAAACCGTAAATAAACTACAATTACGGGTTGCCCATAACTCCCTAAATACGAATATATACTTAATTCCATTATAAGGGTTCAATTAACTCTTTAAACTATTAATTAAACTTATTAAAATGATGTCTAATATTCCAATTTTTACCATCAAAATTTATTCAAACACACATAATAAAAAAATAATGCATTAAGATCATTACCTGAATGTTTCGGGGTGAAAATTCTATCTTTCTCCGGCACTTCTCTCATTTTCTAGCATTTTTTTCTATTTCATTTCTTTCTCCTATTTCGTTTCTTTCTCTCTGTTTCTCTTCTGACCTCATTTCATTTTCCTTGTTTTGAAGGGATAAGATCCCTTAGTGTCACGGCCTCTTTTCTTTCCTTTTTCTTTTCTTTTTTTATTTTATTTTCGTAATTAAATTAAAATGCAGTTCTACGAAATCCGGAATATTGCAAAATTTCTCAAATAAGTTATACAAAATTTATGTGACGTGCCTGTTAAGACGGATCACAAATCGGATTTCCAACACTCAATATGCAAATTAAATGGAAAAAGGTCAAATTATTAATTTTCAAAATTTTAGCGGAAACTATCAGAACGACCTGAAAATTTACTTTCGAAAGTTCACAAAAGTCACAATACTCATATGAACCTAACGGTGCTTTAGGATTTCGAATCGGAGCTCATTCGCCAAAATCGAGCTAGAAAATCTCTTTTTAAGATTTACCGACAATAAAAAGTGAAATCTTCTTCCGATACGTACCAAACGAGGTCTGATTTATCTCAAATTTTACAGACAGGTCCTAATGGAACTTACGAAGATTTTAAAATTATCTGCACGTAAATTGGGGACCTAATTCCCGAACCGACTACCTAAGGTCGTTTCATTCTCCTCTACTTAGACTCTCATTCGTCCTTGAACGAGCTTGAGTCTAAAGCATATTCACACAGATAATGATGCGGGGCATACCTCAAGGCCGTTCACTAGGAGTCAGGCCAAGTTGATTCAAGACACCCATCTTAACTTGACTTGGAGGGACATGGATGAAGGCTCCGAGAGTAGCTTGAAGGTCATGCTTTTGAGTGCCATGGATGGTGGATCACCTAGGCTACTTGAAGAGGCATCCGGGGCACGTTTGGAAGCAAATCAAGAAGCTACAGGAACGGGCGGACAGCCTACTCAACTAGGCGGACCGCCTACTTTTGATGAGCTCTCTGGAAAGTGACCAGGCAGACCGCCTGATAAGACCCGAATTGGAGCCACCAAGAGCCAAGCATGAGAGCACAAAGGATACAAGGCAAGGGCACCGGAGGAGGGTTCGAGAGTGATTTGGAGTCATGGACTTGAGCGCCAATGAGGGAGGACCGGCTACGGACCAAGGAGGAACACTTAGAGTCCATTTTGAGCCGTTTCCAGGTCTCCCAGGAAGGAGGCGGACCGCCCATTGGACTAGGCGGACCGCCTAGTTGACTACACCTCTCAGGATCTCTGGCCGCCTACTGCAGAGGCGGACCGCCCATTTTCCAGGCTGGGCGCCTACTAGTCAGGCGGGGCGCCTAGTTTGCTGAAGGCCCATTCGGGTTTCCTACTTATTTTGAGTGTAATTCCAACTATAGCCTTAAGTGACATGTATTGTTTTGACTAGACTTAGGGGCTATTTAGACATTTTATTTAGAAGTGTGGTGAACCTATAAATACCACACTTAGTCATTTATTTCAGCTAGCTAGTTTTGAAGATAGAATTGAGAAGATAGAATACGCTTGGCCTTTCTTGTTGAAGCGTTGACTTCATGTATCTCTTACGATGAATCCATGGTGGATCACCGCTAGTGTGAGTCCCGTTTAATGGTTCAAGTCTCTTCTCCCTTTTGAATCAATCTAATTGTTTAGTTTGATTCGTTCTTTCTTCTACTTCTATTCTCCCCAATCCCTTACTTTCTTGTTATCTTGTGATTGTTGCTTCCGCATCCTTGTTATTTGCTTCCGCATATTTGGGTCTTATCAGTTTGGTATCAGAGCAAGGCTCGGGTTTTGTTCTTACGAATCCACGTTCCTTGTTCATCCTATCTTTACTTTATTGTTATTGTTCTTGTTCTTGAAGAAAAGAAGAAAAACAAAAAAAATTGAAAAAAAAGTGAAAATTACAAAAAAAATTCTTATTGTTGATTGGATTTGATGATTCCTTTGGTGTTTGATATCGGGGATTGATCTATGATGATTACCCGTTGATTTGGTACCCTTGTTATATGATTTGGTGTTGAGAATCAAAAGTTGAAAAAAATCAAAAACCCCAAAATTGAAAAACCCTTGAATTTGATTGAAATTTCTTGATTTGGATTCGTTATGGATTGGGTGTTGTTATAAATTATTGGGGATTGATTGGAGTAGTTGAAAACACCATTGGGTACCTTCGGATTGGAAAAAAACACCTTGGAACATCAAAATTTGGGTGCAAAAGGGCCAAAAACCCGTTTTCGGACTGTGCTGAAAGCACCAGTAGGCGGGGCGCCCAAAATAGTAGGTGGTCCGCCTATTTTTTGGTTACTCTCTGTATTTTGAGTAGGCGGGGCGCCCACCCTAAGTAGGTGGACCGCCCACTCCTGGGAGGCCTCCGTTTGGCTTCGTTTCGTGTCTTTTTGTGATCCGTTTGCTTCCGTACCTCTTGGTTAGTGTTTCTAAGGTATTAGTCCTACTTTATTAACACTAATCTTTGATTCCTTAGGGTGTTGTGTGTCTTGAAGTCTTTACTTAAAGTCGTAGAATTTGCTTGCTTCAAGTGCGCACTAAACTATCTTCCGTTCATCTAGTCGCATTAACTCCATTCCGAACCGTTACTTGGGTGCATTAGTTGATTGGTCTTGCCATTGTGATTACTAAGAGACAAGAAGGTCTTGAGTGGAAAAAGGCTTGAGTGGTGAGAACAATAGAGTGCGGTCACAAAAGCCAACGACCTTGAGTGTATACACGAGTGGAAAGAAAATTGAGTGACATCTTTTGAGTGATACACGTGAGGGAGTGAATTTGTGAGGTCCTATACTCTTAGGTTACGACTATGGCTTCGGATGACGATTGTGGGGGGGATGGGTATTGCTATGACGATTCGGGGAACCAAGGCTCATATGATGATGAAGCGGGTCACTATGTTGATTATGAAGATGAAGAAGACTATGGGGATTGCGAAGATGAATGTGAAGAATCTTATGCTCCAAGTCAAGAATATGAAGATGGTGACGCTTCAAGGTATGATGATCCTACTTACTCTTCTTGTGATGAATTTGAACATGATGATAGTGACGTAGAGAGAATTGGTGATGAGGTTGATTATGAGAATTGTTCATTTGCATCTTCTCTTGATGTTGCTTGTGGTGAGCAAGGGAGTAGTAGAGGTCCTTCCATTAGTATGGGAGGAGGTGGTGGTTGTTCCATGGGAAATGGGAGGTTTGCATCTTCTAGTTCCCATGTGAATAGTGGAAGGAGAAATGGTATTGCTCTTGCCGTTACGGGGGTGCATTGCTCTAGTAGTGGTGGTAGGAGTGGTACTATGGGCTATGGAACCAAGGCGAGAGGCAATTATAGGTTCCATAGTGGTATTTCTTCCCCGACTTTCAACAACACTTCTAATGTTGGAAGAGTGACGGGAAGTGGAGGGTGTTCTAGTGGTGTTGCCACTAGTGGAGGGATAAGGAGGACCCAACTTGGGGGTGATGATTTTCTTGGACTTGATCCTATACAAGACATGTGTGAGTGTAGGTTCATTTTTTAGGTGAATGGTAGAGGAGGATGCTTGCTCAAGGTTAGTGAAGCCTATGCCAATTTTGTTAATGTCTCTTGGGTTAATAAACTAAAGATACCATGCTACAAATTGAAATATCCTTATGAGTATCAAGGAGTTTGGATTACTAGTGAAGCTCGGGTACTCATATCTCAAGGGAGTTACAAGGAATATATTTGGTGTGATCTGTGTCCCATGGAGCATTATGGTGTTTGGCTAGGACAACCGTGGTTGCAAGGTAAGGGGGTGCGGTATGATATCGTGAAGGATGTGTACAAAGTGAGCAAGGGGCAAAGAACTTATGACATTGAACCTTGCCGGGCAAAGTTTAAGTTCTATCCTAGTACATTCTCTTGGCCTATGAAAAGGGGAAAGGAGCAAGTATCTCAATCCAAGGATGCAAGAAAGCAAACTAAAAGTCCTACAATCACAAGCAACAGTGGAACTAGTGCAAGAAAAGAGTTGACAATTGTCGACAAGGTGAACCCCAAATCACAAGCTCCAAAGCCAAGTGGTTCACCTACCAAGAAGAAAGAGACATCAAGTGATGAGTCTCTTAGTCCTAGATTCCGGGTTGATGTTAAAAGTCCACCTACTCCGGCTATGGGTATTCTTGGGCCTCGTCCCAACTCACCCGAATTTGAGAGACAAAAGATTGAGAGGAGTAAGGGAGTGACCGGTGACATTCCTCGAGCGGAAAAAGGAGAGGATGTGTTGAGTGATGTGAGTGGGATGTCACCACCCGAATCTACACCTAACCTTGAAAAGAAAATGAGGGAAAAGAAAGAGGGGAAAAAGAGTGAGGACACCCCTTATTCTAACCTTAACCCTTTATCTTTTTCTTCTACTTGTGTGAATGCTTGTGTAGGTACTCTTGGAGGCAAACTAATAGAGCCTCAATCACGTCCCAAAAAAGAAGGACAAGGTGAAGAAGATCTTCAATGTGAGCTTCAAAGTGGAGGAACTAGCCATGATACTTCAAGTGCATTGAGTGAGCAAGATGGCCACTCAAAGGTAAGTGATAGTTCTTCCCTTGAACATGTTACTTCCTTGTCTTATGGTAGTGTTTGTAGTAACTCAACACTAGTTGATGATTTGTATGATTACAATGTGTTTGCAACTAGTGTAGAGTCAAATGGTCAACATGTGTGTAATTGTGAACCATTAGTTGAGAGGTATGATAAGCCACATCATGATGTGAGCTCGATATTCATTGAACCTCTCTCTAGTGAAGATTGTGTGGTTGACCCTATTTGTGACCCTTGTTATGACACCCCACCTATATTTGATAAAGGGGAAGATGAGTTGAATGAATGCCCTATTCTTACCCTTGATGAATTGCTTGATAATGGTGGACCTATGTGTTGTAGTGAGGTTTGTAGTGACCTTGAGGAGTCCCTAGTGAATGAGATGGATCGAATTGTTTTCAATGACTCCTCGGGTGAGAGTGAAGAACCTAGTCTTGATACCATGTGTTTGGATAACCATGAATTTGAAGTGCATGCTTTTACATTTCCATTGTGTGAACATGATCTCATTTGTGGTAGCGAATTGTATCGGACTAGGATTGGCAATAGAATAGAACCTCCATGGTTTGAAAAGTTAGACTCTATGGATGATCCATTGTTTGGAACTCCAAGTGGGATGAGTGGTCTTGATTTTGGTTGTGTTAAACCATCTTCTAGTAGTCCTAACCTTCATTGTGTGGACTATAATGATGAAGGGCCAATTTTGGAGACCTTCCTTTGGAGTTTGGCTAGTGAGGAAGATTGTCTTGGAGTTGGAATGGGAGGAGGAGAAGTCACTCTTGGTGTGTGTAAGAGTGCTTCCAAGAAGGGGAGTGGAGTATTCGATGTTAGTTGTCGCTTGAATTATGTTGCTTACTCCATCCCATATGTTGATCACACCTTGAGTGTTGAGCATGCCAAAGCTCGATGTGATGACCATAAGCTTGGAGGTCATAAGGAACTTAGTTGCTTAATCTTGCATGTTCCATATCTTATTGATCTCTTTGCTTGTTATGGTAGTGAGTATTTGTCGTTGTTGAGCCAAGAACTTGTTGTTTCCTTTGGGAACATAAGCTTTTTGATTAGTATTGATACTTGGCTCTATCATAAAAGTGTGATTTTCACATCACTTGTACTCACTCTTGTTGGACCTTCCTACTCTTGTCGTGGGACCTTTTGGTGTGTTCTTATTGGGCTTAGGGATCATAGGAATTTTAATGGCTTGATCTTGCATATTCTCTATCCTATTGATCTCCTTGATGAATCATGCAGTGAGTGTACCCATTGGGGAAGCCAAGTGCTTGTTGTTTTCTTCGGAAACATGTGCTTTATCATTGTTATTGATGCTTGGCTATACCATAAGAGTGTGTTTTCCTACACTTTTGACACTAACCTACTCTTGTAGTGGGAAGCTTTGTTTGTGCTTGTTTTGAATGTAGGCTTGATGGTTTGATTTCGAGGACGAAATCCTTTCAAGAAGGGGAGGATGATAAGACCCGAATTGGAGCCACCAAGAGCCAAGCATGAGAGCACAAAGGATACAAGGCAAGGGCACCGGAGGAGGGTTCGAGAGTGATTTGGAGTCATGGACTTGAGCGCCAATGAGGGAGGACCGGCTACGGACCAAGGAGGAACACTTAGAGTCCATTTTGAGCCGTTTCCAGGTCTCCCAGGAAGGAGGCGGACCGCCCATTGGACTAGGCGGACCGCCTAGTTGACTACACCTCTCAGGATCTCTGGCCGCCTACTGCAGAGGCGGACCGCCCATTTTCCAGGCTGGGCGCCTACTAGTCAGGCGGGGCGCCTAGTTTGCTGAAGGCCCATTCGGGTTTCCTACTTATTTTGAGTGTAATTCCAACTATAGCCTTAAGTGACATGTATTGTTTTGACTAGACTTAGGGGATATTTAGACATTTTATTTAGAAGTGTGGTGAACCTATAAATACCACACTTAGTCATTTATTTCAGCTAGCTAGTTTTGAAGATAGAATTGAGAAGATAGAATAGGCTTGGCCTTTCTTGTTGAAGCGTTGACTTCATGTATCTCTTACGATGAATCCATGGTGGATCACCGCTAGTGTGAGTCCCGTTTAATGGTTCAAGTCTCTTCTCCCTTTTGAATCAATCTAATTGTTTAGTTTGATTCGTTCTTTCTTCTACTTCTATTCTCCCCAGTCCCTTACTTTCTTGTTATCTTGTGATTGTTGCTTCCGCATCCTTGTTATTTGCTTCCGCATATTTGGGTCTTATCACCGCCTCTGCAAGGTGGGCGGACCGCCTACTCCAAGTGGGCTAGGCGCCTACTCCAAGAAGGCTGGGCGCCTACTCTAACTAGGCCGGGCGCCTAGTTTGCATAAAGGTTGCGGGATTCATAGTTTTTATGCTATGTTTTGACAACTATAGCCCTACGTGGCCTTTATTGTTTAAACCCACTTTAGGGGTACTTTAGAGCTTTCATTATGTGTAAGTGAAGTCTATAAATACTTCACAAACCTCTTCAAACCTTAGCTTACCTTTGAATCTTATGAATGATGAATAGAGTTTATGTCTTGATTGAAGAAACCCTTTCTTTGGTTGCTTGAATTCACTAGTGGAACCTAGTTGAGTCTTGAACCGAAAACCCGATCATTCCACTTGCGACTCGAGGGTGGTTGCATAGTGTAGGTCCTTCTAGAGCCCGATACGAATCTCGGGACAAGTTCCCCGGGGTTACTTCGAAGGGAGTTCGAGAAGTGTCTCGCTCTCCTATCGTTCTTTGTTTTGTCGTATTGATCCTTATCAGATAACAAGAGAACTTGCACGACCTTCATAAATTACTCCAAAGACATTATCTCATGATTACAGAATCAGAATTATAACGCGCACATCAAACTCTTGGATAAAAACATAGCTGGATAATATCATAATACCACCGCCCAGATTATTCTGACTAAACTGGTCTTTTGTAGATCATGAGGGGAGAGTTCTAAATTTTCGAAACAAAGATATACGGGATCTAGATAGATTAACATAATTTCAACGATGAATCACCACCTTGATATACTTTTCGATATAGAACAGGTCGATGAAAGAAAGAATTAACTTATGCTTCAACAATGCCTTACAGATTTAATATTAGCATTCAGTATTGGAGAAAGATTCCTCCACTTAGAGCATTAACTCATACATCTAACTTGAATAGAAATACCGCTCCACGCACAGTCTGCCAGACTAAGGAAGACATAGCTAAAAACTGAATGCGGCTCAGAGTACGCCTATCGGCAGCTACACACATAAGAAACACGTGGTAGAATATCCACAAGGTCAAGGGCCTCCAACGAAATGGATACAAACACTTACCTCGTTCCACTACGACTCAACAACCGCATTATCTTTGGGTTCAGTGTCAAATGATCCCGCTCTATTCAATTAGCAGAAAAATATATCAAATTACGCTAAAGGATTCATTCCTCACATCTTAGGGCAATCCGGTTAGGAACTTGATACCCTATTCGCATACTAAATACACAGGACATACCTATGTATAAGGTTTAAGGTCAGATAACCAAACCCTAAATAAACTACATTTACGGGTTGCCCATAACTCCCTAAGTACGAATATATACTCAATTCCATTATCAAGGTCCAATTAACCCTTTAAACTATTTTGAACTTATTAAAATGATGTCTAATATTCCAATTTTTACCATCAAAATTTATTCAAACACACATAATAAAAAAAAATACATTAAGATCATTACCTGGATGTTTCGGGGGTATAAATTCTATCTGGGGGTATAAATTCTATCTTTCTCCGGCTCTTTTCTTATTTTCTGACATTTTTTTCTATTTCATTTCTTTCTCCTGTTTCGTTTCTTTCTCTCTATTTCTCTTCTGACCTCGTTTCATTTTCCTTGATTTGAAGGGATAAGATCCCTTGGTGTCACCGCCTCTTTTCTTTCCTTTTTCTTTTCTATTTTTATTTTTTTCGTAATTAAATTAAAATGCAGTTCTACAATATTCCGAACATTCCAAAATTTCTCAAGTAAGTCATACAAAATTTATGTGACGTGCCTGTTAAGGCGAATCTCAAATCGAATTTCCAAAACTCAATAGGAAAATTAAATGGAGAAAGGTCAAATTATTAATTTTCGGAATTTTAGCGGAAACTATCCGAACGTTCTCAAAATTCACTTTCAAAAGTTCACAAAAGTCACAATACTCATATGAACCTAACGGTGCTTTCAGATTTCGAATCGGAGCTTATTCGCCAAAATCGAGCTTGAAAATCTCTTTTTAAAATTTACCGACAATAAATATGAAATCTTCTTCCGATACGTACCAAACGAGGTCTGATTTATCTCAAATTTTACAGACATGTCCTAATTGAACTTAAGAAGATTTTAAAATTATCAGCACGCAAATTGGAGACCTAATTCCCGAACGACTACCTAAGGTCATTTCATTCTCCTCCACTTAGACTCTCGTTCGTCCTCGAACGAGCTTGAGTCTAAAGCATATTCTCACAGATAACAAGAGAACTTGTACGACCTTCATAAATTACTCCAGAGACATTATCTCATGATTACAGAATCATAATTATAACGCGCACATCAAACTCTTGGATAAAAACATAGCTGTATAATATCATAATACCACCGCCCAGATTATTCTGACTAAACTGGCCTTTTGTTGATCATGAGGGGAGAGTTCTACATTTTCAAAATAAAGATATACGGGATCTGGATGGATTAACATAATTTCAACGATGAATCGCCTCCTTGATATACTTTTCGATATAGAACAGGTCGATGAAACAAAGAATTAGCTTACGCTTCAACAACGCCTTAAAGATTTAATATTAGCATTTTGTATTGGAGAAAGACTCCTCCACTTAGAGCATTAACTCATACACCTAACATGAATAGAAATAGCCCTCCTCGCACAATCTGCCAGACTAAGGAAGACATAGCTAAAAATAGAATGTGGCTCAGACTTGAGCTACCAAATTAGCCTCTCGTGTTGCCAAACTACTGCAACTCTCGAGTTCACAACTCCATACCTTTGCCATAAGCACTACCGCTTGATAGCTCAAATCACGGGTCGGACGACACTCTCCATTACCCTTAGTAGCCTTGAAACACAATAATGTGCTTACCCGGCTACCTTGAAACGCACTATCTCAACACAGGGAAGATCACAAGCGGCTACTAACCGCCCAAGCTCACTAGTGCCGGAAGAAGAATAGATGGAAATGAACTGAGCATAAGAATAATTAGAGCTTTAGGAAGCTCGTCTTCTTATTTTCTTGGCTACCAGAGCTAGACTACTTTCGAGTCATGCTAGCCAAAGAATCCCAATTGAAGAAATAGACATTAAATGAGCTTTGTGGAACAACAGCCATGCCAATTTAACCTCCATATAATGAGGGAAACTCTGACAATTTACCAGAAAATCTTTTTTATAATCGAGAAAAACTCATAGAATAACATCACTCTACTAGCGTCTCGAACTAAAAGGGGACACGTAGATCGGATATTATTTACTAATCACTTTACACCAGAAGAAATAATGACACTTTTTAATAGTGACGAATAAGGATTTCATTATCCTACCAACACTGAATCCTAAAGAGAGAGGTAAACTGACAAGACATAATAAGAGAAGGTGGCACAACAAGATGCCAAGCAGACCATACCGATACTCACTCAAAATATCTCACATTTAAACCAGATAAACTAGTAGGGTCTCAGTAATGCCCTGAATAAATCATACTAGAAGCTCACCCCTCTACCGCAACTGATTCTTAATAGAAATAACATCTAAGGAAACCATAGAAATATGATAAGACAAACCATTTCCAGATCGATCAGAAGAATCTAATCTTACTCACATATAAGGGAGGACAAAATACTTGGGCCTACTACATCGGATGCCTGAGCATCCTGCCAGACTAGCAGTTCATAGAACTACCTCTCCGGCTGAACTGAGCCGGTACCCTGATAATTACTTCCAGAAGAACCACAACGCTCTCAACCTCTACTGGATGGTGGAATTTCTCTGGCTGATTAAGATCTAAATGAAATTCCCTGCAACTGTGCAGGTGCCTGATGACGAGAGAAAGGACGACTGCCTACTTGCCAAAGTAAAGGAAAACTCCTCAAAGGATAACCAGACTCATGACAATGATAACGCCTTTCCGCTGAAAATAGAAGGAGGACAGATTGTTGAAAGCTACAAAGAGAAAGCTGAGTCTAATGTTGATGAACTACTCACACACTCTGAGAATCACGCTCTACAAGCTGAGATAACCTGGCAAGTAACCTCCCAAAATAATCAGAACTCTTACCTCCATAGGAGGTATGGTGCCCACCAGGGCCATGGGATCTCTTGCTCTCCCGTTCTAACTTATGGCATGCCTAATACCTCTGAGCAATATCAACAACGACATTAAATAAAGTCACAACCTCAATTTCTCGAGCCATCTGAGATCTCAAGGAAGGAGAAAGGTCATCAATAAATCTTCGAACCTTCTCAGAAGGCTCATGGACTAGTTCTAATGCATACCCATCCATCCTAGAGAATTTAATTTCATATTCTGAAATCGACAGGCTACCCTGTCCAATCCACTCAAATTGGCGACGCTTTTTATCTCACTTGCTGCACGAAAGGAACCTTTCCACGAATCTAGAAGAAAAATCTAACCATGTTAGCTAATAAGAGAGCGGTCCACCAAGCCAAAGCTGGACCTTGAAACTGGAAAGTAGAATGATCAACACCATACCGCTTGATATAATCAAGAGCCTGAAGGATACGCTATCATCATTTTGTAAAAAACTTACACAGGGATTATTTGATGCATGGCCTAAGAACATCGCAAGGTTCAATCGGGTAAAATAATGCAGCCTTCTCGAGCAATTGAACTGAACTGTTACCTGGCTAGTGGACCAGCCAGACCAGCTAGAGGCACGACACATGCTACCTCTAGAACATAATTTATTGGGGGAACATCAGGAATTGGAACAAGAGCTCCCTGAGACCGAACGTCTGCATCTGCCGCAATCTCATAGGAGGTTCTTGCGATATCTGCCCCGCCAATACTCATATAAAAGCATCGTAGAGAGCCAGGGGAACCACAAAGCCCTGATCCCTTGACCATCGCTAGCTCGTACAGCTAGAGCCTGCGCAACTGGATCATCAGCACGATCCTCAACTCTCGGGGCTTGAGTAGCTCTAGCCCCAGGCTAAACTACTTCGTCCTGAACTCCTACCATTTTCTGATTTGTCGCACGAGGGTTCACAATTACCATGAAGGAATTAACAAAAATACTTTTGCATCCTAGACCGACGCACGATCAGAAAAGAAGGAAGTGAAACTTCCTAAATGTCATCATTGCTTCTCTTAGATAAGTACGGACGTCTACGTACCCATCAGCGAGACACTACTAGACACTCTCTTAGTCTTGATAGACTCAAAATCGGGCTCTGATACCAACTGACATGACCCAAATTTTCGGCTAGGCCGTGCGGGCACCCGACATCCTCCCCTAGACCCGTCGGGCAAACCTTTAACAACTGAATTAGGAAAATGAATATAAATCCAACTCATAAATAAGAACAAGACTTAGAAAAAGCACAGATATACTGGTACCTCTAAGCTGTATAAAGAAATTACAGTTAACTACCCAACATACTAGGTTTAGGGCTATCCAGACTAGACATCTAAGAGTACAAAAGGATACATACGCCTCCTGAAGGGAGCAAAATACGACTGAAATAATAAACATACCACTGGTGGCCATCCTGAACAGAAGGTGGCTCTCCCTAACAGCTGAAATTTTCTTTGCTCCTTAACAACCTGGCGAACTCAATCCTGGAGTGAACCTGCTGAAACGAAATATATAGACAAGAAAAAAACAACAAACAAGGGTGAGTCAAAAGGATTCAATAACTAGGGTAAACTAGCCACCTCAAAGAATTGGATAGCTAGTCAAGGAGAAGAAAAATAGGTAAACCAAATCCATCTTATTTAAACTATAAAAGGGCAAAGTCAGATAATAACTGGAAACACGTATGGAATCATAAACTCATAAACAACCAGGGACATAAGATAGATAGAACATATAGGTTTTGAAGTATCCCGAACATATCAACAATCAGATTACATATTGTTGCGGCGTGCAACCCGATCCATATATTTATACTGTTGCGGCGTGCAACGCAGGATACGAGCTAGAAATATATAGGCAAACTGAGATATGTCCACAACATGGTATACATAAAACAGAACACAATACACACAATAGTCAGTATGCAGTGCAATGAGATGTGATGAATGCGGTACGATGCAATGCAGTCACATATGCCTGATACCTATTTCCGACGTGGGACTCTCATCGTCTATCAGGAGATATATGCAATAATGATAGCTAGATTACAATGCACAGATACTCAATTCAATACAAACCACAAGGCATAAGCTATAATATAAAATATAAATTCAAAGCTAAGGCATAATGAGTACGCCTATCGGCAGCTACCCACGTAAAGAACATGTGGTAGAAAATCCACAAGGCCAAGGGCCTCCAAAGAATGGATACAAACACTTACCTCGTTCTACTGCTACTCAATAACCGCATTATCTTTGTGTTCACTTCCAAACGATCCCGCTCTATTCAATAAGCAGAAAAATATATCAAATTATGCTAAAGGATTCATTCCTCACATCTTAGGGCAATCCGGTTAGGAACCTGATACCCTATTCGCATACGCAATACGCAGGCCAGGCCTATGTACATGGTTTAAGGTCACATAACCAAACCTTAAATAAATTACATTTACGGGTTGCCCATAACTCCCTGAGTACGAATATATACACAATTCCATTATCAGGGTCCAATTAACCCTTTAAACTATTAATTGAACTTATTAAAATGATATCTGATATTCCAATTTTTACCGTCAAAATTTATTCAAACACACGTAATAAAGTAAAATAATGCATTAAGATCATTACCTGAATGTTTCGGGGTGAAAATTCTATCTTTCTCCGGCTCTTTCCTTTTTTTTGGCATTTTTTTCTGTTTCATTTCTTTCTCCTGTTTCGTTTCTTTCTCTTCGTTTCTCTTCTGACCTCGTTTCATTTTCGTTGTTTTGAAGGGATAAGATCCCTTGGTGTCACCACCTCTTTTCTTTCATTTTTCTTTTCTTTTTTTATTTTATTTTCGTAATAAAATTAAAATGTCGTTCTACAAAATGCAAAATATCCCCAAATTTCTCAAGTAAGTTATATAAAATTTATGTGACGTATCTGTTAAGGCGGATCTTATATCGGATTTCCAAAACTCAATATGCAAATTAAATAGAAAAAGGTCAAATTATTAATTTTTGGAATTTTAGCGGAAACTATCCGAACGACCTCAAAATCCAATTTCGAAAGTTCACAAAATTCACAATACTCGTATGAACCTAACGACGCTTTCGGATTTCGAATCGGAGCTCATTCGCCAAAATCGAGCTTGAAAATCTGTTTTTAAGATTTACCGACAATAAAAAGTGAAATCTTCTTCCGATACGTACCAAACGAGGTCTGATTTAGCTCTAATTTTACAGACATGTCCTAATGGACCTTACGATTTAAAATTGTCGGCACGCGAATTTGGGCCCTAATTTCCGAACCAACTACCTAAGGTCGTTTCAGCTCTGCTTCGAGCTATGACAAAAGGTAAGGTCGGAAACTGGGCTGATCGTTTGCCCGTGACGGAATTTGCATGCAATCGAACAGTGCATCGAATGATTAAGATAACTCCGTTCGAATGTGTGTATGGTTTTAACCCTTTAATTCAACTAGATTTAACACCATTGCTTCAAGATTCTGTTATTGATTTTGAAGGTACTCGACGAGCCACTGCCTTCATCGAGTTGTATGCAAAAGTGAAGAAAAACCTCGAGGAAGCTTATGCAAAGGTGGCAACGAAGAAAAACAAGGGGCGCAAGAAGTTGTAATTAAATAAGGGAGATTGGGTGTGGGTTCACATCCGAAAGGAACGTTTTTCGAACAAAAGAAAAGGAAAGTTGGCTCCTCGAGGGGATAGTCCGTTTCAAGTACTGAGCAAGATCAACAACAATACTTATGTAATCGACCTCCCTGGTGAGTATAATGTGTCCAGCACCTTTAATGATTCTGACTTAACTCCCTGTGTTGTAGGCCAAGCATTGGAGGCTGAATATGGCTCGATTTCGAGAATGAAATCTTCTCAAGAAGGGGAGGATTATGCAGCCCAAACAAGTGTTCAATCCATCGAGGCCAATGACACGAAGCCAAGCCAAGTTGTTGCACGATATTCACATTCAATTGGCTTGGTCGGGAGAAAGCAACTGTTTCAAAGTTGAGTGGCCGAGCTCAAGATTCAAAGGCTTCATCTACAAGCTTGAGCTCGAAGAAGGAAGCGACCGAACACTCATCATCGACGCTGAAGAGTAAAGACAAAGGAAGAGCGTCTGATGTCAAAATTTGCAAAGCTGAACAATCAAGCACCGATGTCAAGAGCTCGAGCTCAAGTGTTCGAATTCAAGTGTTCGGCTGAAAGAGTGACCGAACACTCAACTTATTCTGCCCTGCGTAGCTTACTCCTATTGGTCATCTGTGACCGTTTTACTATTTTTCCCTTAGAATAGTCTATATAAACCTCCTTTCACTTCATTTGTAAGTACCTAGTTTTTGTATGAATGTTGAATTAGCTGAATGCTATTGTGTCTCCGTTGGAGCCGAACCCCGTCATGGGAATTTATAAGAACTTTGTGTCATTTGGTTGGAATCGTTTGAACAATCTTCTTCTTTAGTCATTCAATTTTCAAGAAGCATGAGTTATTCTTGAGGATTGTTGCTTAGCATTGGTGTTTCTCCTTGCTTTCCCGTTGTTCGGACCACGACTAGTTCCTCGGATTCATTCCAACAAAGCAAGAAATTTGTCTTGCTTCTATCTTTATTCTCTTATTGTTTTCCACTGTTCGGTTGCTAAGCTTCTTCTCCGATTAAGCTTGCACCAAATGCACCTAGCACTTTTATAAAATTGATGAACCATGTCTTGAAACCGTTTATCAATAAATTGTGGTTGTCTACTTTGATGATATCTTGATATATAGCAAGTAAATAGATGATCATATTGTGAATGTGCTAAGAGCCGAGAAACTCTATGCAAACTTCAAGAAGTGTGCCTTTTGTGTTGAGAAGGTTGTATTTCTTGGTTTTGTTGCTAGTTCCAATGGTGTAGAGGTTGATGAGTACAAAGTTGAAGCCATTAGAGATTGGCCTACTCCTACTACCGTTTCTCATGTTAGGAGTTTCCATGGCCTTGCTAGTTTCTATAGGTGATTTGTGAAGGACTTTAGTACCATTGCTGCACCCCTCACCGAGTTGGTAAAGAAGGACAAACCATTTGTGTGGGGAGAGCCACAAGAGAAGGCTTTCCAAGAATTGAAAAGTAGGTTAAGTACCGCCCCTTTGTTGCAATTTCCCGACTTTGGATAGGCATTTGAGGTTGAATGTTATGCCTCGAGGGTTGGTATTGGAGGTGTTCTCATGCAAGATTGGAAATTCAGTGCCTACTTTGGTGCAAAGTTGTGGTGCAAGCTAATTTTGGAGAAGCTTAGCAACCGAAACGAACAACAGAAAATAACAAAGAACGAGATAGAAGGAAGATGGATCTTAGCTTCAATCGAATGAATCCGAGGAACTAGTCTCGGAGCCAAACAATTGGAATGCAAAAGACACACCTATAATGGGAAACAATCCTCAAGAAGACATTCATGTTTCTTGCAAACTTAATGATCGAAGAAGAAATTGTTCAGACGGGTTCCACCGATTGATCCAAGTTCTTTTAATATCCCACGTCGGGGTTTGGCTCACAACGGAGACACAAATAGTATAGCTAAACTCAAAATTCATTAACAACTTGATTTTCTAAAATGAACTAGACTAAGGGTTTTATATAGACATCCCCAGGGGTAAACTAGTAAAACGGTCACAGATGACCAATCAAAACAAGCCACATAGGGCTGAATAACTAAGTGTTCGGGCGCTTCTTCTGATCAGTCGCTCTTTAGCCTCGAACACTTGAAATCGGATGCTCTCTTGCTTCGGGCACAGTTGTAGCCCTTCGGTCTCTTATTGATCGGCATCAATGATCAGCAATCAGTCACTTCCATTGTTGGGCTCATGCTTGCAGATGTAGCCTTCGTATCTTGAACTCGGCCACTCAACTTCTGAACATCGCTTTCTCCCGACCATGCTAGCTTGATGTGAATATCATGCAAAAAATTGGCCTGGCTTCGCGTCACTAGCCTCGATGGGTTGACTACTTGATCAGCACGAATTCAGGCTGCATCATTCTCCCCTTCTTGAAAAGAATTCGTCCTTGAAATCGAACCCTCTTCAGTCTCCGATGTTTGCTCTACAACACAAGGAGTTAAGTCAGCAATATTAAAGGTGTTGGACACGTTATACTCACCTGGGAGGTCGATCATATAAGCATTGTTGTTTATCTTGCTCAACACTGGAAACGGACCATCTCCTCGAGGAACCAACTTTCCTTTTCTTTGGTTCGAGAATCATTCCTTTTTGAAGCGAACCCAAACCCAATCTCCCTACTTCAATTCCAGCTTCTTACGCCCCATGTTTTTCTTGGATGCCACCTTGGCGTAAGCTTTCTCATGATTTTTCTTCACTTTGGCAGGTAGCTCGAGCAAAGTAGTAGCTTGGTGGGTACCTTCAAAATCAATAACAGCATCTCGAGACAGTGGGGTTAAATCAAGTGGAATCAAAGGTTTAAAACCATACACACAATCAAATGGAGTCATTCCAATCATCGATGCACAGTACAGTTCTATGCAAATTCCATCACGGGCAAACGATCAACCTAGTTTCCGACCTTACCTTTTGATGTAGGGTAAAATCACGGAAGCTAACTAATGATAGACGCGGAAGCAAGTAAACAAGATAACAAGAAAGTCAAGACGAGGAAGAACATAAATATGAGGAAATAAGGAATCAAACTCACAAATGTAGATTGATTTCAAGGGAGAAAGAGAAACTCGAACCAATCAAGAAATCATACTAGGATGATCCCCATGGATTCCAAGTCTTTCAATCTTCTATCCTCGATGTTCAATAATAACAAACTTATGAAATGAACTAAGTGTGGTATTTATAGATTTTTCCACATTTCTAAATGAAGTCTAAAATAGCCCTCAAGTTGGCTTAAAGAAATAAAGACCACGTAAGGTCGAAATAGGAAAAACACCAAGTGACTAAACAAATCTCGTCTTGCTTTGAAAAGGAGTAGGCGGTCCACCCACTCCTATAAGCCGCGCAATAGTGATCTTCAAAGTGTGTTGGCCAAAAGAGGCGGTCCGCCCATTTTGCATTTTGCAGAGACAGTCCGCCTATTGAAACTTCATAGAGTTGGAAAATCAACACTTAGTCGAATTTCAAGAAAAAAGTGAAGTAGGTGATCCGCCCACTTTAAGAGGCGCACCGCCTTATCCTGGAGCATTTGGAATGTCAAAATTAGCTTGCGGTGCTCCTCCTTGGTGCCTAGGTGGCCCGCCCAAAGCTATGCTCAAGCGGACAATCTTCAAATCGCTCCCGAACTCTCCTTCGAAGCTCTTGACTTTGAATCTCTTGCACCCTTCTAGCTTGGCTCTTGATGGTTGGTGCTTGAGCCCAATTTTGCCTGCATCATCCTCCCCTTCTTGAAAGAATTTTGTCCTTAAATTCAAACCATCAAGACCTACAAGCATGGACAAAAACAACCCAAACTTTCCACTACAAGAGTAGGTTAGTGGAAATAGTGTGGAAAAAAAACTCTTATGGTAGAGCCAAGCATCAATAACAACTAAAAAGCTTATGTCTCCAAAGGAAACAATAAGTACTTGACTCAATAAGGAAGTGCACTCAACACAAGAACAAGCAAAGAGATCAATAGAACATGGAACATGCAAGATAAAGCAATCAAATCCCCTATGATCCCTAAGCTCATGACCAACATACCAAGCCTTCAAGGTAAGACTATCATATTGTGACACAACGGCTTTGGCATGTTAAACTCTCAAGGCATGATCAACATATGAGGTGAAGTAAGTAAAATAGTTCAATCGATAACTAACATCAAATACTCTATTCCACTTCTTAGAAGTACTTTTACACACACCAAGAGGTACCTCCTCACCTCCACATTGTCCCCCAAGACAATCCTCCTCAGTAGATAAACTCCCAAGGAAGGTCTTCATAATAGCTTCTTCATCATTATAGCACACAATCAAGATTAGGACTACTAGAAGATGGACCATCAAAATCAAGACCAAGGTCTCTCATCTCACTTGGAGTTTCAAACAATGGATTGTCTATGGAGTTAAGTTTTCCAATCCATGGAGGTTCCAACTCATTCCCTACTCTACTTTGATACAACTCACCACTTCTATTGAAGGTGCCCTCAAACAAAACACACCACTTCTATTGAAGGTTCCCTCAAACAAAGGATTAATAAAGGAACACATCTCAAGCTCACCACCTAGAAAAGGTGAAGTATCCAAACTAGATCCAACATCCACACTTGAGGAATCATCAAATATAATCCTATCCATATCCTTTACTAGAGACTCCTCAAGGTTATGTTCATCCTCACTACGACACATGAGACAACCATTATCAAATAAAACATGAAGGGAAGAATAGGATATTCTCCTCTATCAAATATGGGTGGTGTGTCATAACAACGTTCATAAACAAGGTCAATCACAACTTCTTCACTAGGCTCACATCATGATGTGGCATATCAACCCTCTCAACTAGTAGTTCATATTCATACACAAGTTGACCAATCGACTCTACACTAGTTGCAAATAAATTGTAATTATACAAATCATCAACTAGCATAGAGTTTTCACGAACACTATCACAAGACAAGGAAGTAACATGCTCATTGAAAGAAGAACTAACACTTAGATCTGAGTTGCAATCTGGTTCAGTCAAAGCACTTGTAATGTCATGAGTAGTCCCTCTATCTTGTAGCTCACAATGAAGTTCTTCTTTACCTTGTCTTTCCATCTTGGAAAATGATTGAGGCTCCATCGATTTGCCTCCAAGAATACCTACACAAGAACTCACACAAGTAGAAGAAGAAGAAAAAGAGTTAGTATTAAAATAAGGGGTGCCTCACTCTCTATGATTCTTTTTCCCTCTTTCTTCTCCCTCATTTTTCTTTCAAGGTCGGCTGTAGATTCAGGCGATGAGAATCCACTCACATCACTCAACACAACCTCTCATTTCTCCACTCGAGAGTTTTCACCGGTCACTCCCTTACTCCTCTCAATCTTTTGTCTCTCAACCAAAATTATATCGAGACCATTCAATCGAAGTCAAGCCAAGGAGATCCATGATGCTCACTTACACTTGGTTTGGAAGGGCATTGATGATACGAGCTCCGGAGATGATTTGAAGATCATGCATTGAGCAGGATTAAAGGAAGAACACCTACGCATTATGGCCAGGCGGAGCGCCTAGACCCAGGAGGAGCGCCTAGCTGAGGCGCCCATCAGGTGCGCCTGCAGGCCAGGCAAACAGCCCAGAAGCAAGGCAAACCAGGCGGAGCGCCTGACCAACTAGGCGGAGCACCCAGCCTTTTGGTCAGTAGCTCCACCAGGCGGAGCGCCCCATTCCAGGCAGAGCACCTAGCACGCTTACTTCTCCAACTTTTTGTGTGAACTACCTAATTTAGCCCTAAGTGTTCTGATGTGTTTCAACGTAGCTGAGGGCATTTTAGACATTTCATAGCAATGTAATGAGTGCTATAAATACACTCCTTAGCTCATTTATGTCATTTAGCTTACATTGAATACACTACATTGAAGAGAACACTCTCAAAACCTTGTAATACTTTTTGCTTGAAATCAATGGGAAGAATTAAAGTTGACTTTCAATCCTCCTTGATCATTCTATTTGTAAGGGTCGGGTGTCTCTCGAGGATAGCTGCGTAGTGTAGGTACTTCTTGACTTAAGTGAGGGTGCATCGAAACATCGTTCTTCGGTGCTACCTCATAAGTTGTTTAAGTTGCGTCTCATTTTTATTGTTACTTTTATCGCTTTCGTGTATACATTGCATCAGTTGGTATCAGAGCAAGACTCGAGTGTTGTTTCTACAAACCCTCGATTCCTTGTTCATCGTTTTTTCTTGTTGTTATTGTTATCCTTATCATCTTGTTGTTCTTAGTTTGAAGAAAAAAACAAAAAAAAAATTCAAAAACATGAAAATTGCAAAATAATTGCTAGATTTGGTTGGTTGTAATAATTTCTTGGATGTTTGATATTGGGAATTATTCTATGATGTTAACCTGTAGTTTTGATACCCCCATTACGTCGACTGGTGTTACGGAATGAAAATCAAAATTTTGAATCTCAAGATTTTTTGAAAACCCTTGAAAAATTTTCTCAAATCTTGAATCAAAATTTTTATTGGTTGTTTGTTGTTAAAAATCATCGCGATTTGTTTGCAATAGTATAAAACACCTTTGGGTATCATTTAAATTTAAAAACATCTTGAAATTGTTGGAAAATTTGGTTGCAAAACATCAAAAATCGAGTTCTTGACGAAGCTGAAGCCCCATCCAGGCGGACCACCCAAGCCCTAGGCGCTCCGCCCAAATTACATTCTGCCTAATTTTTCCAAAAATCTAGGCGGACCGTCCACCTAACTAGGCAGACCTCCCAGCCCTAGGACGGGTTCGAGTTGTTTGTTTTTGTAGGTTTTCTCGTTTCTTTGGTTTCCGCTGCTTCAGGCTAGTACTTTGAGAGTAACACTCCTACTTAATTAGTACTAGTTCATTGAGCGATTAGGGTACTCGTGCCTAGGGGAGAGTAGATCTCAAAGAAGTGATGCGGGGCAAATCGAGCCAAGACACTTTCCAACACTTTCCAACGTGTGCCAAGCTTGGATGATACAAAGGACTTGAAGTCAAGAGCTTTGGAAGTATTTCAGATAGTTTCAGTATTAGGCCTCACGCCTAAGGAGGAGGAGGGAGGCCCAGCACATCCAGGCGCCCCGCCTGCCTAGGTGCCCCACCTGACCCAGGCACCCCTCCCAGCTTCACGCGCCCCTCCCAGCTTCAGCACAATCTAGGCGCCCCTCCCAGCTTCAGGCGCCCCTCCCACCTGCTGAACTTAGGTTTCTTTTACTGTTTTGCCCTACGAGGCTTATTTGATGAATCATATTAGTAGGGTATTTGGGTCATTGTGTAAGCTTGGGAAACACTATAATAACCAAAGTATAGCTTATTTAGAACACTTAGCTTATGATTGATGAATGTGAAACTTGAGCATTGCTCATTGAGAATGAATGAAAGAACCCATGTTTGGGAGTTGTTTACCTCTAGTGGATTCTAGTTGCATAGCAACCCCGCCCCAATCATTCTACTTGCGAGTCCCCGTTGGCTCGAGGGTAGTTGCGTAATATAGGTGATCCTTGACATCCACCCGGGGTTTAACGGAACGAGTTCTCCGTTGCTACTTGGGTCTTGTTCGAGCCTCGTCTCGCTTTCTATCTATTTTTATCGCTTCCGTATTTTCCCTACATCATTTGGTATCAGAGCAAGGCTCGAGTTTTGTTCCTACAAACCCCCGACCCTTGATTCTTCGTGCCTAGGTTAGTTTCTACTTTAGTTTTCTTGTTGTTGTTATTGAAAGAAGAAAAACACAAAAAAATTGAAAATTTGAAAATCCAAAAATTTGGTGTAATTTGTTGGTGTGTTCGATTCATGATATGGGTGTTATAGATTTTTGATCGTGGTTGAAATCCCGTTGTTTGGGTAATAAAAACACTTGGATTGGTGAAATTGAAGATTTGAAACCCCAAAATTTCCTTAAACCCTTGATAAACTTGTTCTTGATGATTTTGGCTTGGTTCTTGGGTTAAATGGGTGATTGATTGAAAACTTGATATTGGGGATGGATCTTCATTGGAAAAAAAACGATTTGGTACCAAATTTGTGGGATTTGAACATGTATAACCCCAAATTTGATGAATCACAATCCTTGTTGAAACCTTTTGATAAACCCTTGTGTTCTTGAGTTTCTTGGCTTTGAATCTTGATTTGATTGATTGTCTGGTTATAAATTTGATTGGGTTTTATTAAGGAAGATCAAAAACAACTTTGGGTATCATTGGATTGTGAAAACAATTTGAAAACATCGGATTTGTGGATTGAAAATCGACTAGGAACAAATTTGGAACGAATTGGGACTGCTTCAAAGCTGCCTGCAGGAAGCCTAGGCGCCCCTCCTGCATCTAGGCGCCCCTCCTGGTTGTTTCAGTTGTTGTTTTTGGTAGTTTTTCCTAAATTTTCCTATTTCTTTGTTTGCATAAAATCTAGCTAGTACTACTTTGAGTAACCTTTCTACTTAATTGGTACTAGCCCTTGAAGGTTTTAGGTAACTCGTGCATTAGTAGAGAGTAGAACTCCAAGAAGATTCGTAGATCCTTTTAGCTCAAGTCCTCACTTCAAAGTGCTTAGCATTCATTGAGTCATATCAACTCTACCCACCCCGGAGTACAATTGGCTTGTGAATAGTTGGTTGAGTTGAGAATTGTTGTTCAACTACTTGAAGCTTTTAGTATTCAAGTCCGAGTGAAATATCCACCACCACTAAACGAGTGACCCGAGTGAAACACTTGTGAGGGAGTGAGTGAGGTTATTTTGCTAACGTTTGCTCATTTTGTAGGTACAATGTCCACCGAAGGAGAAGATTTTGCTAAGAGTGCCCTTGCTACTATCCTTGCCAAATTGGATAGTATGAACTTGAGGATTGAAAGCCTTGAGAGGGTGAATTCAAGTGCCCTAGTTGAACAAGGGACTTCCAATGTCCAATCGGAGAAGGGGACCTTGAGTGTTGAAGTTGAGAAAGGGGCCCCAAGTGCCCAAGTTGAAGCCGGTGAAGGCACAAGTAGTCCAACCTTTACCCCGGAACAAGTAGTTGAGTTCCTTTATCGCCAACAACAGGTAAGGGAGGATCGTGATCGAATTGACCAATTGTTGGGCAATACCCAACGAGTGACTATTCCCAACCTTATGGGATATCCCTAAAGGAATGCTCCACTTCCCGGACCAATCCGAAATGTTCAACCTCTCGAGCAAGTTGCACAAGCTCAAGAAGGGGAGGAGGATTACTATGGTGATGGTGGGTATGATGCTCACTATAAATTTAGGGGTCGGAATGTGGAAAGGTGAAGAGGCCGAGGTCGAGGGCCACCCACGGGTTATGTTTGAGGGAATGCTAGAAGGGATCTTGGTGGTTATGGAGATCACTTTGGAGGTCAACCGGAGCCTTACAAAGGGGGTCGTGACAACAACAATCTAAATAGTGTGAAGCTCACTCTTCCTTCTTTCAAAGGAAGTAGTGACCCGGTGGAGTAAATTGATTGGAAGTTGTCCATGGAGCGGATATTTGACACCAACGATAAGCACGAGGGAAAGAAGTTCGTGCTTAGACCTTTAACTCCCAAGCAAGTGAGTGATGACTACAAGTGAATGAGGGAGTTAAGGGAAGCGGCTAAAGCAAAGTCACCCATTGTTCTCGAACCCGAGGCAAACAATCTCATTGTCTTGCCATCGCATAATGAAAATGAGAGTCACTCCACTTCAAATGAGAGAGAAAAGATAGAGAGAAGTGAGTGAGTGACCGGTGACAATCTAAGAGAGGAAAAATGAGAGGATTTGAGGAGTGATGTGAGTGGATTGTCACCACAAACTACACTTGACCATGAGGTAAAATTGAGAGAGAAGAGAGGTGAGGAAGGAAATATTGAGAGTGAGAGCACCCATTGTTCTAACAACTCTTCATCTTCTACTTTTTCTTGTGAAAGTTCTTGTGTAGGTACAATTGAAGACAAGCCATTGGAGCCTCAACCATGTGCTTGGAAGGAAAGACAAGAGGAGGAACGTTCTCATTGTGAGCTTCATTAAGGAGGAGTTGCATATGACACTTCAAGCCTTGTGAGTGATCAAGGAAGCACTACAAATGTGAGTGTTACTTCATCTTTTCATGAACCTACTAGCTACTTGTCTTGTGATGACTCAACACTAGTTGGTGTTTTTGATGCCTCTAGTGAGTATACCACTAGTGAAGAGTCTAGTTGTCAACTTGAGTATGCTTGTGAGGCACTTGTTGAGAGAAATGCTAAGCCACATCATGATGTGAGCTCATTGTTTTGTGAATCTCTCCCTAGTGTAGATTTGATACTTGACAATGATTGTGACCTTTGCTATGATACACCACCAACCTTTGACAAAGGGAAAGATGAGATGGTGGATCATACCCTTATTGATATGCTTCTATTTGGTGGACCTATGTGTCGTAGTGAGGATAGTCGTGACCTTGGGGAGTCTCTTGAGTGTGAAATGGATCGATTTATTTTCGATGACTCTTCGAGTGTAGTTAAAGAACCTAGTCTTAATACCTTGCTTTCGTGTGACCATGAATTTGAGGTGCATGCTTTTACATTTCCATTGTTTGAAGATAATCTCATTGGTGGTTGCGAATTGTATAGGACTAGGGTTGATAGTAAGATGAAACATCCATGGTGTGAAGGATTCGACTCCTTAGGTAACCCATTGTGTGAAAACTTGATTGAGGTAAATGACTCTTTGAGTGACCCTACTATTGCTTGTTGGGGTTATGATGAAGAAGAGGTCATTATCAATACCTTCCTTGAGAGCTTGTCTTTTGAGAAGGGTGGCCTAAGTTATAAAATTGGAGGTGAAGAGGAATCCCTAGGTGTGAGTAAGTATGCTCTAAAGAAGGGGAGTGGAGTACTTGATACCCCTTGTAGGTTGAGTTATTTGATTCACTCCACTCCATTCGTTAATCACACCTTAAGGATTGATTGGTGTGTTGATTTTGAGCTTCAGGTTCAAGGGGATATTGATAGCTTAATCTTGCATTTTCCATAGGTGTTGGGTGCATGATGATCTTTAACAAAGTACTTATTGTTCTCTTTGGAGACTTGATATTTGTGCTTATCATTGATGCTTGGTTATATCACAAGAGTGTGTTTTCTACACTTCTTGCACTAACCTACTTTCAAAGTAGGAAATCTTGTGTTGGATTGTCGTTGCTTGTAGGTTCTAAGCTCCATGTTAAAGCAAGGGAGATCTTGGAAGAGACCTATGTCAAAGTGACGATCAAAGGTTACAAGGAAGAAGAGCATTGGGCACCCTGAAGAGATGATGCCATGGACGTGAATGCATTGATTTCGAGGACGAAATCTCTCCAAGAAGGGGAGGATGATGCGTGGCAAATCGAGCCAAGACACTTTCCAACACTTTCCAACGTGTGCCAAGCTTGGAAGATACAAAGGACTTGAAGGCAAGAGCTTTGGAAGTGTTTCGGATGGTTTCAGCGTTAGGCCTCATGCGTATGGACGAGGAGGGAGGCCCAGCACATCCAGGCGCCCCGCCTGAAGATTTCAATGCATAAGAGTGCAAATGTGCACAGGCGCCCCGCCTGCCTAGGTGCCCCGCCTGACCCAGGCGCCCCGCCTGACCCAGGCGTCCCTCCCAACTTCAGCACAATCCAGGCGCCCCTCCCAGCTGCTGAACTTATGTTTCTTTTACTGTTTTGCCCTACGAGGCTTATTTGATGAACCATATTAGTAAGGGTATTTGGGTCATTGTGTAAGCTTGGGAAACACTATAAAAACCCAAGCATAGCTTATTTTACACGGAGCTTATTATTGATGAATGTGAAACTTGAGCAATGCTCTTTGAGAATGAATGAAAGTATGTTTGGGACTTGTTTACCTCTAGTGGATTCTAGTTGCATAACAACCCCGCCCCGATCATTCTACTTGCGAGTCCCCATTGGCTCGAGGGTAGTTGCGTAGTGTAGGTGATCCTTGACATCCACCCGGGGTATAACGGAACGAGTTCTCCGTTGCTACTTGGGTCTTTTTCGAGCCTCGTCTCGCTTTCTATCTATTTTTATTGCTTCCGTGTTTTCCCAACATCAAGAAGCTTCGTAGTATAAATTTTGCTTCAAATGCGCACCTATATAGCCTAGCGTTCATCGAGTCCCATCAAATCCACTCTTCCTGAAGAGTATTTGGTTCTTGAAAATTGGTTTGGTTATCGAGGAAGTTGATCAACTACGAGGAGGCCATTGAGATCAAGCTTGTGTGAACCAACCCCCAACTTGAGTGAACCCGAGTGACACTCAAAGGAGTGGGACTGCGTGAGGACTTATACTCTAATTTCTTTTCTTGTTTTTGATTGCTTGTAGGTACATGTTGGAGGAACAAGTAAAAGATACCGTTGAGGTCCTAACAAGCATCTTGGCTACTCTCTTAGCCGAGGTGAAGTCTCTAAACCTCAAAATAGAGATCTTTGAAAGAGAAAGGACCTCGAGTGTCCACAAAGATACCGGGTAAGGCACAAGTAATGGCTTAACCATGAGGTTGGATCAATTTGCTGAGCTAGCTCATCAATAACGGTTGAAAGAGGAGGCTCTTGTTCGTGAAAGAATATTGGGAAATCTCTAACCCTTAGGTAATCCCCAAGGTGAAGTTCCACTCATGCGGCCCCGAAGAAATTTTGCACCCCTTGAGAAAGTTGTTAAGGCTCAAGAAGGGGAGGGTCTCGGACTTGATGATAATTATGATGATTTTGATGCTCCCTATCCAAATAGGAGGGCAATGAATGAAGGTTGGGGAATGGATGGAGGTCATGAGCGAGGTCGAGCACCTCCAAGGGTTATGTTGGGAGGAGCTTGAGGCGAGAATATGAGGATGTTGATGACTACTATGGGGGTCAACCAGAACCTAACCGTGGAGGTTGAGAAAACAACTGTAATAGTGTGAAGATCACTATCCCACCTTTCAATGGGACTAGTTATCCGAAAAAGTTCTTAGAGTGGAAGGTTCAATTGGAGCGGGTGTTTGACACAAATGACATGTCCGAGGAGAAGAAAACCACTTATGCCATTACTTCATTTTAGACATATGCTTCCACATGGTGGGAATCCATCAAGTGGTCAAGAAGAAGAGTTGGGATGCCCATGAACCTTGCTTGGGAAGAATTGAAAGAGGTGAGGAGCACCAAATATGTGACACCCAAGTATCGACAAGAATAACTCAAGAGGATTTATGAGTTGAGACAAGGCTTCAAATCGCTTGATGAATACGTCAACGAGTTTGAGAAGAACCGAATGGCCCTTGACATGGAAATGGAAGACAAGGAGCAAGCTATCATCCGATTCAAGAATGGTTTGAGCCGGGAGATTGCTTTTCAATTTAGGCTACACATCTTTCATTCTCTTCAAGATGTTTGTGATGCCGCGGTTGAAGCCAAAAAGTAGCTCAAGAAAGAGAAAGCTCCTCACTATAAGAGTACCACTTCTACTCCAATGACTCGACCCAAAGAATGGAAAATACCAAGCACAAGTGGTGCTAGTGGAAGTCGAGATGTGAAGAAGCCTTTTGAGAAGGCCACTCCAAGAAGAAACTTCAAAGAAGTAGAGGTAACTCTAAAACTCAATTAAAATCCCTGCTTCTTCTTCTTCTTCTTCTACTTTTCAATGTCACAAGCTTAAAGGCTATGGCCACTTTGCCAAAGATTGTCCCACCCAAAAAACAATGATAATCATGGATGATGTGATGGTGTATGAGGAGGAAATTGAGCCAGAGGGTGAGGTTGTTGAGGATATTAAGGTAATTGAGAAAGAAGAGAAAGTGGCGGAGGGTGATGACCCTAATATGTTGTTGGTGGTACGTCATAGTTTGAGTGCAATGATGAGTGAGGAGGAGGCGGATGTGCAAAGGGAGAACTTGTTCCATGCGAAGTGTAGGGTGAAGGGACAAGTGTGCTCCATGATTATTGACTCGGGTAGTTTTGCTGATATGGTGAGTCAAACTTTTGTTTCACAATTGAAATTGCCTACCCTTAAACACCCAAGCTCCTACCGATTATAATGGTCAGTGAATGTGGGGAGTTGAAGGTGGTGAAGCAAGTCTTTATAAAGTTCAAGATTGGGAATTATCAAGACGAGCTAATGTTTGATGTGGTGCCAATGCGAGCTTGCCATCTCTTGTTTGGTAGGCCTTGGCCATATGATAGGAATGTGGTACATGAGATTTACACAGCCAAATATGAGGGCAAGAAATATGTGCTCAAGCCCTTGACGCTAAAGCAACTGAGTGATGACTATAGGTGTATGAAGGAGTTGAAAGAAGCGGCTAAAGCTAAGTCCCCCGTGGTGACTAAGCCTTTGGCCGAGAGCCCTACCACTCCATCAACTATCACCGGTAACATTTGTGCCATGATGCAACAGGGTGAGTACTTGAGAGGTAATGATGGCACCAAAATGCTCATTTTCCTAGTGCACAAAGGTATGGTTCTAAACTCCGATTGTCATTATTTTTCTAACCCTAACCATTTGCCTAGTGCTATTGAGAATGTCTTGAAGGTATTTGAGGACATGTTCCCGGAAGATATGCCGAGTGGTCTTCCTCCTTGAGAGGGATTGAGCACCAAATTGATTTTGTCCCGGGATCCCAAATCCCAAACAAGCCGGCCTATAGGAGCAATCCCGAGGATACAAAGGAGTTGCAAAACCAAGTGGATGAGTTGCTCAACAAAGGCTTGGTTCGTGAAAGCTTGAGTCCGTGTGCCGTATCGGTCATTCTTGTGCCAAAGAAGGATAGGACATAGAGGATGTGTGTTGATTGCCATGCGGTCAGTAAGATAATTGCAATGTATCGTCATCCCATTCCTAGACTTGATGACATGCTTGATGAAATGAGTGGTTCTAGTGTCTTTACCAAGATAGATCTTAGGTCCGAGAAACCGGGGTGATGAGTGGAAAACCGAATTCAAGACCAAGTTTGGTCTCTATGAATGGTTGGTGATGCCTTTTGGCGTCTCCAACGCACCTAGAACTTTCATGAGGTTGATGAACTATGTCTTGAAACTGCTTATTAAAAAATTTGTGGTTGTCTATTTTGATGATATCTTGATATATAGAAAATCAATAAATGATCATGTTGGACACTTGAGTCAAGTTCTTGAAGTGCTAACAGCCGAAAAGCTCTATTCCAATTTTAAGAAGTATGCCTTTTGTGTTGAAAAGGTTGTCTTTCTTGGTTTTGTTGTTAGTGCAAATGGTGTAGAGGCTAATGAGTCCAAAGTAGAAGCCATTAGAGTGATAAGACCCGAATTGGAGCCACCAAGAGCCAAGCATGAGAGCACAAAGGATACAAGGCAAGGGCACCGGAGGAGGGTTCGAGAGTGATTTGGAGTCATGGACTTGAGCGCCAATGAGGGAGGACCGGCTACGGACCAAGGAGGAACACTTAGAGTCCATTTTGAGCCGTTTCCAGGTCTCCCAGGAAGGAGGCGGACCGCCCATTGGACTAGGCGGACCGCCTAGTTGACTACACCTCTCAGGATCTCTGGCCGCCTACTGCAGAGGCGGACCGCCCATTTTCCAGGCTGGGCGCCTACTAGTCAGGCGGGGCGCCTAGTTTACTGAAGGCCCATTCGGGTTTCCTACTTATTTTGAGTGTAATTCCAACTATAGCCTTAAGTGACATGTATTGTTTTGACTAGACTTAGGGGCTATTTAGACATTTTATTTAGAAGTGTGGTGAACCTATAAATACCACACTTAGTCATTTATTTCAGCTAGCTAGTTTTGAAGATAGAATTGAGAAGATAGAATAGGCTTGGCCTTTCTTGTTGAAGCGTTGACTTCATGTATCTCTTACGATGAATCCATGGTGGATCACCGCTAGTGTGAGTCCCGTTTAATGGTTCAAGTCTCTTCTCCCTTTTGAATCAATCTAATTGTTTAGTTTGATTCGTTCTTTCTTCTACGTCTATTCTCCCCAATCCCTTACTTTCTTGTTATCTTGTGATTGTTGCTTCCGCATCCTTGTTATTTGCTTCCGCATATTTGGGTCTTATCAGTTTGGTATCAGAGCAAGGCTCGGGTTTCGTTCTTACGAATCCACGTTCCTTGTTCATCCTATCTTTACTTTATTGTTATTGTTCTTGTTCTTGAAGAAAAGAAGAAAAACAAAAAAAATTGAAAAAAAAGTGAAAATTACAAAAAAAATTCTTATTGTTGATTGGATTTGATGATTCCTTTGGTGTTTGATATCGGGGATTGATCTATGATGATTACCCGTTGATTTGGTACCCTTGTTATATGATTTGGTGTTGAGAATCAAAAGTTGAAAAAAATCAAAAACCCCAAAATTGAAAAACCCTTGAATTTGATTGAAATTTCTTGATTTGGATTTGTTATGGATTGGGTGTTGTTATAAATTATTGGGGATTGATTGGAGTAGTTGAAAACACCATTGGGTACCTTCGGATTGGAAAAAAACACCTTGGAACATCAAAATTTGGGTGCAAAAGGGCCAAAAACCCGTTTTCGGACTGTGCTGAACGCACCAGTAGGCGGGGCGCCCAAAATAGTAGGTGGTCCGCCTATTTTTTGGTTACTCTCTGTATTTTGAGTAGGCGGGGCGCCCACCCTAAGTAGGCGGACCGCCCACTCCTGGGAGGCCTCCGTTTGGCTTCGTTTCGTGTCTTTTTGTGATCCGTTTGCTTCCGTACCTCTTGGTTAGTGTTTCTAAGGTATTAGTCCCACTTTATTAACACTAATCTTTGATTCCTTAGGGTGTTGTGTGTCTTGAAGTCTTTACTTAAAGTCGTAGAATTTGCTTGCTTCAAGTGCGCACTAAACTAGCTTCCGTTCATCTAGTCGCATTAACTCCATTCCGAACCGTTACTTGGGTGCATTAGTTGATTGGTCTTGCCATTGTGATTACTAAGAGACAAGAAGGTCTTGAGTGGAAAAAGGCTTGAGTGGTGAGAACAATAGAGTGCGGTCACAAAAGCCAACGACCTTGAGTGTATACACGAGTGGAAAGAAAATTGAGTGACATCTTTTGAGTGATACACGTGAGGGAGTGAATTTGTGAGGTCCTATACTCTTGGGTTACGACTATGGCTTCGGATGACGATTGTGGGGGGGGATGGGTATTGCTATGACGATTCGGGGAACCAAGGCTCATATGATGATGAAGCGGGTCACTATGTTGATTATGAAGATGAAGAAGACTATGGGGATTGCGAAGATGAATGGGAAGAATCTTATGCTCCAAGTCAAGAATATGAAGATGGTGACGCTTCAAGGTATGATGATCCTACTTACTCTTCTTGTGATGAATTTGAACATGATGATAGTGACGTAGAGAGAATTGGTGATGAGGTTGATTATGAGAATTGTTCATTTGCATCTTCTCTTGATGTTGCTTGTGGTGAGCAAGGGAGTAGTAGAGGTCCTTCCATTAGTATGGGAGGAGGTGGTGGTTGTTCCATGGGAAATGGGAGGTTTGCATCTTCTAGTTCCCATGTGAATAGTGGAAGGAGAAATGGTATTGCTCTTGCCGTTACGGGGGTGCATTGCTCTAGTAGTGGTGGTAGGAGTGGTACTATGGGCTATGGAACCAAGGCGAGAGGCAATTATAGGTTCCATAGTGGTATTTCTTCCCCGACTTTCAACAACACTTCTAATGTTGGAAGAGTGACGGGAAGTGGAGGGTGTTCTAGTGGTGTTGCCACTAGTGGAGGGATAAGGAGGACCCAATTTGGGGGTGATGATTTTCTTGGACTTGATCCTATACAAGACATGTGTGAGTGTAGGTTCATTTTTGAGGTGAATGGTAGAGGAGGATGCTTGCTCAAGGTTAGTGAAGCCTATGCCAATTTTGTTAATGTCTCTTGGGTTAATAAACTAAAGATACCATGCTACAAATTGAAATATCCTTATGAGTATCAAGGAGTTTGGATTACTAGTGAAGCTCGGGTACTCATATCTCAAGGGAGTTACAAGTAATATATTTGGTGTGATCTGTGTCCCATGGAGCATTATGGTGTTTGGCTAGGACAACCGTGGTTGCAAGGTAAGGGGGTGCGGTATGATATCGTGAAGGATGTGTACAAAGTGAGCAAGGGGCAAAGAACTTATGACATTGAACCTTGCCGGGCAAAGTTTAAGTTCTATCCTAGTACATTCTCTTGGCCTATGAAAAGGGGAAAGGAGCAAGTATCTCAATCCAAGGATGCAAGAAAGCAAACTAAAAGTCCTACAATCACAAGCAACAGTGGGACTAATGCAAGAAGAGAGTTGACAATTGTCGACAAGGTGAACCCCAAATCACAAGCTCCAAAGCCAAGTGGTTCACCTACCAAGAAGAAAGAGACATCAAGTGATGAGTCTCTTAGTCCTAGATTCCGGGTTGATGTTAAAAGTCCACCTACTCCGGCTATGGGTATTCTTGGGCCTCGTCCCAACTCACCCGAATTTGAGAGACAAAAGATTGAGAGGAGTAAGGGAGTGACCGGTGACATTCCTCGAGCGGAAAAAGGAGAGGATGTGTTGAGTGATGTGAGTGGGATGTCACCACCCGAATCTACACCTAACCTTGAAAAGAAAATGAGGGAAAAGAAAGAGGGGAAAAAGAGTGAGGACACCCCTTATTCTAACCTTAACCCTTTATCTTTTTCTTCTACTTGTGTGAATGCTTGTGTAGGTACTCTTGGAGGCAAACTAATAGAGCCTCAATCACGTCCCAAGAAAGAAGGACAAGGTGAAGAAGATCTTCAATGGGAGCTTCAAAGTGGAGGAACTAGCCATGATACTTCAAGTGCATTGAGTGAGCAAGATGGCCACTCAAAGGTAAGTGATAGTTCTTCCCTTGAACATGTTACTTCCTTGTCTTATGGTAGTGTTTGTAGTAACTCAACACTAGTTGATGATTTGTATGATTACAATGTGTTTGCAACTAGTGTAGAGTCAAATGGTCAACATGTGTGTAATTGTGAACCATTAGTTGAGAGGTATGATAAGCCACATCATGATGTGAGCTCGATATTCATTGAACCTCTCTCTAGTGAAGATTGTGTGGTTGACCCTATTTGTGACCCTTGTTATGACACCCCACCTATATTTGATAAAGGGGAAGATGAGTTGAATGAATGCCCTATTCTTACCCTTGATGAATTGCTTGATAATGGTGGACCTATGTGTTGTAGTGAGGTTTGTAGTGACCTTGAGGAGTCCCTAGTGAATGAGATGGATCGAATTGTTTTCAATGACTCCTCGGGTGAGAGTGAAGAACCTAGTCTTGATACCATGTGTTTGGATAACCATGAATTTTGAAGTGCATGCTTTTACATTTCCATTGTGTGAACATGATCTCATTTGTGGTAGCGAATTGTATCGGACTAGGATTGGAAATAGAATAGAACCTCCATGGTTTGAAAAGTTAGACTCTATGGATGATCCATTGTTTGGAACTCCAAGTGGGATGAGTGGTCTTGATTTTGGTTGTGTTAAACCATCTTCTAGTAGTCCTAACCTTCATTGTGTGGACTATAATGATGAAGGGCCAATTTTGGAGACCTTCCTTTGGAGTTTGGCTAGTGAGGAAGATTGTCTTGGAGTTGGAATGGGAGGAGGAGAAGTCACTCTTGGTGTGTGTAAGAGTGCTTCCAAGAAGGGGAGTGGAGTATTCGATGTTAGTTGTCGCTTGAATTATGTTGCTTACTCCATCCCATATGTTGATCACACCTTGAGTGTTGAGCATGCCAAAGCTCGATGTGATGACCATAAGCTTGGAGGTCATAAGGAACTTAGTTGCTTAATCTTGCATGTTCCATATCTTATTGATCTCTTTGCTTGTTATGGTAGTGAGTATTTGTCGTTGTTGAGCCAAGAACTTGTTGTTTCCTTTGGGAACATAAGCTTTTTGATTAGTATTGATACTTGGCTCTATCATAAAAGTGTGATTTTCACATCACTTATACTCACTCTTGTTGGACCTTCCTACTCTTGTCGTGGGACGTTTTGGTGTGTTCTTATTAGGCTTAGGGATCATAGGAATTTTAATGGCTTGATCTTGCATATTCTCTATCCTATTGATCTCCTTGATGAATCATGCAGTGAGTGTACCCATTGGGGAAGCCAAGTGCTTGTTGTTTTCTTCGGAAACATGTGCTTTATCATTGTTATTGATGCTTGGCTATACCATAAGAGTGTGTTTTCCCACACTTTTGACACTAACCTACTCTTGTAGTGGGAAGCTTTGTTTGTGCTTGTTTTGAATGTAGGCTTGATGGTTTGATTTCGAGGACGAAATCCTTTCAAGAAGGGGAGGATGATAAGACCCGAATTGGAGCCACCAAGAGCCAAGCATGAGAGCACAAAGGATACAAGGCAAGGGCACCGGAGGAGGGTTCGAGAGTGATTTGGAGTCATGGACTTGAGCGCCAATGAGGGAGGACCGGCTACGGACCAAGGAGGAACACTTAGAGTCCATTTTGAGCCGTTTCCAGGTCTCCCAGGAAGGAGGCGGACCGCCCATTGGACTAGGCGGACCGCCTAGTTGACTACACCTCTCAGGATCTCTGGCCGCCTACTGCAGAGGCGGACCGCCCATTTTCCAGGCTGGGCGCCTACTAGTCAGGCGGGGCGCCTAGTTTGCTGAAGGCCCATTCGGGTTTCCTACTTATTTTGAGTGTAATTCCAACTATAGCCTTAAGTGACATGTATTGTTTTGACTAGACTTAGGGGCTATTTAGACATTTTATTTAGAAGTGTGGTGAACCTATAAATACCACACTTAGTCATTTATTTCAGCTAGCTAGTTTTGAAGATAGAATTGAGAAGATAGAATAGGCTTGGCCTTTCTTGTTGAAGCGTTGACTTCATGTATCTCTTACGATGAATCCATGGTGGATCACCGCTACTGTGAGTCCCGTTTAATGGTTCAAGTCTCTTCTCCCTTTTGAATCAATCTAATTGTTTAGTTTGATTCGTTCTTTCTTCTACTTCTATTCTCCCCAATCCCTTACTTTCTTGTTATCTTGTGATTGTTGCTTCCGCATCCTTGTTATTTGCTTCCGCATATTTGGGTCTTATCATAGAGATTGGCCTTCTCCTACCACTTTGTCTTATGTGAGGAGTTTCCATGGCCTTGCTAGTTTCTATAGGCTCTTTGTTTGGGACTTTAGCACCATTGCCGCA
Source organism: Petunia x hybrida (assembly GCA_037355625.1). Taxonomy (NCBI): domain Eukaryota; kingdom Viridiplantae; phylum Streptophyta; class Magnoliopsida; order Solanales; family Solanaceae; genus Petunia; species Petunia x hybrida. The sequence continues at coordinate 11,772,346 of JBBBVM010000162.1, forward strand.
CCACTCACCGAGTTGGTGAATAAAGACAAGGCATTTGTGTGGGGAGAGCCTAAAGAGAAGGCTTTCCAAGAGTTGAAAAGTAGGTTGAGTACCGCCCCTTTGCTGCAATTGCCCGACTTTGGAATGGCATTTGAGGTTGAATGTGATGCCTCGGGGGTTAGTGTTGAACCCCAAAAATGATCCCAAAAAGGATAAATTCCGGAATATCGATAGGATGGACTAACTCTTTTGGGGTTTTTGGAGTCGCCACCCAATTTAAGGAAAAAAGGGAACCAAATAAGCAAATGCGTGCAAAAACTTTATTTTTATAAAAAGAGGGTATTTCTTTCTAAAAGTAAGAGGTTTTGTTAATTTTGAAAGAAGGTTTTTAAGGCACTTCCGAAATTCCGTAAAATACGGTTAATCCGACATGTTTCCAAATATTTACAAGTGCGCTTTTCTTTCAAAAGAGTTATTTTTAAGAAAATAGAAATAATAATAATAATAATAGTAACTAATCGAATAAAAGCTTATTTGCAAAATATTTTTTAACTAGCACGCATTTGCTAAAATGACCCCAATTTGCAATAAATTAAATAACGACTTCAAAATAAAAGGCAATGAACATAAAGTAACACAATAGCTCAAGTAATCAAATAATATTAACATAAATTGAATATTCTACACATGAAATGTCTAAATAAAAATGATACATCGTAATCGAGTTAAAATGATAGAACCCGGGAATGTGACGAACTCGTGGGAGCCTTTAATTTCTAGAATTTCCAAAGGGTATTGAAAATTTGAACGCAAGCTTGATCCCGACGCTACTCCAAGTCAAGGTATATCCACATTTGTAGGTTAGTTAAACGCGTTCCCAAGTTGTTCGTGCCAAAATGTACCTCACAGAAAATATGAAAATTAAACTGGATTAGTACGATAATAAAGTGTAATAATTAATGAAAATAAAATACTAATAATAAAGTAATAAAGTAATAATAATAATAGTAACAACAATAATAATAATAATAATAATATATAATAGTAGTAATGAAAATAATAATAATAGTAAAGGGGGGTTTATTTTTGCAAAATTTAGGCTCAGGTTTGTATGACGCGTCATGTAGAGGCTCGGGATGTTGGTTCGGTTTTAAGCACGCCGGCTGGTCGTGTTGCCATGCCAAGTACCAATTCCGTTACTCTATTCAACTTGCTTTGCGTTAAAGTGCTTACATTGAATCGCCTATTTGCTTTAGTGACACAGGGACGGGACCGTTCGAGCGTAGTATCATGTTCAAATCAATCCCGAGGCCTCAATACGTATATATGTATTTTTTTATTGGCCAGGTGTAGTATCACGTTCAAATCAGTCTGTAGGTCTCAAATGAATTATTTTCATAGGCTACTCATAGCATCATACGGTACTGTTTGGGTTTGGTGTCAAATAAACTCGCAAAGTATCAGTTTTGTAAGTCGTGCAGTGTTACGAATCAGGCAATTACAAGTCAATAATCTATGAAATAAGCAGCAAAGGACCATTATATTCCACAAAGTGACACTGCACACACAAACAAACTTAGGTAGTATCATTATTATGGCCAAAATGATAGGCTTAACACAGCCTTTAGCAAAGCTTGAAAGCAATTCTTGAAGTGCAAAAACAAAGAACGCAAGGAGCTTCGACGAAACAATGAACAATCTGCAATCAAGAAAACCATCAGAAAAACCCGATAACAGCAAAAGAAGTAGCGACCACAGCTGAGTTTTCCGGTGGGACCGTGGTAACAGTTGACAATGCCAACAATCGAAACCCACATCAAGAACTTCTACACCTTCACAAATGGGCTGTTAGAGTATGCAAGAAACCATAAAAAAATCTGTGCAAAATGAAATGACAACGGAATTCAAGTCACAATAGAAGGACGTCGCCGGCTACTCAACGAGATATCCGGCGAACCAGAAATGACGCAGTAGATCTGTCTCCAACATTCAATCAATAACGGCGATAAGGATTTGGGAAGTAAATCCTATCGCCTAATCAAAATTCTCATTCAAATCCCGGTGAAATGGGTAGTGGCGTGACAAGCAAGAGCAGTAGCTAGATAGGTGGTGAAGGAGCGACTACCAGCACGCGAAGGGCGGCGTCACAGCTACTCTGGTGACAATGGCCGGTGGCTTCATTGTTTCTATTTCTTTAAGACATGCCAAGATCTCCTTCTCACTTTTTCCGATCTGCAACTCCCTGTTCAGATCTTTTTTTTGGTGTGTGTAGTGAGTGTGTATGTTTGATGTATATGTATGTGGGGTGATGGGTTTTTATGTGGTGTGGTGTGCGCGTGTATGTATTGTTTTGGGAGAAAAAAGACGGAAAATTGTGTAGGGAGGAGTGAGGCTAGATCAGATTTTTTTGGTTATAATGAAGATGATGAATAGTGTGTTAGGAGGATAGGGTTTTAGAATTTATAGCGAGAGGGTTAGGGCCTTTTAGGATTGGGCTACGAAAATTGTAAATGCGCATTGCGTAAAATAGGCCGGAACTTAAAGCGAAAAACAATCATGACCCTTTTTCCGTTAAAATTATGAACTTAATTCATCCTAAAAATTAGCCTTATTTTAAAAATAAATAGACGCTGATTGAAAATTCCGGGACAAAATTGGGTGCCAACAGCTACCCCTCTTTAGCCGAAAAGGATGAAAGAATTTTCAGGGTAAAGAAAGTTGACGTGAAAGCCAATTTCTTCACGGTAAAGCAAAGACTCTGATTTGTTGAATCAAAATGCGAGGCTTATGGACATGGCCGAGCTCCGGTTTCCGAGTTGCCTACATATCTCGGGCTGAAAGAGAATCAGACGATGTGTAGTTCGGCGCGATTTAAAAATCAAAGACGAGATAGTACGACTACTCAAGCGCGGGAATAGAGGCTTGTAATCACCCAAGTTATGAAAATGTGGTCGACGACACACCCATAAAGAGGGGTTTACAGGGACATAGCTTCCACTGCATCTCGATAACTGAGTCATCTTGTCTTCTATCTCAAACCTCAGACTCAGGGTTAACAAGAGACTTATCTCTAGGGTTGATGACTTATGCGGGTGCGATTCTTCAGGTCTTCGTTGACGAGTCTAGCTCATATCAATGATTGCCCCGGTTCACTGCTAAGGAAAGTTCCATGTTATGCTCCAAATGCTGCTGCGGTGCTGCTAAAAATCCTGTAATAATCTCAACAAACGGTAAGCGTGCAACTGCTAATAAACTGTAATAATTGAAATAAGAAATAGATAAAGTGAACATAAAATTGTAAATGCGGGCTGCGGTATCATTGATAAGTTCTTCCTCCGATCAACTAACAAGGTGCTCCGCCCGAAGAACCTCTAGGCTGATCATTATTCTGAAACAGTAAAGTAAGACAATAAGTAAAGCGGGAATAAATTGTAGAATGCAAGGCTTTCATAGGATAAGTCGACCAACGCGGCATAATGTCTCAAGTCGACTTGTCTATCTTTATCATCTACTTTAAATGTAACATTCCAATATTGCAAGACAACCGACATCGCGAAGCACTCTGAAATTGGTGCTTCAGCCGACTTGTCTTAGTCTATCAATCTACTTCAAATATAATATGCCAATATTGCAAGACAACCGACATCGCGAAACACTTCGAAAGCGGTGCTTCAGCCGACTTGTCTTTAGCTATCATCTACTTGAAAGAAACTGCATATCCTTTTTGTGGGTGAAGAAACCCGAGATATCCTATTTGTGGGTCGAAGAACCCGAAATATCCTATTTGTGGGTGGAAGGATCCAAATATCCTATTTGTGGGTGGAAGGACCCGAAATATCCTATTTGTGTGTGGAAGGACCCGAATATCCTATTTGTGGGTGGAAGGACCCGAATATCCTATTTGTGGGTGGAAGAACCCGAGATATCCTATTTGTGGTTGGAAGAACCCGAAATATCCTATTTGTAGGTGGATAAACCCGAGATATCCTATATGTGGGTGGAAGGACCCGAAATATCCTATTTGTGGGTGGAAGGACCCGAAGATATCCTATTTGTGGGTGGAAGGACCCGAATATCCTATTTGTGGGTGGAAGGACCCGAAATATCCTATTTGTGGGTGGAAGGACCCGAAGATATCCTATTTGTGGGTGGAAGGACCCGAATATCCTATTTGTGGGTGGAAGGACCTGAAATATCCTATTTATGGGTGGAAGGACCCGAAATATCCTTATTGTGGATGGATAAACCCAAGATATCCTATTTGTGGGTGGAAGGATCCGAAATATCCTATTTGTGGGTGGAAGGACCCGAAGATATTCCTATTTGTGGGTGGAAGGACCTGAATATCCTATTTGTGGGTGGATAAACCCTGATTCTTGCAAAATCTTAAATCGTCTAGCTTGTGCTGGTGATTCGATAATCGAACAAGAGCTAAAATAACAAAGAGAGAAATAGAGTTGTTCTGCATATGCGACAAGGCAAATATTCTTCGAGGAACTGATGGTTGAACTGAAAAAGTAAAGCAAGGCATTAATTTAAAGCAAATATAACGGCAAAATTTAAAGCAAGTGCAAAGCAAAGTAGTGCGGAAATGTAATCAGCGCAACAGCCATTTGATATACCAATTGGCGAGACAATCGGTCAATGATGGCCTTAGGCGGATTGTCAATTTAAAATAAGGCAATGCCTATTTTGGCGTGATTTGAAAACATAACACCTGCCTCGGCTTCATTGCTTATTTAGGAATGAAAATAATAGAGGTAGAAATGCCGCCTGTTTGGCAATTACTCATGGTCGAGCCTACAGTGGGCTCCATAACATGATAAGGATCAATACGATAAAACAATAAAGATAGGAGAGCGAGACACTTCTCGAACACCCTTCGAAGTAACCCCGAGGGAACTTGTCCCGAGATACCCCCGAATCGGCGTCTAGAAGAACTTACACTATGCAACCACCCTTGAGTCGCACCCGGGACTCGCAAGTAGAATGATCGGGTTTCGGTTCAAGACTCAACTAGGATCCGCTAGTGAATTCGAGCAACCAAGGAAGGGTTTCTTCATAAAAAGAGATAAACTCTATTCTTCATTCATAAGATTCAAAGGTAAGCTAATGTTTGGGGAGGCTAAGTGAAGTATTTATAGGCTTCACTTAGTCATGATAAAAGGTCTAAAGTACCCCCAAAGTGGGTTAAAACAAATAAGGCCACGCAGGGCTATAGTTGGAAGTTCATGCAAAAAGAAGTAAAATATCCCGCATGCTGTCACAGGGGGAGGCGCTCCGCCTCCATGCTGAGGCGCTCCGCCTCCTGCTGAGGCGCTCCGCCTTCTGAAGTTCAGCTCTCTGGATTTTGGAAGGCGCTCTGCCTCCCTTCTGAGGCGCTCCGCCTCATTCTGGAACCTGTGCAAGAGGCTCAAATTGAGCTTGGGGTGGATCCCCTTAGAGCCCAAGTGGTGCTCCATCCATGGTGCTCAAAAGCATGATCTTCGAGCTACTCTCAGAGCCTCCTTCCATGTCCCGCCAATTCAAGTGAAGATGGGTGTCTTGAATCAATTTAGCTTGACTTCTAGTTAACGGCCTTGAGGTCATATGCCCCGCATCATCCTCCCCTTCTTGGGAAGGTTTCGTCCTCGAAACCATGGCTTCCTCCTCTCCGGCATCACCATTCCCTACATCAAAAGGGGTCAAGTCAGTCACATTAAAAGTATTAGACACATTGTACTTACCGGGTAGGTCAATCACATAGGCGTTGTTGTTGATCATGGAAAGCACTTGAAAAGGACCATCTCCACGGGGTGTCAACTTCCCTTTCCTAAGGTTTGGAAACCTTTCTTTGCGGAAGTGCACCCACACCCAATCTCCCTTTTTGAGCTCAAGCTTCTTCATTCCCTTGTTCTTCTTTGAAGAAACCTTGGCATAGGCTTTCTCCAAGTTCTTCTTAGCTTTAGCATGGAGCTCAATCATAGCCTTTGCTCAGCTTTTCCCTTCAAAATTAGCAACCATTTCCCTTGGCAAAGGGGTTAGATCAAGGGGAATCAAGGGGTTAAAACCATACATACATTCAAAAGGAGTCATGCCAATCAAGCTATGCAAAGTACGATTATAGGCAAACTCCATAAGGGCCAATTTATCAACCCACGTCCCGGCCTTTCCTCGGGTCATGGCCCTAAGAAGAGCACCCAAAGTCCGGTTTACCACCTCGGTTTGCTCATCCGTTTGTGGGTGGTGGGACGTAGAAAACAAGAGCTTGGTGCCAAGAGCACCACACAAACTCCTCCAAAAGTGGCTTAGGAACTTGGTGCCCCTATCACTTACAATGGTTTGAGGCACACCATGCAACTTTAAAACATTGTCAATGAACAAAGAGGCAACATGTTGTGCATCATCACACTTCTTACATGGAATGAAGTGAGCCATTTTGGAGAACCTATCCACGACAACATAAATGCTATCATGGCCCCCCCTAGACCGTGGCAAGCCCATCACAAAATCCATTGATATATCAACCCACAGACTAGTAGGCATGGGAAGAGTAGTATACAAACCATGGGGGTTAGCTTTAGATTTCGCATGCTTGCACTCAAGGCAATTTTTGCAAAGCTTTTCAACTGGAATCCCCATCTTTGGCCAATGGAATTGCTCCATTAGGATGGCCAAGGTCTTGTTCCTCCCAAAGTGTCCCATCAAGCCCCCACAATGAGCCTCACGAATCAACAATTCCCTCCAAGAGGGCTCGGGAACACACACTTTACAATTTTTAAAGATATATCCATTAACCCATTGGTATTTTTCAACCCTTTCTCCCCTTTCAAGAGCTTCATGAATGCTCCTTAGCTTAGGGTCATGAGCATACATCAATTTAATGCTCTCAAAACCCATGAGCTTGGAGGCTAGGGTGGTGGCTAGAGCAAACTTCCGAGAAAGTACATCAGCCACAACATTGTCTTCTCGATGAATTCAACCCACTTGGCATGCCTCTTATTTAGCTTCTCTTGGCCTCTTAGATGCTTGAGTGACTCATGGTCACTCTTGATTACAAATTCTCGAGGCCAAAGATAGTGTTGCGAATGGGCAAGGGCTCTCACAAGGGCATACAACTCCTTGTCATACGTAGAGTAATTCAAGGAGGCCCCTTTCAATTTCTCACTAAGTAGGCGATGGGTTTGCTATCTTGCATTAAAACACCACCAATTCCCACCCCCGAGGCATCACATTCAACCTCAAATGCCTTTCCGAAGTCGGGCAATTGCAATAGAGGGGCGGTACTCAACCTACTTTTCAATTCTTGGAAGGCCTTCTCTTGAGGCTCTCCCCAAACAAAAGGTTTGTCCTTCTTCACCAATTCGGTGAGTGGAGCGGCAATGGAGCTAAAGTTTTTCTCAAATCGTCTATAAAAGCTAACAAGACCATGAAAGCTCCTCACTTGAGTCATGGTAGTAGGAGTAGGCCAATCACGTATGGCCTCTACCTTAGATTCATCCACCTCCACTCCTTGGGCACTCACAACAAACCCAAGGAAGACTACCTTCTCAACACCAAAGAGACACTTTTTAAAATTAGCATAGAGCTTTTCGGCTCTCAACATTTCAAGCACTTGCCTAAGGTGATCAACATGGTCGTCTATTGATTTGCTATAGATCAATATATCGTCAAAAAGACGACCACAAACTTGTTGACTAATGGCTTTAGAACATGGTTCATTAGCCTCGTGAAAGTACTAGGTGCATTGGAGAGCCCAAACGGAATCACCAACCATTCATAGAGACCAAACTTGGTCTTGAATGCGGTTTTCCATTCATCTCCGGGTTTCATCCGGATTTGATGGTAGCCGGACCTAAGGTCAATTTTGCTAAACACAGATGAACCACTTAATTCATCTAACATATCATCAAGTCGGGGAATGGGATGACGGTACTTTACCGTTATTTTGTTCACGGCCCGACAATCAACGCACATCCTCCAAGTGCCATCCTTTTTGGGAACAAGGATCACGGGTACGGCACAAGGACTCAAGCTCTCCCTCACCAATCCCTTAGTGATGTAGATGTAATCCATGGAGAAGAGAAGATAAATATCCACTTTTGCTGTGTTGATGATGGTTTGATTTCGAGGACGAAATCGTTTCAAGAAGGGGAGGATGATGCAGTCCAAATTTAGGATGATTCTAAGAGTCGGGCTAAGGAGTTATCGGACCTTTATCAATCATGGATGATAGCTTGGAGAAGAGAGAACATATGTCCGGGCAGCATGTTAGTGAATCCTAGATGCATGTTCGTGAGAATTTTGGAGAAGAGGAGCATTGGTTGATAGTTGAGGCCGAGCAGAGCTACTCAACGGGCATAACTACTCAACGCGCAGCTTCATACTCGGGGAGCTTCAAAACGGGCAGCAACTTAGGGTACTCGAGCAGCTTCTCACCGAACTCTTATTTGATACTTTACATAGACTATCATAGTTATTGGGCCCTGCATGGTCGCTTGACATTTAGCCAAATTATGGGCTTTTCTTTAGATAATCTTTTCCTAGTTGATTTAGGTGTTAGGGGCTGAACCTATATAATCCCCTACCTAGCGTTATTTTGATACAGTTCCTAGACATTACGTAAAAACACAGCCTGAGAGCTTTTCCTACAAAAACTTGGAAGATCGTTCCTTCTTGAGTGAAATCAGATTTGAACGTTTTTCTCTTTGATCGAATTGTTATCAAGTCACAGGTTCGTCTTGAGGATAGTTCGTATAGTTTAGGTGCTCTTTGAATCCTAACAAAGGGGTGAGTAGACTAGTTCCTACTAAATCCTTTGTTGAATTTTCAATTGGTGTCTTGCTTTTATCTTTATTCTTGCTTCCGTAATTTAGATTGCATCAGTTGGTATCAGAGCTTGGAAAGGGTTTGTTTCTACATACCCAATCCTATTCTTCGTGCCCTAGTTTTAGGTTCTTAGTTTTAGGTTTCCATTAATTTTCGTTTTTATTAAAAAAAAAAAAAAAAAAAAAGTTTGATAAAAACGTGAAAGAAACAAAAACAGCCATGTGTATTGTTGTGAGACATCTAGGGTTTGATAATATTGAATGCTTGATTGATTTGGATCGAAATCTTGAAACCCTTGTTTTATCTTGACAAGTTTCTTGAAGAATTTGACCTTGTTTCTTGGAATCTTGAATAGGTGCTGCGTTCTTGGACTTGTAGAACTAATCTTCTTGAGTTCTTGAATTGTTCTTGAACAATTTAGGACGTTCTTGGTTGAGTTCTTGAGAGTTCTTGACAAAAGTACAAGAACACGTTAGAAACAAGTGAAAGAAAACGTGTAGTAAGATTCTTGAAACAATTTTGATTGAATTCTTGAAGTGGTGAGATTAATTATTGAATTTCTTTATTGTTTAAGAAGCTTGGAGCGGCTGCACATTAGAGAAAGAAGGAGGAAACCCTAAGCCTAATTCAAGAGGGAAACAAATCCCAATTCAAAGAGGAGAAGTTTACCCACTTTCCAAGTAAGGGAATTAGTTTTCCTTTAGCTTTGGGAGGGTGTTAGGGCTGCTGATCCTAGGGGAAAAGGGAGTGAAAATTTCGGCCATCAAGTGTACAAAAAGGGTAAAAGTTCTCCAAATTAGGGTTGGAAAGCAAGGGAAAAGAGGGAAAACTTATCCTACTCAAAAGGGGCTTGTTCTAGGCACCTATTTAAGGGTAGAAAATCAGATTTTCATAGGATTTCCTTATTTCTTTGTGAATATCACTTCTAATTAGTAATTCTTAGGTAATTCTTCTACTTAAGTTAATTACTAATCCTTGAGCTTGTAGGACTTCGTGCTAAAACTCAGAATTTACAACTTTCGTAGTTTAACTTTTTGGCTTCCCGTGCTCACTTTAAAAGCTGTCCGCCTATAGAGTCACATCAATTCACTCTTCCCGAAGAGAACTTGTGAACTTGTGGACTTGGAGGTCATTGAGAAAGTTGATCAATTCTGAGGAAGCCATTGGGAACGAGTTGTGAGATCCTACCTTAAAAATTGAGTGAACCCGAGTGTCATTCAAAAGTGAGGGAGCGGGTGAGTAATTTCTAACCTTAACATATTTTCTAGTCTTTGTTTGTGTGCAGGTACATGGCTGGACTAGTTGATAAGCAAGAGGGTATTCCCGAGCTTATTTTGACAGATGTTTGGGCCGAGATGAGAGTAATAAAAGCTAACCTAGGACGATATATTGATAGCATGGGAGCCCGTGTTGACGAGCTTGAGAAGGAGCAGACGTCTATGACTCCAAAATCTACTTGTAATGAGTTAAACTTGGGCAATCCCCAAGTAATTATGCCAACACCGAGGTTCCACAAGTTGAAGGTGAATGTTTGTGGTTATAAGGGTTTTGATCTTGAGCTTGATGACTTGTGTGAAGTCACACTTATTTCACCTGAAGTTGTTGATCTTTTGCAATTAACCTGGGTGAGACGAAGGTATCCATATCTCTACGATGGATATAAGGTTGAGTGGAAGGTCAAAATAATAGTGTCACGAGGAGAATACCTTGAAACGGTTTGGTGTGATGTGTATCCTCTTCAAACAGGTGACTTGTGTTTCGGGCAGCCATGGTTCTTACATCACAATGTTCCATATGTGCGAGATTGGATAAGGCATGTGGTGGACGATGAAGGATGGCCTCTAATGCCATTCCCGCTTACAAAGAAAAGTCCCAATAGTGCCTATGCCTCTTTTATGCACGTAGAGGAGTGTAATAATCAAAAGGGAAAGTTTGGGGTGAATAATGTAGTTGGGCTGCCACCAAAGAGACAAGAGGATGTAGTTGAAAAGAATATGAGAGAAAAGAAAGAAGAAAAGAAAAGAGGGGAAGATTTTTACTCTAACACTTGTAATTCTTCTTTTTCCTCTATTTGCTTAATATCTCTTGCAGGTACAATTGGAAACAATCTTGGGAGTGAACACTACTTATTGGAAGTGCAAGAAGAAGGCGTTTTAGGGGCTGCCCGTGGTGATGAAGGGTCTGCCCGTGTTGACTCTAAGCTTGAAGGAGAGAATGAAGGTAAACAAGGTCGATCTTGTGACCTTGAAGGTAAGTCTACTACACTCGATACTCTAGGAGCTAGTGGAGAGCAAGTTAATGATGTGAGTATGAGCAGTGGTAAGTCATGTTTGGACCTTATGTCGTCGCTACCTTGCAATGGGCATTTAGATAAGATTTGTGATGATACACTAGTTGATCTTAAATGTGATCCCAAAATTAAAACTACTTGTGAGTTTGATGTCACGAAAACTAGTGTTGACACTTGTGTTGAGGGTCTAGGTGTTAAAAGTGATGTTTCTTGGGATGTTAATAATGAAAGAATGCGAGCTGACCAAGAAGTAGAATTTATTCATCACTTGTTTGATCCTGGAATTGACGGTGTAAAATCTTTTTTGAGTTCTTTTGATGTCAAAATGAACCATGGTAATGAGACTGAATTATGTGATGAGTTTGGTACTTTTGACGTCAATGGTGATGTGAATTTAAGTGAGACCTTTCTTGTGAATCTATTCTTACGTGGAAATACTTGTTATTTAGATAGTGAATTTGAATTTCTTAACATTCTTTCTTGTGATGGAAGTGACTCCTTGTTTGATAGTAGTTCACTTGGTAGAGGGCATTGTCATGCGAAGGGAAGTGTGAATCTTTGTTTAACTCCAACTTCTTCTTTGTGTTGTCCAAATGATAGCTTTAAGCATGGTTGTAATTCTGATTTTAAAAGTATGCTTATTAAAATGGACACCATTGATGAAGTTACACTAGGGAACACTTTTCTTTACTATTTGTTTGCCTATGATGAGCGTTATGAGGGTGTTAGTAGTTCTTGCGAGGAGGATGAAAATTCTGATTGTTACACATGTCTTGATGTGTTTGCTTACTCTAGGATAGAGGATGAGAAGTGTCTTCATGCTTCTCTGGTATACTATTGTTGTGATTGGATACATCCTTGTTCCTACAGCTTGTTGTTACAATATGAATTTCTTGAGACATGTGTCATGTTTGATGTGTTGACCTCGTTGGTTTTTGACCCGGGAATTGATCTTAAAATTGGTCACTTCCTTGACTTAATGGCTTTGGAATGGGCTGGTAAGATGTTCCCGAGTTTTGGTTTGATATGTCATACTAGTGTTGTGTGTAACCTTGGAAAGCACCCCGTGTGTTTGAAAGTAATGCAAGTGGAGGGCTGTTGGAGAGATACTCTGTGGGAGTTATTATGGTATGCAACCCGAACTTGTAAACTCCATGTGGACGGTATGTTTTCTTGGCTTATGCTTATATTTGGGCTTTCTAAAGCCATGAAGGTTTGTATAATCAACTTTGGGCAGTTTGGTAGCATTTTTGTGCCATACCTTGGCCATGTGATTGTGAGGATATTTGTCTATTGCCTAGTTGAGACTGGGGAGTTATCTAAAGTCATTGTTGTCCATATTTTGCAGGAATCAGATTCGAGGACGAATCCATTCCAAGAGAGGGAGAATGATGTAGATGTAATCCATGGAGAAGAGAAGATAAATATCCACTTTTGCCGTGTTGATGATGGTTTGATTTCGAGGACGAAATCCTTTCAAGAAGGGGAGGATGATGCAGTCCAAATTGAGGATGATTCTAAGAGTCGGGCTAAGGAGTTATCGGACCTTTATCAATCATGGATGATAGCTTGGAGAAGAGAGAACATATGTCCGGGCAGCATGTTAGTGAATCCTAGATGCATGTTCGTGAGAATTTTGGAGAAGAGGAGCATTGGTTGATAGTTGAGGCCGAGCAGAGCTACTCAACGGGCATAACTACTCAACGCGCAGCTTCATACTCGGGGAGCTTCAAAACGGGCAGCAACTTAGGGTACTCGAGCAGCTTCTCACCGAACTCTTATTTGATACTTTACATAGACTATCATAGTTATTGGGCCCTGCGTGGTCGCTTGACATTTAGCCAAATTATGGGCTTTTCTTTAGTTAATCTTTTCCAAGTTGATTTAGGTGTTAGGGGCTGAACCTATATAATCCCCTACCTAGCGTTATTTTGATACAGTTCCTAGACATTACGTAAAAACACAGCCTGAGAGCTTTTCCTACAAAAACTTGGAAGATCGTTCCTTCTTGAGTGAAATCAGATTTGAACGTTTTTCTCTTTGATCGAATTGTTATCAAGTCACAGGTTCGTCTTGAGGATAGTTCGTATAGTTTAGGTGCTATTTGAATCCTAACAAAGGGGTGAGTAGACTAGTTCCTACTAAATCCTTTGTTGAATTTTCGATTAGTGTCTTGCTTTTATCTTTATTCTTGCTTCCGTAATTTAGATTGCATCACTTAGTGAGCAATTCATCAACTTGCTTTTGCAATTCTCTTGTATCCTCCGGATTGCTCCTATAAGCCGGCTTGTTTGGGATTTGGGATCCCGGGACAAAGTCGATTTGGTGTTCAATACCCCTCAAAGGAGGTAATCCATCCGGCATCTCATCCGGACACATGTCCCTAAAATCCTTCACGACATTCTCAAACAAACTAGGAAAAGGGTTAGTCGAAAAATCACAATTAGAGTTAAGGATCATACCTTTGTGCACTAGGCATAGGAGAAATTTTGTGCCATCATTTCCTCTTAGGATCTCGCCTGGTTGCATCATGGCACATATACCACCAGTAGAAGATGAAGGTGGGATTGCCACCATGCTTTTGGATAAAGGGCTAGTCTCAATGATTGACTTGGCCTTTGCTGCCTCCCTCAACTCCCTCATTCGATTGTAGTCATCACTCACTTGTTTGGGAGTTAGGGGTCTTCAACACAAATTTCCTTCCTTCATGTTGGAGCGTGTAAGTGTTGACACGACCATCATGAACCGCTTGTCGATCAAATTGCCAAGGCCTTCCAAAGAGAAGGTGGCAAGCTTGCATAGGCACCACGTCGAACAAGTGTTCATCCACATAACTACCCATTTTAAACTTGATCATTGCTTGCTTCACTACCTTTAGCTCCCCACATTCACTAAGCCATTGCAATCGATATGGCTTGGGGTGTTTCACGGTAGGCAATTTCAATTGGGCTATAAGTGATTGACTCACAACATTAGCACAACTTACCGAATCAATGATCATAGAGCACACAACACCCTTGACACGACACCTAGCATGGAAAAGGTTTTCTCTTTGCAAGGTTTCGCCATCCTCTACAATCATAGCTCCTAAGCTCCTTCTCACAACTAGAAAAGTATGAGGTTCCTCATCCTCCACCGTGTCATCTTGACCATCCTCCTCTACTCCCTCATCTCCCTCTACTCCCTCATCTTCCTCCGGTTCACTCTCTTGTTCATAAGCATTATCACCAACAACGACCATGGTCCTTTTCGTAGGACATTCCTTATCAAAGTGTCCATACCCCTTGCATTTGTGACATTAAATGGAAGAAGAAGTAGGAGTATTCAATTGGGTTTTAGAATTACCTCCAACATTGGGTGTGTACTTCTCAAACGGCTTCTTCACTTCTTTGCTAGCACTTGTTCCGCTAGGGCCACATGCATTTGTGAATCTTGCATTGGGAGTAGGATTTTTCCCATCCTTTGGCTTGTTCATGGAAGTAGAAGTGTTGCTCTTGTAACGGTTGGACTTTTCTTTATCAAGCCATTCCTCGGCTTGAATAGCGGCATAACGGACTTCTTGAAGTGAAAGATAAGCATGTAATCTCAATTGTGAAGCTATACCATAGCTCAAACTATTCATGAAACGGATCACGGCTTGCTCCTCATCTTCGGTGTCCATATCCAAGGCCATTCGAGTTCTTTCAAACTCATCATAGTATTCATGCACCGTCTTGACACCTTGCTTCAACTCATAAAGTTTCTTAAGTTGCAATTGAATTAGGCATGGTAGTAGCAAATAATTGGAAACCTTTATGGTCAAAACCCTTATTGATCCCCAGAGGAGTCGGGGGTTGGTGTTGAACCCCAAAAATTATCCCGAAAAGGATACATTCCGGAATATCCAAAAAAAGGGAACCAAATAAGCAAATGCGTGCAAAAACTCCATTTTTATAAAAAGAGGGCTTTCTTTCTAAAGGTAAAAGGTTTTGTTAATTTCGAAAGAAGGTTTTTAAGGCACTTCCGAAATTCCGTAAAATATGGTTAATCCAACAGGTTTCCAAATTTACAAGTGCGCTTTTCTTTCAAAAGAGTTATTTTTTAAAAAATAGTAATAATAATAATAATAGTAACTAATCGAATAAAAGCTTATTTGCAAAATATTTTTTAACTTGCACGCATTTGCTAAAATGACCCCAATTTGTAATAAATTAAATAACGACTTCAAAATAAAAGGCAATGAACATAAAGTAACACAATAGCTCAAGTAATCAAATAATATTAACATAAATTGAATATTCTACACATGAAATGTCTAAATAAAAATGATACATTTATTGAAATAAGTAATCGAGTTAAAATGATAGAACCCGGGAATGTGACGAACTCGCGGGAGCCTTAAAATTTGAACACGAGCTTGATCCCAACGCTACTCCAAGTCAAGGTATATCCACATTTGTAGGTTAGTCAAACGCGTCCTCAAGTTGTTCGTGCCAAAATGTACCTCACAAAAAATATGAAAATTAAACTGGATTAGTACGATAATAAAGTGTAATAATTAATGAAAATAAAATACTAATAATAAAGTAATAAAGTAATAATAATAATAGTAATAATAATAATAATATATAATAGTAGTAATGAAAATAATAATAATAATAGTAAAGGGGGGTTTATTTTTGCAAAATTTAGGCTCAGGTTTGTATGGCGCGTCATGTAGAGGCTCGGGATGTTGGTTCGGTTGCAAACACGCCGGCCGGTCGTATTGCCATGCCAAGTACCAATTCCGTTACTCTATTCAACTTGCTTTGCGTTAAAGTTCATACATTCATCATCGCCTATTTGCTTTAGGGACACAGGGACGGGACCGTTCAAACGTAGTATCATGTTCAAATCTATCGCGAGGCCTCAATACGTATATATGTATTTTTTCATTGGCCAGGTGTAGTATCACGTTCAAATCAGTCTATACGTCTCAAATGAATTATTTTCATAGGCTATTCATAGCATCATACGGTACTGTTTGGTGTCAAATAAACTAGCAAAGTATCAGTTTTGTAAGTCGTGCAGTGTTACGCATCAGGAAAATACAAGTCAATAATCTAGGAAATAAGCAACAAAGGACCATTATATTCCACAAAGTGGCACTGCACACACAAACAAAGTTAGGCAGTATCATTATTAAGGCCAAAATGATAGGCTTAACACAGCCTTTAGCAAAGCTTGAAAGCAATTCTTGAAGTGCAATAACAGAGAACGCAAGGAGCTTCGACGAAACAATGAACAATCTGGAATCAAGAAAACCATCAGAAAAACCCGATACCTGCAAAAGAAGCAGCGACCACAGCTGAGTTATCCGGTGGGACCGTGGTAACGGTCGACAATGCCAACAATCGAAACCCACATCAAGAACTTCTACACCTTCACAAATGGGCTGTTAGAGTATGCAAGAAACTATAAAAAAATCTGTGGAAAACGAAATGACAACGGAATTCAAGTCACAATAGAAGGACGTCGCCGGCTACTCAACGAGATCTCTGGCAAACCAAAAATGACGCAGTAGATCCGTCTCCAACATTCAATCAATAACGGCGATAAGGATTTGGGAAGTAAATCCTATCGCCTAATCAGAATTCTCATTCAAATCCCGGTGAAATGGGTGGTGGCGTGACAAGCAAGAGCAGTAGCTAGATAGGTGGTGGAGGAGCGACTACCAGCACACGAAGGGCGGCGTCACAGCTACTCTGGTGACAATGGCCGGTGGCTTCATTGTTTCTATTTCTTTAAGACATGCCCAGATCTCCTTCTCACTTTTTCCGATCTACAACTCCCTGTTCAGATCTGTTTTTTTTTTTTTTTTTTTTTGTAGTGAGTGTGTATGCTTGATGTATATGTATGTGGGGAGATGGGTTTTTATGTGGTGTGGTGTGCGCGTGTATGTATTGTATAGGGAGAAAAAAGAGGTAAAATTGTGTAGGGAGGAGTGAGGCTAGATCTGATATTTTTGGTTATAATGAAGATGATGAATAGTGTGTTAGGAGGATAGGGTTTTAGAGTTTATAGCGAGAGGGTTAGGGCCTTTTAGGATTGGGCTACGAAAATTGTAAATGCGCATTGCGTAAAATAGGCCGGGACTTAAAGCGAAAAACAATTATGACCCTTTTTTCGTTAAAATTATGAACTTAATTTATCCTAAAAATTAGCCTTATTTTAAAAATAATTAGACGCTAATTGAAAATTTCGGGACAAAATTGGGTGTCAACAGCTGGTATTGGGGGTGTTCTCATGTAAGAAGGGAAACCCGTTGCCTACTTTAGTGAAAAGTTGAAGGGTGCAACTTTGAATTACTCTACGTATGACAAGGAGTTGTAAGCCCTTGTTGGAGCTCTAGCTCATTGGCAACACTATCTATGGCCTAGGGACTTTCAGATCAAGAGTGACCATGAGTCACTCAAGCATCTTAGAGGCCAAGAGAAGTTAAACAAAAGGCATGCCAACAAGCTCGAGTTTATTGAGTCTTTTCCCTATGTAATTCATTACAAGAAGGGAAAGGACAATGTTGCAGCCGATGTACTTCTAGGAAGTTCCCCCTTGCTACCACTCTTGCTTCTAGGCTTATGGGTTTTGAAAGTATAAAATTGTTGTATGAACATGACCAAAAGCTCAAGAGCATTCATGATGCTCTAGTGAGTGGGGAGAGGGTGGAGAAATACCAATGGGTAAATGGCTACATATTCAAGAATGGGAGAGTGTGTGTCCTCGAGTCCTCTTAGAGAGAATTGCTAGTGCGAGAAGCACATTGTGGGGCTTGATGGGTCACTTTGGGGTAGATAAGACTATGGCCATACTTAAAGAGCAGTTATATTGGCCGAAGATGAGGCTCCTTGTGAAATGCTTTTGTAATGCTTGTTTAGATTGCAAAAGGGCTAAGTCTAGATCCAACACCCATGGCTTGTACACTCCTTTGCCTGTACCTACTAGTTTGTGGGTTGATATCTCTATGGATTTTGTTATGGCTTTGCCTCGGACTAGGGGAGGACACAGTAGCATTTATGTTGTATTTGATAGGTTGTCCAAAATGGCTCACTTCATTCTGTGCAAAAAGAGTTATGATGCACAACATGTAGCTTCTTTTTTTATTTATAATGTGTTAAAGTTTCATGCGGTGCCTCGCACCATTGTTAGTGATAGGGACTCTAAGTTCCTTAGCCATATTTTGAAATGTTTGTGGGGTGCTCTTGCAAAAAAATTGTTATTCTCTACGTCCCACCACCCTTAAACCGATGGACAAACCGAGGTGGTGAACCAATCCTTGGGAGCTCTACTTTGAGCCATGACCAAAAGTAAGGCCAGGACTTGGATTGATAAGCTGCCACTCATGGAGTTTGCATGTAACCGCACTTTGCATAGATTGATTGGCATGAATCCGTTTGAGTGTGTTTATTGTTTTAATACTTTGATTCCACTTGATCTTACCCCTTTGCCAAGGGATGCGGTTGCTGATTTTGAAGGTAAAACGTGAGCCAAGGCATTGCTTGAGCTTCATTCCAAGGTGAAGAAGAACTTGGAGGAGGCCTATGAAAAGATTGCAACCAAGAAGAACAAAGAAAGAAAGAAAGTGGAACTCCAGAAAGGGGATTATGTGTAGGTGCACTTCCGCAAGGAGAGATTCCCAAACATTCAGAAACGGAAGTTTGCACCCCGAGGAGATGGACCATTCCAAGTGCTATCCAAGATCAACAATAATGCATATGTGATCGACTTGCCCAGTGAGTATAATGTTTCTAGCACATTCAATATTTCTGCCTTGACTCTTTGTGATGTAGGTGATGATACCTTGGAGGATGACGCCTTAATTTCAAGGAAGAAAACTTCTCAAGAAGGGGAGGATGATGAAACCCAAATTGCATCGAGACCATTCACTCAAAGTCTAGCCAAGGAGATCCAAGATGCTCACTTACACTTGGTTTGGAAGGGCATTGATGATACGAGCTCCAGAGACGATTTGAAGATCATGCACTTGAGCTGGATTGAAAGAAGAACACCTACGTTCAGGACCAGGCAGAGCACCTAGACCTAGGAGGAATGCCTAGCTGAGGCACCCAAGAGGTGCGCCTGAAGGCAAGATGGACCGCCCAGAAGAAAAAAGCAGGCAGAGCGCCTGACAAACTAGGCGGAGCGCCCAGCCTTTTGGTTAGTAGCGCCACCAGGCGGAGCGTTCCATTCCAGGCAGAGCGCCTAGCACGCTGACTTCTCCAACTTTTTGTGTGAGCTACCTAATTTACCCCTAAGTGTTCTAATGTGTTTCAACATAGTTGAGGGAAATTTAGACATTTCATAGCAATGTAAAGAGTGCTATAAATTCACTCGTTAGCTCATTTATGTCATTTAGCTTACATTGAATACACTACATTGATGAGAACACTCTCAAAACCTTGTAATACTTTTAGCTTGAAATCAATTTGAAGAATCCAAGTTTACCTTCAATCCTCCTTGATCATTATATTTGCAAGGGTTGGGTGTCTCTTGAGGATAGTTGCGTAGTGTAGGTATTTCTTGAGAGCGAGGGTGTATCGAAACATCGTTCTTCGGTGCTACTTCGTAAGTTGTTTAAGTTGCGTCTCACTTTTATAGTTACTTTTATCGCTTTCGTGTTTACATTGCATCAGTGTCACAGTATTTCTCATGCTCGTGGGATATCTTGCTTGTACTTCTTCTTTCCTACGAACGAGGATTTGTAACATCCCTTGTGCTTTAACATGATAGATGCAAGGCCCTTGTTGAACTTGAAGTATCTATGGAGAAGTCAAGGCTTTCCCAACATAGCATGACATCCCTCTAAAGGACCCATTTTGCACTCAATTTCTTCTTCATAGTTCTTTTGCGACACAAGTAACCGAGCCACTCCATCAACACAAGGTATTACCAACCTTCTCATTACAAGAGGACTAATCCAACTTGCTTCACCTTCATCCACTTGAAGCACATACCCAAGATTCTCATTAAGGCTCAGTCTGAATTGACACCACTCTCTTTTTTTTTAAAAGCTCATCGTAGTAGTGTCCCTTAAACTACCTATAAATAGTAGTCTCACGTGAGCCACTACCACGAGATGGGTACTTCCTTATTTCTCCGTTACTAGCAACACTATTACAGTAGCTTCCACTTCCCGTCACTCTTCCAACATAAGATGTGTTATTGAAAGTGAAGGAAGGAGTCTTACCATGGAACCCGTAAGATCCTCTCGTCTTGGTTCCATAGACAATAACACTACTTTTACCACAACAATCCAAGCCCCCCACGACATTTTTAGAACAAGACAAACCTTTTGTATCAAAGGCAATAGCTTTTCTCACCATAGGCATCAAATGACCTTTGACATGTGATACGGGTCAAATCGAGCTTAAAGCACTTACCATCAAGGGCCGAGATTGGGGGATGAAAAGCTTATGCTTCAGCAAGGGAGGACCTCCCAGGGATGGAGGATGGGTGCCTCAAGCCATCTTCGACAAGGCAGTGACATGTTTCAGTGAGGGCGGACCTCCCGGGATTAGAGGCGGGGCGCCTCAAAATTCAACTCTTCCAAATTTGGCTAAGTATAGGGAAGGAAGATCACTGGATGTTTTGATCTCTCCAGGTCAGGGTGCCCAAGATTTAGGGTGGACCTTCTTCAGAAGGATTTGAGGATGAAGAACAAGCAAGGAGGGGTGCCTCCATTCTGAGGAGGGGCACCTCCAATGACGGAATTCAACTAGCTTTTCCGACTTTTTCCCATTTTAGCCATATGTGACCTTTATTGTTTTAACCCACTTTGGGGGGGTATTTAGGACCTTTCATATTATGTAAAGGAAGACTATAGAAGCCTTCCTTAGGCTTTTATTTAATTTAGCTAACCTATATTTGAAGAATAAACATAGAAAGAGAGGCAAGGCCTTCTTTGTTGAAGCTTCAAGCTTCAGATTATCTTTTTGCTTGGTACCTATGGAGATTCATAATAAGTACAGATTCCTTGTATGGTTCAAGTTTTCTTTCCTTTCTCGGATATTCATTCGTGTTTTGAATCGTTTATCCATTCTCTTCTTCTATTTATGTTCTTCCCCATCCCTATTTTCTTGTTATCTTGTGTTTATTGCTTCCTCGTCTTATTTTATCGCTTTCGTGATATTGATCCTTATCAGTTTGGTATCAGATCGAGGCTCGGGATTTGTTCATACAAACCCTCGTTCCTTCTTCGTCTATCTAGTATCTTGTTGTTATTGTTCTTGAAAAAGAAGAAAAACTAAAAAATTGAAAAGGTTGAAAAAAGTAAGAAAATAAATTGCTAGAAATTCATGGATTTGATGACCCATTCGACTATTGTTATTGGGGCTTATTATATATCATTTACCTGTTGATTTGGTACCCTCATATCAAATTTGGAGTTGTGAATCGAAAGTTCAAAAAAATTGAGACCCAACTTGAAACCCTGGTTAAAACCGGTTTGAATCTTGATTGTGATCTTGTTATTCAGTGTTTGATGCTAAAAATCATTGGGGTTTGTTGGGATTAGTGAAAAACGACTTTGGGTACCTTTGATTTTGAAGAAACGGGGTGAAAGCATTGAGATTTTGGGTGAAAAGCCATCAAAAACACATTTTCGGAAAAGCTGGGAACAGGATCCAGGCGGACGGCCCAAGCCGTAGGCAGACTGCCCAGCTGAGTTACTGGTTAATAACCAGGCGGACCGCCCACCCACCCAGGCGGACCACCCATTACAAGGATTGTTTTGTTTCGTGTGTTCTTGTGTTCCGTTTGTTTCCTAACTTCTTGGTTAGTGTTTCTAAGGTATTTGTCCTACTTTATTAACACTAACTCTTGAGCTTTTAGGGTGTTGTATGTCTTGGAGCTTTACTTAAAATCGTAGAACTTTCTTTGGCCTCAAGTGCCCAATTCTAATAGCTTCCGTACATCGAGTTACATCAACTCCACTCCGAGCCAATACTTGGACGTACTAGTTGGTGATCTTACCATTGTGGTTCCTAAAGAGATGAGGGGCATATTTGGTTGTTGGATTGGGTGTGTGAATCCTAAAAGAGTGTTGAGCGCTACCACCAAAGGTAAGGGAGAGCAAGTGAGGTTGTTTTGTACTAACCGTTTGCTTTCTTAAAATATCTCTTGCAGGTACAAGGAGTCATAAGGGAGGTTTTGATGGAAGTGGGAATTGTGAGAAAAGTGTAAATGAGACCGAGTTAGTTCAAGCTTACCTTCGGGGCATTTTGACCAAGGTAGAGGCAATGAGCGCTCGAACTCAACACTTAGAGAATCCCTGGGATGTGAATTATGAGAAGTTATATGGGTTGTGGAACGGAGGAGGTTAGAGGAGATTTCTACCAAACTCCTATTTCAAGGAGCTCCTATGGGTTCTATGATGAGATTCCTTCATCAACTTTCAACAACACTTCTAATGTTGGAAGAGTGGCGGGAAGTTGACACTATTCTTGTGGTGTTGCTAGTAGTGGAAAAATAAGGAAGTACCAATCTCGTGGTAGTACTATTGATGGTATGTGTAAGGGGCGTTACTTAGATGATCTCTTAAGGAAAAGAGAGTGGTGTCAATTCATAGTGAGCTTTAATGAGAATCGTGGGTATGTGCTTCAAGTGGATGAAGGTGAAGCAAGTTGGATTTTAGTCCTCTTGTCGTGAGAAGGTTAGGGATACCTTGTGTTGATGGAGTAGCCCCGGTAGTTGTTTCCCAAAGGAACTTTACAGAAGAAGTTGAGTGCAAAGCGGGTCCTTTAGAGGGATGTGATGTTATGTTGGGAAAGCTTTGGCTTCTCAAAAGATAATTCAAGTTCACCCACCTCCTTGGTGGCTACCAAGTTAAAGCACAAGGAAGGATGCAACTCCTCCTTCCTAGGAAAGAAAAAGTACAACCAAGAAAGCCCACGAACATGAGAAATAGTTGGACACCATTGGGGAGAAGCCCAATGATTGAAAGAATGCAATCAAGAAGTCGTACAAACACAAGAAATGGTGGGACTAGTGGAAGAAAAGAGTTGACGATTGTCAACAAGCTTCGGATTATCTCTTTGCTTGGAACCTAAGGAGATTCATGACTAGTATGGATTCCTTGTATGGTTCAAGTTTCCCTTCCTCTCTCGGATATTCATTCATGGTTTGAATCATTTATCCATTCTCTTCTTCTATTTATGTTCTTCCCTATCTCTATTTTCTTGTTATCTTGTGTTTATTTCCTCCGCGTCTTATTTTATCGCTTCTGTAATTTTGATCCTTATCAACATGGGAATTAGGAGCCTTGAGCCCTTTAGCACAAATAGAAGATGCAAATGAATAATTTCTGTAATCAACTTCATCATCAATTCTCTCTATGTTACTATCTACATTTTCAGGTTCATCACAAAAAGAGTAAGTAGGAACATTGTACCTTGAAGCGTCACTATCTTCGCCTTCTTGACTAGAAGCATAAGAATCTTCACATTCATCTCCACAAGCTTCATAGTCTTCATAAGCCTTATGATCATCATAGTATCCCGCTTCATCTCCATAGGAGTGATGGTTTCCCGAATAATCATAGCAAAGCCCATCATCATCATCATAGGAACCATAGTCTCCACTATCATGATAGCAACTCCCATTATCTCCACATGAGTCGTAACCTCCACACCCACCCGAGGACATATTGCGCAATAAGAGAAAGACCTCACCAATTCACTCCCTCACGTGTATCACTCAACATACGAACATTCAATTTTCTTTCCACTCGTGTATACACTCAAGGTCGTTGACTTTTGCGACCACAATCTATTTCTCTGACCACTCAAGCCTTTTTCCACTCAAAGATTGCCATAATCTCTTAGGAACCACGGTGATAAGAGTATTAACTAATACATCCAACTATTGGTTCGAAATAGAGTTGATGTGACTCTATGGACGAACGGCTATTTAAGGTACGCACTTGAAGTCAAGAAAGTTCTACGACTATAGGGGGATCTCCAAGATGCACGAGTAATCCTAAAGGCTCAAAGAACTAGCACTAGATGAGTAGGACAAATACTCAAGGAGTACTAGTTGGAACATATGCAAACAAACCCTAACCAAAAAACAACGAAATCAACTACCCGAACCCCAAAATAGAGGGAGACGGTCCGCCTGAACCCAAAGTCCAGAGAGTGGAAAAGTTTGAGGCAGTCCGCCCCTGTGGCTAGGCTGTCCGCCTGGACCTAAAACTGCAGCTATCGACTACGTGTATTGGTCCGATTTGCACCCAAATTTTCCAATTATTTCAACTTATTTTTTCAAATATAATAGTACCCAAAGGTGTTTTCAACTATTCTAAGAAATCCCCATTGATTTTTAACCCCAAACAATCAATAACAAGCTTCGATTAAAGTCATAAAGCAAAATTTCAAGGTTTTCAAAAATAGGAATTTTGATTCTTCAACTTTTGAATCATAACACCAAATCACAATTTTATGGTACCAAAAGAATGGGAAAATGATATAGAACAATCCCCAATAACTTTTAACACTTGGGGAATCAAATCCAACCCGTTCTCCAACTTTTTCAATTTATTTTCTTCTTTTTCTTTTCTCAAGAACAACAAACAACAAGAAAACAATAAAGTAACGATACTAGGCATGGTGAACAGGAAAAGGGTTTGTAAGAAAAAAATATAGCCGTACTTTGATACCAAACTGATGCAGGGTAAAATGGCGGAAGCTAAGTATTGATAGACACGAAAGCAAGTAAATGAGATAACAAGAAAGTCGTGATGTGGAAGAACAGAAATATGAGGAAAAAAGGAATCAAACTCACAAATTTAGATTGATTCCAAGGGATAAAGAGAGACTCAAACCAATCAAAGAATCATACTAGGATTATCCCCATGGATTTCAATATAAAGAGATACATGAAGCTGCAAGCTTCTACAAAGAAGGCAATGCCTCTCTTTCAATCTTCTATCCTCAATCTTCAATAATGACTAACTTATAAAATGAACTAAGTATTGTATTTATAGGTCTCCCACACTTCTAAATAAATCCTAAAATAGACCTCAAGTCGGCTTAAAGAAATAAAGACCACGTAGGGTGAAAATAGGAAAAACACTTACTGACTAAACAATTCTCGTCTTGCTTTGAACAGGAGTAGGCGGTCCACCCACACCTATAGGCGGTCCGCCCAATACTGATCTTCAAAGAGTGTTTGCAAAAAGAGGTGGTCCGCCCGTTTTTCCGTTTGTAGACCGCCTATTGAAACTTTAGAGAGTTAGAAAATCAACAGTTAGCCAAATTTCATGCAAAAAGTGAAGTAGGCGGTCCGCCCAGTTTAAGAGGCAGTGCACCTCATCCTGGAGCATGTGGAATGTCAAAATCAGCTTGGGGTGCTCTTCCTTGGTACCTAGGTGGTCCGCCCAAAGCTATGCTCAAGCGAAAAATCTTCCAATCGCTCCTGAACTCTCCTCTGAAGCTCTTGACTTTGCATCTCCTGCACCCTTCTAGCTTGGCTCTTGATTGTTAGTGCTTGAGCCCAATTTGGCCTGCATCACCATTGGTCATGGCTCGAAGTAGAGATCTGATGCAGCCCTGATGCGGGGCAAATCGAGCAACTACCCAAAAGCACCATCCAAGGCCGAGGAAGAGCTTATGCATTGGAACGCCATGGAACGAAGAGCATCCAAGACATATTTCGAGGCGTTTCAAGGCTTCCCAGGAAGGGGTGGACCGACCATTTCACTAGGCGGACCGCCCACTTGAAGGTTGCTCTCTGGATCCTTGGCCGCCTACTAAAGGGGCGGACAACCTACTTGGGGCGCCTACAACACTAGGCGGGGCGCCTAGTTGTTGAAGAGCTTGCGGAATTTCTAGTTTTTATCCTATGTAATTTCTATCATAGCCCTACGTGGCTTATGACTTTATAATCTACTTAAGGGTACTTTAGGCCTTTTATTAATGTCTAGATGAGGCCTATAAAGACTCCATTAGCCTTTCATTTTAGATAGTTAGTTTTGATGAATGATTGAATGAACAAAGTATCAAGAGAGAGAGTCTCTTTGAATGAAAATCCCTTGAGTTGGTTTGAGTCTTCTAGGTGAGCTAGTTGATCCCCAAACCCCCTCGATCATTCTACTTGCGAGTTCTTTGTCAACTCGAGGGTAGTTGCATAGTTGTAGGAGAATCTTGACACCGATACGAGGGTATCACGAAACAATTTCTCCGTGGTTACCTTGTAGGGAGTTCGAGACAAGTCTCGCTCCCTTTTTTTTATCGCATTTATTTTATCCCGTATCATCTTGGTATCAGAGCAAGGCTTGGGTTTTGTTTCTACAAATCCCCAACCCTTGATTCTTCGTGCCTAGGTCGGTTTCTATCTTTAGTTTTCTTGTTGTTGTTATTGAAAAGAAGAAAAACACAAAAAAATAGAAAAAGTTGGAAAAAACACCAAAAAAATTGGGCCTATCTTGTTCGTTGGATTGATTCTTGTTATGAATGATATTGGGTTTGTTCCTTGTTGGAAACCAGTCATTTTGTTACCCAAAACACATGATTTTGTGTTGTATTCCATGATTTGAAAATTTGAAACCCTTGAAGATTTGAGAATTTTGAAACCCTAGCTATGAACATGGTGATTTGATTGTTTTGGATAGGGGTTTGCTTAAATTCATTGGGGTTTGATCCTTGTGACTGAAAACAAATTTGGGTACCTTCAAATTGCTAAAACAACGTGAGATTTGTTGGATTTTTTGGTGCCAAAGGCAAGAAAAACGAAGTTGAACGTTGCTGGAATTTCAGTAGGCGGGGGCGCCTAGTCTCAGAGGCGGACCGCCCACTTTGGGTGAGCTCTCTGGACTTTGGGCCGCCTGTTTTTCAGGCAGACCGCCTACTCCCCACTGCAGAGAACCAGGCGGACCGCCTACTTCAAAAGAGGTGGGTGAGGCGGACCGCCTACTTCTTGTGTTTTCCTACTTTCTGGAAGTTGGGTTTCGGGTAGTTTATCCTAGGTTCTCTTGTATTATTGTTTGCATTGCTTCTAATTAGTGCTATTAAAGTATAATCCTACTTGATTAGTAGTAATTACTTCGAGCTTTTAGGATCATCGTGCCTAGAAAGGAGACTAGAATTCAAAGAAGACCCGTAGTATCATTTGACTCAAGTCCTGACTTGAAAGTGCTTATCATCCAATAGAGTCCCATTAACTCCACTCACCCCGGAGTGCATTGGACTTGTGAGTTGAGTGACTGAGTTGTGGTTCGTTGATCAACTACGTGAAGCTTCTAGACTCAAACTTGAGTGAAATATCCACCACCACTAAACGAGTGACTCGAGTGCTAAACACGTGAGGGTGTGAGTGAGGTGTTTTCACTAATGTTTGTTGATTTTTTAGGTATAATGGCAACCGATGGAGATGATCCTATGAAGAATTTCATGGCTACCGTTATAGCCAAGTTGGAGGACATAACCTTGGGACTTGAGTCCGTTGAGAGGAATCAAGTTGAGACCGGTGAGAGGAGGACCCCGAGTGTCCAAATTGAATCCGGAGAAGGTACAAGTCATAGCACTCCTATGACTCCCGGACACTTTGTGGAGCTAACCAAGAAGTATGAACAAAGGAAAGTTGAAGCTCTTCAAGAGTGTGTGTTGGGCAACACCCAACCCATGGAAAATCCTCACAACTTGGGCAATCCCCAAGGAAATGCTCCACTTCGAAGACCCGTACGAAATGTTCCACCTCCTGAGCAAATGGATGAAGTTCATGAAGAGGAGGAAGCTGAGTATGGAGATGAAGCATATGGATATGATGCTCCTTATCAACCTAGGAGGCAAATGAATTGGGGTCGAAATGGGGGATAGGGGTAGAGACCGAGGTCGAGGGCCACCAAAGGGATATGCTAGAGGGAATGCTAGGATGGAATATGTTGCTCATAATGACCATTATGGAGGCCAACCGGAGCCTAACTATGGGGTACGTGACAACAACAACAACAACCTCAATAGTGTTACGCTCAATCTTCCAACCTTTAAGGGAACTTGTGATCCGGAAGCATACATCGAATGGGTACTACTCATGGAGAGGGTGTTTGACACAAATGAGATGACCGAGGAGAGAAAGGGTACCTACGCTATTTCTACCTTTGAGGCCTATGCTTCTCCTTGGTGGGAGTCCATGAAGTGGTCAAGAAGAAGGATGAATTTGCATTTGAATGTGACTTGGGAAGAGTTGAAAGTTCTTATGAACACCAAGTATATAACTCCAAGGTATCGATAAGAGCAAATTAAGAAGCTCTTTGATCTAAAACAAGGTGTCAAAACAGTGCTTGAGTATTTTGATGTGTTTGAGAAGACCCGGATGGCATTGGATATAGATACTGAATGTGTAGAACAAGCCATGATCTGCTTCAAGAATGGCTTGAGCTATGGTATAGCTTCTCAATTGCGGTTGCATACTTATCATTCACTTCATGATCTATTTGAAGCCGCAATTGAAGCCGAAAATTGGCTTAAAGGAGGGAAGTCCAAGAGTAACACTCCTACTACCACAAGCAAGCCAAATGAATGGAAGACTCCAAATGCAAACTTTCCAAGTGCAAGTGCTAGCAAGGAAGTGAAGAAGCCATATAAGAAGACTAAACCACATTTGGAAGGTACTTCTAAAACTTGCTTGAGTAATCCTACTTCTACTTCTACTCAATGCTGAAAGTGCAAGGGCTATGGACATTTTGCTAGGGATTGCCCTACAAAACGAACCATGGTTGTGGTTGGTAATTTGGTATATGAGCAAGATAGTGAGCCCAAAAATGAGGGAGTAGAGGAGGATGAGGAAGTTGAATGTAAGGAGGCCAAAGAAGGAGATGATGGTCCTCAAATATTCTTGGTGGTTAGGAGGAGCTTCAGTACCATTTTCATGGAAGAGGAGGCGGAAAATGATCAAAGAGAAAACCTCTTTCATACTAGATGTCGTGTGATGGGGCAAGTGTGCTCAATGGTTGTTGATTCGGGGAGTTGTGCCAACATAGTGAGCCAATCCTTGATTTCCCAATTGAAATTACCCACTCTAAAGCATCCAAAACCATATCGTTTACAATCGCTTAGTGAGTGTGGTGAACTAAAGGTGGTGAAGCAAGTGTTGCTTGAGTTTAGCATTGGGAACTATAAAGATAAGATATTGTTTGATGTTGTCCCAATGCAAGCTTGCCCATTATTGTTTGGGAGACCATGGCAATATGATAGGTGTGTTGTGCATGATGGTCGGACCAACTCCTACACGGTCAAGCAGGATGGGAGGAAGTATGTGCTTAGACCTTTGACTCCAAGGCAAGTAAGAGAAGACTACAAGCAAATGAAGAAGTTGAGGGAGGCGGCTAAAGTAAATTCACCCATTGTACTTGAACCCAAGGTAAAAAATCTCATTGTCTTGCCATTGCATGATGAAAATGAGAGTCACTCCACTTCAAATGAGAGAGAAAAGATAGAGAGAAGTGAGGGAGTGACCGGTGACAATCCAAGAGAGGAAAAAGAAGAGAATTTGAGGAGTGATGTGAGTGGATTGTCACATCAAACTACACTTGACCATGAAGTAAAATTGAGAGAGAAGAGAGGTGAGGAAAGAAAAATTGAGAGTGAGAGCACCCATTGTTTTAACAATTCTTCATCTTCTACTTTTTCTTGTGTTAGTTCTTGTGTAGGTACATTTGAAGACAAGCCATTGGAGCCTCAACCATGTGCTTGGAAGGAATGACAAGCGAAGGACAATCCTCAATGTGGGCTTCATGAAGGAGGAGTTGCATATGACACTTCAAGCCTTGTGAGTGATCAAGGAAGTACTACAAATGTAAGTGTTACTTCACCTTTTCATGAGCCTACTAGCTATTTGTCTTGTGATGACTCAACGTTAGTTGGTATTTTTGATGCATCTAGTGAGTATACCACTAGTGAAGTGATGTAGGGAAAACCTACGAAAGCGATAAAGAGATAAAAACGAGACGTTACTCACACGATTGTTCAAGTAGCAATGAAGAACGATGTTTCGCTACACCCCGAACGATGGCAAGATGCACCTACGCTATGAAACTATCCTCAAGAATCACGAGGTCCTTGCAAATAGAGTGATCAAAAAGGTTTGAGGTTCAACTTGGAATCGTCCAATTGAAATTCAAGCCAAGAATCAAAGGTTTCAATAGAGAGTATTCTCTTGTGTTTTGTATTCAAAGATAGGTAAAATGAGTTCAAGACCTAATGAAGGCTTTTATAGCCTTCTACAAACATGTAATGAAGTGTCTAAAATACCCCTAAGTGGGTTTAAACAATAGAAGCCACTTAGGGCAAAAGTTGGAATTACACGCGAAAAGTAGCCCACCCCTAGGAGGCGCTATGCCTCATCAGTTTCCTGAGACCAACCAGCAAGGAGGTGGTCCGCCCTAGCATGGAGGCGGTCCGCCTCACCCAGATCCAGAGAGTGAACAATTTTCAGGCGCTCTGCCTCTTTGGGTAGGCGGTCCGCCTCTTCCTGAAGCTTCTTGGGGTGTCTCAATTTTTGTCTCTTGAGCCTCTCGAATTGTCCTAGATTCTCCCCCTTCCATGGTGCTCCAATGCATGATCTTCAAGGTGGTTCCAGAGCTCCCATCTTCCACGTCCAAGCCTTTCCAAACCAAGTGAAGGTGAGCATCATGGATAGCTTTGTCTTGGCTTCTAGTAAAGGGTCTCGTGCTAGTTTGCCCAACATCATCCTTCCCTTCTTGAGAAGATTTTGTCCTCGAAATTAAGGCATCATCCTCCACGGCATCACCTACATCACAAGGAGCCAAGTCACTAACATTGAAAGTATTTGAAACATTGTACTCACCGGGTAGATCAATCACATAGGCGTTGTTGTTGATCTTGGATATCACTTGGAACGGGCCATCTCCTCGGGGTGCCAACTTCCCTTTTCTAATGTTTGGAAATCTCTCTTTCTGGAAGTGCACCCACACCCAATCCCCTTTCTTGAGTTCCACCTTCATCCTCCCCTTGTTCTTCTTGGTGGCTAACTTTTCATAAGCTTCCTCCAAGTTCTTCTTTGCTTTAGCATGGAGTTCAATCAAGGCCTTAGCTCGGCTTGTACCTTCAAAATTAACAACCATTTCCCTTGGCAAAGGGGTAAGATCAAGTGGAATCAAAGGATTAAAACCATAAACGCACTCAAATGGAGTCATGCCAATCATTCTATGCAAAGTACGGTTATATGCAAACTCCATGAGTGGTAACTTCTCCACCCATGTCCCGGCCTTACCTCGGGTCATAGCTCTAAGAAGAGACCCCAAGGTTCGGTTCACCACCTCGGTTTGACCATCCGTTTGAGGGTGGTGGGACGTAGTGAACAATAATTTGGTGCCAAGGGCACCCCACAAACATCTCCAAAAATGGCTTAGGAACTTAGTGTCCCTATCACTCACAATGGTTTGAGGCACGTCATGCAATTTTAACAAATTATCAATGAACAAAGAAGCTACATGGTATGCATCACTACTCTTTTTACAAGGAATAAAGTGAGCCATTTTGGAGAACCTATCCACGACCGTGTCCCCCTCTAGACCGTGGCAATCCCATAACAAAATCCATCGAAATATCCATCCACGGGCTAGTAGGAATAGGCAAAGGACTATACAAGCCATGGGGATTCGACTTAGACTTGGCGTGCTTGCAGTCTAAACAAGCATTGCATAGCCGCTCAACATGCATTCCCATCTTAGGCCAATGGAATTGCTCCATAAGAATGGCCAAAGTATTATCCCTTCCAAAGTAACCCATCAAGCCTCCGC
Source organism: Petunia x hybrida (assembly GCA_037355625.1). Classification (NCBI taxonomy): domain Eukaryota; kingdom Viridiplantae; phylum Streptophyta; class Magnoliopsida; order Solanales; family Solanaceae; genus Petunia; species Petunia x hybrida. The sequence continues at coordinate 11,804,193 of JBBBVM010000162.1, forward strand.
AATGTGCTTCACACACTAGCAATTCTCGCCAAGAGGACTCGGGGACACATACTCTCCCATTCTTGAAAATGTAGCCATGTACCCATTGGTATTTCTCCACCCTCTTCCCACTCACTAGAGCATCATGAATGCTCTTGAAATTTGGGTCATGTTTATACAAAGATTTTATACTCTCAAAACCCATAAGTCTAGAAGCAAGAGTGGTGGCAAGGGCGAACTTCCTAGAAAGCGCATTGGCAAGGGCGAACAAAGATTTTATACTCCCACTTGGCATGCCTTTTGTTCAACATCTCTTGGCCTCTAAGATGCTTCAGTGACTCATGGTCACTCTTGATCACAAATTCCTGAGGCCATAGATAGTGTTGCCAATGAGCAAGAGCTCTCACAAGGGCATACAACTCCTTATCATATGTAGAGTAATTCAAAGTTACACCTGTCAACTTCTCACTAAAGTAGGCAACGGGTTTCCCTTCTTGCATGAGAACACCCCCAATACCCACCGCGAGGCATCACATTCAACCTCAAAAGCCTTCCCGAAGTCGGGCAATTGCAACAATGGGGCGGTACTCAACCTACTTTTTAGTTCTTGGAAAGCCTTCTCTTGAGGCTCTCCCCACACAAAAGGTTTGTCTTTCTTCACCAACTCGGTGAGTGGTGCGGCAATGGTGCTACAGTCTCTAACAAAGCGCCTATAGAAATTAGCAAGGCCATGAAAAATCCTCACATGAGAGACGGTGGTAGGAGTAGGCCAATCTCTAATGGCTTCAACTTTGGACGCATCAACCTCTACACCATTTGCACTAACAACAAAGCCCCAAAAAGACAACCTTTTCAACACAAAAGGCACACTTCTTAGATTTGGCATAGAGCTTTTCGGCTCTTAACACTTCAAGCACTTGCTTTAAGTGATCACCATGGTCGTCTATTGATTTGCGATAGATCAATATATCATTGATAAAAATAGATAGAAAGCGAGACGAGGCTCGAACAAAGACCCAAGTAGCAACGGAGAACTAGTACTATTACACCCCGGGTGGATGTCAAGGATATGCTCCACTACGCAACTACCCTCGAGCCAACGGGGACTCCCAAGTAGAATGATCGGGGCGGGGTTGTTATGCAACTAGAATCCACTAGATGTAAAAAAGTCCCAAACATAAGTTCTTTAATTCATTCTCAAAAAGGAATGCTCAATTTTCACATTCACCAATAATAAACTAAGTGTTCAAAATAAGCTATACTTGGGTTTTTATAGTGTTTCCCAAGTTTACATAATGACTTCAGTACCCTTACTAATAAGGTTCATCAAATAAGCCACGTAAGGCAAAACAGTAAAAGAAGCATAAATCCAGCAGCTGGGAAGGGCGCATGGCTTGTGTTGGTTCTGGGAGGGGCACCTGGGGTTAGGTGGGGCACCTGGGTGTAGGTCTAGGCAGGCGGCCGCTTGGGTAGGGGAGCCTAGCTTGGCGGCACGCCTATGCACAATTGCACTTTCATGCAGCGTGTTTTCTAGGCGGGGCGCCTGGGCTAGGCGGGGCGCCTAGCTGTGCTGGGCCTCCCTCCTCCTCCTTAGGCGTGAGGCCTAGAGCTGAGATCATCCTGAACGTCTTAACAATGCTTTCTTCATCGATTCCTCTCCTCACCAAGTGTAAATGCATATCTTGGACCTCATCGGCTTGTCTCCGAGTTAACGGCCTCCTCGTGACGGATTGCCCGGCATCATCCTCCCCTTCTTGGCAAGATTTCGTCCTCAAAATCGCGATGTCCTCACCCTCGGCACACCATCATCTCCTACATCAAGAGGAGTCAAGTCAGAAATATTGAAAGTATTAGAAACATTATACTCACTTGGCAAGTCGACCACATAGGCGTTGTAGTTGATCTTTGAAAGCACTTGGAACGGTCCATCTCCCCGGGGTGCCAACATCCCTTTCCTAAGGTTTGGAAACCTTTCTTTGCAGAAGTGGACCCACACATAGTCACCCTACTTGAGTTCCATTTTCTTTCGTCCTTTGTTTTTCTTGGAGGCCACCTTTGCATAAGCTTCCTCCAAGTTCTTCTTCGCCTTTGCATGTAGCTCAATCAAATCCTTGGCTTTAGCTTTACCTTCAAAATTAACAACCATTTCCCTTGGCAAAGGGGTTAGATCAAAGAGAATCAAGGGGTTAAAACCATAAACACTGATAAGAACCAAACCCCCATAAGACCCTTCCCCCGGAGCCAAGTGAACTTACACTTGGTGAAGAGAGGCCTAGAAGAAGGAAGCGATTGGAAGCCATTCCGGGTGATCTCACTAGGCCTCATGCCTAAGGAAGAAGGAGGCCCAGCACAGCCAGACGTCCCGCCTGGAAAGCTCGCTGCATGAGGTGCTAAATTGCACAGGCGGGCCGCCCATCAAGGCGCCCCTACCCATGTGCCCTCCTGCCCAGGCGCCCCTCCTGACCCAGGCGCCCCTACCAGCTTGGGGCGCCCAGCTGCAGCTCAACTCAGGCACCCCTCCCAGCTGTGAACTTATGTTTCTTTTATTGTTTTGCCCTACATGGCTTATTTAATGAACCTTATTAGTAAGGGTATTTTAGTCATTGTGCAAGCTTGGGAAACACTATAAATAGCCATGCTTAGCCTATTTTGAACTTAGTTTCTGATTGATGAATATTGAACTTGAGCAAAGCTCTTTGGTATTGAATGAAACCTTTTGATGGGACTTGTTGTTCTCTAGCGAATCTAGATGACTTCTTTTCCCCCCCGACCATTCTACTTGCGTGCTCACGTTAGCTCGAGGGTAGTTGCCTAGCATAGGTGTTCTTGGACTTCTCTCGGGGTGTAACGGAACAGGTTCTCCGTTGCTACTTGGGATTAGTTATCGAGTTACGTCTCGTTCCTATCTTTTACTTTTTCCGCGTTTGATTCTTATCAGTTTGGTATCAGAGCCTAGTGTGTTTGAGAATGTCTTGAAGGATTTTGGGGACATGTTCCCGGACGAGATGCCGGATGGATTACCTCCTTTAAGAGGTATCGAGCACCAAATCGACTTTATCCCGGGATCTCAAATCCCAAACAAGCGGGCTTATAGGAGCAATCCGGAGGATACAAGAGAATTGAAAAATCAAGTTGATGAATTGCTCACTAAAGGCTTGGTAAGGGAAAGCTTGAGTTCTTGTGCCGTACCCGTGATCCTTGTTCCTGAAAAGGATGGCTCTTGGAGAATGTGCGTTGATTGTCGGGCCGTGAACAAAATAACAGTAAAGTAAAGTCATCCCATTCCCCGACTTGATGATATGTTAGATGAATTAAGTGGTTCATGTGTGTTTAGAAAAATAGACCTTAGGTCCGGCTACCATCAAATCTGGATGAAACCCGGGGATGAATGGAAAACCGCATTCAAGACCAAGTTTGGTCTCTACGAATGGTTGGTGATGCCCTTTGGGCTCTCCAACGCACCTAGTACTTTCATGAGGCTAATGAACCATGTTCTAAAGCCATTCATCTACAAGTTTGTGGTCGTCTACTTTGACGATATATTGATCTATAGCAAATTAATAGACGACCATGTTGATCACCTTAGGCAAGTGCTTGAAATGTTGAGAGCCGAAAAGCTCTATGCTAATTTTAAAAAGTGTGCCTTTGGTGTTGAGAAGGTAGTCTTCCTTGGGTTTGTTGTGAGTGCCCAAGGAGTGGAGGTGGATGAGTCTAAGGTAGAGGCCATACATGATTGGCCTACTCCTACTACCGTGACTCAAGTGAGGAGCTTTCATGGTCTTGATAGTTTTAATAGACGATTTGTGAAAGATTTTAGCTCCATTGCCGCTCCACTCACCGAATTGGTGAAGAAGGACCAACCTTTTGTTTGGGGAGAGCCTCAAGAGAAGGCCTTCCAAGAATTGAAAAGTAGGTTGAGTATCTATTGCAGTTGCCCGACTTTGGAAAGGCATTTGAGGTTAAATGTGATGCCTCGGGGGTGGGAATTGGTGGTGTTTTAATGCACGATGGCAAACCCATAGCCTAATTTAGTGAGAAATTGAAAGGGGCCTCCTTGAATTACTCTACGTATGACAAGGAGTTGTATGCCCTTATGAGAGCTCTTGCTCATTGCCAACACTACCTTTGGCCTAGGGAGTTTGTAATCAAGAGTGACCATGAGTCACTCAAACACCTTAGAGGCCAAGAGAAGCTAAACAAGAGGCATGCCAAGTGGGTTGAGTTCATTGAGTCTTTTGCCTATGTTATCCAATATAAGAAAGGGAAAGACAATGTTGTGGCGGATGCACTTTCTAGAAAGTTTGCTCTAGCCACCACTCTCACCTCTAAGCTCATGGGTTTTGAGAGCATTACGATGATGTATGCTCATGACCCGAAGCTGATGCAATCAAAAATACGAAAGCGATAAAGAGATAAAAATGAAACGAGACGAGACTCACACGAAAGTTCGAGTAGCAACGAAGAACTTGTTCCGTTACACCCCAAACGATTGGCAAGAATCACCTAACGCTATGCAACTATCCTCAAGAGTCACGTGGCTCGAGCAAATAGAATGATCAGAGACGGATTGAAGAGCAAATTGGATTCATCCAATTGACTCAAGCCAAAATGGTTACAAGGTTCAAGAGCAATGCTCATTAATGTTTTTGTGTTCAAAGTAAGCTAAAAAGCAATAAATGAGAGAGGGGGGTATTTATAACACTCCTTTACAATGTTTTCCTACATTCTGGTCCGCAGCTGCTCAAGTGTTCATCGCGATCGCGCAGGGATATATGCGATCGCGAGGCACACTTAAACGCTGAGTCGCACGATCGCGCGAGACAAGGCGCGAAGGCGAAGACAAAATGATTCCCCTGCGCGATCGCGATGGTGTGCACGCGATCGCGAAGAACAAAAGTTCTTCATCAGGCAGTAAGCTCAGAAGGTGTTCCCCTGTTTTGCCCTGTTTTGCTCCCCTGCTTCCTGCACTGTTTCCTGCCCAGTTTCCACATTGATTGAGCTCCAATGCATTGTCTTTAAGTCCTCTCCCGAGCTCATATCATCCATGCCTCTCCAAACCAAGTGTAGGTGAGCGTCTTGTATATCCTTGGCTTGACTTCGAGTGAATGGTCTCGATGCAATTTGGGTTGCATCATCCTCCCATTCTTGAGAAGATTTCGTCCTCTAAATTAAGGCGTCCTTCTCTAAGGTATCATCACCTACATCAAAAGAAGTCAAGTCACTAACATTGAAAGTGGTCGATACATTGTACTCACCAGGCAAATCTATCACATAGGCATTGTTGTTGATCTTCGACAACACTTGGAATGGGCCATCACCCCTTGGTGCCAATTTCCCTTTCCGTTGGTTGGGGAACCTTTCCTTGCGGAAATGCACCCAAACCCAATCCCCCTTCTTGAAGTCCACCTTCTTTCTTCCCTTGTTTTTCTTGGTTGCTATCTTCTCATAGGCCTCCTCCAAAGTCTTCCGCACCTTGGCATGAAGTTCAAGCAATGCCTTGGCCCAAGCTTTACCTTCAAAATCAACAACCACATCCCTTGGCAAAGGGTTAAGATCAAGAGGAATCAAAGGGTTAAAACCATAAACACACTCGAATGGAGTCATGCCAATCATGCGATGTAAAGTGCGGTTATATGCAAACTCCATGAGTGGTAGCTTATCAATCCAAGTCCCGGCCTTTCCTTTGGTCATAGCTCTAAGTAGAGCTCCCAAAGTCCGGTTCACCACCTCGGTTTGCCCATCGGTTTGAGGGTGGTGGGACGTGGAGAAGAGCAACTTGGTGCCAAGAGCACCCCACAAACACTTCCAAAAATAGCTAAGGAACTTGGAGTCCCTATCACTAACAATGGTGTGAGGCACCCCATGCAATTTCAAAACATAATCAATAAACAAGGAAGCTACATGTTGTGCATCATTAGTCTTTTTGCACGGAATGAAGTGAGCCATTTTGGAGAAACGGTCAACGACAACATAAATGCTATCGTGTCCCCCTCTAGTCCGGGGCAAGGCCATAACAAAATCCATAGAAAAATCAACCCACGGACTAGTAGGTATGGGTAAAGGAGTGTATAAACCATGGTTGTTGGATCTAGACTTGGCCTTCTTGCAATCCAAGCAAGAATTGCAAAACTTTTCCACAAGAGGCCTCATTTTTGGCCAATGGAATTGTTCTTTAAGTATGTCCAAAGTCTTGTCCACCCCAAAGTGACCCATCATGCCCCCGCAATGTGCTTCTTGAACTAGCACGTCTCACCAAGAGGACTCGGGGACACACACTCTCCCATTCTTGAAAATGTAGTCGTCTACCCATTGGTACTTCTCCACTCTTTCCCCACTCACTAGAGCATCATGAATGCTCTTGAGCTTTGGGTCGTGAGCATACAATGATTTGATGCTTTCAAAACCCATAAGTCTAGAAGCGAGAGTGGTGGCAAGAGCGAATTTTCTAGAAAGCGCATCGGCCACAACATTGTCCTTACCCTTTTTGTAATGAATCACATAAGGGAAAGACTCAATGAACTCCACCCACTTGGCATGCCTCTTGTTCAACTTTTCTTGGCCTCTTAGATGTTTGAGTGACTCATGGTCACTCTTGATCACAAATTCCCGAGGCCATAGATAGTGTTGCCAATGGGCTAGAGCTCTCACGAGGGCATACAACTCCTTGTCATACGTGGAGTAATTCAAGGTTGCGCCCTTCAACTTCTCACTAAAGTAGGCGACGGGTTTCCCTTCTTGCATTAGAACACCCCCGATTCCCACCCCGAGGCATCACATTCAACCTCAAAAGCCTTCCCGAAGTCGGGCAATTGTAACAAGGGGGCGGTACTCAACCTACTTTTCAATTCTTGGAAAGCCCTCTCTTGAGGCTCTCCCCACACAAAGGATTTGTCTTTCTTTACCAACTCGGTGAGTGGGGCGGCAATGGAGCTAAAGTCTTTCACAAATCGCCTATAAAAGCTAGCAGGACCATGAAAGCTCCTCACTTCAGTCACGGTGGTAGGAGTAGGCCAATCACGAATGGCCTCTACCTTAGACTCATCTACCTCCACTCCTTGGGAACTCACAACAAACCCAAGAAAGACTACCTTTTCAACACCAAAGGCGCACTTCTTAAAATTAGCATAGAGCTTTTCGGCTCTCAAAATTTCAAGCACTTGCCTTAAGTGGTCAACATGGTCGTCTATTGATTTGCTATATATCAATATATCGTCAAAGTAGACGACCACAAACTTGTTGATGAGTGGCTTTAGCACATTGTTCATTAGCCTCATGAAAGTGCCAGGTGCGTTGGAGAGGCCAAAGGGCATGACCAACCATTCATATAGACCAAACTTGGTCTTGAATGCGGTTTTCCATTCATCCCCGGGTTTCATCCGGATTTGATGGTAACCGGACCTAAGGTCTATCTTCGAAAAGATGCTAGAACCACTAAGCTCATCTAACATGTCATCCAAACGAGGTATGGGATTTCGATACTTTACCGTGATCTTGTTGACCGCACGACAATCCACACACATCCTCCAAGTGCCATCCTTCTTTGGAACAAGGATCACGGGTACGGCACATGGACTCAAGCTTTCCCTCACCAAGCCCTTGGTAAGCAATTCATCCACTTGCTTTTGAAACTCCCTTGTGTCCTCGGGATTGCTTCTATATGCCGGCTTGTTTGGGATTTGAGATCCCGGGACAAAGTCAATTTGACGTTCAATACCCCTCAAGGGAGGTAATCCATCGGGCATCTCATCCGGGAACATGTCCCCATAATCCTTCAAAACATTTTCAAAAGCACTAGGCAAAGGGTTAGAAGAATAATCAAATTCGGAAGTAAGAATCATACCTTTGTACACTAGGCAAATGAGTAGTTTGTCGCCATCATTTCCTCTCAAAAGTTCACCCGGTTGCATCATGGCACAAATGCCACCGGTAGAAGATGGTGGAGCCACCACCAAGCTCTCGGCTAAAGGGTTAGTCTCAACAACCGACTTAGCCTTTGCCGCTTCCCTCAATTCCCTCATGCGCTTGTAATCATCACTTACTTGCTTGGGCGATAAGGGCTTGAGCACAAACTTTTTTCCTTCATGCTTCACCGTGTAGGTGTTGGCACGGCCATCATGAACCACATGTTGATCAAATTGCCATGGCCTTCCAAAGAGAAGGTGGCATGCTTGCATGGGCACAACATAAAACATGTGTTCATCCACATAGTTCCCTATCTTGAACTTGATCATGCATTGTTTGACCACCCTCAATTCACCACACTCACTAAGCCATTGCAAACGGTAAGGACTTGTGTGTTTTAAGGTGGGTATTTTCAATTGGGAAACTAGTGTTTGGCTAATGACATTAGCACAACTTCCCGAGTCAATAATCATGGAACAAAGGAGACCCATAACTCGGCATTTAGAATGGAAGAGGTTCTCTCTTTGCAAGGTTTCACTATCCTCTACACACATGGCTCCTAAACTCCTCCTCACAACAAGGAAGGCATGGGCATCATCATCATCCTCCATTGCAACCTCCCCTTCATCAACCTCCTCATCACCCTCTACTCCCTCATCCTCGGGCTCACTATCTTGTTCATACATCAATTCACCCACTACAGCCATAGTTTTTTCGGGTTGGGCAATCTTTGGAAAGATGTCCGTAACCCTCACATCTATAGCATTGAGTAGAAGTAGAAATAGGATTGCTCAAATGAGTTTTAGAGTTACCTCCCATATGCGGTGTGGACTTCTCATAAGGCTTCTTCAAATCCTTGCTAGCAATTGTACCACTTGTGTTCGGAAACCTTGCATTTGGTGTAGGGGTCTTCCACTCCTTTGGCTTACTCATGGGAGTAGCATTGCTACTCTTGTAGCGAGCGGACTTCTCCTCTTTGAGCCATTTCTCGGCTTCAGCCGCATCATCATAGAGGTCATAGTGGTTGTCATACTTGTGGAACTTCAATTGAGAGGCTATGTCTCGATTCAAACCACTTCTAAAACGGATCTCGGCCGGCTCATTATCTTCCCCATCCAAGTCTAGGGTCATACGAATTTCCTCAAACTCATTGAAGTATTCCCCAACCGTCTTGTACCCTTGCTTCAACTCATAGAGGCGTTTGTATTGGGCATGACGGTATTGCTCGGTCAAATACTTCTCATCCATCACTCGAAGCAATTCTCCCCAAGTAACATTGATAGCCATGGTATTTCTCCTTCTACTCCGCTTGACCGACTCCCACCAAGTAGAAGCAAAGGACTCAAAAGAAGATATGGCATACTTGGCCTTCCTCTCCTCGTTCATGTCATTGGTGTCAAATATTCTCTCCATGGTCAACTTCCAATCAATGTACTCCACCGGGTCACTACTCCCTTTGAAAGAAGGAATAGTAAGCTTCACACTATTAAGGTTGTTATTTTCTCGACCCCCTTGGTACGGCTCCGGTTAGCCTCCAAAGTTATCCCCATAACCACCGTAATCCCTCCTAGCATTCCCTCCCACATATCCTATGGGTGGCCCTCGACCTCGGCCTCTACCCCTATCCACATTGCGACCCCAATTCATGGCTCTCCGATTCGGATTAGGAGCCACATATTCACTACCACCATACTCTTCTCAAGCTCAAGAGGTTGGACATGTCGAATAGGTCCGGGAAGTGGAACATTTCTTTGGGGATTGCCCACTATGTGAGGAATGCTCACTCGTTGGGTATTGCCCAACACTTGCTCATCTCTTTCACGATCTTCCTTTACCCGTTGTTGTCTAAGCAACTCAACAACTTGTTCCGGGGTAAAGGTGGAACTTGAAGTACCTTCACCGGCTTCAACTTGGACACTCAAGGTCCCTTTCTCGGTTTGGATACTCGACGTCACCTTCTCGAGGTTCTCAATCCTTAGGCTCATACTATCCAATTTGGCAAGGATAGTGGCCAAGGCATTTTTCGTGGTATCATCTCCTTCGTTGGATATTGTACCTACAACAATCAAAAACAAGCAAAGAGATTAGAGTAAAAATCCTCACTCACTCCCTCACTTTTTTGTTTGTCACTCGGGTTCACTCAAGTTGGGTTAGGTTCTCACAAGCTTGAGATCAATGGCCTCCTCATAGTTGCGCAACCTCCTAAATGATCAAACCAAAATACAAGAACCAAATGCTCTTCGGGAAGAGTGGATTCAATGGGACTCGATAAGCGCTAAGCTATTTGGTGCGCACTTGAACCAAACAATTAAAGCGATCAAATGTTCAAAGATCGAATCGTCACTAAACGGATTCGGAATTGGATGAATTTTGGTTTGTGATCTAGAAACTCACCATATTTGATGATGCTATGGGAGTTTTGGTGGTTGGAAACTATTACGATAGCTTCACGAACGTTCTGTCCCAGTTCAGGAAAATCTGGAAATTGTTACCCTTCGCGATCGCGTTCAGAGGGGCGCGATCGCGATGAACAAAAGGCAGAAACGACGCGATAGCGTGAGGCCTGCGCGATCGCGCAGGTCTGTGCAGCAGAACCAGAAACCCGACTGAAAACTGCAGTTTTGGCTCACAAACAACCCAAATTCAACTTGTTTTCAGTTTTCAAGCTTTCAAATAGTGTTTTCAACTGTAGTAAACAATCCGCACCGGTTTTATCAACCAAACATCCAACAAACAACTTGTTTCAATGATTTTGGACAAGTTCCTTCAAAATTTTCAAAACCAAAATTTTGATTTTCACTACAACACTCCAAATGATGTTATGGTGGTATCAAAACGAAGGGAAATCTATAAGGAATAAGCCCCGATACCAAACAAACAAGAATTCACAACATCAATCTAGTTCTAGCAATTTTGCAAAATATTCAACCTAGGGTTCAAATTTTCCAACTTTTGATTCTCAACTCCAAAACGTGTTTTATTGGTTCCCAATTGTCGAGATTATGTAAACAAACAATCCCCGATAATCAATACCAACAAAATCGTAACAACAAGCGATTTCTACCAAATTTTTGGGTTTTCAAGTTTTTGAATTTTTTTTCTTCTTTTTCAATATAACAAGAACAAGAACATGAAAATAAACACGAAACAAAGACGACAAGCATGAAGAGTAGGACGAGGGTTCGTAAGAACGCAACCCTAGCCTTGCTCTGATACAAACTGATGCAATCGAAAATACGAAAGCGATAAAGAGATAAAAATGAAACGAGACGAGACTCACACGAAAGTTCGAGTAGCAACGAAGAACTTGTTCCGTTACACCCCAAACGATTGGCAAGAATCACCTAACGCTATGCAACTATCCTCAAGAGTCACGTGGCTCAAGCAAATAGAATGATCAGAGACGGATTGAAGAGCAACTTGGATTCATACAATTGACTCAAGCCAAAATGGTTACAAGGTTCAAGAGCAATGCTCATTAATGTTTTTGTGTTCAAAGTAAGCTAAAAAGCAATAAATGAGAGAGGGGTGTATTTATAACACCCCTTTACAATGTTTTCCTACATTCTGGTCCACAGCTGCTCAAGTGTTCATCGCGATCGCGCAGGGATATATGTGATCGCGAGGCACACTTAAACGCTGAGTCGCGCGATCGCGCGAGACAAGGCGCGAAGGCAAAGACAAAATGATTCCCCTTCGCGATCGCGATGGTGTGCACGCGATCGCGAAGAACAGAAGTTCTTCGTCAGGCAGTAAGCTCAGCAGGTGTTCCCCTGTTTTGCCCTGTTTTGCTCCCCTGCTTCCTGCACTGTTTCCTGCCCAGTTTCCACATTGATTGAGCTCCAATGCGTTGTCTTTAACTCCTCTCCCGAGCTCATGTCATCCATGCTTCTCCAAACCAAGTGTAGGTGAGCGTCTTGTATATCCTTGGCTTGACTTCGAGTGAATGGTCTCGATGCAATTTGGGTTGCATCAGAAGCTAAAGAGCATCCATGAAGCTCTAGAAAAAGGGGAGAGAGTTGAGAAATACCAATGGGTTAATGGCTATATCTTCAAGAATGGTAGAGTGTGCATACCCGAGTCCTTATGGAGGGAATTGCTTGTGCAAGAGGCACATTGTGGAGGGCTCATGGGTCACTTTGGCACAGGAATGACTTTGGCTATTCTTAAAGAACAATTTCATTGGCCAAAGATGGGGGTGCATGTTGAAAAGTTTTGCAACAATTGCCTTTAGTGCAAGCGTGCTAAATCCAAAGCACACCCACATGGGTTGTATACCCCTCTCCCCGTACCTACTAGTCCGTGGTTGGATATCTCAATGGACTTTGTTATGGGATTACCAAGGACTGGGGGGGCCATGATAGCATTTATGTTGTTGTGGATAGGTTCTCCAAAATGGCTCACTTCATACTATGTAAAAAATGTGATGATGCACAACATGTTGCCTCATTGTTCATTGAAAATGTTTTAAAGTTGCATGGTGTACCTCGAACCATTGTGAGTGATAGGGACACCAAGTTCCTAAGCCATTTTTGGAGGATTTTATGGGGTGCCCTTGGCACCAAACTCTTGTTCTATACGTCCCACCACCCACAAACGGATGGACAAACCGAGGTGGTAAACCGAACTTTGGGTGCTCTTCTTAGAGCCATGACCCGAGGTAAGGCCGGGACTTGGATTGATAGATTGCCTCTTATGGAGTTTGCCTATAATCGTACATTGCATAACATGATTGGCATGACTCTCTTTGAGTGCGTTTATAGTTTTAACCCCTTAATTCCCCTTGATCTAAACCCCTTTGCTAAGGGAAATTGTTGTTAATTTTGAAGGTAAAGCTAGAGCCAAGGCTTTGGTTGAACTCCATGCAAAGATAAAGAAGAATTTGGAGGAGGCTTATGCAAAGGTTGCCTCCAAGAAAAATAGAGGACGCAAGAAGGTGGAACTCAAGAAGGGTGACTATGTGTGGGTGCACTTCCGGAAAGAAAGGTTTCCAAACCTTAGGAAAGGGAAGTTGGCACCCCGAGGAGATGGCCCATTCCAAGTGCTCTCGAAGATAAACAACAATGCCTATGTGGTCGACTTGCCAAGTGAGTATCAAGTTTCTAATACATTTAATGTTTGTGACTTGATTCCTTTTGATGTAGGTGATGATGAGGTCGTGGAGGATGATGCCTCAATTTCGAGGATGAAATCTTCTCAAGAAGGGGAGGATGATAAGAACCAAACCCCCACAAGACCCTTCACCCGGAGCCAAGCTAAAGAGATCCAAGGAGTGCACTTACACTTGGTGAAGAGAGGCCTAGAAGAAGGAAGCGATTGGAAGACTTTCCGGGTGATCTCACTAGGCCTCACACCTAAGGAAGAAGGAGGCCTAGCACAGCCAGGCGCCCCGCCTAGCCCAGGCGGCCCACCTGGAAAACTCGCTGCATGAGGTGCTAAATTGCACAGGCGGGCCGCCCACCTAGGCGCCCCCTACCCAGGCGCCCCTCCTAACCCGGGCGCCCCTCCGAGCTTGGGGCGCCCAGCTGCAGCTCAACTCAGGCGCCCCTCCCAACCCCAGCCGCCCCTCCTAGGTGTGAACTTATGTTTTTTTTACTGTTTTGCCCTACATGGCTTATTTAATGAACCTTATTAGTAAGTGTATTTTAGTCATTGTGCAAGCTTGGGAAACACTATAAATAGCCATGCATAGCCTATTTTGAACTTAGTTTATGATTGATGAATATTGAATTTTAGCAAAGCTCTTTGGTATTGAATGAAACCTTTTGATAGGACTTGTTGTTCTCTTGATACGGGGCATATCTCAAGGCCGTTCACTAGGAGTCAAGCCAAGTTGATTCAAGACACCCACCTTCACTTGACTTGGAGGGACATGGATGAAGGCTCCGAGAGTAGCCAGAAGATCATGCTTTTGAGTGCCATGGATGGTGGATCACTTAGGCCACTTGAAGAGGCATCCGGGGCACGTTTGGAAGCAAATCAAGAAGCTACAGGAACGGGCAAACCGCCTACTCAACTAGGCGGGCCGCCTACTTTTTGACAACTCTCTGGAAGCGGACCGCCCAGTTGGGGCGCTTGCTCCTTTCCTTCAGTCCACCAAGAAACAGGCGGGGCGCCTAGTGCTAGTAGGATGGGCGCCTACTTTGCTGAGGAGATGCGGGATTCCTAGTTTTATGCTATGTTTTGGACAACCATAGCACCACGTGGCCTTTATTGTTTTAACCCACTTTAGGGGTATTTTAGAGCTTTCATTATGTGTAAGTGAAGTCTATAAATACTTCACGAACCTCTTCAAACCTTAGCTTACCTTTGAATCTTATGAATGATGAATAGAGTTTATCTCTTTATTGAAGAAACCCTTTCTTTAGTTGCTTGAATTCACTAGTGGAACCTAGTTGAGTCTTGAACCGAAAACCCGATCATTCTACTTGAGAGTCCCGGGTGCGACTCGAGGGTGGTTGCATAGTGTAGGTCCTTCTAGACGCCGATTCGAGGGTATCTCGGGACAAGATCCCCGGGGTTACTTCGAAGGGAGTTCGAGAAGTGTCTCGCTCTCCTATCGTTCTTTGTTTGTCGTATTGATCCTTATCATCTTGGTATCAGAGCAAGGCTCGGGTTTTATTTCTACAAACCCCCGACCCTTGATTCTTCGTGCCTAGGTTAGTTTTGATATTAGGTTCTTGTTTGTTATTGAAGAAAAGAAGAAAAAAAATACAAAAAAATATGATCATGGATTCTTGGTTTGATAGACCCATTGTGTGATTGTTACTGGGGTTTGTTCCTTATTGGAAACCGGTTCTTTTGGTACCCTAAGCACCCAATTTTAAGTTGAAACACAAGAATTGAAAATTTGAAACCCCATGAAAATTTGAAAATTTGAAACCCTAAGCTTGAAGTTGATGAACATGGTAGATTACTTGATTTTGATTGGGGTTTGATAAAAATTGTTGGGGTTGGTTCTTTGTGATTGAAACTACATTGGGGTACCTTTGAATTGCTAAAACAATGTGGGAATTGTTGAATTTGTGGGTGCAAAACCAGGAAAATCGTGTTTGAAACTGTGCTGAAGCTTGCAGTGGGCGGAGCGCCTGGTCTGAGGGCGGACCGCCTCTTTTTTGTGAACTCTCTAGATTCTGCACTAGGCGGGGCGCCTACTAGAGAGGGCGGACCGCCTACTCTCCTCTTGCAGAGATTCAGGCGGACCACCTATTGAAAACAGGTGGGGCGCCTACTTCTGAAGGGTGTGGATTCGGGTAGTTTGTCGTAGGATCCCCTGTTTCTTTGATTGCATTGCATCTAGCTAGTACTTCTTTGAGTAATCTTACCTACTTGAATTGTATTAGCCCTTCTAAGCTAATAGGAAACTCAAGCCTAGACCGAAGACTAGAATTCGAAGAAGACTCGTAGACTCATTTGGCTCAAGTCCGCACTTAAAGAGCTTATCGTTCCAATAGAGTTATATCAACTCCAATCACCCCGGAGTGCATTTGGCTCTTGAGTCGAGTGATTAAGATGAGGTTTACTATTCAACTTAGTGAAAGCTTTGGATTCAAGCAAGAGTGAAATAGCCACCACCACTAAACGAGTGATCCGAGTGAAACACTTGTGAGGGAGTGTGTGAGGTTGTTTTGCTAATGTTTGTTACTTGTGTAGGTACAATGTCTACCGAAGGAGAAGATTTTGCTAAGAGCGCCCTTGCTACTATCCTTGCTAAATTGGATAGTATGAACTTGAGGATTGAAAGCCTTGAGAGGGTGAACTCTAGTGCTCTAGTTGAGCAAGGGACTTCCAATGTCCAATCGGAGAAAGGGACCCCGAGTGTCCAAGTTGAGAAAGGGACCCCGAGTGTCCAAGTTGAAGTCTCCAGTACTCCTAACTTTACCCCGGAGCAAGTTAGCCATGTCATTGAATTGCTCAATCAACAACGGGTGAAGGAGGATCGAGAGAGAATTGATCAAACGGGCATTCCCCGTATCTTGGACAATCCCCCAAGAAACATTCCACTACCAAGACCCATCCGAAATGTGCAACCTCTTGAGCAAGTCGATGAAGCTCAAGAAGGGGAGGAAGCCGAATATGGTGATGATATGTATGGGTTTGATTATCACTTTCAACCAAGGCGAGGTACGAATTGGGGTCGAAATGTGGATCGAGGTAGGGGCCGAGGTCGAGGGCCACCTATGGGGTATGTTGGAGGGAATGCGAGGAGGGAGTATGGTGTGAATGAAGATCACTATGGGGGCCAACCGGAGCCTTTCCGTGGGGGTCGTGACAACACCAACCTCAATAGTGTGAAGCTTAATCTCCCAACCTTTAAAGGGAATTGTGATCCGAGTGCCTACATTGAATGGGTACTACTCATGGAAAGGATGTTTGACACAAATGACATGACCGATGACAAGAAAGGAACTTATGCTATTTCATCCTTTGAGTCCTATGCATCTACTTGGTGGGAATCCGTCAAGAGATCAAGGAGAACAGCAGGAATCCCCGTGAATGTGGGTTGGAATGACTTGAAGGGTATCATGAGTATCAAGTACATCACTCCTAGATATCGTCAAGAGCAACTCAAGAAACTTTATGAGTTGAAGCAAGGTGTCAAGACGGTGCATGAATATTATGATGAGTTTGAAAGAACTCGAATGGCCTTGGATATGGACACCGAAGATGAGGAGCAAGCCGTGATCCGTTTCATGAATGGCTTGAGCTATGGTATAGCTTCCCAATTGAGATTGCATGCTTATCTTTCACTTCAAGAAGTCCTTGATGCCGCTATTCAAGCCGAGCAATGGCTTGAGAAAGAGAAGTCCAACCGTTACAAGAGCAACACTTCTACTTCCATGAACAAGCCAAAGGATTGGAAAAATCCTACTCCCAACGCAAGATTCACAAATGCGAGTGGCCCTAGCGGAGCAAGTGCTAGCAAAGATGTGAAGAAGCCGTTTGAGAAGTACACACCCAATGTTGGAGGTAATTCCAAAACCCAATTGAATACTCCTACCTCTTCTTCCATTCAATGTCACAAATGCAAGGGATATGGGCACTTTGCTAAGGAATGTCCTACGAAAAGGACCATGGTTGTTGTTGGTGATAGTGCTTATGAACAAGAGAGTGAATCAGAGGGAGATGAGGGAGTAGAGAGAGATGAGGGAGTAGAGGAGGACGATCAAGATGACACGGTAGAGGATCAGGAACGTCATACTTTTCAAGTTGTGAGGAGGAACTTAGGAGCTACGATTGTGGAGGATGGCGAAACCTTGCAAAGAGAAAACCTTTTCCATGCTAGGTGTCGTGTTAAGGGTGTTGTATGCTCTATGCTCATTGACTCTGGGAGTTGTACTAATGTTGTGAGTCAATCTCTTATAACCCAATTGAAATTGCCTACCTGAAACACCCCAAGCCATATCGATTGAATTGACTTAGTGAATGTGGGGAGCTAAAGGTAGTGAAGCAAGCAATGATCAAGTTCAAAATGGGTAGTTATGTGGATGAACACTTGTTCGACGTAGTGCCCATGCAAGCTTGCCACCTTCTCTTTGGAAGGCCTTGGCAATTTGATCGACAAGCGGTTCATGACGGGCGTGTCAACACTTACACGCTCCAACATGAAGGAAGGAAATTTGTGTTGAAACCCCTAACTCCCAAACAAGTGAGTGATGACTACAATCGGATGAAGGAGTTGAGGGAGGCGGCAAAGGCCAAGTCAATAATTGAGACTAGCCCTTTGTCCAAAAGCATGGTGGCAATCCCACCTTCTTCATCTACCGATGGCATATGTGCCATGATGCAACCGGGCGAGGTTCTAAGAGGAAATAATGGCACCAAGTTTCTCCTATGCCTAGTGCACAAAGGTATGATCCTTAACTCTAATTGTGATTTTCTTCTAACCCTTTTCCTAGTGTGTTTGAGAATGTCTTGAAGGATTTTGGGGACATGTTCCCGGATGAGATGCCGCATGGACTACCTCCTTTGAGGGGTATTGAACACCAAATAGACTCTGTCCCGGGATCCCAAATCCCAAACAAGCCGGCTTATAGGAGCAATCCGGAGGATACAAGAGAATTGCAAAAGCAAGTTGATGAATTGCTCACTAAGGGCTTGGTGAGGGAGAGCTTGAGTCCTTGTGCCGTACCCGTGATCCTTGTTCCCAAAAAGGATGGCACTTGGAGAATTTGCGTTGATTGTCGGGCCGTGAACAAAATAACGGTAAACTACCGTCATCCCATTCCCAGACTTGATGATATGTTAGATGAATTAAGTGGTTCACGTGTGTTTAGCAAAATTGACCTTAGGTCCGGCTTCCATCAAATCCAGATGAAACCCGGAGATGAATGGAAAACCGCATTCAAGACCAAGTTTGGTCTCTATGAGTGGTTGGTGATGCCCTTTGGGCTCTCCAATGCACCTAGCACTTTCATGAGGCTAATGAACTATGTTCTCAAGCCATTCATCAACAAGTTTATGGTCGTCTACTTTGACGATATA
Organism: Petunia x hybrida; assembly: GCA_037355625.1. Taxonomy (NCBI): domain Eukaryota; kingdom Viridiplantae; phylum Streptophyta; class Magnoliopsida; order Solanales; family Solanaceae; genus Petunia; species Petunia x hybrida. The sequence goes on from JBBBVM010000162.1 coordinate 11,822,559, forward strand.
TTGATATATAGTAAATCAATAGACGACCATGTTGATAACCTTAGGCAAGTGCTTGAAAAGTTGAGAGCCGAAAAGCTCTATGCTAATTTTAAAAAGTGTGCCTTTGGTGTTGAGAAGGTAGTCTTTCTTGGGTTTGTTGTGAGTGCCCAAGGAGTGGAGGTGGATGAGTCTAAGGTAGAGGCCATACGTGATTGGCCTACTCTTACTACCGTGACTCAAGTGAGGAGCTTTCATGGTCTTGCTAGTTTTTATAGACGATTTGTGAAAGACTTTAGCTCCATTGCCGCTCCACTCACCGAATTGGTGAAGAAGGACAAACCTTTTGTTTGGGGAGAGCCTCAAGAGAAGGCCTTCCAAGAATTGAAACGTAGGTTGAGTACCGCCCTGCTATTGCAATTGCCCGACTTTGGAAAGGCATTTGAGGTTGAATGTGATGCCTCGGGGGTGGGAATTGGTGGTGTTTTAATGCAAGATGGCAAACTCATCGCCTACTTTAGTGAGAAATTGAAAGGGGCCTCCTTGAACTATTCTACATATGACAAGGAGTTGTATGCCCTTGTGAGAGCCCTTGTCCATTGGCAACACTATCTTTGGCCTCGAGAATTTGTAATCAAGAGTGATCATGAGTCACTCAAGCATCTAAGAGGCCAAGAGAAGCTCAATAACAGACATGCCAAATGGGTTGAATTCATTGAGTCTTTTCCCTATGTGATCCAATACAAGAAAGGGAAAGACAATGTTGTGGTGGATGCGCTTTCGAGAAAGTTTGCTCTAGCCACCACCCTAGCCTCCAAGCTCATGGGTTTTGAGAGCATTAAATTGATGTATGCTCATGACCCTAAGCTAAAGAGCATTCACGAAGCTCTTGAAAAGGGGGAAAGGGTTGAAAAATACCAATGGGTTAATGGATATATCTTTAAAAATGGTAAAATGTGTGTTCCCGAGTCCTCTTGGAGGGAATTATTGATTCGTGAAGCTCATTGTGGGGGCTTGATGGGACACTTTGGGAGAAACAAGACCTTGGCCATTCTCATGGAACAATTCCATTGGCCAAAGATGAGGGTTCAAGTTGAAAAGCTTTGCCAAAATTGCCTTGAGTGCAAGCATGCGAAATCTAAAGCTAACTCCCATGGTTTGTATACTCCTCTCCCCGTGCCTACTAGTCCGTGGATTGATATATCAATGGATTTTGTGATGGGATTACCACGGTCTAGGGGGGGCATGATAGCATTTATGTTGTCGTGGATAGGTTCTCCAAAATGGCTCACTTCATTCCTTGTAAGAAGTGTGATGATGCACAACATGTTGCCTCTTTGTTCATTGACAATGTCTTGAAATTGCATGGTGTGCCTCAAACCATTGTAAGTGATAGGGACACCATGTTCCTAAGCCACTTTTGGAGAAGTTTGTGGGGTGCCCTTGGAACCAAGCTCTTGTTCTCTACGTCCCACCACCCACAAACGGATGGGCAAACCGAGGTGGTAAACCGGACTTTGGGTGCTCTTCTAAGGGCAATGACCCGAGGTAAGGCCGGGACGTGGGTTGATAAACTTCCTCTCATGTAGTTTGCCTACGATCGTACATTGCATAGCTTGATTGGCATGACTCCATTTGAATGTGAGTATGGTTTTAATCCCTTGATTCCCCTTGATCTAACCCCTTTTCCAAGGGAAATGGTTGCTAATTTTGAAGGGAAAAGCCGAGCAAAGGCTATGATTGAACTTCATGCTAAAGCCAAGAAGAACTTGGAGGAAGCCTATGCAAAGGTTGCTTCCAAGAAGAACAAGGGAAGGAAGAAGCTCGAGCTCAAAAAGGGAGATTGGGTGTGGGTGCACTTCCGTAAAGAAAGGTTTCCAAACCTTAGAAAAGGAAAGTTGGTACCCCGTGGAGATGGACCTTTTCAAGTGCTTTCCAAAATCAACAACAATGCCTATGTGATTGATCTACCCGGTAAGCACAATGTGTCAAATACTTTTAATGTTACTGACTTGACCCCTTTTGATGTAGGGGATGGTGATGCCAGAGAGGAGGAAGCCATGGTTTCGAGGTCGAAACCTTCCCAAGAAGGGGAGGATGATGCGGGGCATACCTCAAGGCCGTTCACTAGGAGTCAAGCCAAGTTGATTCAAGACACCCACCTTCACTTGACTTGGAAGGACATGGATGAAGGCTCCGAGAGTAGCTGGAAGATCATGCTTTTGAGTGCTATGGATGGTGGATCACTTCGGACATTTGAAGAGGCATCCGCAGCACGTTTGGAAGCAAATCATGAAGCTACAGGAACGGGCGGACCGCCTACTCAACTAGGCGGGCCGCCTACTTTTTGACAACTATCTGGAAATTGACCTGGCGGACCGCCTCTGCAAGATGGGCGGACCGCCCAGTTGGGGCGCCTGCTTCTTTCCTTCAGTCCACCAAGAAACAGGCGGGGCGCCTAGTGTTAGTAGGCTGGGCGCCTACTTTGCTGAGGAGATGCGGGATTCCTAGTTTTATGCTATGTTTTGGACAACTATAGCCCTACGTGGCCTTTATTGTTTTAACCCACTTTAGGGGTATTTTAGAGCTTTCATTATGTGTAAGTGAAGTCTATAAATACTTTACAAACCTCTTCAAACCTTAGCTTACCTTTGAATCTTATGAATGATAAATAGAGTTTATCTCTTTATTGAAGAAACCCATTCTTTGGTTGCTTGAATTCATTAGTGGAACCTAGTTGAGTCTTGAACTGAAAAGCCGATAATTCTACTTGCGAGTCCCGGGTGCGACTCGAGGGTGGTTGCATAGTGTAGGTCCTTCTAGACGCCGATTCGAGGGTATCTCGGGACAAGTTCCCCGGGGTTACTTCGAAGGGAGTTCGAGAAGTGTCTCGCTCTCCTATCGTTCTTTGTTTGTCGTATTGATCCTTATCATCTCTAGCGAATCTAGATGACTTCCTTTCCCCCCCCCCGACCATTCTACTTGCGTGCTCACGTTAGCTCGAGGGTAGTTGCCTAGCGTAGGTGTTCTTGGCCTTCTCTCGGGGTGTAACGGAACGGGTTCTCCATTGCTACTTGGGATTAGTGATCGAGTTACGTCTCGTTCCTATCTTTTACTTTTTTCTGCGTTTGATTCTTATCAAACACACTCGAATGGAGTCATGCCAATCATTCTATGCAAAGTGCGATTGTAGACAAACTCCATCAGAGGTAGCTTATACTTCCAAGTCCCACCCTTACCTCGGGTCATGGCTCTAAGGAGAGCACCCAAGGTTCGGTTCACCACCTCGGTTTGTCCATCGGTTTGAGGGTGGTGGGACGTAGAGAACAAGAGCTTGGTGCCAAGGGCACCCCATAAAATCCTCCAAAAAAGGCTTAGGAATTTGGTGTCCCTATCACACACTATGGTTTGAGGCACACCATGCAATTTTAAAACATTACCAATGAACAAAGAAGCAACATGTCGTGCATCATCACATTTTTTACAATTTATGAAGTGAGCCATTTTGGAGAACCTATCCACAACAACATAAATGCTGTCATGGCCCCCCCTAGTCCGTGGTAACCCCATGACAAAGTCCATTGATATATCCATCCACGGGCTAGTAGGTACGGGGAGTGGGGTATACAAACCATGGGGGTTCGAAGGGCAAGAACACCTACGCTATGCAACTACCCTCGAGTCAACTAGAACTCGCAAGTAGAATGGTCGGATAGGGGTTGTTAGGCAACTAGAATCCACTAGAAGTAACAAGTCCCAACTAAGGTTGGTTTTCATAAACCCAAAGAGATCCACTCTTTACAATATTCAATTCATCATTCAACATAAACTAAGTGTAAAATAAGCTAGGCTTGGCTTTTTATAGTGTTTCCCAAGCTTACACAATGACTTAAATACCCTTACTAATAAGGTTCATCAAATAAGCCACGTAGGGCAAAACAGTAAAAGAAACATAAGTTCAGCAGCTAGGAGGGGCGCCTGGGGCTGGGAGGGGCGCCTGGAATATGCTGAAGCTAGGCGGGGCGCCTGGGGCTAGGCGGGGTGCCTGGGCACAATTCCATTCTTAGGCAGTGAGCTTCCTAGGCGGGGTGCCTGGGTCTAGGCGGGGCGCCTGGCTGTGCTGGGCCTTCTTCCTCCTCCTTAGGCGTGGAGCCTAATGATGAAACCATCCGGAACACTTCCAAAGCCCTTGACTTCAAGTCCATTGTGTCTTCCAAGCTTGGCACATGTCGGAAAGTGTTGGAAAGTGTCTTGGCACGATTTGGGGCTTATCATCAATGCACCGAGCACATTCATGCGCTTGCTGAACCATGTGCTTAAACCCTTCATAAATAAGTTTGTCGTTGTTTACTTCGATGACATACTTGTTTATAGTAAATCTGTGGATGAACATGTCGAACACCTAAGGCTTGTTCTTGAAATACTTAGAGAAGAAAAGTTATATGCTAACTTTAAGAACTGTGCCTTTTATGTTGAGTGTGTAGTATTTCTGGGATTTGTTGTGAGTGCTAATGGTGTTGAAGTCGATGAGTCCAAAATCGAAGCCATCAAGGATTGGCCGACTCCTACTTCGGTGACACAAGTGGCGAAGCTTCTATGGTTTAGCTAGCTTCTACCGAAAGTTTGTGAAAGACTTTAGCACCGTGGAAGCTCTTTTAACTGAGCTGATAAAGAAAGACAATCCATTTGTTCGGGAAGAGTCCCAAGAGAGGGCCTTCCAAGAGTTGAAATGGAGGCTTTGTTTTGCCCCGTTGTTGCAACTCCCTGACTTCGGTAAAGCATTCGAGGTCGAATGTGATGCATCTGGAGTTGGGATCGGTGGAGTGCTGATGCAAGAAAGAAAGTCGATCGCTTACTTTAGCGAAAAGCATAAGGGAGTAACCTTGAATTATTCGACATATGACAAGGAGGTGTACGCCCTCGTTCGAGCACTCGCCCATTTTCAGCATCATTTGTGGCCTCGAGAGATTGTGATTAAAAGTGATCATGAATCTTTGAAGCATCTCCGAGGTCAGGAGAAATTGAACTGAAGGCATGCCAAATGGGTTGAATTCATTGAAAGTTTTCCCTATGTAATTCATTACAAAAAGGGAAAAGACAATGTTGTGGCCGATGCGCTATCGAGAAAATTTACCTCAGCGACCACTCTTGCCTCGAGGCTCATGGGATTCGAAAGCATCAAGTAGATGTACGAGGACGATCCCAAACTAAAATGCGTTCGTAATGCAAGAGCGGCTGAAGGGTTGAGAAATATTAGTGGCACGATGGCTACCTTTTTAAGAATGGGAGGGTTTGTGTGCCTGTGTCATCGTGGAGAGAGGTTTTGGTTCGAGAAGCTCACTCTGGAGGCTTGATGGGATACTTCGGTGTCGACAAAACTCTTGGTATCTTAACCGAGCAGTTCCATTGGCCAAAAATGCGAGGAGATGTGGAAAAGCTTTGCAATGCTTGTCTCGTTTGCAAGAAAGCTAAATTGAAGTCCAATTCTCATGGTTTGTATATCCCGTTGCCTTTGCCTGATCGACCTTGGGTTGATATATCCATGGACTTTGTGTTGGGGTTACCGAGGTCGGGGGGAGGACATGATAACATCTTCGTTGTCGTGGATCGATTTTCCAAAATGGCTCACTTTGTTCCTTGCAAGAAATGTGATTGTGCGCAACATGTTGCTTCCTTGTTTATTAATCATATGTTAAAATTGCATGGTATGCCACGTACAATTGTGAGTGATCGAGACTCGAAGTTTTTGAGTCATTTTTGGAAATTTTTGTGGGGTGCCCTCGGCACCAAACTACTATTCTCGACGTCTCACCTTCCTCAGACTGATGGACAAACCGAGGTAGTTAACTGAACCTTGGGATCTTTGCTTTGAGCAATGACCAAAGGCAAGGTCGGAAACTGGGCTGATCGTTTGCCCATGATGGAGTTTGCATACAATCGAATGGTGCATCGAATGATAAATATGACCCCGTCCGAATGTGTGTACGGTTTTAATTATTTAATTCCACTTGATCTAACCCCATTACCTCGAGATGTTATTATTGATTTTGAAGGTACCCACCGAGCCAAAGCTTTGCTCGAGTTTCACGCCAAGGCAAAGAAGAATCTTGAGGAAGCTTATGCCAAAGTGGTACTGAAAAAGAACAAGGGGCAAAAGAAGTTGGAGTTGAAGAAGGGAGATTGGGTTTGGGTTCACTTCGGAAGAGAGCGATTCCCGAACCAAAGGAAAGGAAAGTTGGCACCTCGAGGGGATGGTCCATTTCAAGTGCTGAGCTAGATTAACAATAATGCTTATGTGATCGACTTCCCAGGTGAGTATAATGATGAGAATCAAACGCGGAAAAAGTAAAAGATAAAGAACGAGACGTAACTCGATCTCTAATCCCAAGTAGCAACGGAGAACTTGTTCCGTTACACCCCGAGAGAAGGACAAGAACACCTATGCTATGCAACTACCCTCGAGCTAACGCGAGCACGTAGGTAGAATGGTCGGAGAGGAAGAGTATTCATCTAGATCCGCTAGAAGACATACAAGTCCAAGATCAAAAGGTTTCATTCATTCAATGGTCAAGAGCCTTGCTCATGTTCATCATTCATAATCATCAATAATAAGCTAACTGTAAAATAAGCTAGGCTTGGGTATTTATAGTGTTTTCCCAAGCTTACACAAAGACGTAATTACCCTTACTAATAAGGTTCATCAAATAAGCCACGCAGGGCAAAATAGTAAAAGAAACATAGTTCAGCAGCTAGGTGGGGCGCCTGGTTCATGCTGAAGCTAGGCTGGGCGCCTGGATCTAGGCGGGGCGCCTGGCTTGGCCTTCAGCTAGGCTGGGCGCCTGAAGCTAGGCGGGGCGCCTGGCTTGGCCTTCAGCTAGGCTGGGCGCCTAGCCAGGTGGGGCGCCTGGTGCATTTTCTGAGCCTTAGGCAGTGAGCTCCCTAGGCGGGGCGCCTGGGCTAGGCGGGGCGCCTAGCTCTGCTGGGCTCTCTTCTTCCTTAGGCTTGAGGCCTAGTTTGAGCACCCGGAATGGCTTCCAATCGCTTCCTTCTTCAAGGCCCTTCCTCACCAAGTGTATGTGCACTCCTTGGATCTCCTTAGCTTGACTACGTGTGAATGGTCTTGTGGGGGTTTGGGTCTCATCATCCTCCCCTTCTTGAGAAGATTTCGTCCTCAAAATTGAGGCATCATCACCCACGACCGCATCATCACCTACATCCAAAGGAACCAAGTCACAAACATTAAAAGTATTAGAAACTTGATACTCACTTGGCAAGTCGACCACATAGGCGTTGTTGTTTATCTTTGAAAGCACTTGGAATGGGCCATCGCCACGGGGTGCTAACTTCCCTTTTCTAAGGTATGGAAACCTTTCTTTCCGGAAGTGCACCCACACATAATCACCCTTCTTGAGTTCCACCTTCTTGCGTCCTTTGTTTTTCTTGGAAGCAACCTTAGCATAGGCTTCCTCCAAATTCTTCTTTGCCTTTGCATGGAGTTCCATCATTGCCTTCGCTCTAGCTTTACCTTCAAAATTAACACCCATTTCCCTTGGCAAAGGGGTTAGATCAAGAGGAATCAAGGGGTTAAAACCATAAACACACTCGAATGGAGTCATGCCAATCATTCTATGCACGGTTCGATTGTAGGCAAACTCCATAAGAGGTAAACGATCAATCCAAGTCCCGGCCTTACCCCGGGTCATGGCTCTAAGAAGAGCACCCAAGGTTCGGTTTACCACTTCCGTTTGCCCATCGGTTTGTGGGTGGTGGGACGTGGAGAACAAGAGCTTGGTGCCTAAAGCACCCCATAAACTTCGCCAAAAATGGCTTAGGAACTTAGTGTCCCTATCACTCACTATAGTTTGAGGCACACCATGTAACTTCAAAACATTTTCAACAAACAAGGAAGCTACATGTTGGGCATCATCGCATTTCTTGCATGGAATGAAATGAGCCATCTTTGAGAACCTATCCACAACAACATAAATGCTATCATGGCCTCCCCTAGTCCTAGGTAATCCCATCACAAAATCCATTGAGATATCCAACCAAGGACTAGTAGGTACGGGAAGAGGGGTATACAACCCATGGGGGAGGGCTTTGGATTTAGCACGCTTGCACTCAAGGCAATTGTTGCAAAACTTTTCCACTTGCACCCCCATCTTTGGCCAATGAAATTGTTCTTTAAGAATAGCCAAAGTCTTTCTTGTGCCAAAATGTCCCATGAGTCCCCCGCAATGTGCCTCTTGCACAAGCAACTCCCTCCAAGAGGACTCCGGAATGCACACTCTACCATTTTTGAAGATATAACCTTTAACCCATTGGTATTTTTCAACTCTCTCCCCCTTCTCTAGAGCATCATGGACACTCTTTAGCTTTGGGTCATGAGCATACATCAATTTAATGCTCTCAAAACCCATGAGCTTGGAGGTGAGAGTGGTGGCTAGAGCAAACTTTCTCGAAAGCGCATCCGCCACAACATTGTCCTTCCCTTTCTTATATTGAATCACATAGGGAAAGGACTCAATGAATTCAACCCACTTGGCATGTCTCTTATTGAGCTTCTCTTGGCCTCTCAAATGCTTGAGTGACTCATGGTCACTCTTGATTACAAACTCACGAGGCCAAAGATAGTGTTGCCAATGGGCAAGGGCTCTCACAAGGGCATACAACTCCTTGTCATATGTAGAATAGTTCAAGGAAGCCCCTTTCAACTTTTCACTAAAGTAGGCGATGGGTTTGCTATCTTGCATTAATACACCACCGATTCCCACCCCCGAGGCATCACACTCAACCTCAAATGCCTTTCCGAAGTCGGGCAATTGCAATAGTGGGGCGGTACTCAACCTACTTTTCAACTCAAGGAAGGCCTTCTCTTGAGGCTCTCCCCAAACAAACGGTTGGTCTTTCTTCACCAATTCGGTGAGTGGAGCGGCAATGGAGCTAAAGTCCCTCACAAATCGCCTATAAAAGCTTGCGAGACCATGAAAGCTCCTCACTTGAGTCACGGTAGTAGGAGTAGGCCAATCACGTATGGCCTCTACCTTAGACTCATCCACCTCCACTCCTCGGGCACTCACAACAAACCCAAGGAAGACAACCTTATCCACACCAAAGGCACACTTTTTGAAATTAGCATAGAGCTGTTCGACTCTCAAAGCATCAAGCACTTGCCTAAGGTGGTCAACATGTTCATCCATTGTCTTACTATAGATCAAGATATCATCAAAATAGACAACAACAAACTTGTTGATAAAAGACTTCAAAACATGATTCATGAGTCGCATGAAAGTGCTAGGTGCGTTGGAAAGCCCGAAGGGCATTACCAACCATTCATAGAGACCGAATTTGGTCTTGAATGCGGTTTTTCATTCATCCCCGGGTTTCATCCGGATTTGATGGTAACCGGACCTAAGGTCGATTTTGGAAAAGACACACGACCCACTCAATTCATCCAACATATCATCAAGCCGTGGAATAGGGTGACGGTACTTGACCGTTATCTTATTCACGGCTCGGCAATCAACGCACATTCTCCAAGTGCCGTCTTTCTTTGGGACAAGAATGACCGGTACGGCACAAGGACTCAAACTCTCCCTTACCAAGCCTTTGGAAAGCAAGTCATCAACTTGTTTTTGCAACTCCCTTGTATCCTCGGGATTGCTTCTATAGGCCGGCTTGTTCGGGATTTGAGAGCCCGGAATAAAGTCAATTTGATGTTCAATACCTCTCAAGGGAGGTAAGCCATCGGGCATCTCATCCGGGAACATGTCCCCAAAGTTTTCCAAGACATTTTTCAAAGCACTAGGCATAGGGCTAGAAGAAAAATCACAATTAGAGTTAAGGATCATACCTTTGTGCACTAGGCATAGGAGAAACTTGGTACCATCATTACCTTTCAAGAGCTCGCCCGGTTGCATCATGGCACACATGCCTCCGGTAGATGAAGTAGGTGGGATTGCCACCATGCTTTTGGACAAAGGGCTAGTCTCAATGAGTGACTTAGCCTTTGCCACCTCCCTCAGCTCCTTCATTTTCTTGTAGTCATCACTCACTTGCTTAGGAGTGAGAGGTTTAAGTACAAATCTCTTCCCTTCATGTTTGACCGTGTAAGTGTTGACACGACCATCATGCACCACTTGCCTATCGAATTGCCATGGCCTCCCTAAAAGTAGGTGGCATGCTTGCATAGGCACAACGTCAAACAAATGCTCATCAACATAACTACCCATTCTAAACTTGATCATGGCTTGTTTCATCACCTTAAGCTCTCCACATTCACTAAGCCATTGTAACCGATAAGGTTTAGGATGCTTCATGGTAGTTAACTTCAATTGAGCCACTAGTGATTGACTCACTACATTTGCACAACTTCCGGAATCAATTATCATAGAGCAAACAACATCTTTGACCCGGCACCTAGCATGGAAAAGATTTTCCCTTTGCAAGGTTTCACTATCTTCCACAATCATAGCTCCTAGGCTCCTTCTCACAACTAAGAAAGTATGAGGATCCTCCTCCTCCACCGTATCATCAAGCAAATCATTCTCCTCTACTCCCTCATCTCCCTCTACTCCCTCTACTCCCTCATCTTCCGATTCACTCTCTTTCTCATATGCATCATTGCCCACAACAATCATGGTCCTCTTTGGAGGACACTCCCTAGCAAAGTGACCATACCCCTTGCACTTGTGGCATTGTATTGAAGAAGAAGTGGGAGCATGTAGTTGAGTTTTAGAGTTACCTCCCACATTAGGTGTGTTCTTCTCAAACGGCTTCTTCACATCCTTGGTAGCATTTGCACCACTCGTTCCACTTGCACTTGGGAACCTTGCATTTGTGGTAGGAGGCTTCCAATCCTTTGGTTTGCTTGTTGGAGTAGAAGTGCTACTCTTGTAGCGAAGGGATTTCTCCTCCTTGAGCCATTTCTCGGCCTCAACCGCATCTTCACATAGCTTGTAATGATCATCATATTTGTGGAACTTCAATTGTGAAGCTATGTCTCGGTTCAAGCCCCCTTTGAAACGGATCATGGCCGTCTCATTGTCTTCATCATCTAAGTCAAGGATCATTCGGATTTGCTCAAATTCATTGAAGTATTCACCAACCGATTTGTACCCTTGCTTCAAATCATAGAGACGCCTTTGTTGTTCAACCCGGTATTGGTTAGTCAAGTACTTCTCATCCATCACACGGATCAACTCTTCCCAAGTAAGATTAATAGCCATACCCGTCCTTCTTCTATTTCTCTTCACCGACTCCCACCAAGTAGAAGCAAAAGATTCAAAGGAGGATATTGCATACTTGGTTTTCTTCACATCGGGCATATCATTGGTGTCAAAGATACGCTCCATAGCCAATTTCCAACCAATGTACTCCACCGGGTCACTACTTCCTTTGAAAGAAGGAATAGTGAGCTTCACACTATTAAGATTGTTGTTGTTGTCACGACCCCCTTGGAATGGCTCCGGTTGGCCTCCATGGTGATCATCATAAGCAACATAGTCCCTTCTAACATTCCTCCCTCCATATCCTAAGGGTGGCCCTCGACCTCGGCCTCTACCCCGATCCACATTTCGACCCCAATTCATAGCTCGCCTTGGTTGAAAGTGATCATCAAACCCATACACATTGTCGTCATAATCAACTTCCTCCCCTTCTTGAGCCTCAACAACTTGCTCAAGAGGTTGCACATTTCGGACGGGTCTTGGTAGTGGAAAGTTTCTTGGAGGATTGTCCAAGATACGGGGAATTCCCGTTCGTTCAATTCTCTCTCGGTCCTCCTTTACCCGTTGTTGATTGAGCAATTCAACAACTTGCTCCGGGGTAAAAGTAGGACTACTTGAGCCTTCACCGGTCTCAATTTGGACACTCGGGGTCCCCTTTTCAATTGGGACACTCGGGGTCCCATGTTCACCTTGAGTACTCGAGGCTCCCTTTTCAAGAGAATCAATCCTTTGGTTCATGAGGTCCATCTTGGCAAGAAGATTAGCCAAGGCCTCCTTAATGAAATCTTGACCTTCGTTGGCCATTGCACCTACAAACAAAGAAAACAAGAGTTAGTTAAAACACCTCACTCGCTCCCTCACTTGTGTTCACTCGGATCACTCTTTTGGGTGGCGGTGGATATTTCACTCAACTTGTAGTCCCAAGCTTCACGTAGATGATTAGCAACTCCTCAACTCAACTAAACTATTCACGAGTCACGCACACTCCGGGGTGAGTGGAATGAATGGGACTCAATGAACGCTAGGCACTTTAAAGTGAAGGACTTGAGTTAAAAGATTCTACGCTTTTCCTTAGAAGTCTACTCTCCTTGCTAGGCACGAATCACTTAAGAGCAATCAAAGGGTTAGCACTATTCAAGTAGATCGGTTACTCAAATTAGTACTAACTAGATGTTATGTTATCAAACAAAGGGAAATACCTACGAAAATCTACCCGAAACAATACGTTCAGCACTCAGGAGGGGCGCCTGAAACTCAGGTGGGGCGCCTAGTTTGTGCTGTATGCCAGGCGGGGCGCCTGGGTCTAGGCGGGGCGCCTGGGACTTAGGCAGTAGCCAAGTCAGGCGGGGCGCCTGGCTTAGGCGGGGCGCCTAGCCTGAAGCCTTTTCCAACTCGTTCCAAACTCGTTTCAAGTCGATTTTCAAGCCTCAAATCCGATGTTTTCAACTTGTTTTCACAATCCAATGATACCCAAAGTTGTGTTTGATCTTCCTTAACAAAACCCAATCAAATTTTCAATCAAACAATCAATCAAATCAAGGTTCAATCTCAAGAACACAAGGGTTTATCAAAAGGGTTTCAACAAGGATTGTGATTCATCAAAGTAGGTGTTAAACATGTTCAAATCCCACAAAATTGGTACCGAATTGTTTGTTTTTCAATGAAGATCAATCCCCAATAACAAGTTTCCAATCAAACATCAATCCAACCCAAGAATCAAGCCAAAATTCATCAAGAACAAGTTCTTCAAGGGTTTAAGGGGTTTTGGGGTTTCAATTTTTCAAACTTCACCAATTTCAACAATTTTGGTACCCAAGTAACGGGAAATCAATCACGATCAAGAATCCACAACACCCATATCACAAATCATCCAAATCAACAAGTTACACCAAATTTTTGTATTTTTCAATTTTTCAATTTTTTTGCAATTTTCTCCTTTCTAATAACTTCAACAACAAGAAAAACTAAAAGAAGATACTAGGCACGAAGAATCAAGGGTCGGGGGGGTTGTAGAAACAAAACCCGAGCCTTGCTCTGATACCAAACTGATGAGAATCAAACGCGGAAAAAGTAAAAGATAAAGAACGAGACGTAACTCGATCTCTAATCCCAAGTAGCAACGGAGAACTTGTTCCGTTACACCCCGAGAGAAGGACAAGAACACCTACGCTATGCAACTACCCTCGAGCTAACGCGAGCACGCAAGTAGAATGGTCGGAGAGGAAGAGTATTCATCTAGATCCGCTAGAAGACATACAAGTCCAAGATCAAAAGGTTTCATTCATTCAATGGTCAAGAGCCTTGCTCATGTTCATCATTCATAATCATCAATAATAAGCTAACTGTAAAATAAGCTAGGCTTGGGTATTTATAGTGTTTTCCCAAGCTTACACAAAGACGTAATTACCCTTACTAATAAGGTTCATCAAATAAGCCACGCAGGGCAAAATAGTAAAAGAAACATAGTTCAGCAGCTAGGTGGGGCGCCTGGGGCTGGGAGGGGCGCCTGGTTCATGCTGAAGCTAGGCTGGGCGCCTGGATCTAGGCGGGGCGCCTGGCTTGGCCTTCAGCTAGGCTGGGCGCCTGAAGCTAGGCGGGGCGCCTGGCTTGGCCTTCAGCTAGGCTGGGCGCCTAGCCAGGTGGGGCGCCTGGTGCATTTTCTGAGCCTTAGGCAGTGAGCTCCCTAGGCGGGGCGCCTGGGCTAGGCGGGGCGCCTAGCTCTGCTGGGCTCTCTTCTTCCTTAGGCTTGAGGCCTAGTTTGAGCACCCGGAATGGCTTCCAATCGCTTCCTTCTTCAAGGCCCTTCCTCACCAAGTGTATGTGCACTCCTTGGATCTCCTTAGCTTGACTACGTGTGAATGGTCTTGTGGGGGTTTGGGTCTCATCATATAATGTGCCCAACACTTTCAATATTGCTGACTTAACTCCTTATGTTATAGGCCAAGTACCGGGGACGGATACTGAAGTGATTTCGAGGATGAAATCTTCTCAAGAAGGGGAGGATGATGCAGCCCAAAGTGCTGATCAAGTGCTCGAAAATCCACCGAGGCCAATGACACGAAGCCAAGCAAAATTGCTACATGATATGCACATTCAGTTTGATTGGTCGGGAGGCAGCTTATGTTTGGAAAAAGAGTGGCAAAATGCTAGCGCCGAAGGCTACATCCTCAGATTTGTACCCGAGGACAAAGTGACCGAACACCAACCCTTGGCGCTGAGCTGCACAGAGCCGGACACTACGATTGTAGTGTCCGAAGTCAAGTACATGCCCGATAATGAATGTGTTCGAGCGAGCAACCGAGCATCAAAGTCAAGTCTGCCGAATACTCACTTATACAGCCCTGCGTGGCTTTCTTTTATTGGTCACCTGTGACCATTTACTGTTCTATCCCTAGCATAGTCTATATATACTCCTTATTGTAAGTATCTAGTTTTTGGATATTGATTAATGAATGAAATTGCCGAGAGCATTTCCTTTTTGTCTCAGATGTGAGCAAACCCGGACGTGGGCTTTTGGACTTGTGGCTTTCGGTATTTCCGATTGAACATTTCCTCTTTGATCATTCAGTTTACAAGAGTCAATGTTCTCTTGAGGATTGTTGCATAGTTTAGGTGCTCTTTCGATGCAGTCCAGCCTGATCAAGCTCTGTTCGTGCCTTCAAGGCCATTTACAAGGAGTCAAGTTAAGGAGCTTCATGATGTCCATTTGATGGCAATGAAGAGCTATGATTGTGCGATCATGGAAGAAGCGGGTAGCATGTTGGAGGTGACAAGAGAGGCGTTGATTAGCATTGGAGAAGGAGGGACGCTTGGAGCTAGTTAGAGCTCAAAAAGGGCAGCAACTTAGAGCTCCTCGACAGCTTCAAAACGGGCAGCATTTAGAGCTCCTCGACAGCTTCAAAACGGGCAGCAACTTAGGATACTCAACGAGCTCCTCGACAAGCTCTTCTTTGATACTTTGCATAGACGATCATAGTTAGGTGAATGGCACTTATTTGGCCCTGCGTGGTCATTTAAATTTAGCCTTTTCCTGGCTGTTCTTTGACATTTTAGGCGTGTAGGGTTTCCTATAAAAGCCTAACACTTAGACTTATTTCGGTAGTTCCTAGACATTACGTAAAAACACAGCTTTTGAGCTTTTCCTACAAATACTTGGAAAACCGTTTTTTTTTAAGTGAAATCAGAATTGAACGATTTTCTACCATTGATCGAATTGTTATCAAGTCACAGGTTCGTCTTGAGGATAGTTCGTGTAGTCTAGGTGTCCTTTGAATCCTAAAAATGGGGTGAGTAGACTAGTTCCTACTAAATCCTTTGTTGAATTTTCAATTAGTGTCTTGCTTTTATCATTGTTCTTGCTTGCATAATTCAGATTACATCAGTTGGTATCAGAGCAGGTTAAGGTTCTGTTTCTACAATCCCAATCCTGTTCTTCGTGCCCTAGTTTAGGTTCTTAGTTTAGGGTGCCATTTAATTTTTGTTTTTGTTAAAAAAAAAATAGAAAACGTGAAAAAGAAGAAAAACAGCCGTGTGAATTGTCGTGGGACATCTAGGGTTTGATAATATTGAGTGCTTGATTGCTTTGGATTGAAAATGTTGAAACCCTTGTTTAATCTTGACGAGTTTCTTGAAGAATTTAGCGTTGTTTCTTGGAATCTTGAATAGGTGCTGCGTTCTTTGACTTGTAGAACTAGTCTTCTTGAATTGTTCTTGAATTGTTCTTGAACAATTTAGGAAGTTCTTGACTGAGTTCTTGAGAGTTCTTGACAAAATTACTAGAGCACGTTAGAAACGAGTGAAAGAAAACGTGTAATAAGATTCTTGAGACAATCTTGATTGAATTCTTGAAAGTGTCGATGAGTTCTTGAAAAAAATTATTAGAATCTTGAAAGAAGAAAGTGCAGCGTGTGCTTGAACAATTCTTGAGCTTTGAAATGTGATTCTTGGCTAGAAGTCGGTAGTTCTTGATCAACAACTTGCTATTCTTGAGTAGGTTGAAAAATAACTTGATTTGATCTTGAAATTCCTAGCTTTTGCACGTTGAATTGGTGAGATTGATTGCTGAATTTCTTTGTTGTTTAAGAAGCTTGGAACGGTTGCACATAGGGAAAAGAAGGAGGAAAACCTAATCCTAATTCAAGAGGGAAACAAATCCCAATTCAAAAGGGAGAAGTTTACCCACTTTCCAAGTAAGGGAATTAGTTTTCCTTTGGCTTTGGGAGTTTGTTTGGGCGGCTTATCCTAGGGGAAAGGGAGTGGAAATTTCGGCCATCAAGTGCATTAGGAGTGGTAATACTTGTCCAAATTTGAGTTGGAAAGCAACGGAAAAAAGGGAAAACTTATCCTACTTAAAGGGGCTTGTTCTAGGAGCCTATTTAAGGGTAGAAAATCAGATTTTCATAGGATTTCCGTATTTCTTTGTGAACATCACTTCTAATTAGTAATTCTTAGGTAATTCTTCTACTTAAGTTAATTACTAATCCTTGAGCTTGTAGGACTTCGTTCTAAAACTAAGAATTTCCAAATTTCGTAGGTTAATTCTTTGGCTTCCCGTGCTCACTTTTAAAGTTGTCCGCCTACAGAGTCACATCAATTCACTCTTCCCGAAGAGAACTCGTGAACTTGTGAATTTGAAGGTCATCGACAAACCTGATCAATTCTGAGGAAGCCATTGGGAACGAGTTGTGAGATCCTACCTTAAAATTTGAGTGAACCCGAGTGTCATTCAAAAAGTAAGGGAGCGGGTGAGGTATTTTACTAACCTTAACACGTTCTATAGTGATAAGGATCAAAACTAATACGCGGAAAGTAAAGATAGAGAGCGAGACACAACTCGAACTCCCTACGAAGTAACCCTGGGGAACTTGTCCCGAGATACCATCGTATCGGTGTCAAGAAGGACCTACACTATGCAACGACCCTCGAGTCACACTCGGGACTCGCATGTAGAATGATCGGGTTTTTGGTTCAAGACTCAACTAGGTTCCACTAGTGAATTCAAGCAACCAAGACAAAGGGTTCTCCAAACAAGAGATAGATTCTTTTCATCATTCATAAAATTTCAAGGTAAGCTATTGTTTGAAGAGGTTTGTGAAGTACTTATAGACTTCACTTACATGTTATGAAAGCTCAAAAATACCCCTAAAGTGGGTTAAAACAATAAAGGCCTCGTAGGGCTATAGTTGTCCAAAACATAGCATAAAACTAGGAATTCCCGCACCCTTCAGCATAGTAGGCGCCCCACTAGGCGCCCAGCCTTGTGGAGTAGGCGGTCAGCCTACTTGGAGTTGGCGGCCAGCCCCTTTGGAGTAGGCGGTCCGCCCGTTTTACAGAGGTGGTCCGCCTGGTGGAGATCCAGAGAGTGAGCAAAAAGTAGGCGGCCCGCCTAGTTGAGTAGGCGGTCCGCCCGTTCCTGTAGCTTCTTGATTTGCCTCCAAACGTGCTCCGGATGTCTCTCCAAGTGGCTTAGGTGATCCACCATCCATGGCACTCAAAAGCATGCTCTTCCGGCTACTCTCGGACTCTTCATCCATGTCTCTCCAAATCAAGTAGAGGTGGGTGTCTTGAATCAACCTTGCTTGACTCCGAGTGAACGGCCTTGAGGTATGCCCCGCATCATCCTCCCCTTCTTGGGAAGGTTTCGTCCTCGAAACCATGGCTTCCTCCTCTCCGGCATCACCATCTCCTACATCACAAAAGGTCAAGTCAGTCACATTAAAAGTATTAGACACATTGTACTTATCGGGTAGATCAATCACATAGGCATTGTTGTTGATCTTGGAAAGCACTTGAAAAGGTCCATCTCCACGGGGTGCCAACTTCCCTTTCCTTAGGTTTGGAAACCTCTCTTTTCGAAAGTGCACCCATACCCAATCTCCCTTCTTGAGCTCAAGCTTCTTCCTTCCCTTGTTCTTCTTGGAAGCAACCTTTGCATAGGCCTCCTCCAAGTTCTTCTTGGCTTTAGCATGAAGTTCAACCATAGCCTTTGCTCGGCTTTTCCCTTCAAAATTAACAACCATTTCTCTTGGCAAAGGGGTTAGATCAAGGGGAATCAAGGGATTAAAACCATACACACATTCAAATGGAGTCATGCCATCAAGCTATGCAATGTACGATTGTAGGCAAACTCCATGAGAGGAAGTTTATCAACCCACGTCCCGGCCTTACCTCGGGTCATGGCCCTTAGAAGAGCACCCAAAGTCCGGTTTACCACCTCGGTTTGCCCATCCGTTTGTGGGTGGTGGGACGTAGAGAACAAAAGCTTGGTGCCAAGGGCACCCCACAAACTTCTCCAAAAGTGGCTTAGGAACTTGGAGTCCCTATCATTTACAATGGTTTGAGGCACACCATGCAATTTCAAGACATTGTCAATGAACAAGGAGGCCACATGTTGTGCATCATCACACTTCTTGCACGGAATGAAGTGCGCCATTTGGGAGAACCTATCCACGACAACATAAATGCTATCATGGCCCCCCCAGACCGTGGTAATCCCACCACAAAATCCATTGATATATCAACCCACGGGCTAGTAGGCACGGGGAGAGGAGTATACAAACCATGGGGGTTAGCTTTAGATTTCGCATGCTTGCACTCAAGGCAATTTTTGCAAAGCTTTTCAACTTAGACCCCCATCTTTGGCCAATGGAATTGTTCCATGAGAATGGCCAAGGTCTTGTTTCTCCCAAAGTGTCCCATCAAGCCCCCATAATGAGCTTCACGAATCAACAATTCCCTCCAAGAGGACTCGGGAACACACACTTTACCATTTTTAAAGATATATCCATTAACCCATTGGTATTTTTCAACCCTTTCCCCCTTTTCAAGAGCTTCATGAATGCTCTTTAGCTTAGGGTCATGAGCATACATCAATTTAATGCTCTCAAAACCCATGAGCTTGGAGCCTAAGGTGGTGTCTAGAGCAAACTTTCTCGAAAGCGCATCCTCCACAACATTGTCCTTCCCTTTCTTGTATTGGATCACATAGGGAAAGGACTCAATGAATTCAACCCACTTGGCATGTCTCTTATTGAGCTTCTCTTGGCCTCTCAAATGCTTGAGTGACTCATGGTCACTCTTGATTACAAACTCACGAGGCCAAAGATAGTGTTGCCAATGGGCAAGGGCTCTAACAAGGGCATACAATTCCTTGTCATATGTAGAATAGTTCAAGGAGGCCCCTTTCAATTTCTCACTAAAGTAGGCGATGGGTTTGCTATCTTGCATTAAAACACCACCAATTCCCACCCCGAGGCATCACATTCAACCTCAAATGCCTTTCCAAAGTCGGGCAATTGCAATAGAGGGGTGGTACTCAACCTACTTTTCAACTCATGGAAGGCCTTCTCTTGAGGCTCTCCCCAAACAAAAGGTTGGTCTTTCTTTACCAATTCGGTGAGTGGAGTGGCAATGGAGCTAAAGTCTTTCACAAATCGCCTATAAAAGCCAGCAAGACCATGAAAGCTCCTCACTTGAGTCACGGTAGTAGGAGTAGGCCAATCACGTATGGCCTCTACCTTAGACTCATCCACCTCCACTCCTTGGGCACTCACAACAAACCCAAGGAAGACTACCTTCTCAACACCAAGGCACATTTTTTATAATTAGCATAGAGCTTTTCGGCTCTCAACTTTTCAAGAACTAGCCTAAGGTGATCAACATGGTCGTTTATTAATTTGCTATAGATCAATATATCGTCAAAATAGACGACCACAAACTTGTTGATGAATGGCTTTAGAACATGGTTCATTAGCCTCATGAAAGTGCTAGGTTCATTGGAGAGCCCAAAGGGCATCACCAACCATTCATAGAGACCAAATTTGGTCTTGAATGCGGTTTTCCATTCATCACCCGGTTTCATCCGGATTTGATGGTAGCCGGACCTAAGGTCAATTTTGCTAAACACACATGAACCACTCAATTCATCTAACATATCATCAAGTCGGGGAATAGGATGACGGTACTTTACCGTTATTTTGTTCACGGCCCGACAATCGACGCACATTCTCCAAGTGCCATCCTTTTTGGGAACAAGGATCACGGGTACGGCACAAGGACTCAAGCTCTCCCTCACCAAGCCTTTAGTAAGCAATTCATCAACTTGCTTTTGCAATTCTCTTGTATCCTCCGGATTGCTCCTATAAGCCGGCTTGTTTGGGATTTGGGATCCCGGGACAAAGTCTATTTGATGTTCAATGCCCCTCAAAGGAGGCAATCCATCCGGCATTTCATACGGGAACATGTCCCCAAAATCCTTCAAGACATTCTCAAACACACTAGGCAAAGGGTTAGAAGAAAAATCACAATTAGAGTTTAGGATCATACCTTTGTGCACTAGGCATGGGAGAAACTTGGTGCCATCATTTCCTTTTAAGATCTCGCCCAGTTGCATCATGGCACAAATGCCACCGGTAGAAGAAGAAGGTGGGATTGCCACCATGGTTTTGGACAAAGGGCTAGTCTCAATGATTGACTTGGCCTTTGCCACCTCCCTCAACTCCCTCATTCTATTGTAGTCATCACTCACTTGTTTGGGAGTTAGGGGCTTCAACACAAATTTCCTTCCTTCATGTTGGAGCGTGTAAGTGTTGACACGCCCGTCATGAACCGCTTGTCGATCAAATTGCCAAGGCCTTCCAAAGAGAAGGTGGCAGGCTTGCATGGGCACAACGTCGAACAAGTGTTCATCAACATAACTACCCATTTTGAACTTGATCATTGCTTGCTTCACTACCTTCAACTCCCCACATTCACTTAGCCATTGCAATCGATATGGCTTGAGATGTTTCACGGTAGGCAATTTCAATTGTGTTATAAGAGATTGACTCACAACATTAGTACAACTCCCGGAGTCAATGATCATAGAGCACACAACACCCTTAACACGACACCTAACATGGAATAGATTTTCTCTTTGCAAGGCTTCACCATCCTCCACGATCATAGCTCCTAAGCTCCTCCTCACAACTAGAAAAGTATGAGGTTCCTCATCCTCCACCATATCATATTGATCATCCTCCTCTACTCCCTCATCTCCCACCGGCTCACTTTCTTGCTCATAAGCACTATCACCAACAACAACCATGCTCCTCTTCGTAGGACATTCCTTAGCAAAGTGTCCATACCCCTTGCATTTGTGACATTGAATGGAAGAAGAAGTAGGAGTATTCAATTGGGTTTTAGAATTACCTTCCACATCGGGTGTGTACTTCTCAAACGGTTTCTTCACATCTTTGCTAGCACTTGCTCCACTAGGGCCACTCGCACTTGTGAATCTTGCATTGGGAGTAGGATTTTACCAATCCTTTTGCTTGTTCATGGAAGTAGAAGTGTTGCCCTTGTAACGGTTGGACTTTTCCTTGTCAAGCCATTGCTCGGCTTGGATAGCGGTATCAAGGACTTCTTGAAGTGAAAGATAAGCATGCAATCTCAATTGTGAAGCTATGCCATAGCTCAATCCATTCATGAAACGGATCACGGCTTGCTCCTCATCTTCGGTGTCCATATCCAAGGCCATTCGAGTTCTTTAGAACTCATCATAGTATTCATGCACCGTCTTGACACCTTGCTTCAACTCATAAAGTTTCTTGAGTTGTTCTTGACGATATCTAGGAGTGATGTACTTGATACTCATGATACCCTTCAAGTCATTCCAACCCACATTCACGGGGATTCCCGCTCTTCTCCTTGATCTCTTGACGGATTTCCACCAAGTAGATGCATAGGACTCAAAGGATTAAATAGCATAGGTACCCTTCTTGTCATCGGTCATGTCATTTGTGTCAAACAACCTTTCCATTTGTAGCACCCACTCAATGTAAGCACTCGGATCACAATTCCCCATAAAGATTGGGAGATTAAGCTTCACACTATTGAGGTTGGTGTTGTCACGACCCCCACGGAAAGGCTCCGGTTGGCCCCCATAGTGATCTTCATTCACACCATACTCCCTCCTTGCGTTCCCTCCAACATATCCCATAGGTGGCCCTCGACCTCGACCCCTACCACGATCCACATTTCGACCCCAATTCATACCTTTCCATGGTTGAAAGTGATCATCAAACCCATACATATCATCACCATAGTCGGCTTCCTCCCCTTCTTGAGCTTCTTCGACTTGCTCAAGAGGTTGCACGTTTCGGATGGGTCTTGGTAGTGGAATGTTTCTTGGGGGATTATCCAAGATACGGGGAATGCCCGTTCGTTCAATTCTCTCTCGATCCTCCTTTACCCGTTATTGATTGAGCAATTCAATAACATGGCTAACTTGTTCCGGGGTAAAGTTAGGAGTACTTGAGACTTCCACTTGGGCACTCGGGGCCCCTTTTTCGACTTGGACACTCGGGGTCCCTTTCTCCGATGGGACATTAGAAGTCCCTTGCTCAACTAGAGCACTAGAGTTCACCCGCTCAAGGCTTTCAATCCTCAAGTGCATACTGTCCAATTTGGCAAGGATAGTAGCAAGGGCACTCTTAGCAAAGTCTTCGCCTTCGGTAGACATTGTACCTACACAAGAAACAAACGTTAGCAAACAACCTCACCCACTCCCTCACAAGTGTTTCACTCGGAATACTCATTTAGTGGTGGTGGCTATTTCACTCTTTCTTGAATCCGAAGCTTCACTAAGTTGAATAGTAAACCTAAACTTAATCACTCGACTCAAAAGCCAAATGCACTCCGGGGTGAGTGGAGTTGATATGACTCTATCGGAACGTTAAGCTTTTTAAGTGCGGACTTGAGTCAAAAGAGACTACGAGTCTTCTTTAAATTCTAGTCTCCGGTCTAGGCTTGAGTTTTCCTAATAGCTTAGAAGGACTAGCACAACTCAAGTAGGTTAGTTACTCAAGGAAGTACTAGCTATAAGTAATGCGATCAAAGAAACAAGAAATCCTACGAAAAACTACTTGAAACCACGCCCAACAGAAGTAGGCGCCCCACCTGTTTGGACTAGGTGGTCCGCCTGGTTCTCTGCAGTGGAGAGTAGGCGGTCAGCCTACTCTAGTAGGCACCCCGCCTCTGTAAAATCCAGAGAGAACACCAAAAACAGGCGGTCCGCCCGTTTCACTAGGCGCCCCACCTACTGCAGGTTTCAGCACAGTTTCAAACACGATTTTCTTGGTTTTGCACCCCAAAATTCATCAATTCACACGTTGTTTTAACAATTCAAAGGTACCCCAATGTTGTTTCAATCACAAAGAACCAACCCCAACAACTTTTATCAAACCCCAATCAAAAACAAGCAATTTACCATGTTCATCAACTTCAAGCTTAGGGTTTCAAATTTTCAAATTTTCAAGGGGTTTCAAATTTGTAATTCTTGTGTTTCTACCTCAAATTTGATGCTTAGGGTACCAAAAGAATGGATTTCCAATAAGGAACAAACCCCAATAACAATCACTCAATGGGTCTTTCAAACCAAGAATCCATAATCATATTTTTTTGTGTTTTCTTCTTTTCTTCAATAACAAACAAGAACCTAATATCGAAACCAACCTAGGCACGAAGAATCAAGGGTCGGGGGTTTGTAGAAAAAAAAACCCGAGCCTTGCTCTGATACCAAGATGATAAGGATCAAAACTAATACTCGGAAAGTAAAGATAGAGAGCGAGACACAACTCGAACTCCCTACGAAGTAACCCCGGGGAACTTGTCCCGAGATACCCTCGTATCGGTGTCAAGAAGGACCTACACTATGCAACCACCCTCGAGTCACACTCGGGACTCGCAAGTAGAATGATCGGGTTTTCGGTTGAAGACTCAACTAGGTTCCACTAGTGAATTCAAGCAACCAAGACAAAGGGTTCTCCAAACAAGAGATAGATTCTTTTCATCATTCATAAAATTTCAAGGTAAGCTAAGGTTTGAAGAGGTTTGTGAAGTACTTATAGACTTCACTTACATGTAATGAAAGCTCAAAAATACCTCTAAAGTGGGTTAAAACAATAAAGGCCTCGTAGGGCTATAGTTGTCCAAAACATAGCATAAAACGAGGAATTCCCGCACCCTTCAGCATAGTAGGCGCCCCACTAGGCGCCCAGCCTTGTCGAGTAGGCGGTCAGCCTACTTGGAGTGGGCGGCCAGCCCCTTTGGAGTAGGCGGTCCGCCCGTTTTACAGAGGCGGTCCGCCTGGTGGAGATCCAGAGAGTGAGCAAAAAGTAGGCGGCCCGCCTAGTTGAGTAGGCGGTCCGCCCGTTCCTGTAGCTTCTTGATTTGCCTCCAAACGTGCTCCGGATGTCTCTCCAAGTGGCTTAGGTGATCCACCATCCATGGCACTCAAAAGCATGATCTTCCGGCTACTCTCGGACTCTTCATCCATGTCTTTCCAAATCAAGTAGAGGTGGGTGTCTTGAATCAACCTTGCTTGACTCCGAGTGAACGGCCTTGAGGTATGCCCCGCATCATATAGTCTTTGATTTTGTGCAGGTACATGGCGGGAATAGCGGATAAACGTGAGGGTGTTCCCGAGGTTGACATAACTAATCTTCTCGCTGAAATGAAAGCAATGAGGACTGATTTGATACGTTCCATTGATGCCATTGGAACACGAGTTGAAAACCTTGAAAAATCAGCCAGTGCCGGGGAAGGAACTAGTGATGGTTCGACTATGAAGCCTGAAAAATTTGCTGAGATAGCTCGTCGACAAGAGTTGAGAGAAAGAGATGCTCGTAATGTGAAGACCTTGGGAATTCCCCAGGGTAATATACCACCATTGATTTCAGCTCTTGTGGTGCGATGAGCGTGGATGATTAACCCGAGTTAGGGGAATATGATGATGATGATTTTGGGCAGCGAGAACCAAGGTTAAGACAAGCATATGGGGGTTGTGGTAGTGTGAGACGCCGTGGACTTGGCCGTGGTCCTCGAGGGAGTTTTGGGGGCTCTGGTGGAAGGAATTTGGTGCCTGAATTTGATGAATATGCTGAATATTATGAGGGGTATAATGAACCAGCCCGTGGTGCTCGTGAGAGTAGTCTAAATAGTGTCAAGGTTACCATTCCCGCGTTCAGGGGAACTAGTGATCCTGACAAATTCTTAGAGTGGAGGCGTCAAGTTGAGAGAATTTTTGATATTAATGACATGACTGAGGAGAAGAAAGCTACCTATGCCATTGCAGCCTTTGAATCCTATGCTTCTACTTGGTGGGAGGCGGAGAAAACGATCTAGAACAAGACACAATCAGCCCGTGAGCATAACTTAGGAGAGAATTGAAACAAGTAATGACCTGGAAGTATGTCAATCTAAAGCACAAACAAGAGCAACTTCGGAGGTTGTATGAGTTGAAACAAGGGCTGAAATCTGTTGAAGAATATCATGATGAATTTGAGAAAATTCGGCTATCACTTGACATGGAAGAAGAGGACGAGGCTATCATGCGGTTCAAGAATGGGCTGAATCGTGACATATCTAATCAGTTGAGGCTACACAGTTTCTTGGCTCCTTATGATGCATTGCTAGCTACCATTGAAGCCGAGAAGATGATTAAAGAGGAGAAGGCAGCCCACTATAGAGGTAGTTCTACTCCTACTCTTATGAGCCGAAACAAGGAGTGGAGGACACCAAGTACTGGGGGAGCAAGTGTGGGCCGTGATGTGAAGAAACCAGCGGACAAAGTGACACCAAAAATTTATCCTAAGGGGTCGGGAGGTACTTCTAAAACTCAGCATAATACTCCTAGTGCTTCCTCTTTTAAATGTCATAAATGTCAAGGCTATGGGCATTTTGCGAAGGATTGTCCTACACGAAAAACCATGCTTATTCTTGATTATGGTACTGTCCGAGAGATGGAGAGTGATGAGGAGATTGAGGGAGATGAGGGGACTGATTTAGTTGAGTGTGAGTTAGAGAGATCGGAGGATGAGGATGTGAACATGTTTCTAGTGGTGCGTAGGAATTTGAGTGTTATGACCATTGAGGAGGAAGAGTATGTGCAGCGAGCGAATTTATTTCACGCTAGATGTAGAGTGCGGGGTAAAGTGTGCTCTTTAATTATTGATTCGGGTAGTTGTGTCAATGTAGTGAGCCAATCGTTGGTGTCATAACTAGGACTGCCCACGTTGAAACATCCCCATCCCTATAGGCTGGAGTGGTTGAATGAGTGTGGTGAGTTGACGGTAGTGAAGCAAGTGCTCATTAGGTTTAAGGTGGGCGCTTATAATGATGAGCTCATGTTTGATGTAGTGCCGATGCAGGCTTACCATTTGCTGTTGGGAAGGCCTTGGCAATATGACCGGGGGGTGATTCATGATGGCAAGGCCAATACCTATACGGTTAAGTTGGAGGGCAAGAGTTTTACACTCAAGCCTTTGTCACCCAAGCAGGTTAGTGATGATTATAGGGGGATGAAGGAGCTCAAAAAAGCGGCTAAGGCAAAGCAACCCATGGGAACTAAGCCCGAAGCCGTAGACTATGCTAATTCACCAGCCCTAGCAGGTAATGTTTGTGCTATGATGCAGCCAGGTGAGTATGTACGTGGTAATGATGGTTCTAAATTGTTAATTTGCCTTTGCATAAGGGTGTTTATTTGAGTTCTAATGATGATGTTTCTACTATTATTCACCCTTTGCCGAGTGTTGTTGATGATGTCTTACATGAATTTGTGGACATATTTCCCTAGGAGATGCCAAGTGAGTTGCCTCCATTAAGGGGGATAGAACACTAAATCCACTTCATCCCGGGGTCACAAATTCCTAACAAACCAGCCTACCGGAGTAACCCAAAAGATACCAAGGAGCTGCAGCGTCAAGTAGATGAGCTGCTAATTAAAGTGCAGGTTCGCGAGAGTTTAAGCCCTTATGCCATGCCTGTGATCCTTGTTCCAAAGAAAGACGGCACTTGGAGGATGTGCGTTGATTGCCGGGCAGTCAACAAAATAACGGTAAAGTATCGTCATCCCATCCCTAGATTAGATGACATGCTAGATGAGTTAAGTGGTTCAAATGTATTCTCTAAAATTGATCTTAGGTCCAGTTACCACCAAATCCGTATGAAACTGGGTGATGAGTAGAAAACTGCGTTCAAGACCAAGTTTGGTCTATATGAATGGCTGGTGATGCCCTTCGGCCTCTCCTATGCACCTAGTACGTTTATGAGACTAATGAACCATGTACTTAAGCCGTTCATTAAGTTTGCGGTCGTTTGCTTTGATGATATTTTGATTTATAGCAAAAGTTTAGATAACTATGTTGATCACTTAAGGCAAGTACTTAATGTGTTGAGGGCTGAAAAGCTCTATGCTAACTATAAGAAGTGTGCCTTTTATGTGGAGAGGGTTTTTTTCTGGGATTTGTAGTTAGTGCTAATGGTGTTGAGGTAGATGAGTCTAAAGTTGAGGCTATTAGAGATTGGCCTACTCCTACTACTGTTTCGCATGTTAGGAGTTCCATGGCTTAGCTAGCTTCTATAGACGTTTTGTGAGAGATTTGAGCACCATAGCAGCACCACTCACTAAGTTAGTAAAGAAAGATCAACCATTTGTGTGGGGGGAGCCTCAAGAGAAGGCTTTCCAAGAGTTGAAGCATAGGCTTAGTTCTGCCCCATTGTTGCAATTGCCTGACTTTAGCAAGGCATTTGAAATAGAGTGTGATGCCTCGGGGGTTTGGATAGGTGGCGTCCTAATGCAATATGGGAAGCCTATTGCTTATTTTAGTGAGAAGTTGAAGGGGGCTGCCTTGAATTACTCCACGTATGACAAGGAGTTGTATGCCCTCGTGAGAGCTCTAGCTCATTGGAAGCACTATTTATGGCCTAGGGAGTTTGTTATTAGGAGTGATCATAGTCTCTCAAACATCTTAGGGGCCAAGAGAAGCTAAATAAGAGGAATTCCAAATGGCTTGAGTTCATTGAGAGTATTCCTTACGTAATTCATTTAAAAAAGGGGAAAGAGAATGTAGTGGCTGATGCACTTTCTAGGAAGTTTGCTTTGGCTACCACGTTAGCATCTATCTAGCCTGATGGATTTTGAGAGTATTAAGTCTATGTACATGCATGACACTAAGCTTAAGAGTGTGTATGATGCCATAGCTAGTGGGCAGCGAGTATAGAAATATGAATGGCATGATGGGTACCTTTTTAAGAAGGTGAGAGTTTGTATACTTGCGTCTTCATGGCGTGAGTTGCTGGTTTGTGAGGAACATTGTGGGGGTTTGATGGGTCACTTTGGGGTAAATAAGACGTTGGCTATACTTGGGAGCAGTTTCATTGGCCTAAGATGTGGCGTGATGTTGAGCGTATTTGTGGTGCTTGTTTAGACTGCAAACAGGCTAAGTCTAGGTCTACTAATCATGGTTTGTACACTCCGCTGCCCGTCCCTACTAGCCCGTGGGTAGGCATCTCTATGGACTTTGTGATGGGGCTGCCTCGTTCTAGGGGTGGTCATGATAGTATCTATGTGGTTGTTGATAGGTTATTTAAGATGGCTCATTTCATTCCTTGTAAAAAATGTGATGATGCACAACATGTTGCTTCCTTATTTATTGCTAATGTGTTAAAGCTGCATGGTGTGCCTCATACTATTGTTAGTAATAGGGATTCGAAATTTTTGAGTCACCTTTGGAAGTGTTTGTGGGGTGCTCTTGGTACCAAATTGTTATTTTCCACGTCTCATCATCCACAGACTGACGGACAGACTGAGGTTGTTAGTCGAACCTTAGGAGCTCTTCTTAGGGCTATGACCAAAGGTAAGGCGGGGACGTGGGCTGATAAGTTGCCCATTATGGAGTTTGCCTATAATAGAACTGTGCATAGGATGACTAGTATAACTCCATTTGAATGTGTTTATGGCTTTAACCCCTTGATTCCACTTGATCTTACTCCTTTGCCTAGAGATGCAGCTATTAGTATTGCTGGTGAAAACCGGGCAGCCGCGTTGCTTGAGTTGCATGCTAAGGTAAGGAAGAACTTGGAGGAATCTTATGAAAAGGTGGCGAGCAAGAAGAATAAGGGGAGGAAAAAGCTTGATTTGAAGAAGGGTGATTGGGTTTGGGTGCACTTCCGAAAGAAGAAGTTCCCGAGCCAAAGGAAGGGGAAGCTAGCCCCGAGAGGAGATGGCCCATTCCAAGTGCTTCAGAAGATCAGTAATAACGCCTATGTTATAGACCTGCTAAGTGGGTATAATCTATCTACAGCTTTCAATGTTTCTGACTTAACACCTTGTGCTGCAGGTAGTGCCGCTTTGAGAGATGCTGATGGCTCGATTTCGAGCACAAAATCTTCTCAAGAAGGGGGGGAATGATGCAGTCCAGCCTGATCAAGCTCTGTTCGTGCCTTCAAGGCCATTTACGAGGGGTCAAGCTAAGGAGCTTTGTGATGGCCATTTGATGGTGATGAAGAGCTATGATTGTGCGATGATGGATGAAGTGGGCAGCATGTTGGAGGTAACAAGAGAGGCGTTGATTAGTATTGGAGAAGGAGGGATGCTTGGAGCTAGTTAGAGCTCAAAAAGGGCAGCAACTTAGAGCTCCTCGACAGCTTCAAAATGGGCAGCAACTTAGGATACTCAACGAGCTCCTCAACGAGCTGTTATTTGATACTTTGCATAGACGATCATAGTTAGGTGAATGGCACTTATTTGGCCCTGCATGGTCGTTTAAATTTAGCCTTTTTCTTGGATGTTTTTTGACATTTTAGGCGTGTAGGGTTTTCTATAATAGCCTAACACTTAGTCTTATTTCGGCAGTTCCTAGACATTACGTAAAAACACAGGTTTTGAGCTTTTCCTACAAACACTTGAAAAACCGTTTCTTTTGAGTGAAATCAGAATTGAACAATTTTCTACCATTGATCGAATTGTTATCAAGTCATAGGTTCATCTTGAGGATAGTTCGTGTAGTCTAGGTGCTCTTTGAATCCTAACAAAGGGGTGAGTAGACTAGTTCCTACTAAATCCTTTGTTGAATTTTAAATTAGTGATTTGCTTTTATCATTGTTCTTGCTTCCGTAATTTAGATTACATCATCTTTCCTTCTACTTGAATCGTACGGAGACCTGTTCCTCGGTGTCATTCAAACAAGAAAAGCTGCGTCTGGCTTTTTATCGTGTTTTCTTTTTCTGCTGTTGACCTCGGTTGCTAACCTACTAGTTTAGCTTGCACCAAGATCCTATGGTTCGGTTGACTACCTCGGTCTGTCCATCAGGCTGAGGATGGTGAGACGTCGAGAGTGAATTAACCTTGTCTGCACCCCACAGACATTTTCAAAAATGACTCAGGAATTCAGAGTCTCGATCACTCAC
Organism: Petunia x hybrida; assembly: GCA_037355625.1. Taxonomy (NCBI): domain Eukaryota; kingdom Viridiplantae; phylum Streptophyta; class Magnoliopsida; order Solanales; family Solanaceae; genus Petunia; species Petunia x hybrida. Next base: position 11,852,990 of record JBBBVM010000162.1, read on the forward strand.
AATAGCACGAGGCACACCATGCAATTTCAACACATTAGAAATGAACAAAGTAGCTACATGTTGTGCATCATCACGGTTCTTGCAAGGAATAAAGTGAGCAATTTTGAAAAAACAGTCGACCACGACAAAGATGATATCATGTCCACCCCAGACCTTGGTAACCCCATAATCAAATCCATGGATATATCAACCCACGGTCGATGAGGTACAGGCAACAGAGTATACAAACCATGAGGGTTTGATCTCAATTTAGCTTTCTTGCAATCTAAACAAGCATTGCAAAGATTTTCCACTTCTCTTCCCATTTTGGGAAAATAAAACTGCTCGGTTATGATTCCAAGAGTTTTATCGACACCGAAGTGTCCCATTAAGCACCCGGAGTGAGCTTCTCCAACCAAAAGCTCTCTCCATGATGACACAAGCACACAAACCCTCCAATTCTTGAAGAGGTAGCCATCATGCCACTGATATTTCTCAACCCTTCGGCCACTCAAGATTGTGTCACAGACGCTTTGCAGCTTGGGATCATTCTCATAAATCGATTTGATGCTTTCGAATCCCATAAGCCTCCAGGCGAGAGTGGTCGCTAAGGAAAATTTCCTTGATAGCGCATCGGCCACAAAATCTTCTTTTCCCTTTTTGTAATGAATTACATAGGGGAAGTTCTCAATGAATTATCGATCATTGTCATTTTCAGCTCGGTCAGTCTCCTCTATGTTTTCTTCTTCGACGTCACTTGCTTGCTCATGGATGGTTCCATCTTCAAGAAAAAGCATAACTTTTCGAGTCTGACACTCTTTTGCCATGTGACCATAACCCTGCATTTATGATACTGAATATTTGAAGCACTAGGAGTATTGAGTTAAGCTTTACCTCCCATCTACTTGGAGTTATTAACGGCCACTCCCTTTTCGAAGGGTTTCTTCGGATCTTGACAGTGTTGGCACTTGTAGGATTCAGATTCTTCCAATCTTTTCCTCGGTTCAAAGGAGTTGAACTAGTGACTCCTCGGTAATGGCTTGCGCTGTCATCCTTCACCCAATTCTCTACATCACTGGCTGCCTGAAATACATCTTCTATTGTCCGATACACATGCAGTCTCAATTGAGATGACACTTCTTGATTTAGTCCATTTTTTAACCGAATGATGGATAGCTCATCATCTTCCTCCATATCAAGAGTCAATCGAATCTTTTTGAACTCATCATTGTACTCTTCGATTGATTTGGACCCCTATTTCAATCATAGAGCTTTCGTAGTTGCTCTTGCCGATAATTGGTAGCCACATACTTAGCATCCATAACTCTCTTCAGTCGTGCCCAAGTAAGAATCTCAGGGTAGATGTTTCTTCTCCTCATTTTTTTGTCAGCTTCCCACCCTGTCAATGCATATGCCTCGAATGAAGCAATATCATGGGCATCTTTCCTCTCTTTGGTCATCTCATTTGTCTCAAAGATTCCTTCCAAATGAACCTTCCACGCAAGATACTGGTCCGGATCACTAGTTCTTCTAAAGGGTGGAATAGTGATCTTGACATTGTTCAAGTTTGAACCACGAGCACCTCGGATCGGTTCATAATAATCACCAGCCTCACGCTCAAAATATCTATCAACATTTGCGCCTCGGCCTCGACCTCGAAAGTTTCCACGTCCTCGTTGAACCTTCCTTCGTTGAACGAATGGTGGTTCATACTCATCTTCGACCTCGAGAAACTCTCCATCATCAACCTCTTCATTAACGACCACGACTTGATCTTCGGGGTCTTGGAAGTTGTAATCTTTCACCTCGGGGAATGCCCAAGTTTTGTTGATTAGCTCAGGGAATGCCCAAGTTTTGATGATCAGCTCGAGGAATACCCATGTTTTGTTATTTCGCTTGGGGAATGCCCAAGTTTTGTTGCTCAGCCTAGGGAATGCCCATGGTTGCCGATGCAGGGTAAAATACGGAACGAAAAATATAGGAGCGAGACTCGTGTTGAACTCCCTACGAGGTATCCACAAAAAACTTGTTCCGTGAAACCCTCTATTCGGGTCAAGAGTTGCCTACACTATGAAACTACCCTCGAGACACACCTGGATCTCGCAAATAGAATGATCGGGCGGGGTTGAGGGTCAACTTGGTCCACTTGAAGATTCAAGTCCCAAAACAAAGGATTCATCCAACACAAAGGAGCATAGCTCTCGTTTTCAACATTCAAAATAGACTAAGTGTAAAAATAAGCTAAGCTAGGGTATTTATAGTATTTTCCCATGGTTTGATAAAGGTATAAAATGCCCACGCATTAGGCTTAAAGTAAATAGACCACACAGGGCCAAAATGGTAAAAGAACATCCAAAATCTTAGGTGTCCAGCGTTTGGGCGGAGCGCCTCCTTTGTTGATTAGTGGACTTGGCTGGGCGGTCCACCTGGCCCTCGGGCGTAGCGCTTGGATCCTGTGTACCTTGGGTGGGGCGCCTGCTTTGCCTGGGCGGAGCGCCTGGCCTGGGTTCCTCTTGATGCGTCTTCAATTCACTTCCAAAGCTCTTGACTTCTAGTCCTTTGCATCCTTCAAGGTTGGCACACGTTGGAAAGTGTCTTGGCTTCTCAAACAATGGGTTGCCCAAGGAGTCAAACTCTTCACAGCATGGAGGGTCCATTTTACTACCAACCCTAGTCCGATACCTACCACCAATGAAATTGTCTTCAAATAATGGAAATGTAAAAGCATGCACCTCAATTTCATAGTCAATAAAAGACATAGTATCAAGACTAGGTTTTTCTCTCTCACTTGAGGAGTCGTCATAGACCACCTTGTCCAATTCATGCAATTTGGAATCCTCAAGGTCACTACTATCCTCACTATAATACATTGGTTCACCAAATAGAAGCATATCAATAAGGGTATGATCAACTATCTCATCTTCCCCTTTGTCAAAGATTGGTGGTTTGTCATAGCAAAGGTCACAATCAAAGTCAACTAGCAAATCTACACTAGAGAGTGGTTCATTGAACATGAGCTCACATCATGATGTGGCATAGCATCTCTCTCCACTTGTGATACACAAGTACTCATAAGTTGACTACTAGACTCTTCGCTAGTGGCATATTTACTAGATGCATCACAAGCACCATCTAGCGTTGAGTCATCACAAGACAAGTAATTTATAGGCTCATGAAAGGATGAAGCAACACTTACATTTGAAATACTTCCTTGGCCACTCACAAGGCTTGAAGTGGCATATGCAACTCCTTCTTCATGAATCTTACATTGAAGGTTTTCTTCCTCTTGTCCTTCCTTCCAAGCACATGGTTGAGGCTCCAATGGCTTGTCTTCAAATGTACCTACACAAGAGCTAACAGAAGAAAAAGTAGAAGATGAAGAATTGTTAGAACAATGGGTGCTCTCACTCTCAATTTTTCTTTCCTCACCTCTCTTCTCTCTCAATTTTCCCTCAAGGTCAAGTGTAGTTTGTGGTTATAATTCACTCACATCACTCCTTAGATCCTCTGATTTTTCCTATCTTAGATTTTCACCGGTCAATCCCTCACTTCTCTCTTTCTTTTGTCTCTCATTTTCAAGTACATTGGCATGAGACTCAAGATTATCTTCATTTGGAGTGGAGTGACTCTCACTTTCAACATGCAATGGCAAGACATAAGATTGTTTGCTTCGGGCTCAAGTACCATGGGTGGCTTAGCCTTAGCCGCTTCCCTCAACTCCCTCGTATGCTTGTAGTCTTCCGTTACTTGCCTCGGAGTCAAAGGTTTAAGCACATACTTCTTTCCATCTTGCTTGACCGTACAGGAGTTGGTTCGGCCATCATGTACCACACACCTATCATATTGCCATGGTCTCCAAAACAAAAGATGGCAAGCTTGCATCAGGACCACATCAAACATGATTTTATCTTTATAGTTCCCAATGCTAAACTAGATCAATACTTGCTTCACCACTTTTAACTCACCATACTCAATTAGCCATGGTAAACGGTATGGTTTTGGATGCTTTAGAGTGGGTAATTTCAATTGGGAAATCAAAGTTTGGCTCACTATGTTGGCACAACTTCCCGAATCAATAACCATTGAGCACACTTGTCCCACCACACGACATCTAGCATGAAAGCGGTTTTCTCTTTGATCATTTTCTACCTCCTCTTCCATGAATATGGTGCTCAAACTCCTCTAACTACCAAGAACAATTGAGGATTTTCTCCTTCTTATATAGCCTCTGAACAAGCAATTGCTTCACTCTCCTCATTTTCGGGCTCACTATCGTGTTCATGTACCAAATCACCTACCACAATCATGGTCTTTCAAGTAGGACAATCTCTAGCAAAATGACCATACCCTTTTCACTTATAGCATTGAGTAGAAGTAGAAGTAGGATTGCTAAAGTGAGTTTTATAATTACCTCCCACAAGTGGTGTAGACTTCTCATACGGATTCTTAACATCTCTAGTAGCACTTGCAGCACCTGCACTAGGAAGGTTTGCATTTGGAGTCTTCCACTCGTTTGGCTTGCTCATGGGAGTAGGAGTGTTGCTCTTGTAGCAGGTGGACTTCTCATCCTTGAGCCATTTCTCGGCTTCAAGTGCATTTTCAAAGACATCGTGAAGTGAGTGATTAGCATGCAATCTCAATTGAGAGGCTATACCATAGCTCAAGCCATTCTTAAATCGGATAACGGCTTGTTCTACATCTTCGGTATCCATATCCAACGCCATCCGGATCTTTTCAAATTCATCATAGTACTCATGAACCGTGCTGACACCTTGCTTTAGCTCATAAAGCTTCTTAAGTTGCTCTTGACGATACCTTGGGGTCACATACTTGGTATTCATGAGACCTTTGAACTCATCCCAAGTCACATTCACATGCATTCCCATCCTTCTTTTTGACCTCTTCATGGATTGCCACCAAGTAGAAGCATAGGTCTCAAACGTTGAAATAGAATATGTGCATTTCTTCCCCTCGGTCATTTCATTGGTGTCGAACACTCTCTCCATGAATAGTACCCATTCCATGTATGCCTCCGGATCACAAGTTCCCTTAAAGGTTTGAAGATTGAGCTTAACACTATTGAGATTATTGTTGTCATGACCTCCATGATAAGGCTCCGGTGGGCCTCCATATTGGTGACCATAAGCTTCATAATCCCTCATAGCAATCCCTCCAACATATCCCATGGGCGGCCGTCGACCTCGGCCTCTACCCCTATTTACATTACGACCCTATTTCATTCCTTGCCTAGGTTGATAGTGAGCATCATACCCATAGGCATCATCACCATACTCGGCTTCCTCCCCTTCTTGAGCTTCATCAACTTGCTCAAGAGTTGGAACATTTTGAACGGGTCTTGGATGTGGAGCATTTCCTTGGGGATTGCCCAAGTTGTGGGGAATGCCCACTTGTTAGGGATTTCCCAACACACGCCCTTGTGGAGCTACATCATTCTTTAGTTCATATTTCTTGGCTATCTCCGCTAAGTGTCCGGGAGTCACAGGAGTGCTATGACTTGTGCCTTCTCCGGATTCAAAAGGGACGCTCGGGGTCCTTCTTTCAACAGTCTCAAATCTCAAGGTTATGTCCTCCAACTTGGCCATAGAAGCCAAGGCATTCTTCATGGGATCTTCTCCCTCGTTGGCCATTGTACCTACAAAATGAACAAACGTTAGTGAAATCACCTCTCACACACCCTCACTAGTGTGTCACTCGGTTCACTAGTTTAGTGGTGGTGGATAATTCACTCAAACTTGATTCTAGCAGCATCACGTAGTTGAACAACAATCCTCAACTCAATGAAAATATCCACAAGTCAAGTGTCCTCCGGGGTGAGTGGAGTTTATGTGACTCCATGGAAGATAATCTCTTTAAAGTGAGGAGTTGAGTCAAAAGGATCTACGAATCTTCTTGGAGTTCTACACCCAAAACTAGGCACGAGTTGCCTAAAAGCTCAATGGACTAGTACCAACTAAGCAGGAAAGTTACTTGAAGAAGTACTTGTTAGATGTTATGCAAGCAAAGAAATAAGAGAACCTAGGAAAAGCTACCCAAACCAAACTTCCAGTGAAGTAGGCGGAGCGCCTAGGGGGCTAGGCACCCCTAGGTAGGCGGAGCGCCTCCAAAAACCAACAATGGAAAAATCAGGCGGAGAACCTGGGTTCCGGGCGGAGCACCTGGATGTCGGGTCTCAGCTTTTCCAACAGCGTTTTTCTTCAATTTCAACCAAAATTTTGGATCGATTTCACCATGTCTTGCCAAAATTCAAGGTACCCAAAGTTGTATAATGTTATTCTCTTCATACCCCAATGATTTTCTGGTGCAATGCAATTCCCGAAGGGAAGCTTAGCACAAACGCGGAACAAGAACAACTAAAGAAGGAGATAAAAGCAAGACAAAACTTGCTTCTTTCGAAAGAACAGAGGGGAACCTGTCCCTAAGCTCGATCAAAAGGGAGACAAGAATCACCCTAACTATGCAACAATCCTCAAGAGAACATTGCCCCTTGCAAACTGAATGATCAAGAGGAATGTTCAATCGGACTAACCGAAAGCCACAAGTCCTTAAAAGCCCACACCGGGGTTTTGCTCACGACGGAGACAAGAAATGTGCTCGGCACTTTCATTCAATTTCAATATCAAAAACTACTAACTCCTTACAATGAAAGGGAACAGTGTTTATATAGGAAATACTAAGGGTAAACTAGTAAATAGGTCACAGTTGACCAATAGAAATAAGCCACGCAGGGCTGAGTTAGAATGTGTTCGGCAGATTTGACTTCGGTAAGCCTTGGCTTCGGTTCTCGTTTGTCTGCTCGAACACACACTTGCTGCCTTCGGACGCTCAATTGTCTTCGAGCTTATTGTCCTCGGTCACTTTGCCTTCGGGCTCAAATCTGAAGATAATGCCTTCGATTCTTGAGCTCGGCCACTCAGCTTCGGAGCAATTGTTTTCCTTCGGCCAGGCTAAGTGAACGTTCACATCGTGCAGCAGCTTGGCTTGGCTTCTTGTCATCGGTCTCCTCGGTGGATCGATTACTTGATCAGCACGTGATCGGGCTGCATCATCCTCCCCTTCTTGAGAAGATTTCGTCCTCGAAATCAAGCCCTCCTCGTCCTCCGAAGTTGGACCTACAACACAAGGAACTAAGTCAGCAACATTAAAGGTGTTGGACACGTTATACTCACCAGGGAGGTCGATCACGTAGGCATTGTTGTTGATCTTGGTCAACACTTGAAATGGACCATCCCCTCGAGGAGCCAACTTTCCTTTCCTTTGGTTCGGGAATCGTTCCTTTCGGAAGTGAACCCAAACCCAATCTCCCTTCTTTAATTCCAACTTTTTACGCCCCTTGTTTTTCTTTAAGGCAACCTTTGCATAGGCCTCCTCGAGGTTCTTCTTCACCTTTGCATGCAATTCGGTCAAGGCAGCTGCTCGTCGAGTACCTTCAAAATCAAGAACAGAATCTCGAGGCAATGGGGTTAAATCAAGTGGAATTAAAGGATTAAAGCCATACACACATTCAAACGGGGTCATGTTGATCATTCTATGCACCGTTCGATTGTATGCAAACTCCATCATGGGCAAACGATCAGCCCAGTTTCCAACCTTCCCTTTTGTCATTGCCCGAAGCAACGATCCCAAGGTTCGGTTTACTACCTCGGTCTGGCCATCAGTCTGAGGATGGTGAGACGTCGAGAATAGTAGCTTGGTGCCGAGGGCACCCCACAAACACTTCCAAAAATGACTCAAGAACTTCGAGTCTCGATCACTCACAATAGTACGAGGTACACCATGCAATTTTAACACGTTAGAAACAAACAATGTAGCTACATGCTGTGCATCATCACACTTTTTGCAAGGAATAAAGTGAGCCATTTTTGAAAAACGGTCAACCACAACGAAGATGCTATCATGTCCTCCCCCCGACCTCGGTAACCCCAAGACAAAGTCCATGGATATATCAACCCAAGGTCGATCAGGCACAGGCAACGGGGTGTACAAACCATGAGGGTTGGACTTCGATTTTGCTTTCTTGCAAACGAGACAAGCGTTGCAAAGCTTTTCCACATCTCGTCGCATTTTTGGCCAATGAAACTGCTCGGTCAAGATACCAAGAGTTTTATCGACACCGAAGTGCCCCATCAGTCCACCTGAGTGAGCTTCTCGAACCAAGAGCTCTCTCCACGATGACACTGGCACACAAACCCTCCCATTTTTGAAGAGGTAGCCATCATGCCACTGATATTTCTCAACCTTTCGGCCACTCAAGATTGCGTCACGAACGCATTTCAGCTTGGGATCGTCATCGTACATTAGCTTGATACTTTCGAATCCCATGAGCCTCGAGGCGAGAGTGGTCGCTAAGGCAAATTTTCGTGATAGCGCATCGGCCACAACATTATCTTTTCCCTTTTTGTAATGAATTACATAGGGAAAGCTTTCAATAAATTCAACCCACTTGGCATGTCTTCGATTCAATTTCTCCTGACCTCGGAGATGTTTCAAAGACTCATGATCACTTTTGATCACAAACTCTCGAGGCCACAAATAATGCTGCCAATGGGCGAGTGCTCGAACGAGGGCATACAACTCTTTGTCATACGTAGAGTAATTCAAAGTTGCACCCTTAAGCTTTTCGCTAAAGTAAGCGATCGGCTTCGAGTCTTGCATCAGCACTCCTCCGATCCCAACTCCAGACGCATCACACTCGACTTCGAATGCTTTGCCGAAATCAGGGAGTTGTAACAACGGGGCAGAACAAAGCCTCCGCTTCAACTCTTGGAAAGCCCTCTCTTGGGACTCTCCCCACACAAATGGATTGTCTTTCTTCACCAGCTCGGTTAAAGGAGCTGCTATGGTGCTAAAGTCACGAACAAACCTTCGGTAAAAGCTAGCTAAGCCATGGAAGCTACGAACTTGTGATACCGAGGTTGGAGTTGGCCAATCTTTGATGGCTTCGACTTTTGATTCGTCGACTTCGACACCATTAATACTGACAACAAATCCAAGAAAGACTACACGATCGACACCAAAGGCGCATTTCTTGAAGTTGGCATACAACTTCTCTTCTCGAAGCTTTTCAAGTACTTGCCTTAGGTGATCGACATGTTCATCCACGGTTCTGCTATAAACAAGTATGTCATCGAAATAAACGACAACAAACTTATTTATGAACGGTTTGAGCACATGGTTCATCAGTCGCATGAATGTGCTCGGTGCATTGGATAAGCCAAAAGGCATCACCAACCATTCATAGAGACCGAATTTGGTCTTGAATGCGGTTTTCCACTCGTCCCCGGATTTCATTCGGATCTGATGGTAACCGGACCTGAGGTCTATCTTCGAAAAGCATGAAGAACCACTTAACTCATCTAGCATGTCATCTAATCGAGGGATAGGATGACGATACTTTACCGTTATTTTGTTGACTGCTCGACAGTCAACACACATTCGCCATGTTCCATCCTTCTTCGGAACAAGGATAACAGGAACGGCGCAAGGACTCAAGCTCTCACGAACGAGGCCCTTGTTCAGCAATTCATCAACCTGCCGTTGGAGCTCTTTGGTGTCTTCGGGATTACACCGGTATGCAGGTTTGTTAGGGATTTGAGACCCTGGTACGAAGTCAATTTGGTGCTCGATTCCTCTCAATGGAGGTAATCCACCTGGCATTTCCTCGGGAAACATGTCCTCGAAGTCCTGCAAAACTTTCTGAACAAACAAAGGCAAAGGGTTATCATTAGAAAAATCATCATTAGAGTTTAGAAAGATACCCTTGTGCACGAGGCAAATCATCATCTGACCGTGGTCGTTGCCTCGTAAGATCTCACCGGGTTGCATGATTGCACAAATTCCTTTCACTTCGGTAGGTGAGTTTGTCTCATCGGCTCCCAATTTTGCTCCCATCGGAAGCTTAGCTTTGGCCGCTTCTTTCAATTCTTTCATTCGTTTATAGTCCTCGGAGACTTGTTTCGGAGACAATGGTTTGAGGATGAAACTCTTCCCATCAAGCTTTACGGTGTAAGTGTTGGATCTGCCATTGTGAACAGCTGTTCGGTCATATTGCCAAGGTCGACCCAATAGCAAATGACAAGCTTGCATCGGAACCACATCAAATATCATTTCATCTTGATACTCTCCGATTTTGAACTTGATCCACACTTGTTTGACAACCCTCAATTCTCCACACTCATTCAGCCATTGTAACTTGTAAGGGTGGGGATGCTTCATCGTAGGTAATCCCATTTGTGAAACCAAAGTTTGGCTCACTACATTGGCACAACTACCGGAATCAATGATCATCGAACACACCTTTCCCCTCACTCGACATCGGGCATGAAAGAGGTTTTCTCTTTGGTTGTCCTCTTCTTCAAGAGTCAGGCAGCTCAAATTCCTTCGAACCACAAGAAACATTTTCGGATGATCAGCTTCGGCAGCCTCATGATCATCATCATCTTCAGCTCGATCAGTCTCCTCGATGATTTCCTCCTCGGTGTCACTCGCTTGCTCATGGACGGTTCCATCTTTGATAAGAATCAAAATGCGGAAACGAAAAGATAAAAGCGAGACGTAGCTCGTACGATAATCCCAAGTAGCAACGGAGAACTTGTTCCGTTACACCCCGAGAGAATGACAAGAACACCTACACTAAGCAACTACCCTCGAGCTAACGTGAGCACGCAAGTAGAATGATCGGGGGGGATTGGAATTCATCTAGATCCGCTAGAGGAAAAACAAGTCCCATCAAGGTTTCATTCATTCAATTCCAAGAGTTCAACTCTCAACACAAAGTGTTTGTTTAATCATCAAAGTTAGCTAATGATTTAAAGAGGCTAAGTGAAGTATTTATAGGCTTCACTTAGGTCTAAATAAAAGGTCTAAAATACCCCCAAAGTGGGTTAAAACAAATAAGGCCACGCAGGGCTAAAGTTGGAAGTTCAAACAAAAGTCATTAAAAATCCCGCATGTGAGTCACAGGGGTAGGCGGTCCGCCTAGTAGGGAGAGGCGGCCGCCCAGCAGGCTTCACTTCTCTGGATCTGAGGGAGGCGGTCGCCTAGGCTGGGAGGCGGTCCGCCCTGAGCCTTTCATGCCTCTGGATTTTGGGAGGCGCCCCGCCTCAGCTGGGAGGCGCTCCGCCTTGTTCTGGAGCCCCTTGGGATGTCTCATTTTGGGTCTCTTGGGCCTCTCCAAGTATCCTAGAGGGTCCTCCCTCCATGGTACACCAAAGTATGGTCTTCAAGTTGCTCTCGGGGCCTTCTTCCATACCCTTCCATACCAAGTAAAGGTGAGCATCTTGGATCAACTTGGCTTGACTCCGGGTGAAGGGTCTAGAGGGGGTTTGGGTCTTATCATCCTCCCCTTCTTGAGAGGATTTCGTCCTCGAAATCGAAGCATCATCCACAACCTCTTCATCATCATGCACGACCTCTTCATTACCTACATCCAAAGGAACCAAGTCACAAACATTGAAAGTATTAGAAACTTGATACTCACTTGGCAAGTCGACCACGTAGGCATTGTTGTTTATCTTCGAGAGCACTTGGAATGGTCCATCTCCTCGGGGTGCCAACTTCCCTTTCCTTAGGTTTGGAAACCTCTCTTTTCGGAAGTGCACCCAAACATAGTCACCCTTCTTGAGTTCCACCTTCTTGCGGCCTTTGTTTTTCTTGGAGGCAACCTTAGCATAAGTTTCCTCCAAGTTCTTCTTTGCCTTTGCATGGAGCTCAACCAAAGCCTTGGCTCTAGCTTTACCTTCAAAATTAACAACCATTTCCCTTGGCAAAGGGGTTAGATCAAGGGGAATCAAGGGGTTAAATCCATAAACACACTCGAATGGAGTCATGCCTATCATGCTATGCAATGTGCGATTGTAGGCAAACTCCATAAGAGGTAGACGATCAATCCAAGTCCCGGCCTTACCTCGAGTCATGGCTCTAAGAAGAGCTCCCAAGGTTCGGTTTACCACTTCCGTTTGCCCATCGGTTTGGGGGTGGTGGGACGTGGAGAACAAGAGCTTGGTGCCTAAAGCACCCCATAAACACCTCCAAAAATGACTTAGGAACTTAGTGTCCCTATCACTCACTATTGTTTGAGGCACACCATGCAACTTCAAAACATTTTCAATAAACAAAGTTGCCACATGTTGTGCATCATCACATTTCTTGCATGGAATGAAATGAGCCATTTTGGAGAACCTATCCACAACAACATAAATGCTATCATGGCCCCCTCTAGTCCTTGGTAAACCCATCACAAAATCCATCGAGATATCCAACCACGGACTAGTAGGTACGGGGAGAGGGGTATACAACCCATGAGGGTGGGCTTTAGATTTGGCACGTTTGCAATCAAGGCAATTAGTGCAAAACTTCTCCACATGCACCCTCATCTTTGGCCAATAGAATTGTTCTTGAAGAATGGCCAAAGTCTTTCTTGTGCCAAAATGTCCCATGAGTCCCCCGCAATGTGCTTCATGCACAAGCAACTCTCTCCAAGAGGACTCCGGAATGCACACTCTACCATTTCTGAAGATATAACCATTAACCCATTGGTATTTATCAACTCTCTCCCCTTTCTCTAGAGTGTCATGGACACTCTTTAGCTTCGGGTCATGAGCATACATCAATTTAATGCTCTCAAAACCCATGAGCTTAGAGGTGAGAGTGGTGGCTAGAGCAAACTTTCTAGAAAGTGCATCCGCCACGACATTGTCTTTCCCTTTCTTGTATTGGATCACATAGGGAAAAGACTCAATGAATTCAACCCACTTGGCATGTCTCTTATTGAGCTTCTCTTGGCCTCTCAAATGCTTGAGTGACTCATGATCACTCTTGATTACAAACTCACGAGGCCAAAGATAGTGTTGCCAATGGGCAAGGGCTCTCACAAGGGCATACAACTCCTTGTCATATGTCGAATAATTCAAAGAGGCCCCTTTCAATTTCTCACTAAAGTAGGCGATGGGTTTGCTATCTTGCATTAGTACACCACCAATTCCCACCCCCGAGGCATCACACTCAACCTCAAATGCCTTCCCGAAGTCGGGCAATTGCAATAGCGGGGCGGTACTCAACCTACTTTTCAATTCATGGAAGGCCTTCTCTTGAGGCTCTCCCCAAACAAACGGTTGGTCTTTCTTCACCTCGGGTGAGAGTGAAGAACCTAGTCTTGATACCATGTGTTTGGATAACCATGAATTTGAAGTGCATGCTTTTACATTTCCATTGTGTGAACATGATCTCATTTGTGGTAGCGAATTGTATCGGACTAGGATTGGCAATAGAATAGAACCTCCATGGTTTGAAAAGTTAGACTCTATGGATGATCCATTGTTTGGAACTCCAAGTGGGAGGAGTGGTCTTGATTTTGGTTGTGTTAAACCATCTTCTAGTAGTCCTAACCTTCATTGTGTGGACTATAATGATGAAGGGCCAATTTTGGAGACCTTCCTTTGGAGTTTGGCTAGTGAGGAAGATTGTCTTGGAGTTGGAATGGGAGGAGGAGAAGTCACTCTTGGTGTGTGTAAGAGTGCTTCCAAGAAGGGGAGTGGAGTATTCGATGTTAGTTGTCGCTTGAATTATGTTGCTTACTCCATCCCATATGTTGATCACACCTTGAGTGCTGAGCATGCCAAAGCTCGATGTGATGACCATAAGCTTGGAGGTCATAAGGAACTTAGTTGCTTAATCTTGCATGTTCCATATCTTATTGATCTCTTTGCTTGTTATGGTAGTGAGTATTTGTCGTTGTTGAGCCAAGACCTTGTTGTTTCCTTTGGGAACATAAGCTTTTTGATTAGTATTGATACTTGGCTCTATCATAAAAGTGTGATTTTCACATCACTTGTACTCACTCTTGTTGGACTTTCCTACTCTTGTAGTGGGAAGTTTTGGTGTGTTCTTATTGGGCTTAGGGATCATAGGAATTTTAATGGCTTGATCTTGCATATTCTCTATCCTATTGATTTCCTTGATGAATCATGCATTGAGTGTACCCATTGGGGAAGCCAAGTGCTTGTTGTTTTCTTCGGAAACATGTGCTTTATCATTGTTATTGATGCTTGGCTATACCATAAGAGTGTGTTTTCCCACACTTTTAACACTAACCTACTCTTGTAGTGGGAAGCTTTGTTTGTGCTTGTTTTGAATGTAGGCTTGATGGTTTGATTTCGAGGACGAAATCCTTTCAAGAAGGGGAGGATGATAAGATCCAAATTGGAGCCAAAGCGCCAACCATCAAGAGCCAAGCATGAGAGCACAAAGGATACAAGGCAAGGGCACCGGAGGAGGGTTCGAGAGTGATTTGGAGTCATGGACTTGAGCACCAATGAGGGAGGACCGGCTACGGACCAAGGAGGAACACTTAGAGTCCATTTTGAGCCGTTTCCAAGTCTCCCAGGAAGGAGGCGGACCGCCCATTGGACTAGGCGGACCGCCTAGTTGACTACACCTCTCAGGATCTCTGGCCGCCTACTGCAGAGGCGGACCGCCCATTTTTCCAGGCTGGGCGCCTACTCTGGGCGCCTACTATTCAGGCGGGGCGCCTAGTGTGCTGAATGCCTATCCGGGTTTCCTACTTATTTTGAGTGTAATTCCAACTATAGCCCTAAGTGACATGTATTGTTTTGACTAGACTTAGGGGCTATTTAGACATTTTATTTAGAAGTGTGGTGAACCTATAAATACCACACTTAGTCATTTATTTGAATTAGCTTGTTTAGAATTGAAGAATAGACTTAGTAAGAGAGGCAAGGCCTTCTTCTTTGTAGAAGCTTGAAGCTTCGGATTATCTCTTTGCTTGGAGCCTATGGAGATCCGTCACTAGTATGGAATCCTTGTATGGTTCAAGTTTCCCTTCCTCTCTCGGGTAATCAATTCATGGTTTGAATCGTTTATCCATTCTCTTTCTTCTATTTCTATTCTCCCCAATCCCTTACTTTCTTGTTATCGTGTGATTGTTGTTTCCGCATTCTTGTTACTTGCTTCCGCGTATTTGGGTCTTATCAGTTTGGTATCAGAGCCTAGTGCTAGGTGCGTTGGATAGCCCGAAAGGCATAACCAACCATTCATAGAGACCAAATTTGGTCTTGAATGCGGTTTTCCATTCATCCCCGGGTTTCATCCGGATTTGATGGTAGCCGGACCTAAGGTCGATTTTGGAAAAGACACACGACCCACTCAATTCATCCAACATATCATCAAGCCGTGGAATAGGGTGACGATACTTGATCGTTATCTTATTCACGGCTCGGCAATCTACGCACATTCTCCAAGTGCCGTCTTTCTTTGGGACAAGGATGACCGGAACGGCACAAGGACTCAAACTTTCCCTCACCAAGCCTTTTGAAAGCAAGTCATCAACTTGTTTTTGCAACTCCCTCGTATCCTCGGGATTGCTTCTATAAGCCGGCTTGTTCGGGATTTGAGAGCCCGGAATAAAATCGATTTGATGTTCAATACCCCTCAAGGGAGGTAAGCCATCGGGCATCTCATCCGGGAACATGTCCCCAAAATTCTCCAACACATTTTTCAAAGCACTAGGCAAAGGACTAGGAGAAACATCATAATTAGAGTTTAGAACCATACCTTTGTGCACTAGGCATATGAGAAGCTTGTTGCCATCATTTCCTCTTAAGAGCTCACCCGGTTGCATCATGGCACAAATGCCTCCGGTAGATGATGTTGGTGGGGTTGCCACCATACTTTTGGACAAAGGACTAGTCTCAATGATTGACTTAGCCTTTGCCACCTCTCTCAACTCCTTCATTCTCTTGTAGTCATCACTCACTTGCTTAGGAGTGAGAGGTTTAAGTACATATCTCTTCCCTTCATGTTTGACCGTGTAAGTATTGACACGACCGTCATGCACCACTTGCCTATCAAACTGCCAAGGCCTCCCTAAGAGTAGGTGGCACGCTTGCATGGGCACAACGTCAAACAAATGCTCATCTACATAACTCCCCATTTTGAATCGAATCATCACTTGCTTGACCACTTTAAGCTCCCCACATTCGCTTAGCCATTGTAGCCGGTAAGGTTTAGGATGCTTTATGGCCGTCAACTTCAATTGAGACACAAGGGATTGACTCACTACATTTGCACAACTTCCGGAATCAATTATCATAGAGCAAACGGCATCTTTGACCCGGCACTTAGCATGGAATAGATTTTCCCTTTGCAAGGTTTCACTATCTTCCACTACCATAACCCCTAGGCTCCTTCTCACAACTAAGAAAGTATGAAAATCCTCCTCTTCCCCCGTGTCATCAAGCAAATCATTCTCCTCGACTCCCTCATCTCCCTCTTCTTTCTCTACTCCCTCATCTTCCGATTCACTCTCTTTCTCATAGGCATCATTGCCAACAACAATCATGGTTCTCTTTGTAGGACATTCCCTAGCAAAGTGACCATATCCCTTGCACTTGTGGCATTGCATTGAAGAAGAAGTAGGAGCATTCAATTGAGTTTTAGAGTTACCTCCCACATTAGATGTGTTCTTCTCATATGGCTTTTTTACATCCTTGGTAGCATTGGCACCACTTGTTCCACTTGCACTTTGGAACCTTGCATTTGTGGTAGGAGGCTTCCAATCCTTCGGTTTGCTTGTTGGGGTAGTAGTGCTACTCTTGTAGCGAAGGGATTTCTCCTCCTTGAGCCATTTCTCGGCCTCAACCGCATCTTCACATAGCTTGTAATGATCATCATATTTGTGGAACTTCAATTGTGAAGCTATGTCTCGGTTCAAGCCCCCTTTGAAACGGATCATGGCCGTCTCATTGTCTTCATCATCCAAGTCTAGAGTCATCCGGACTTGTTCAAACTCATTGAAGTACTCCCCAACCGACTTGGAACCTTGTTTCAATTCATAGAGACGCTTTTGTTGGTCCACTCGGTATTGGTTAGTCAAGTACTTCTCATCCATCACACGGATCAACTCATCCCAAGTAAGATTAAGAACCATCCCCATCCTCCTTCTATTCCTCTTTACCGACTCCCACCATGTAGAAGCAAAGGACTCAAAGGTAGAGATAGCATACTTAGTCTTCTTCAATTCGGGCATGTCATTGGTGTCAAATATACGTTCCATGGACAACTTCCAATCAAGGTACTCCACCGGATCACTACTCCCTTTGAAAGGAGGAATAGTAATCTTCACACTATTAAGATTGTTGTTGTTGTCACGACCCCCACGGAATGGCTCCGGTTGGCCCCCATAGTGGTCTTCATTCACACCATACTCCCTTCTCGCATTCCCTCCAACAAATCCCATAGGTGGCCCTCGACCTCGGCCCCTACCTCGATCCACATTACGACCCCAATTCATACCACGTCTCGGTTGAAAGTGGTCATCAAGCCCATACATATCATCACCATACTCGGCTTCCTCCCCTTCTTGAGCTTCATTGACTTGCTCAAGAGGTTGCACATTTCGGATGGGTCTTGGTAATGGGTTGTCTCTTGGGGGATTATCCAAGATACGGGGAATGCCCGTTCGTTCATTTCTCTCTCGATCTTCCTTTACCCGTTGTTGATTGAGAAGTTCAACAACTTGCTCCGGGGTAAAGGTAGGGCTACTCGAGCCTTCACCGGCCTCAATTTGGACACTCGGGGTCCCCTTTTCAATTGGGACACTCGGGGTCCCTTGGTCTCCTTGGGTACTTGAGGCACCCTTTTCAAGTGACTCAATCCGTTGAGTCATAACATCCATCTTGGCAAGAAGGCTAGCCAAGGCCTCCTTGATGAAATCTTGGCCCTCGTTGGCCATTGTACCTACAAAGAAAAGAAACAAGCGTTAGTTAAAACACCTCACTCGCTCCCTCACTTGTGTTCACTCGGTTCACTCTTTTGGGTGGCGGTGGATATTTCACTCGACTTGTAATTCCAAAGCTTCCCGTAGATGACTAACAATCCCTCTACTCAACCAAACTATCCACGAGTCAAGCACACTCCGGGGTGAGTGGAGTTAATGGGACTCGATAAACGCTAGGCACTTTAAGTAAAAGGACTTGAGTCAAAAAGAAACTACGGATCTTCTTCGAATTCTAGTCTCCTTCCTAAGGCACGATGTTCCTAGTAGCTCGAAGTAATTAGTACTAATCAAGTAGGATTATACTCTAATAGTACCAATTAGAAGCAATGCAAACAACAAAACAAGGAATCCTAGAAGTTTCTACCCAATTCCCAAGTTTCAGGAAAGTAGGCGCCCCGCCTCAGGATGAGAGGCGACCGCCCAGGGTAAAGGTGCAGGTGAGAGGCGCTCCGCCCTCTCAGGGAGGCGCTCCGCCTCAGAGAAAATCCTGCAAGCTCACCAGTGGGAGGCGCTCCGCCTCTTTGTTAGGCGCTCCGCCTCCTGCTGTGTTCCAGCACAGTTCACTTCGCGTTTTGTTGAATTTTCACCCACAAATCCAACTATTCAAGCGTTGTTTTGGCAATTCAAAGGTACCCAAATGTTGTATTAGTCACAAAGATCAAACCCCAATAACTTTTATCAAACCCCAATCGAAATCAAGCAATCCACCATGATCATCTTCTTCAAAGCAAGGGTTTCAAAATTTTCAAATTTTCATAGGGTTTCAAATCTTCAATTCATGCAATACAACTCCAAATTGGGTGTTTAAGGTACCAAAAGAACGGGAAACACACAAGGATCAAACCCCAATATCAAGTCTCAATCCAATATCAATCCAACCCAAGAATCAATCAAAAATCATCAAGAACAAGTTCATCAAGGGTTTTAAGGGGTTTTGGGGTTTTGATTTTCAATCTTCTCCAATCCAAGTGTTTTTGGTATCCAAACGACGGGGATTCAATCACGATCAAGAATCTATAACACCCATATCATGAATCACTCAAACCAACAAGTTACCAAATTTTTAGATTTTTCAATTTTTCAATTTTTTTGTAATTTTCTTCCTTCCATAACAAGAACAAGAAAATAAAGATAGGAATCGACCTAGGCACGAAGAATCAAGGGTCGGGGGTTTGTAGAAACAAAACCCGAGCCTTGCTCTGATACCAAGATGATAAGAATCAAAATGCGGAAACGAAAAGATAAAAGCGAGACGTAGCTCGTACGATAATCCCAAGTAGCAACGGAGAACTTGTTCCGTTACACCCCGAGAGAATGACAAGAACACCTACACTAAGCAACTACCCTCGAGCTAACGTGAGCACGCAAGTAGAATGATCGGGGGGGATTGGAATTCATCTAGATCCGCTAGAGGAAAAACAAGTCCCATCAAGGTTTCATTCATTCAATTCCAAGAGTTCAACTCTCAACACAAAGTGTTTGTTTAATCATCAAAGTTAGCTAATGATTTAAAGAGGCTAAGTGAAGTATTTATAGGCTTCACTTAGGTCTAAATAAAAGGTCTAAAATACCCCCAAAGTGGGTTAAAACAAATAAGGCCACGCAGGGCTAAAGTTGGAAGTTCAAACAAAAGTCATTAAAAATCCCGCATGTGAGTCACAGGGGTAGGCGGTCCGCCTAGTAGGGAGAGGCGGCCGCCCAGCAGGCTTCACTTCTCTGGATCTGAGGGAGGCGGTCGCCTAGGCTGGGAGGCGGTCCGCCCTGAGCCTTTCATGCCTCTGGATTTTGGGAGGCGCCCCGCCTCAGCTGGGAGGCGCTCCGCCTTGTTCTGGAGCCCCTTGGGATGTCTCATTTTGGGTCTCTTGGGCCTCTCCAAGTATCCTAGAGGGTCCTCCCTCCATGGTACACCAAAGTATGGTCTTCAAGTTGCTCTCGGGACCTTCTTCCATACCCTTCCATACCAAGTAAAGGTGAGCATCTTGGATCAACTTGGCTTGACTCCGGGTGAAGGGTCTAGAGGGGGTTTGGGTCTTATCAATCTTCGAGCAGAAGCATAACCTTGCGAGTTGGACACTCTTTTGCCATGTGACCATAACCTTTGCATTTGTGACACTGAATATTTGAAGCACTAGGAGAGTTGAGTTGAACTTTACCTCCCACTTCTCTTGGTTGGTTAACGGTCACACCTCTTTCGAAGGGTCTCTTCGAATCTCGAACAGTGTTAACATTAGTTTGGTTTGGACCTTTCCATTCTTTACTTCGGTTCAAAGGAGCAGAAGTAGTAACTCCTCGATACCGGTTTGCCTTATCGTCCTTCACCAATTTTTCAGCTTCGGTGGCAGCATCAAACAAATCTTCCAACGTGTGATACACGTGGAGTCTCAACTGAGATGACACATCCCTAGCCAAGCCATTTTTAAATCTGATAATGGCTTGCTCTTCGTCTTCGACCAGATCAAGATTCAATCGAACCTTTTCAAACTCATCGTGGTACTCTTGGACGGACTTAGACCCTTGCTTTAACTCATAGAGTTTTTGCATTTGAGTCTGCCTGTATTTGGCACTCAAGTACTTACCATCCATCGCTCTCATCAACTGTGGCCATGTATTGACTACTGGATAGTCATTTCCTCTTCTATGCCTCTTGTCAGATTCCCACCATGTTGATGCATAAGCTTCGAATGAAGCAATGGCATGGGCAGCTTTTCTCTCATCGGTCATCTCATTTGTTTCAAAGATGCGCTCCATTTTAAGCTTCCATTCAAGATACTCATCGGGATCACTAGTTCCTTTAAAGGGTGGAATAGTGATCTTGACACTGTTCAAATTGGAATCTCGAACAGCTCTAGCCTGTTCGGGAAACTCATCTTCTCGATCATAAGCCTCACGCTCAATATTTCTCTCAACATTTGCGCCTCGGCCTCGACCTCGGAAATTTCCACGTCCTCGGGGAGCTTGCCTTCGTTGAGCGAATGGCGGCTCACGCTCATATTCGTCCTCGGGAAATTCCACTTCATCAACCTCTTCGGTTACAGCTCCAAGATCTCTTCGGGTCCTTGGAAGTGGTAACCTCTCTCCTCGGGGAATGCCCAAGTTTTGATTTCCAGCTTGGGGATTGCCCAAGTTAAGTTGTGCTTGGGGATTGCCCAAGTTAAGCTCTCTTCGAATTGCTTCACTTGTCAACTGATGTTGTCGTACAAGCTCAGCATACAGCTCAGGTTTCATCGGAGTGGATTGGCTTGTTCCAGCGCCGGACCCATGCATGGCCACGGACGCGTTTCCCTGCTCGAGGTTAGCTACTCGAGCACTCACTCCTCTTACTTCGGCACTGATGCCTTGTATCGCAGCCATGAGATCGGCTAACGACAATTCAGGCTTTTCAATGCTTTTGCCATCGTTTCCAGCCATTGTACCTGCGCAAGTCAAAGATCAAACAAGTGTTAGGGTTAGAAATCACCTCACACACTCCCTCACCTTTGATGGGTGGCACTCGGGTCCACTCAATTTATGGGTTCGGTTTTTGATCACTCGAGGACTTGTTAACAGTGGCTCGTCTGATTGATCGGTCCTCTAAGATCCTTCAAGTTCGACAATAGTCACTGCCTCTTCGGGAAGAGTGAAGTGATGTTCGACTCGATGGAACGGACGCTTTTTAACTGAGCTCGGGAAGTCAAAAGAATTTCTACGAAAGTTTGGACTTCGGTCACCCCTTCGCACGAGTTCCTATCAGCTCAAATGAGTTGGTACGACCTCGAGTAGGACAATTACTCAAAAGATCCACCAACTAGAATTTGACACGAAAGAAAGTGAGGACCTAGGAGAATCTACCCTTTTGATTCCCTTTTGGAATCTTTTTCGATCACACCCACTCTTGTCCGTACAAAAGTGGTCCCCTTTGGTACGGATAGGGTTTTACCTTATCCACTTTCCTTTTCTCAGCCGACAAATTTTCACCTGGGGTTTTTAACATTCAAACTTAACCCCTTTTCTTCTTCAATGGAACAGTGACCTTGCTCCGGCGTACGGACACAACGACTTCGGTTCACTGACCACGAAATTCAACAGATCTGAGTTGCTCTTTCAACTCCGGTTCCAATCAACAACGGAGGAAATCAAACGAAGCTCCTTGAGCTAAGATTCAGTTCGACGCGTCGCACACAGTTACGAACTTGTAACAATTTTCCGGTGTACGGACAACGTTTCCAACTTAAGAACTTCGATTTTAAGAATTAAACAAACCCAAATCACTCAAGAACCACCACTCTTCACCGGTTTCTTCCAAACACAGTGGGGTTCGAGTTCAGTCACCATTAAAGCTCAAAACAGTCCAAAAATTCACCAAGAAACCCTAGTCACGAAATCAGTACGTCGGGTACTCGATGGAATCAGAACTCGATGGTGAACAAGAATGCCAAGATTGTTTTTCCCAAACAACCAACAATCAAACACAATTTTTGAATTTTCTTTTAACACTTTTTTTTTTTTTTTTTTTTTGTAAAAACACCAACAGTAACAAAACAAACAGGAACACGAAATGGAAAACAAAGACTCAACGCACGAAAATAAAGATAACTTGAACAGGATTGGGGTTGTAGAAACAAGCCCAAACCGTGCTCTGATACCAAGATGGTGCAATGCAATTCCCGAAGGGAAGCTTAGCACAAACGCGGAACAAGAACAACTAAAGAAGGAGATAAAAGCAAGACAAAACTTGCTTCTTTCGAAAGAACAGAGGGGAACCTGTCCCTAAGCTCGATCAAAAGGGAGACAAGAATCACCCTAACTATGCAACAATCCTCAAGAGAACATTGCCCCTTGCAAACTGAATGATCAAGAGGAATGTTCAATCGGACTAACCGAAAGCCACAAGTCCTTAAAAGCCCACACCGGGGTTTTGCTCACGACGGAGACAAGAAATGTGCTCGGCACTTTCATTCAATTTCAATATCAAAAACTACTAACTCCTTACAATGAAAGGGAACAGTGTTTATATAGGAAATACTAAGGGTAAACTAGTAAATAGGTCACA
Organism: Petunia x hybrida; assembly: GCA_037355625.1. Lineage (NCBI taxonomy): Eukaryota > Viridiplantae > Streptophyta > Magnoliopsida > Solanales > Solanaceae > Petunia > Petunia x hybrida. The sequence goes on from JBBBVM010000162.1 coordinate 11,875,810, forward strand.
GTTGACCAATAGAAATAAGCCACGCAGGGCTGAGTTAGAATGTGTTCGGCAGATTTGACTTCGGTAAGCCTTGGCTTCGGTTCTCGTTTGTCTGCTCGAACACACACTTGCTGCCTTCGGACGCTCAATTGTCTTCGAGCTTATTGTCCTCGGTCACTTTGCCTTCGGGCTCAAATCTGAAGATAATGCCTTCGATTCTTGAGCTCGGCCACTCAGCTTCGGAGCAATTGTTTTCCTTCGGCCAGGCTAAGTGAACGTGCACATCGTGCAGCAGCTTGGCTTGGCTTCTTGTCATCGGTCTCCTCGGTGGATCGATTACTTGATCAGCACGTGATCGGGCTGCATCATTTTCCCTCACAAACACCCAACAATCAATGCACAATCATCATTCAAAGATTCAAAGTGGGGTTTCAAAAAGGGTTTGAAAAGGGTTTTTGATTCTTCAATTTTGTTGTCATACAACCCCAAATCTCACGAAATTTATACCAAACTGTTATTTTTTCAATCTAGAACAATCCCCGATATCAATTTCACACCCAACAATCAACCAAACCCAAGAATCAAGACATGAACTCAAGAACAAGGTTTTTCAAGGGTTTAAGAAAAATTGGGGATTCCAATCTTCAAATTCCGTAATACCAAGTCAAACTATGAGATTTAGGTATTAAAATGACGGGTTTTCAACAAGGATCAATCTCCAATAACATCCATATCAAGATTCAATCACACCAATAAGATATGTCAATTTTTTTTGGATTTTCAACTTTTTTATTTTTTTTTTTATTTTTTCATCTTTCCAATAACTTCAAACACAAGAAACGAATGAGAAAATAAACTATGCACGATGAACAAGGATCGAGGGTTTGTAAAAACAAATCCCGAGCCTTGCACTGATACCAAACTAATGCCGGGTAAAATACGGAAATGAAAAAGATAGGAGCGACACTCGTCTCGAACTCTCTACGAGGTATCCACGAAGAACTTATTCCGTAAAACCCTCGATTTGGGTCAACAGTTGCCTACACTATGCAACTACCCTCGAGACATACCGGGGTCTCATAAATAGAATGATCGGGTGGGGTTGAGGGTCAACTAGGCCCACTAGAAGATTCAAGTCCCAAAACAAAGGATTCATTCAACACTAAGGAGCATAGCTCTTGTTTTCAACATTCAAAATAGACTAAGTGTAAAAATAAGCTAAGCTAGGGTATTTATAGTGTTTTCCCAAGCTTTGATAAAGGTATAAAATGCCCACACGTTAGGCTTTAAGTAAATAGACCACACAGGGAAAAAATAGTAAAAGAACAACCAAAATCTCGGGTGTCCAGCGTTTGGGCGGAGCGCCCATCTCCCTAGGCGGAGCACCTGCTTTATTGATCAGTGGACTTGGCTGGGCGGTCCGCCTAGCGCCTGGCTCCTGTGTACCTTGGGCTGGGCGCCTGTTTTGCCTGGGCGTAGCACCTGGCCTGGGTTCCTCTTGATGCGTCTTCAAATCACTTCCAAAGCTCTTGAATTCTAGTCCTTTGCATCCTTCAAGCTTGGCACACCTTGGAAAGTGTCTTGGCTCGATTTGCCCCGCATCAGCTGCTCTTTGAATGGCCTCGTTTTTCAACCGTTGTTGACGAGCCAACTCAGTAAATTGCTCCGGTTTCATTGGACTCGAGTTGCTAGTACCAATACCGGATCCAGGCAAGTTCACAGACGCTTTCTCTTGCTCGAGGTTTGCTACTCGAGCACTCACTCCTTTAACCTCGGCACTGATGCCTTGTATCGCAGCCAAGAGATCGGCTAACGACACCTTGGGCCCTTTCATTCGCTTCCATTCCCAGCCATGGTATCTGCACAAATCAAGGACAAAGAAAATGTTAAAGGTTAGAAATCACCTCACAAACTCCCTCACTTTGTTTGGGTAGCACTAACATCCACTCAATTTGTAGGTTTGGTCACTCAAGAACTTGTTACCAATGGCTTCCTCGGTTTGGTCAATTTTTCTAAGACTCTTCGAATTTGACAAGTCACACTCTCTCCTTCAGGAAGAGTGAATTGATTTCGACTTGATGGAATGGATGTTATTTAACTGCGCACGGGAGGTCAAAGAATTTTCTACATTATTTGGACTTGGTCACCCCATGCACGAGTACCTATAAGCTCAAACAAATTAGTACGATCTCGAGTAGAAGGATTTACTCTAGAGATCCACTAACGAGATGTAACGACCACTAAGAAAAAAAGATAACCTAGGAGAATTTACCCCTCGTTTCCTCCTTTGGAAACCTTGGACACGTAACCCTTGTAAGGACAAAAGTTGTCCTTCCTTAGTACGGATAAAGGTTTAACCTTATCCACTCCTCTTTCTTGCCGACAACTTTTCACCTGGGTTTTGGTAACAACACCTCACCCCTTTCTTCTTTAATGGAACAGTGAACTTAACACTTTCGATATACGGACACTTCAAACATAGTTCACAGTCCACTGACTCAACAAGATTCAGGTTGTTTCCTCCATTAAAACTTTCAAAGAACGAGAATAACTTCAGCTCAACAAGAAAGAGCAGTTCAGTTCCTTTTCTGTACATTGTTAACAAGTTAACAATTTTTCGGCGCACGGAAGGTGGTTAACGATTAAGCTTCGAAATTTTCAAGAAAACACACGACCCAAATAAAACAATAACCACCAGTTTCAATGTCAAAACTAACAAAACATAACTGGGGTTTCAATAAACACCACTACCACGTACGTTCAAAGACCTCGAGAAACCCTAGTCGTCAAACAGTGTATGACAGGTGCTCGTTCAAACCTCCAGACAATGATGAATCCAAATAAGTGGTTGTTTAATCAGAACAACAAAAAAATTAACCAAAATTTTTTGATTTTTTTTTTTTTTTTTGTAAAATAAGAACAACAACAAAGTAACAACAACAATAATACGAAAACATAAAACAAAGACACAAACGCACGAAGATAAAGATAAATGAACATGATTGAGGTTGTAAGAACAAGCCAAAACTGTGCTCTGATACCAAGATGGTGCAAGCTAATCTTGGAGAAGCTGAGCAACCAAAATGAACAGCAAAAAATAACAATGAACAAGATAGAAGCAAGACGGATCTTAGCTTTAATCGAATGAATCCGAGGAACTAGTCTCGGAGCCAAACTATTGGAATACAAAAGACACACCTATTGATAAGAACCAAACGAGCCAACCACAAGTCAAGAGTGTTGGAGGTGATTTGAAGCCGTTCCAGAAGAGCCAGGCTGAGGCACCCCGCCCAGACCAACCAGGCGCTCTGCACTAGAAAGCTAGCTGTCAGGTGCCCCTCCCAGCCTTGGGGCGCTCCGCCCAAACCACTGCAAAGTGGGGCGCTCTGCCCACTATCCAGGCGCCCCGCCTAGGCCTGCCCACTGCACATATTGTGAGGCGCTCCGCCTAAGCTTGTGCGCTCCGCCTGAAACGCTGAGTTGCGAGAAACTTAAGGGTGCTAAGACTATTTTGACCCTACATGGTCTTTTATCCTAAAGCCTAGTGTGTGGGCTATTTAATCATTTTACTTAGTGCCTAAAAACCTCTATAAATAGGTAGATAGCTTATTTTATTCCTTAGTCTATTTTTAATGATGAATTAATATTGTAAAGAGGGATCTCTTTGGGTTTATGAAAAACCAACCTTTGTTTGGGATTTGTGTGCTTCTAGTGGATTCTAGTTGGACAACGACCCCACCCCGACCATTCTAATTGCGAGTCCTTTGTCGTCTCGAGGGTAGTTGCCTAGCGTAGGTGTTCTTGACATTCTCTCGGGGTGTAACGAAACGAGTTCTCCGTTTCTACTTGAGACTATTGATCGAGTTACGTCTCGTTCTCTATCTTTTACTTTTTCCGCATTTGATTCTTATCAGTTTGGTATCAGAGCAAGGCTCGGGTTTTATTTTTACGAACCCCCGACCCTTGATTCTTCGTGCCTATGTTAAATTCTTTAGATTTTTTGTTGTTGAAGTTATTGAAAGAAGAAAAATACAAAAAAATAAAAAAGTGAAAAAAATACAAAAATTGGTGTAACTTTTTGGTGTGTTCGATTCGTGTTATGGGTGTTATAGATTCTTGATCCTTGTCGAAAACCTGACGTTTGGGTACCACAATCTTGTGGATTGAATTGATTTGAAAATTTGAAACCCCAAATTGTTAAACCCTCCGAAAACCCTTTGTTCTTGATGAATTTGGTTGATTCTTGGGTTGTGTGATTGTGGGGTTTGGAATTGATTTCAGGGGATTGTTCTTCTTCGAGGAACAAACAAATTGAAACAAATTTTGGGTGATTCGGAGTTCGGTAACATCGATTTTGAAGAATCAAAACCCACCTTTGGACCCTTGTTGAAAAACCCTTGTTCAAACTTTGATTGAAGATTGTTCTTGATTTGTTGGGTGTTTTGATGTGAAATCTATTGGGGTTTGAAGGTTGTATCGATATTCAACTTTGGGTACCTTGAATTTGTGCAAAGAACGTTGAAATCGGACCCAAAATTAGCTTGGAATTGAAGAAATCGGAGTGGGAGAAGCAGGGGGTTCACCCAGTAGGCGCTCTGCCCTACCTTGGGCGCCACGCCTGACCCCCCCCCCCCCAACTGATTGTTTGGGCAGGCGCTCCGCCTCACTGAGGGCGCTCCGCCCACCCACTAGGCGCTCCGCCCAGGCCCTGAAGGTGTTGAATTGGTAGTTTTTCCTAGGTTTTCCTATTTATTTGTTGCTTAACCTCTAATTAGTGCTTATCTAAGTAATTTTTCTACTTAATTAGCACTAATCCTTCATTGCTATTAGGTTATTCGTGCCTTAGTTGGAGAGTAGAACTCCAAGAAGATCCATAGAATCCTTTGACTCAAGTCCTTACTTTAAAGTGCTTATCGTACATCGAGTCACGTTAACTCCACTCACCCCGGAGTACACTTGACTTGTGAGTTGATTGATTGAGTTGAGAATTGTTGTCCAACTACTTGAAGCCTTTAGGACTCAAGTCCGAGTGAAATATCCACCACCACTAAACGAGTGAACCGAGTGCTATACACGTGAGGGTGTGTGTGAGGTGATTTCACTAACGTTTGCAATTCTTGTAGGTACAATGGCTAACGAAAGTCAAGATTTTATCAAGGATGCCTTGGCTAATCTTCTTGCCAAGGTGGATATCATGGGCCAAAAGATTGAAAATCTTGAGAAGGTGACCACAAGTGTCCAAGTTGAGGCCATTGAGAGGAGGACCCTGAGTGTCCAAATTGAATCTGGAGAAGGCACAAGTCATAGCACTCCTATGACTCCCGGACACTATACCGAGGTAACCAAGAGGTATGAACAAAAGAAAATTGAAGCTCTTCAATAGTGTATGTTTGGCAATCCCCACAACTTGGGCAATCTCCAAGGAAATGATCCATTTCGAAGACCCGTTAGATTTATTCCACCTCTTGAGCAAGTTGTTGAGGCTCAAGAAGAGGAGGAGGCCGAGTATGGTGATGAAGCCTATGGGTATGATGCTACTTATCAACCTAGAAGGAAAATGAATTGGGGTCGAACTGTGGATAGGGGTAGAGGCCGAGGTCGAGGGCCACCCATGGGATATTTGGAGGGAATGTTAGGAGAGATTATGGTGTGTATGGTGACCCTTATGGAGGCCAACCGGAGCCTTACCATTGAGGTCGTGATCTTAACAATCTCAATAGTGTGAAGCTTAATCTTGCAATCTTTAAGGGAACTTGTGATCTGGAGGCATACATGGAATGGGTACTACTCATAGAGAGGGTGTTTGACACAAATGAGATGACCGATGAGAAGAAAGGTACTAATCCTATTTCATCCTTTGACTCTTATGCTTCTACTTGGTGGGAGTCCATAAAGAGGACAAGGAGAGGAGCGGTTGTGCATGTGAATGTGACTTGGAATGAGTTGAAGGACCTCATGAATACCAAGTATGTGACTCCTAGGTATCGTCAAGAGCAACTCAAGAAGCTTTATGATTTAAAGCAAGGAGTCAAGACGGTTCATGAGTACTATGATGAGTTTGAGAAGATCCGGATGGCATTGGATATGGAGACCGAGAGTGAATAACAAGCCATGATCCGTTTCAAGAATGGCTTGAGCTATGGTATAGCTTCTCAATTGAGGTTGCATTCTTATCCTTCACTCCAAGATCTATTGGAAGCCGCAATTGAAGCCGAGCAATGGCTTAATGGAGAAAAGTCCAACCGTTACAAGAGTAGCAATCCTACTCCGGGGAGCCAACCAAAGGAGTGGATTACTCCAAATGCAAACTTCTCAAGTGCAAGTGGTGCAAGTGCTAGTAAAGAAATGAAGAGAACATATGAGAAGTCTACACCATCATTGGGAGGTAATTCTAAAACCCACTTGAGCAATACTACTTCTACTTCTACTCAATGCTATAAGTGTAAAGGGTATGGACATGTTGCTAAAGATTTCCTACAAAAAGAACCATGGTTGTGGTAGAAAATTTGGTGTATGAGCAAGATAGTGAGCCCGAAAATGAGGAGGATGAGGAGATTGCTTGTGAGGAGGGTATTGAGGAAGGAGATGATCCTCAAATGTTCTTTGTGGTTAGGAGGAGTTTGAGTACCATTCTCATGGAAGAGGAGGTGGAGAATGATCAAAGGGAAAACCTCTTTCATGCTAGATGCCGAGTCATGGGTGTAGTTTGCTCCATGATTATTGACTCGGGAAGTTGTGCCAACATAGTGGGCCAAACATTGATTTCCCAATTGAAGTTACCCACCTTGAAACATCCCAACCCATATCGATTACAATGGCTAAGTGAGTGTGGGGAGTTGAAGGTGGTGGAGCAAGCATTGATTGAGTTTGGCATGGGAAGCTATAAAGACCAAATCTTGTTTGATGTTGTCCCGATGCAAGCATGCCATCTCTTATTTGGGAGACCATGGCAACATGATAGATGTGTGGTGCACGATGGCCAGACCAATTCATATACGGTCGAGAATGATGGGAGGAAGTATGTGCTTAAAGCTTTGACTCCAAGGCAAGTAAGGGAAGACAATAAGCGAATGACGGAGTTGAGGGAAGCGGCTAAAGCAAAGTCACCCATTGTACTTGAACCCGAGCCAAACAATCTTGTTGTCATGCCATTGCATGATGAAAATGGGAGTCGCTCCACTTCAAATGAGAGAGAAAAGATATAGAGAAGTGAGGGAGTGACCGGTGACGATCTAAGAGAGGAAAAAGGAGAGGAATTGAGGAGTGATGCGAGTGGATTGTCACCACAAACTACACTTGACCATGAGGTAAAATTGAGAGAGAAGAGAGGTGAGGAAAGAAAAATTGAGAGTGAGAGCATCCATTGTTCTAACAATTCATCTTCTACTTTTCCTTGTGTAAGCTCTTGTGTAGGTACAAATGAAGACAAGCCATTGGAGCCTCAACCATGTGCTTGGAAGGAAAGACAAGAGGAGGAAAATTCTCAATGTGAGCTTCATGAAGAAGGAGTCGCACATGACACTTCACGCCTTGTGAGTGATCAAGGGAGAACTACAAATGTAAGTATTGCTCCACCTTTTCATGAATCTACTAGCTATTTGTCTTGTGATGACTCAACACTAGTTGGTGCTTGTGTTGCATCTAGTGAATATGCCACTAGTGAAGAGTCTAAAAGTCAACCTATGTGTGCTTGTGTGACATTAGTTGAGAGCCTTGCTATGCCACATCATGATGTGAGCTCATTGTTCGATGAATCTCTCACTAGTGTAGGCTTGATAGTTGACAATGAATGTGACCTTTGCTATGACACACCGCCAATCTTTGATAAAGGGGAAGATGAGATAGTTGATCGTACCCTTGTTGATATGCTTCTATTTGGTGGGTCTATGTGTTGTGTTGAGGATGATAGTGACATTGAGGAGTCCAAATTACATGAATTGGACAAAGTTGTCTATGATGACTCCTCAAGTGAACCTAGTCTTGATAACTTGTCTATGCTTGATCATGATGTTGAGATGCATGTTTTTACTAATCCCTTGTTTGAAGGCATTCTCATTAATGGTAAGGACTTGTATCGGACTAGGGTGGTTAGTCAAATGGAACCCCCATGGTGTGAAAGGTTTGACCCCTTAGGCAACCCCTTGTGTGAGAATTTGAATGAGGTATATGATTCTTTGAGTGACCCTACTATTGCTTGTTTGGGTTATGATGAAGAAGAGACCATTATCAATACCTTTCTTGATAGTGTGTCTTTTAAAAAGGGTTGCTTAGGTGATGAAATTGGAGGTGAAAAGGAATCCCTTGGTGTGAGTAGGTATGCTTTAAAGAAGGGGAGTGAAGTACTTGATGTTACTTGCATGATGGGTTATTTGACTCACTCCAGTCCACGTATTGATCACACTTTGAGGAGGGATTGGTTTGTTGATCTTGAGCTTAAAGTTTAAGGGGATTTTGATAGCTTGGTCTTGCATTTTCCATGTCCCCATGACCTACTTGCTCATTATTGTGATGAGTGCATGTTGATCTTTAACCAAGTACTTATTGTTCTCTTTGGAGACTTGATAATTTTTCTTAACATTGATGCTTGGTTATATCACAAGAGTGTGTTTTCTACACTTCTTGCACTAACCTACCTTCAAGGTAGGAAATCCTGTGTTTGCTTGTGTTTGCTTGTAGGTTCTAAGCTCCAAGTTAACGCAAAGGAGATCTTGGAAGAAACCTATGTCAAAGTGACGATCAAGGGTTGCAAAGGAGGAGAGCTTTGGGCACCACGAAGAGATGATTGCATGGACGTGAATGCAATGATTTCGAGGACAAAATCTTCTCAAGAAGGGGAGGATGATAAGAACCAAACGAGCCAAGACACCTTTCCAACATATATCAATCTTGGAAAAACCACAAGTCAAGAGTGTTGGAGGTGATTTGAAGCTGTTCCGGAAGAGCCAGGCTAAGGCGCCTCGCCCAGACCAACCAGGCGCTCCGCCCTGGAAAGCTAGCTATCAGGCGCCCCTCCCAGCCTTAGAGCGCTCCGCCCAAACCACTGAGTTGCGAGAAACTTAAGGGTGTTAAGACTATTTTGACCCTACGTGGTCTTTTATCCTAAAGCCTAGTGAGTGGGCTATTTAGTCATTTTACTTAGTGCCTGTAAACCTCTATAAATAGGTAGATAGCTTATTTTATTACTTAATCTATTTTGAATGATGAATTCACATTGTAAAGAGGGATCTCTTTGGGTTTATGAAAAACAAACCTTTGTTTGGGATTTGTGTGCTTCTAGTGGATTCTAGTTGGACAACGACCCCGCCCTGACCATTCTACTTGCGAGTCCTTTGTCGTCTCGAGGTTAGTTGCCTAGCGTAGGTGTTCTTGACATTCTCTCAGGGTGTAACGGAACGAGTTCTCCGTTGCTACTTGAGACTATTGATCGAGTTACGTCTCGTTCTCTATCTTTTACTTTTTCTGCGTTTGATTCTTATCACCTATAATAGAAACAATCCTCAAGAAGACATTCATGCTTCTTGCAAACTGAATGATCGAAGAAGAAATTGTTCAAACGGGTTCCACTGATTGATCTTAGTTCTTTTCACATCCCACGTCGGGGTTTGGCTCACAACGGAGACACAAATATCATATAGCTAAACTCAAAATCCATTAACAACTTGATTTTCCAAAATGAACTAGACTAAGGGGTTTATATAGACATCCCCAGGGGTAAACTAGTAAAACGGTCACAGATGACCAATCAAACAAGCCACGTAGGGCTGAATAACTAAATGTTCCGGCGCTTCTTGTGATCGGTCGCTCTTTAGCCTCGAACACATGAAATCGGATGCTCTTTTGCCTCGGGCACAGTTGAGCCCTTCAGTCGCTCATCGATCGGTGTCAATGATCAACAATCGGTCACTTCCATTACTGGGCTCGAGCTTGCAGATGTAGCCTTCGTATCTTGAGCTCGGCTACACAGCTTCTGAACGATCGCTTTCTCCCGACCAGTCCAGCTGGATGTGAACATCATGCAAAAGTTTGGGCTTGGCTTCACATCACTGGCCTCGATAGGTTGAATAGTTGATCAGCACGGATTCAGGCTGCATCAATTTGAATGGTGCAACCTTGAATTACTCTACGTATGACAAGGAGTTGTATGCCCTAATGAGAGCTCTAGCTCATTGAAAACAATATCTTTGGCCTAGGAAATTTGTGATTGAGAGTGATCACGAGTCACTAAAACATCTTAGAGGCCAAGAGAAGTTGAACAAGAGGCATGCCAAGTGGGTAGAGTTTATTGAGAGTTTTCCCTATGTCATTCATTACAAGAAGGGAAAGGACAATGTTGTAGCCGATGCACTTTCTAGGAAGTTTCCTCTAGCTACAACTCTTGTTTCTAGGTGATGCAGGGCAAATCAAGCTAAGACGCCAACTCTCAAGGACCAAGCTTGAAGGATGCAAGAAAGAGGAGACCAAGAGCTTTGGAGAAGAGTTGAAGGCACATCCCAAAGATTCGACGAAGGGTGAAGCATTGAAGGCCAATGAAGAGCTTCCCAAGACCATTTTAAGCCGCTTCAAGAAGCTACAGGATGAGGCGGACCACCTACTAGAAGGGGCGGACCGCCTAGTTGAAGCCATGCTCTCAAGATCTTGAGGAGGCGGACCGCCCACTCTGGGAGGCGGACCGCCCACTCTCTTGTGCTACTCCTTCAACTTATGTAGAGGCGGGACACCTAGTATGATGGGCGGACTGCCCACTTCTGTTAATTCTTGACGGGAATTTTATTTAGTTTGATATGTAATTACAACTATAACCTCCGGGGCTTATGTCATTCTAACCCACTTTAGGGGTACTTTAGACTTTATATTTTGTTTAGAGGGAACCTATAAAACGACTCCTTAGGCATTCATTTCACTTAGCTAAATTTTGAACAATGAAGGACAAATTGAGACTTGGTCTCTTGATTGAATGAAACCTTTTACCTTTGGCTTGAATCAATTGGTAGCACTAATTAAATCTCATTCCAAACCCGACCAGTCTATTTGCAAGACACGAGTGCATCTTGAGGACTGTCCGTATAGTATAGGCTATTCTTGACACGATTCGGGGCTGTTACGAGACGCGTTCCTCGGAGCTACCTCGAAGGGAGTTTAAGACTCGTCTTGCTCCTATCTTATTTTATCGCTTCCGTATTTATCCCATATCGTCTTGGTATCAGAGCAAGGCTTGGCATTTGTTTCTACAAACCCTCGATCCTTGTTCATCGTGCCTACGTTAGTTTCTTTTTATTTTCTTGTTATTGTTGTTGAAAAAGAAGAAAATACAAAAAAAAAAATATTGAAAAAGTTGAAAAACACCAAAAATTTGCTAGTGTTTCTTTGATTGATTGACCCATTGATTGATTGATATTGGGGTTTGTTCTCTATCAAAAACCCGTCGATATGGTACCAATATCTTGTTATTTGAAGTTGTGAAATAAGATTTGATGATTTGAAACCCTTGTTCTTGAAAACCCTTGTTATGAACTTGATGAACATTGAAATTTGATTATTGTTAATTGGGTGTTGATATAAATCATTGGGGTTTGATTATAGTAGTTGAAAACACAATGGGGTACATTTGAATTGGGAAAACACCTTCAAAATAATGGAAATTGGGTGCCAAAACACCAACAACACGATTTTTGAATACAGTAGGCGGACCACCCACTCTGGGAGGCGGACCACCCTTTTTTGTGACAATTCTATGGATTTGAGGTGGGCGGACCGCCCACTTGTAGAGGCGGTGTGCCTGGTCCTGAAGGCTGTCCGGGTAGTTAAAATTCATAGGTTTTCGTGTTTTATTTGATTGTATTGCTTCCGGCTAGTACTATTAGAGTACATTCCTACTCGATTAGTACTAGTTATTTGAGCCTTTAGGATAATCGTGCTTAGTGGAGAGTAGAGCTCAGATAAGACTCGTAGAACCGTTTGTTTCAAGTCCGCACTTAAAGAGCTTAGCGTCCATCGAGTCTCATTAATTCCACTCGTCCCGAAGAGTACTTGTCTTGTGGATTGCTTGGTTGTTGATTATGAACATGGTTCAACTACGTGATATCTTTGGTTCGAGCTTGAGTGATAAATCCCCCACCACTAAATGAGTGTACCCGAGTGACATTCGAGTGAGGTGTGTGTGTGAGGTTGTTTCACTAACCGCTTGTTTGTTTTGTAGGTACCATGGCTAGTGAAGGTGATGATACCGTTAAGAGTGCCTTGGCTACTATCATGGCCAAGATAGAAGCCATGAGTTTGAGGCTTGAAAATCTTGAAAAGAGGGACCCCGAGTGTCCAACTTGAAGCCGGTGAGGGTACAAGTGACTCAACCATTACCCCGAAACAATTTGCTGAATTGGTCAAGCAACAAAAGCTAAAGGGTGATCTTGCTCGTAGGGAGCATGTGTTGGGCATTGTTCAACAAGTGGGCAATACCGAACACTTGGTCAATCCCCAAGGAAATGTTCCACTCCCTAGACCCCATAGGAATGTTACACCTCTTGAGAAAATTAATGAAGCTCAAGAAGGGGAGGAACCCAGAGATGATGATAATGACTTTGAAGCTCCCTATCCTAATAGGAGAGCTATGAATGGAGGCCGGGAAATGAATAGAGGTAGACGCCGAGGTCAAGGGCCACCCATGGAGTATGGTGGGAGGAATATGAGAAGGGATTATGATGCTTATGGTGACAACTTTTGGGGCCAACTGGAGCCTTACCGAGGGGTCGTGACAACAATAATCTCAATAGTGTAAAGCTCACTATTCCTACATTCAAGAGGGCTAGTGATCCAGCTGAGTATATTGAGTGGAAGTTGGCCATGGAAATAATGTTTGATATAAATGACATGGCCGAGGAGAAGAAATCCAAATATGCTATATCTTCCTTTGAATCTTTTGCTTCAACTTGGTGGGACTTAGCCAAGAGGTCAAGGAGAAGGAACGCTTTGCCCATGAACCTCACTTGGGATGAATTAAAATGTGTGATGGATGAAAAGTATGCAACTCAAAATTATCGTCATGATCAACTCAAACGGCTTTATGAGTTTAAGCAAGGTTCCCACACGATTGATTAGTACTACAATGAATTTGAGCAAATCTGAATGGCCTTAGACATGGATGCGGAGGAAGACGAACAAGTCGTCATTCGATTCAACAATTGTTTGAACCGAGAGGTAGCCTCTCAGTTGAGGTTTCACAAGTTTGATTCTCATCATGAACTCTTTGATGCCGCAGTTGAAGCCGAGAAGTGGCTCAAAGAAGAGAAGTCCAACCACTACAAGAATACTACTTCTACTCCCATGAGTAAACCAAAGGAATGGAAGATCCCAAACAAAAGTGGTGCAAGTGCAAGCCGAGATGTAAAGAAGACCTATGAGAGGCCAACATCGAATGTGGGAGGTAACTCTAAAACTTCTTTGAACACCCTTACTTCTTCGTCTACTCATTGCTATAAGTGTAAATGATATGGCCACTTTGCAAGAGATTGTCCTACCCGAAAGACCATGGTTGTTATGCATGATGGGTTGGTGTATGAGCAAGAAAGTGAGCCCGAAAATGAGGAGAATGATGTAGTTGCTTGTGAAGAGGATACGACAGAGGGTGATGATCCTAAATTATTTCTTGAGGTTAGGAGGAGTTTGAGCACCATATTCATGGAAGAGGAGGTAGAAAATATGCACAGAGATAACCTCTTTCATGCTAGTTGGGTGTGATGGGGCAAGTGTGTTCAATGGTAATTGATTCGGGAAGTTGTGCTAACATAGTGAGTCAAACCTTTATTTTCCAATTGAAATTGCCCACTCTAAAGCATCCAAGTCCATACTATATACAATAGTTAAGTGAGTATGGGGAGTTGAAAGTGGTGAAACAAGTGTTGATAGAATTCAACATTTGTAACTGTAGTGACAAAATCATGTTTGATGTGGTCCCGATGCAAGCTTGCAACCTTTTATTTGGGACGCCATGCCAATATGATAGATGTATGCTACATATTGGCCGAACAACCTCCTATATGGTCATGCAAGAGGGAAAGAAATATGTGCTCAAGCCTTTGACGCTGTGATGCAATATAAATTTGCCTAAATGACAACCATCAAGAACCAAGCTTGAGAGGACAAGAAATACAAGTCAAGGGCTCCGGAGGCAGCTTGAAGATCATGCATTGGAGTGCCATGGAAGGAGGACCATTTAGGCGACAAAGGAGAGGCTCGGGAGACACATTTTGAGCCATTTCAAGAACTCCCAGGAAGGGGCGGAGCGCCTCTTTTGAAGGGCGGACCGCCTACATTGTGAAAACCTCTCTGAAGTTGCAAGGGGCGGACTGCCCCTGTGTTTGGGCAGACCGCCTAATCCCAGTAGGTGAGGCGCCTGTTTCCCCTATTCAGCATCAGGAGAGGCCCTTCTTTTGCTAGGCGGAGCGCCTATTCCCGGGCTATTTGAAGACTTATTTTTGTAGTATAATTCCTATTTTGGCCCTAAGTGCTTCTATTGTACTAACTTGTCTTATGGGCATTTAGTCATTTCACAATTGTGAAATGGAAAAATATATAAGCTTCCCTTAGTCTTCCATTTCATTAGTTAGCCATTATAGAAGATAGAATTGAGAGAGAACATTGAAGGGGTCGAGCCCTTCGAGTCCGAAGCTTGAAATTTCGTATATGACTTTACTTGGAACCTATGGAGATCGAACCTTAGTTTGAATCCATTGTAAGGTTCAAGTTTCCCTTTCACCCTTTCGAATTTAATCAACGTATGTGAGTTGAATTCGATTCTTTCTTCTAAAATCATGCCTTCCTAGTCTTGATTTCTTGTTATCTCGTTTTACTTGCTTCCGTGTATCGTGTGTTTTAGCTTCTGCATTTTAGATTGCATAAATTGGTATCAGAGCAAGGCTCAAGTTATGTTCTTACAAACCCCCCTTCCTTGTTCATTGTATTAGTTTATTGTTGATCTTATTGTTGTTCTTGAAGAAAAGGAAGAAAAAAACAAAAAAATTCAAAAACTTGAAAATTACACAAAAATTGTTGGAACTTGTTGGATTGGAACACCCATACATTGAAAATCATTGGGGTTTATTCCATTTGTGATTCTCATTCTTTTGATACCAAAATTTCATGATTTGGTGATGTATTTCAATATTTGAAGAATTCAAATCCCCAAAAATTTCAAAAACCCTAGAACTTTGCTCAAAAATCAAAATTGATTTGTTGTTGGTTGATTGGGGTTAAAACCTATTGGGGATTGTTTAGAATCATCATATACATCTTTGTGTATCAATAGAATTGAAAAACAACCCGAAAACGTTAAAAGTTGAGTGCAAAACGAGACAAAAACACGTTTAGCAAAGCTGCAGGAAGCAGTAGTAGGCAGACCGCCCACTGTTGGAGGCGGACCGCCCACTGTGGGAGGCGGACCGCCCACTCTGGTTGCTGTTCTCTGGATCTCTTCTGGGCAGACCACCTAATGCAGCCCGAAGTGCTGATCAAGTGCTTGATAATCCACCAAAGTTAATGAATGATCCACCGAGGCCAACAATACGAAGCCAAGCCAAATTGCTACATGATGTGCACATTCAGTTGGCTTGGTCGGGAAGAATCATGTGTTTGGATGAAGAAGGGAAAAGTGCTAAAGCCGAAGGCTACATCCTCAAATTTGAGCCCGAGGACTAAGCGAATACCAACCCTTGGCGCTGAGCAGCACAGAGCCGAATACAATAAATTGTGTTCGAAGTAAAGCGAGCGCCCGATGATAAATGTGTTCGAGCAAGCAACGAAGCATCGATGTCAAGGCTGCCGAACACTCACAAAATCTGCTCGAGCAAGAAACCGAGCATTGAAGTCAAGGGTACCGAACACTCATTATTTTAGCCCTGCGTGGCTTGCTTTTCTTGGTCACTTGTGACCATTTTACTATTTTACCCTTAGTATTTTCTATATAAACCTTGTTCCATTTAATTGTAAGTAGCTAGATTTTGGATATAGAATATTGAATGAGAACTGCCTTGGGCATTTACTCTTTTAGTCTCAGATGTGAGCAAACCCTATGGGGTTTTCGGAACTTGTGGCTTTTGGTGAATCCGATTGAACAATTTCTCTTTGATCATTCAGTTTGCAAGAGGTATTGTTCTCTTGAGGATTCTTGTATAGTTTAGGTGCTCTTTCTTTCTACTTGAATCGTACCGAGACCAGTTCCTCGGTTCCGTTCAAGCAAGTAAAGTTGTGTCAAACTTTTATCTTTACTTTCCGCTGTTGATTCGGTTGCTTGGCTTCATCCTCGGATTTAGCTTGCACCAGCTTGGTATCAGAGCACGGTTTGGGCTTGTTTCTACAACCCCAAATCTTGTTCGATGTTATCTTTAATATTCATGCGTTTGTGTCTTTATTTTCCATTCGCGTTCCTATTATTGTTCTTGTTACTGTTGGACTTTGTTGTTGGTGTTGTTAATTTACAAAAAAAAAAAAAAGTAAAAGGAAGAAAATTCAAAAATTTGTTGTTGGATTGATGTTTGAATTAAGCGGCCACTGACTTGAGTTCGCCACAGTTCGGTGATTCGTTTGAGTACCTGTCGTACGAGATCGACGACTAGGGTTTCTCAATGTTGTTTTTGGACTGTTTTGGACGTGGTACTGGTTGTTATCAAACCCCTGTTGAGTTTTGGTATTTACCGATGAAGACTGGTGGTTTTCTTTGATTTGGGTCGAGTCATTGAGCTAAAAATCGAAGTTTCTTTGTTTGAACCATTGTCCGTATGCCGGAAAATTGTTACATTGTAACAGTGTACGGATGAAGCAAGCAGTGTTAGCTCAAAACCTCTTGAAATTTTTTTCCTCCGAATTTTATTGTTACTGGAGTGAAAAGGCGACCCAAACTCTGTGTAAACCTTGGTCGGTGAACGAGTAGAAGTTTTGTCCATACACCAGAGAATGATTCACTGTTCCATTGAAGAAGAAAAGGGGTAAAGTTTCAAATAGAAAACCCCAGGTGAAATTTTGTCGGGTTAAAAAGGGAAATTGGATAAGGTAAAATCCTATCCGTACCAAGGAGGGACCACTTTTGTACGAACAAAAGTTGGCGTGTTCAAAGGATTCTGAAGGAGGAATCGAAGGGTAGAATCTCATAGGTTTTCACTTTTCTTGTGCTCGATATTTAACAACAGCGGATCTCTGGAGTAATCTCTTCTACTCGAGGTCGTACTATCGAATTTGAGCTTTTAGGAATTCGTGCGAGGGGTGACCGAAGTCCAAACTTTCGTAGAAAAATTCTTTGACTTCCCGAGCGCAGTAAAAACAACGTCAGTTCCATCAAGTCGAACATCACTTCACTCTTCCCGAAGAGTCAGTGACTATTGTCGAACTTGAAGGATCTTAAAGGACATTGGTCAATCCGGCGAAGCCACTACTAACAAGTTCCTCGAATGACTAAAACCGAACCCACAAACTTGAGTGGAGCCGAGCACCACCCATTAAAAGTGAGGGAGTGTTTGAGGTGATTTCTAACCTTTAACACTTGTTTTAGTCTTTGATTTGTGCAGGTGAAATGGCTGGAAATGGAGAGAAGGGCATTGCAGCGCCCGAGGTGTCGTTAGCCGATCTCATGGCTGTAATACAAGGCCTCAGCGCCGAAATAAAAGAAGTGAGTGCTCGAGTAGCTAACCTCGAGCAAGAGAGTGTGTCCGTGGCCTTACATGGGTCCGGTGCTGGAACGAGCAGCTCCACTCCTATGAAACTGGAGCAATTTGTTGAGCTCCTTCGACAACAACAGTTGAACGGCGAGGCTGATCCAAGTGAAGCTATGGGCAATCCCCGAGCTAATCAACACTTGGGCAATTTCCAAGTGCAACAACCTAACTTGGGCAATCCCCAAGCTTATTATCAAAACTTGGGCATTCCCCGAGTAGATAGATTACCACTTCCAATGGCCCGAAGACAACTTGGAGCCATTGATGATGAGGTCGATGGAGAAGAAATTCCCGAAGTTGAATATGAACCACCATTTGGTCAGCGAAGGCAGGTTCAACGAGGTCGTGGAAATTTTCGAGGTCGAGGCTGAGGCGCAAATGTTGATCGAAATATTGAGCATGAGGTTGATGACTATTATGATGAGTATCCAGAGCTGATCTGAGGTGCTCGTGTTTCGAACTTGAACAGTGTCAAGATCACTATTCCATCATTTAGAGGAACTAGTGATCCGTACGAGTATCTTGAATGGAAGCTTAAATTGGAGCGAATCTTCGAAACCAATGAGATGACCGAAGTGAAAAAAGTTACACATGCAATTGCTTCGTTCGAAGCGTATGCATCAACATGGTGGGACGCTGACAAAAGGTTGAGAAGAAGGAATGTTTATCCCGAAGTCACCACTTGGGCGCAGTTGAGAAGAGCAATGGACACTAAATATGTGAATGCCAAGTATCGGCAAAATCAACTTCAAAGGCTCTATGAGTTGAAACAAGGGTCCAAATTGGTTCAAGAGTATCTTGATGATTTCATGAAAATACGATTGAATCTTGATTTAGAAGAAGACGACGAGCAAGCCACCATCCTATTCAAAAATGGCTTGGCTCGAGAAGAGTTGATGCAATATAAATTGGCCTAAATGACAACCATCAAGAACCAAGCTTGAGAGCACAAGGAACGCAAGTCAAGGGCTCCGGATGCGACTTGAAGTTTATGCATCGGAGCACCAAGGAAGGAGGAGTGCACAGCACAGCAAGCTTCTAGGAGGAGCGCCCGGACTCTTCATGTTCCAGGCGGAGCGCCTGAATTCTAGGCGGAGCGCCCAGCTGAAGGGAAACCAAGGAGGAGCGCCCAGCTCCAGGCGGAGCGCCCGGCTTCAAGGCAATCCAGGCGGAGCGCCCAACGCTGAAGCCTTCTTGATTTTTGGAGTGAAGTTCCTATTTTACCCTTAAGTGGCTTGTATGTATTATTTCAATTTGGGGGCATTTTAGCCATTTCATATAGTCTTAGGAAAGACTATAAATAGGAACACTTAGCCATTTTCTTCATTAGCTTGACTTTGAAGATAGAAATTGAGAGAGAATTAGAAAGGACGAGCCTTCTAGTTCGAAGCGGATCGCTTCGTGAATCTTGTACGACTTGGAACCTATGGAGATTCATCACTAGTGTGAATTCCTTGTAAGGTTCGACTTTCACTTTCTCCCTTTGAATAATTAAATTCATGTTGTGAATCGTTTATCAAATTCTTTCTTCTATTTCTTGCCTTCCTCGTCTTGAATTTCTCGATATCTTTTAGACATCTCGTATCTTGTTTTATCGTGTTTAGCTTCCGCGTATTTTCCATTGCATCAAGTGTCATCTCAATTGAGGATGCATGTGTATCACTCGTTTGAAGATGTGTTCGAAGCTGCCATCGAAGCTGAGAAATAGGCGAAGGACGATAAAGCAATTCGGTACTGAGGAGTCACTACTTCAACTCCTTTGAACTGAAGTAAAGAATGGAAGAGCCCGAACCCAACAAGTGCTAACACTGTTCGAGATCCAAAGAAATCCTTCGAGTGGGGAGTGACCGTTAACCAGTCCAAAGACATGGGAGGTAAGACTCAACTCAATACTCACATTGCTTCTAAAATTCAATGTCATAAGTGTAGAGGTTATGGTCATATGAAAAGAGACTGTCCGACTCGGCATATCATGATAATGCTCGACGATGGAAACATCTATGAGAAAATGGAAGACTCCAAGGAGGAAGTAAGCAAGGAGACTGATCGAGCTGAATTCGAGAACGATGGATGTGAAATCACCGAGGATGAGCATCCCAAGGTTCTTTTAGTTGTTCGAAGGAACTTGAGTACCATGGTCATGGAAGACAAAAATGATAGCCAGAGGGAGAATCTCTTCCATGCCCGATGTCGAGTGAAGGGGAAGGTACGTTCGATGATAATTGATTAAGGCAGCTGTTCGAATGTAGTGAGCCAAACTTCGGTTTCACAAGTAGGACTGCCTACTTCTAAACATCCCCGACCTTACAAGCTCCAATGGTTGAACGAGTGTGGATAACTGAGAGTGGCGAAGCAAGTGGGGGCCTATCATGATGAGATGATATTTGATGTGGTCCCGATGCAAGCTTGTCATTTGCTTCTTGGGAGACCGTGGCAATTTGATCGATCTGTTATCAACAACGGTCGAACAAACACTTACACAGCTAAGCATGGAGGGTAGAGTTTTATACTCAAACCTTTGGCTCTAAAACAAGTCAGTGAGGATTATAAACAGATGAGAGAGCTGAAAGAAGCGGCCAAAGCTATGACTCTTGTCGGAGCGCCAATTGTGACCGAAGCCAAAACTCCACCACCCCGAGGTCAACAATATTTGTGCAATCATGCAACCGGGGGAGTACTTACGAGGCAACAACACCGGTCGAATGATGATTTTCCGCGTGCACAAGGGTATCTTTCTAAACTCTAATGATGATTTTTCTAACGATAACCCTTTGCCGATTGTTGTATAAAGTGTTTTGCAGGACTTCAGAGACATGTTTCCCGAAGATATGCCAGGTGGATTGCGTCTATTGAGAGGAATCGAGCGCCAAATTGACTTCATGCCGGGGTCTCAAATCCCCAACAAGCCTGCATACCGGTGTAATCCCGAAGACACCAAAGAGCTCCAAAGGCCGTTTGATGAGTAGCTAAACAAGGGCATTGTTCGAGAGAGCTTGAGTCCTTGCACCGTTTCTGTTATCCTTGTCCCAAAGAAAGATGGAACTTGGCGAATGTGTGTTGATAGCCGAGCAGTCAACAAAATCATGGTAAAATATCGCCATCTTATCCCTCGATTAGATGACATGCTAGACGAGTTAAGTGGTACTTCATGATTTTCAAAGATAGACCTCAGGTCCGGTTACCACCAAATTCGAATGAAACCCAGAGACAAGTGGAAAACCGCATGATGCAGGGAAAACGCAAAAAAAGATAAAAACGATAAAAAGCGAGACGAGGCTCAAACAAAGACCCAAGTAGCACCGAAAAACTTGTTTCGATACACCTCGGGTGGATGTCAAGGATCACCTACACTACGCAACTACCCTCGAGTTACACCCAGAACTCGCAAGTAGAATGATCGGGGCGGGGTCGTTGTCCAACTAGTATCCACTAGAAGTACACAAATCCCAAACATAGGTTGGTTTTCATAAACCCAAAGAGATCCACTCTTTACAAAATGCATTCATCATTCAAAATAAGCTAAGGAATGAAATAAGCTATCTAGCTATTTATAGAGGTTTTTAGGCACTAAGTAAAAGGTCTAGAATTCCCATAGTTAGGCTTTAAGCTTAAAAGACCACGTAGGGTCAAAATAGACATAACACACTAAAAATCCCGCATCACAGCAATTGGCGCGGAGCACCCCATTTTTGGGTAGAGCGCCCGCCAACCTTGGCAGTGGAGGGGGCTGGGCGGAGCGCCTGGCCCCTTAGCTTCCCGGGCGGGGTGCCTGGATGGCCTGGGCGGGGCGCCTGAGCTTGGTTCTTCCGGAACAGCTTCAATTCACCTCCAACGCTCTTGACTTCTAGTCCGTTGCTTCTTCCAAGCTTGATACATATTGGAAAGGTGTCTTGGCTTGATTTGCCCCGTATCATCCTCCCCTTCTTGAAGAGATTTCGTCCTCAAAGTGTGATCAACATGTGGAGTGGAGTGAGTCAAATAACCCAATCTACAAGCAATATTAAGTACTCCACTCCCCTTCTTTAGAACACACTTACTCACACCAAAGGGATCCTTGTCACCTCCCATTCCATCACCTAAGCAACCCTTCTCAAAGGACAAGCTATTAAGAAAGGTATTGATAATAGCTTCTTCTTCATCATAACCCAAACAAGCAATAGTAGGGTCACTCAAAGAGTCATTTACCTCACTCAAATTCTCACACAATGGGTTTCCTAAGGAGTCAAAACCTTCACACCATAGAGGTTCCATTTGACTAATCACCCTAGTCCGATACAAGTCTTTACCACTAATGAGGATGCCTTCAAACAATGGATTAGTAAAAACATGCATCTCAGCATCATGATCAAGCATAGACAAGTTATCAAGACTAGCTTCACTTGAAGAGTCATAATAGACAACTTTGTCCAATTCATGCAATGCAGATTCGTCGACTAAGGACAAAAGACATTCCTTCAGTTAAAGTGCTATGGCGAATGTTGAACCCCAAAAATTACCCTTTCTTTAAGAAAAGATAGGTTTCGGGTATATTTCAACAAAATGGGACTCCAAAGGGCTTTCTTTGGAGTCGCCACCTAATTTAGGAGAATTAGGAACCAATTAATTAAATAGTGCGTGCAAGCACTCCGTTTTAAGGAAAATAGTCTTTCCAGAGATTCTAAGTAAGAGGTTCAACTATTTCCGAAAGAAGGTTTTCATTTGAAAAAGCACTTTCGAAAATCCACAAAATGTGGTTAATCCTTCGGTTTTCACAAAATAGCTCTATAGATGCAAGTTTACACAATTTAGTTCAAAAACATTAAAATTAATGCTAAAATCTAAGATTGTAATAAATTACGCTTTAGATATGAATTTAAATATAATAATAATAATAATAATAATAATAATAATAATAATAATAATAATAATAATAATAATAATAATAATAATAATAATAATAATAATA
Source organism: Petunia x hybrida (assembly GCA_037355625.1). Lineage (NCBI taxonomy): Eukaryota > Viridiplantae > Streptophyta > Magnoliopsida > Solanales > Solanaceae > Petunia > Petunia x hybrida. Next base: position 11,898,430 of record JBBBVM010000162.1, read on the forward strand.
ATAATAATGTATTCGGGAAGAGGTAAGAAAATTAATTTAACATGGGGAAAATCTCAATTGAAGTTGCAATTTAAGGGATTTGAAACAAAGTTGCTACTTTTATTATTTTTTCGAATTTTATTGCACGCACTATTTAACTGAAAGGTACGAAATTCCTAGATAGGATGGAAATTCAAAAGAAATAAATATTCACAAAATAACTCAATAAATAAATAAACATTCATTCATAAATAGCAAATTATTCTATAATAATTATCTACGGGGAATTCCTATAGACATGCAATTTCTAAGGGATAGAGGGGAGAGAGAAGGTTTAGAAGAAGAACCCGGGAATTCAGAAAAACTCGCGGGAGCCTTGAATTTATTTAATTTTTATACATTTATGCCCATGAGTCTAAAACATCATACGACTCAACAAAGCATTTTTAAATTTCTATAGTCTTCACTTCTTGAATCTTGAGCCCGGACTCGACCCCAATGTGACTCCAATGCAATGGACTATCCCTATTTGAATTTTAACCAAACTCGCTCCCAAGTGAGTTTAGCCAACTCGTCCCAAATTGTTCATGCAAAGCAAATAAAGGAATAAGGATTAGCATGTATTAATGGAAAGAGTTCCAATAAGTAAATTCGCGGACAACAAAGAGGAAATCTTTAAAACAACGAGTCAAGCTAAACAAGCACCACATGAAAAAGGGTCTAATATAATCGACCTAACATACATGTGAATTATTCAACCAAAGGAAATGTCTGAAGTAGTCTTTTATAGACATGAATGAAACTAACTTCTTGGTCACTTAATGCCTATTTTAAGCTGCAATAAACTAGGACAAGGATCCATTCATGCTACCAAAATAATGTAATTAGCAGACTTGCATTCAATCACGAACTAAACCACTAATCCATCAAGTTCTTGGGTCATCTCAATGAAGGATGAGTCAATTAGATTTTTACAGCCAATAAACAATCCTAAGCGTAGCAGGTCTTAGAATAATCTATTTCATAATAACTAATATGCTGTTATCATGGGGAAACTAATACACATAAGAAAAGCTAGCGCACAGAGGGAGTGATTGCTTGCTGCACCTACCTGAGCAAACTTGCTAACAGAACCACTCATAAGATGATTTAAACTTGATCTTACACTATAACTCATTAGCTAACCAAATCATGGGAGAAACACAACTTTGAAAGCCAAATAAAACCAGGCACCTTAACACTTTTGAATGCAACAATCCATATCATCTAGAACTAACTAAGAAAAACTGCATTTTAAGGTAAAACTTTGGCTTTGACTAGGCTTAGTTTAAAGGCATGATCTTAAAATCTTATCAAACAAAAGATCCAGCCTAATCTAGAAACCAAGAGAACCCCCTCTCACCTATTCACACAAGCAGACAAATACCAGAATTACCTCACTAACTCCAGACCTTGACACTGGCTGCACCCTTCTAAGAACAGAATAAACTGCTCTTGAACACCCCTGAACCAACCTTTAAAAGATCTACAGCTCCCTCATTCACACCTATCAGAATCAACTCTCACTCAACTTCTAGACCCCTCTAGACCTACCTATAATCCCACAAGACACCAACAAGACCTGTTATCATTCCCTACACTTCTTGCAATAAACTAATGAATATGAAATACCCTTTCTGGATTTGCAGCACCAATACTCAACCTCCTAGATAACTTTCAACCTCCTCACTGCCCAGAAAATAAAATTAGACCCCTGCACTGCTCAGACACCTTCAGATCCCTCTTGAACACCTCTTCACAACTTATTTCACATTCTTTAACAATTCAAAACTATTCAGACACCGGCATACATATACAGACATAAATAAACTGGAAAATAGCTTAGACTGGAAATAACTACACTCTTTCATGATGATTGATGGCTGAATTTGGAATCCTGCACTTAATTTCAAACCAGACATGCATAATACCAATCTTACAGCTAAATCTATTCCTAAGCATGGAACTAAAACATGAAACAGGATATAAGCCAGACCAGTGAACCTTTTATCTTGAACTTTGCTAACAGACAAGGTTTGATTTCCTTATATAAAGAATACACTTGAAATTATGCAACAATTCTAAGAAAAGTTTTCATTTTTTTGACAGACACCAAGCTCAAATATTTTGAGGATGACAACATAGTTTAACTAAGGAAAACTATTCATCTTCAGTTTTTCAAACACACACAGAGACACATTTGAAATCAGGATAAGCAAACAAGAGCTTTAATAAAATGAAGAAACAGACACTGAAAATAAAGTTGAGGGAAGGATTATTACCTTTTTGCGAGCAGTGAGCTAGGGCGAGGATCCGAAGGAAGCGCGACTCGAACAAAAGCGACGATTTGAATGAGGTTGACGGCTTAAAAGACGAAGCGACGACACAACCAAAATAAAACCAAAGCGACAAACTATACTTCGAACCAAACCCGAAACGGTGATGCAATATCCGAACTTTTAAAAAAATTTAGAGAATCTTTTTTGTATGTCACTCTCACCACGACCCTTTTCTTAGTTCACGGCTGCTTGTTTTCACTTTCTAGAGATCCCTCTCCACGGCTTGAAAAGACCTCATTAACGACTGCTCTCATGAACTCCTCCTCTCTCTATCCATGGCTGCTACCCCCTGAACCCCCTCTTCTTTGAATTTGCTCAATTACTTTTGACTTTTTTCAAAATTGATTTTAATTTTAAAATAATTATACTTTAAAATAATTATACTTTAATTATTTTACACAACCGGGACAAAATTGGGTGTCAACAGCTGCCCCTCTTTACCCGGAAAAGGATGAAAGAGTTTTCAGGGTAAAGAAGTTGACATAAAGCCAATTTTGTCACGATAAAGCCAAAGACTTTTGATTCCATGGACCAAAAGCCAAGGTTCATAGACATGGCCGAACTCCGGTTTCCGAGTTGCCTACATATCTCGGGCTGAAAGAGAATCAGGCCATATGTAGTTCGACGACACTTGGACACGAAAATTCGCACGATTGATAGAAAAGACGCACGAATAGGAAAGAAACCAAATTGACACCCTAATCCGAAATGAAAGATTAGGATAGACTTGCTTGTTCGAGTGCGATTCTTCAGATCCTCGTTGACGAGTCTAGCTCATATCAACGATTGCCCCAGTTCACTGCTAAGAAAGAGTTCCACGTTATGCTCCAAATGCTGCTGCGGTGCTGCTAATATCCTATAATAAACTCGACAAACGGTAAGTGCGTAACTGCAAATAAGGCTTAATAAATGGAGTAAGAAATAGATAATGAATAAAACTTGTAGATGTTGGTTGCAGAATCAATGATAGGCTTGTCTTCCAATCAACTTGTGAAGCAATCCGGCTTTGTGAGGTAAGATGACTTCGGGGCCGTTGGTAGACATGGTAAAGCCTAAAGCTTTGAATCATGAAGAGGCAATTCGAAAAGCAATCTTGGAATGGGCTCCAACTCAAAGTAAGTACACATCTGAAGGAATCTCATTATCCTGCCAGCCTTAACAAACTTATTAGCAATGTAAGGCTATGAAAATATGTATAGCAAATGTATAAACGCCTCAGGAGGCTACAAAATGTGCTCAAGAAAGTGTGCTAATATTAAACGTCTTCGAGACCATTAAAGATTACTCCTTAGAGGAATTTAAATAACTAACACCTTCGAGATGAAAGGAATACGCCTTTGAGGCAATAAAATTACGCCTTAGAGGCATTCAATAACTAACACATTCGAGGTGACATAAATACGCCTCCGGGGCAACAATATTTCGCCTTCGAGACATTCAAATAACTAAAACCTTTGAGGTGACACAAATACGCCTCCGGGGCAACAAAATTTCGCCTTAGAGGCATTCGAATAATTAACACCTTCGAGGTGACATAAATACGCCTCCGGGGCAACAAAATTTCGCCTTAGAGGCATTCAAATAACTAACACCTTCGAGGTGACATAAATACGCCTCCGGGGCAACAAAATTACGCCTTAGAGGCATTCAAATAACTAACACCTTCGAGGTGACATAAATACGCCTCCGGGGCAACAAAATTTCGCCTTCGAGGCATTCAAATAACTAACACCCTCGAGGTGATATAAATACGCCTCAGGGGCAACAAAATTAATGCCTTAGAGGCATTCAAATAACTAACACCTTCGAGGTGATATAAATACGCCTCAGGGGCAACAAAATTTCGCCTTAGAGTTATTAAAATAACTAACACCTTCGAGGTGATATAAATACGCCTCCGGGGCAACAAAATTTCGCCTTAGAGGCATTCAAATAACTAACACCTTCGAGGTGACATAAATACGCCTCCGGGGCAACAAAATTAATGCCTTAGAGGCATTCAAATAACTAACACCTTTGAGGTGATATAAATACGCCTCAGGGGCAACAAAATTTCGCCTTAGAGGCATTAAAATAACTAACACCTTCGAGGTGATATAAATACGCCTCCGGGGCAACAAAATTTCGCCTTAGAGGCATTCAAATAACTAACACCTTCGAGGTGACATAAATACGCCTCCGGGGCAACAAAATTAATGCCTTAGAGGCATTCAAATAACTAACACCTTCGAGGTGACATAAATACGCCTCCGGGGCAACAAAATTTCGCCTTAGAGGCATTAAAATAACTAACACCTTCGAGGTGATATAAATACGCCTCCGGGGCAACAAAATTTCGCCTTAGAGGCATTAAAATAACTAACACCTTCGAGGTGATATAAATACGCCTCCGGGGCAACAATATTTCGCCTTCGAGGCATTCAAATAAATAACACCTTCGAGGTGACATAAATACGCCTCCGGGGCAACAAAATTTCGCTTTTGAGGCATTCAAATAACTAACACCTTCGAGGTGACATAAATACGCCTTCGGGGCAACAAAATTTCGCCTTCGAGGCATTCAAATAACTAACACCTTCGAGGTGACACAAATACGCTTATCGAAAGCGTGAGAATGTGAATACGTTATACTCTCTGAACTCTTCCACAGAGGACAGGTCTTGATTATAAAACAAAGTGAACCCCTTAGGGTTGGCAATATCTGAAAATAAAGAAAAAATAGAACTTTAGCAAGTGTTCTCATGAAGTGAAGAGAAATGAACAAATATGCTTAACAAATTGCAAGAGTTATGGGAAATAGAAATGCCGCCTTTCGGCAAAGTGGAAAAGTGTCGAGTCATGAAGCACGAGCTTTATCTAAATATTATTGCAATCCAAGCGATGACTTGCTAAGATGTTTATCCTCCTTTGCGGATCTTAATGTCCCTGCTCTCAAAGAAAAATTGTTAGTTTTGGGAGGGAGGGGGGAGCGTTTGATTCATGCTGACTCGAGCCTTCATTCTTCAACCGCTTACTTCTTCTCCCTTTGTCTAGATTTGCGATCCGTCTTTTGAGACTTGACCAACAAACTCTTTGTCAAGCAATACGGCTTTTTGCAAAATCTGCCCCAGTTTCTATCTTCCATATCTTCAAAACATCTTGCAAAATTGCCCCAGTTGCTTGCCTTAGGGGAGACTGGAAATTTTAATATTATAGAGCCGAGCCCGTTAAGAGCGCCTACGTATCCCTCCACGGGAATCAGACCGTGCGTAGTTCTGCTTACATAAAGGTTTTTTTGGGGGAAAATATGGCAATCTAAGTGCGAAGCCGAATCCGAATTGGAATACCTACACATCTGCCCAGATGCATAGTTCGGAATTACATCATCAAAGATAAAAAAACCTAAAGTATTATATAATCTGATCGAGTCCGATGTGGATTGCTTACTTATCCTGTTGCCATTTCAGGAATCAGATCAAAAGTAGTTCAAAATTACATAAAAGAGGAAATAGGGAAATCCTACGCTAGTGTAACCGAGCTCTATCTGAGTTGCTTACGTATCCTGCCTTGGGAATCAGGTTACGCGTAGTTCGCATTACAATTAAAATTACATGAAATGAGAAAAACACTTGCTCGCGCCGCTTGTGAGCTATCTTGATTGTACTTGGATTGATAAATTTTGGTATTCTCCCATCTGGATTGATCCATCTTCGATTAAATCTTGGATCTTGTGTTTAAGAGCAACACATTCGTTAGTGTCGTGCTTGAAAAATTCTGCATGGTAAGCACAATATTTGGTTCCATCAACCCATTGTGGGGGAGGGTCAAATGTACCATTTCCTGATAGTGGTTCTAGTATTCCCACATCTTTTAATCTTTCATACAATTGAGCTTGTGGTTCACCTAAAGATGTGAATTTTCGACGCTGCTTCTTCTCATATTTGGGATGCGATCCTGATGGTTTAGACTGGCGAGCCACAGGTGGCTGATGTTGTTGAGGGTAATTGTATGCTTGCGGTTGTGAATAAGGGTGATAAGCGGTTGCTGCAAATTGATGGTAACTGGGTTGGGCATTATAGACTGGACATGGAGCGGGTGGATTTTTATGCTGACTTGGATAAGTTGGATATAGTGTGCTTCTATAAATAGATTGATTTGATGAGTTTCTGAAGGTTGGCTTCTTGTTTGGCCTTTGGTTGATATCAGCCATATCAATTCCAAATTCATCTTCCCTCTTTCTCTTCTCAAAATTGCCCATACCAGTCTGGATGGCTTGCGTAGTTGCCTTCATTGCGGCAAAACTTACAATTCGCCCTGTCTTAACCCCTTCTTCAACCATCTCTCCCATCACAAGAAGTTCAGAATAAGGTTTACCCATCATAGGAAGCAAGTGCATGTAATAAGAATCATCTTGAGCTCGGATGAAGTACTTTACCATGTCTTCCTCAGTCATTGGTGGTCGCACCCTTGCAGCCTGTTCACGCCATCTCAGTGCGTATTCCCTAAAGGTTTCTGTTGGTTTCTTCTTCAGATTGGACAAGGTTATAAGGTCAGGAGCCATCTCGACATTGTACTCAAAATGCTTTGTAAAATCACTGGCTATGTCATCAAACTCACGCCACTTGCTTATATCCTGCCTTGCAAACCATTCAGCGGCAATACCTTCCAGACTATGACTGAAGAAGGCCATCAGAAGTTCCTCTTTACCTCCCGCGACTCTCATTCGGTTGAGATATTTGGTCAAATGAACAAATGGGTCACTATGACCATCATACATATCAAATTTTGGCACCTTAAACCCGGGAGGAAGAGAAACATCAGGGTATAGATAAAGATTCCGGTAGGAGATGCTTTGACGTCCTCTAGACACTTGCAAATCCTTGATGGATTGCTGCATGATTTTCATCGTTTGGATTATCTCCTCTTGCTCAACTGTCTTTCCTTGCTTTTCTACTGTTATGGGCACTTCAATGGGTGCTTTGGATGTATCTTTGGCAGGTAAATATTGATAGTGAGGCAAGTTGTTGTGGTTAATGAATGCATTTGGGATGTTGTTAACTGGTGCAATGACACTGGAATTTAAAGGCGTGTTCGGATTGGCAGTTTCAACATTGGGGTTCAGAGTTGATAGCACGGCTGGCGCGTTTTGGTGGCTCGACCCTTTCATTCTGTCTAGTTCAGCTTGCATACACTCAATCTGCTTAGCCATTCTAGCAATTTGTTCATCAGGAACAACAACTGCTTGCTCATTAGAAGATGCAGGGATACCAGTCTGATTATCAGTCATTGCTTACTTCACTTTAGATTAGACACTTAACCAACTCGGGAGTCAACACGAATCAAACTCTCTCTCTCTTCGGGGAATAATCAAACAAAAGAAAAATTCAAAAGGTAAACTATGTTAGTTTGCGTGTCATTAACAACATTGCATACAATCACGTAGCGCGCGTCACGTAGCGCTTTGCATTTTACACAAGTTTGACATGTAGCAATCACAATTAGTTGAGCGTAGATAAAAATGCGGGCGCGTCCTACCCTGTAAGGTGCCTCTTTGTGTCAGAGGTGGGCCTAAGACGCCAAATTGGTGATAACGAAAAGTAGTCCAAGCCGGTTTTGCAATAATCGAATTTAGAGTAAGTGAAAATGATAGTAATAATAATTTCTCTTTCGTTATAACTTGATTTTGAGTACATCATTGTTACATCAAAAATAGAAACTGCCAGACATAATTTAAATACATCATTTTGGGTGCAATGAAAATATCAATAAATGCTATAACTACGCTGCATCAGGCTTGAGGAGGCAATGGAACTGAAGTGCGGGCCTGTTTCGATCAATCCTTGCTTGCACAATCGGTGTGATTTCTGACATCTGGTCCCAAATGTCGTTTACATCCAAAAACTTGCTTGAATCAAACATCGATCAAATGGATCGAACACCTTATCGTCCTTTCGACGTCTTTTGCCCCAACTTGTTATCTTCTTCCAAGTATCTTCACAATTTCAACTTGATGACTATTTGAAATACCCCTTGAATTCAAGCATCTCCTAGTCTACAAAATTAATAAAAGTATTCTAAATTTAATTAATTGCAAAACTTGGCTTGGACTGGAAGTTCCGTTATCACATAAACACATAATATGCAAATGTTGTTGGGTTTAAACCCGTCAACGAAAAAGGGCGGTTTTCTTAACTATGGAGGCGGTACCAAGGACCGGGTCCAATCTAAGGTTTATGCATGCATGTTCCTAACGGAAACTCTAGAGTGGGTTTACTAAACACAAGGCTGTTTTGAGTGGCAAGCGGTCACGCGGTAGTAAAACTATCCGCTCACCCCGCGGGTACGCGCACTCTTTCTTAAAGGGTTTTTTGTGAGTTGCGGGTGTATATGCATACACCTCGCGGATATAAGTAACCATGAAGAAGCTCCCAGAAGTGGGGGAAATATGAACGGAATGCCAGTTTTATATGTGCACAAATAAAGTGTAGTGACATGCTTTCAGTGACAAACAATTGCAAATAATCAAATTAACTAAACATGCTATTTTTGCAAATAATAAACAAATAAAGTTATCTTGTGAAAACCTTGCGGTTAGAACCTTAAGGTATCCCCAGCGGAGTCGCCAAGCTGTTGAACCCCAAAAATTACCCTTTCTTTAAGAAAAGATAGGTTTCGGGTATATTTCAACAAAATGGGACTCCAAAGGGCTTTCTTTGGAGTCGCCACCTAATTTAGGAGAATTAGGAACCAATTAATTAAATAGTGCGTGCAAGCACTCCGTTTTAAGGAAAATAGTCTTTCCAGAGATTCTAAGTAAGAGGTTCAACTATTTCCGAAAGAAGGTTTTCATTTGAAAAAGCACTTTCGAAAATCCACAAAATGTGGTTAATCCTTCGGTTTTCACAAAATAGCTCTATAGATGCAAGTTTACACAATTTAGTTCAAAAACATTAAAATTAATGCTAAAATCTAAGATTGTAATAAATTACGCTTTAGATATGAATTTAAATATAATAATAATAATAATAATAATAATAATAATAATAATAATAATAATAATAATAATAATAATAATAATAATAATAATAATAATAATAATGTATTCGGGAAGAGGTAAGAAAATTAATTTAACATGGGGAAAATCTCAATTGAAGTTGCAATTTAAGGGATTTGAAACAAAGTTGCTACTTTTATTATTTTTTCGAATTTTATTGCACGCACTATTTAACTGAAAGGTACGAAATTCCTAGATAGGATGGAAATTCAAAAGAAATAAATATTCACAAAATAACTCAATAAATAAATAAACATTCATTCATAAATAGCAAATTATTCTATAATAATTATCTACGGGGAATTCCTATAGACATGCAATTTCTAAGGGATAGAGGGGAGAGAGAAGGTTTAGAAGAAGAACCCGGGAATTCAGAAAAACTCGCGGGAGCCTTGAATTTATTTAATTTTTATACATTTATGCCCATGAGTCTAAAACATCATACGACTCAACAAAGCATTTTTAAATTTCTATAGTCTTCACTTCTTGAATCTTGAGCCCGGACTCGACCCCAATGTGACTCCAATGCAATGGACTATCCCTATTTGAATTTTAACCAAACTCGCTCCCAAGTGAGTTTAGCCAACTCGTCCCAAATTGTTCATGCAAAGCAAATAAAGGAATAAGGATTAGCATGTATTAATGGAAAGAGTTCCAATAAGTAAATTCGCGGACAACAAAGAGGAAATCTTTAAAACAACGAGTCAAGCTAAACAAGCACCACATGAAAAAGGGTCTAATATAATCGACCTAACATACATGTGAATTATTCAACCAAAGGAAATGTCTGAAGTAGTCTTTTATAGACATGAATGAAACTAACTTCTTGGTCACTTAATGCCTATTTTAAGCTGCAATAAACTAGGACAAGGATCCATTCATGCTACCAAAATAATGTAATTAGCAGACTTGCATTCAATCACGAACTAAACCACTAATCCATCAAGTTCTTGGGTCATCTCAATGAAGGATGAGTCAATTAGATTTTTACAGCCAATAAACAATCCTAAGCGTAGCAGGTCTTAGAATAATCTATTTCATAATAACTAATATGCTGTTATCATGGGGAAACTAATACACATAAGAAAAGCTAGCGCACAGAGGGAGTGATTGCTTGCTGCACCTACCTGAGCAAACTTGCTAACAGAACCACTCATAAGATGATTTAAACTTGATCTTACACTATAACTCATTAGCTAACCAAATCATGGGAGAAACACAACTTTGAAAGCCAAATAAAACCAGGCACCTTAACACTTTTGAATGCAACAATCCATATCATCTAGAACTAACTAAGAAAAACTGCATTTTAAGGTAAAACTTTGGCTTTGACTAGGCTTAGTTTAAAGGCATGATCTTAAAATCTTATCAAACAAAAGATCCAGCCTAATCTAGAAACCAAGAGAACCCCCTCTCACCTATTCACACAAGCAGACAAATACCAGAATTACCTCACTAACTCCAGACCTTGACACTGGCTGCACCCTTCTAAGAACAGAATAAACTGCTCTTGAACACCCCTGAACCAACCTTTAAAAGATCTACAGCTCCCTCATTCACACCTATCAGAATCAACTCTCACTCAACTTCTAGACCCCTCTAGACCTACCTATAATCCCACAAGACACCAACAAGAACTGTTATCATTCCCTACACTTCTTGCAATAAACTAATGAATATGAAATACCCTTTCTGGATTTGCAGCACCAATACTCAACCTCCTAGATAACTTTCAACCTCCTCACTGCCCAGAAAATAAAATTAGACCCCTGCACTGCTCAGACACCTTCAGATCCCTCTTGAACACCTCTTCACAACTTATTTCACATTCTTTAACAATTCAAAACTATTCAGACACCGGCATACATATACAGACATAAATAAACTGGAAAATAGCTTAGACTGGAAATAACTACACTCTTTCATGATGATTGATGGCTGAATTTGGAATCCTGCACTTAATTTCAAACCAGACATGCATAATACCAATCTTACAGCTAAATCTATTCCTAAGCATGGAACTAAAACATGAAACAGGATATAAGCCAGACCAGTGAACCTTTTATCTTGAACTTTGCTAACAGACAAGGTTTGATTTCCTTATATAAAGAATACACTTGAAATTATGCAACAATTCTAAGAAAAGTTTTCATTTTTTTGACAGACACCAAGCTCAAATATTTTGAGGATGACAACATAGTTTAACTAAGGAAAACTATTCATCTTCAGTTTTTCAAACACACACAGAGACACATTTGAAATCAGGATAAGCAAACAAGAGCTTTAATAAAATGAAGAAACAGACACTGAAAATAAAGTTGAGGGAAGGATTATTATCTTTTTGCGAGCAGTGAGCTAGGGCGAGGATCCGAAGGAAGCGCGACTCGAACAAAAGCGACGATTTGAATGAGGTTGACGGCTTAAAAGACGAAGCGACGACACAACCAAAATAAAACCAAAGCGACAAACTAAACTTCGAACCAAACCCGAAACAGTGATGCAATATCCGAACTTTTAAAAAAATTTAGAGAATCTTTTTTGTATGTCACTCTCACCACGACCCTTTTCTTAGTTCACGGCTGCTTGTTTTCACTTTCTAGAGATCCCTCTCCACGGCTTGAAAAGACCTCTTTAACGACTGCTCTGAACTCCTCCTCTCTCTATCCATGGCTGCTACCCCCTGAACCCCCTCTTCTTTGAATTTGCTCAATTACTTTTGACTTTTTTCAAAATTGATTTTAATTTTAAAATAATTATACTTTAAAAAAATTATACTTTAATTATTTTACACAACCGGGACAAAATTGGGTGACAACAGCGAAGCAATAACGTAGAGGAAATAACTTGGGAAGCTGAGAATGATATGAGAGACAAGCATCCACATCTCTTCACTACTTCAGGTATATAACAGATCCTTGTTTAATGCTTTTACATACTTCATTTCACATTTGAGGACAAATGTTCCTAAGGGGGGAAGATTGTTACACCTCGTATGTCCAAAGTGAGGTATATCGTTCTAATGACATGTTAAAAATGATTTTAGTGATCTTAAAGTAATAATTGGACCATATATGACTTTTATATGTTCAATATAAAGGTTGGGAAAAATTAGATTTAAGTTCCCGAAAAATCGACTAAGGATTTGCCTTTTAACGGAGCTTTTTCAGCAATTAATTCTGTGCATTATATGAGGTATTTTTGAGACATATGATATACCAAATTGAAGGCTTGGAGTGTAGTTTCCAAAACTTTTGACGGTTTGTTCATACAATAACTGGATAAAAAGATATGAGTATCAGAAGTCAGACCAGAAAAAAGGACATTAGCGCAAAAGAGGGCTAGAAATGAAATGTTTTTGTTATAAAAGAGAAATCCTTCATTTTCACAAAATTTTCCAGAAAACCTATGACATAAACAGACCTCTCTGGAGTTTGAATCCATTTATTTTTATTTTGAAGAAACAACATCAATTTTGACTCAAAACGGAAGACGGATTGCGTCAAAATGCTCTACGCGATTATGGTAACATTATGCTACCTTCAATTTCGTCTATAGTTTGAGTTTTAGAATTACTTTATAGCTAAGTAAAGTACCTAAATTCTATGTTTTAACTTGTTTAAGCTTTAGAAGGTGTGGAATTCAAAGGAAACAAAGTTTACAAGCTAGAAACATCAAAGGTATATAAGACTAAACCTTTCTTTTGGAAAGGCATGCATCTTTTAGGTTTTGAAGCATTTCTTAGTTATAAACTTGGTGTTTCTTGTGAGAAACTTGTATGGTACCAAGGAAACCGTGTATATACTTAATTTGGTACTAAAATCCAAGGTGAATGACGTCCAAATCAGCAAGACAAAACATTTCAAAATCTAAAAAATCTTTGGATAATTGTTAGTATATTGATCATAACTCCTTGTACAAAATTGATATTTATATTCTTTAAGAATCCCCAGAACCCTAAGACATATATCGAAAACTTTCGTGAAGACTATGAAGTCTATAACTTTGGAATACACTCTGAAAATTAGATTGAAAGTCAAGACAGTGGTGTTGTCCAGACATTCTATCTGCGGATTTGCTATGTCATCCAGTTTTCTCATCTTGTTATCCGTTTAACATGTTTATGTTATCAGTTTATCCGGGTATCCATTCCCGTTTATAGCATAGTACTGGTTCTGTCAGTATGTTACCTTGTCATCTTTTTGCATTGCATAATTCATATCAGCTAGGTTTATGCTTATTCCGTTCATCAGTTATATTCATGGTTAGCAGATTATCAGCAGGATTAGTGATGATCGACACTTAGTGCTGGTCATCCGTCGCGGCCCTAGGTTGGGTCGTGACACAAGCCTGCCTAGGCTTTGATTTTCCAACATGAGGGAAGGTTTTTTACCAACACTCAAATACCTGCAATCATACCTTTGGTATAGCTTTCAAAGCTATCCATACAAGCTTGCAAGAGAGAGGGTTAGAAGGAGGGTTTGGAACCCCCAAAACAGGTCATAAATACACACAAGAATACTTAACAGGTTATGCATAGAGGCAGGTTACAGTTAGAGGACAATCATAAGCTTTATTCAAGTATTAGGCAGTGTAAATCATGCGAGCATAAGCAGAGAAAGAGTATTCAGAAAGACTAGGCCTAAATAGGTTCAAGACATAAGCAATAGTGATTATAGTAGAGATATACCTTTTGAGTAGTAACAAAGAGCAAACAGAGCAAGTGCAAACAGTTTTAGATGTTTTTGCAGAACCAGAATCAAGAAGAAAAGAGAGCAGGAGCCTTCTCAGTAATCTTCAGTAATCTTTTAGGAGAAAGTGAGAGAAGTAATAGTATGTAGTACTCTGTATGTCTAAGTATCTGTATGCCAGTGTATTTGGTGTATTGAACTGTGTCTAGTAAAGAAAACAAGACTAGTTTATATAGGCAAAGGGGTGAGGTGTTCAAGTTCAAACGACAAGACACCTAAGGCAAGGGAATAAGGCTTCCTATAATTAAAGGGATTCAATTAGGTGGACTTCCCATGTATAGATAAATTAGGGTCCCAACATTTAAGGTGACAAAAATTTTAAATAAGTCAGATTCCCTCCCCCTTAAGCAATAACATAGCCAAGTTCAAAAGTCAGTATGTAAAAGTATCTCAAATTGATTTAGGATTAAAATTCAAATATATTAGCCTAACAGATTTTGATCAGGCTTTAATTGATACCCTATCAAGTACAAGAACAATGTCCTTTCTGGTTTTTAATCAAGAATTCCAATTGACTCAACTCAAAATCCCCTAATCGTGCTAAATCAGATCACCCCCTTTAACTTTAAGCACATCATCGTGGAGGTCATGTATTTCAACAGAATAGTAAGGAAGAACACAATGTAAAGCATGAACCAGCCACTTTACACTGGAAAAAGAAAATGACACTTCCTGATGGTGACGAATAAGAATCCCATCATCCTACCAACACTGATTTCCGAGGAGAGAAGTAAAATGACTTGACATAATAACACAAAGTGGCATAACAGGATGCCTAGCAGGCAATAGCAATACTCACCGTCAAATCTCTCATATTTAGATCAGATAAACTAACAGGGTCTCACAAATGCAAGGAATAAATCGTATCAGAAACTCACCCCACTACCGCAACCGATTCTTAATTACGGCAATATCCAAGGAAACCGTCGAAACAAGATAAGACACACCATTTCCAGATCGATCGGAAAGATAAATCTTACTTACAGATAAGGGAAGAAGAAACACACGGGTCTACTACATCGGATGCCTCAGCATCCTGCCAGACTAGCAGTTCATAGAACTGCCTCTGCAGCTGAGTCGAGCCACTACCCTGATAATTACTTCTTGAAGAACCACTACCACCATGCTCTCGACCTCTACTGGATGGTGGCATTTCTCTGATTGATTAAAATTTAAATGAAATTCCTGCGACTGTGCAGGTGCCTGAGGGCAAGAAGAAGGACAATTGTCTACTTGTTGGAGTAAGGAAAAACTCCTCAAAGGATAACCAGACTCATGACAGTGATAACACCCTTTCGACTAAAAATGGAAGCTGGAAAGATTGTTGATAGCTGTAAAGAAAAGACTGAATCTGATCTTGACGAGCTACTGGTGCACTCTAAGAATCACGTGACAGACACTGAGATAACCTGGAAGGTGACCTCCGAAAATAATAAGAACTTTTACCTCCAAATGAGGTACCATGGTTACCCACCAGGGCCGCGGGATCTCTTGCTCTCCCTCTCTAACTCTTCCCGCTCTAACTTATGGTATGCCTCGTACCTCCGAGCAATATCAACAACAACATCAAATGAAATCCCAACCTCAATCTCTCGAAAGGCTCATAGACTAGTTCTAATACATATTCAGCCATTCTATAGAATTCAATTCTCATATTCTGAAACACCACCAGGCTAACCGACAGGCTACCCTATCCAATCTACTCAAACTGGCAACATCTTTCATCTCGCTCGCTACTCGAAAGGAATTTTTCCACGAATCTAGAAGAAAAATCAAACCAAGTTAGCTAATAAGAGAGCGGCCCACTAATTCAAGGCTGGACCCTGAAACTGAAAAGCAGATAACCAACTGCCTGAATGATATGCTGACATCATTTTTTTTTTTTAAAAAAAAGAATCACGAGGTTTATCTGATGCATTGCTTAAGAATATCAGAAGGTTCAACTGCGTAAAATAATGCAACCTCTTTAGGCACTTGGACTGAACTGATACTTCGGCTAGCTAACCAGCCAGAACGACTAGAGGCACAACACATGCTGCCTCCGAAACATACTTTACTGCGGCAACATTAAGAACTGGAATAGGAGCTCCCTGAGATCGAACGTCCGCACATGCAGCAACCTGATAGGCTGCCCAGTGAATAATAAGTTCTTACGGTATTTGCGTCGCCAAGATTCTCGTAAAGAATCATAGAGAGCCAAGGGAAACTACAAGGCCCTGTTCCCGTGCCCATCGGGAGCTCGTACAGCTGGGACCTCCGTAACTAGTTCGTCAGCATGATCAAAACTCTCGAGGCTTCATCAGTGCTAGCCCCAGGCTAGACTGCTTCGTCTTGAAATCATGTTGTTTGCTGATTTATTGCGCGAGGGGTCACAATTACCATGAAGGAATTAACAAATTAACAAAAATACTTTTGCATCCTAGACCGACGCACGATCAGAAATGAAGGAAGTCAAACATCCTAAATGCCATCATAGCCTCCCGTAGATAAGTACGGACGTCTACGTACCCATCAGTGAGACTCTACTAGACACTGTCTTAGTCTGGATAGACTCTAAACCGGGCTCTGATACCAACTGATACGACCCAGAATCCGGCTAGGCCGTGCGGGCACCTGACATCCTCCCCTAGATCCGTCGGGCGAACCCTTACCAATTAAATTAGGAAAATAAATATAATAATTCATAAATAAGGACAAGACTTAAAAAAAATAAAAGAGATACTGATACCTCTAAGCTGTACAAAAGAAATTACAGCTGGCTACCCAATATACTAGGTTTAGGGCTATCCAGACTAGACATCTAAGAGTGCAAAGAAAGCAGATACCTCTTGAAGGGAGCAAAATGCAACTGAAATGATAACCGATAAACTGGTGGCCATCCGGAATAAAAGCTGGCTCACCCTGACAGCTGAAGTCGTCTTCGCTCCTTCACAACGTGGCGAACTCAATCCTGGAGCGAACCTGCCGAAACGAAATAGATAGATAAAAAAAACAAACAACAAACAAGGGTGAGTCAAAAGGACTCAATAAGTGGGGCAGACTAGCCACCTCAAAGAATAGGATAGCTAGTCAGGGAGAAGAAACAGATGAACAACATTTTTTTTATTTAAATTATAAAAAGGCAGAGCCAGATAACAACCGGAAAAACGTAAGAAAATTCTAAACTCAACCAAGGGTGCGTGCCAGAACATATCAACAAATAAGCAATGCACATATAAGCAGAACAGTAGTCATGTACCGCAAGGCTACACAATGGTATGAATTGAGATGAAATGAAATGAAGTGAGATGAAATGAAATGAAATATGATGCGAAGGGTCACATGTGCCCGTAGTCCCATCCCGAAGCGGAATACTCCTGCTCCTGGGGCGGAATACTCCTGCCCCCAATATGATATGCAACGAATGCATATGAATAACATATAATGCATATGAATGCAATGTAATGCAATAATAACCCTTCACCGGCGCGGGACTCTCATCGACAGCTGGGGAGTAGATGCCAACTTATAACCAGGGTACAATGCTCAGATCCTCAATGCAATACCAACAATAGGACATAACATATATATACAATGTAAATCCAAAGCTAAGGCGTAATGAGTACGCCTATCGGCAGCTACACACGTCAGGAATACGTGGTAGAAAATCCACGAGGCCAGGTGCCTCCAAAGAAATGGATATAAACACTTACCTCTTCCAAAGTTAACACTGCTACCAACAACCGCTTTATTCTTTTGGATTCATTGCCAAACGATCCCACTGTGTTCAATGAGCAGAAAAATATATCGAATAGGGATAAAAGGCTTCATTCCTCACATCTTAGGGCAATCCGGTTAGGAGCCTGATACCCTATTCGCATACGCAATACGCAGGCCAGGCCTATGTACGGGGTTTAAAGTCACATAACCAAACCCTAAAGAAATTAGATTTATAAGTTGCCCATAACTCACTGAGTACGAATATATAATCAATTCCACTATTGGGGTCCAATTGACCCTTTAACTATCAATTGAACTTATTAATACGATGTCTAATATTCCATGTTTTACCGTTAAACTATATTAAAACACACGTAATAAACTTAAATAATATATTAGGATCATTATCTGAATATTTCGGGGTGAAAATTCTACTTTTCTCCGTCCCCTTTTCTCATTTTCTGGCATGTTTCTCTTATTTTCCGTGTAAAAATTTCACGCCTCACTTTCTGTTCATATTCTCTGTTTCTGGAAATTTAAGCTCGTAATTGAGCTTATATAAGCTCACTCAGCCGCCATAACCTTTTGGCTTCTTTTTCTTTTTTGGTCCTTTTCCTTTTTTTTTTCTTTTCGCGACGAAAATTAAAACGGAACTCTACAAAATTTGAAATGACCCCAACTTTTTCATACAAATTATACAAAATATATGTAACATACTCGCGAAGGCGGATCTCAAATCGGGTTCCCGAAACTCAAAATGCGAATTTAAATAGAAAAAGTCAAATTATTTAACTTTCGGCATTTTAGCGGAAACTAGCCGAACAACATCGAAATGCACTTTCGAAACTTTACAAAAGTCATAAATAATCATACGAACCCAAAGGCACTTTCGGATTTTGAATCGGAGTTCGTTCGCCAAAACCGAGCTCGAAAATATCTTTTTAATATTTATCGCCAATAAAAACTGAAACCTTCTTCCGATGCCTATCAAACGAGGCCTGATTTAGCTCAAATTTTACAGACAGGTCCTAATGGACATTACGAATATTTTAAAATTATCGGTACGCCAATCGGAGTCCTAACTTCCGAAACGACTGACCGAGGTCGTTTCATTCTCCTCCACTTAAACTCTCGTTCGTCCTCGAACGAACCTAAGTTAAAAGAAAAATTCGCACAGATAACAAAAGAACTTGTACGACCTTCATAAGCTACTCCACGGACCTTATCTCTTGATTGCAGGATCAGAATTATAGTACGCACATCGTACTTTTGGAATAAAATATATTTGGATAATATGGTAATACCGTTGCACAGCTTATTCTAACTAAGCTGATCCTTTCTCAATCATTAGAAGAGAGTTCTACATTTTCGAAACAAAGATACACGAAACTTTGAATGGGTTAACATGATTCAGCCGATAATCACCTCTTCGATATACTTTACGATATAGAACAGGTCGATGGAACTAAGAATTTGCTCACGCTTGATGTAATAGGGGAGCTTTTGAAATACCTTGTCACTACTCACTATAGACGATTTGATGCAAGCTATATTATTTTTACGAATGCACTATGCAGCATCTCAGTGTTCTAATTGCCAGCAAGTTAAAGTCGTATCATCTTTCCAGACTTTATACTTTCTGCAGATAGGTACGTATATATGATCAGGTCGCCAGCTTATCTCTATCATTAGTAGATTATTAGTGGGTTTAGCAACCATCGACACTCATTGTAGGTTTCTGTTGTGGCCTTAGTTTGGGTCGTGAGGAAAGTGGTATCAACACCTCAGAGATTTAGTATTACTATTAAGTATTTGGAGGAAGACTCCTCCACTTAAAGCACAAACTCATGCAGCTATTTGAATAGGAATAACCATTCTCGCACAGTCTGCTGGACTAAAGAAGATTTAGCTAAAAGCTGAACGTAGGCAAACCTAAGCTACCCACTACACTTTCGAGTTGCCAAACAGCTGCAACTCTCAAGTTCACAACTCCATACCTTTGTCGTAAACACCACCGCCTGATGGATGGTACTACTATATAAAAATTTCGGCAGAGTTTCCCCTGAAACTGGATGATCCGCAAAAACAGAACCAGCACTACACTATACATGGGAATGGATACCCAGATAAACTGATATCCAAAATAATAATATGCTTACTCGGCTACAATAACGCGTACTCTGGCTCAACACATGGAACATCACAAGCGGCTACTGACTGCCTAAGCTTACCAGTGCCGAACAAAGAAGATATGGAAACAGACCGAGGGTAGAAATAATTAGAGCTATAGGAAGTTCATCTTCTTATTTGCTTGGCTACCAAAGTTAGACTACTTCTGAGTCAGGCGAGCCAAAGAATCGCAATTGAAGAGATAGACATTAAACAAGCTTTATGGAAAAACATCCATACCAATTTAACCTTCCAATAAGAAGGAAACTCTGACAATTTACTAGAATACCCTTTTATAACTAAGACAAGCTCATAGAATAACATGACTCGACTAGAATCTCGAACCAAGAGGAGAAACATAGATCGAACATTACTTACCAGCCACTTTACACTGGAAAAAAAATGACACTTCCTGATGGTAACGAATAAGAATCCCATCATCCTACCAACACTGATTTCCGAGGAGAGAAGTAAAATGACTTGACATAATAACACAAGGTGGCATAACAGGATGCCAAGCAGGCAATAGCAATACTCACCATCAAATCTCTCATATTTAGATCAGATAAACTAACGGGTCTCACAAATGCAAGGAATAAATTGTATCAGAAACTCACCCCACTACCGCAACCGATTCTTAATTACGACAATATCCAAGGAAACCGTCGAAACAAGATAAGACACACCATTTCCAGATCGATCGGAAAGATAAATCTTACTTACAGATAAGGGAAGAAGAAACACACGGGTCTACTACATCGGATGCCTCAGCATCCTGCCAGACTAGCAGTTCATAGAACTGCCTCTGCAGCTGAGTCGAGCCACTACCCTGATAATTACTTCTTGAAGAACCACTACCACCACGCTCTCGACCTCTACTGGATGGTGGCATTTCTCTGATTGATTAAAATTTAAATGAAATTCCTGCGACTGTGCAGGTGCCTGAGGGCAAGAAGAAGGACAATTGTCTACTTGTTGGAGTAAGGAAAAACTCCTCAAAGGATAACCAGACTCATGACAGTGATAACACCCTTTCGACTAAAAATGGAAGCTGGAAAGATTGTTGATAGCTGTAAAGAAAAGACTGAATCTGATCTTGACGAGCTACTGGTGCACTCTAAGAATCACGTGACACACACTGAGAAAACCTGGAAGGTGACCTCCGAAAATAATAAGAACTTTTACCTCCAAATGAAGTACCATGGTTACCCACCAGGGCCGCGGGATCTCTTGCTCTCCCTCTCTAACTCTTCCCGCTCTAACTTATGGTATACCTCGTACCTCCGCGCAATATCAACAACAACATCAAATGAAATCCCAACCTCAATCTCTCGAAAGGCTCATAGACTAGTTCTAATACATATTCAGCCATTCTATAGAATTCAATTCTCATATTCTGAAACACCACCAGGCTAACCGACAGGCTACCCTATCCAATCCACTCAAACTGGCAACATCTTTCATCTCGCTCGCTACTCGAAAGGAATTTTTCCACGAATCTAGAAGAAAAATCAAACCAAGTTAGCTAATAAGAGAGCGGCCCACTAATTCAAGGCTGGACCCTGAAACTGAAAAGCAGATAACCAACTGCCTGATCCTGGGGCGGAATACTCCTGCCCCCAATATGATATGCAACGAATGCATATGAATGACATATAATGCATATGAATGCAATGTAATGCAATAATAACCCTTCACCGGTGCGGGACTCTCATCGACAGCTGGGGATAGATGCCAACTTATAACCAGGGTACAATGCTCAGATCCTCAATGCAATACCAACAATAGGACATAACATATAATATACAATGTAAATCCAAAGCTAAGGCGTAATGAGTACGCCTATCGGCAGCTACACACGTCAGGAATACGTGGTAGAAAATCCACGAGGCTAGGTGCCTCCAAAGAAATGGATATAAACACTTACCTCTTCCAAAGTTAACACTGTTGCCAACAACCGCTTTATTCTTTTGGATTCATTGCCAAACGATCCCACTGTGTTCAATGAGCAGAAAAATATATCAAATAGGGATAAAAGGCTTCATTCCTCACATCTTAGGGCAATTCGGTTAGGAGCCTGATACCCTATTCGCATACGCAATACGCAGGCCAAGCCTATGTACGGGATTTAACGTCACATAACCAAACCCTAAATAAATTACATTTATAAGTTGCCCATAACTCACTGAGTACGAATATATAATCAATTCCACTATTGGGGTCTAATTGACCCTTTAACTATCAATTGAACTTATTAATACGATGTCTAATATTCCATGTTTTACCGTTAAAATATATTAAAACACACGTAATAAACTCAAATAATATATTAGGATCATTACCTGAATATTTCAGGGTGAAAATTCTACTTTTCTCCTGCCCCTTCTCTCATTTTCTGGCATTTTTCTCTTATTTTCCGTGTTAAAATTTCACGCCTCACTTTCTGTTCATATTCTCTGTTTCTGGAAATTTAAGCTCGTAATTGAGCTTATATAAGCTCACTCAGCCGCCAAAACCTTTTGGCTTCTTTTTCTTTTTTTGTCCTTTCCTTTTTTTTTCTTTTCGCGACGAAAATTAAAACGGAACTCTACAAAATTCGAAATGATCCCACCTTTTTCATACAAGTTATACAAAATATATGTAACATACACACGAAGGCGGATCTCAAATCGGGTTCCCGAAACTCAAAATGCGAATTTAAATAGAAAAAGTCAAATTATTTAACTTTCGACATTTTAGCGGAAACTAGCCGAACAATATCGAAATTCACTTTCGAAAGTTTACAAAAAGTCATAAATAATCATACGAACCCAAAGGCGCTTTCGGATTTCGAATCGGAGTTCGTTCGCCAAAACCGACCTCGAAAATCTCTTTTTAATATTTATCGCCAATAAAACCTGAAACCTTCTTTCGATGCCTATCAAACGAGGCCTGATTTAGCTCAAATTTTACAGACGGGTCCTAATGAACATTACGAATATTTTAAAAATATCAGCACGCCAATCGGAGTTCTAACTTCTGAACGACTGAACGAGGTCGTTTCAATAAACACAATAACAATAAAGTAAAGATAAGATGAACAAGGAACGTGGATTCGTAAGAATGAAAATCGAGCCTTGCTCAGATACCAAGATGATACGGGTCAAATCACGAAAGCAAATAACAAGTAACAGTAGCAAATGATAAACACGAGATCAAAGAAATAGGGACGGGAAAAAAAAGAAAAAAGAAGAAAGAACGAATCAAACTAACCAAATTAGATTGATTCAAGGGAGAAAGAGACTTGAACCACAAATGGGGTCACACTAGCGGTTATCCACCATGGGTTCCAAGTAAGAGATACATGAAGCCCAAGCTTCAATAAGAATGGCCAAGCCTATTCAATCTTCTCAATTCTATCTTCAAAACTAGCTCCTCAAATAAAATGACTAAGTGTGGTATTTATAGGTGTTCCACACTCCTAATGTAATGTTTAAAAAGCTCTCAAATGATACAAAAATATTACAAGCCTCGTAGGGTCTAAATAGGGATTACATGTAAGATCCCGTCCAAAACTAGGCAAAACAGGCACCCCAAATAGCAGAGTAGGCGCCCCACCCTCCAAAGTAGGCCGTCCGCCCAAAAAGTAGGCGGTCCGCCCCGTTTATAGGCGGTCCAAAGTCAAGAGAGTGTGCAAGTCACTAGGCGGTCCGCCTAGTCCAACGGGCGGTCCGCCCCTTTCCTGGAAGGCTTGGAAACGGCTCAAAATGGACTATAAGTGTTCCTTCTTGGTCCGTAGTCGGTCTTCCCTCGTTGGCGCTCAAGTCCATGACACCAAATCACTCTCGAACCCTCCTTCAGTGCCTTTGTCTTGGATCCTTTCTGCTCTCACGCTTGGCTCTTGATGGTTGGCGCTTTGGCTCCAATTTGCCCCGCATCAATAGCACTGGCGATCACCCCTCCTCTTCAACCATTTATGTTTCTGCAGGTGTATTTCTCTCTACCTGCTAATATTTTGCTTGCTATTTCTTCTTCTTCGACGCCCTCGACACCGCCTCGATAGAATACTCCATCTCGGTACTATCTATCTTTATCTTTGTTTTTTTGACTTTCTTTCTAGTGCACACATTAATTTTATGGTCTTGCAAACCCTTTTACTTCGCGATTTGGTTACTATTTATGGCTGCTTTTGCTTGTGCCTTCTCTAGTTGTTTCTTTTTGTGTATCTCGTAGGAGAAACTGCAATTTTTTTAGGCTACCTTGTTTTCTACTACTAATGTCCCTCCGCTACTGCTCTGCTGATCTCTTGAAAGAAGAAAAAGGACAATGACGAAAATATATAAAATCAGCTAGACGAGGAAATTAGAGGATCGAATCTTGGCAAGGCGAGCATGGAGGGCAGTTGTACAACATGTAACCAGCTCGCAGCCATGGCGACCCTGGCATTTCTTTCGTCAAAGATGCAGTTCCAATTATTTCTGAGCCTCATCAACGCCTGCACTTTTGTCGCTATTCTTGGCTTAGCTTCGATAATTCCAAGTTGCTTACTTTTTCTCCTTTTTAAATAAATAATTTTTTATCTCACATTGGTGGTATTCTTTTTCATTTTTTGTCCTTTATAGCTTTAGCAACTCTCTGTTACTATTAGTAGTTCTGTTGTCGCCTCATTGGCTCCCTGATACAGTGGTCTGTTTTTATGGCTAATTTACTTTGAATATTCTGTTAATAAACCATAATCTGATTTGATCTTAGTACTTATGGAATACCTACTGAGTTTCTCTTCTTATGTTTACTGAACCTTCTCTTTATCATGGGTATCATTAGTTTACTTTCTTTTTAAATGAAACTTGTAATGTCCACTGTTGCATTTGGATTTAAGAAATGAAGTTTGTGGGTGCTATTTAATCTATAATTCTGCCTTCCCTGAGAGTTTAGTAGTTCCATTATTAAAATGATAGAAAGATGGATTGATAGTTACCTATTAATTTGGATTCCATATCCTTTATAAAATGATTAATTTTTGCGTTTTCCCTTTGCAAAATGTCTGAATGTTGAATAAGTTTGATGACTACTGTAGTTTTTATGATTGTGACATGTCAATTAATCACGAATGTTTAACTCTTGATAAAGTTTGCTCCGCCTCTTCTGTTCAAGACAATTAGAAAAAGATTATGATAAAGTGTGTTGTTGTGCAATTATTCTTCTTGCTGCATACTGCGTGGACCAATGAAGCTTGACGCAAGTTAGTTGCTTAATTTGGTGTATTTGTTCGTGCCATAAAGATGGTACATTTTTTTCTTTTAACAAAGAGATGTTTCTTTTAATTCATTTACTTCTTTTGCAAAATAGCATTTTTGTTTAGTTTTGCTAAGGATTATGGTTATCTTAAAGGTTCAATATTATCTCATGACTGCTTATATTTCTTTTAGTATAATTTTTGGTTGGAGTATTTATTGGATCTAAAATCTTATGTCTGCTGATCCTCCTCATCTGAATATGTAACTTGCATCCAAAGAAGAAAAGCTAAGCTTGAATCCATGTTTAAGTGGTAGCATTACCAATTAACTGACTTTGTTGTTTACTGTTACCTTCTAATTGGTCATGACCTCTGTTGATAAATTCTTTTCTTTAAAGGAGATCAACCTGTGATTTAGTTATATTTGCCACTTAGCTGAGTTTAATGTGTTATTTCTTCTATTCATTTCATTATTTCAATAGATACTAATCTTCATCTTTATTTTTTTTTTGGGCATGGAAACCTTCTTTTGGAATGGAAACCTTGGAAATGAGTTGATAAAAACTCATAAATGCAACTTCGCACGACTCGCTACTTCGGCTTCAAATCGCATTTCCAGCATTGTTATTATACACATGTAATAGCCTGGTTACCTATTTAGACTTGCGAATCATTGTAGCTATGGTACTCTTTATAGCTACTTCCATTGTGAAAATATTCCTGCTGTACTGGTTTTCGACTGGTTCAAATGACACCAGGTTTGTTGACCTATAATATTTTTGTGATCGTTTCACCCTTACTGCTATCTGTTGATGTTGTCGTTCCTTTGAGAAATTGGTGGTATTATTGGGAGCTGTTTTGCTATTCTTCTTTATCACTAATACTGATTTGAACAAAGATACTACACCATGGCCTATGATTAATAAGGGGCAAACCACCACGAGACCATTCACTTGGAGTCAAGCCAAGGGGTTCCAAGAGGTGCATTTACACTTGGTGAGGAAGGGACTCGAAGATGGAAGCAATTGGAAGATGTCTCGGATGGTTTGAGCTCTAGACCCCACGCCTAAGGAAGAGGAGGGACGCCCAGCACAGTCAAGTGCCCCGCCTATACAGGCGCCCCTCCTGGATAACACACTATCTTAGGAGGCGGCGCTCCAGGCGCCCCGCCTGGCACAAGCCAAGACCAGGCGCCCGCCTAGCCAGGGGCCTCCCAGCTCACTGCCCCGCCTGGAACGCTGAATATTTTTACAACTTATGTTGATATTTACTATTTTGCTCTACGTGGCCTATTTAGTGAACCTTATGAGTAAGGGTAGTTGGTCATTATGTATGCTTGGAAAATATTATAAATACCCAAGTTTAGCTTATTTTGACACTTAGTCTATTTTGACTATTGAAGAATATGAGAGCAATGCTCCTTTGTGATGAATGAAACTCTTCGTTTGGACTTGAATCTTCTAGTGGATCTAGTTGTCCCTCAATCCAACCCGATCATTCTATTTGCGAGACCCAAGTGTGTCTCGAGGGTAGTTGCATAGTGTAGGCAACTCTTGACCTGAATTGAGCGTTTCACGAGACAAGTTCCTCGTGGATACCTCGTAGGGAGTTCGAGACTAGTCTCATTCCTATCGTTTTTCGTGTTGATTTTTAATCCTCATCAGTTTGGTATTAGAGCGAGGCTCGGGAATTTTTTTTACAAACCCTCAATCCTTGTTCATCATGCCTAGTTTATTTTCTCTTTAGTTTCTTGTGTTTGAAGTTATTGAAAAGAAGAAAAAACAAAAAAATTGAAAAAGTTGAAAAATCCAAATATTTGACATAACTTGTTACTGTGATTGAATCTTGATATGAGTGTTATTTGAGATCCATCCTTGTTGAAAAACCGTCGTTTTAAAATTTAAATCACATGATCTGAAGTTGTATAATGGATTTTTGAAGATTTGAATCCCATCATTTAAAACCCTTGAAAAACCCTTTTGTTCTTGAGTTTTATGGCTTTGATCTTTGATTTGATTGATTTTTTGGGTGTAAAATTGATTGGGGTTTGTTGCAAAAAATCAAAAACAACTTTGGATATCATTGGATTATGAAAACAAGTTGAAAATATAGGATTTGTGGATTGAAAATCGAATTGGAACAAGTTTGGAACGAGTTGAATCTTCTTCAGGGCTAGGTGTCCCCCCAAGGTCTAGGCGCCCCGCCTGAGTTGGTCATTGCCTAAGACCTCAGGCACCCCGCCTAGTGTCCCAGGTGCCCCTCCTGATTTGCTGAAGAAAGGCTAGGCGCCCCGACTACTTGCTGAAGTGTTGGTTTGGGTAGTTTTTCCTAGGTTCTCTTATTTCTTTGCTTGCATAACATCTAACTAGTACAACTTTAAGTAACATTTCTACTTAATTGGTACGTACTAGTCTTTGAAGCATTCAGGTATCTCGTGCCTAGTTTGGAGAGTAGAACTCCAAGAAGACTCGTAGAATCTTTTGACTCAAGTCCTCACTTTAAAGAGCTAAGCATCCATTGAGTCACATAAACTCTACACACTCCGGAGGACACTTGACTTGTGGGTAGTTTGATTGCGTTGAGGATTGTTGTTCAACTACGTGAAGCTTCTAGATTCAAGTTTGAGTGTATCCACCACCACTAAACGAGTGAATCGAGTGATACACAAGTGAGGGTGTGTGAGAGGTGATTTCACTAACGTTTGTTCATTTTATAGGTACAATAGCCAACGAGGGAGATGATCCTATGAAGAATGCCTTGGCTACCATCATGGCTAAGTTGGAAGACATAACCTGGTAGAGTTTGTGTTCCCAAATCCTCATGGAGAGAATTGCTTGTTCGAGAAGCACATAGTGGGGACTAATGGGACACTTTGGGAAGAACAAGACCTTGGCCATTCTCATAGAGTAATTCCATTGGCCTAAGATGAGGGTTCAAGTTGAGAGACTTTGCAATTCTTGCATTGATTGCAAGTATGCTATGTCCAAATCGAAACCCCAATGGTATGTATACTTCTCTCCCCGCACCTACTAGCCCATGGATGGAAATTTCTATTGTTTTTGTTTTGGGATTACCACGGTCTAGGGGGGACATAATAGCATTTATGTTGTTGTTGATAGGTTCTCCAAGATGGCTCACTTCATTCCATGTAAAAACTGTGATGATGCACAACATGTCGCTTCTTTATTTATTGATCATGTGTTAAAGTTGCATGGTGTGCCTCAAACCATTGTGAGTGATAGGGACACCAAGTTCCTTATCCATTTTTGGAGAAGCTTGTGGAGTGCCCTTGGCTCCAAGCTATTGTTCTCTACGTCCCACCACCCTCAAACGGATAGGCAAACCGAGGTGGTGAACCGAACTTTGGGTGCTCTTCTTAGAGCTATCACCCGAGGTAAGGCCGGGACTTGGATTGAGAAGTTGCCTCTTATGGAGTTTGCATTTAACCGTACTTTGCATAGTATGATTGGTATGACTCCATTTGAGTGTGTTTATGGATTTAACCCCTTGATTGCCCTTGATCTAACCCCTTTGCCAAGGGATGCTATTGTTAGTTTTGAAGGTAAAACCCGAGGCAAGGCTATGCTTGAGGTCCATGCTAAAGCAAGGAAGAACTTGGAAGAAGCCTATGCCAAGGTGGCTACCAAGAAAAAGAAGGGAAGGAAGAAGCTAGAGCTCAAGAAAGGAGATTGGGTGTGGATGTACTTCAGCAAAGAAAGGTTTCCAAGCCATAGAAAAGGGAAGTTGGCACCCCGAGGAGATGGACCATTCCAAGTGCTTTCAAAGATCAACAACAACGCTTATGTGGTCGACTTGCCAAGTGAATATAATGTCTCTAACACTTTTAATGTTTCTCACTTGACTCCTTTTGGTGTAGGTGATGGAGATGCCGTAGAGGATGATGCCTTGATTTCGAGGATGAAATCCTCTCAAGAAGAGGAGGATGATAATGGGCAAACCACCACGAGACCATTCACTCGAAGTCAAGCCAAGGAGGTCCAAGAGGTGCATTTACACTTGGTGAGGAAGGGACTCGAAGTTGGAAGCAATTGGAAGATGTCTCGGATGGTTTCAGCTCTAGGCCCCATGCCTAAGGAAGAGGAGGGATGCCTAGCACAGCCAGGTGCCCCGCCTATGCCGGGTGCCCCGTTTGGATGACACACTGTCTAATGAAGCAGGCGCCCTGCCTGGCACAAGCCAAGACCAGGCGCCCGCCTAGCTCCCGGTGCCCGCCTTGCCAGAGGCCTCCCAGCTCATTGCCCAAATTCCAGGCGCCCCACCTAGGCCTAGATGCCCCACCTGGAACGCTAAATATTTTTACAACTTATGTTGATATTTACTATTTTGCCATGTGTGGCCTATTTCGTGAACCTTATGAGTAAGGGTAGTTTGGTCACTATGTATGCTTGGGAAACATTATAAATACCCAAGTCTAGCTTATTTTGACACTTCGTCTATTTTGACTATTGAAGAACATGAGAGCAATGCTCCTTTGTGATGAATGAAACCCTTCTTTTGGACTTGAATCTTCTAGTGGATCTAGTTGGCCCTCAATCCAACCCGATCATTCTATTTGCGAGACCCAGGTGTGTCTCAAGGATAGTTGCATAGTGTAGGCAACTCTTGACCCGAATCGAGGGTTTCACGAGATAAGTTCCTCGTGAATACCTCGTAGGGAGTTCGAGACTAGTCTCACTCATGTCGTTTTTCGTGTCTATTTTTGATCCTTATCAATGATCTTTAGTGAGGCCACCTTTTGATCATTTTATTTGGCGATTGATTTACCCTATCATGGTTGCCCTACTATTGCCATTTCATGGCTGATTTTTTGGTTAGGTTGTTTTACGTTTGGCCTGTGGAAAGTACACATTTTTGAAGCCTCGCAACTTTTTGTTTTGGCGGATATAAACTAATTTTAACAGGTGTTACTTAACCAATGATCCACCCATATTTTCCTGTGAGGCTGCTTGTGCTTCGAAATTATTTTTGTAAGCTCTTGCATCATCACTAATTATTGATTTAAAGTTGTACTCTTTATACAACGTCATGGCTCTCTTGATAAGGGAAAAGTCTTGTTGGTTTGTTGGTTTTCCATTAATTTGAACAGAGTATTACACTTGTTCACTGATCAAACTTTTCTAAGAGCCTCTTCCGCGTACTCTTGCTTCTCTGTGCTTTTTGCTGCTGATGCCCTTTACCGCTTTTGAACAGAATATTACACTTGTTCACTGATCAAACTTTTCTGAGAGTCTCTTCCGAGTACTCTTGCTTCTCTGTGTTTTCTGCTGCTGCTGCCCTTTACCGCTTATGATAAAAAAAAATATTTTTTGGGCAATGACGAGAGTCCTAGAATGTCAAGTAAGGCAGAGGATTTATGGGTCTTGAATATTGGCAAGGCAAGTCATTGCAGCCATGACAAGCTCGATGTTCTTTACCCACGTTGATTACAGATCCGAGTCCGCTAACTTTTTATTTCTACTGTGTTTTGTTGTAGTTTTAATTTCAGGAAGCGAAGCCCGATTGACTTTAGGATATTTCTAAAGTCATGTTGGAAGGACCAAGATGCTTCAAGATGACGTTCGAACACTAGCGCGTGTTCTTGTATTTTATTATTCTTTCATTCGAACATAAAATTGTGTGGTAATATTTTGGGAACTTAATTCAAGCGGGTATACATACTAATTGTGTTCTTTCTTTGTCTACTCTATTGGCTATACATACCATTTACTCTATTCATTGATCATTTATTTCACTCAATTTTTTGGTATATGTCATACATACTAGTACATTATAAGTATAATTAGCGATTGATTAGTTCTTAGTCGAGTTCATGAATAATTTTTAAGTGCTCTTAGTAGGATTTGTATAACCTTGAGCTCAAAGGTAAAACTGCATTCAAATAAGTCAATCTTTACATTTATAGTAAGTTTTATCCAGTACATTGTTTTAAACTTTAACAATATCACATTAGATTCATTTTTATTATTGTTCGTACCTCTTATTATTTTCCGCCAAACGTAGCTTACTGGCTAACTATCTAATTATGATTAATTCTTTTCAAAGCTAAACTTCTATTGGCTACTTGCTCATTTATTTTAAACAATATTTATTGTACTTTATTCATTCAAGTATCTATGCATATACATACATTCTTTTAAAATTATCTCATTTAGTCATCTTGCCTCACACTTATTTATTCATTCTAGACAAATTTCCTCATACCTTATTTTTTCTACATGTAATCTAAAGATATTTGTCTTAAACATCCTTTATTTTAAATCTTCTCTTTCTTCATTCTTTAATCAAAGTTCTATTAGGTTCTTATTCATTCATTTTACCTTAATGTTGTTTTACAGAAATCTCCCTATTTTATTAAATTGAGTCCGATGTGGAACCACTTTTCATTTATCGGATCTCGAAGGGTGCCTAACACTTTTCCTTTAGATAACTTGAACCCTTGCTTAGAGCTCACATGTTTCGCAGACCATAACAGGAGCTAAGAATGCATTTATTTAATTTGATTACGTGTCTTAGCAGACCATAGAATTGTTAGGTGGCGACTCTATTCTTTTCCCAAAAAGAGTCCCAAAAGTTGTAAACTATTTTGACTAGTACCAAAATAGGGCGCAACACTAGTTATGATTGTATGTTCTAGTGTTGGTTTAGCCTTGGTTACCTATAGAAGTCCATATTTGATTGGACCGTGCTATCTAATTGCTTTGTTTTTAATTTCATGATTATTATATAGAACCATTGAGTTAATCCTCTATGTACTTATTTTTACCAGATAAAATTAAATCGAGTATGTAACAAGCAATTAGCAATGAATTAGGTTGTTAAGAGATTAACCAAACTTAATTAGAGGATTCAAACTAGAGATAGTGAGATTCCTAATGGGAATAAATCAGTTATTTGTAATTGACACTAATCGGCTTGAGAAAGTCAATTGTGGTTAGAAATCCCTTGGTTCTAGAGAAACATCACGTTGATGTTATAGAAATTGGTGCCATAACACTACCCTAGTTAAATTGAATTGATCATTTTGTCCATGCATAACAATCACCAGGAGGATTAAATCCTAGTGCTTTTTCTCATATTTGGGAAAATTCTTGTTTAGTTGCATCTAGTGCTTGTTATAATTCCTAATCATAATTGTAGTTGTAATTCACAAAATCAACTCTTATTTGGAGATCACATGATAATGCAATATAAAAGTGCAGAAGCTAAATAAAGATAAAAGCAAGACGTATCTTGAACAAATACCAAAGTGGCACTGATGAACGATGTCTCGATACGCCTTCGGGGATCGTCAAGGGACACCTATACTATGCAACTATTCTCAAGAGATACTCGACTCTTGCAAATAGAATGATCAAAGAAGGAAGAAGTTCAAATGGAATCACCATGTGAAATCAAGCCCAAACAAGGGTTTTCATTAGAGAGCATTTGTCTAAGTTTTTGTGTATTCAATATTGTGTGCATCAACAAAAAAACAATAAGGGAGGTATTTATAGGACTTTCTTAACTAGTAATAAAGGTCACAAATGCCCACAAGTAGGGTCGAAATAATAAGGGCCACGTAGGGCTACAATAGAAAATAGTTACAAATTCTAGTAGAATCCCATCAATGCCGCAACAAGGGGAGGTGCTTGAGGCGGTTCGCCTCAGAGAAGTCCAGAGAAGGTGGCCAAAAGAGGCGGTCTACCTAGTGCCTTAGGGACTGCCTATGCAAAATCCTGCAAGCTCAAACTTCAGCACTTAGTTGTATTTGGATCCCACCCCTTGAGGCGGTCCGCCTACCTCTGTAGTTTCACATGCGCTCAAGTGCATGGTCTTCAAATCATCCCCAAAGCTTCTATCTTCCAAGCTCTTCCAAACCAAGCGAGGTGAGCATCTTGAATCTCTTTAGCTTGAGTCCGAGTGAATGGTCGTCTTCAGGTAATTTGGATTGCATCATCCTCCCTTTCTTGAGAAGATTTCGTCCTCGAAATCAAGGCATCATCCTCCAAGGTATCATCACCTACATCACAAAGAGTCAAGTCAGAAATATTTAAAGTGCTAGAAACATTATATTCACCCGACAAGTCTATCACATATGCATTGTTGTTGATCTTCGCTAGCACTTGGAATGGTCTGTCTCCTCGTGGTGCCAATTTCCCTTTCCCATGGCTTGGAAATCTCTCTTTGCAGAAGTGCACCCACACTCAATCTCTTTTCTTGAGTTCCACTTTCTTTCTTCCCTTATTCTTCTTGGATGCCACCTTTTCATAGACTTCCTCCAAGTTCTTCTTCACCTTAGTATGAAGTTCAAGCAAGGCCTTAGCCCGATTCTTACCTTCAAAACTATCAACCACATCCCTAAGCAAAGGGGTAAGATCAAGTGGAATCAAAAAATTAATGCCATAAACACACTCAAATAGAGTCATGCCAATCATTCTATGAAAAGTACGGTTATATGCAAACTCCATGAGTGGCAATCAATCAATCCATGTCTCCGCCTTACCTTTGGTCATACCTCGAAGTAGCGCTCCCAAGGTTCGGTTCACTACCTCGGTTTACCCATCGGTTTGAGGGTGGTAGGATGTGGAGAACAATAATTTGGTGCCAAGAGCACCCCACAAAAATTTCAAAAAATGGCTAAGGAACTTAGAGTCCCTATCACTCACAATAGTACGAGGCACCCCATGCGACTTTAACACATTATCAATGAACAAAGAAGCTACATGTTGCGCATTATTACTCTTTTTGCATAGAATGAAATATGCCATTTTGGAGAACCTATCAACGACAACATAAATGCTATCGTGTCCTTTTCTAGTCCATGGCAATTCCATAACAAAATCCATAGACATATCAACACAAAGACTAGTGGGTACGGGCAAGGGAGTGTACAACCCATGGGTGTTTGACCTAGACTTAGCCTTCTTGCAATCTAAACAAGCATTGCAAAAACGTTTAACAAGAGGCCTCATTTTAGGCCAATGAAATTTCTCTTGAAGTATGGCTAAAGTCTTATACATCCCAAAGTGACTCATCAAGCCCCCACAATGTGCTTTATGCACTAGAAATTCTCTCCATGAGGACTCGGATACACACACTCTCTGATTCTTGAAGATGTAGTCATCTACCCATTGCTACTTCTCCACCCTTTCCCCCTCTCACTAGAGCATCATGAATGCTCTTTAGCTTTGGGTCATGTTCATACATCAACTTTATACTCTCTGAATCCATAAGCCAGTTATACGGGATAAACGCGGAAGAGATAAAATAAGATAGGAGCAAGACAAGTGTTGAACTCCTTTCGAGGTAGCTATGAGGAACGGGTCTCGTAACACCCTCGAATCGTGTCAAGAATAGCCTATACTATACAGACAGTCCTCAAGATGCACTCGGGTCTTGCAAATAGCCCGGTCAGGTTTGGAATGAGATTCAATTAGTGCGATCAATTGATTCAAGCCAAAGGTAAAAGGTTTCATTCAATCAAGAGACGAAGTCTCAATTTGTTCTTTATTATTCAAAATCTAGCTAAATGAAATGAAAGCCTAAGGGGTCCTTTATAGGTGCCCTCTAAACAAAATATAAAGTCTAAAGTACCCCTAAAGTGGGTTAGAAAGACATAACCCACGTAGGGCTATAGCTGGAATTACATGCCAAACTAAATAAAATTCCCGTCAAACATTAACAAAAGTGGGCGGTCCGCCCATCATCCTAGGTGTCCCGCGTCTGCATAAGCTGAAGGAGTAGCATAGGAGAGTGGGCGATCCGCCTCCACAAAATCCAGAGATCATGGCTTCAACTAGGCGGTCCTCCCCTTCTAGTAAGCGGTCCGCCTCTTCCTGTAGCTTCTTGAAGCGGCTCAAAATGGTCTTGGGAAGCTCTTCCTTGGCCTTGGATGCTCCACCCTTCGTCGAATCTTTGGGATGTGCCTTCAACTCTTCTCCAAAGCTCTTGGTCTCCTTTTTCTTGCATCCTTCAAGCTTGGTCCTTAAGAGTTGGCGTCTTGGTGCCCCGCATCATCCTCCCCTTCTTGAGAAGATTTCGTCCTCGAAATCAAGGTGTTCTCTTCCATGG
Source organism: Petunia x hybrida (assembly GCA_037355625.1). Classification (NCBI taxonomy): domain Eukaryota; kingdom Viridiplantae; phylum Streptophyta; class Magnoliopsida; order Solanales; family Solanaceae; genus Petunia; species Petunia x hybrida. Next base: position 11,933,722 of record JBBBVM010000162.1, read on the forward strand.
CAGCATCATCTCCTCGGGGTGCCCAATGCTCTCCTCTTTTGTCCTTCTTGAACATCACTTTGACATAGGCTTCTTCCAGGTTCTCCCTTATTTTATCATGGAGCTTAGGACCTACAAGCAACGACAAGCAAACACAAAACCTCCTAGTACGAAAGTAGGTTAGTGAAAATAGTGTGAAAAACACACTCTTATGGTATAATCAAGCATCAATAGCAATAACAAAGATCAAGTCTCAAAGGAGAACAGTAAGTACTTGGTTTTATGAAAGCATGCACTCAGTACAAGAATGAGCAAATAAGTCATGGGAACATGGAAAATTTAGGATCAAGCTATCAAATTCCCTTTGATCCTTAAGTTAACGATCAACACACCAATCCATCCTCAAAGTGTGATCAACATGTGGGATGGAATATGTCAAATAGCCCAACCTACAACTAGTATTAATTACTCCATTCCCCTTCTTTAGAGCGTACTTACTCATACCAAGAGGTTCATTTTCACCTCCAGTTTCATCACCTAAGAAACCCTTCTCATAAGACAAACTTTCGAGGAAGGTATTGATAATGGCTTCTTCTTCATCATAACCCAAACAACCAAAAGTAGGGTCACTCGAAGAGTTATTTACCTCACTCAAGGTCTCAAACAATGAGTTTCTGAAGGAGTCAAACCCTTCACACCATGGAGGTTCTACCTTACTAACAACCCTAGCCCGATAAAATTCACTTCCACAAATGAAGATGCCTTCAAATAATGGATTAGTAAAATTATGCATCTCAATTTCATGATCAAACAAAGGGAAGGTATCAAGACTAGGTTCATAACTCTCACTTGAGGAGTCATCATAGACAACCTTGTCCAATTCATGCGATTTGGACTGCTCATGGTCACTACCATCCTTACCATAATACATAGGTCCACCAAAAAGAAGCATATCAATAAGGGTATGATCAACTATCTCATCTCCCGCTTTGTAAAAGATTGGTGGTGTTTCATAGCAAAGGTCACAATCAAGGTCAACTATCAAATCTATACTAGGGAGAGGTTCATTGAATAATGAGCTCACATCAGGATGTGGCATAGCATCTCTCTCAACTAGTGATACACAAGCACACATAAGTTGACTACTAGACTCTTCACTAGTGGCATATTCACTTTTTGTATCACAAACAGATGCGGGTCAAAATAAAAGAAAAGAAAATGATAGGAGCGAGACTTGTCTGGAACTCCCTAGGGGTATCCACGAAGAACTTGTTTCGTGAAATCCCCGTATCATGTCAAGATTCGCCTACACTAAGAAACTACCCTCGAGTCACACGAGGAACTCACAAGTAGAATGATCGCGGGGAGGGGGGGGGGGTAAGGTTTGGGGATTAACTTGCTCACCTAGAAGACTCAAACCAACAAAGGATTCTTTCATTCATTCAAAGAGTCTCTACTCTTGAAAGTTTGTTTAATCATTCATCAAAACTAGCTCATGGAAATGAAAGACTAATGAAGTATTTATAGGCTTCATCTAGACATAATGAAAGCCCTAGAGTACCTCCAAAGTGGGTTTAAAAGTCATAGCACACGCAGGGCTATAATTGTCAAAACATAATAAATAAGTGAGGTGTCCTATCTAGGAGTATCAGGGGCGGGCGGTCCACCCTAGCACCCTAGGCGCCTGCTTCTTGAGTAGCACAGTGTAGTGGGCGGCCGCCTCATCACCATGGGCGGTCCGCCTCTTCAGAATCCAGAGTGCAGTCATCAACTATGCGGTCCGCCCCCTTCAGTGGGCGGTCCGCCTCATCCTGAAGCTTCTTGGAATGCCTCGAAATATGTCTCGAATGCTCCTCCTTCCATGGTATTCCAATATATGACCTTGAAGTGCTCTTCCTTGGCCTTGGATGGTGCTTTTGGATGGTTGCTCGATTTGCACTACATCACAAACACCAACTAGCATTGAATCATCACAAGACAAGTAACTAGTAGGCTTATCAGAAGGTGAAGAGACACTTACAGTTGAGTTACTTCCTTGAGCACTCACATCATTTGAAATGGCATGTTCAACTCCTCCTTCATGAACCTTACATTGAAGATTTTCCTCCTCTTGTCTTTCCCTCCAAGCACATTGTTGAGGCTCCAATGGATTGTCTTCAAATGTACCTACACAAGAGCTATCACAAAAAAATGTAGAAGATGAAGAATAGTTAGAACAATGGGTACTCTCACTCTCAAATTTTCTTTCCTCACCTCTCCTTTCTCTCAATTTTCTCTCAAGGTCAAGTGTAGTTTGTGGTGACAATCCACTCACATCATTCCTCAAATACTCTCCTTTTTCTTCTCTAAGATTGTCACTAGTCACTCCCTCACTCCTCTCTTTCTTTGTCTCTCCTGTTCAAGTACAATAGAATGAGGCTTAAGATAGTCTTCATTTGGGTAGAGTGACTCTCACTTTCAACATGCAATGGCAAGACAATAACATTGTTGGCTTTGGGCTCAAGTACCATAGGTGACTTAGCTTTAGCCGCTTCTCTCAACTCCCTCATACGCTTGTAGTCTTCCCTCACTTGCCTCGGCGTGATGCAATCTAAAATACGGAAGCTAAAACACACGATACGCAGAAGCAAGTAAAACGAGATAACAAGAAATAAAGACTAGGAAGGCAAGAAATTAGAAGAAAGAATCAAATTAAACTAACATACGTTGATTGAATTCAAAAGGGAAAAAGGAAAACTTGAACCTTACAATGGATTCAAACTAGGAGTCGATCTCCATAGATTCCAATTAAAGTTATACACGAAGCTTCAAGCTTCAGACTCGAAGAGCTCAGCCTCTTTAGTGTTCTCTCTCAATTCTATCTTCTATAATGGCTAACTAATGAAATGGAAGACCAAGGGAAGCTTATATAGTTTTCCCTTTCATAATTGTGAAATGACTAAAAGCCCATAAGACAAGTTAGTACAATAGAAGCACTTAGGGCTAAAATAGAAATTACACTACAAAACAAGTCATCAAATAGCCCGAAAATAGGTGACCCGCCCAGCCAAAAGAGGCGTCCCGCCTGATGCTAAATAGGGGAAACAGACGCCCCACCTACTGGGAGTAGGCGGTCCGCCCAAACACAAGGGCGGTCTGCCTCTTGCAACTTCAAAGAATTCTTCACAATGTGGGCAGACGCCCCTTCCTGGGAGTTCTTGAAATTGCTCAAAATGCATCTCCCGAGCCTCTTCTTTGTCGCCTAAGTGGTCCTCCCTCCATGGCACTCTAATGTATGATCTTCAAGCCGCTTCTGGAGACCTTGGCTTGTATTCCTTGTGCTCTCAAGCTTGGTTCTTGATGGTTGTCATTTAGGCCAAGTTATATTGCATCATCCTCCCCTTCTTAAAAGGATTTCATCCTCGAAATCAAACAATCAAAACCTACATTCAAAACAAGCACAACCAAAGATTCCTACTTCACAAGTAGGTTAGCTTAATAGGAATAAGTGCATATTGGAAAACACACTCTTGTGATAGAGCCAAGCATCAATACCCATTAAAAAGCAATATTCCCAAAGGAAACAATAAATTCTTGGCTCAACAAGAACAAGCACTCAAATCATAACAAGCAAAGAGATCAAGGGTACGCTTGTAGCAATCAAATTTCTTATGACCCCTAAGCTTACTACCAACACACCAAGCCTTCAAACGAACATTGTTACAATGTGACACATTAGCTTTGGCATACTGAACACTCAAGGTGTGCTCAACATATAGGATGGAGTAAATAAAATAGTTCAATTCACAACTAACATTGAATACTCCACTCCCCTTCTTAGAAGCACTCCCACACCCACCGAGAGGTTCCTCCTTACCTCCAAATTTTCCTCCAAGAAAACCCTCGTCACTAGACAAACTCTGAAGGGAGGTCTCAAACAATGAATTATCTATAGAGTTGGGCATTCCAATCCATGGAGGTTCAAACTCACACTCTACTCTAGTCTGATACAATTCACCATTTTCATTGAAGTTGCCCTCATACAAAGGATAAGTATATGCACACTTCTCAAGTTCATTAGCAAGCAAAGGTGAAGTTCTCAAACTAGAGAAAACATCTACACTTGAGGAGTCATCGAACACTAGTCGATCTATCTCATTCTCAAGAGATTCCTCAAGGCTACACCCTTTCTCACTACGACACAAGAGACCACCACTAGCAAGTAAGCAATCAGAGAGAAAAATAGGATAATCATGCAATTCATCTTCTCTTTTATCAAATACGGGTGGGGTGTCATGGCAAGGTTTACAAACAAGGTCAACTTCAACATTTTCACTAAAGAGAGGTTCAATGAAAACCGAGCACACATCATGATGTGGCTTGGCACACACAAGTTGACCATTCGACTCTACACTAGTTGCAAACACATTGTAATCATACAAATCATCACCTAGCCTTGAGTTTTCACAAGCAACATCACAAGACAAGGAAGTATCATACTCAAGGGAGAAAGAACTAACACATACCTTTGAGTGGCCATCTTGCTCACTCAATGCACTTGATGCGTCATGAATAATGTCTCCAACTTGTAGCTCACATTTTAAATCACCTTCACCTTGTCTTTCCATCTCGGAACATGATTGAGGCTCCATCAGTTTGCCTCCAAGAATTCCTACACAAGAACTCAAACAAATAGAAGAAAAAGATAAAGCATTAAGGTTAGAACAAGGGGTGTCCTCACTCTCAATGATTCTTTTTCCCTCTTTCTTTTCCCTTATTTTTTTTCCAAGGCCGGGATTAGATTCGAGTGGTGACAGCCCACTCACATCACTCAACACAACCTCTCCTTTTTCCACTCGAGAGTTATCACCGGTCGCTCCCTTACTCCTCTCTATCTTTTGTCTCTCATATTCGGGTGAGTTGGGACGAGGCCCAAGAATACCCATGGCCGGAGTAGGTAGAATTTTTATGTCAACCCGGAATCTTGGACTTGGAGGGTCATCACTTGATGTCTCCTTCTTCTTTGTTGGTGAACCACTTGGTTTTGAAACGTAATAGAGAGAATAGATGATGAGGTTGATTGTGTGAATTATTCATTTGCATCTTCTCTTGGTGTTTCTAATGGTGAACAAGGGAGTAGTAGAGGTCCTTCAATTAGTATAGGAGGAGTTGGTGATTGTTCCATGGGAAAGAAGAAGCTTGCATCTTCTAGGTACGCTAAGCGACCTAATGCTTCTAATTCCCATGTGGAGGTTGGTTTGAGAGATGGTGTTGCTTTTGCTACAAAGGGGTTATATTGTTCTAATGTCGTGGGGGGCTTGAATGGTTGTAGTAGGAGTAGTACTATGGGCTATGGAACCAAGGCGAGAGGAACTTATGGGTTCCCTGGCAAGGCTCCTTCCTCGACTTCCAAAAACATTTCTAATATTTGAAGAGTGATGGGAAGTTGAAGTTACACTAGTAATCTTGCTAGTAGAGGAGGGATAAGGGAGACCCAAGTTATCGGTGTTGACACTCGTGGGCATACAAGTTCTGTCTTGGATGCATCTCTACGAAACTTGGGTAGGCGTAGGTTCGTTGTTGAGGTCAATGGTATTGGAGGATACTTGCTCAAGATTGGTGATACCGATGCCAATTGTATTAGCACCTCTTTTGCTGATAGGCTAAGGATACCATGCCATACGCTAGAGCATCCTTATGAGTATGATGGAGTGTGGGTTTCCAAGGAGGCTCGAGTACTCCTATCTCATAAGAATTATAAGTGTTATGTGTGGTGTGATGTGTATCCCGTGCGTCATGTTGATGTGTCAATAGGTGAGCCGTGGTTGGAAGACAAGAGGGTAAAATACAGTGCTATGAAAGATGTGTATCTTGTGGGCATAGGGTTTATGACTTTGTGCCTTATCAGTCAAGAGGCCAATTGCCTACTAGCACACCTTCTTTGGCTATGCAAAGGAGCAAGGAGCAAGAACTTCATTCCATGGTTAAAAAGGTGCAAACAAGAAGTCCTACAAACACAAGCAATGGTGGGACTAGTGCAAAAAAAGAGTTGGCAAGTGACATGATCAATGTACCTTGAAGTGTCACCATCTTCGTATTCTTGACTAGAAGCATAAGGATCAACACACTCATCATCATAAGCCTCAGAGTCTTCATCAACCTCACGATCGTCATAGTGAACCGCTTCATCCTCATAGGAGCCATGGTTTCCCGAGTCATCATAGTAATGGACATCATCATCATCATAGGAAGCATAGTCTCCATCATCACCATACGAGCCATAGCAACTCGCATCATCCCCACATGAGCCATAATCTACACAATCATCATCCAACATTGTTGCAACACGAAAAGAAGAACCTCCCAAAAGTCACTCCCTCATGTGTATCACTCAATTTATGACCACTCAAGAGCGAAATGGAGTTAATGAAACTCGATGTACGGACGGCTATTTAAGTACGCACTTGATGGCAAAGAAAATCTACGACTCTTCTTTGAATTCTAATCTCCTCTACGCACAAATATCCTAATATGCTAGTAAGCTAGTATCTTTCGAGTAGGCCAATTACACTAGAAACACTAACTAGAAGCCCGTAGGCAAATAACAAGTGAAAACCTACGAAAAAACTACCGGGAGACCCTTCAGCAAAAGAGGCGCCCCGCCTCTGAACATGGGCGGTGGTGCAAGCTAAATCCAAGGATGAAGCCATGCAACCGAATAAACAGCAGAAAGTAAAGATAAAAGTTTGACACAACTTTACTTGCTTGAACGACACTGATGAACTGGTCTCGGTACGATTCAAGTAGAAAGAAAGAGCACCTAAACTATGCAACAATCCTCAAGAGAACAATGCATCTTGCAAACTGAATGATCAAAGAGGAATTGTACAATCGAATTTACCGAAAGCCACAAGTTCCGAAGACCCCATTGAGTTTGCTCACATCTGAGACTAAAAGAGTAAATGCCCAAGGCAATTCTCATTCAATAGTCAATATCCAAAATCTAGCTACTTACAATGAAATGGAACAAGGTTTATATAGGAAATACTAAGGTTAAACTAGTAAAATGGTCACAAGTGACCATGCAAGCCACACAGGCTTGAAATAATGAGTGTTCGGCAGCCTTGACTTCGATGCTCGGTTGCTTGCTCGAACACATTTAGTGAGTGTTCGGCAGCCTTGACTTCGATGCTCGGTTGCTTGCTCGAACACATTTATCATCGGGCTCTCCCTTGACTTCGAACACAATTTGTTGTGTTCGGCACTGTGCTGCTCAGCGCCAAGGGTTGGTGTTCGATCACTTTGTCCTCGGGCTCGAATTTGAGGATGTAGCCTTCAGCTTTAGCAGTTTTCCCTTCATCCTCTGAACACATGCTTCCTCCTAACCAAGCCAACTGAATGTGCATATCATGTAGCAATTTTGCTTGGCTTCGTGTCATTGGCCTCGGTGGATCATTCATTGTCTTTGGTGGATTATCAAGCACTTGATCAGCACTTCGGGCTGTATCATCCTCCCCTTCATGAGAAGATTTCATCCTCGAGATCGCTTCAGCATCTGTCCCTGGTGCCTGGCGTACAACGCAAGGAGTTAAGTCAACAACATAGAAAGTGTTGGACACATTATACTCACCTGGGAGGTCGATCACATAAGCATTGTTGTTGATCTTTCTCAGTACTTGAATGGACCATCCCCTCGTGGTGCCAACTTTCCTTTGGTTCGGGAATCGCTCTCTTCGTTAGTGAACCTGAACCCAAACCCAATCTCCCTTCTTCAACTCCAACTTCTTTCGCCCCTTGTTCTTTTTCAATGCCACTTTGGCATAAGCTTCCTCGAGATTCTTCTTTGCCTTGGCGTGCATCTTGAGCAAAGCTCTGGCTCGGTGAGTACCTTCAAAGTCAATAATAACAACTCGAGGAAATGGGGTTAGACAAGTGGAATTAAAGGATTAAAACCGTACACACATTTGAACGGGGTCATATTTATCATTCGGTGCACCGTTCGATTGTATGAAAACTCCATCATGGGCAAACGATCAGCCCAGTTTCCGACCTTGGCTTTGGTCGTTGCTCGAAGAAAAGATCCTAAGGTTCAGTTGACTACCTCGGTCTGTCCATCAGTCTGAGGATGGTGAGACATCGAGAATAGTAGTTTGGTACCGAGGGTACCCCACAAACATTTCCCAAAATAACTCAAGAACTTCGAGTCTCGATGACTTACTATTGTACGTGGCACCCCATGCAATTTTAACACATGATCAACAAACAAGGAAGCAACATGTTGTGCACAATCACATTTCTTGCAGGGAATAAAGTGAGTCATTTTGGAAAATCGATCCATGACAACGAAGATGCTATCGTGTCCTCCCCCCGACCTTGGTAACCCCAATACAAATTCCATGGATATATCAATCCAAGGTCGATCTGGCACAGGCAACGGGGTATACAAACCATGAGGGTTGGACTTCGATTTTGCTTTCTTGCAAACGAGACAAGCGTTGCAAAGGTTTTCCACATCTCGTCGCATTTTGGCCAATGGAACTGCTCGATTAAGATACCAAGAGTTTTGTCGACACCGAAGTGTCCCATCAAGCCTCCGGAGTGAGCTTCTCAGACCAAGAGCTCTCACCACGATTACATTGGCACACAAACCCTCCCATTCTTGAAGAGATAGCTATCGTGCCACTGATATTTCTCAACCCTTCGGCCATCAAGATTGCATCACGAACGCCTTTTAGTTTGGGATCAACTTCGTACATCGACTTGATGCTTTTGTATCCCATGAGCCTCGAGGTTAGAGTGGTCGCTAAAGCAAATTTCCTTGATAGCGCATCAGCCACAACATTGTCATTTCCCTTTTTGTAATGAATTACATAGGGAAAGCTTTAAATGAATTCAACCTATTTGGCATGTCTTCGACTAAATTTCTCCTGACATTGGAGATGTTTCAAAGATTCATGATCACTTTTAATCACAAACTCTTGAGGCCACAAATAATGCTTCCAATGGGCGAGTGCTCGAACGAGGGCATACAACTCCTCGTCATACGTCGAGCAGTTCAAGGTTGCACCCTTAAGCTTTTCGCTGAAGTAAGTGATCGGCTTTGATTCTTGCATAAGGATGCATCGCACTCGACTTTGAATGCTTTACCAAAGTCAGGGAATTGCAACAACAGGGCAGAGCAAAGCCTCCGTTTTATCTCTTAGAAAGCCCTCTCTTAGGACCCACACAAATGGATGGTCTTTCTTTACCAGCTCGGTCAAAGGAGTTGCCACGGTGCTAAAGTCACGAAAAAACCTTTGGTAAAAGCTAGCTAAGCAATGGAAGCTACGAACTTGAGATACCGAGGTTGGAGTTGGCCAATCTTTGATGGCTTCAAATTTTGATTCATCGACTTCAACACCATTAGCACTCACAACGAACCTAGAAAGACTGCACGCTCGACACAAAAGGCACATTTCTTGAAGTTAGCTTATAACTTCTTCTCGAAGCTTATCAAGCACTAGCCTTAGGTGTTCGACATGTTAATCCATAGATTTTCTATAAATAAGGATTTCATCGAAGTAAACGACAACAAACTTATTTATGAACGGTTTGAGCACATGGTTCATCAGTCGCATGAATGTGCTCGGTGCGAGGATAGGCCAAAAGGCATCACCAACCATTCATAGAGACCGAATCTTGTCTTGAATGCGTGATGCGGGGTAAATCAAGCCAAGACACCTTTCCAACATGTATCAAGATTGGAAGAAGCAACAGACTAGAACTCAAGAGCGTTTGAGGTGAATTGAAGCCGTTCTGGAAGAACCAAGCAAGGGCGCCCCGCCCAGAAAGCAAAGGGGCCAGGCACTCCGCCCGCCCAGGGGGCGCTCCGCCCAGCCCCCTCCACTGCCAAGGTTGGCGGGCGCTCCGCCCCAATTGCTGTGATGCGGGATTTTGAGTGTGTTATGTCTATTTTGACCCTACGTGGTCATTTAAGCTATCTCTAGATAGCTTATTTCATTCCTTAGCTTATTTTGAATGATGAATTCATTTTGTAAAGAGTGGATCTCTTTGGGTTTATGAAAACCAACCTATTCTTGGGATTTGTGTACTTCTAGTGGATTCTAGTTGGACAACGACCCCGCCCCGAGCATTCTACTTGCGAGTTTCGGATGTAACTCGAGGGTAGTTGCGTAGTGTAGGTAATCCTTGAAATCCACCCGAGGTGTATCGGAACAAGTTCTTTGGTGCTACGTGGGTCATTGTTCGAGCCTCGTCTCGCTTTTTATCTTGTTTATCTTTTTCCGCATTTTTCCTGCATCATTTGGTATCAGAGCAAGGCTCAGATTTTGTTTCTACAAATCCCCGACCCTTGGTTCTTCGTGCCTAGTGTCTTCTTTTAGTTTTCATGTTGCTGAAGTTATTAGAAAGAAGAAAATACAAAAAAATAGAAAAAGTAAAAAATACAAAAATTATCGTAACTTTTTGGCGTAATCGATTCTTGTTATGGGTGTTATAGATTCTTGATCCCTGTTGAAAACCCGTTGTTTCGATACCAAAAACACGTGGTTTGGATTGGAATCACGAGATTTGAAAACTTGAAAACCCCAAAATTATTAAACCCTTGTTAAACCCTTGTTCTTGATGATTTTGGATCGATTCATGGGTTTGTTGGTTGTTTATCGTTGATTTTATTATCGGGGTTTGATCTACTTTGGAAAACAAACAATTCAAAACAAATTTCGTGTGATTTGGAGTACGGTAACATCGAATTTGAAGAATCGAAATCCATTTTAAACCCTTTTGAAACCCATGTTGAAACCCCAACTTGAAACTTTGAATCATGATTGTGCTTTGATTGTTGGTTGTTTGGGTGTGAAAATCATTGGGGTTTGAAGATTATATCAATATTCAACTTTAGGTACCTTCGGTTTGTGCAAAACACATTGACATCGGACCAAATTTTTGCTTGAGATCGTGGAAATCGAAGTTGGAAAAACAGGGGGTTCACCCAGTAGGCGCTCCGCCTGCCTGATAAGAGTCAAAATACGCGGAAGCAAACTATACGATAATCAAGCGGAAGCAAGTAAAGGATAACAAGAAAACAAGAATGGGAAGGCAAGAAAATAGAAGAAAGAATCGAATTCAATTTACTAACGTTAATTGAATTCAAAAGGGAGAAGGGAAACTTGAACCTTACAATGGAATCTAACTAGATGTTGATCTCCATAGGTTCCAAGTCGAGTCATACACGAGCCTCGAGCTCACACAAGAAGGGCTCGGCCTCTTCAATGTTCTCTCTCAAGATTCTATCTTCAACAATGACTAACTAATTAAATGAAGACTAAGTGCGGCTTTTATAGTTTTCCACACACCTAAGTGAAATGTCTAAAACACCCCTAAAGTGGGTTTAAACAATACAAGCCTCATAGGGCCAAAATAGGAATTACACATTAATTCCTGTCCAAAGCTAAGCAAGTAGGCGCCCCTGCCTAGTGGGAGTAGGCGGTCCGCCTACTTCTCCATGCTGTGGAGTAGGCGGCCCAAGCTCCTGCAGAGGCGGTCCGCCCCTTTTCCAGGCGCCCCAAAATCCAGAGGCCTCAACTTCACTAGGCGGTCCGCCCCTTTGACTAGGCGTTCCGCCCCTTCCTGGGGGTCCTTGGAATGGCTCAAAATGTGTCCCCCGAGCCTTCCTTTTGGTGCCTACGTGCTCCTCCTTCCTTGGCGCTCCAATGCATGATCTTCAAGATGTTTCTGGAGCCCTTGACTTGTGTCCTTTGTGCTCTTCAAGCTTGGTTCTTGATGGTTGTCGTTTAGGCCAATTTGGGTCTTATCATCCTCCCCTTCTTGAAAGGATTTCGTCCTCGAAATCGAACCATCAAATCCTACAATCAAAACAAAGCACAACCAAAATTTCCTACTTCACAAGTAGGTTAGCTTAATCAAGAATAAGTGCAAGTGGTGTGGAAAACACACTCTTGTGATAGAGCCAAGCATCAATGCCGATTAAAAAGTGTATGTTCCCAAAGGAAACAATAAGGTCTTGGCTCGACAAGAACAAGCACTCAATTTTCAAACAAGCATAGAGATCAAGGATATGCATGAAGCAATTAAATTCCCCACGACCCCTAAGCTCATGACCAACACACCAAGCCTTCAAATTAAATTTACCACAAGTTGACACATCGGCTTTGGCATGTCCATCACTCAAGGTGTGCTCAACATATGAGATGGAGTAAGTAAAGTAGTTCAATTCACAACTAACATCGACTACTCCACTCCCCTTCTTAAGAGCATTCTTACACACACCGAGAGGTACCTCCTCACCTCCAAGTTTACCTCCAAGACGATCCTCCTCACTAGAGAAACTCCAAAGGAAAGTCTCCAAAATAGGTTCTTCATCATTATAGTCCACACAACTAAGGCTAGGACTACTAGAAGATAGGTCAACACGACCAATACCAAGACCACTCTCCTCACTCGGAGTTCCAAACGTTGGATCATCCATAGAGCCTAACTTGACAAACCATGGAGGTTCGACTCTACTACCGACTCTAGTCCGATACAATTCGCCACCACAAATGAGATTGCCTTCAAACAATAGAAATGTAAAGGCATGCACTTCAAATTCATGGTTACATGCAAGCATATCATCAAGACTAAGTCTTTCACTCTCACTTGAGGAGTCATCAAAAATAAATCGATCCATCTCACACTCAAGAGACTCCTCAAGACCAAATACACCCTCACTACGACACAAGAGACCACCACTATCAATTAAGCAATCAAAAGGAAGAATAAGATTATCAAGCAATTCATCTTCTCCTTTATCAAATATAGGTGGGGTGTCATAACAATGTTCACAAACAAGGTCAACCTCATCATTCTCACTAAAGAGAGGTTCAATGAAGATCGAGCTCACATCATGATGTGGCTTTTCAACCCTCTCAACTTGTGGTTCATTTTCACACACAAGTTGACCCAAAGGCTCTACACTAGTTGCAAACACATTATACTCATGCAAATCATCAACTAGCATAGAGTTGTTGCAAACAATATCATAAGACAAGGAAGTATCATGCTTAAGGATAGAAGAACTAACACTTACACTTGAGTCGCATCCGGGCTCACCCAATGTACATGAAGCACCATGGGTAGTTCCTTCACCTCGTAGTTCACATTTGGCACCGCCTTCACCTTGTCTTTCCATCTCGGAACATGATTGAGGCTCCATCGGCTTACCTCCAAGAATACCTACACAAGTACTCACACAAGTAGAAGAAAAAGATAAAAGGTTAAGGTTAGAATAAGGGGTGTCCTCACTCTTTTTTCCCTCTTTCTTTTCCCTCATTTTTCTTTCAAGGCTAGGTGTTGATTCGGGTGGTGACATCCTGCTCACATCACTCAACACATCCTCTCCTTTTTCCACTTGAGGAATGTCACCGGTCACTCCCTTACTCCTCTCTATCTTTTGTCTCTCAAATTCGGGCGAATTGGGACGAGGCCCAAGAATACCCATAGCCGGAGTAGGTGGACGTTTTACATCAACCCAGAATTTAGGACTAGGAGACTCATCACATGATGTCTCCTTTTTCTTTGTTGGTGAACCACTCGGCTTTGGAAGTGGCTTCGGGCTCACCTTGTTGACATTTGTCAACTCTTTTGTAGCACTAGTCCCACTATTGCATGTGACTGTAGGACTTCTTGTTTGCACTCTTTCTTCCTTGGGTTGAGATACTTGCTCCTTTCCTTTTTGCATAGACCTAGAAGATGTACTAGGATAAAACTTAAACTTTTCCCGGCGAGGTTCAATGTCATAAGCTCTTTGCCCCTTGCACACTTTGTACACATCCTTCATGAGATCATATCGCACCCTCTTGCCTTGCAACCACGGTTTCCCTAGCCAAACACCATAATACTCCATGGGGTACACATCACACCAAACATATTCCTTGTAACTCCCATGAGATATGAGTATCCGAGCTTCACTAGTAACCCAAACACCGTGACACTCATAAGGATATTTCAATTTGTAGCATGGTATCTTTAGTCTATTAACCCAAGAGGTGTTAACAAAATTAGTAAAGGCTTCACTAATCTTGAGCAAGCATCCTCCTCTACCATTCACCTCAAAAATAAACCTACACTCACACATGTCTTGTATAGGATCAAGTCCATGAAACCCATCACCCCCAAGTTGGGTTCTCCTTATCCCTCCACTAGTGGCAACACCACTAGAACACCCTCTACTTCCCGTCACTCTTCCAACATTAGAAGTGTTGTTGAAAGTCGGGGAAGATATACCACTATGGAACCCATAATTGCCTCTCGCCTTGGCTCCATAGCCCATAGTACCACTCCTACCACCACTACTAGAGCAACGCAACCCCGTAACGGTAAGAGCAAGACCATTTCTCCTTCCACCATTCACATGGGAACTAGAAGATGTAAACCTCCCATTTCCCATGGAACAACCACCACCACCTCCCATACTAATGGAAGGTCCTCTACTACTCTCTTGCTCACCACAAGCAACATCAAGAGAAGATGCAATTGAACAATTCTCATAATCAACCTCATCACCAATTCTCTCTACGTCACTATCATCATGTTCAAATTCATCACAAGAAGAGTAAGTAGGATCATCATACCTTGAAGCGTCACCATCCTCGGATTCTTGACTAGAAGCATAAGGATCAACAAGTTCATCATGAGCCTCATAGTCATCATCAATCTCACGATCATCATAGTGAACCGCTTCATCAATATAGGAGCCATGGTTTCCATCATCATAGTAATGGCCATCATCACCCTCGTAGGAACCATAGTCTCCATCATCACCATACGAGTCATAGCAACTAGCATCATCCCCACAAGAGCCATAGTCTCCACAATCAACATCCGACATGGTCGCAACACCAAAGCACAAAACCTCCCAAAAGTCACTCCCTCACGTGTATCACTCAATTTATGAACACTCAAGAGCGAGGCCTTTACAACTTGGGAACCAAGGTGATCACAACTAGTATGTCCAAGTTAAAGTTCGGAATGGAGTTAATGAGACTCTATGGACGGACGGTTATTTAAAGTGCGCACTTGAGGCCAAAGAAAGTTCTACGAATCTTCTTTGATTTCTAATCTCCTCTACGCACGATTACCCTAATACGCTAAAAGATTAGTGTTAATAAAGTAGGCCAAATACCCTAGAAACACTAACCAAGAGGTACGGAAGCAAACGGAACACAAAAACACACAAAACGAAGCCAAACGGAGCCTCCCCAGGAGTGGGCGGTCCGCCTCTGTAAAGGGGGCGCCCCGCCTACTCAAAATCCAGAGAGTAGCATAGAAAGAGGCGGTCCACCTCTTAGGAGTAGGCGGTCCGCCTACTAGGCTTCTCAGCACGGTCCGAAAATTGGTTTTTGGCTCGTTTAGCACTCAAAATCCAACATTTTCGACTTGTTTTCGATTCTAATGATACCCAAAGGTGTATATGATGTTTCTAAACAATCCCCAATAGGTTTAAACCCCAATCAAACAACAACAAATCAATTTTTATTCTTGAGCAAGTTCTAGGGTTCTTTGAAAATTTTGGGAATTTGATTTCTTCAAATTTTGAAATACACCACCAAATGTTGTAATTTTGGTATCAAAGGATCGGGAATGCGATAAGGAACAAACCCCAATGATTTTTAACGCATGGGTGTTCCAATCCAACAAGTTCCACCAAAATTTGTTCAATTTTCAAGTTTTTTTTCTATTTTTTTGTTTTCTTCAATTTTTCAAGAACAAGAACAACAAATCAAGATAAAGAGTCACGATCGAGGGTTTGTAAGAACAAAACCTATCCATGCTCTGATACCAACTGATAAGAGTCAAAATACGCGGAAGCAAACTATACGATAATCAAGCGGAAGCAAGTAAAGGATAACAAGAAAACAAGAATGGGAAGGCAAGAAAATAGAAGAAAGAATCGAATTCAATTTACTAACGTTAATTGAATTCAAAAGGGAGAAGGGAAACTTGAACATTACAATGGAATCTAACTAGATGTTGATCTCCATAGGTTCCAAGTCGAGTCATACACGAGCCTCGGGCTCACACAAGAAGGGCTCGGCCTCTTCAATGTTCTCTCTCAAGATTCTATCTTCAACAATGACTAACTAATGAAATGAAGACTAAGTGTGGCTTTTATAGTTTTCCACACACCTAAGTGAAATGTCTAAAACACCCCTAAAGTGGGTTTAAACAATACAAGCCTCATAGGGCCAAAATAGGAATTACACATTAATTCCCGTCCAAAGCTAAGCAAGTAGGCGCCCCTGCCTAGTGGGAGTAGGCGGTCCGCCTACTTCTCCATGCTGTGGAGTAGGCGGCCCAAGCTCCTGCAGAGGCGGTCCGCCCCTTTTCCAGGCGCCCCAAAATCCAGAGGCCTCAACTTCACTAAGCGGTCCGCCCCTTTGACTAGGCGTTCCGCCCCTTCCTGGGGGTCCTTGGAATGGCTCAAAATGTGTCCCCCGAGCCTTCCCTTTGGTGCCTACGTGCTCCTCCTTCCTTGGCGCTCCAATGCATGATCTTCAAGACGTTTCTGGAGCCCTTGACTTGTGTCCTTTGTGCTCTTCAAGCTTGGTTCTTGATGGTTGTCGTTTAGGCCAATTTGGGTCTTATCACTGCCCCCCCCCCCCAGCTGGTTGTTTGGGGAGGCGCTCCGCCCCAACTCCTGAAGGGTGGATTTGGTAGTTTTTCTTTGGTTTTCCTATTTCTTTGTTGCTTAACCTCTAATTAGTGCTTATCTAAGTAATTTTCCTACTTAATTAGCACTAATCCTTTATTGCCATTAGGTAATTCGTTCCTTAGTTGGAGAGTAGAACTCCAAGAGGATCCGTAGAATCCTTTGACTCAAGTCCTTACTTTAAAGTGCTTATCGTACATCGAGTAACGTTAACTCCACTCACCTCGGAGTACACTTGACTTGTGAGTTGATTGATTGAGTTGAGGATTGTTGTTCAACTACTTGAAGCTTTTAGAACTCAAGTCCGAGTGAAATATCCATCACCACTAAACGAGTGAATCGAGTGCTATACACGTGAGGGTGTGTGTGAGGTGATTTCACTAACGTTTTTTCTTCTTGTAGGTACAATGGCCAACGAAGGTCAAGACTTTATAAAGGATAATTTGGCTAGTCTCCTTGCCAAGATGGATATCATGAACCAAAGGATTGAGTCTCTTGAAAAGGGGGCCTCAAGTACCCAAGGTGATCAAGGGACCCCGAGTGTCCAAGATGATAAAGGGATCCCGAGAGTCCAAGTTGAGAAAGGGACCCCGAGTGTCCAAATTGAAACCGGTGAAGGCTCAAGTAGTCCTACCTGTACCCCGGAACAAGTTGTTGAGTTGCTTAATCAATAATGGGTGAAGGAAGATTGTGAGAGATATGAACAAACGTTGGGCAATACCCAACGAACGGGCATTCCACACCTACGGATCAACCCTAACCTTATGGGCAATCCCCAAAGGAATGCTCCTCTTCTGGCTATTCGAAATGTGCGACCTCTTGAACAAGTGGGAGAAGCTCAAGAAGGGGAGGAGGAAGAATATGGGGGTGATAAATATGGAGCTCCTAATCCAAATGGGAGAGCCATGAATTTTGGATGTAATGTTGATAGGGGTAGAGGCCGAGGTCGAGGGCCACCAATAGGAGTTGATAGGGATGTTGGAGGGAATGCTAGGAGGGATTTTGGTGGTTATGGAGGCAACATTGGAGGCCAACCGGAGCCTTACCAAGGGGGCCGAGATAACAAAAATCTTAATAGTGTGAAGCTCACTCTTCATTCTTTCAAAGGAAGTAGTGACCCGGTGGAGTACATTGAGTGGAAATTGGCTATGGAGAGGATATTTGACACCAATGATATGACCGTAGAGAAGAAGGCCAAGTATGTAATATCTTCTTTTTAATCCTTTTCTTCTACTTGGTGGGAATCGGTCAAGAGAAATAGAAGGAGGAATGCTATGCCAATTAATGTGACTTTGGGTGAATTAATTCGTGTGATGGATGAGAAGTACTTGACTCATCAATACCGTGTGGACCAATACAAGCATCTCTATGAGTTAAAGAAAGGTTCTAAGACGGTTGGGGAGTACTTCAATGAATTTGAGCAAATCCGGATGTCCCTAGATTTGGATAGGGAGGATGATGAACAAGCCGTGATTAGATTTCTAAGTGGTTTAAATCGAGAGATAGCCTATCAAGTGAAGTTTCACAAGTATGAAAACCATTATGAACTCTTTGATGATGCGGTTGAACCCGAGAAATGGCTCAAGGATGAGAAGTCCACCAACTACAAGAGCAACACTTCTACTTCCACAAGCATGCCAAAGGAGTGGAAGACCTCAAATGCAAACTTTCCAAAGTGAAAGTGGTGCAAGTGCTAACAAAGAAGTGAAGAGAACATATGAGAAGTCTACACCACCATTAGGAGGTAATTCTAAAACTCACTTGAGCAATTCTACTTCTACTTCTACTTCAACTCAATGCTATAAGTGTAAGGGGTATGGACATATTGCTAAAGATTGTCCTACAAAAAGAACCATGGTTGTGGTAGGCAATTTGGTGTATGAGCAAGATAGTGAGCCCGAAAATGAGGAGGATGAGGAGATTGCTTGTGAGGCGGCTATAGAGGAAGGAGATGATCCTCAAATTTTCTTGGTGGTTAGGAGGAGTTTGAGTACCATTTTCATGGAAGAGGAGGTGGAGAATGTTCAAAGGGAAAACCTTTTCCATGCTAGATGCCGAGTCATGGGTATAGTTTGCTCCATGATTATTGACTCGGGAAGTTGTGCCAACATAGTAAGCCAAACATTGATTTCCCAATTGAAGATACCCACCTTGAAACATCCCAACCCACATCGATTACAATGCCTAAGTGAGTGTGGGGAATTGAAGGTGGTGAAGCAAGTATTGATTGTGCTTAGCATTGGGAACTATAAAGACAAGATCATGTTTGATGTTGTCCCGATGCAAGCATGCCATCTATTATTCGGGAGACCATGGCAACACTATAGATGTGTGGTACATGATGGCCGGACCAACTCATATACGGTCAAGCATGATGGGAGGAAGTATGTGTTTAGACCTTTGACTCTGAGGCAAGTAAGGGAAGACTACCAGCAAATGAGGGAGTTGAGGGAAGCGGCTAAAGCAAAGTCACCCATTGTACTTGAACCCGAGGCAAACAATCTGTTGTCTTGCCATTGCATGATGGAAATGAGAGTCACTCCACTTCAAATGAGAGAGAAAAGATAGAGAGAAGTGAGGGAGTGACCAGTGACAATCTAAGAGAGGAAAAACGAGAGGATTTGAGGAGTGATGTGAGTAGATTGTCACCAAAAACTACACTTGACCATGAGGTAAAATATAGAGAGAAGAGAGGTAAGGAAAGAAAAATTGAGAGTGAGAGCACCCATTGTTCTAACAATTCTTCATTTTCTACTTTAAGTTGTGTAAGTTCTTATGTAGGTACCAATGAAGACAAGCCATTGGAGCCTCAACAATGTGCTTGGAAGGAAAGACAAGAGGAGGAAAATTCTCAATGCGAGCTTCATGAAGAAGGACTTACACATGACACTTCAAGCCTTGTGAGTGATCAAGGAAGTACTACAAATGTAAGTGTTGCTCCACCTTTTCATGAGCTTACTAGCTCTTGGTAGTTGACAATGATTGTGACCTTTGCTATGACACACCGCCAATCTTTGCTAAAGGGGTAGATGAAATAGTTGATCATACCCTTGTTGATATGCTTCTATTTGGTAGGTCTATGTGTTTTGGTGAGGATGATAGTGACCTTGAGCTAAAATTGCAATTGGCACCTCTTCATAAGTTAATTTCTCTGTGATCTGTACATCATCTACTGGTACAACTCTAAAAGGATCTCCAACACATTTTCTATACTGGATGTACCTCCTGAAGGTCTGCTGGAAGGTCTAACTCGTAGGCTACACGCCCAACTCGCCTGATAACCTGATATGGACCAATAAATCTAGGTCTAAGCTTCCATTTTTTTCCAAATCTCAAAACATCTTTCATAGGTGATACTTTCAGGAATACCCAATCGGCAATCTGAAATTCTAAATCTCAACGTCGATTATCTGCATAGGACTTATGTCTGCTCTGCGTTGCTAATAATCTTTCCCTGATCAACTTGACTTTATCAACGGCTTGTTGGATTAAATCTGGACCTATCAATTGAGACTCGCCAA
The DNA here is from genome assembly GCA_037355625.1 of Petunia x hybrida. NCBI lineage: Eukaryota > Viridiplantae > Streptophyta > Magnoliopsida > Solanales > Solanaceae > Petunia > Petunia x hybrida. The sequence goes on from JBBBVM010000162.1 coordinate 11,953,909, forward strand.
CCTCGAACCATCCTATAGGAGACCTGCATTTGCGCCCATACAAAGCTTCATATGGCGCCTTCTATATGCTAGAATGATAGCTATTATTATATGAAAACTCTATCAATAGTAGATGATCACTCCAGCTGCCTCCAAAATCTAACACGTAAGCTCTAAGCATATCGTCTAATATCTGAATGGTCTGCTGAGCCTGTCCGTCTGTCTGCAGATTAAATGTTGTGGTCAGATTCACCTGTGTCCCTAAACCTATCTGGAATGATCGCCAGAAATTTGCTGTAAATTGTGTGCCCCTGTCTGAAATGATAAATACTGGAATACCATGTAGGCGCACTATCTCTCTGTGATAAAGTCTAGCATAATCCTCTGCTGTATATGTAGATCTAACAAGCAAAAAATGAGCTGATTTAGTAAGCCTTTCAACTATAACCCAAATAGAGTCATACTTGCTCCGCGTATGGTGCAAGCCTGTAATGAAGTCCATATTCACTGCTTCCCATTTCCATAATGGAATATCGATTTCCTGTAACAAGCCACTAGGTTTTTTATGCTCGACCTTAACCTGCTGGCAGTTAGGAAACTGAGCCACAAATTCTGCTATGTCACGCTTCATTCCATCCCACCAGTAAATCTGCTTAAGGTCATGATACATCTTAGTCGAACCTAGATGAATAGTGTACCTAGAATAGTGTGCCTCAGTCATAATCTGTCCACATAAATCTACAACATCAGGAACACAAAGTCTTTCTTTATACCTAAGAACCCCGTCACTAGTAACCCTGTATAGTGACTCCGGTTTTCTTCTGGCTATTTGTCTGTATTCAACTACAACTGGATCCTCATACTGACGATGTTTTACTTCTGTAACTAGGCAAGTAGTGGCTGCTTTCTGAACTGTAACTCCTGTATCCTCTGAATCAATTAATCTAACTCCCATGCTGGCCAACTGGTGGAGTGCATGAGGTAACTCTCTTTTCTATGGCTGTAAATAAGATAGACTACCTATCGACTTATGACTAAGGGCATCAGCAACAACATTCGCTTTACCCGGATGATAAAGAATGTCCACGTCGTAGTCCTTCAGCAGCTCTAGCCACCGCCTCTGTCGTAGATTTAGCTCCTTTTGCTTAAATATGTACTGGAGGCTCTTGTGGTCTGTATAAATATCAACATGAACTCCGTACAAATAATGTCTCCAAATCTTTAATGCATGAATGACTGCTGCAAGCTCCAGATCATGGGTAGGGTAGTTCTGCTCGTGCTTTTTCAGCTGCCTGGAAGCATAGGCAATTACTCTTCCGTGCTGCATCAAAACACAACCAAGACCAATTCGAGAAGCGTCACAGTAAATGACATAGCCCTCAGATCCATCTGAAAGTGTAAGTACTAGAGCCGTTATCAACTTGTTCTATAGTTCTTGGAAGTTGTGCTCACAAGAGTCTAACCACTAAAATTTGGCTGCTTTCTGTGTCAATTTGGTCAGTGGAGCTGCAATGGAGGAAAAACCCTCTACGAACCTTCTGTAATAACATGCCAAACCCGGAAAACTACGTACTTTAGTTAGCGTCGTAGGTCTAGTCCAATTCTTCACAGCCTCAATCTTCTGGCCATCTACTTTAATTCCTTATGCTAAAACTATATGGCCAAGAAATGCCACTGAATCTAACTAGAATTAACACTTTGAGAATTGTTGGTCCCGAAGAGTACCCAATACTGTGCATAGGTGCTCCACATGCTATGATTTAAACTTTGAATAGATGAGAATATCATCAATAAATATAATCACAAATAAATCTAGATAAGGCCTGAATACGCTGTTCATCAGATCCATAAATACTGTAGGGGCATTAGTGAGTCCAAGCGACATCACTAAAAACTCATAATGGCCATACCTAGTCCTGAATGCAGTCTTAGGTATATCAGATTTTCTAACTCTAACCTGATGGTAGCCTGATCGCAAATCTATCTTCGAGAAGCACTTGGCACCCTGGAGTTGGCCGAACAAGTCATCAATCCTGGGCAGAGGGTATTTATTCTTTATTGTGACTTTATTTAGCTGTCTGTAATCTATGCACATGCGTAGAGAGCCGTCTTTCTTTTTCACAAACAATACCGGGGCTCCGCACGGGGAAATGCTAGGTCTGATGAGACCTTTATCTACAAAATCCTTCAGTTGCTCCTTAATTTCTTTCTGTTATGCAGGTGCCATCCTGAAGAACATGCCCCTGATGGCGTACTGGTGCTAAGGAGGCAACTGCTGATCTAGCTGGCTGGGATGCACCACTACCACCCCTAGTCGGGCAATCTCTCATGAAATGGCCTGCTTCGCGGTAAATATAACAAGTATCAACTCCTAACTGACATGGACCCAAGTAGCTGTTTACCACAATCTGAACATCTAGGATATGTCTGACTGGCCGGTAGCGAACTACCACGGCGCTGAAATCCTAAATCCGTGATGCTTGACTAGCTCTGGACTGAGGAGATCTATCAGATCTCAGGCCATGAGACTGTGTAGGTATACTAGCTGGTGGTTGTCTAACACTCTGCTGTCTACTCGCTCCAGATGTCTCTCCAAACGAACCAGAAAATCTGCCCCTCTTGTGTAACACTCTATCCCTGTCGGTTCTCTATCTCTGCTTCCTCTCCTCAAGTGATAAAGCAAATGCCTGAATGCGTGATATGTTCATACCTGACTGCAAAGCAACCGTCATACACTCGTTCACCAGGTGTGGACCAAGTCCCACTACATACCTGTGAATTCTATCCTCCATACTTGCTACCACAGTGGGGGCAAACCTTGCTTAAGAATTAAAGCGATAATTATACTCTTCTACACTCAAACTTCCCTGTCTCAAGGTCAGAAACTGATCAGCACATGCTCTCTGTGTCTCTATGGGCATATACTGATGAAGGAAGGCATCTGAGAATTCCTTCCAAGTCGTCGGAGTAACATCTGACCCTCTAGATAGCTCCCATGTCTGATACCACCCTACTGCTAGGTCATGCAATCTGAATGCAGCCAATTCTACTGACTCTGTCTCTAATGTGTGCATAACCCTCAACACCCTGCCTATCCTCACACAAGAAAATCCTGAGGGTCCTCTCCCGTACGGGATCCAGTAAAGACTGGAGGCTCTAGTCGGATAAAATCCCCGATCCTGGATCCAGTATCTCCCTGGGCATCTGCACTATGCTGTCTAGTCTGAGCAACTACAACACTGGTCAATAATCTGATGGCATCCCTCACTTCCTGCCCCTGACTATCAGGCTGAGGAGCTGGAGGTATGGCAGCTGAAGTACCTCTAATATTGCCCTGAACTGAAGGGATCTGTGAGGCCTCAGATGGAGCCTCAGGTCTGGACTCCTCACTCTTATCCACCTCCAGTGGCATTCTACTAGTACCCTGGCCGACAATAGCCTTGCCCTTATGGGCAGCTATACGATGCATCTAAAACATTATGGTTAGAAGGGTGAATTCTAAAATTATAGCCCCAACGCACGATCTAGAGAAGAAAGAAAAACAACTGTCCTGAAGTGCCTTGTAGCCTCCTGTTCAAAAGTATGGCGCGCAACATACTCCTGAGAAAGACTCTACTAGACACGGCCTACAGACACCCTAGGACTTAACTGCTCTGATACAACTTTTGTCACGACCAAACCTAGGGCCGCGACGGATGACCAACACTAAGTGTCGATCATCACTAATCCTGCTGATAATCTGCTAACCATGAATATAACTAATAAACGGAATAAGCATAAACCTAGCTGATAAGAATTATACAATACAAAAAGATGACAAGCTAACATACTGACAGAACCAGCACTATACTATACATGGGAATGGATACCCGGATAAACTGATAACATAAACATGTGTTCCTAGAGCTCCTCGTAAGGCTTGTTGGATTTTTCCCCTTCCTTGAAAGGGTAAGACACAGGTACTTGGTTCGCTCTATTTCTTTATCTCCCCATGAATCGTATGTTTGTAACAATAGGGACAGAATTTTTTCAATTCTAATCGATTAGGCGTATTGTGCCGGTTCTTTTGAGTAATATATCTGGAAATACCTCTTGATACCTTATCAACGATCTGCAGGGTCCCAAATGAATTGGCTTATTCGAAAAAGGCCTTGTTCTTTGGAAGATCTATCTCGTGTCTGGTACTGCTAAATGGATAACAATATGAGACAACTGGATGACATAGCAAATCCGCAGATAGAATGTCTGGACAGCACCACTATCTTGACTTTCAACCTAATTTTTAGAGTGTAGATCATAGTTATAAACTTCATAGTCTTCATGAAAGTTTTAGATATATGTCATAGGGTTCTGGGGATTCTTAAAGAATCTAAATATCAATTTTGTACAAGGAGTTATGATCAATATACTAACAACTATCCAAAGATCAAAACAATTTTCCAGATTTTGAAACGTTTTGTCTTGCTGATTTGGACGTCTTTAACCTTGGATTTTAGTACCAAATTAAGTATATACAATGTTTCCTTGGTTCATACAAGTTTCTCACAAGAAACACCAAGTTTAGAACTAATAAATGCTTCAAAAGCTAAAAGATACATGCCTTGCCAAAAGAAAGGTTTAGTCTTATATACCTTTGATGTTTCTAGCTTGTAAACTTTGTTTCCTTTGAATTCCACACCTTCTAAAGCTTAAACAAGCTAAAACATAGAATTTAGGTACTTTACTTAGCTATGAAGTAATTCTAAAACTCAAATTATAGACGAAATTGAAGGTAGCATAATGTTACCATAATCGCGTAGAGCGTTTTGACGCAATCCGTCTTCCGTTTTGAGTCAAAATTGATGTTGTTTCTTCAAAATAAAAATAAATGGATTCAAAATCCAGAGAGGTCTGTTCATATCGTAGGTTTTCTGGAAAATTTCGTGAAAATGAAGGATTTCTCTTTTATAACAAAAATATTTCATTTCTAGCCCTCTTTTGCGCTTATATCCTTTTTTCTGGTGTGATTTCTGATACTTATATCTTTTTATCCAGACATTGTATGAACAAACCGTCAAAATTTTTGGAAACTACACTTCAAGACCTTCAATTTAGTATATCATATGTCTCCAAAAGACCTCATATAACACACAGAATTAATTGCTGAAAAAGCTTCGTTAAAAGGAAAATCCTTAGTCGGTTTTTCCGCAACTTAAATTTGATTTTCCCCAACCTTTATATTCAACATATAAAAGTCATATATGGTCCAATTATTACTTTAAGATCACTAAAATCATTCTTAACATGTCATTAGAACGATATACCTCAACGTAGACATACGAGGTGTAACAGCTTGTCTATCGGTGCATCCACGGCACTATTTTTCCTTCTTCTTTGTACCCTTAGCTTCCCCTTTGTGTGTAAGGTGTGCCTGCCTGTACATCATTTGTCCTAAGACAGGTTACATGATGCAGCTCGAACACGTGTTGATCAAGTGTTCGACCCACCGAGGAGACCGATGACACTAAGCCAAGCCAAGCTATTGCATGATGTGCACATTCACTTGGCCTGGCCGAAGGAAGGCAATGGTTCCGAAGCTGAGTGGCCAGGCTCAAGAACCAAAGGCGTCATCTTCAGATTTGAGCCCGAAGGCAAAGTGACTGAGGACAATGAGCTCGAAGACAAGTGAGCATCCGAGGACAATGAGTTCGAGCAAGCAACCGCGCACCGAAGTCAAGGCTGCCGAACACATACTTAGCTCAGCCCTGCGTGGCTTGTTTTTATTAGTCACTTGGGACTATTTACTACTTTATCCTTAGCATAGCCTATAAATACTCTATTTTACTTCATCGTAAAGGGATCCAGTTTTTAGTATATGAAAAACATAGCAAGTGCTATTGTGAGTCTCCGATGGAGCCGAACCCCGACGTGGGCTTTTAAAGAACTTGTGTCAACCGGTGTGATTCGTTTGAACAATTTCTTCTTGATCATTCAATTTGCAAGAAGCGGGTCTTTCTTGAGGATTGTTGCATAGTATAGGTGCGTCTTGATTTCCCTTCAATCGAGCTTTGAGACAGGTTCCTCACTGTTCTTTTGAACCGTAGCAAGATTTGTCTTGCTTCTATCTTTACTTTTATTGTTGTTTTCTTCCGCGTTCGTGTTTAGCATTTTCCTTCGGGTTTGCTTGCACCATCTTGGTATCAGAGCAAGGTTTGAGTTTGTTCTTACGACCTCAAATCCTGTTCACTTAAATCGTGCTTGTGTCTCCAGTTTCAGCTCTCTTCCATGTGTTTGATTGTTGTTGCTGGGCGTTTATAAAAAAAAAAAGTAGAAAAACAAAAATTCAAAAAATTGTGTTTGATTGTTGGTTGTTTGGATTAAACAACCATTGATTCTTGTTCACCATTGTTTCCTGATTCCAACAAGCACTCGACGTACCACTTTCGTGACTAGGGTTTCTTGGTGAAATTTTGGACTGTTTTGAGTGTTGATGGTGACTAGAACTCGAACCCCAGTTTGTGTTGGTTTAAACCGATGAAGATTGGTGATTCTTGAGTGATTTGGGTTTGTTTTGTGCTTAAATTTGAAGTTCTGTGTTTGAATTCATTGTTTGTATGCCGGAAAATTGTTACAAATTGTAACAGTGTACGACACGAACAAGCTGGTTCTTAGCTCGAAGAACTTGAATTGATTTCCTCCGTTGTTGTTGGAACCGGAGTTAAAAGAAGTAACCTAGAATCCGTTGAAATTCGTGGTCAGTGAACGAAGTAAAATCGCCCGTACAGTGGAGCAAGCTTCACTATTCCATTGAAGAAGAAAGGGGTAAAATGTAAAGATCAAAACCCCGGGTGAAAAAGTTGTCGGCTGAAAAGAGGAAGTGGATAAGGTAAAACCCTATCCGTACCAAGGAGGGACCACTCTTGTACGGACAAGAGTTGGTGTGTTCGAAAAAGATTCCAAAAGGGAATCAAAGGGTAGATTCCCCTAGGTTTTCACTTTTTTCTGTCCGAAATTCTAGTTAGTGGATCTTTTGAGTAATTTTCCTACTCGAGGTCGCACTAACTCATTTGAGCTGCTAGGAACTCGTGCGTGGGTGACCGAAGTCCAACTTCGTAGAAAATTCTTTTGACTTCCCGAAGCGCAAGAGTAAATAGATGTCCGTTTCCATTGAGTCGAATCAACTCACTCTTCCCGAAGAGAGACATTGCAACTTGTCAAATTCAAAGGAATTGAGAGAAGTTGATCAACCGAGGAAGCCATTGGTTGCAAGTTCTTGAGTGACCAAAAACCGAACCCATAAATTGAGTGGATCCGAGTGCCACCTATCAAAGGTGAGGGAGTGTGTGAGGTGAATTCTAACCTTAACATTTGTTTGGTCTTTGATTTGTGCAGGTACCATGGCTGGGAATGGAAGCGATGGCAAAGGCATTGAGAAGCCCGAAGTGTCGTTAGCCGATCTCTTGGCTGCGATACAAGGCGTCAGTGCCGAAGTAAGAGGAGTTACTGCTCGAGTAGCTCAACTCGAGCAAGGAAGCGCGTCTGTGGCCATAAATGGGTCCGGCGCTGGAACTAGCAACTCCACTCCAATGAAACCTGAGCTGTATGATGAGCTTGTTCGACAACATCAGTTGACGAGTGAAGCAATTCGAAGAGAACTTAACTTGGGCAATCCCCAAGCACAACAAAACTTGGGAAATCCCCAAGCGCAACAAAACTTGGGCAATCCCCAAGCTAACTATCAAAACTTGGGCATTCCCCGAGGAGAGAGGATACCACTTCCAAAGGCCCAAAGAGATCTTGGAGCCGTTGTCGAAGAGGTTGATGAAGAGGAATTTCCCGAGGACGAATATGAGAATGAGCCGCCATTCGCTCAACGAAGGCAAGCTCACCGAGCTCGTGAAAATTTCCGAGGTCGAGGCCGAGGCACAAATGTTGATCGACATATTGAGCGTGAGGCTGATGATCGTTATGATGAGTATCCCGAACAGGTTCGTGGTGTTCGAGACTAAAACTTGAACAGTGTCAAGATCACTATTCCACCCTTTAAAGAAACTAGTGATCCAGATGAATATCTTGAATGGAAGCTTAAGATGGAGCGCATCTTTGAAACCAATGAGATTACCGATGAGAGAAAAGCTGCCCATGCCATTGCTTCATTTGAAGCTTATGCATCTACATGGTGGGAGGCTGATAAAAGGCATACATGAAGGAATGCCTTTCCCGAAGTCAATACTTGGCCACAGTTGATGAGAGCAATGGATGCTAAGTATTTGAGTGCTAAGTACAGGCAAACTCAAATGCAAAAGCTCTATGAGTTAAAGCAAGGGACCAAGTCAGTCCAAGAGTATCATGATGAGTTCGAAAAAGTTTGATTGAATCTTGATCTGGCCGAAGACGAAGAACAAGCCATTATCCGATTCAAAAATGGCTTGGCTCGAGATGTGTCATCTCAATTGAGGCTACACGTGTACCACATGTTGGAAGATCTGTTCGATGCTGCCACCGAAGCTGAAAAATTGGTGAAGGACGATAAGGCAAACCAGTATCGAGGAGTCACTACTTCTACTCCTTTGAACCGAGGTAAAGAATGGAAGAGTCCAAACCAAACAAGTGCCAACACTGTTCGAGATTCGAAGAGACCCTTCGAAAGGGGTCTGACCGTTAACCAATCAAGAGAAGTGGGAGGTAAAGTTCAACTCAACTCTCCTAGTGCTTCAAATATTCAGTGTCACAAATGCAAGGGTTATGGTCACATGGCAAAAGAGTGTCCAACTCGCAAAGTTATGCTTCTGCTCGAAGATGGAACCGTCCATGAGCAAGCGAGTGACACCGAGGAGGAATTTATCGAGGAGACTGACCGAGCTGAAGGTGATTATGATCATGAAGCTGCCGAAGCTGATCATCCGGAAATGTTTCTTGTGGTTCGAAGGAATTTGAGCTGCATGACTTTTGAAGAAGAGGACAACCAAAGAGAAAATCTCTTTCATGCCCGATGTCGAGTGAGGGGAAAGGTATGTTCGATGATCATTGACTCTGGTAGTTGTGCAAATGTGGTGAGCCAAACTTTGGTTTCACAAATGGGACTAAGTACTTTGAAGCATCCCCACCCTTACAAATTGTAATGGCTGAATGAGTGTGGCGAATTGAGGGTTGTCAAACAAGTGTGGATCAAGTTCAGAATTGGAGAATATCAAGATGAAATGATATTCGATGTGGTGCCGATGCAAGCTTGTCATTTGCTATTGGGGAGACCGTGGTAGTATGACCGGTCGGTCATTCACAATGGAAAATCCAACACTTACACTATGAAGCTCGAAGGGAAAAGTTTCATACTCAAACTCTTGTCTCCAAGACAAGTCACCGAGGACTATAAACGGATGAAAGAATTGAAAGAAGCGGCCAAAGCTAAGCTTCCGATAGGAGCAAAATTGGGGGCCGAAGAGACGAACTCACTGCCCGAAGTAAAAGGAATCTGTGAAATCATGCAACCGGGTGAGTTTCTACGAGGCAATGACAACGGTCAGATGATGATCTGCCTCGTGCACAAGGGTATCTTTCAAAACTCTAATGATGATTTTTTGAATAATAACCCTTTGCCTAGTGCTGTACAAAGTGTTTTGCAGGACTTCGGAGACATGTTCCCTGAAGAAATGCCAGGTGGATTACCTCCGTTGAGAGGAATCGAGCACCAAATTGACTTCGTACCGGGGTCCCAAATCCCCAGCAAAGAGCTCCAATGGCAGGTTGATGAGTTGCTGAACAAGGGTCTTGTTCGAAAGAGCTTGAGTCCTTGCGCAGCTCCTGTTATACTTGTCCTAAAGAAAGATGGAACATGGCGAATGTGTGTTGATTGCCGAGCAGTCAACAAAATAACGGTAAAGTATCGTCATCCCATCCCACGATTAGATGACATGCTAGACGAGTTAAGTGGTTCTTCATGGTTTACGAAGATAGACCTCAGGTCCGGTTACCACCAAATCCGAATGAAATCCGGAGACAAGTGGAAAACCGCATTCAAGACCATGTTCGGTCTCTATGAATGGTTGGTGATGTCTTTTGGCTTATCCAATGCACCGAGCACATTCATGCGACTGATGAACCATGTGCTCAAACCGTTCATAAATAAGTTTGTTGTCGTTTCACCGCCCAAGGTAAATAATATTTGGACGATCATGCAGCCGGGTGAGTACTTACGAGGCAATGACAACCGTCAGCTGATGATTTGCCTCGTGCACAAGGGTATCCTTCTAAATTAAAATAATAATTTTACTAACGATAACCTTTTGCCTAGTGCTGTTCAAAGTGTTTTGCAAGACTTTAGAGACATGTTTCCAGAAGAAATGCCGGGTGGATTGCCTCTATTGAGAAGAATCGAGCACCAAATTGAATTCGTTCTGGGGTCTCAAATCCCCAACAAACCTGCATCATGGTGTAATCCCGAAGATACCAAAGAGCTCTAGCGGCAGGTGAACAAATTTCTGAACAAAGGCTTAGTTTGAGAGAGCTTGAGCCCTTGTGTCTTTCCTGTTATCCTCGTCCCAAAGAAAGATGGAACATGGCGAATATGTGTTTATTGCCAAGCAGTCAACAAGATAACGGTAAAGTATCGTCATCCTATACCTCGATTAGATGACATGCTAGATAAATTGAGTGGTTCTTCTTGTTTTTCGAAGATAGACCTCAGGTCCGGTTACCACCAAATCCGAATAAAATCGGGTGATGAGCGGAAAACTGCATTCAAGAACAAATTTGGTCTCTGTGAATGGTTAGTGATGCCTTTTGGCCTCTATAACGCCCCGAGCAATTCATGCGATTGATGAACCATATGCTTAAACTATTTATAAATAAGTTTGTTGTTGTATATTTCGATGACATACTTGTTTATAGTAAATCTGTGGATGAACACGTCGAACACTTAAGGCTAGTGCTTGATACACTTAGGGAAGAGAAGTTGCATGCTAACTTCAAAAAGTGTGCCTTTTTGTGTTGAGTGTATAGTCTTTCTAGGATTTGCTGTGAGTGCTAATGGTGTTGAAGTCGATGAGTCAAAAGTCAAAGCTATCAAAGACTGGCCGACCCCTACTTCGGTGTCTCGAGTACGTAGCTTCCATGGGTTAGCTGACCATCCGTTTGTGTGGGAGAGTCCCAAGAGAGGGCTTTCCAAGAGTTGAAATGGAGGCTAAATTCTGCCCCGTTACTACAACTCCCTGATTTCGGCAAAGCGTTCGAGGTTGAATGTGATGCGTCCGAAGTTGGGATTGGAGGAGTGCTTATACAAGAAGGGAAGCCAGCCGCTTACTTTAGAGAAAGCTTAAGGGTGCATGATGAAGGCAAAATTGAGCCAAAGCACCAACCATCAAGAGCCAAGCTTGAAGGACACATAGGTTGCAAAGACAAGAGATTCAAGTGCTTAGGAGGAGGGGAAGGTGATGCAATCCAAGTTGCCTCAAGACCATCCACTCAGAGTCAAGCTAAAGAGATCCAAGATGCTCGCCTACACTTTGTATGGAAGGGCTTGGAAGCTGCAGGCTTTGTAGATGATTTGAAGACCATACACTTGAGCGCATGTGAAGCTACAGCCCTAGGCGGACCGCACGTGCTGCTAGGCAGACCGCCCAAGCCTGCCATCACTCTGTGAAGTTCCTGTGAGGCGGACCGCCCTGAGTCTAGGCGGAGCGCCTCAAATTCCAGGCGGAGCGCCTGCCACTGTTAGGCCATGACGGATTTTTGACTAGTTTCTTGTGTGATTCCTATATTAGCCCTAAGTGGCCTTTATTTTTTTATCCCACTTGGGGGGACTTATGAACTTTCACAAACATGTAACAAAGCACTATAAAAGCTTCCATTAGGCCATTTACTTCATTAGTCTACTTTGAATATGAAAACATGAAACTTGAAAGCTTGAGAGTTCTTCAATGAAGAAACACTTTTGGGGCTTGATTTTACTTGGTGAATCCAATTGAACATCGATCCTTTTTTATCAAACTTGATTACAAGAGCTGAGTACCTCTTGAGGTTAGTTTGCTTACCGTAGGTATCTCTTGACGTCGCCAAAGGTGTATCGAGACTAGTTCCTCGGTGCTACTTGGGCTTTTGTTCGAGTTACGTCTCGTTCCTATCTCTTTTCTCCCTACTTTCTATCTCTTTGTATCATGTTTGCTTCTGCATCTATCTTTTATTGCTTCCGCCTATTTAGCCCTACATCAATTGGTATCAGAGCACAGCTAAGTTTTGTTCTTACAAACCCTCGTCCTGTGCATCTATCTCGTATCTTTACCTTCTTCTTGTTGTTGTTTGTTCTTAAAAAGAAAAAGAAGAAAAAAATAGAAAAGTTGAAAAATCACAAAAAAAAAATTGATCGAACTTGTTGGATTTGAACACCCAATCAATGAAAGTTATTGGGGTTTTTTCTATGTTAGATTCTCGTTCTTTTGGTACCTTAATATCTTGATTTGGTTTTGTGAATCAAAACTTGAAGATTCAAAATCCCAAACTTTTAACCCTAGAAAATTGCTTCCAAATCATTAATCAAACTTCTTGTTGTTTGATTGGGTATGGAACTAAGGCGAGAGGCACTTATGGGTTCCATGGCAAGGGTCCTTCCTCGACTTCCAACAACATTTCTAATGTTGGTAAAGTAATGGGAAGTGGAAGTTATCCTAGCAATCTTGCTAGGCGATGAGGGATAAGGGAGACCCAAGTTGTCGATGTTGACACTCATGGGCGTTCAAGTTCTTACTTGGATGCCACTCTACAAAACTTGGGTAAAAGAAGGTTCGTTGTTGAGGTAAATGGTATTGGAGGATACTTGCTCAAAATTGATGTGACCGATGCCATTGTATTAGCGCCTCTTTTGTTGATAAATTAAGGATATCATGCCCTAAGCTAGAGAGTCCTTATGAGTATGAGGGAGTGTGGGTTTCCAAGAAAGTTCGGGTACTTCTATCTCATAGGAATTATAGATGCTATGTGTGGTGCGATATGTATCCAATGCAACATGTTGATATTTGGCTAGGTGAGCCATGGTTGCAAGATAAGAGTGTGCGATATAGTACTATGAAGGATGCGTATCTTGTGGGCATAGGGCAACTAGTTTATGACTTTGTGCCTTATCGGTCAAGAGGCCACTTGACTACTAGAATGCCTTCTTTGGCTATGCAAAGGAGCAAGGAGCGAGAACTTCATTCCATTGGAGAAATTATGCAATCAAGGAGTCCTACAATTACAAGAAGTGCTAGGACAAGTGCAAATTAAGAGTTAGCAAATGTCAACAAGGTGAACCCAAAACCACAACTTTCCAAGCCAAGTGGTTCACCAATGAAGAAGAAGGAGACATCAAGTGATGAGTCTCCAAGTCCTAGATTCCGGGTTGATGTTAAAATTCTACCTACTCCGACTATGGGTATTCTTGGGCCTCATCCCAACTCACCCGAATTTGAGAGATAAAAGATAGAGAGAAGTAAGAGAGTGACCGGTGACATTCCTCGAGTAGAAAAAGGAGAGGATGTGTTGAGTGATGTGAGTGGGATGTCACCACAATCTACACCCGACCTAGGAAAAAAATGAGGGAAAAGAAAGAGGGAAAAATAATCATTGAGAGTGAGGACACCCCTTATTCTAACCTTAACCCTTTATCTTTTTTTTTTTCTATTTGTTTGAATTTTTGTGTAGGGATTTTTGGAGGCAAACCAATGGAGCCTCAACCATGTTCCAAGATGGAAAGACAAGGTGAAGATGATGCAAAATGTAAGCTACAAGGTAGAGAAACTATTCATGACACTTCAAGTGCATTGAGTGAGAAAGATGGCCACTCAAAGGTATATGTTAGTTCTTCTCCCCTTGAGCATGTTAATTCCTTGCCTTGTGATATTGTTTGTGAACTCTATACTAGTTGATGATTTGTATGAATACAATGTGATGCAACTAGTTGTAGAGCCATTGGGTCAACTTGTGTGTGCAAATGAACCACTAGTTGAGAGGGATGAAAAGCCACATCATGATGTGAGCTCGGTTTTCATTAAACCTCTCTTTAGTGAGAATATTGTGGTTTACCTTGTGTGTGAGTCTTGTTATGACACCCCACCCATATTTGATAAAGGAGAAGATAAATTGCATGATTATCTTATTCCCTTTGATTGCTTAAGTGATAGCAGTGGTCTCTTGTGTCGTAGTAAGAATGGTTGTGACCTCGAGGAGTCTCTAGAGTATGAGATGGATCGAATTGTTTTCGATGACTCCTCAACTGAGAGTGAAGAACCTAGTCTTGATGCTATGCTTTTGTTTGACCATAAAATTGAGGTGCATGCTTTTACCTTTTCTTTGTTTGAAGACAATCTCAATTGTGATAGTGAATTGTATTTGTCACGTCGATCGACAGTTGAGAAATACTATCTCCGGGGACCCGGGGCCAGAGCAAGTTGGGTTGGGGTATAGAGCCGGACTAGGGTTGGTAGTAAAATAGAACCTCCATGGTTCGAAAAGTTAGACTCTACTGGACGATCCATTGTTTGGAACTCAAAGTGAGATGAGTGGTCTTGATATTAGTTGTGTTGAACCATCTTTTAGTAGTCCTAACCTTCATTGTGTAGACTATAATGATGAAGAACCTATTTTGGAGACCTTCCTTTGGAGTTTATCTAGCGAGGGGGATTGTCTTGGGGGTGGATTTTGAGGTGAGGAAGTCACTCCCGGTGTGTGTAAAACTGCTTCTAAGAAGGGGAGTGAAATATTCAATGTTAATTGTGAATTGAACTATTTTACTTACTCCATCCTATATGTTGAGCACACCTTGAGTGTTGAGCATGGCAAGGCCAATGTGTCTCATTGTAACAATGTTGGTTTGAAGGCTTGGTGTGTTGGTAGTAAGCTTAGGGGTCATAGGAAATTTGATTGCTACATGCATACCCTTGATCTCTTAGCTTGTTATGATTTTGAGTGCTTGTTCATGTTAAGCCAAGAACGTATTGTTTCCTTTGGGAATATACACCTTTTAATGGGTATTGATGCTTGGCTGTATCACAAGAGTGTGTTTTCCACACAATTTGCACTTATTCTTGTTAAGTAACCTACTTGTGAAGTAGGAAACTTTGGGTGTGCTTGTTTTGAATGTAGGTTTTGATGGTTTAATTTCAAGGACGAAATCCTTTCAAGAAGGGGAGGATGATGCAATATAAATTTGCCTAAACGACAACCATCAAGAGCCAAGCTTGAGAGCACAAGGAATACAAGTCAAGGGCTCTGAAAGCAGCTTAAAGATCATGCATTGGAGTGCCATGGAAGGAGGACCACTTAGGCGACAAAGGAGAGGCTTGGGAGACACATTTTAAACTATTTCAAGAACTCCCACGAAGGGGCAGAGCGCCTCTTTTGAAGGGCGGAGCCCTTCGAGTTCGAAGCTTGAAGCTTCGTGTATCACTTTACTTGGAACCTCTGGAGATTCGACACCTAGTTTGAATCCATTGTAAGGTTCAAGTTTCCCTTTCTCTCTTTTGAATTCAATCAACGTATGTGTGTTGAATTTGATTCTTTCTTCTAACTTCTTGCCTTCCTAGTCTTGATTTCTTGTTATCTCATTTTACTTGCTTCCGCATATCGTTTAGTTTGCTTCTGCTAGTTTAGATTTCATCACTTATTGGTTGCTTGTGACCGTAATTACTAGTATACCGTTGGGGCTATCTATATAAACCCCTTAGCTTAGCTCATTTCACGCAGTTGTTGATGAATACTAAATACAGTTGTTATTGTGTCTCCGCTGTGAGCCGAACCTTGTCGTGGGAATGTTATAAGAACTTAGGTCAATCGGTGAAACCCGTTTGAACAACTTCTTCTTTGATCATTTAGTTTGCAAGAATCATGGTTGTCTTCTTGAGGATTGTTGCCTAGTGTAGGTGATTCTTTGATCTCAAACTAAGCGGCCCTGAGACTAGTTCCTTGGGTTCGTTTTGATTGAATCTTAGATTTGTCTAGCTTCTATCTTTATTTCTTGTTATTTCCGCGTTCTCGTTCGGCTATTAAGCTTCTCTCCGCTTAGCTTGCACCATCTTGGTATTAGAGCACAGTTTCGGTTTGTTCTTACAACCTCAATCCTGTTCTTTATCTTTACATTTCGTGTGTTGTGTCTATTGTTTCAGTTTTCGTGTTCTTGTTGTTATCACTGTTGTTGTTCTTATTTACAAAAAAAAAAATTGAAAAAAGAAAAAAATTCAAAAATTTTGGTTGTTGGTTGGTTGTTTGGATTAAACAAGCACAGATTTGGATTCATTATTGTTTGGAGATTCAAATTAGCACATGTCGTACACTATTTGTCGACAAGGGTTTCTCGAGGTCATTGGACTGATTCCGATGTGGTCTTTGAATTTGAAAACCCCAGTTGAGTTTTGGGTGTTTGACGTCTAAACTGGTGGTTGATGCTTGATTTGGGTCGAACTTTAGGTTAAAATTTCAAAGTTCCATTGTTTAGCCACCGTCCGTACACCAGAAAATTGTTACATTGTAACGTTGTGTGGACGACGAAGTTGAAGCTGATCATAGCTTGGCTTGGAACTGAAAATTCCTCCGTTCGTTGATAAAAGTTAATGGAGAAGCGACCCTGAGTCAAATCTCATTGAAACTGGACTGTGAACAATGTTTGAAAGTGTCCGTACATCAGAGTTTAGTTTACTGTTCTATTGAAGAAGAAAGAGGACAAGTGTTATTGCTAAAACCTCAGGTGAAAAGCTGTTGGCAAGAAAGAGGAAAAAGTGGATAAGGTTAAACCCTAATCCGTACTAAGGAGGGACTACTTTTTGTCCATACAAGAGTTGTTGTGTCTGAAGTTTCCAAAAGAGAAAACGAAGTGATGAGAATCAAACGCGGAAAAAGTAAAAGATAAAGAACGAGACGTAACTCGATCTCTAATCCCAAGTAGCAACGGAGAACTTGTTCCGTTACACCCCAAGAGAAGGACAAGAACACCTACGCTATGCAACTACCCTCGAGCTAACGCGAGCACGCAAGTAGAATGGTCGGAGAGGAAGAGTATTCATCTAGATCCGCTAGAAGACATACAAGTCCAAGATCAAAAGGTTTCATTCATTCAATGGTCAAGAGCCTTGCTCATGTTCATCATTCATAATCATCAATAATAATCTAAGTGTAAAATAAGCTATGCTTGGGTATTTATAGTGTTTTCCCAAGCTTACACAAAGACGTAATTACCCTTACTAATAAGGTTCATCAAATAAGCCACGCAGGGCAAAATAGTAAAAGAAACATAAGTTCAGCAGCTAGGTGGGGCGCCTGGGGCTGGGAGGGGCGCCTGGTTCATGTTGAAGCTAGGCTGGGCGCCTGGATCTAGGCGGGGCGCCTGGCTTGGCCTTCAGCTAGGCTGGGCGCCTGAAGCTAGGCGGGGCGCCTGGCTTGGCCTTCAGCTAGGCTGGGCGCCTAGCCAGGTGGGGCGCCTGGTGCATTTTCTGAGCCTTAGGCAGTGAGCTCCCTAGGCGGGGCGCCTAGGCTAGGCGGGGCGCCTAGCTCTGCTGGGTTCTCTTCTTCCTTAGGCGTAAGGCCTAGCTTGAGCACCCGGAACGGCTTCCAATCGCTTCCTTCTTCAAGGCCCTTCCTCACCAAGTGTATGTGCACTCCTTGGATCTCCTTAGCTTGACTCCGTGTGAATGGTCTTGAGGGGGTTTGGGTCTCATCATCCTCCCCTTCTTGAGAAGATTTCGTCCTCGAAATTGAGGCATCATCACCCACGACCGCATCATCACCTACATCCAAAGGAACCAAGTCACAAACATTAAAAGTATTAGAAACTTGATACTCACTTGGCAAGTCGACCACATAGGCGTTGTTGTTTATCTTTGAAAGCACTTGGAATGGGCCATCGCCACGGGGTGCTAACTTCCCTTTTCTAAGGTTTGGAAACCTTTCTTTCCGGAAGTGCACCCACACATAATCACCCTTCTTGAGTTCCACCTTCTTGCGTCCTTTGTTTTTCTTGGAAGCAACCTTAGCATAAGCTTCCTCCAAATTCTTCTTTGCCTTTGCATGGAGTTCCATCATTGCCTTCGCTCTAGCTTTACCTTCAAAATTAACACCCATTTCCCTTGGCAAAGGGGTTAGATCAAGAGGAATCAAGGGGTTAAAACCATAAACACACTCGAATGGAGTCATGCCAATCATTCTATGCACGGTTCGATTGTAGGCAAACTCCATAAGAGGTAAACGATCAATCCAAGTCCCGGCCTTACCCCGGGTCATGGCTCTAAGAAGAGCACCCAAGGTTCGGTTTACCACTTCCGTTTGCCCATCGGTTTGTGGGTGGTGGGACGTGGAGAACAAGAGCTTGGTGCCTAAAGCACCCCATAAACTTCGCCAAAAATGGCTTAGGAACTTAGTGTCCCTATCACTCACTATAGTTTGAGGCACACCATGTAACTTCAAAACATTTTCAACAAACAAGGAAGCTACATGTTGGGCATCATCGCATTTCTTGCATGGAATGAAATGAGCCATCTTTGAGAACCTATCCACAACAACATAAATGCTATCATGGCCTCCCCTAGTCCTAGGTAATCCCATCACAAAATCCATTGAGATATCCAACCAAGGACTAGTAGGTACGGGAAGAGGGGTATACAACCCATGGGGGAGGGCTTTGGATTTAGCACGCTTGCACTCAAGGCAATTGTTGCAAAACTTTTCCACTTGCACCCCCATCTTTGGCCAATGAAATTGTTCTTTAAGAATAGCCAAAGTCTTTCTTGTGCCAAAATGTCCCATGAGTCCCCCGCAATGTGCCTCTTGCACAAGCAACTCCCTCCAAGAGGACTCCGGAATGCACACTCTACCATTTTTGAAGATATAACCTTTAACCCATTGGTATTTTTCAACACTCTCCCCCTTCTCTAGAGCATCATGGACACTCTTTAGCTTTGGGTCATGAGCATACATCAATTTAATGCTCTCAAAACCCATGAGCTTGGAGGTGAGAGTGGTGGCTAGAGCAAACTTTCTCGAAAGCGCATCCGCCACAACATTGTCCTTCCCTTTCTTATATTGAATCACATAGGGAAAGGACTCAATGAATTCAACCCACTTGGCATGTCTCTTATTGAGCTTCTCTTGGCCTCTCAAATGCTTGAGTGACTCTGACTCATGGTCACTCTTGATTACAAACTCACGAGGCCAAAGATAGTGTTGCCAATGGGCAAGGGCTCTCACAAGGGCATACAACTCCTTGTCATATGTAGAATAGTTCAAGGAAGCCCCTTTCAACTTTTCACTAAAGTAGGCGATGGGTTTGCTATCTTGCATTAATACACCACCGATTCCCACCCCCGAGGCATCACACTCAACCTCAAATGCCTTTCCGAAGTCGGGCAATTGCAATAGTGGGGCGGTACTCAACCTACTTTTCAACTCAAGGAAGGCCTTCTCTTGAGGCTCTCCCCAAACAAACGGTTGGTCTTTCTTCACCAATTCGGTGAGTGGAGCGGCAATGGAGCTAAAGTCCCTCACAAATCGCCTATAAAAGCTTGCGAGACCATGAAAGCTCCTCACTTGAGTCACGGTAGTAGGAGTAGGCCAATCACGTATGGCCTCTACCTTAGACTCATCCACCTCCACTCCTCGGGCACTCACAACAAACCCAAGGAAGACAACCTTATCCACACCAAAGGCACACTTTTTGAAATTAGCATAGAGCTTTTCGGCTCTCAAAGCATCAAGCACTTGCCTAAGGTGGTCAACATGTTCATCCATTGTCTTACTATAGATCAAGATATCATCAAAATAGACAACAACAAACTTGTTGATAAAAGACTTCAAAACATGATTCATGAGTCGCATGAAAGTGCTAGGTGCGTTGGAAAGCCCGAAGGGCATTACCAACCATTCATAGAGACCGAATTTGGTCTTAAATGCGGTTTTCCATTCATCCCCGGGTTTCATCCGGATTTGATGGTAACCGGACCTAAGGTCGATTTTGGAAAAGACACACGACCCACTCAATTCATCCAACATATCATCAAGCCGTGGAATAGGGTGACGGTACTTGACCGTTATCTTATTCACGGCTCGGCAATCAATGCACATTCTCCAAGTGCCGTCTTTCTTTGGGACAAGAATGACCGGTACGGCACAAGGACTCAAACTCTCCCTTACCAAGCCTTTGGAAAGCAAGTCATCAACTTGTTTTTGCAACTCCCTTGTATCCTCGGGATTGCTTCTATAGGCCGGCTTGTTCGGGATTTGAGAGCCCGGAATAAAGTCAATTTGATGTTCAATACCTCTCAAGGGAGGTAAGCCATCGGGCATCTCATCCGGGAACATGTCCCCAAAGTTTTCCAAGACATTTTTCAAAGCACTAGGCATAGGGCTAGAAGAAAAATCACAATTAGAGTTAAGGATCATACCTTTGTGCACTAGGCATAGGAGAAACTTGGTACCATCATTACCTTTCAAGAGCTCGCCCGGTTGCATCATGGCACACATGCCTCCGGTAGATGAAGTAGGTGGGATTGCCACCATGCTTTTGGACAAAGGGCTAGTCTCAATGAGTGACTTAGCCTTTTCCACCTCCCTCAACTCCTTCATTTTCTTGTAGTCATCACTCACTTGCTTAGGAGTGAGAGGTTTAAGTACAAATCTCTTCCCTTCATGTTTGACCGTGTAAGTGTTGACACGACCATCATGCACCACTTGCCTATCGAATTGCCATGGCCTCCCTAAAAGTAGGTGGCATGCTTGCATAGGCACAACGTCAAACAAATGCTCATCAACATAACTACCCATTCTAAACTTGATCATGGCTTGTTTCATCACCTTAAGCTCTCCACATTCACTAAGCCATTGTAACCGATAAGGTTTAGGATGCTTCATGGTAGTTAACTTCAATTGAGCCACTAGTGATTGACTCACTACATTTGCACAACTTCCGGAATCAATTATCATAGAGCAAACAACATCTTTGACCCGGCACCTAGCATGGAAAAGATTTTCCCTTTGCAAGGTTTCACTATCTTCCACGATCATAGCTCCTAGGCTCCGTCTCACAACCAAGAAAGTATGAGGATCCTCCTCCTCCATTGTATCATCAAGCAAATCATTCTCCTCTACTCCCTCATCTCCCTCTACTCCCTCTACTCCCTCATCCTCCGATTCACTCTCTTTCTCATATGCTTCATTACCAACAACAATCATGGTCCTCTTTGTAGGACACTCCCTAGCAAAGTGACCATACCCCTTGCACTTGTGGCATTGTATTGAAGAAGAAGTAGGAGCATGTAGTTGAGTTTTAGAGTTACCTCCCACATTAGGTGTGTTCTTCTCATACGGCTTTTTCACATCCTTGGTAGCATTTGCACCACTTGTTCCACTTGCACTTGGGAACCTTGCATTTGTAGTAGGAGGCTTCCAATCCTTTGGTTTGCTTGTTGGAGTAGGAGTGCTACTCTTGTAGCGGAGGGATTTCTCCTCCTTGAGCCATTTCTCGGCCTCAACCGCATCTTCACATAGCTTGTAATGATCATCATATTTGTGGAACTTCAATTGTGAAGCTATGTCTCGGTTCAAGCCCCCTTTGAAACGGATCATGGCCGTCTCATTGTCTTCATAATCTAAGTCAAGGATCATTCGGATTTGCTCAAATTCATTGAAATATTCACCAACCGATTTGTAACCTTGCTTCAAATCATATAGACGCCTTTGTTGTTCAACCCGGTATTGATTAGTCAAATACTTCTCATCCATCACACGGATCAATTCTTCCCAAGTAAGATTAATAGCCATACCCGTCCTTCTTCTATTTCTCTTCACCGACTCCCACCAAGTAGAAGCAAAAGATTCAAAGGAGGATATTGCATACTTGGTTTTCTTCACATCGGGCATATCATTGGTGTCAAAGATACGCTCCATAGCCAATTTCCAACCAATGTACTCCACCGGGTCACTACTTCCTTTGAAAGAAGGAATAGTGAGCTTCACACTATTAAGATTGTTGTTGTTGTCACGACCCCCTTGGAATGGCTCCGGTTGGCCTCCTTGGTGATCATCATAAGCAACATAGTCCCTTCTAGCATTCCTTCCTCCATATCCTAAGGGTGGTCCTCGACCTCGGCCTCTACCCCGATCCACATTTCGACCCCAATTCATAGCTCGCCTTGGTTGAAAGTGATCATCAAACTCATACACATTGTCATCATAATCAACTTCCTCCCCTTCTTGAGCCTCAACAACTTGCTCAAGAGGTTGCACATTTCGGACGGGTCTTGGTAGTGGAAAGTTTCTTGGAGGATTGTCCGAGATACGGGGAATGCCCGTTCGTTCAATTCTCTCTCGGTCCTCCTTTACCCGTTGTTGATTGAGCAATTCAACAACTTACTCCGGGGTAAAGGTAGGGCTACTTGAGCCTTCACCGGTCTCAATTTGGACACTCGGGGTCCCTTTTTCAATGGGGACACTCGGGGTCCCATGTTCTCCTTGAGTACTCGAGGCTCCCTTTTCAAGAGAGTCAATCCTTTGGTTCATGAGGTCCATCTTGGCAAGAAGATTAGCCAAGGCCTCCTTAATGAAATCTTGACCTTCGTTGGCCATTGTACCTACAAGAAAAAGAAACAAGAGTTAGTTAAAACACCTCACTCGCTCCCTCACTTGTGTTCACTCGGATCACTCTTTTGGGTGGCGGTGGATATTTCACTCAACTTGTAGTTCCAAAGCTTCACGTAGATGATTAGCAACTCCTCAACTCAACTAAACTATTCACGAGTCACGCACACTCCGGGGTGAGTGGAGTTATTGGGACTCAATGAACGCTAAGCACTTTGAAGTGAAGGACTTGAGTTAAAAGATTCTACGCTTTTCCTTAGAATTCTACTCTCCTTGCTAGGCACGAATCACTTAAGAGCAATCAAAGGGTTAGCACTATTCAAGTAGATCGGTTACTCAAATTAGTACTAACTAGATGTTATGTTATCAAACAAAGGGAAATACCTACGAAAATCTACCCGAAACAATGCGTTCAGCACTCAGGAGGGGCGCCTGAAACTCAGGTGGGGCGCCTAGATTGTGCTGTGTTCCAGGCGGGGCGCCTGGGACTTAGGCAGTAGCCAAGTCAGGCGGGGCGCCTGGCTTAGGCGGGGCGCCTAGCCTGAAGCTTTTTCCAACTCGTTCCAAACTCGTTTCAAGTCGATTTTCAAGCCTCAAATCCGATGTTTTCAACTTGTTTTCACAATCCAAGGATACCCAAAGTTGTGTTTGATCTTCCTTAACAAAACCCAATCAAATTTTCAATCAAACAATCAATCAAATCAAGGTTCAATCTCAAGAACTCAAGAACACAAGGGTTTATCAAAAGGGTTTCAACAAGGATTGTGATTCATCAAAGTAGGTGTTAAACATGTTCAAATCCCACAAAATTGGTACCGAATTGTTTGTTTTTCAATGAAGATCAATCCCCAATAACAAGTTTCCAATCAAACATCAATCCAACCCAAGAATCAAGCCAAAATTCATGAAGAACAAGTTCTTCAAGGGTTTAAGGGGTTTTGGGGTTTCAATTTTTCAAACTTCACCAATTCCAACAATTTTGGTACCCAAGTAACGGGAAATCAATCACGATCAAGAATCCACAACACCCATATCACAAATCATCCAAATCAACAAGTTACACCAAATTTTTGTATTTTTCAATTTTTCAATTTTTTTGCAATTTTCTCCTTTCTAATAACTTCAACAACAAGAAAAACTAAAAGAAGATACTAGGCACGAAGAATCAAGGGTCGGGGGGTTTGTAGAAACAAAACCCGAGCCTTGCTCTGATACCAAACTGATGAAAATCAAACGCGGAAAAAGTAAAAGATAAAGAACGAGACGTAACTCGATCTCTAATCCCAAGTAGCAACGGAGAACTTGTTCCGTTACACCCCGAGAGAAGGACAAGAACACCTACGCTATGCAACTACCCTCGAGCTAACGCGAGCACGCAAGTAGAATGGTCGGAGAGGAAGAGTATTCATCTAGATCCGCTAGAAGACATACAAGTCCAAGATCAAAAGGTTTCATTCATTCAATGGTCAAGAGCCTTGCTCATGTTCATCATTCATAATCATCAATAATAATCTAAGTGTAAAATAAGCTATGCTTGGGTATTTCTAGTGTTTTCCCAAGCTTACACAAAGACGTAATTACCCTTACTAATAAGGTTCATCAAATAAGCCACGCAGGGCAAAATAGTAAAAGAAACATAAGTTCAGCAGCTAGGTGGGGCGCCTGGGGCTGGGAGGGGCGCCTGGTTCATGTTGAAGCTAGGCTGGGCGCCTGGATCTAGGCGGGGCGCCTGGCTTGGCCTTCAGCTAGGCTGGGCGCCTGAAGCTAGGCGGGGTGCCTGGCTTGGCCTTCAGCTAGGCTGGGCGCCTAGCCAGGTGGGGCGCCTGGTGCATTTTCTGAGCCTTAGGCAGTGAGCTCCCTAGGCGGGGCGCCTGGGCTAGGCGGGGCGCCTAGCTCTGCTGGGTTCTCTTCTTCCTTAGGCGTAAGGCCTAGCTTGAGCACCCGGAACGGCTTCCAATCGCTTCCTTCTTCAAGGCCCTTCATCACCAAGTGTATGTGCACTCCTTGGATCTCCTTAGCTTGACTCCGTGTGAATGGTCTTGAGGGGGTTTGGGTCTCATCACGAAGGGTAGATTCTCTTGGGTTAGCTTCTTTTCTTGTGGTTGATATATCTCATTAGTGGATATCTAGAGTCAATCCTTCTACTCGAGGTCGTACTAATTTTTTAAGCTTATAGGAACTCGTGTGTGGGTTAACCAAATTCTAAAATATCATAGAAAATTCTTTGACCTCCCGTGCGTAGTCAAATAGCGTCCGTTCCATCGAGTCGAAATCACTTCACTCTTCCCGAAGGAGACAGTGTGACTTGTCAAATTCAAAGAGTCTTAGAGAAATTGATCAAATCGAGGAAGCCATTGGTAACAAGTTCTTGAGTGACCGATCCTATAAATTGAGTGGACCCGAGCGCCACCCAAAAAAAGTGAGGGAGAGTGTAAGGTGATTTCTAACCTTAACATTTTCTTGGTCCTTGATTTGTGCAGGTTCCATGGCTGAGAATGGAGGCGAATGAAATGGTGTTGAAGCGCCCGAGGTGTTGTTAGCTGATCTCTTGGCTGCGATACAAGGCATCAGTGCCGAGTTGAGATAAGTGAGTGCTCGAGTAGCAAACTTGAGCAAGAGAAAGAGTTTGTGGCCTTACCTGGTTCCGGTGCTGGTACTAGCAATTCCACTCCTATGAAACCGGAGCAATTTACTGAATTGGCTCGTCAACAATGGTTGAAAAATGAAGTAATTTGAAGAGCAAATGTGGGCATTCCGCAGGCTGAGCAACAAAACTTGGGCATTACCTGAGGTGATAGATTACCACTTCCAAGGGCCCGAAGACAAATCGTGGTCATTGATGAAGAGGGTGAGGATGGAGAGTTTCCCGAGGTCGAAGCTGAGTATGAGCCACCGTTCGTTCAACGAAGGCAAGTTCAACGAGATCGTGGGAACTTTTGAGGCCGAGGCGCAAATATTGATAGATATTTTGAGCGTGAGACTTATGACTATTATGATGAGTATCCGGAACTGATCTGAGGTTCTCATGATTCAAACTTGAACAATGTCAATATCACTATTCCACCCTTCAGAGGAACTAGTGATCCGGACCAATACCTTGAATGGAAGGTTCAATTGAAATGAATATTTGAAACAAATGAGATGACCGAGGAAAGAAACGCTGCACATGCAATCGCTTCGTTCGAGCATATCAATCGACATGGTGGGAAGCTGACAAGCGAATGAGGAGAAAAAATGTCTATCCTGAGATTCTTACTTGGGCATAGCTGAAGAGAGTGATGGATGCTAAGTATGTGATTGCCAAATATCGGCATGAGCAACTTCGGAAGCTATATGATTTGAAATAGGGGTCCAAATCGATCGAAGAGTACTATAATGAGTTCGAAATGATTCGATTGGCTCTTGATATGGAAGAAGATGATAAGCAAGCCATCATTCGGTTCAAAAAGACTAGAGAAGTGTCATCTCAATTAAGGCTTCATGTGTATCAAACATTGGAAGATGTATTCCAAGAAGCCGTTGATGCTGAGAAATAGGTGAAGGACGACAAAGAAAGTCGGTACCGAGGAGTCACTACTTCAACTCCTTTAAACTGAGGTAAAGATTGGAAAAGTCTGAATCCTACAAGTGCCAACATTGGCCGTGATCAAAAGAGACCCTTCGAAAGGGGAGTGACCGGTAATAACTCTAAGGAAGTACGAGGTAAAGTTCAACTCAATATTCCTAATGCTTCAAACATTCAATGTCATAAATGCAGGGGTTATGGTCGCACGGATAAAGAGTGTCCGATTTGCAAAGTTACGCTTTTGCTCGAAGATGGAACCGTCCATGAGCAAGGGAGTGACACCGAGGAAGAAAATGGAAATAAAACTGACCGAGCTGAAAATGATGATGGTCTGGAAGCAGCCTAAGCTGACCATCCGGAAATGTTTCTTGTGGTTCGTAGAAACTTGAGTTGTATGACTCTTGAAGAAGAAGACAATCAAAGGGAATATCTTTCCATGCAAGGTGTCGAGAGAGAGGGAAAGTTTGTTCGATGATTATTGATTTGGGTAGTTGTGCAAATGTGGTAAGCTTAACCTTAGTTTCACAAATAGGATTGCCTACCTCGTAGCACCCTTATCCTGACCGATTGCAATGGTTAAATGAATACCGAGAATTGAAGGTTGTCAAGCAAGTGTGGATCAAGTTCAAGGTAGGAGAATATAAAGATAAGATGATGTTCGATGTGATACGATGCAAGCTTGTCATTTGCTATTGGGTCGACCATGGCAGTATGATCGATCAGTTATACATAACGGACGATCCAACACTTACTGATAAGACTCAAATTAGGCGGAAGCAATAATCTACGGTGCGGAAGCAATAATCATAAGATAACAAGAAATAGGGAAGGGGAAGAACAGAAAGTAGAAGAAAAGAACGAATCAAACTAAACAATTAGATTGATTCAAAAGGGAGGAGAGACTTGAACCATTAAACGGGAGTCACACTAGCGGTGATCCACCATGGATTCAACGTAAGAGATACATTGATGCCGGGCAAATTGGAGCCAAAGCGCCAACCATCAAGAGCCAAGCTCAAGAGCACAAGTAGTATACATCAAAGGCTCCCGAGGAGGATCCGAGAGTGATTTGAAAGTCATGAACTTGATCACGCTTGAGGGAGGACAAACTACGGACCAAAGAGGAACATCTAGAGTCCATTTTGAGCCATTTCAAGACCTCCCAGGATGAGGCGGACCGCCTACACAAAGAGGCGGACCGCCTAAACAAAGTCAAGCTTCAGGATCAAGGAGGCGGACCGCCTGAAGTCACTAGGCGGACCGCCTAGTTGGCTGCCACTCTCTGGAAGTTGGAAACAGGCGGAGCGCCTAGAGGGGGAGGCGGACCGCCTACCCCTGTGTGTGCATTACGGGATTTTCCTACATTTTGATGTGTATTTCCTACTTTAGCCCTAAGTGGCCTTTATTGTTTTAACCCACTTTGGGGGTATTTTAGACATTACATAGGGCATAGGAGAAGACTATAAATAGCTTCCTTAGTCTTTTATTTCATACACACAATCTTGAATATTGAAGAAACTTGAGCAATGCTCTCATTTGAACCCTTGTTGGGAACTTGAATTCAATTGGTGGAATCCAATTTGAACTTCATCCATCTTTGATCATTCTATTTGCAAGAGCCGGGTGCCTCTTGAGGATAGTTGCATAGTATAGGTGATCCTTGACTTCACCCGGGGTGTATCGAGACGAGTTCCTCGGTGCTACTTAGGTAAACGTTCAAGCCTCGTCTTGCTCTTTATCTCGATATCTTCATCGATATCGCCTATCTTGTTTTAGCTTCCGCATTTTCATATCGTCTTTAGCTTCCGCTCGTTTTACCCTGCATCAGTTGGTATCAGAGCACGGCTAGGCTTCGTTCTTACGAATCCTCGGTCTTGTTCTTATCGTTGTTATCATTGTGTTGTTTGTTCTTGAAATTAGAAGAAAAACAAAAAAAAAATCCAAAACTTGAAAATCACAAAAAAATTGCTACAAATCGTTGGTTGTAAAGATTTTGTTGTTGTTTGTTATCGGGGATTGATTGATATCATTTTCCCGTTGATTTGGTACCCTCGAAACATGATTTGAAGTTGTGAATCCAAAATCTTCAAAATCAAATCTCAAAGTTGAAAATTCACAAAACTTGCTAGAACTTGTTTGATGTTATGATTTATTGGTTGCTTGGTATCGGGGATTGTTCCTTATAGTTACCCCGTCATTTTGATACCCCCATAACATCATTTGGAGTAGCGGAATGAAAATCGAAGTTTTGAAATTTTGAAGTTTTTGAAATTTCTTGAAGAACTTGCTCCAAATTCTTGAAACAAGTTGATTGTTGGACGTTTGTTGGATTAAACCATTGGGGTTTGTTTGTTATAGCATATAACAACTTTGGGTACCAAGGGATTTGAGAATCGGGTTGAAAACGTTGAGGATTTGGGTGAAAAGGTCAAAAAATCCCGTTTTCGGAGGTGCTGGGAGCAAGCCCCAGGCGGACCGCCCATGCCCTAGGCGGGCCGCCCACAGCCCTCACTGGTCGGCCCCAGGCGGACTGCCCAGGCCACCAGGCGGACCGCCCAGGCCACTGGCTGGTTGGTTTTGCCTTGTTTCATGGTTTTTCGTGTTTGGTTGGTTTCCGTTGCTTCCGGCTAGTACTTTGAGAGTAACACTCCTACTCAATTAGTACTAGTTCATTGAGTATTTAGGACCTTCGTGCCTAGAGGAGAGTAGACCTCAAAGAAGACTCGTAGTTTGATTTTGCTTCAAGTGCGCACCTAAATAGCCTAGCGTTCATCGAGTCCCATCAATTCCACTCTTCCCGAAGAGTATTTGGTTCTTGTGAACTTAGTTGGTTATCGAGGAGGTTGTTCAACTACGAGGAAGCCATTGAATCAAGTTTGAGTGATAAATCCCCCACCACTAAACGAGTGATCCGAGTGACATTCAAAAGTGAGAGAGCGAGTGAGGTTTTTACTCTAACTTCTTTCTTGTCTTTGATTGATATAGGTACATGGCCGGAGACGTGTACGATACCATTAAGGTACCGGTGAGCACTTTGGTCAACCTCTTGGCCGAGGTGAGATCCATAAGCTCGAGGTTTGATCGCCTCAAAGAGGAATGGACCCCGAGTG
Organism: Petunia x hybrida; assembly: GCA_037355625.1. Lineage (NCBI taxonomy): Eukaryota > Viridiplantae > Streptophyta > Magnoliopsida > Solanales > Solanaceae > Petunia > Petunia x hybrida. The sequence goes on from JBBBVM010000162.1 coordinate 11,983,126, forward strand.
TCCAAAATGGTACCGAAAGAGGTACTAGTGATGAAGTGTTGGGCAATCCCCAACCGTTGGGCATTCCCCAACAAGTGGGCATTCCCCACAACTTGGGCATTCCCCAAGGTGGAGGTGAGCAAGGTGATGTGCTCATGCCTTTGCTAGTTGGAAGTGAAAGTCACTCCCCTCCACATGAGAGGCAAAAGGAGGAGAGGAGTGATGTGAGTGAATTGACACCCGAATCTACACTTGGCCTTGGGATGGAAATGAAAGAGGGGGGAGGAGAGGAAATACAAAGCGAGAGTGAGGACACCCTTTGTTCTAACCACGTTTTATTCCCTTCTTCTTCTACTTTTTTGGGCTTATGTGTAGGTACTCTTGGAGGCAAGCTAGTGGTGCCTCAACCGATTGCCTTGGAAGAAAGACAAGAGGATGGAAATCTCCATTGTGAGCTTCATGAAGGAAAAATTGAACGCGACACTTCAAGCGATGTGAGTACTCACGGGAGCGACTCAAATGTAAGTGTTACCTTTTCCTTTCATGAACATGTTAGCCCCTTGTCTTGCATAGACTCCAATCTAGTTGTTGCTTGTAATGTCCCTATTGAACTTGCAACTAGTGAAGAGTCTAATGGTCGACTAGTGTGTGCTTGTGAACCGCTAATAGAGAGGAATGAAAAGCCACATCATGATGTGAGCCCGGTATTCAAAGGACCTCTCTTTAGTGACAATGAAGTAGTTGACCTTGCTTGTGACCCTTGTTATGACACCCCACCCGTATTTGATAAAGGGGAAGATGAGTTATGTGACTCCACCCTTGTTGACATAATTGATTTTGGTGGATTTGTGTGTCGTAGTAAGGATGATAGTGACCTTGAGGAGTCCAAATTGCATGAATTGGACAAGGTTGTCTATGATGACTCCTCAAGTGTGGAAGATGAACCTAGCTTTGATACTATGCCTTTGCTTGACCATGAAATTGAGGTGCATGCTTTTACTAATCCTATGTTTGAGAGCATCCTTATTTGTGGTGTTGAGTTGTATCGATCTAGGGTTGAGAGAGAGTTGGAACCTCCGTGGTGTGAGGGATTTGATCCCATAGACAACTCCTTGTTTGAAGTTTCGAGTGAGGTAGATGATTCTTCTAGTGACCCTACTCTTGTTGAAACGGGTTATGATGATGAAGAGGCCATTAATAATGCCTTCCTTGAGAGTTTACCTTGTGAGGGGGGTTGTCTCGAGGATGAAATTGGAGGTGAGGAGGTATCTCTTAGTGTGAGTATGAGAGCTTTTAAGAAGGGGAGTGGGGTATTTGATGCTAATTGTGTATTGCACTACTTTGTCTATTCCCTCCCATATGTTAACCACACTTTGAGAATTGAGCATGCCAAAACCATTGCGCCACATTTTGAAAATATTGCCTTGAAGGTTTGGTATGATAATCATGAGCTTAGGGGTCATAGGAACTTTGATTGCTTATCGTGAATGTTCTATGTCCTAATGATTCCCTTGCTTGTTATGGTTGTGAGTGCTAGACACTATGGAGCCAAGGACTTGTTGTTCCCTTTGGGAACATGAGCTTCTTGATTGGTATTGATACTTGGCTCTATAACAAGAGCGAATTTTCCACCGTGCTTACACTCACTCTTATTGGACCTACCTACTCGTGTAGTAGAAGGTCTTGGTGTGCTAATCTTGAACTTAGGGATTGTAGGGATTTTGATAGCTTAATCTTGCATGTGTCGTGCCCTATTGGTCTCTTTGTTTCTTCTTGTGTTGGGAGCACTTCGTTGTTGAACCAAGTACTTGCTAGTTCCTTCGGGAACATGAGCTTCTTTGTTGCCATTGATACTTGGTTGTACCATAAAAGTGTGTTTTCCCGCACTTGTTGCACTAACCTACTCTTGTAGTAGGAGTTTTGTTTTTGTTTGTGCTTGTCTTTGATTGTAGGACTTGATGGTTTGATTTCGAGGACGAAATCCTTTCAAGAAGGGGAGGATGATGCCGGGCAAATTGGAGCCAAAGCGCCAACCATCAAGAGCCAAGCTCAAGAGCACAAGTAGTATACATCAAAGGCTCCCGAGGAGGATCCGAGAGTGATTTGAAAGTCATGAACTTGATCACGCTTGAGGGAGGACAAACTACGGACCAAAGAGGAACATCTAGAGTCCATTTTGAGCCATTTCAAGACCTCCCAGGATGAGGCGGACCGCCTACACAAAGAGGCGGACCGCCTAAACAAAGTCAAGCTTCAGAATCAAGGAGGCGGACCGCCTGAAGTCACTAGGCGGACCGCCTAGTTGGCTGCCACTCTCTGGAAGTTGGAAACAGGCGGAGCGCCTAGAGGGGGAGGCGGACCGCCTACCCCTGTGTGTGCATTACGGGATTTTCCTACATTTTGATGTGTATTTCCTACTTTAGCCCTAAGTGGCCTTTATTGTTTTAACCCACTTTGGGGGTATTTTAGACATTACATAGGGCATAGGAGAAGACTATAAATAGCTTCCTTAGTCTTTTATTTCATACACACAATCTTGAATATTGAAGAAACTTGAGCAATGCTCTCATTTGAACCCTTGTTGGGAACTTGAATTCAATTGGTGGAATCCAATTTGAACTTCATCCATCTTTGATCATTCTATTTGCAAGAGCCGGGTGCCTCTTGAGGATAGTTGCATAGTATAGGTGATCCTTGACTTCACCCGGGGTGTATCGAGACGAGTTCCTCGGTGCTACTTAGGTAAACGTTCAAGCCTCGTCTTGCTCTTTATCTCGATATCTTCATCGATATCGCCTATCTTGTTTTAGCTTCCGCATTTTCATATCGTCTTTAGCTTCCGCTCGTTTTACCCTGCATCATACATGAAGTCAACGCTTCAACAAGAATGGCCAAGCCTATTCTATCTTCTCAATTCTATCTTCCAAACTAGCTAACTAATGAAATAAGCTGTCTAGCTATTTATAGGGGTTTTTAGGCACTAAGTAAAATGACTAAATAGCCCACACATTAGGCTTTAGGATAAAAGACCACGTAGGGTCAAAATAGTCTTAACACACTTAATAATCCCGCAACTCAGCATATCGGGCGGAGCGCCCAAGCTTAGGCGGAGCGCCTCACAAAATGTGCAGTGGGGAGGCCTAGGCGGGGCGCCTGGATAGTGGGCGGAGCGCCCCAATTTGCAGTGCTTTGGGCAGAGCGCCCAAAGGCTGGGAGGGGCGCCTGACAGCTAGCTTTCCAGGGCGGAGCGCCTGGTTGGTCGGGGCTGGGCGCCTCAGCTTGGATCTTCCCGGAACGGCTTCAATCCACCTCCAACACTCTTGACCTCTAGTCCTTAGCATCCTCCAATCCCGTCTCTTGATGGTAAGTACTCTAAGCTCGATTTGAGGCTTATCATCCTCCCCTTCTTGAAAGGATTTCATCCTCGAAATAAACCATCAAGACCTACAATCAAAGACAAGAACAAGCCAAATATCCTACTACAAGAGTAGGTTAGTGCAAGTAGTGTGGAAAACACACTCTTATGGTATAATTAAGTATCAATACCAATAATAAAGCGCATGGTTCCAAAGAAAACAAGTACTTGGCTTCCCCAATAGGTGCACTCGATACATGATTCATCAAAGAGATCAATAGGGTAGAGAATATGCAAGGTCAAGCCATCAAAATTCCTATGATCCCCAAGCTTATGGTCAACACACCAAGCCTTCAATGCATTACTATCACAATGTGACTCATTGGCTTTGGCATGCCCAACACCCAAGGTGTAATGAACATGTGGGGTGGAGTAAACAAAATAGTTCAATTGGCAACTAATATTAAATACTCCACTCCCCTTCTTGGAAGCACTCTTACACGCATCAAGAGTGGCTTCCTCACCTCCAAATCCATCTCTACGACAATCTCCCTCACTAGGCAAACTCCAAAGGAAGGTCTCCATAATTGGCCCTTCATCATTATAGTCAACACAATGAAGGCTAGGACTACTAGAAGATGGTTCAACACAACCAATATCAAGACTATTCATCCTACTTGGAGTTCCAAACAATGGATCATCCTTAGAGTCTATCTTTACATACCATGGAGGTTCTACTTTACTATCAATCCTAGTCCGATACAATTCGCTACGACAAATGAGATTATCTTCACATAAAAGAAATGTAAAAGCATGCACCTCAAATTCATGGTCACATAAAAGCATGGTATCAAGACAAGGTTCTTTACCCACACCCGAGGAGTCATCGAACACAAATCGATCCATCTCACACTCTAGAGACTCCTCAAGGTCACAACCATCCTCACTACAACACATAGGCCCACCATTATCAAGCAATTCATCAAGGGAAATGATGGGATAATCATGCAACTCATCTTCCTCTCTATCAAATATAGGTGGTGTGTCATAACAAGGGTCACAAATGAGGTCAACTACACAATCTTCACTAGAGAGAGGTTCCATGAAAATCGAGCTCACATCATGATGTGGCTTATCATCCCTCTCAACTAGTGGTTCACATTCACACACAAGTTGACTATTCAACTCTTCACTAGTTGCAAACACATTGTAATCATACACATCATCAACTAGTGTTGAGTTTTCACAAACACTATCATGAGACAAAGAAGTAACATGTTCAAGAGAAGAACTTTCACATACCTTTGAGTGGCCATTTTTCTCACTCAATGCACTTGAAGTGTCATGAATTGTCTCTTCACCTTGAAGCTCACATTGAAGATTTTCTTCACCTTGTCCATCAATCTTGGAACATGATTGAGGCTCCATTGATTGGCCTCCAAGAGTACCTACACAAGAGTTAACACAAGTAGAAGAAAAAGATAAAGGGTTAAGGTTAGAATAAGGGGTGTCCTCACTCTCTTTTTCCTCTATCTTTTCCCTCATTTTCTTTTCAAGGTCGGGTGTAGATTCGGGTGGTGATATCCCACTCACATCACTCATCATATCCTCTCCTTTTTCCACTCGAGGAATGTCACCGGTCACTCACTTACTCCTCTCAATCTTTTGTCTCTCAAATTCGGGTGAGTTGGGACGAGGCCCAAGAATACCCATAGCCGGAGTAGGTGGACTTTTAACATCAACCCGGAATCTAGGACTAAGAGACTCATCACTTGATGTCTCTTTCTTCCTTGTAGGTGAACCACTTTGCTTTGGAGCTTGTGGGTTGGGGTTCACCTTGTTGACAATTGTCAACCCTTTTCTTGTACTAGTCCCACCATTGCTTGTGATCATAGTACTTCTTGTTTGCACTCTTTCTAGCATAGGATGAGGTTCTTGCTCCTTTTCCTTTTGCATAGGCCTAGAAGGTATACTAGGAGATGATTTGATCTTTACCCCAAGAGGCTCAAAGTCATAAATCAATGGGCCCTTACCGAAGTAATACCTATCGATCACATTACTATATCGCACCTTCTTGCCTTGCAACCATGACTCACCTAACCACACATGACAATGTTGCATGGGGTACACATGACACCACACATAACCCCAATGTCCCCTATGAGATATGCACACCCGAGCTTGCTTGGAAACCCACACTCCGTAGTACTCATAAGGATAATCTAGAGCATAGCAAGGTAGCCTTAGCTCATCAACCACCGAGATACTAACACAATTGGTATCGGTGTCACCAATCTTGAGATAGTACCCTCCATTACCTTCCACCTCAACAAGGAACCTCCTTAGACCCAAGTGTAGTATAGGATCATTTAAGTACAATCTCGGAACTTCAAGATAACCATCACTATCTACTCGGATCTTCCTCAATCCTCCTCCCCTAGCAACACCACTAGGATAAGTTCCACTTCCCGTCACTCTTCCAACATTAGAAGCGTTGTTGAAAGTCGAGGAAGTAGTACCACTATGGAACCCATAATTGCCTCTCGCCTTGGTTCCATAGCCCATAGTACCACTCCTACCACCACTACTAGAGCAATGCACCCCCGTAACGGTAAGAGCAATACCATTTCTCCTTCCACCATTCACATGGGAGTTAGAAGTACCAAGCCGTTTAGCATAAGTGGAATAGGCAAGCTTCTCCCTTCCCATGGAACAACCACCTCCTCCTCCCATACTAATGGAAGGACCTCTACTACTCCCTTGCTCATCAAGAGAAGATGAAAATGAACAATTCTCAAAATCAACCCCATCATCAATTCTCTCTACGTCACTATCATCATGTTCACATTCATCACAAGAAGAGTAAGTAGGATCATCATACCTTGAAGCGTCACTATCTTCATAATCTTGGCTTGGAGCATAAGATTCTTCACATTCGTTTTCGCAAGCCCCATAGTCTTCTTCATCTTCATAATCAACATAGTGACCCGCTTCATCATCATATGAGCCTTGGTTCCCCGAATCGTCATAGCAATACCCATCATCATCACCATAGGAACCATAGTCTCCATCATATGCGCATGAGTCATATCCTCCACAATCGTCATCTGAAGCCATAGTTGTAACAAAAGAGTAAAGGACCTCACAAATTCACTCTCTCACGTGTATCACTCAAAAGATGTCACTCAATTTTCTTTCCACTCGTGTATACACTCAAGGTCATTGGCTTTTGTGACCACACTCTATTATTCTCACCACTCAAGCCTTTTTCCACTCAAGACCTTCTTGTCTCTTAGTAATCACAATGGCAAGATCAATCATCTAAAGCACCCAAGTAATGGTTCGGAATGGAGTTATGTGACTCGATGTACGAAAGCTATTTTAATGCGCACTTGAAGCAAGCAAGTTCTACGACTTTAAGTAAAGACTCCAAGACACACAACACCCTAAAGGATCAAAGATTAGTGTCAATAAAGTAGGACTAATACCTTAGAAACACTAACCAAGAGGTTCGGAATCGAAACAAACACAAAAACCCATGAAACGGAGCAAAACCAAGTACCCAGCTCACTGGGCGGTCCGCCTGTGGTGGGTGGGCGGTCCGCCTGCCTTGGAGGCAGTGAGGGAGGGTAGGAGGGGCGCCTAGGGGGTGGGCGGTCCGCCTGGGGGTCGGGTTCAGCACTTCCCAAGTCCGTTTTTCTTTAATTTCAAGCCAAAAATTGGTCCGATTTCGACGTTTTTTGCACAATTCCAAGGTACCCAAAGTTAAATATTGATATAACCTTCAAACCCCAATAGATTTCACACCCAAACAACCAACAAACAAGGCACAATTATGATTCAAAGCTTCAAGTTGGGGGTTTTTCGACAAGGGTTTCAAAGGTTCAAGGTGGGTTTCGATTCTTCAAAATCGATGTTACCGAACTCCAAATCACCCGATTCTTTTTGCAGTTTGTGTGTTTTGTAGTGAAGAACAAACCCGGGTAATCAATTCCATAACCCCATAATCAAACAACCCCAGAATCAACCAAATTCATCAAGAAGAAAGGTTTTTGGGTGGGTTTAACAATTTGGGGTTTCAAATTTTCAAATCAATCCAATCCAAACAATTTTGGTGCCCAAACATTGAGTTTTCAACAAGGATCAAGAATCTATAACACCCATAACACGAATCGATCACACCACAAAGTTACACCAATTTTTTTGTATTTTTTCACTTTTTTATTTTTTGTGTTTTTTCTTCAACAACAAGAAACTAAAGTAAAGAGAAGATGAACAAGGAACGTGGATTCGTAAGAACGAAACCCGAGCCTTGCTCTGATACCAAACTGATAAGACTCAAATTAGGCAGAAGCAATAATCTACGGTGCGGAAGCAATAATCATAAGATAACAAGAAATAGGGAAGGGGAAGAACAGAAAGTAGAAGAAAAGAACGAATCAAACTAAACAATTAGATTGATTCAAAAGGGAGGAGAGACTTGAACCATTAAACGGGAGTCACACTAGCGGTGATCCACCATGGATTCAACGTAAGAGATACATGAAGTCAACGCTTCAACAAGAATGGCCAAGCCTATTCTATCTTCTCAATTCTATCTTCCAAACTAGCAAACTAATGAAATAAGCTATCTAGCTATTTATAGGGGTTTTTAGGCACTAAGTAAAATGACTAAATAGCCCACACATTAGGCTTTAGGATAAAAGACCACGTAGGGTCAAAATAGTCTTAACACACTTAATAATCCCGCAACTCAGCATATCGGGGGGAGCGCCCAAGCTTAGGCGGAGCGCCTCACAAAATGTGCAGTGGGGAGGCCTAGGCGGGGCGCCTGGATAGTGAGAGGAGCGCCCCACTTTGCAGTGCTTTGGGCGGAGCGCCCCAAGGCTGGGAGGGGCGCCTGACAGCTAGCTTTCCAGGGCGGAGCGCCTGGTTGGTCGGGGCGGGGCGCCTCAGCTTGGATCTTCCCGGAACGGCTTCACTCCACCTCCAACACTCTTGACCTCTAGTCCTTAGCATCCTCCAATCCCGGCTCTTGATGGTAAGTACTCTAAGCTCGATTTGAGGCTTATCACTTACACTGCTAAGCTCGGAGGAGAGTTTCATACTCAAACCATTCTCTCCCAAAAAAGTCAGTGAGGACTATAAACGAATGAAGGATTAGAAAGAAGAGGCAAAAGCAAAGTCTCCCACCGGGACACCACTTATGGCGGAGGACAGAAATTCACCGCCCAAAGTAAATAACATTTGTGCAATCATGCAACCAGGTGAGTATCTACGAGGCAACAGCAACAGTCGATTAACGATTTGCCTCATGCACAAGGATATCCTACTACTCTAATGATAACTTTTCTAACGATAACCCTTTGCCTAGTGTTGTTCAAAGGGTTTTGTAGGACTTCGGAGACATGTTTCCTGAAGAATTGTCAGGTAGATTGCCTCTATTGAGAGGAATCGAGCACCAAATTGAATCTGTTCTGGTGTAATCCCGAAGACACCAAAGAGTTCCAGAAGTAGGTGGACGAATTGCTGAACAAAGGCCTAGTTCTAGAGAGCTTGAGTCCTTGCATTGTTCCAGTTGTCCTTGTCCAAAAGAAAGATGGAACATGGCGAATGTGTGTTGATTGCCGAGTAGTCAACAAGATAACGGTAAAGTATCGTCATCCTATACCTCGATTAGATGACATGATGGATGAATTGAGTGGTTCTTCTTGTTTTTTGAAGATCGACCTCAGGTCCGGTTACCACCAAATCCGAATGAAACCAGGTGATGAGTGAAAAACCGCATTCAAGAACAAATTCGGTCTCTGTGAATGGTTAGTGATGACTTTCGACCTCTCTAACGCACTGAGCACTTTCATGCGATTGATAAACCATGTGCTTAAACTGTTCATAAATAAGTTTGTGTTGTTTACTTCGATGACATACTTGTTTATAGTAAATCTGTGGATGAACATGTCAAACACTTAAGGCTAGTGCTTGGTACACTTAAAAAAGAGAAGTTGTATACTAACTTCAAAAAGTGTACCTTTTGTGTTGACCGTGTAGTCTTTCTAGGATTCGTTGTGAGTGCTAATGGTGTTGAAGTCGATGAGTCAAAAGTTGAGGCTATCAAAGATTGGCCGACTCCAACTTTGGTGTCTCAAGCTCATAGCTTCCATGGATTAGCTAGCTTTTACTGAAGTTTTGTTTGTGACTTAAGCACCGTGGCAGCTCCTCTAACCGAGCTGGTAAAGAAAGACCATCTGTCTGTCTGGGGAGAGTCCCAAGAGAGGGCTTTCCAAGAGTTGAAATGGAGGCTAAGTTCTGTCCCGTTACTACAACTCCCTGACTTTGGCAAAGCGTTCGAGGTTGAATGTGATGTGTCCGGAGTTGGAATTGGAGGAGTGCTTATGCAAGAATTGAAGCCGATCGCTTACTTCAGCGAAAAGCTCAAGGGTGCAACCTTTAATTACTCATTGTTTGACAAGGAATTTTATGCCCTCATTCGAGCACTCGGTGGCAATATTATCTATGGCCGCATGAGTTTTTGATTAAAAGTGATCATGAATCTTTGAAGCATATCCGAGGCCAAGAGAAGTTGAACCGGCGCCATGCCAAATGAGTAGAATTCATTGAAAGCTTCCCCTATATAATTTATTACAACAAGGGTTAAGACAATGTTGTTGTCGATGCGTTGTCAAGGAAGTTCACCTTAACGACTACTCTCGTTTCGAGATTAATGGGATCCGAAAGCATCAAGACGATGTATGAGCACGATCCCAAGCTTAAGAGCATCTGAGACGTTATCTTGAGTGGTCGGAGGGTAGAGAAGTATCAATGGCACCATGGCTATCTCTTCAAGAATGGGAGGGTTTGTGTGCTTGTGTCATCGTGGAGAGGGCTTTTGGTTCGAGAAGCTCACTCTGGGGGCTTAATGGGACTTTTCGGTGTCGATAAAACTCTTGGTATCTTAACCGAGAAGTTTCACTGGCCCAAAAAGTGAAGAGATGTGGAAAAGCTTTGGAATGCTTGTATAGATTTCAAGAAAGCTAAATTGAAGTCCAACCCTTATGGTTTGTATACTCCGTTACCTGTTCCTAATCGACCATTGGTTGATATATCCATGGATTTTGTTATGGGATTACCGAGGTTGGGGGTGGACATTATTGCATCTTTGTTGTAGTCGACAGATTTTCCAAAATGGCTCACTTTATTCCTTGTAAGAAATTTGATTATGCACAACATGTCGCTACTTTGTTAATTTCTAATGTGTTGAAACTGCATGGCGTGCCTCGTACTATTGTGAGTGATTGAGACTCCAAATTCTTGAGTCATTTTTAAAATGTCTATGGGGTTCCCTTGGCACCAAATTACTATTCTCGGCGTCTCATCATCCTCAGGCTGATGGACAAACCGAGGTAGTTAACCGAACCTTGGGAGCTCTACTTCGAGTGATAAGAATCAAATGCGGAAAGTAAAAAGGATAAGAACGAGACGTAACTCGATCTCTAATCCCAAGTAGCAACGGAGAACTTGTTCCGCTACACCCCGGGAGAAGGACAAGAACACCTACGCTATGCAACTACCCTCAAGTCAACTAGAACTCGCAAGTAGAATGGTCGGATAGGGGTTGTTAGGCAACTAGAATCCACTAGAAGTAACAAGTCCCAACTAAGGTTGGTTTTCATAAACCCAAAGAGATTCACTCTTTACAATATTCAATTCATCATTCAACATAAACTCAATGTAAAATAAGCTAGGCTTGGCTATTTATAGTGTTTCCCAAGCTTACACAATGACTTAAATACCCTTACTAATAAAGTTCATCAAATAAGCCACGTTGGGCAAAACAGTAAAAGAAACATAAGTTCAGCAGCTAGGAGGGGCGCCTGGGGCTGGGAGGGGCGCCTGGAACATGCTGAAGCTAGACGGGGCGCCTGGGGCTAGGCGGGGCGCCTGGGCTAGGCGGGCGCCTGGGCTGGAGTGCCTAGGCAGGCGGGGCGCCTGGGCACAATTCCATTCTTAGGCAGTGAGCTTCCTAGGCGGGGCGCCTGGCTGTGCTGGGCCTTCTTCCTCCTCCTTAGGCGTGGAGCCTAATGATGAAATCATCCGGAACACTTCCAAAGCCCTTGACTTCAAGTCCATTGTATCTTCCAAGTTTGGCACATGTCGGAAAGTGTTGGAATGTGTCTTGGCACGATTTGGGGCTTATCATCCTCTCCTTCTTGAGAAGATTTCGTCCTCGAAATCAATGCAATCACGTCCATAGCATCTTCTCCTCGGGGTGCCCAATGCTCTCCTCCCTTGTAACTCTTGATCGTCACCTTGACATAGGTCTCTTCCAAGATCTCCCTTGCCTTAACATGGAGCTTAGAACCTACAAGCAACGACAAGCAAAATACAAGAATTCCTACTTTGAAAGTAGGTTAGTGCAAGAAGTGTGGAAAACACACTCTTGTGATATAACCAAGCATCAATGAGAAGCACAAATATCACGTCTCCAAAGAGAACAATAAGTACTTGGTTAAAGATCATCATGCACCTAACACAATAGTGATCAAATAAGCCATGGGGATATGAAAAATGCAAGATCAAGCTATCAAATTACCCTTGAACCTTAAGCTCAAGATCAACACACCAATCAATCCTCAAGGTGTGATTAACAAGTGGAGTGGAGTGAATCAAATAACTCAACCTCCTAGGGATATCAAGTACTCCACTCCCCTTCTTTAGAGCATACTTACTCACATCAAGGGATTCCTTTTCACCTCCAATTTCATTACCTAAGCGACCCTTCTCAAAAGACAAGCTCTCAAGGAAGGCATTGATGATGGATTCTTTTTCATCATGACCCCAACAAGCAATAGTAGGGTCACTCAAAGAACCATCTATCTCACCCAAATTCGCAAACAATTGGTTGCCTAAGGAATCAAACCCTTCACACCATGGGGGTTCCAATTTGCTATTCACCCTAGTCCGATACAAGTCATTACCACTAATGAGAATGCCTTCAAACAATGGATTAGTATAAACATGCATCTCACGATCATGATCAAGCATAGACAAGTTATCAAGACTAGGTTCACTTGAGGAGTCATCATGGACAACCTTGTCCAATTCATTCAATTTGGACTCCTCACGTTCAAGACCATCCTTTCCACAACACATTGGCCCACCAAATAGAAGTATATCAATAAGGGAATGATCAACTATCTCATCTCCCCATTTGTCAAAGGTTGGTGGTGCGTCATAGCAAAGGTCACGATCATGGTCAACCATCAAATCTACACTAGGGAGGGGTTCAATAAACAATGAGCTCACATCATGATGTGACATAGCATCCCTTCCAACTAGTGTTTCACAAGCACACAAAAGTTGACAACTAGACTCTTCACTAGTAGCATATTCACTAGATGCATCACAAGCTCCAACTAGTGTTGAGTCATCACAAGACAAGTAGCTAGTAGGTTCATGAAAAGGTGAAGCAACACTTACATTTGTAGTACTTCCTTGATCACTCACAAGGTTTGAAGTGTCATAAGCAACTTCTCCTTCATGAAGCTCACATTGAGGCTCCAATGGCTTGTCTTCAAGTGTACCTACACAAGAACTTTCACAAGAAAAGGTAGGAGATAAAGAATTGTTAGAACAATGGGTGCTCTCACTCTCAATTTTTCCTTGCTCACCTCTCATCTCTCTCAATTTTACCTCATGGTCAAGTGTAGTTTGTGGTGACAAACCCCTCACATCACTCCTCAAATCCTCTCCTTTTTCCTCTCTTGGATTGTCACCGGTCACTCCCTCACTTCTCTCTATCTTTTCTCTCTCATTTGAAGTGGAGTGACTCTCATTTTCATCATGCAATGGCAAAACAATAAGATTGTTTGCCTCGGGCTCAAGTAGAATGGGTGACTTTGCTTTAGCCGCTTCCCTCAACTCCTTCATGCGCTTGTAGTCTTCCTTTACTTGCCTCGGAGTCAAAGGTCTAAGCACATACTTTCTCCCATCTTGCTTGACCGTATATGAGTTGGTCCGGCCATCATGCACTACACACATATCATGTTGCCACGGTCTTCCCAACAATAGGTGGCAAGCTTGCATTGGGACCACATCACACATGACCTTACCCCTATAGCTTCCAATGCTAAATTCAATCATCGCTTGTTTCACCACTTTTAGTTCACCACACTCGCTAAGCCATTATAAACGATATGGTTTTGGATGTTTTAGAGTGGGTAACTTCAATTGGGAAATCAAGGTTTGGCTCACTATGTTGGTACAACTCCCCGAATCAACAACCATTGAACATACTTGGCCCATTACTCGGCACCTAGCATGAAAGAGGTTTTGCCTTTGATCATTTTACACCTCCTCTTCCATAAAAATGGTACTCAAGCTTCTCCTAACCACCAAGAACATTTGAGGGCCATCATCCTCTCCTACGGCCTCCTCACAATCAACTTCCTCATCCCCCTCTACTTCTCCATTTTCGGACTCACTTTCTTGTTCATACACTAAATTGCCAACCACAACCATGGTTCGTTTTGTGGAGCATTCTTTAGCAGTATGCCCATAGCCCTTGCACTTATAATATTGAGTAGAAGTAGAAATAGGATTACTCAAGCGAGTTTTAGAAGTACCTTCCAAGGGTGGAGTAATCTTCTCATATGGCTTCTTCACTTCTTTGCTAGCATTGGCACTTGGAAAGCTTGCATTTGGAGTTTTCCACTCTTTTGGTTGGTTCACGGGAGTAGGAGTGCTACTCTTGTAACGGTTGGACTTTTCTCCCTTAAGCCATTGCTCGGCTTCAATAGCGGCTTCCAATAGATCTTGAAGTGAAGGATAAGAATGCAACCTCAATTGAGAAGCTATACCATAACTCAAGCCATTCTAGAAACGGATCATGGCTTGCTCTTCATCCTCGGTCTCCATATCTAAGGCCATTCGGATCTTCTCAAACTCATCATAGTACTCATGAACCGTCTTGACACCTTGCTTTAGATCATAGAGCTTCTTGAGTTGCTCTTGTCGATATCTAGGAGTCACATACTTGGTATTCATGAGGGCCTTCAATTCATTCCATGTCACATTCACATGCACACCCGCTCTCCTTCTTGTCCTCTTTGTGGACTCCCACCAAGTAGAAGCATAAGACTCAAAAGATGAAATAGCATAAGTACCTTTCTTCTTATCGGTCATCTCATTTGTGTCAAACACTCTCTCTATGAGTAGAACCCATTCCATGTACGCTTCCGGATCACAAGTTCCCTTAAAGGATGGAAGATTAAGCTTCACACTATTGAGATTGTTGTTGTTGTCACGCACCCCATAGTTAGGCTCCGGTTGGCCTCCATAATGGTCATCATGAGCAACATATTCTCTCCTAGCATTCCTTCCATCAAATCTCATGGGTGGCCCTCGACCTCGGCCTCTACCCCGATCCACATTTCGACCCCAATTCATTTGCCTCCTAGGTTGATAATGAGCATCATACCCATAGGCTTCATTACCATACTCGGCTTCCTCCTCTTCTTGAGCCTCAACAACTTGCTCAAGAGGTGGGACAAACCTAACGGGTCTTCGAAGTGGAGCATTTCCTTGGGGATTGCCTAAGTTGAGAGGATTGCTCTCTTGTTGGGGATTGCCCAACTCACGCTCTCGTAGAGCTTCAACTTTGCTTTGTTCATACTTCTTGGTTAGCTCAACAAAGTGTCCGGGAGTCATAGGAGTGCTATGACTCGTGCCCTCTCTGGATTCAATTTGGACACTCGGAGTCCTCCTCTCACCGGTCTCAACTTGATTCCTCTCGACGGTTTCAAGTCTCAATGATGTATCCTCTAATTTAGCCATGATGGTGGCCATGAAGTTCTTCATGGGATCATCTCCATCGTTTGCCATTGTACCTACAAGGAAGAAATAAGAGTTAGTCAAAACACCTCACTCGCTCCCTCACTTGTGTTCACTCGGATCACTCTTTTGGGTGGCGGTGGATATTTCACTCGGACTTGTTACTCAAAGCTTCAAGAGTTGACTATCAATCCTCAATTCAACCAACTATTCACAAGCCAATTGTACTCCGGGGTGAGTGGAGTTGATATGACTCGATGAACGCTAAGCAATTTGAAGTGAGGACTTGAACCAAAAGATACTACGGATCTTCCTTGAATTCTAGTCTTCTTTCTAGGCACGATGATCCTAATAGCTCAAAGTAATTAGTACTAATCGAGTAGGATTATACTCTAATAGCACTAACCGGAAGCAATGCAATCAACAAAACAAGAAATCCTAGAAGAATCTACCCCAAACTACAACTTCAGCACTCAGGAGGGGCGCCTGAACTCAGGAGGGGCGCCCAAGACTGTGCAGGCAATCAGGCGGGGCGCCTGGGACCTAGGCGGGGCGCCTGAGGTCTTAGGCAGTAGCCAAGTCGGGCGGGGCGCCTGGGTCTGGGACAGTTTCAGCAGGTTCCAAACTTGTTCCAAGTCGATTTCCAAGCTCCAAATCCGATGTTTTCAACTTGTTCTCACAATCCAATGATACCCAAAGTTGTTTTTGATCTTCCTTAACAAAACCCAATCAAATTTATATCCATATAATCAATCAAATCAAGGTTCAATGCAAGAAACTCAAGAACACAAGGGTTTATCAAAAGGGTTTCAACAAGGATTGTGATTCATCAAATTTGGTGTTATACATGTTCAAATCCCACAAAATTGGTACCGAATCGTTTGTTTTTCAATGAAGATCAATCCCCAATATCAAGTTTCAATCAAAAATCAATCCAACCCAAGAATCAAGCCAAAATCATCAAGAAAAAGTTCTTCAAGGGTTTAAGGGGTTTTGGGGTTTCAAATTTTCAAACTCCACCAATCCAAACAATTTTGGTACCTAAGCAACGGGAAATCAATCACGATCAAGAATACATAACACCCATATCACAAATCATCCAAACCAACAAGTTACAACAAATTTTTAGATTATTCAATTTTTTTCAATTTTTTTGTAATTTTCTTCTTTCAATAACTTCAACAACAAGAAAACTAAAAGGATAGATACTAGGCACGAAGAACCAAGGGTCGGGGGTTTGTAGAAACAAAATTCGAGCCTTGCTCTGATACCAAGCTGATAAGAATCAAACGCGGAAAGTAAAAAGGATAAGAACGAGACGTAACTCGATCTCTAATCCCAAGTAGCAACGGAGAACTTGTTCCGCTACACCCCGGGAGAAGGACAAGAACACCTACGCTATGCAACTACCCTCGAGTCAACTAGAACTCGCAAGTAGAATGGTCGGATAGGGGTTGTTAGGCAACTAGAATCCACTAGAAATAACAAGTCCCAACTAAGGTTGGTTTTCATAAACCCAAAGAGATTCACCCTTTACAATATTCAATTCATCATTCAACATAAACTAAGTGTAAAATAAGCTAGGCTTGGCTATTTATAGTGTTTCCCAAGCTTACACAATGACTTAAATACCCTTACTAATAAGGTTCATCAAATAAGCCACGTAGGGCAAAACAGTAATAGAAACATAAGTTCAGCAGCTAGGAGGGACGCCTGGGGCTGGGAGGGGCGCCTGGAATATGCTGAAGCTAGGCGGGGCGCCTGGGGCTAGGCGGGGCGCCTGGGCTGGGGCGCCTAGGTAGGCGGGGCGCCTGGGCATAATTCCATTCTTAGGCAGTGAGCTTCCTAGGCGGGGCGCCTGGGTCTAGGCGGGGCGCCTGGCTGTGCTGGGCCTTCTTCCTCCTCCTTAGGCGTGGAGCCTAATGATGAAACCATCCGGAACACTTCCAAAGCCCTTGACTTCAAGTCCATTGTATCTTCCAAGCTTGGCACATGTCGGAAATTGTTGGAAAGTGTCTTGGCACGATTTGGGGCTTATCATCGAGCCATGACCAAAGGTAAGGTCAGAAATTAGGCTGATCGTTTGCTCGTAATGGAATTTGCATAACACATACTGTGCATCGAATGATTGGAATGGCTCTGTTTGAGTGTGTGCATGGTTTTAACCCTTTGATTTCACTTGATTTAACCCTGTTGCCTCGCGACGTTGCTATTGATTTTGAAGGTACCCGCCGAGCTAGTGCTTTGCTCGAGTTACATGCCAAAGTAAAGAAAAATCTTGACGAAGCTTATGCCAAGGTGGCATCCAAGAAAAACAAGGGGCCTAAAAGCTGGAATTGAAGAAGAGGGATTGAGTTTGGGTTCACTTCAGAAAGGAAAGATTCCTGAACCAAATGAAAGGAAAGTTGGCTCCTCAAGGGGATGGTCCATTTCAAGCACTGAGCAAGATCAACAGCAATACTTACGTAATCGACCTCCCAGGTGAGTATAACATGTCCAACACCTTTAATGTTGTTGACTTAACTCCTTGTGTTGTAGGCCAAGAATCGGAGATTAAAGAGTGCTCGATTTCGAGGACGAAATCTTCTCTAGATGGGCAGGATGATGCGGCCCGAACCCGTGTCGATCAAGCATTCAGCCCATGGAGGCCGTTGACACGAAGTCAAGCATTCAACCCATCGAGGCCGTTGACACGAAGCCAAGGCAAGATCTTGCATGATGTTCACATTCAGCTGGCATGGTTGAGAAAAAGCAATCATTCGAATGCTGAGTAGCCGAGCGCAAAATATGAAGGCTACATTTGCAAGATCGAGCCCGAAGAAGGAAGTGACCGAACACTCAACATTGACGCCGAACAGTGTAGCGACCGAAGGGATACAAAAGCGCCCGAGGCAAGATAGCGTCTGTTTTCAAAATGTGCTGAGCTGAACGAACGAGCACCGAAGCCAAGAGCACTGAGCACGTGAATTACTTTGGCTCTGTGTGGCCTTATCTTATTGGTTGCTTGTGACCGTAATTACTAGCATACCCTTGGGGCTATCTATATAAATCCCTTAGCCTAATTCATTTCACTGAATTGTTGATGAATATTGAATATAACAGTTGCTATTATGTCACCATTGTGATTCGAATCCCATCGTGAGAATGTTATAAGAACTTGGGTCAATTAGTGAAACTCATTTGAACAACTTCTTTTTTGATCATTCAGCTTGCAAGAAGCATGGTTGTCTTCTTGAGGATTGTTGTCTAGTGTAGGTGATTCTTTGTTCTCAAACTAAGAAGCCCCAAGACTAGTTCCTTGGGTTCGTTTGGATTAAAGCTTAGATTTTTCTAGCTTCTATCTTTATTTCTTGTTATTTCCGCGTTCTTGTTCGGCTGTTAAGCTTCTCTTTCGATTAGCTTGCACCAATGAGAGAGTTTAAAGAGGCAGCTAAAGCTAAGTCTCCCATGGAGATTGAGCCCGAAGCCGTAAACCTTATTGTTATTCTCTTGCGGGTTGAAGTAAAAGGTCCATCTACTCCGGGTGAAGTCATTTTTGGGCCTCATCCCAATGCTCTTGAAAATGAGAGATAAAAGATAGAGAAGAGTAAGGGAGTGACCTGTAACAATCCTAGAGTGGAAAAAGGAGAGGATGTGTGGAGTGATGTGAGTGGATTGTCACCCAAATCTACACTTGTCCTTGAGAGGAAAATGAAAGAAATGAGAGGAAAGGAAAGAAAAAATGAGAGAGAGGACACCCTTTGTTCTAACCATGCTTTATCTTCTTCTTCTTCTTGTATTGGCTTTTGTGTAGGTACTCTTGGAGGCAAGAAATTTGAGCCTCATCTATGTGCTTTGGAAGGAAGGAAAGGTGCTGAAGATCTTCATTGTGAGCTTCATGAAGAGGAGATTTAACATGATACTTCAAGTGTTATGAGTGCTCAAGGTAGCAACTCTAGTGTGTTACTTCACCTTTTCATGAACATGTTAATCCATTGTCTTGTAAAGACTCAATGTTAGTTGGTACTTGTGTTGCATTTAATGAATTTGCAACTAGCATAGAGTCGATTAGCCAAGCTGTGTGTGCATGTGAACCACTAGTTAAGAGGATTGATAAGCCACATCATGATGTGAGCCCGATATTCAATGAACCTCTCTTTAGTAAAGAAGTGGTAGTTGACTATGCTTGTGAACCTTGTTATGACACACCACCAATTTTTGATAAAAGGGAAGATGAATTGTTTGATAATACCCTTTTTGATATAATTTCCTTTGGTGGACCTATGTGTTGTAGTGAGGAAGATAGTGACCTTGAGGAGTCTCTATTGCATGAGATGGATAGTGTTATCTATGATGACTCCTCAAGTGTAGGTGACGAACCTAGTTTTGATACTTCACCTTTGTTCAAAAATGAAGTTGAGATGTCTACTTATACTAATCCTTTGTTTTAGATTTGTGGTGGTGATCTATATCAAACTAGATTTAAGAATGAGTTAGAACTTTTATGGTGTAAAGTATTTAGCTCCATAGACAACTCTTTGTTTGAAGTTTCGGGTGAGGTAGATGATTCTTCTAGTGATGCTACTCTTGTTGGCTTAGGTTATGATGATGAAGAAGCCATTATTAATACCTTCATTGAGAGTTTACCTCATGAGGAGGGTTGTCTTAGGGATGAAAATGAAGGTGAGGAGGTACCTCTCGGTGTGAATATGAGTGCTTTTAAGAAGGGGAGTTGAGTAATTGATGCTAGTTGTAGGTTGAACTACTTTTCTTACTCCATTCCATATGTTGATCACACTTTGAGAGTTGAGCATACCAAAACCAATGTGCTACATTGTGAAGCTATTGCGTTGAAGGTTTGGTGTGTTGGTAATGAGCTTAGGGATCATAGGATTTTTTATAGTTTGATCTTGCATTTCATGTCCTAATGATCTTTTTGCTTGTTCTTATGTTGAGCGCTCTTATTTGATGAACCAAGTACTTGTTGTCTCCTTTGGAGACATGAACTTTTTCATTGCGATTGATACTTGGTTATACAACGAGAGTGTGTTTTCCACACGGTTTGCACTAACTTACTTCCGTAGTAGGAAGTTTTGCTTGTATTTATCATTGCTTGTAGGCCTTAATGGACTGATTTAGAGGACGAAATCCTTTCAAGAAAGGGAGAACGATGCAGGCCAAATTGAGCCAAAGCACCAACCATCAAGAGCCAAGCTTGAAGGACACAAAGGTTGCAAAGACAAGAGCTTCAAGAGCTTAGGAGGAGGGGAAGCTGATAAAATCCAAGTTGCCTCAAGACCATCTACTCGGAGTCAAGCTAAAGAGATCCAAGATGCTCACATACACTTCGTATGGAAGGGCTTGGAAGATGGAGGCTTTGGAGATGATTTAAAGACCATGCACTTGCGCGCATGTGAAGCTATAGCGGACCACCCTGAGTCCAGGCGGAGTGCCTCAAGCTCCAGACAGAGCGCCTCAAGCTCCAGGCGGAGCGCCTCAAGCTCTATGCGGAGCGCCTGGCACTGTTAGTCCATGACGGCTTTTTGACTAGTTTCTTGTGTAATTCCTATATTTGTCCTAAGTGGCCTTTATTGTTTAACCCACTTGGGGAACTTATGACCTTTCACAAACATGTAAGGAAGCACTATAAAAGCTTCCCTTAGGCCATTTACTGTATTAGTCTAATTTGATTATGAAAACATGAAACTTGAGAGCTCTTCAATAATAAACCCTTTTCGGGCCTGATTTCACTTAGTGAATCCAATTGAACATCGATCCTTTTTTATCAAACTTGATTGCAAGAGCCATGATGCAGGGAAAACACGGAAAAAGATAAAAAAAGATCAAAGCGAGACGAGGCTCGAACAAAGACCCAAGTAGCACCGAACAACTTGTTTCGATACACCTTGGGTGGACGTCAAGGATCACCTACACTACGCAACTACCCTCGAGTCAACGGGAACTCGCAAGTAGAATGATCGGGGTGGGATCGTTGTCCAACTAGAATCCAATAGAAGCACACAAATCCCAAACATAGGCTCTTTTATTCATTCTCAAAGAGCATTGCTCAAGTTTCACATTCATCAGTAATAAGCTAAGTGTAAAATAAGCTATACTTGGGTTTTTATAGCATTTCCCAAGCTTACACAATGACCAAAATACCCTTACTAATAAGGTTCATAAAATAAGCCACGTAGCGCAAAACAGTAAAAGAAACATAAGTTCAGCAGCTGGGAGGGGCGCCTGAAGCTGGGAGGGGCGCTTGGATTGTGCTGAATCTGGGAGTGGCGCCTGAAGCTGGGAGGGGCGCCTGGGGTGGGAGCCTAGGCAGGCGGGGCGCCTGTGCACATTTGCACTCTTATGCAGTGAGGTCTTCAGGCGGGGCGCCTGGATGTGCTGGGCTTCCCTCCTCTTCCTTAGGCGTGAGAACTAATGTTGAAACGATCTGAAACACTTCCAAAGCTCTTGACTTCAAGTCCTTTGTATCTTCCAAGCTTGGCACACATTGGAAAGTGTTGGAAAGTGTCTTCGCTTGATTTGCCCCGCATCATCCTCCCCTTCTTGAAGAGATTTTGTCCTCGAAATCAATGCATTCGCGTCCATGGCATCATCTCTTCGGGGTGCCCAGTGCTCTCCTCCCTTGTACCCTTGATCGTCACTTTGACATAGGTCTCTTCCAAGATCTCCCGTGCCTTAACATAGAGCTTAGAACCTACAAGCAACGACAAGCAAACACAAGATTTCCTACTTTGAAAGTAGGTTAGTGCAAGAAGTGTGGAAAACATACTCTTGTGATATAACTAAGCATCAATACTAATCAAAAAGATCAAATCTCCCAAGAGAACAACTAGTACGTGGTTCAATGAAAATATGCACTCAACACAAGAATGAGCAAATAGGTTATGGGGACATGGAAAATGCAAGATCAAGCTATCAAAATCCCCTTGAACGTTAAGCTCAAGATCAACACACCAATCAATCCTCAAGGTGTGATTAACAAGTGGAGTGGAGTGGAGTGAATCAAATAACTCAACCCATAAGGGGTATCAAGTACTCCACTCCCCTTCTTTAGAGCATACTTACTCATACCAAGGGATTCCTCTCCTCCTCTCATTTCATCACCTAAGCAACCCTTCTCAAAAGACAAGCTCTCAAGGAAGGAATTGATGATGGATTCTTCTTCATCATAACCCCAACAAGCAATAGTAGGGTCACTCAAAGAACCGTCTACCTCACCCAAATTCTCAAACAATGGGTTGCCTAAGGAATCAAATCCTTCACACTATGGGGGTTCCATTTTACTATTCACCCTAGTCCGATACAAGTCATACCACTAATGAGAATGCCTTCACAAAAAGGATTAGTATAAACATGCATCTCACTATCATGATCAAGCATAGACAAGTTATCAAGACTAGGTTTACTTGAGTAGTCATTATAGACAACCTTGTCCAATTCATGCAATTTGGACTCCTCAAGGTCAAGTCCATCTTTACTACAACACATTGGTCCACCAAATAGAAGCAAATCAATAGGGGAATGATCAACTGTCTCCTCTTCTCCTTTGTCAAAGGTTGGTCGTATGTCTTAGCAAAGGTCACAATCATTGTCAACTATGAAATCTACACTAGGGAGGGGTTCAATGAACAATGAGCTCACATCATGATGTGGCATAGCATCCTTCCCAACTAGTGTTTCACAAGCACACTCAAGTTGACAACTAGAATCTTTGCTAGTGGTATACTCACTAGATGCATCAAAAACACCAACTAGTGTTGAGTCATCACAAGACAAGTAGTTAGTAGGCTCAAGAAAAGGTGAAGCAACACTTACATTTGTAGTACATCCTTGATCACTAACAAGGCTTGAAGTGTCATATGCAACTCCTCCTTCGTGAAGCTCACTTTGAGAACCTTTTCCCTCTTGTCTTTCCTTCCAAGCACATGGTTGAGGATCCAATGGCTTGTCTTCAATTGTACCTACACATGAACTTTCACAAGAAAAAGTAGAAGATGAAGAATTGTTAGAACAATGGGTGCTCTCACTCTCAATTTTTCTTTCCTCACCTCTCTTCTCTCTCAATTTTACCTCAAGGTCAAGTGTAGTTTGTGGTGACAATCCACTCACATCGCTCCTCAAATCCTCTCCTTTTTCCACTCTTGGAATGTCACCAGTCAGTCCCTCACTTCTCTTTATCTTTTCTCTCACATTTGAAGTGGAATGAGTCTCATTTTCATCATGCATTGGTAAGACAACTAGATTATTCACGTCGGGCTCAATTACCATAGGTGGCTTAGCTTTAGCTGCCTCCCTCAATTCCCTCATACGCTTGTATTCTTCATAAACTTGCTTGGGCGATAAGGGTTTGAGCAAAAGCTTCTTTCCTTCATGCTTAACCATGTAGGTGTTGTCACGGACATTATGCATCACATGTCGATCGAATTGCCAAGGCATACCAAACAAGATATGGCAAGCTTGCATAGGCACTAAGTAAAACATGTAATGATGTAGGGAAAACCGGCGGAAGCAACAAAGATAGCGGAAGCAATAAAGTAAACACGAGATCAAGAAATTAAGGCATGGGGAATAACAGAAATAGAAGAAAGAACGAATCAAACTAACCAAGTAGATTGATTCAAAGGGGGAAAGAGACTTGAACCCCTCACGGGGTCACACTAGAGGCGATCCACCATGGATTCCAAGTAAGAGATACATGAAGCCAAGCTTCAACAAGAAGGACCTACTCTCTTCTAAATTCTATTCTTCAATCTCAAAATCTAGCTAATCAAATAAAATGACTAAGGTTCCTATTTATAGCCTTTCACAAGACTAGGTGAAATATCTAAAATGCCCCCAAAGCTAATTAATATATTCAAGCCACTTAAGGGCAAAATAGAAAGTTCAATGCCAAAGGTTGGCCTCATCAGCATATTGGGTGGGGCGCCTAGCGGTTGGGCGTTGCTGGAGGAAAGCTGAGGCCAGGTAGGGCGCCTGGTGGTTAGGCGGGGCGCCTGAGGTTGGGCGCCTAGGGTCAGTCTGGGTGCCTGAGTTCCATGCAGTGTGGCTGCCTAGGCCTAGCATAGGTGGGGCGCCTAGCTAGCAGGCGGGGCGCCTAAGGTCCTGGGCCTCTTCACACTTCTTCAAATCGCTTCCGAAGGCCTTGACTTGCATTCCTTGTGCTCTCAAGCTTGGTTCTTGATGGTTAATGCCTTAGTCTCGATTTTCCCTGCATCATCCTCCCCTTCTTGAAAGGATTTTGTCCTCGAAATCAAACCATCAAGCCAACATTCAAAGTAAGCACAAACAAAGCTTCCTACTACAAGAGTAGGTTGGTGCCAAAAGTGTGAGAAAACACACTCTTGTTATAGAGCCAAGCATCAATAACAAGTAAAAAGCTTATGTCTCCAAAGGAAACAACAAGTACTTGACTCCAAAGGAAAGTGTACCCAACACAAAAACAAGCAAAGAGATCAATAGGATATGGAACAAGCAAGATATACCAATCAAATTCCCTATGACCCCTAAGCTTATGAACAACACACCAAGCCTTCAAATTAATATTATCATAATGTGACACATTGGATTTGGCATGCTCAACACCCAAGGTGTGATCAACATGTGGAGTGGAGTAAACAAAATAATTCAATTGGCAACTAACATCAAATACTCCACTCCCCTTCTTGGAAACACTCTTACGCAAATCAAGAATGACTTCCTCACCTCCAAATCCAACTCCAAGATGATCTTCCTCACTAGGAAAACTCCAAAGGAAGGTCTCCAAAATGACCTTCATTATTATAGTCCATACAATGAAGGTTAGGACTACTAGAAGGTGGTTCAACACAACCAATATCAAGACCACTCATCCCACTTGGAGTTCCAAACAATTGATTATCCAAAGAGTCTAACTTTATATACCATGGCGGTTCTGTTCTATTACCAATCCTAGTCCAATACAATTCGTTACCACAAATGAGATCATTTTCAGATAATGGAAATGTAAAAGCATGCACCTTAAATTCATGGTCACCCAAAAATATGGTATCAAGACTAGGTTCTCCACTTTCACCCGAGGAGTCATTGAAAACAATTCGATCCATCTCAATCACTAGGGACTCCTCAAGGTCACTACCAACCTCACTACAACATATAAGTCCACCATTATCAAGCAATTAATCAAGGGAAAGGATAGGATATTCATTCAACTCATCTTCCCCTTTATCAAATATAGGTGGGGTGTCATAACAAGGTTCACAAGCAAGGTCAACTTCACATTCCTCACTAATGAGAGGTTCAATGAAAACCGAGCTCACATCATGATGTGGCTTATCATCCCTCTCAACTAGTTGTTCACAATCACACACAAGTTGACCAACCGACTCTACACTAGTTGCAAACACATTATAGTCACATGACTAATCAACTAGTATCGAACCTTCATAAATACGAACACATGACAAGGAAGTAACATGTTCAAGGGAAGAACTTTCACATACCTTTGAGTGGCCATCTTGCTCACTCAATGCACTTGAACTGTCTTGAATTGTTCCTTCACCTTGAAGCTCATATTGAAGATTTTCTTCACCTTGTCCATCCTTCTTGGGACATGACTGAGGCTCCATTGGTTTACCTCCAAGAGTACCTACACAAGAGCTAACACAAGTAGAAGAAAAAGATAAAGGGTTAAGGTTAGAATAAAGAGTATCCTCACTCTCAATGATTCTTTTTCCCTCTTTCTTTTCCCTCATTTTCTTTTCAAGGTTTGGTGACATCCCACTCACATCACTCAACACATCCTCTCCTTTTTCCACTCGAGGAATGTCACTGGTCACTCCCTTACTCCTCTCAATCTTTTGTCTCTCAAATTAGGGTGAATTGGGACGAGGCCCAAAAATACCCATAGCCGGAGTAGGTGGATTTTTAACATCAACACGGAATCTAGGACTAAGAGACTCATCACTTGAGGTCTCTTTATTCTTTTTCGGTGAACCACTTGGCTCGGGAGCTTGTGGTTCGAGGTTCATCTTGTTGACAATTGTCAACTCTTTTCTTGCACTAGTCCCACCATTGCTTGTGATTGTAGGACTTCTTATTTGCACTCTTTTAACCATAGGATGAGGTTCTTGCTCCTTTTCCCTTTGCATAGGCCTAGAAAGTATACTAGGAGGTGACTTGATCTTTGCCCCAAGAGGCTCAAAGTCATAAATCATTTGGCCCTGGCCGAAATAGTACCTGTCATTCACAATACTATATCGCACCTTCTAGCCTTGCAACCATGACTCACCTAACCACAAATGGCAATGTTGCATGGGGTACACATGACACCACGTATAACCCCAATAACCCCTATGAGATATGCACACCCGAGCTTGCTTGGAAACCCATACTCGGTAGTACTCATAAGGATACTCTATGGCATAGAAAGGTAGTCTTAGCTCATCAACCACCGAGGTACTAATGCAATTGGTATCGGTGTTACCAATCTTGAGATAGTACCCTCCATTACCTTCCACCTCAAACAAGGAACCTCCTTAGACCCAAGTGTAGTATAGGATTATCCAAGTAAGACCTTGGAACTTCAAGATAACCATCACTATCAACCCGGATCTTCCTCAATTCTCTTCCCCTAGCAACACCACTAGGATAACTTCCACTTCCCGTCACTCTTCCAACATTAGAAGTGTTGTTGGAAGTCGAGGAAGGAGTACCACTATGGAACCCATAATTGCCTCTCGCCTTGGTTCCATAGCCCATAGCACCACTCCTACCACCACTACTAGAGCAATGCACTCCAACCACGGTAAGAGCAACATTTCTCATTCCACCCTTCACATGGGAGTTGGAAGCATCAAGCCGTTTAGCATAAGTAGGATAGGCAAGCTTCTCCCTTCCCATGGAACAACCACCACCTCCTCCCATACTAATGGAAGGACCTCTACTATTCCCTTGCACACCACAAGCAACACTAAGAGAAGATGAAAATGAACAATTCTCATAATCAACCTCATCATCAATTCTCTTTATGTCACTATCATCATGTTCAAATTCATCACAAGAAGAGTAAGTAGGATCATCATACCTTGATGCATCACCATCTTCATAATCTTGACTTGGAGCATAAGATTCTTCACATTCGTTTTCGCAAACCCCATAGTCTTCTTCATCTTCATAATCAACATAGTGACCCGCTTCATCATCATATGAGCGTTGGTTCCCCGAATCGTCATAGTAATACCCATCATCATCACCATAGGAACCATAGCCTCCATCATCTCCGCATGAGTCATACCCTCCACACTCGTCATCCGAAGCCATAGTTGTAATCAAAGAGTAAAGGACCTCACAGATTCACTCCCTCACGTGTATCACTCTAAAGATGTCACTCAACTTTCTTTCAACTCGTGTATACACTCAAGGTCGTTGGCTTTTGTGACCTCACTCTATTGTTCTCACCACTCAAACCTTTTTCCACTCAAGACCTTCTTGTCTCTTAGTAATCACAATGGCAAGATCAATCAACTAATGCACCCAAGTAATGGTTCGGAATGGAGTTTATGTGACTCGATGTACGGAAGCTAATTTAATGCGCACTTGAAGCAAGCAAGTTCTACGACTTTTAGGAAAGACTTCAAGACACACAACACCCTAAAGGATCAAAGTTTAGTGTTAATAAAGTAGGACAAATACCTTAGGAACACTAACCAAGAGGTACGGAAGCGAAACAAGCACCAAAAATCAAGAAAACAAGCTGCCTGGAACGAGCAGGGAAGTAGGCGGGGCGCCTGGAATAAAGGGAGTCAGGCGGGGCGCCTGGCCAATTTCAGCAGAATAGGCAGTGAACAATTCAGGCGGGGCGCCTAGTCTTTGGGCGGGGCGCCTAGCTCTGGAACAGTTCCAACTCGTTCCAATCTTGTCCCAACTCGATTTTCAATCCACAAATTCGATGATTTCACCTTGTCTCTCAAAATCAAAGGTACCCAATTGTTTTTTCAACTACTACAATCAATTCCCAATGATTTATATCAACACCCAATCCATAACAAATCAAAATCAAGAAATTTCAATCAAGTTTTAGGGTTTTTCAATTTTGGGGTTTTTTATTTTTCAACTCTTGATTCTCAACACCAAATCATGTAACAAGGGTACCAAATCGACGGGTAATCATCATAGATCAATCCCCGATATCAAAAAACCAACGGATCATCAAATTCAATCCACAACATGAATTTTATTTTTTGTATTTTTTTCACTTTTTCAATTTTTTTTTGTTATTTCTTCTTTTCTTCAAGAACAATAACAAAAATAAAAATAAACTAAAATAAAGATAGGATGAACAAGGATCGAGGGGTTGTAGGAACAACACCCGATCCGTGCTCTGATACCAAATGATGCAGGGAAATCTGGCGGAAGCAACAAAGATAGCGGAAGCAATAAAGTAAACATGAAGAAATTAAGGGATGGGGAAGAACAGAAATAGAGGAAAGAACGAATCAAACTAACCAAGTAGATTGATTCAAAGGGGGAAAGAGACTTGAACCACTCACGGGGTCTACACTAGAGGCGATCCACCATGGATTCCAAGTAAGAGATACATGAAGCCAAGCTTCAACAAGAAGGACCTACTCTCTTCTAAATTCTATTCTTCAATCTCAAAATCTATCTAATCAAATAAAATGGCTAAGGTTCCTATTTATAGCCTTTCACAAGATTAGGTGAAATATCTAAAATGCCCCCAAAGCAAATTAAACATACAAGCCACTTAAGGGCAAAATAGAAAGTTCAATGCCAAAGGTTGGCCTCATCAGCATGTTGGGTAGGGCGCCTAGAGATGGGCGGGGTGCCTAGCTGTTGGGCGCTGCTGGAGCAAAGCTGAGGCCAGGTGGGGCGCCTGGTGGTTAGGCAGGGCACCTGAGGTGGGGCGCCTGGTGGTTAGACGGGGCGCCTGAGGTGGGGCGCCTGGTGGTTAGGCAGGGCGCCTAGGGTCAGGCTGGGCGCCTGAGTTCCATGCAGTGTGGCTGCCTAGGCCTAGCATAGGCCCCCGCCTAAGGTCCTGGGCCTCTTGACACTTCTTCAAATCGCTTTCGAAGCCCTTGACTTGCGTCCCTTGTGCTCTCAAGCTTAGTTCTTGATGGTTCGTGCCTCAGGCTCGATTTGCCCTGCATCAAGCCGAGTGCCTCTCGAGGTTAGTTGGCTTAGCGTAGGTGTCTCTTGACTTCACCAAAGGTGTATCGAGACTAGTTCCTCGGTGCTACTTAGGATTTTGTTCGAGTTACATTTCGTTCCTATTGTTGACACCCAATTTCGTCCCTCCTGTTTTTAAAGCAATAGTTTTCAAATTTGACACACAATCGTGCATTTATTCTGGCCCTGTCCATTCTTTCAAATTATCTTTTCGCAATAGCCTGACAGTCAAGGCCATTTTCAAAAGCACCATCTCAAACCATAGCCATTTTTAAAAGACGTGCGCTTCCATTTTAAATTTCTGCAATTACCTCTATTTTAATAAAATTATCCAATTCATTTTAAATCCTAAAATGCATTTTTTATACACTTCCCTAGCCATTTTATTGCTTCAAAATTAATTGCCTAATTTTCCTGTTGTTTTATACCTATTTTATACCATTTCTATACCTATTTTACATTAAATTGTGTTGATTATACACTATCTATGCACATATATATACATGTACACGTATACGCACACACATACATACACATCAACTCATTTTGCCACTTCAGTGCCTACGCGAATTGATCTCAGCCGTCCACGTGTACCATCCGACGACTGAGATCAAAACTTTCCTTTTAATTACAACACACCCCAAACCCCAAAAATCCCTTTCATGTTTCCTTCCCCCACTCAGCCGTCGTGACCTCTCACTCTCTCTCTTTATGAAAACCTAAGTTGTCACTGTCGTGGCATTTTTCGGTCAAATTAGCTGGTGAAATTCAAAGAAAATGGTACCATCGTGTTCCTCTCTTCATCTGCTGCAAAACCCCTATACTTTTGTTGACATTCGGACAAGGGTCAAATTTGACCTTATATCGACGAGAACTTTATTCGCCGGAAAAGTTTCCGGCCATGGTTAAATGGGTAATCCTGCCTTTTTCCTTTGTTCTTGATTAGTAGACTGTTAGAGGACATTCATGTTTGATTCATTGTTCTATGCTTTAGCATGATTAATCGATTGATTGGCATATGCTAATCAATTTGGGGAAAATTTACTGTTTTTAAGTAATTAATTCACAGATTTAAATCGAAACCCTGTTCTGAAAGGTTTGCATGACTGATTTGCTATGTCCTGAGTTTGTTCCACGACATTTGTTATTGAACTCGACCCTAGCACTCATGATAATCCATACATTCTGTTTTACATTGAATTTGGCTTTTTAGTTATCCTGAACATATAGTTAGCCGTTTGAAATTGAAGATGATGTGATGAACATGATTTAAGGAATCTTGACTGGGATTAATCTAATTTATGATTAATATCTGAGTAGAATATTGTTTTGGTGATTGATATGATGCTAGCTAAGGATTGGTTGGAATCTGTCGAATATTAGGGTGACTTGCTAATTTGAAAACTGATTTTCTGAACTTGGACCTCATTGTGCTTAAGGGAAGGAATTCTAAATAAGCTAGGAATAGGTTTACCTTATTGTTAGGGATTCTAACTGAGTTATACAAGGAAAAGACAGTTAAGTAACTTGGTTTTATTTTTGGAAAGGTATTTTTCTTTGCCTTATGAGTTCGCCTGTTCGAATTTGAAGGACTCGACCCTATAACTATATAAACTTAGTCTTTTTAAAACTAACACACACATTTTTACACATTAACACATTGAATAATAGAGCATTACTACAAGCATCTCTCTCTCTCTTTTCTGGACAAAAATCGTGTTTTCTTTACTGAAAAACAGAGGGTCTTTCACCTCACTGTTGCAAGTTTCTCTCCTTTCTGTACTCTCACTGTTTAAATCTTGCATGTTTGTTTCCTTGACAAGGTATAAACTTCTCCCCTGAACTTATGATATTGCCTACTTAAGACTGCTTCCTCCTCTGCCCTTTGCTTGTTCCCTGACCATATGCAATTGTTTGTCTGGGACTTCCTCTAACCTGTAGCATGCCAATTATAACATGACCTAACAGAAATTTTGTGTGTTTGTGATCTGTTTGGAGGAATTCTCTGCCTTTCCATGCTTTCTTTCTTTTAAAACATGTCATCTATGTTGCCATGTTTGTTGCACAGGCTTTCTTTTGGCCCTACTAACCTTTATAAATGCAGTTTTTGTCTTGGATGACCATAAAAGGTCATACCAATCTTGTTTCAGTTAGAGGTTTTGATCTCTTTAAGAAGTTTTGTTAACTGCACTATGCAGTGTCTTTTTAAATACTACTAAGATGTTAATTCTACCTACATCTAGCTAAAACAGGATACCCTCTCTAACCTCTACCCTTTCCCTGTGCTCTTCCCTTTAGGAACTGTCCCTTGTTAGGGAAATTTAATAGGAACCCCTGTTTGTTAAGACAGGGAACATAGCTACTAGGCTATGCATTGGCTATCTAGGGGCCTTCTCCTAACCCTTGCTTTTTTGTGTTGCATCATTTTAGGCTTTAATGTTCTTAAAATCAGTTTGATATTTACATAGTGAAAATAGAAGTCATGCAGATTGTCTTGAAATGTCAACATTGCATCGTTAGGTATCTTATACAGATTTCAGAATCGAAACTCGAAAGCATGTTTGTTTTACGATTAAATCTGAAATTTTGTTTGAAACATGGGCCATTCTGTGCAAAACATGTTAAAATCAGATTGTCATTTATAAAATCGAAACTGTCCCTCTTTGCATACACAGCCCAGGCCCAAAAAAATTTTCAAAAGAGGCCTTTACGTGCATTAAATTTATTTTTGACTACTCAAATGCTCTAATAGTGTATAGGGGTGTATAAAGTATTTGGAGTCACTTATACACTTCTATATGTATTTTTCTAAAGTTAAAACTATCATTTAGTCATATATTTGCATGTTTGTACGTATACGTATATATTTAATGTGTGACAGCCCCTTTGTTTGTATTTGCGTGCTTCTGTGACACCCATTTTTGAAAACAGCCCTTTCGCCTATATGTTTCTAAAAAACTGACCCCTAAATAAAAAAGGCCATTAAGGTTAGGGCTCGACAATTAATGACGAGTCACTCCGACCCTAAATGGCCAAAATTCTGTTTTAAAAATAACACCCATTTGGTTTTTTGTACAAATCTAAAACTCGTTTGTAAAACTGCCTATTTATGCAAATTTATTTTAAATGCTAGAATTACACAAAAAGGCTGAAATTGAACACCTTTTGCATGGTTAAACACACTTACGATTAGGCGTTTGTATTAGAGGCCATAAAATACGATTAGGCTTTAAATGTAGGTCGCATATAAACTTGTTTGCATATGTGTGAGTTGAATTGCCTAAATATATTGCCTTCTTGAATCAAATGTTAAAATGACTTTTCAAGTTAGTATTGTATGATAATATTCATCAATTTATCCCAAAATATAGACTCGGACGGGAACCACCTTTCGTGGGACTCGAGGGAGTGCCTAATACCTTCTCCCCTGAGTCATTTGGACTTCTTACCCTTTCGAATCTCTGGAATAGACCAGTATGACTATTAAACTTGACCTTAGATACTTAGGTGGCCTAATACACCTTAGAAGACTATATTAGGTAGCGACTCCAAAACTTGAACTCAAACGAGTTACCCAGTCAAATCTGAAACCCGACTCGCCTCGAGTTAAGTCCAAAATCGGGTATGACAGAATGGCGACTCCGCTGGAGATAGCCAAAGTCCTAACCACAAAGAGTCTTCACTTTTGGGATTTATTTTGATTATTATCTTGCTATTCATATTATTATTATCTTACTAACTTGGTTTCCTTTTTGTTTTCTTTTTCTTTTATTTATTTATTTGTATTAAATTTGATGTAACATTTGGCATATTTCACTCATACTCCCCCACTCCTGGGAAACGACACTTTGCGCACACACAGGCGATTACGTGGATCCCACGGTCGCTTCACCACGAAAACACCTTTTAGGAGGGATTTTTTTGAATATAGTTGGTCCGTGGTACAATCAACAATTTCAAATGATCCCACTCCTTGGACGTCTGCCTTAGGGAACCGTGTTTAGAATTACACCACTCTTTAAATGTAATGAGCATGCATCATACCGTATGAAGGGCTCCTCGTGAGCCGGCTAGTCTTCAACTTGTCCAAACTACCTAGACGGGTTTTTAACCCCGAAGGGACATTTGGACATGCTTATGTGAATTTGAGAGAAAAGAAGGAAAATAAAAAAAAAAAGAGTGAAAAGAAAGTGAGACGAGAATAAAAACGCATTTTGATTTCTCCAATTATTCTCAAAGGGGAAGGGGTTTTTAATTCTTTATTTTTCTTTTTTCTCTATAGATCACAATGAGTCAAAAATTTCACCGTTTTGGAATGACCATGGATGCACCTCCTCTGTTAACTAGTTGGTGGAGTAACTTTTCAGTAGGAGAGCAAACCGAACTACGTCAACACTTGGGTCATTTGGATTCACTATTAGAAATGAAACAGTGTAGGGAGATGATTGAAGCATCAGTGACATTTTGGGGTGAAGAATTGAATGTGTTTAGATTTTGGGATGTCGAATTAACACCTTTATTGGAAGAAATAGGAGGGTTCGTATCACACTCGGGTTTAGACAAACATCGTTGGCAAGGGGGTCACATACTAGCACCTAGTGTCCATAGCTGAAGAGTTACGTAAAAAGTTAGGAATGGTGGCAAGTGTGAATGTGGAATTTTTACAACAAAAGAAGATACCCTTTTCTTACTTCTATACTCGATTTGGGTTTTTGAACGCGTTCGGCAACCATAAGAAAGAGTTTGAGTCCTACAGTAATTGGAGGAGAGTTAGATCGTCCGCATTTTCTATTTGTTTCTTGGGAGTAATGTTGTTTCATGAAAGTTCGAGACACGACATATGTTCAAGGCTCGTCATGGTCATCGATGCGGTATTCAATGGAATTGATGGTTACCGTTACACCATAGTTCCTATGATAGTAGTAGACATTTATCGGGCTTTAGGTTGTTGCAAGAAGGGAGAAAAATATTTCCAAGGTTGCAATCTTCTACTACAAGCATAGTTCAAGGAGCATTTGAGGAAAGTGAAGGGAGTACAAGAACTGTCTAAACCAACTGTTTCAAACTATTTGGTTGGAGAGCGATATGGGGTTCCAACATTTAGGCAGCCAAGCAGCACGGAGAAATGGGTAAAATTGTTTGAAAACATAACGGAGGACTCAATTCAGTGGATGTTCACTTGGTTTCCTTCATCATATTTCATCATTAGCTATGAGAAGGTATCCTTTGCGATACTTATAGGATTAAGAGGTCTCCAACCTTACCAACCATTGAGAGTGATGAGGCAAGTAGGGAGAAAGCAAATCATACCATTGATACCAGACATGAAAGACTATCAGTTTGACTACACTGGAGATGTTGTTTCGAGGGTCAAGAGCATTATAAAATCCTAGGTAGGAAGACAAGTCATGGGAGAATCGTCGTTAACATCAGATAGGTACAACGCTGGATGCGAATCAAATAACAAAAGCTTGTTACGCTCTAGTATAAAGGGAAATGTGGTAGTGGGGTCGAGTCATCGGAATGACATAAGAGATCGTGAGGCGGAAGCTCAAATTCGATACCGAGAATTCATGTTGAAAGCTGTCAAAGTGGATAAGGAAAACAAAGAAGATTTCAAAGTATGGAAGAAACGAACAATAGAGCTAGAGGAAAAGATAGAGGCGTTGGAGACAAAACTTGAACAATGGAACTCAGAGTATGCAGAGATAGACATTTTACACTTAGTGGCGGCTAAGGGATACTTAACCAAAGCTATGGAAGAAGTTAAGGAGATTACACGAGAAGCAAAGAGAGCCAAGATGGAGAATGAGCGTGTTGTCTGGTCAAAAGTGTCATTTTCATTTTTCTCTTTTGTATTTTACTTCTTCGAAAGACATCATGTACTGATTTTCAAATGTTGGGGAATTTATGAGAATAATTGGCAATTAAATGTGTATTTATTTTCTTTGCATATTGACAAACTTAGGAAGGCTATACGTTCTTCGTGCGTAGTGGTCCATTAGTAAGCCTACGTCCAAATGTCGAGAGGGTTTTTAACCCGAAAATGACAAATTGCATCTCTGCATTGATTCGAATAAACGTTTGCGCAAAATATTGATCGTCTATTTAAACATGATCAAAATTATAAGAATATTTTGGTCTTTACCTTTTTCTTGTTTTGTTTTCCGACTATGGCTGCAAGAGGTACACTCCAATTTGAGATTGTTTCCCGACCTCCTCACTTGATCAGACTCTGATGGGAAGACTTGGCCATTGTCAGCAAGGCTCACGTTCAGAAGGTGTTGGGGGAATTCGTGGCTCTCAAGCCCTACACTGCCATGCCTGGTTTGGTAGAAGCTGCCACACACTTTTGGGACTACAAAAGGCAGGTCTTTCACTTCCATGATTTGGAGTTGGCACCAATGCTGGAAGAATTTGGAGGACTAGCAGGGCTAGAGCATGGCCCTGAGACTATGATTTATCCCCAAGACGTGGACCCTAAGGAGTTCATTGAACTATTGGGTGCTCCTTATGATCCATACATCGAAGGGGTGCATGATGGAAAAGTCACGTTGGAGTATTTGCATTCTAGGTTTGGAGATCCAACACTTAGGCATGATTGGACTAGGGCATGGGAAATTCAAGACTGGGAGTGGACTGAATCCAATGCCTTCATCGTTGCTTATCTGGGAAGCATGATTTTCCCCGAGAAGGGAGGAATGATCGATATAAGGTTGGGAAGAATGGTAGAGGGGTTACACAGAGGTGCTTTCAATCATCAAGTAAGCTTGGTTCCAATGATTCTAGGGGAAGTTTATCGGGCTCTAACCAAATGTAGAGGAGGATGAAACTTCTTCGAGGGGTGCAACCCGTTGCTGCAAATATGGTTGATAGAGCATTTGCATAGCATCCCCGTCAGTCCGATAGCACCAAAACCATCTTGGAAAGGACGGATCCGCTTACATAGCACCTTCATGGCTAGAACAGCAGCATGGGAAGACCCAACAAACATGGAAGGATGGTACACCAAGTTCGAGGAGTTGCAAGAGGTACAATGGGTAATTGAGAACTGTGCCGGATTCGTTGTTTCCATACAAGGTCAAGACATCACTTTCTTGACATTGATTGAATTCCGAGGAACTCATCACTATGTTCCTCTAAGAATTCTCCGACAAGTGGGAATGACACAACAAACTCCGCAGTTGACTAAGGGAAGAAGCTTCAACGTTGATATAAAGGACATCGAGCAGCTGATGGTTGGCATCATATTGACAATGTGGGAAAAGAGGCTCACTATGTAGTTCTGCCGTGGCCGAGACAGTATGATGAACCCCGCAGCTACTCTGCATTATCCTCAATGGATCAGCGAAGATAAGGCAATATTTTGATCCAAGACAACACAGAAGAGGAAAACCAAAGCTCCGAGTGCTGCTGAAAAATACAAAAAGCTGAGACACGAGTTTGATCAAGGAAAGAAGGAGTTAAGGGTGACACAAGAGAGGGAAATGACGAGACAATACAAGGATAAGATCAAAGGGGATAAACTCAAGTATTGTACCGGCAAGGTCATGGCCGCAAGGCAAGCTGCCGGGAATTTGCAAGATCTGCTCAAGGGATGGGGAGAGTATTTTATGTTGTACCACTAGAGGAGAAGGAAGTAAAAGGAATAGAAATCTGCGACTTCTTCACAAAAGCTCTGGGTGACATGGAAGCTGGGAAAGACCTGATGGAGACATTTTCCGACCCTCTACCTATGAGCTTGGTTCACGAGCCCAAAGAAGAGGTCAAAGAGAAGAAGGAAAGAGAGGAAGCTTGAACAGATGCTTGATCTGAAGCCTCTTTGCTTGGCACGTGGTCTGGTCGTATTGAGTCGAGTCGTCTTGTCCCTTTTGTCGTTGTCTTCATTTTCAATTGAGTCGTTGCCTTAAATTAGTGGTTGTAATAAAGCCAAGTAAATTAAATAAAATTTTGTTATGTTTGGGTCTTTAGACAGGTGATGATTATGCTTATGCAAACGAAATGATATGTTTGATGCAAACGTTACTTCGAACCTTCGATAGGCCTACCTCTGGCGCAAAAAGAGGTCCCATGCATGATAAGACACGATTTTAGTTAAAATAATATATACTCACAGTGTCTTTCTTTGTTTTTGATGTATCAGTCCCCCAGTCCTCAATAGTTTGGTTTGTGCATTCTGGCCGCACTGCAATACCGGTTGAGATCCAGAGGATCAATCCCAACACCTCCCCCTTTACCTACAAGGACAAGGACGAGACGAAATATCATGGTTGAGTTTGACAAATTTGGAAATGGAACCCTGAGAAGCAAGGTATGGTTTCTTACGAAGACTATGCCAAGTTGGAACAGAGGATGTTCGAGTTTGAGAACAGGATTCCTCTTGCCTGCACTGATGAGATCATTGAACCAAATAAGACTACCCGCCCTCACGGCAAAGATCCACTATACCCCGAAAAGGACCTTCCTTATCCTACCTACACTGCACCACCAAAAGCACCGCAAAACAACCTACCCTCCTTCACCGTTGAAACAAAAACTATCGTATCACCCACCAAAGATCATGAAATGTATGTGTGGACCAAAGAAGACCCAAACAACACCAAGGAGCAAGTCCAATGGCTGGTAGAGAAGTTCAAGCAACTCCAAGACACCAAAGGAACCCGAGGGCTAGCCTATGAGGACCTCTGCTTGTATCCTGACTTGAAGCTGCCCGAAGGTTACAAGACACCCAAGTTCAACATGTTCGACAATAGTGGAGACCCAATGGCTCATAAAAGATCCTACTGTGACAAGTTGATTGGAGTTGGACATGATGAAAAGATCTGCATGCCGCTGTTCAACTGCAGTCTGACCGAAGATGCGCTAGTGTGGTACTCTAAGAACCAAACAAAGAAGTGGACAAGCAGGGAAGCAATGGCTGGAGACTTCATCGACAATTCTGGGCACAACACTGATGCTATGCCCAATCGGTTCTACTTAGAGAAATTAAAGAAGAAGCCCACTGAGACTTTTAGGGAATTTGCAACTAGATGGAGGGCTCAAGCCGCCAAGGTCCAACCTCCCATGGAAGACGCCGAGATAGTGACAACCTTCATCCACATACAAGAAGACGTCTATTTTGACAAGATGCTGAATCTGCAAGATAAGAAGTTTGGAGAGTTGATCAAGATTGGGGACATGGTCGAAGATGGACTTAAGGCTGGAAGGATTGTTAGCTTGGCTGCACTACAAGCCGCTAACAAAGCCCTACAAGCTGGCAGCAATACTGCATCAAGAAAGAAGAAGGATGATGTCTCCTTCGTGGCCGTATCACTTGACCACTCCCCTACCCATAACCACTACTACCAAATGCCTCCTCCATCCTACCCATACATACCACCCACATCCACCTACCCAGTCTACAACACTTAGCCCATGTTACCAAAATCCACCACCACAAAGACCAACATATCCACAAAGTCCCAACTACCAAAATACCAATACCTATTCACCAAGGCCTCACGCAAATAACAACCCAAGACCATAAAAAAACTACAGCTCATTGGCTGAATATCGCACTCAGTTGTTCGAGAGACTCAAAGCATATACAACCCGTGCCATTCAAAAGGCCTGATAGGATGACACCCTATTTTTATCAAACCAAAACCTGTGCCCATCACTCTGGAGGACCTGGTCACGATACTGAAAAGTTCTACGCCTTGAGGGACAAGATACAAGACTTGATCGACCAAAAAATGATACACTTAAAGACTCTGAACGTGCACAACAATCCCCTACCTAATCATGGAGATAACAGGGTGAACCTTATCGAGTTGGATGAGGAATGCAACTTGGAAGGGACAATTGTTAAGGCACAGGAAAATGTACCAGCAGCCGCTTCAGTTGCTCAAGCCGCTACAGCACCATAGCCCATCGAGGTGGGAGTGGCTCCCAAATTCTATGTCGATGTGGTTCCCCCATACAGTGACAAGGCGGTACCATGGGATTATGAAATGGGGAAGAAGAACAAGTCCACAGTTGAGACTGTTGCTGCACAAGGAATGACTAGGAGTGGAAGGATTTACACTCCCGAGCTTCAGTTGCCCAAGCCGCTACAGCACCATAGCCCATCGAGGTGGGAGTGGCTCCCAAATTCTATGTCGATGTGGTTCCCCCATACAGTGACAAGGCGGTACCATGGGATTATGAAATGGGGAAGAAGAACAAGTCTACAGTTGAGACTGTTGCTGCACAAGGAATGACTAGGAGTGGAAGGATTTACACTCCCGAGCATCTTGTTCAAGATAGATGAGGCATTAGCAAGGAGGAGTCCGAAGGGCTGTGGAAGAAGGCACAAGCAAAGGAATACTCTGTGGTCGAACACTTAGGCAAAACTCCAGCACAAACCTCTATTTTTGGCTATACTCCTCAAATCGGAGACCCACCGAAATACTTTGATGAAAATGTAGGACGAAGCACATGTTCCAGTGGACACCTTAGTTGAAAACCTGGCTAGCGTGGTTGGACAAGTCATGGAGGCCAACCGAATTGCTTTTCACGAAGACGAGCTACCACCTGAAGGATTGAGTCAAAACAAAGCTTTGCACGTCACTCTAAATGCAAAGATTGGTTCGTAGGAAGATTCTTGATCGACGGAGGTTCTAGTATGAACATATGCCCGTTCATCACTCTAAAAAGAATGGGAATTGACCAAAGCAAGATAAGGGAGAGCGACATGAAGGTAAAGGCGTTCGATGGATCACAGAGGAGCACCATTAGAGAAATCGACTTAACTATCATGGTCGGTCCTGTGGAGTTCATTGCCGAGTTTCATGTCATGGACATCTCTGCTTCCTATAACCTGTTATTGGGAAGACCTTGGATCCATATGGCTGGTGAGGTGCCTTCTACATTGCACCAAACAGTGAAGTTCGAGTGGGACCACAAAGAGGTGGTAGTGTTCGGTGAAGGGAACAACTCCATCTACAATGAGAAAACCATACCAGCAATCAAAGGGAATGCTCCTGATGGGCAGACATTCTATACTGTAGAACTCGTGGGAGCAGTGCAAGGCACTCGAGGAGGACGCCGCAAGAACTACAATCCGAGTTGGAATCCCACAGACACAATCCAAGGAGGTTATACTGCACACTTCGCTCCCAAGTTGGTCAACACACCACCTGGGATTGAAGAGAGAGAGAGAAAATTCTACAGTGCCTACTGGGATGGCCAAGGGAAAGGCTATGAAGGGAGGAATTTGGTCTGGGAGTCGGTCATGTCTGATTGGGGTGTGCCTTCATGCGAGTTTCGTGAGACTTTGCCGGCTAAGACCAAGAAACGACCAATGTACTCACCTAATGCTCGTCTCAATTAGAAGCGCATCTCTGAAGAAACAAGGGGAAAGCAAGTATGGATGCCCAAGGCACCCAAACCTATGGAAGTAATAATCGAAGAGCCATATGTACTCCCACAACCTGCGAAAGGGCATCATGATTAAGCAAGGCTACGAACCTGTAAAGGTTTGGGCAAGAACCTGGATGGTATGGTTGAGCCGAACAGAATTGTGATGAGGCCCAACAATGAGAAGGCTGGCATAGGGTACATTGTGACCTTCGAAAAGAGCATGGAAGAAGCATCACTGGACTTCAAGTTCTATAAGAAAAGAACCAAGACTCTCTTGCATATCTTCGTCTTGTCTGGATTCTTCGATGGCCGAAAAGGGGAGGTGTCCGCAGCACAAGGGGTGGAGACGAAGATAGCTGATGCTGAAGAGGATCTGCTGGCAGAAGTGCAAAATCTATTCATATTTGATGAAGATTGTTGTGTGATCCTGGAAGAACATGTTGAACCTCCTGGACTGACAAAGGCTGGATCTGGAGCGGCATTGAACAACTGGATTAGTAATCGGGCCCGAGCTTACCGTCGACCTTGGTAGAGCTGAGAGGATAAAATTTAGTTTTATGCTTTCTAAAATAAAACCCGACTTTGAGTCGTGGAATTTGCATTTTTCCTTCTTTGTCACACATGTCTCCCCACAAACTTTGTTTTGCAAGGATTCATAAATAAAATATCGCACTATTTCCCATTTAACTTTTGTATTAATCTTTTAATTTTGCAATATTTTATTTTTTTCAGCATTCAAAATAATAATCTCATTGAGTCCACAATCGCAACGTGTAATGAAACAATGGAGCTTGAGGAAACTGGAGTTGATTATGACGATTTTGAAGAAACCACACAAGGAGAAATTGAGAGATTTGAAAACAAGTCTAAGCCAAACTTAGAGGAAACTGAGGTGATAAATCTAGGGGATGAGGAAATTGTGAAGGAGACAAGGATCAGTGTACATCTCACCGCCGAGGATAAAAAGCGATATACTGAGTTTCTTAAAGAATATGAGGATGTATTCACCTGGTCGTACGATGACATGACTGGCATAAGCACGGATATGGTAGCTCACAAACTACCTATCAATCCGGACTTTCCGCCAGTCAAACAAATGGCCCGAACTTTCAAATCATCGGTTTTGCTGAAAATTGGTGAGGAGGTAACCAAGCAACTCAATACAGGGATTTTGAAAACAGTTGAGTATCCAACTTGGATGGCTAACATTGTCCCAGTACCGAAGAAAGATGGAAAACTCCGAGTTTGTGTGGATTACAAAGATCTGAATAGGGCAAGCCCGAAGGATGATTTTCCTCTGCTAAACATACACATCCTGATTGATAATTGCGTGAAACATGAGCTGAAATCCTTCGTGGACTGTTTCGCCGGTTATCATCAAGTGCTCATGGATGAGGGGGATGCCGAGAAAACAGCTTTCACTATATTTAGGGGGACTTATTGCTACAAGGTTATGCCATTTGGGTTAAAGAATGCTGGAGCGACTTATATGAGGGCAATAACAACTATGTTCCATGACTTGATGCACAAAGAGATTGAAGTCTATGTGGATGATGTTATCATCAAATCAAAGAAGAGTTCGGAGCACCTTGACAACTTGCGCAAGTTTTTCAATTGCTTGCGAAAGTACAATCTGAAGTTAAATCCAGCAAAGTGTGCTTTCGGTGTTCCAGCAGGGAAAATTTTAGGTTTTATCGTCAGTAGAAGAGGTATCGAGTTAGATCCATCCAAGATCAAAGCCATCAAAGAATTGCCGCCGCTAAAAAGCAAGAAAAAGATTATGAGCTTCCTGGAAAGACTCAATTACATAAGCCGGTTCATAGCACAATCCACTGTCATCCGTGA
This sequence comes from Petunia x hybrida, assembly GCA_037355625.1. NCBI lineage: Eukaryota > Viridiplantae > Streptophyta > Magnoliopsida > Solanales > Solanaceae > Petunia > Petunia x hybrida. Next base: position 12,025,676 of record JBBBVM010000162.1, read on the forward strand.
GCCAATCATCAAGTTACTGAAGAAAGACGCAGCAATCGAGTGGACAGAAGACTGCCAAAAAGCATTTGATCGAATAAAGGAGTACTTTTCTTGCCCATCTGTGCTAGTTCCACCCGAGCTTGGGCGACCTTTGATCTTGTACCTGTCCGTGGTAGATTCAGCCTTCGGGTGTTTTATTGGGAAAACATGATTCGACTGGGAGAAAGGAGCAAGCAATATACTACCTAAGCAAGAAGTTTACTCCTTACGAGGCCAAGTACACATAGTTGGAACGCACGTGCTGTGCGCTGACCTGGATAGCACAGAAGTTGAGACACTACTTGACATCTTACTCAACATTGTTGATATCAAGGATGGACCCTCTCAAGTACATCTTCCAAAAACCAATGCCTACTGGAAAGCTGGCTAAATGGAAAATGCTGCTCAGTGAACTTGACATCGCTTTTGTCACCCAAAAGACGGTGAAAGCTCAAGCCTTAGCTGATCATATAGCTGATCATATGGCTGGAGGCTATTCTTCAATGGAGCGGTAAATTTCAAGGAAGTCAGCATCAGAGCGGTATTAGTTTCCGAGACTGGACTGCAGTATTCTGTCACGGCCAAACTAAGGTTTCCTTGAACCAACAATATGGCGAAGTATGAAGCTTGCATCCTGGGACTTAGATTGGCGGCGGACATGAACATACAGGAGCTGTTAGGAATCGGGGATTCTGACCTACTGATTCACCAAGTCCGAGGAGAGTGGACAGAAAAGAACTCCAAGATACTGTCGTACCTGGAGTGCATTAAAGAGCTAAAGCAAAGGTTCACCAAGATAGAGTTCCAACATGTACCTAGGCTGCAAAATGAGTTCGCGGATGCTTTGGCCACCAAGTCTTCCATGATCAAACATCCAGACAAGAACTATATTGACTTCATACCCCTGACAGTAAGGAAACAATCGGCATATTGCTATCATCTAGAAGAAGAATCAGACGGACAACCTTCGTTCAACGATATAAAAGGGTTTCTCAAAGATGGCGATTACCCAAAAGATGCAACAAATCTCCAAAAGAAGACACTGAGGAGGCTAGCAAATGGTTTCTTTCTGAACGGAGAAGTTTTGTACCAAAAAACACCCGATTTGGAATTGTTAAGATGTGTGGACGCTAAAGAAGCTGCTAGATTGTTGGAAGAAATACACTCTAGGACATGCGGCCCACATATTAACGGTTTCTTGCTTGCAAAGAAGATTTGGAGGGCAAGCAATTTCTGGATGACAATGGAGCATGATTGCAAGCACGCAAAGAAATGCCATCAATGCCATGTCCACGGAGATATGATTCGAGGGCCTCCCAATAAATTGAACATCATGGGATCACCGTGGCCTTTTGCCGCCTGGGGAATGGATGTCATAGGACCTATCGAGCCAGCCTCTTCCAATGGACATCGTTTCATACTGGTAGCCATTGACTATTTTACCAAATGGGTGGAAGCTGCATCTTACAAGTCAGTAACAAAGAATGTGGTGTCCGATTTTGTCCGTGATAAGATGATCTGTCGGTTTGGCATTCCTGAGTCCATAATCACCGACAATGGGTTCAATCTCAATAGTGACCTAAAAAAAGCAACCTGTGAAGTTTTCAAGATCAAGCATCGCAATTCTACCGCATACAGACCTCAAATGAATGGTGCGGTCGAGGCGGCCAATAAGAACATCAAGAGGATATTGCGCAAGATGACAGACAATTCAAAGCAATGGCACGAGAACCTACCCTATGCTCTGTTGGGATACCGCACCACAATGGGAATATCAACGGGGGCTACTCCTTACTTGCTGGTGCATGGAGCTGAGGCAGTGATACCCGCGGAGGTCGAGATACCATTCTCAAGGATCATCCAAGAAACATAGTTGAAAGACGCTGAATGAATCAAAGGAAGGATGGAGCAATTGGCCCTCATCGACGGCAAGAGACTGAACGTGATATGTCATGGGCAATTATTTCAGAGGAGAATGGTCAAGGCATTCAGCAAGAAAGTTCAAGAAAGATTCTTCGAACCTGGGTAATTAGTACTGAAGAAGATATTTCCAAATCAAGAAGAAGCAAAAGGCAAGTTCGTACCAAATTGGCAAGGGCCGTACATGGTTCACCGAATTATACAGTGAAGGAGCAGTGATATTGGCAGAGATGGACAGAGAAGTTTGCCAAAACCAATCAACTCAGACGCTGTCAAAAGATACTATGTATAAGAGCTTGTACTAATTAGTGATTTCCCCATTCTGCAATACATTGTAATCTGAACTACGTCACGACCAGATTCCTCAAGTGGGATACGTAGCCAACCTACTCAAGGTTCGGTCACATAAATACAAAAAATTTCACTTTCCCACAAAGCAAATACTGGGGCAGAATTTTTGAGGAACTCTCAAAAATTCCTAGAGGACAAACGTAGTTGGCTCTGGGGCAGAAATTTTTTAGGATCTCCCAAAAATTTCAAACACAAACTGAGGTAGAATTTTGAGGTCGCCCTCAAAATTCATTTGATGGAGTTTGGAAAAGCGTGAAGAGCGAAACCTACGGTTTTACACTGCGAGACTCGGGGCTCAATGGGATATGCTATTTCATCTCATTTCTTTCTTATAAAAATTTTTCAAAAGTTTGCATTATTTACTATTTTGTGCATATCCCTGTCAGTTCGGCCAAGATCCCAGCACTCATGGACAGCGAGCGCAAAGTAAGCCAAGAATGCACAATCCAAACCACCCCGCATAACTCACCAATCTTTCTTTGGATGCAGGCATGAAAAGATACGTAACTCGGCCACACACGACAGATATGCTTCAACGAAAGGTTTGTCATTTAAATTAGCTGAGGGTATACAGCCCGAAGCGTCGACTAAGAGTACACAGCCCGATGTCGATTTGTCATTTACATAAACTGAGGGTATACAGCCTGAAGCATTGGTTGAGGGTACACAACCCGATATCGATTTGTCATTTAAATTAGCTGAGGGTATACAGCCCGAAGCGTCAACTAAGAGTACACAGCCCGATGTCGATTTGTCATTTACATTAACTGAGGGTATACAGCCCGAAGCATCGGTTGAGGGTACACAACCCGATGTCGATTTGTCATTTACATAAACTGAGGGTATACAGCCTGAAGCATTGGTTGAGGGTACACAACCAGATATCGATTTGTCATTTAAATTAGCTGAGGGTATACAGCCCGAAGCGTCAACTAAGAGTACATAGCCCGATGTCGATTTGTCATTTACATTAACTGAGGGTATACAACCCGAAGCATCGGTTGAGGGTACACAACCCGATATCAATTTGTCATTTAAATTAGCTGAGGGTACACAGCCCGAAGCGTCGGTTGAGGGTACACAGCCCGATATCGATTTGTCATTTACATTAGCTGAGGGTACACAGCCCGAAGCGTCGGTTGAGGGTACACAGCCTGATATCGATTTGTCATTTACATTAACTGAGGGTACATAGCCCGAAGCGTCGGTTGAGGGTACACAGCCCGATATGTATTCGCATTTAAATTAGTTGAGGGTACACAGCCCGAAGAATCGGTTGAGGATACACAGCCCGATATTGATTCGAATTTAAATTAGCTGAGGGTACACATCCTAAAGCGTCGGTTTAGGGTACACAGCCCGATATCGATTTGTCATTTAAATTAGCTGACGGTGCATAGCCCAAGGCGTCGGTTGAGGGTACACATCCCGATATCGATTTTTTATTTAATTCAAAAGAGGGTACACAGCCCAAAGCGTCGGTTGAGGGTACACAGCCCGATACCGATTTGTCATTTTAATTCTTCTCAGAGGGTACACAGCCCAATGCACCGACGGAGGGCACACAACCCGACGTCGAATATAACACTTGACAGCAAGGGACACACAATCATGGCATACCAGACACAACTATATACGGCAAGAATCCTAGAAAGACAATCCAGCCCGGCGGGAAGACACGTTCCACATATACATTATGTTACAGGCACATCTTCATTGCAGGATATACACCCCAAGCAAAGAAAACATTTCAACCCGACGCCCCCACATTCTGTTAAGTCATAGACACTTCTCTAGAGTCATGACAAAATTGGTCGTACTGTCAACGTCTTTACCCGAAGACTCTCTTTCATCATCCCCGGGCAAAGAGGGGCAGCTGTTGACACCCAATTTTTTCTCTCCTATTTTTAAAGCAATATTTTTCAAATTTTACACGCTTCATAGCTGTTTTTACAAGACGTGCGCTTCCATTTTAAATTTCTACAATTACCTCTATTTTGATAAAATTACCCAATTCATTTTAAATTCTATAATGCATTTTTTATACACTTCCCTAGCCATTTTATTACTTCAAAATTAATTTCCTAATTTTCCTATTATTTTATACCTATTTTATGCCATTTCTATACCTAGTTTACATTAAATTATGCTGATTATACACTATCTATACACATATATATACATGTACACGTATACGCACACACATACATACACATCAACTCATTTTACCACTTTAGCGCCTACGCGGATTGATCTCAGCCGTTCACATGTACAATCCGACAACTGAGATCAAAACTTTTCTTTTAATTACAACACACCCCAAACCCCAAAAATCCCTTGCACTTTCCCCTTCCCCCACTCAGCCGTCTTGACCTCTCACTCTCTCTCTTTCTCTACGAAAACCTAAGTTGTCACTGTCGTGGTATTTTTCGGTCAAATTAGCCAGTGAAATTCGAAGAAAATGGTACCATCGTGTTCCTCTCTTCGTCCTCTGCAAAACCCCTATACTTTTGTTGATATTCGGACAAGGGTCAAATTTGACCTTACATCGACGGGAACTTTATTCGCCGGAAAAGTTTCCGGCCATGGTTAAATGGGTAATCCTGTCCTTTTCCTTTGTTCTTGATTAGTAGACTCTTAGAGGACATTCCTGTTTGATTCATTGTTCTATGCTTTAGCATGATTAATCGATTAATTGGCATATGCTAATCAATTAGGGGAAAATTTACTGGTTTTAAGTAATTAATTCACAGATTTAAATCGAAACCTTGTTCTGAAAGGTTTGCATGACTGATTTGCTATGTCCTGAGTTTGTTCCACGACATTTGTTATTGAACTCGACCCTAGCACTCATGATAATCCATACGTTTTGTTTTACATTGAATTTGGCTTTTTAGTTTGCCTTAACATATAATTAGCCGTTTGAAATTGAAGATGATGTGATGAACATGATTTAAGGAATCTTGACTGGGATTAATCTAATTTGTGATTGATATCTGAGTAGAATATTGTTTTGGTGATTGAGATGATGCTAGCTAAGGATTGGTTGGAATCTATCGAATATTAGGGTGATTTGCTAATTTGAAAACTTATTTTCTGAACTTGGACCTCATTGTGCTTAAGGGAAGGTATTCTAAATAAGCTAGGAATAGGTTTACCTTATTGTTAGGGATTCTGATTGAGTTATACAAGGAAAAGACACTTAAGTGACTTGGTTTTATTTCTGGAAAGGTATATTTCTTTGCCTTATTTAGAATACTCCTGCACCCAATATAATGTAAAGCTGAGGCGGAATACTCCTGCACTCAGAATCTCGCATAAGAGCGGAATACTCCTGCTCATGGGGCGGAATACTCCTGCACCCAATATAATATGCAATTTAATGCTTATGAATGCAATGTGATGCAATAATAACCCTTCACCGGCGCGGGACTCTCATCGACAGTCGGGGAGTAGATGCCAACTCATAGCTAGAGTACAATGCTCAGACCCTTAATGCAATACCAACAACAGGACATAACATATAATATACAATGTAAATCCAAAGCGAAGGCGTAATGAGCACGCCTATCGGCAACTACACACGTAAGGAACACGTAGTAGATTATCCACGAGGCCAAGGGCCTCCAAAGAAATGGATACAAATACTTACCTTGTTACAAAATTAGTACACCCACTCAATAACCGTTTTTTCTTTGGATTCGTTGCCAAACGATCCTACTGTGTTCAATAAGCAGAAAAATATATAAAATTAAATTCAAGGCTTCATTCCTCACATCTTAGGGCAACCCGGTTAGGAACCTGATACCCTATTCGCATACGCAATACGCATGCCAGGCCTATGTACAGGGTTCAAAGTCATACAACCAAACCCTAAATAAATTACATTTATATGTTGCCCATAACTCATTAAGTACGAATATATAATCATTTCCATCACAGGGGTCCAATTGACCCATTAAACTATTAATTTAAGTCATTCGGGCGATATCTAATATACCTATTTTTACCGTCAAAATATATTCAAACGCACATAATAAACTAAAATAATGCATTAAGATCATTACCTGAATCTATCTGGGTAAAAATTCTACTTTTCTCCAGCTCTTTTCTCATTTTCTGGCATTTTTTTCTTTGCGCTTCATTTCCATTTTTTGTTTCTGTTTCTCACTCTAGCTACTGTAAGCCAGGGGATAAAGCCCTTGCAACCGCCTCACATTTTTATATTTTGTCCTTTTCCCATTTTTTATTTCCTTTTCTTTAATAATTTCTTTTTATTTTGTTTTCGTAACAAAATTAAAATGCAGTCATACGAAATCTGAAATATTCCCAAATTTCACATACAAGTTATACAAAATATATGTAACATACTCGCTAAGGCGGATCTCAAATCGGATTTCCGAAACTCAAGATCCGAATTAAATGAAAAAATATCAAATTATTTAACTTTCGGCATTTTAGCGGAAACTAGCCGAACAACTTCGAAATTCACAAAAGTCATAAATAATCATACAAACTTAACGGCGCTTTCGAATTTCGAATCGGAGCTCTTTCGCCAAAACCGAGCTCAAAAATCTCTTTTTAATATTTATCGACAATAAAAACTGAAACCTTCTTCCGATGCCTACCAAACGAGGTCTGATTTAGTTCAAATTTTACAAATAAGTCCCAATGGACCTTACGAAGATTTTAATATTACCAGCACGCCAATCAGAGCCCTAACTTCCGAAACGACTACCTAAGATCGTTTCATTCTCCTCCGCTTAATCTCTCGTTCGTCCTCGAACGAGCCTAAGTCTAAAAAAAATCACACAGATAACGGGAGAAATTATACGACCTTCATAAACTACTCCACTGACGTTATCTCATGATTACAGAACCAGAATTATAACACGTGCATCGAACTCTTTGAATAAAATATATCTTGATAATATGATAACACCATTGCCCAGCTTATTTTGACTAAACTGACCTTTTGCTCGATCACGAGAGGAGAATTTTACTTTTTCGAAATAAAGATATACGGAACTCTGGATGGATTAATCATGATTCATCCGATAATCACCTCTTCGATATACCTTTCGATATAAAATAGGTCGATGGAACTAAGTATTAGCTCACGCTTGATGCAATAGGGGAAGCTTTTAAGATTTGATGCAAGCTATATTATTTTTACGAACGTACTATGCAACATCTCAGTTGATGTTAGTATTGTTCCGCAAGGTCCTTGTGGAAATGTAGTTACTCACATCCTAATGTATGTCAAAGGTTCATCTGAACAGGGTCTATCATATAAGGATAAGGATCATGCAAATACTACTGTCTTTGAATTGGAAATATTATGACTTGAAAAAGTGAAAGTAAAATATACATGTATGTGGACCATGAGCTGAGGCAGAATACCAACAACAAAGTTGATTACATGTGCACTTATAACGCTAAAGTATCTTCTCAAAGAGTTGAGGTGTGAAGGAGATATGCCAATGATGGATGGACGATAAACTGCACTAGACCTTTAACTCTAAATTTTCATGAAGTATAACAGCGTCAGTATGAGTGATAAGGATCAAAATCAATACGCGGAAAGTAAAGATAGGAGCGACACACTACTCGAACTCCCTACGAAGTAACCACGGAGAACTTGTTCCGTGATACCCTCGTATCGGCGTCAAGGAGGACCTACGCTATGCAACTACCCTCGAGTCACACTTGGGACTCGCAAATAGAATGATCGGGTTTTCGGTTCAAGACTCAACTAGGTTCCACTAGTGAATTCAAGCAACCAAGAAAGGGTTTCTTCATAAAAAGAGATAAACTCTATTCATCATTCATAAGATTCAAAGGTAAGCTAAGGTTTGAATAGGTTTGTGAAGTATTTATAGACTTCACTTACATGTAATGAAAGCTTAAAAATACCCCCAAAGTGGGTTAAACAATAAAGGCCTCATAGGGCTATAGTTGTCCAAATATAGCAAATAAACTAGGAATCCCGCAACCTTCAGCACACTAGGCGCCCCAAGTAAGCGCCCAGCCTTTTAGGAGTAGGCGCTCAGCCTAGTTGAAGCAGGCGCCCCAGCCTTCTAGGGAGTAGGCGGTCCGCCTGTCCTGAGTCCTCTGCAGAGGCGGCGCCGCCTGGTTGGAGGTCCAGAGAGTGATCAAAAACTAGGCGGCCGGCCTAATTGAGTAGGCGGTCCGCCTGTTCCTGTGGCCTCTTGAGTTGCTTCCAAACATGCTCCGGATGCCTCTCCAAGTGTACTAGGAGGTCCTCCATCCATGGCACACAAAAGCATGGTCTTCAAGTCGCTCTTGGGGCCTTCTTCCATGCCCTTCCATATCAAGTGAAGATGGGTATCTTGGATCAACTTGGCTTGACTCCGAGTGAAAGGTCTTGAGGGGGTTTGGGTCTTATCATCCTCCCCTTCTTGAGAGGATTTCGTCCTCGAAATCGAAGCATCATCCACGACCCCTTCATCATTATGCACGACCTCTTCATTACCTACATCCAAAGGAACCAAGTCACAAACATTGAAAGTATTAGAAACTTGATACTCACTTGGCAAGTCGACCACATAGGCATTGTTGTTTATCTTCGAGAGCACTTGGAATGGGCCATCTCCTCGGGGTGCCAACTTCCCTTTCCTAAGGCTTGGAAACCTTTCTTTCCGGAAGTGCACCCACACATAGTCACCCTTCTTTAGTTCCACCTTCTTGCGTCCTTTGTTTTTCTTGGAGGCAACCTTAGCATAAGCTTCCTCCAAATTCCTCTTCGCCTTTGCATGGAGTTCAACCAAAGCCTTGGGTCTAGCTTTACCTTCAAAATTAACAACCATTTCCCTTGGCAAAGGGGTTAGATCAAGGGGAATCAAGGGGTTAAATCCATAGACACACTCGAATGGAGTCATGCCTATCATGCTATGCAATGTGCAATTGTAGGCAAACTCCATAAGAGGTAGACGATCAATCCAAGTCCCGGCCTTACCTCGGGTCATTGCTCTAAGAAGAGCACCCAGGGTTCGGTTTACCACTTCCGTTTGCCCATCGGTTTGGGGGTGGTGGGACGTGGAGAACAAGAGCTTGGTGCCTAAAGCACCCCATAAACACCTCCAAAAATGACTTAGGAACTTAGTGTCCCTATCACTCACTATGGTTTGAGGCACGCCATGCAACTTCAAAACATTTTCAATAAACAAAGTTGCAACATGTTGTGCATCATCACATTTCTTGCATGGAATGAAATGAGCCATTTTGGAGAACCTATCAACAACAACATAAATGCTATCATGGCCCCCTCTAGTCCTTGGTAATCCCATCACAAAATCCATTGAGATATCCAACCATGGACTAGTAGGTACGGGGAGAGGGGTATACAACCCATGAGGGTGGGCTTTAGATTTGGCACGTTTGCACTCAAGGCAATTAGTGCAAAACTTTTCCACATGCACCCTCATCTTTGGCCAATAGAATTGTTCTTGAAGAATGGCTAAGGTCTTTCTCGTGCCAAAATGTCCCATGAGTCCCCCGCAATGTGCCTCGTGCACAAGCAACTCTCTCCAAGAGGACTCCGGTATGCACACCCTACCATTTTTGAAGATATAACCATCAACCCATTGGTATTTGTCGACTCTCTCCCCTTTCTCTAGAGTGTCATGGACACTCTTTAGCTTTGGGTCATGAGCATACATCAATTTAATGCTCTCAAAACCCATGAGCTTAGAGGTGAGAGTGGTGGCTAGAGCAAACTTTCTCGAAAGCGCATCCGCCACAACATTGTCCTTCCCTTTCTTGTATTGGATCACATAGGGAAATGACTCAATGATTTCAACCCACTTGGCATGTCTCTTATTGAGCTTCTCTTGGCCTCTCAAATGCTTGAGTGACGCATGGTCACTCTTGATTACAAACTCACGAGGCCAAAGATAGTGTTGCCAATGGGCAAGGGCTCTCACAAGGGCATACAACTCCTTGTCATATGTAGAATAGTTCAAGGAGGCCCCTTTCAACTTCTCACTAAAGTAGGCGATGGGTTTGCTATCTTGCATTAAGACACCACCAATTCCCACCGCCGAGGCATCACATTCAACCTCAAATGCCTTTCCGAAGTCAGGCAATTGCAATAGAGGGGCGGTACTCAACCTACTTTTCAACTCATGGAAGGCCTTCTCTTGAGGCTCTCACCAAACAAACGGTTGGTCTTTCTTCACCAATTCGGTGAGTGGAGCGGCAATGGAGCTAAAGTCCTTCACAAATCGCCTATAAAAGCTTGCGAGACCATGAAAGCTCCTCACTTGAGTCGCGGTAGTAGGAGTAGGCCAATCACGTATGGCCTCTACCTTAGACTCATCCACCTCCACTCCTTGGGCACTCACAACAAACCCAAGGAAGACCACCTTCTCAACACCAAAGGCACACTTTTTAAAATTAGCATAGAGCTTTTCGGCTCTCAACTTTTCAAGCACTAGCCTAAGGTGATCAACATGGTCGTCTATTGATTTGCTATAGATCAATATATCGTCAAAATAGACGACCACAAACTTGTTGATGAATGGCTTTAGAACATGGTTCATTAGCCTCATGAAAGTGCTAGGTGCATTGGAGAGCCCAAAGGGCATCACCAACCATTCATAGAGACCAAACTTGGTCTTGAATGCGGTTTTCCATTCATCACCGAGTTTCATCCGGATTTGATGGTAGCCGGACCTAAGGTCAATTTTGCTAAACACACATGAACCACATAATTCATCTAACATATCATCAAGTCGGGGAATAGGATGACGGTACTTTACCGTTATTTTGTTCACGGCCCGACAATCAACACACATTCTCCAAGTGCCGTCCTTTTTGGGAACAAGGATCACGGGCACGGCACAAGGACTCAAGCTTTCCCTCACCAAGCCTTTAGTGAGCAATTCATCAACTTGTCTTTGCAATTCTCTTGTGTCTTCCGGATTGCTCCTATAGGCCGGTTTGTTCGGGATTTGGGATCCCGGGACAAAGTCGATTTGGTGCTCAATGCCCCTCAAAGGCGGTAATCCATCCGGCATCTCATCCGGGAACATGTCACCAAAATCCTTCAAAACATTCTCAAACACACTAGGCAAAGGGTTAGAAGAAAAATCACAATTAGAGTTTAGGACCATACCTTTGTGCACTAGGCATATGAAAAATCGCTCTTGGGGCCTTCTTCCATGCCCTTCCATATCAAGTGAAGATGGTTATCTTGGATCAACTTGGCTTGACTTCGAGTGAAAGGTCTTGAGGGGGTTTGGGTCTTATCAATGAGGATCCAGTTCTAGTTGAATACAGACAGATAGCCAGAAGAAAAGCGGAGTCACCATACAGGGTTACTACTGACGGTGTTCTCATGTATAAAGATAGACTTTGAGTTCCTAATTTTGCAGATTTACCTGGACAGATTATGATAGAGGCACATTATTCCAAATATACTGTTTATCCAGGTTCGACTAGGATGTACCATGATCTTAAGCAGATTTATTGGTGGGACGGAATGAAGTGTGACATAGCAGAATTTGTGGCTCAGTGTTCTAATTGCCAGCAAGTTAAAGTCGTGTCATCTTTCCAGACTTTATGCTTTCAGCAGATAGGTGCGTATATATGAGCAGGTTGCCAGTTTATCTCTATTATTAATAGATTATTAATGGGTTTAGAAATGATCGACCCTCATTGTAGGTTTCTGTCGTGGCCCTAGGTTGGGTCATGACAAAAGTGGTATCAACGCCTTAGAGATTTAGTATTACCATTCAATATTTGGAGGAAGACTCCTCCACTTAAAACGCAAACTCATGCAGCTATTCCAATAGGAATACCTATCCCCGCACAGTCTGCTTGACTAAAGAAGATTTAGCTAAAAGCTTAATGTAGGCAGACCTAAGCTACCAACTACCCTTTTGAGTTGCCCAACAACTGCATACATTTTCTATAAGCACCACCGCCTGATGGATTAAATCAAAGGTCAAATGACGCCTCTCATTACCCTTAGCAGCCTTGAAAAACGACAATGTGCTTACCCGGCTACCTTGGCACGTACTCTGGCTCAACGCAGCCAACATCACAATAGGTTACTGACCGTCTAAGCTCACCGGTGCCGAATAAAGAAGAGATGGCAACGGACTGAGGATAGAAATAATTAGAGTTTTAGGAAGCTCTTCTTCTTATTTTTTTAGCTACCTGAGCTAGATTACTTATGAGTCCAACTAGCCAAAGAATCGCAACTGAAGAAATAGATATTAAATAAGCTCCATGAAACAACATCTATGCCAATTTAACTCTCCTATTAGAAGGAAACTCCAAAAATTTACTAGAAAATCATTTATAACTGAGACAGCTCATAGAATAACATAACTCTACTAGCGTCTTGAACCAAGAGGGGAGACGTAGATCGAATATTACTTACTAACCACTTTACACCGGAAGAAACAATGATACTTTCTGATGGTGACGAATAAGAATCACATCATCCTACCAACACTGAGTTCCAAGAGAGGTAGACTGTCTTGACATTATAACAGAATGAGGCACAACAAGACGCCAAGCAAACAATATCGATACTCACTCACAAATCTCTCACATTTAAACTAGATAAACTAGTAGGGTCATCATAAATGCCAGGAATAAATCATATCAGAAACTCACCCCTCTACCGCAACCAATTCTTAATAAAAAGGACATCAAAAGAAACCATGGAAACATGATAGGACACCTCATTTCTAAATCGACCGGAAGAATCAAATCTTACTCACATTTAAGGGAAGAAGAAATACTTGGGTCTACTACATCGGATGCCTCAGCATCCTGCCAGACTAGCAGTTTATAGAACTGCCTCTGCAGTTGAGCTAAGCAACTACTCTAATAATCACCTTCTGAAGAACCACTACCACCACGCTCTCGACCTCCATCGAATGAAGGCATATCTCTGGTTGGTTAAGATCTAAATGAAATTCCCTGCGACTGTGCAGGTGCCTGATGACAAGAGAAAGGACCACTGCCTACTTGCTAGAGTAAGGAAAACTCCTCAAAAGATAACAAGACTCATGACAATGATAACACTTTTCTGCTGAAAATAGAAGCAGGATAGATTGTTGATAGCTGTAAAGAGAAGACTGAATCTGATCTTGACGAGCTACCGGCGCACTCTAAGAATCACGTAACACAAGCTGAGATAACCTGGGAGGTGACCTTCTGAAATAAGCAGAACTTTTACCTCCAAATGAGATACCATGGTTGCCCACTAGGGCTATAGGATTTGTTGCTCTTCCGCTCTAACTTATGGTATGCCGAAAACCTCCAACCAATATCAACAACAACATCAAATGATGTCCCAACCTCAATTTCTCGAGCCATCTGGGATCTCAAGGAAGGAGAAAGATCACCAATAAATCTTTGAACATTCTCGGAAGGTTTATGGACTAGTTTTAGTGCATATCCAGCCATCTTAAAGAATTTAATCTCATATTCTAAAACTGACAGGCTACCCTGTCCAATCCACTAAAACTGGCGACACTTTTCATCTCGCTCGCAGCTCGAAAGGAACTTTTCCACGAATCTAGAAGAAAAACCGAACCAAGTTAGCTAATAAGAGAGCGGTCCACCAATTCAGGGCTGGACATTGAAACTGGAAAGCAGAATAATCAACACCATACTGCCCGATATAATCAAGAGCCTGAAGGATATGCTGACATCATTGCATTTTAAAAATTTACACAGGGATTATCTGATGCGTGGCTTAACAACATCGGAAGGTTCAATTGGGTAAAATAATGCAGCCTTTTTAGATACTCGGACCGTGCCATTACTCGGGCTAGCTAACTAGCCAGAATAACTAGAGGCATAACACATGCTGCCTCCGGAACGTACTTTAGTACAGTAATATTAAGAACTGAAATAGGAGCTCCCTGAGACCGAACATCTACATCTGCGGCAACTTGATAAGCTGCCTAGCGAATAATAGATTTTTTCGGTATCTGCGTCACCAAGATTCTCGTAAAAGCATCTTAGAAAGCCAAAGGAACCACAAGGCCCTGCTCCCTTGCTCATCGCGAGCTGGCACAGCTGGGACCTCCGTAACTAGATCATCAGCACGATCAAACACTCTCGGGGCTTGAGTAGCTCCAGCTCCATGGTAGACTACTTCGTCTTGAACTCATACCGTTTGCTGATTTGTCGCACGAGAGTTCACAATTACCACGAAGGAATTAACGAATTAACAAAAATACTTTTGAATCCTAGACCGACGCACGATCAGAAATGAAGGAAGTGAAACTTCCTAAATGCCATCATAGCCTCTCGTAGATAAGTACGGACGTCAACGTACCCATCAGCAAGACTCTACTAGACACTCTCTTAGTCTGGATAGACTCTAAACGGGGCTCGGATACCAACTGACACGACTTGGAATCCGGTTAGGCCGTGCAGGCACCCGACATCCTTCCCCAGACCCATCGGGCGAACCTTTACCAATTAAATTAGGAAAATAAATATAATTCAATTCACAAATAAGAACAAGACTTTAAAAAAATATAGACATACTGATACCTCTAAGTTGTACAAAAAAATTATAGCTAACTACCCAACATACTAGGTTTAGGGCCATCCAGACTAAACATCTAAGAGTAAGAAAGAAGACAGATACCTCCTGAAGGGAGCAAAATGCAACTGAAATAATAAACACAAAACCGGTGGCCATCCGGGATAAAAGTTGGCTCACCCTAATAGCTGAAGTCGTCTTCGCTCCTTCAAACGTGGCGAACTCAATCCTGGAGCGAACCTGCCGAAACGAAATAGATAGACAAGAAACAAATAACAAACAAGGTGAGTCAAAAGGACTCAATAAGTGGGGCAGACTAGCCACCTCAAGGAATAGGATAGTTAGCCAGGGAGGAGTAACAGATAAACCAAATTCCTCTTATTTAAATTATAAAAAGGCGGAGCCAGGTTATAACCGGAAACACGTATGAAACAATAAACTCAACCAGGAATACGAGCCAGAAACATATCAACAACTAAGTAATGTACGTATAAGCAGAATAGTAGTTATGTACCATAAATCTACATAATGGTACGAAATGAAATGAGATGAAATGAAATATGATACAAAGGGTCACATGTGCCCGTCATCCCATCCCGAAGCAGAATACTCCTGCATTCAAACCCAATCTGATAACCAACTGGAGCGGAATACTCCTGCTCCTGGGGTGCAATACTCATGCACCCAATATGATATAAACCAAAGGCGGAATACTCCTGCACTCTCCTGGGGCGGAATACTCCTGCACCCGATATAATGTAAAGCTGACACGGAATACTCCTGCACTCAGTATCTGGCATAAGAGCAGAATACTCCTGCTCCTGGGGCGGAATACTCTTGCACCCGATATAATGTAAAGCTGAGGCGGAATACTCCTGCACTCAGTATCTGGCATAAGAGCGGAATACTCCTGCTCCTAGGGCGGATTACTCCTGCACCCAATATGATATGCAATTTAATGCATATGAATGCAATGTGATGCAATAATAACCCTTCACCGGCGCGGGACTCTCATCGACAGCCGGGGAGTAGATGCCAACTCACAGCTAGAGTACAATGCTCAGACCCTCAATGCAATACCAACAACATGACATAACATATAATATGCAATGTAAATCCAAAGCGAAGGCGTAATGATGATGCAGGGAAAAATAGGCGGAAGCAATAATCTAAGGTGCGGAAGCAATAATCATAAGATAACAAGAAATAGGGACGGGGAAGAACAGAAAATAGAAGAAAGAACGAATCAAACTAACAAATAGATTGATTTAAAAGGGAGGAGAGACTCGAACCATTAAACGGGGTCACACTAGCGGTGATCTACCATGGATTCCAAGTAACAGATACATGAAGCCAAGCTTCAACAAGAAGGACCTAGTCTCTTCTAAAATCTATTCTTCAAACCTCAAATCTAGCTAATGAAATAAAATGACTAAGGTTCCTATTTATAGTCTTTCCTTAGACTATGTACAAATGACATAAAAGCCCCCACAAGTTGGGGTAAAATAAATAAGACCGCGCAGGGTCAAACTAGTAAATAGTACTAGGCAGAGTTGAACTCGTCCTGGCTTATCAGCAAAAGAGGTGGAGCGCCTAGTGTTAGGCGGAGCGCCTGCCAAGATTGGGCAGTGGGGTAGCTTGGGTGGAGTGCCTCCCTTGAAGGCGGGGCAGTGGGGGTAGATTGGGCTTCTCCATGCTCGGGCGGAGCGTCTAGCCTGGGGTGCTCTCGATACTTTTTCAATTCGCTCCCGAACTTTCATCCTTTGCATCCTCCGATCCTGGCTCTTGATGGTAAGTGCCTTAGGCTCGATTTGCCCTGCATCATCCTCCCTTTCTTGAAAGGATTTCGTCCTCGAAATTAAACCATCAAGACCTAAAACCAAAGACAAGAACAAGCCAAAAATCCTACTACAATAGTAGGTTAGTGCAAGTAGTGTGGAAAACACTCTTATGGTATAACAAAGTATCAATGACAGTGATAAAGTGCATGTTTCCAAAGAGAACAACAAGTACTTGGCTTCCCCAATAGGTGCACTCAACACAAGGTTCATCAAAGAGATCAATAGGGTAGGGAATATGCAAGATCAAGCCATCAAAATTCCTATGATCCTTAAGTCCAATAAGAACACACCAAAACTTCCCACTACAAGAGTAGGCAAGTCCAACAAAAGTGAGTGCAAGTGATGTTGATGCAGGGTAAACCTACGAAAGCGATAAAGAGATAAAAACGAGACGAGACTTACACTAAAGTTCGAGTAGCAACGAAGAACTTGTTCCGTTACACCCCAAACGATTGGAAAGAATCACCTACGCTAAGCAACTATCCTCAAGAGACACGAGGCTCTAGCAAATAGAATGATCAAAGACGGATTGAAGAGCAACTTGGATTCATCCAATTGATTCAAGCCAAAAAAGGTTACAATGTCATGAGCAAAGCTCATTTAATGTGTTTTGTGTTCAAGGTAATGTAAAATGTAATAAATGATGAAAGGGGGCATTTATAGCACCCCATTACAATATTTCCCAGATTCTGGTCCGCGTCTGCCAAAGTGTTCTTCGCGATCGCGCAGGAGTATATGCGATCGCGAGGCACACTTAATTGCTGAGGGGCGCGATCGCGCGAGCCATGGCGCGACAGCGAAGACCAATCAAAAGCTCTTCGCGATCGCGAAGAGTAAATCTCCTTCGTCAGGCAGTAAGCTCAGCAGGCGTCCCCTATTTTTGCCCTGTTTTGCTCCCCTGCTTCCTGCACTGTTTCCTGTCCTGTTTCAACATGGATTGAGCTCCAATGCATTGTCGTTAAGGCCTCTCTCGAGCTCATATCATCCACGCCTCTCCGAACCAAGTGTAGGTGAGTGTCATGGATAGCTTTGGCTTGGCTTCTCGTAAATGGTCTCGAGCTAGTTTGCTCGGCATCATCCTCCCCTTCTTGAGAAGATTTCGTCCTCGAAATTAAGGGGTCATCCTACACGGTATCACCTACATCACAAGGAGCCAAGTCACTAACATTGAAAGTATTTGAAACATTATACTCACCGGGTAGATCAATCACATAGGCATTGTTGTTGATCTTGGATATCACTTGGAACGGGCCATCTCCTCGGGGTGCCAACTTTCCTTTTCGAATCATTGGAAATCTTTCTTTTCGGAAGTGCACCCACACCCAATCTCCCTTCTTGAATTCCACCTTCTTCCTCCCCTTGTTCTTCTTGGTGGCTAGCTTTTCATAAGCTTCCTCCAAGTTCTTCTTTGCTTTGGCATGGAGTTCCATCAAGGCCTTAGCTCGGCTTGTACCTTCGACATTAACAACCATGTCCCTTGGCAAAGGGGTAAGATCAAGTGGAATCAAAGGATTAAAACCATAAACGCACTCAAATGGAGTCATGCCAATCATTCTATGCAAGGTGCGGTTATATGCAAACTCCAGGAGTGGTAACTTTTCCATCCAAGTCCCGGCCTTACCTCGGGTCATAGCTCTAAGGAGAGACCCTAAGGTTCGGTTCACCACCTCGGTTTGACCATCCGTTTGAGGGTGGTGGGACGTAGAGAACAACAATTTGGTGCCAAGGGCACCCCACAAGCATCTCCAAAAATGGCTTAGGAACTTAGTATCCCTATCACTCACAATGGTTTGAGGCACGCCATGCAATTTTAACACATTATCAATGAACAAAGAGGCTACATGGTGTGCGTCACTACTTTTTTTACAAGGAATGAAGTGAGCCATTTTGGAGAACCTATCCACGACAACATAAATGCTATCATGTCCCCCTCTAGACCGTGGCAATCCCATAACAAAATCCATAGAAATGTCCATCCACGGGCTAGTAGGAATAGGCAAAGGAGTATACAAGCCATGGGAATTCGACTTAGACTTGGCGTGCTTGCAATCTAAACAAGCATTGCAAAGCCGCTCAACATGCAACCCCATCTTAGGCCAATGGAATTGCTCCATATGAATAGCCAAAGTCTTATCCCTCCCAAAGTGACCCATCAAGTCTCCACAATGTTCTTCACGCACTAGCAATTCTCGCCAAGAGGACTCGGGGACACATACTCTCCCTTTCTTGAAAATGTAGCCATCTAACCATTGGTACTTCTCCACTCGCTTTCCACTCAATAGAGCATCATGAATGCTCTTGAACTTTGGGTCATGTTCATACAAAGATTTTATACTCTCAAAACCCATAAGTCTAGAAGCAAGAGTGGTAGCAAGGGCGAACTTCCTAGAAAGCGCATCGGCTAAAATATTGTCCTTGCCCTTCTTGTAATGAATTACATAGGGAAAAGACTCAATGAATTCCACCCACTTGGCATGTCTTTTGTTCAACTTCTCTTGGCCTCTTAGATGCTTGAGTGTCTCATGGTCACTCTTGATCACAAATTCCCGAGGCCATAGATAGTGTTGCCAATAGGCCAAAGCTCTCACTAGGGCATACAACTCCTTGTCATACGTAGAGATTCAAGGTTGCGCCCTTCAACTTCTCACTAAAGTAGGCAACGGGTTTCCCTTCTTGCATGAGAACACCCCCAATTCCCACCCCCGAGGCATCACATTCAACCTCAAAAGCCTTCCCGAAGTCGGGCAATTGTAGCAAGGGAGCGGTACTCAACCTACTTTTCAATTCTTGGAAAGCTCTCCCCACACAAAGGGTTTATCTTTCTTCACCAACTCGGTGAGAGGTGCGGCAATGGTGCTAAAGTCTCTAACAAAGCGCCTATAGAAACTAGCAAGGCCATGGAAACTCCTCACATGAGAAACGGTGGTAGGAGTAGGCCAATCTCTAATGGCTTCAACTTTGGACTCATCAACTTCCACACCATTGACACTAACAACAAAGCCCAAAAAGACAACCTTTTCAACACAAAAGGCACACTTTTTAAAGTTGGCATAGAGCTTTTCGGCTCGTAGCACTTCAAGCACTTGACTCAAGTGGCCCACATGGTCGTATATTGACTTGCTATAAATCAATATGTCATCAAAATAGACGACCACGAATTTGTTGATGAATGGCTTAAGCACATGGTTCATTAATCTTATGAAAGTGCTAGGTGCGTTGGAGAGGCCGAAGGGCATCACCAACCATTCATATAGACCAAACTTGGTCTTGAATGCGGTTTTCCATTCATCCCCGGATTTCATCTGGATTTGTTGGTAGCCGGACCTAAGGTCTATTTTAGAAAAGACACTAGAACCACTAAGCTCATCCAACATATCATCCAAACGAGGTATGGGATGTCGATACTTTACCCTGATCTTTTTGACCGCTCGACAATCCACACACATCCTCCAAGTGCCATCCTTCTTTGGAACGAGGATCACGGGCACGGCACAATGACTCAAGCTTTCCCTCACCAAGCCCTTTGTAAGCAATTCATCAATTTGCTTTTGCAACTCCCTTGTGTCCTCGGGATTGCTTCTATATGCCGGCTTGTTGGTGATTTGAGATCCCGGGACGAAGTCAATTTGATGTTCAATACCTCTCAAGGGAGGTAATCCATCCGGCATCTCTTCCGGGAACATGTCCTCAAAGACCTTCAAAACATTGTCAATGGCACTAGGCAAAGGGTTAGGGTTAGATAAATAATCACTTTCGGAATTTAAAACCATACCTTTGTGCACTAGGCATATGAGCATCTTGGTGCCATCATTACCTCTCAAATATTCACCCGGTTGCATCATGGCACACATGCGACCGGTGGAAGATGGTGGAGTCTCGGCCAAAGGTTTGGCCACAACCGGAGACTTGGCCTTAGCCGCTTCTCTCAACTCCTTCATTCGCCGATAGTCTTCACTTACTTGTTTTGGGGTCAAAGGTGTAAGCACAAACCTCTTTCCCTCATGCTTAACCGTGTAAGTGTTGGCCCGGCCATCATGAACCACTTGTTTGTCGTATTGCCAAGGCCTTCCAAACAAAAGATGTCAAGCTTGCATTGGCACCACGTCAAACATGTGTTCATCTTGATAGTTCCCAATCTTGAACCTAATCAAGACTTGCTTCACTACCCTCAATTCCCCACACTCACTTAGCCATTGCAAACGGTAGGGGTTAGGGTGCTTAATGGTAGTCAATTTCAATTGTGAGACCAAGGATTGGCTCACCACATTTGCACAACTACCCAAGTCAATAATCATGGAACAAACTTGCCCCTTCACTCTACAACGGGCATGGAACAAGTTCTCCCTTTGCTCATCTTCCCTCTCCTCACTCAACATGGTTCCCAAAATGCGGCGTACCACAAGGACATATTAGGATCATCCCCCTCCGTCGCTCTCTCCTCACCCTCAACTTCCTCACTCTCCTCCTCAATTTCACCCTCGGACTCACTTTCACCCTCATAGACCAACCCATCATCCATCACAATCATTGTTTTCCGGGTAGGGCACTCTTTGGCAAAGGGTCCGTAACCCTTACATTTATGACATTGGAAAGAAGAACAAGAAGGAGTATTTAAAGTAGTTTTAGAAATACCTCCGACCTCTTTGT
This sequence comes from Petunia x hybrida, assembly GCA_037355625.1. Classification (NCBI taxonomy): domain Eukaryota; kingdom Viridiplantae; phylum Streptophyta; class Magnoliopsida; order Solanales; family Solanaceae; genus Petunia; species Petunia x hybrida. Next base: position 12,046,994 of record JBBBVM010000162.1, read on the forward strand.
GGTCGCTTCTCGGGGTGGCCTTTTCAAAAGGCTTCTTCACTTCTCGACTCCCACTTGCTCCACTAGCATATGGGCTTTTCCATTCCTTGGTGCGAGTTGATGGAGTGGTAGTGGTAGTACTCCTATAGCGAGGAGCCTTCTCTTCTTTGAGCTATTTCTCGGCTTCAACCGCGGCATCACAAACATCTTGTAAGGAGTGGAAGATGTGAAGCCTCAATTGGGAGGCAATCTCCCTACTCAAACCACTTTTGAAACGAATGATAGCTTGTTCCTCATCCTCCGTTTCCATATCAAGAGCCATCCGGTTTTTCTCAAAGTCATTGAAATATTCATCAACGGACTTGTAACCTTGCTTCAATTCATAGAGCTTTTTGAGTTGCTCTTGTCGATACTTGGGAGTCACATACTTGTTGTTCATAATTTCTTTCAACTCTTCCCAAGTGATGTTCATCCGCAACCCAAGTCTTCTCCTTGAACGCTTGATGGATTCCCACCAAGTAGAGTCATAGGACTCAAATGATGATATAGCATAAGTGGCCTTCTTCACCTCGGTCATATCATTTGTGTCAAAGACCCGCTCCAATTGGACCTTCCATTCAAGAAATGCTTCCAGATCACTAGCCCCTTTGAAAGGAGGGATAGTGATCTTGACACTATTGAGGTTAGTGTCACGACCCCCTCGGTTTGGTTCCGGTTGAACCCCATAGTTGTCATCAACATCATCATATTCCCTTCCCAAGTTTCTTCCCATGTAAGCTCTTGGAGGTCCTCGACCTCGCCCACGACCTCTATCTACACCTCGGCCTCCATTCATCGCTCTCCTATTTGGATAGGGAGCATCAAAGTAATCATCATCAAGTCCGAGGCCCTCCCCTTCTTGAGCTTCATCAACTTGCTCAAGAGGTGCAATGTTTCTTCGAGGCCTTAGGAATGGAACATCTCCTTGGGGATTGCCCAAGGGTTGGGGATTGCCCAACAATCTCTCTCTAGCAATAGCCTCATCCCTCAACCGTTGTCGACGAACTAGCTCCGCATATTGATCCGGTTTCATGATTAAATCTTCACTAGTACCTTCACCGGTATCTTTTGGGACACTCGGGGTCCTCTCCTTTTCAAAAGTTTCCATCTTAAGGTTTAAGGCCTTCACCTCGGCTAGCAAACTAGCCAAGACGTCGGTTGGAACCTCAATGGTACTCTTTGATTTCTCCTCCGCCATGTACCTACAACAATCAAAAACAAGAAACGAGATTAGAGTAAAAGTCCTCACTCACTCCCTCACTTTTGTTTGTCGCTCGGGTTCACTCAAGTTGGGGTTAGGTTCATACAAGCTAGAGATCAATGGCCTCCTCGTAGTTGCGCAACCTCCTCAATGATCAAACCAAAATACAAGAACCTAATGCTCTTCGGGAAGAGTGGATTCAATGGGACTCGATAAACGCTAAGCTATTTGGTGCGCACTTGAACCAAACAATTAACTACGAATCTTCTTTGAATTCTACTCTCCTTCTAGGCACGAGAATCCTACTCGCACAATGGATTAGTACTAATTTGGTAGAAGTGTTACCCTCAAAGTACTAACCGGAAGCGACGCGATCAAATGTTCAAAGATCGAATCGTCACTAAACGGATTCGGAATTGGATGAATTTTGGTTTGTGATCTAGAAACTCACCATATTTGATGATGCTATGGGAGTTTTGGTGGTTGGAAACTGTTACGATAGCTTTGCGAACGTTCTGTCCCAGTTCAGGAAATTCTGGAAATTGTGACCCTTCGCGATCGCGTGCAGAGTGGCGCGATCGCGATGAACAAAAATTCAGAAAGGGCGCGTTCGCGTGGGACCTTGCGCGATCGCGCAGGTCTATTCAGCAGAACCAGAAACTCGACAGAAAAACTGCAGTTTTGGCACACAAACAACCCAAGTTCAATTTATTTCAGTTTTCAAGCTTCCAAATGGTGTTCACAACTATAGTAAACAATCCCTACTAGTTTCATCAAGCAAACCACCAACAAACAACTTGTTTTCAATGAATTTTGACAAGTTCTTCAAAAACTTTCACACCTTCAAAGTTCAAAATTTCGATTTTCACTCCAAGACTCCAAATGATGTTATTGTGATATCAAAACAACGGGAAAACTATAAGGAGTAAACCCCGATACCAAACACACAAGAATTCATAACATCAATTGAGTTCTAGCAAATTTTGGCAAATTTTCAACCTAGGGTTCAAATTTTCCAACCTTTGATTTTCAACTCCAAAACGTGTTTTGTTGGTTCTCAATTGTCGGGATGACATAAACAATCAATCCCCGATAATCAACACCAACAAAATCGTAACAACAAGCGATTTCTACCAAATTTTTGGGTTTTCAAGTTTTTGATTTTTTTTCTTCTTTTTCAATATAACAAGAACAAGAATAAGAAAATAAACACGGAACAAAGATGACAAGCACGAAGAGTAGGACGAGGGTTCGTAAGAACGCAACCCTAGCCTTGCTCTGATACCAACTGATGCAGGGTAAACCTACGAAAGCGATAAAGAGATAAAAACGAGACGAGACTTACACTAAAGTTCGAGTAGCAACGAAGAACTTGTTCCGTTACACCCCAAACGATTGGAAAGAATCACCTACGCTAAGCAACTATCCTCAAGAGACGCGAGGCTCTAGCAAATAGAATGATCGAAGACGGATTGAAGAGCAACTTGGATTCATCCAATTGATTCAAGCCAAAAAAGGTTACAATGTCAAGAGCAAAGCTCATTTAATGTGTTTTGTGTTCAAGGTAATGTAAAATGTAATAAATGATGAAATGGGGCATTTATAGCACCCCATTACAATATTTCCCAGATTCTGGTCCGCGTCTGCCAAAGTGTTCTTCGCGATCGCGTAGGAGTATATGCGATCGCGAGGCACACTTAATTGCTGAGGGGCGCGATCGCGCGAGCCATGGCGCGACAGCGAAGACCAATCAAAAGCTCTTCGCGATCGCGAAGGTTTGCACGCGATCGCGAAGAGTAAATCTCCTTCGTCAGGCAGTAAGCTCAGCAGGCGTCCCCTATTTTTGCCCTGTTTTGCTCCCCTGCTTCCTGCACTGTTTCCTGTCCTGTTTCAACATGGATTGAGCTCCAATGATTGTCGTTAAGTCCTCTCTCGAGCTCATATCATCCATGCCTCTCCGAACCAAGTGTAGGTGAGTGTCATGGATAGCTTTGGCTTGGCTTCTCGTAAATGGTCTCGAGCTAGTTTGCCCGGCATCAGATGTGAAAATCACACTTTTGTGATAGAGCCAACTATCAATACTAATCAAAAAGCTTATGTCTCCAAAGGAAACAACAAGTTCTTGGCTCGACAATGATAAGCAATCACTACTATAAAAAACAAAGAGATCAATAGGACATGGAATATGCAAGATTAAGGAATCATGAAGCCTATCATCTCTAAGCTCATAACCAACACACCAAGCCTTCAATGCATTATGATTACAATGTGACTCATTAGCTTTGGCATGCTCAACACCCAACGTGTGATCAACATGTGGGGTGGAGTAAACAAAATAGTTCAATTGGCAACTAACATCAAATACTCCACTCCGCTTCTTGGAAGCACTCTTACACACACCAAGAGTGGCTTCCTCACCTCCAAATCCACCTCTAAGACAATCTTCCTCACTAGGCAAACTCCCAAGGAAGGTCTCCAAAATAGATTCTTCATCATTATAGTCCACACAATGAAGGTTAGGACTACTAGATGATGGACCATCACAATCAAGACCAAGGTCTCTCATCTCATTTGGAGTTCCAAACAATTGATTGTCCATAGAGTTCAACTTTCCAAACCATGGAGGTTTAAATCCAAACTCTTCTCTAGTTTGACACCATCACCTATTTGAGAATCCTCTTTAAACAAAGGGTTTGTGAAAATAAGTCCACTACCCATCAAAGGTGAGGCATCAAAACTAGAGTCATCATCCACACTTGAGGAGTCACTCAATATAATTCGATCCATCTCATCCACTAGGGACTCCTCAAGATCACTACCATCCTCACTACAACACATAGGTCCACCATTATTAAGCAATTCATCAAGGGAAAGGATAGGATAGTTATTCAACTCATCTTCCCCTTTATCAAATTTAGGTGGGGTGTCATAACAAGGGTCACAAATAAGGTCAACTACACAATCTTTACTAAAGAAAGGTTCAATGAAAACCGAGCTCACATCATGATGTGGCTTATCATCCCTCTCAACTAGTGGTCCACAATCACACACAAGTTGACCAACCAACTCTACACTAGTTGCAAACACATTGTAATCACACATTTCATCAACTAGTATAGAGTTTTCACACACACTACCATGAGACAAGGAAGTAACATGTTCAAGGGAAGAATTATCACATACCTTTGAGTGGCCATCTTGCTCACTCAATGCACTTGAAGTGTCATGAATTGTCTCTTCACCTTGAAGATTTTCTTCACCTTGTCCATCCTTCTTGGGACATGATAGAGGCTCCATTTGTTTGCCTTCAAGAATAACAAAGGACGCTAGAAGGTGGAAGTCAAGAAGGGTGACTATGTGTGGGTGCACTTCCGGAAAGAAAGGTTTCCAAACCTTAGGAAAGGGAAGCTGGAACCCCGTGGAGATGGCCCATTCCAAGTGCTCTCGAAGATAAAAACAACGCATATGTGGTCGACTTGCCAAGTGAGTATCAAGTTTCTAATACATTTAATGTTTGTGACTTAGTTCCTTTAGATGTAGGTGATGAAGAGGTCGTGGATGATGATGCTTCAATTTCGACGACAAAATCCTCTCAAGAAGGGGAGGATGATAAGACCCAAACCCCCACAAGGCCCTTCACACGGAGCCAAGCTAAGGATATCCAAGGAGTGCACATACACTTGGCGAGGAAGGGCCTAGAAGATGGAAGTGATTGGAAGCCATTCCGGGTGATCAAAATACAAGAGGAGCAGCCTAGTCTACCAGGTGCCCCGCCTGAGCTTTAGGCACCCCGCCCAGACACCAAGGGGGCCAGGCGCTCCGCCCAGCCTCCCCCACTGCACCTTTTGGCGGGCGCTCCGCCCCATTTGCTGAAGGACGGGATTTGGCTTTGTGTTATGTCTATTTTGAGCCTACGTGATCTTTTATTCCTAAGCCTAAGTGTGGGCATTCTAGACCTTTCAATTTGTGCCTAAACACATCTATAAATAGCTAGTAGCTTGTCTTCATTCCTTAGTTTATGATTGATGATTAAAACCCTTGTAAGAGTTGAACTCTTTTTATTGAATGAAACCTTTGATGGGACTTATTCTTCCTCTAGTGAATCTAGATGATTTCCAATCTCCCCCCCCCCCCCGACCATTCTACTTGCATGCTCACGTTAGCTCGAGGGTAGTTGCCTAGCGTATGTGTTCTTGACATTCTCTCGGGGTGTAACGGAACGAGTTCTCCGTTGCTACTTGAGATTATTGATCCAGTTACGTCTCGTTCTTTATCTTTTACTTTTCCGCGTTTGATTCTCATCAAATGAGTACGCCTATCGGCAGCTACACACGTAGAAATGGATACAAATACTTACCTTGTTACAAAATTACCACAACCACTCAATAACTATTTTTTTCTTTGGATTCGTTGCCAAACGATCCCACTGTGTTCAATAAGCAGAAAAATATATAAAATTAGGTTCAAGGCTTCATTCCTCACATCTTAGGGCAATTCGGTTAGGAACCTGATACCCTATTCGCATACGCAATACGCAGGCCAGGCCTATGTACAAGGTTCAAAGTCATACGACCAAACCCTAAATAAATTACATTTATATGTTGCCCATAACTCATTGAGTACGAATATATAATCATTTCCATCATCGGGGTCCAATTGACCCTTTAAACTATCAATTTAAGTCAATCGGGCGATATCTAATATCCCGATTTTTACTGTCAAAATATATTTAAACGCACATAATAAACTAAAATAATGCATTAAGATCATTACATGAATCTTTTTGGGTAAAAATTCTACTTTTCTCTAGCTCTTTTCTCATTTTCTGGTATTTTTTCCTCTGCGCTTTATTTCCATTTTTTGTTTCTGTTTCTCGCTCTAGATACTGTAAGCAAAGGGATAAAGCCCTTGCAACCACCTCACATTTTTATATTTTGTCCTTTTCCCCTTTTTTATTTCCTTTTCTTTAGTAATTTCTTTTTATTTTGTTTTCGTAACAAAATTAAAATACAGTCCTATGAAATCCGGAATATTTCCAAATTTCACATACAAGTTATGCAAACTATATGTAACATACTCGCTAAGGCGGATCTCAAATCAGATTCTCGAAACTCAAGATGCGAATTAAATGAAAAAAGGTCAAATTATTTAACTTTCGGCATTTTAGCGGAAACTAGCCGTACAACCTCAAAATTCACTTTCGAAAGTTCACAAAAGTCATAAATAATCATACGAACCTAACGGCGCTTTCGAATTTCGAATCGAAGCTCTTTCACCAAAACCGAGCTCGAAAATCTCTTTTTAATATTTACCGACAATAAAAACTGAAACTCTCTTCCGATGCCTACCAAACGAGGTCTGATTTAGCTCAAATTTTACAAATAAGTCCCAATGTACCTTACGAAGATTTTATAATTATCACCACACCAATCAGAGCCCTAACTTCCGAAACGACTACCTAAGGTCGTTTCATTCTCCACCGCTTAAACTCTCGTTCGTCCTCGAACGAGCCTAAGTCTAAAAAAAATCACACAGATAACGGGAGAAATTATACGACCTTCATAAACTACTCCACAGACATTATCTCATGATTACAGAATCAGAATTATAACACGCGCATCGAACTCTTTGAATAAAACATATCTTGATAATATGAAAACACCATTGCCCAGCTTATTTTGACTATACTGACCTTTCCTCGATCACGAGAGGAGAGTTTTACTTTTTCGAAACAAAGATATACGGAACTCTGGATGGATTAATAACCTCTTCGATATACCTTTCGATATAAAACAGGTCGATGGAACTAAGAATTAGCTCACGGTTGATGCAATAGGGGAAGCTTTTAAGATTTGATGCAAGCTATATTATTTTTACGAACGTACTATGCAACATCTAAGTTGATGTTAGTATTGTTCCGCAAGGTCCTTGTGGGAATGTAGTTACTCACATCCTAATGTATGTCAAAGGTTCATCTGAACAGGGTCTATCATATAAGGATAAGAATCATGAAAATACTACTGGATAGTATGATGCAGGCCAGGAATGATATTCAGACTGAACATCTACTTCAGGGTATTGTCTTTGAATTGGAAATATTATGACTTGAAAAAGTGAAAGTAAAAGAGACATGTAGTTGGACCATGAGCTGAGGCAGAATACCAACAACAAAGTCGATTACATGTGCACTTATAACGCTAAAGTATCTTCTCAAAGAGTTGAGGTGTGAAGGAGATATGCTAATTATGGATGGACGATAAACTGCACTAGACCTTTAACTCTAAATTTTCATGAAGTATAACAGCGTCAGTATGAGGATCCAGTTCTAGTTGAATACAGACAGATAGCCAGAAGAAAAGCGGAGTCACCATACAGGGTTACTACTGACAGTGTTCTCATGTATAAAGATAGACTTTGCGTTCCTAATTTTGCAGATTTACGTGGACAGATTATAATAGACGCACATTATTCCAAATACACTGTTTATCAAGGTTCGACTAGGATGTACCATGATCTTAAGCAGATTTATTGGTGGGACGGAATGAAGTGTGACATAGCAGAATTTGCGGCTCAGTGTTCTAATTGCCAGCAAGTTAAAGTCGTGTCATCTTTCCAGACTTTATACTTTCAGCAGATAGGTACATATATATGATCCGGTTGCCAGCTTATCTCTATTATTAATAGATTATTAGTGGGTTTAACAATGATCGACGCTCATTGTAGGTTTCTGTCGTGGCCCTAGGTTGGGTCATGACAAAAGTGGTATCAACGCCTTAGGGATTTAGTATTACCATTCAGTATTTGGAGGAAGACTCCTCCACTTAAAGCACAAACTCATGCAGCTATTCGAATAGGAATACCTATCCCCGCACAGTCTGCTGGACTAAAGAAGATTTAGCTAAAAGCTAAACGTAGGCAGACCTAAGCTACCAACTACCTTTTTGAGTTGCCCAACAACTGCAACTCTCAAGTCACAACTCCATACATTTTCTATAAGCACCACCGCCTGATGGATCAAATCAAAGGTCAATGACGCCTCTCATTACCCTTAGTAGCCTTGAAAAATGACAATGTGCTTACCCGGCTACCTTGGCACGTACTCTGGCTCAACGCAGCCAACATCATAATAGGTTACTGACCGCCTAAGCTCACCAGTGCCGAATAAAGAAGAGATGGCAACGGACTGAGGATAGAAATAATTAGAGTTTTAGGAAGCTCTTCTTCTTATTTTCTTAACTACCTGAGCTAGACTACTTATGAGTCCAGCTAGCCAAAGAATCGCAACTGAAGAAATAGATATTAAATGAGTTTTATGAAGCATCTATGCCAATTTAACTCTCCTATTAGAAGGAAACTCCGAAAATATACTAGAAAATCTTTTATAACTGAGACAGCTCATAGAATAACATGACTTTACTAGTGTCTTGAACCAAGAGGAGACACGTAGATCGAATATTACTTACTAACCACTTTACACCGTAAGAAATAATGATACTTTCTGATGGTGACGAAAAAGAGTCACATCATCCTACCAACACTGAGTTCCAAGAGAGGTAGACTGTCTTGACATTATAACAGAATGAGGCACAACAAGACGCCAAGCAAACAATATCGATACTCACTCACAAATCTCTCACATTTAAACTAGATAAACTAGTAGGGTCATCATAAATGCCAGGAATAAATCATATCAGAAGCTCACCCCTCTACCGCAACCAATTCTTAATAGAAATGACATCAAAAGAAACCATGGAAACATGATAGGACACCTCATTTCTAAATCGACCGGAAGAATCAAATCTTACTCACATTTAAGGGAAGAAGAAATACTTGGGTCTACTACATCGGATGCCTCAGCATCCTGCCAGGCTAGCAGTTTATAGAACTGCCTCTGCAGTTGAGCTAAGCAACTACTCTGATAATCACCTTCTGAAGAACTACTACCACCATGCTCTCGACCTCCATCAAATGAAGGCATATCTCTGGTTGGTTAAGATCTAAATAAAATTCCATGCGACTGTGCAGGTGCCTGATGACAAGAGAAAGGACAACTGCCTACTTGCCAAAGTAAGGAAAACTCCTCAAAAGATAACAAGACTCATGACAATGATAACACCTTTCTGCTGAAAATAGAAGCAGGATAGATTGTTGATAGTTGTAAAGAGAAGACTGAATATGATCTTGACGAGCTACTGGCGCACTCTAAGAATCACGTAACACAAGCTGAGATAACCTGGGAGGTGACCTCCTGAAATAAGCAGAACTTTTACCTCCAAATGAGGTACCATGGTTGCCCACTAGGGCCACAGGATTTCTTGCTCTTACGCTCTAACTTATGGTATGCCTAAAACCTCCAACCAATATCAACAACAACATCAAATGAAGTCCCAACCTCAATTTCTCGAGCCATCTGGGATCTCAAGGAAGGAGAAAGATCACCAATAAATCTTTGAACATTCTCGGAAGGTTTATGGACTAGTTGATGCAGCCCGAACACGTGCTGATCAAGTGTTCGATCCACCAAGGAGACCGATGACAAGAAGCCAAGCCAAGCTGTTGCACGATGTGCACGTTCACTTAGCCTGGCCGAAGGAAAACAATTGCTCCGAAGCTGAGTGGCCGGGCTCAAGAATCGAAGGCATTATCTTCAGATTTGAGCCCGAAGGCAAAGTGACCGAGGACAATGAGCTCGAAGACAATGCGTCCGAAGACAACGATTGTTTTCGAGCAGACAATCGAGAACCGAAGCCAAGGCTTACCGAAGTCAAGTTTGCCGAACACATTTTAACTCAGCCCTGCGTGGCTTATTTCTATTGGTCGCCTGTGACCCTTTTACTAGTTTACCCTTAGTATTTCCTATATAAACCTTGTTTCCTTTCATTGTAAGCACACCTAGTTTTTGAACAATGATAAATTAATGAAAGTGCCGAGCACCTTTCTCTTGTCTCCGTCGTGAGCAAAACCCTGTGAGGGATTTTATGGACTTGTGGCTTTCGGTTAATCCGATTGAACATTCCTCTTTGATCATTCAGTTTGCAAGAGGCAATGTTCTCTTGAGGATTGTTGCATAGTTAGGGTGATTCTTGTGTCCCTTTTGATCGAGTTTTGAGACAGGTTTCTCACTGTTCTTTCGAAAGAAGCAAGTTTTGTCTTGCTTCTATCTTTTATCATTCTTGTTTATCTTCCGCGTCTGTGCTTAGCAACTCCTTCGGGTTTGCATTGCACCATCTTGGTATCAAAGCACGGTTTGGGCTTGTTTCTACAACCCCAAATCCTGTTCAAGGTTATCTTTACTTTTCGTGCGTTGTGTCTTTGTTTTCCATTTCGTGTTCTTGATTTGGTTGTTACTGTTGGTGTTATTACTTTACAAAAAAAAAAAAAAAAGTGTTAAAAGAAAATTCAAAAATTGCGTTTGATTGCTGGTTGTTAAGGATAAACAACCATTGATTCTTGTTCACCATTGTTTCCTGATTCCAACAAGTACCCGACGTACTGATTTCGTGACTAGGGTTTCTTGGTGAAATTTTGGACTGTTTTGAACTTTAAATGGTGGCTGGAACTTGAACCCCATTGTGTTTGGTTGAAACCGATGAAGATTGGTGGTTCTGGAGTGATTTGGGTTAGTCTGTTGCTTAAAAAGTCGAAGTTCTAAGTTTAAATCGTAGTCCGTACACCGGAAATTGTTACAAAATCGTAACAGTGTACGACTCGAACGAGCTGGTTCTTAGCTCGAAGAACTTGAACTGAATTCCTCCGATGATGTTGAAGCCGGAGCTGAAAGAGCAACCCAGATCTGTTGAAATTTGTGATCAGTGAACCGAAGTTGATTTGTCCGTACGCCGGAGCAAAGGTCACTGAAGAGACAGTGACTATTGAAGAAGAAAGGGGTAAGATTTTAAACATCAAAACCCTAGGTGAAAGTTTGTCGGCTGAAAAGGGAAAGTGGATAAGGTAAAACCCTATCCGTACCAAGGAGAGACCACTCTTGTACGGACAAGAGTTGGTGTGATCGAAAAGGATTCCAAAAGGGAATCAAAGGGTAGATTCTCCTAGGTTCTCACTTTCTTTCGTGTCAAATTTCTAGTTAGTGGATCTTTCGAGTAATTGTCCTACTCGAGGTCGTACTAACTCGTTTGAGCTGATAGGAACTCGTGCTAAGGGGTGACCGAAGTCCAAACTTTCGTAGAAATTTCTTTTGACTCCCCGAGCTCAGTTAAAAAGCGTCCGTTCCATCGAGTCGAACATCACTTCACTCTTCCCGAAGAGACATTGACTATTGTCGAACTTGAAGGATCTTAGAGGACCGATCAATCAGACGAGCCACTGTTAACAAGTCCTTGAGTGATCAAAAACCGAACCCATAAATTGAGTGGACCCGAGAGCCACCCATCAAAGGTGAGGGAGTGTGAGAGGTGATTTCTAACCCTAACATTTGTTTTGATCTTTGACTTGTGCAGGTACCATGGCTGGAAACGATGGCAAAGGCATTGAGAAGCCCAAAGTGTTGTTAGCCGATCTCATGGCTGCGATATAAGGTGTCAGTGCCGAAGTAAGAGGAGTGAGTGTTCGAGTAGCTCAACTCGAACAAGGAAGCGCGTCCGTGGCCATGACTGGGTCCGGCGCTGGAACTAGCCAATCCACTCCGATGAAACCTGATCTGTATGCTGAGCTTGTACGACAACATCAGTTGATAAGTGAAGCCATTCGAAGAGAGCTTAACTTGGGCAATCCCCAAGCGCAACAAAACTTGGGCAATCCCCAAGCTGGTTATCAAAACTTGGGCATTACCCGAGGAGAAAGGATACCACTTCCAAGGGCCCGAAGAGATCTTGGAGCCGTTGTCGAAGAGGTTATCAAAGAGGAATTTCCCGAAGACGAATATGAGAACGAGCCACCATTCGCTCAACGAAGGCAGGCTCACCGAGGTCGTGGAAATTTCCGAGGTCGAGGCCGAGGCGCAAATGTTGAAAGAAATATTGAGCGTGAGGCTGATGATCGTGGTGATGAGTATCCCGAACAGGTTCGTGCTGTTCGAGACTCAAATTTGAACAGTGTCAAAATCACTATTCCACCCTTTAAAGGAACTAGTGATCCCGATGAGTATCTTGAATGGAAGCTTAAAATGGAGCGCATCTTTGAAACCAATGAGATGACCGATGAGAGAAAAGCTGCCCATGCCATTGCTTTGTTCGAAGCTTATGCATCTACATGGTGGGAATCTGACAAGAGGCATAGACGAAGGAATGACTATCCCGAAGTCACTACTTGGCCACAATTGAAGAGAGCAATGGATGCTAAGTATTTGAGTGCTAAGTACTGGCAAACTCAAATGCAAAAGCTCTACGAGCTAAAGCAAGGGTCCAAGTCTGTCCAAGAGTACCATGATGAGTTCGAAAAGGTTCTATTGAATCTTGATCTGGTAGAGGATGAAGAGCAAGCCATTATCAGATTCAAAAATGGCTTGGCTAGGGATGTGTCATCTCAGCTGAGACTCCATGTGTATCACACGTTGGAAGATCTGTTCGATGCAGCCACCGAAGCTGAAAAATTGGTGAAGGACGATAAGACAAACCGGTATCGAGGAGTTACTGCTTCTACTCCTTTGAACCGAAGTAAAGAGTGGAAGAGTCCAAACCAAACAAATGCTAACACTGTTCGAGATTCGAAGAGACCCTTCGAAAGAAATGTGACCGTTAACCAGTCGAGAGAAGTGGGAGGTAAAGTTCAACTTAACTCTCCTAGTGCTTCAAATATTCAGTGTCACAAGTGCAAAGGTTATGGTCACATGGAAAAAGAGTGTCCAACTCGCAAAGTTATGCTTCTGCTCGAAGATGGAACCGTCCATGAGCAAGCGAGTGACACCGAGGAGGAATTTATCGAGGAGACTGACCGAGCTGAAGGTGATGATGATCGTGAGGCTACCGAAGCTGATCATCCGGAAATGTTTCTTGTGGTTCGAAGGAATTTGAGCTGCATGACTCTTGAAGAAGAGGACAACCAAAGAGAAAACCTCTTTCATGCCCGATGTCGAGTAAGGGGAAAGGTGTGTTGGATGATCATTGATCCCGGTAGTTGTGCCAATGTAGTGAGCCAAACTATGGTTTCACAGATGGGATTACCTACGATGAAGCATCCCCACCCTTACAAATTATAATGGCTGAATGAGTGTGGAGAATTGAGAGTTGTCAAACAAGTGTGGATCAAGTTTAGAATCGGAGAGTATCAAGATGAAATGATATTCGATGTGGTTCCGATGCAAGCTTGTCATTTGCTATTGGGTCGACCGTGGCAATATGACCGGACAGCTGTTCACAATGGCAGGTCCAACACTTACACTGTAAAGCTCGAAGGGAAGAGTTTCATACTCAAACCCCTCTCTCCAAAACAAGTCACCGAGGACTATAAACGGATGAAAGAATTGAAAGAAGCGGCCAAAGCCAAGCTTCCGATGGGAGCAAAATTGGGGCCCGAAGAGACAAACACTCTGCCCGAAGTAAAAGGAATCTGTGCAATCATGCAACCGGGTGAGTTATTACGAGGCAACGACAACGGTCAGATGATGATTTGTCTCGTGCACAAGGTTATCTTTCTAAACTCTAATGATTTTTCTAACGATAACCCTTTGCCTTTGTTTGTTCGTAAAGTTTTGCAGGACTTCGAGGACATGTTTCCCGAGGAAATGCCAGGTGGATTACCTCCGTTGAGAGGAATCGAGCACCAAATTGACTTCGTACCGGGGTCTCAAATTCCCAATAAACCTGCATACAGGTGTAATCCCGAAGACACCAAAGAGCTCCAACGGCAAATTGATGAGTTGATGAACAAGGGCCTCGTTCGTGAGAGCTTGAGTCCTTGCGCCGTTCCTGTTATACTTGTCCCAAAGAAAAATGGAACATGGCGAATGTGTGTTGACTGTCGAGCAGTCAACAAAATAACGGTAAAATATCGTCATCCTATCCCTAGATTAGATGACATGCTAGATGAGTTAAGTTGATAATAATCAAAACGCGGAAAGTAAAGATAAGAGGAACGAGACGCGTTCCGAACTCCCTACAAGGTAACCACGGAGAACTTGTTCCGTGATACCCCCGTATCGGTGTCGAAAAGAGCCTACGCTATGCAACTACCCTCGAGCCACACTTGGGACTCGCAAATAGAATGATCGAGTTTTCGGTTCAAGACTCAACTAGGTTCCACTAGTGACTTCAAGCAACCAAGAAAGGGTTTCTTCATAAAAAGAGATAAACTCTATTCATCATTCATAAGATTCAAAGGTAAGCTAATGGTTCAAAGAGGCTAAGTGAAGTATTTATAGGCTTCACTTAGACATACTAAAAGGTCTAAAATACCCCCAAAGTGGGTTAAAACAAATAAGGCCTCGCAGGGCTAAAGTTGGAAGTCCAAGGCAAAAGTAATAAAATATCCCGCAACTCGTCACAGGGGGAGGCGGTCCGCCCAGGTGGGGAGGCGGTCCGCCTGGCTGCCTTCAACTCTCTGGATTCTCCTGAGGCGCTCCGCCTCTTGTCTGAGGCGCTCCGCCTCCTGACTTCCTGCTCTCTGGATTTTGGGAGGCGCCCCGCCTCAGCTGGGAGGCGCTCCGCCTTGTTCTGGAGACCCTTGGGGTGTCTCATTTTGGGCCTCTTGAGCCTCTCCAAGTATCCTAAAGGATCCTCCATCCACGGCACACCAAAGCATGGTCTTCAAGTCGCTCTCGGAGCCTTCTTCCATACCCTTCCATATCAAGTGAAGATGGGTATCTTGGATCAACTTGGCTTGACTCCGAGTGAAGGGTCTTGAGGGGGTTTGGGTCTTATCATCCTCCCCTTCTTGAGAAGATTTCGTCCTCGAAATCGAAGCATCATCGACGACCTCTTCATTACCTACATCCAAAGGGACCAAGTCACAAACATTGAAAGTATTAGAAACTTGATACTCACTTGGCAAGTCGACCACATAGGCATTGTTGTTTATCTTCGAGAGCACTTGGAATGGGCCGTCTCCCCGGGGTGCCAACTTCCCTTTCCTAAGGTTTGGAAACCTTTCTCTCCGGAAGTGCACCCACACATAGTCACCCTTCTTGAGTTCCACCTTCTTGCGGCCTTTGTTTTTCTTGGAGGCAACCTTAGCATAAGCTTCCTCCAAGTTCTTCTTTGCCTTTGCATGGAGTTCAACCAAAGCCTTGGCTCTAGCTTTACCTTTAAAATTAACAACCATTTCCCTTGGCAAAGGGGTTAGATCAAGGGGAAGCAAGGGGTTAAATCCATAAACACACTCGAATGGAGTCATGCCTATCATGCTATGCAATGTGCGATTGTAGGCAAACTCCATAAGAGGTAGACGATCAATCCAAGTCCCGGCCTTCCCTCGGGTCATGGCTCTAAGAAGAGCTCCCAAGGTTCGGTTTCCCACTTCCGTTTGCCCATCGGTTTGGGGGTGGTGGGACGTAGAGAACAAGAGCTTGGTGCCTAAAGCACCCCATAAACACCTCCAAAAATGACTTAGGAACTTAGGTTCGCTATCACTCACTATGGTTTGAGGCACACCATGCAACTTCAAAACATTTTCAATAAACAAAGTTGCCACATGTTGTGCATCATCATATTTCTTGCACGGAATGAAATGAGCCATTTTGGAGAACCTATCCACAACAACATAAATGCTATCATGGCCCCCCCTAGTCCTTGCTAATCCCATCACAAAATCCATTGAGATATCCAACCATGGACTAGTAGGTACGGGGAGAGGGGTATACAACCCATGAGGGTGGGCTTTAGATTTGGCACGTTTGCACTCAAGGCAATTAGTGCAAAACTTTTCCACATGCACCCTCATCTTTGGCCAATAGAATTGTTCTTGAAGAATGGCTAAGGTCTTTCTTGTGCCAAAATGTCCCATGAGTCCCCCGCAATGTGCCTCGTGCACAAGCAACTCTCTCCAAGAGGACTCCAGTATGCACACCCTACCATTTTTGAAGATATAACCATCAACCCATTGGTATTTGTCAACTCTCTCCCCTTTCTCTAAAGTGTCATGGACACTCTTTAGCTTTGGGTCATGAGCATACATCAATTTAATGCTCTCAAAACCCATGAGCTTAGAGGTGAGAGTGGTGGCTAGAGCAAAATTTCTCGAAAGCGCATCCGCCACAACATTGTCCTTCCCTTTCTCGTATTGGATAACATAGGGAAAGGACTCAATGAATTCAACCCACTTGGCATGTCTCTTATTGAGCTTCTCTTGGCCTCTCAAATGCTTGAGTGACTCATGGTCACTCTTGATTACAAACTCACGAGGCCAAAGGTAATGTTGCCAATGGGCAAGGGCTCTTACAAGGGCATACAACTCCTTGTCATATGTAGAATAGTTCAAGGAGGCCCCTTTCAACTTCTCACTAAAGTAGGCGATGGGTTTGCTATCCTGCATTAAAACACCACCAATTCCAACCCCCGAGGCATCACATTCAACCTCAAATGCCTTTCCGAAGTCGGGCAATTGTAATAGAGGGGCGGTACTCAACCTACTTTTCAACTCAAGGAAGGCCTTCTCTTGAGGCTCTCCCCAAACAAAGGGTTGGTCTTTCTTCACCAATTCGGTGAGTGGAGCGGCAATGGAGCTAAAGTCCTTCACAAATCGCCTATAAAAGCTTGCGAGACCATGAAAGCTCCTCACTTGAGTCACGGTAGTAGGAGTAGGCCAATCACGTATGGCCTCTACCTTAGACTCATCCACCTCCACTCCTTGGGCACTCACAACAAACCCAAGGAAGACCACCTTCTCAACACCAAAGGAACACTTTTTAAAATTAGCATAGAGCTTTTCGGCTCTCAACTTTTCAAGCACTAGCCTAAGGTGTTCAACATGGTCGTCTATTGATTTGCTATAGATCAATATATCGTCAAAATAGACGACCACAAACTTGTTGATGAATGGCTTTAGAACATGGTTCATTAGCCTCATGAAAGTGCTAGGTGCATTGGAGAGCCCAAAGGGCATCACCAACCATTCATAGAGACCAAATTTGGTCTTGAATGCGGTTTTCCATTCATCACCAGGTTTCATCCGGTTTTGATGGTAGCCGGACCTAAGGTCAATTTTGCTAAACACACATGAACCGCTCAATTCATCTAACATATCATCAAGTCGAGGAATAGGATGACGGTACTTTACCGTTATTTTGTTCACGGCCCGACAATTAACACACATTCTCCAAGTGCCGTCCTTTTTGGGAACAAGGATCACGGGCACGGCACAAGGACTCAAGCTTTCCCTCACCAAGCCTTTAGTGAGCAATTCATCAACTTGCCTTTGCAACTCCCTTGTATCCTCCGGGTTGCTCCTATAGGCCGGTTTGTTCGGGATTTGGGATCCCGGGACAAAGTCTATTTGATGCTCAATGCCCCTCAAAGGAGGCAATCCATCCGGCATTTCATCCGGGAACATGTCATCAAAATCCTTCAAAATATTCTCAAACACACTAGGCAAAGGGTTAGAAGAAAATTCACAATTAGAGTTTAGAACCATACCTTTGTGCACTAGGCATATGAGAAGCTTGTTGCCATCATTTCCTCTTAGGACCTCGCCCGGTTGCATCATGGCACATATGCCACCGGTAGAAGTTGGTGGGATTGCCACCAAACTTTTGGACAATGGGCTAGTCTCAACCACCGACTTAGCCTTTGCCACTTCTCTCAACTCCCGCATCCGTTTGTAGTCATCGCTCACTTGTTTGGGAGTTATGGGTGAGAGCACAAACTTTTTCCCCTCCTGTGTCACCGTATAGGTGTTGGCATGACCATTATGAACCACACGTCGATCAAATTGCCAAGGCCTACCAAAGAGTAAGTGGCATGCTTGCATAGGCACGACATCGAACATGTGCTCATCCACATAGTTCCCCATCTTGAACTTGATCAAACATTGCTTAACCACCCTCAACTCCCCACACTCATTAAGCCATTGTAGCCTATAAGGATTTGGGTGTTTTAAGGTGGGTATTTTCAATTGGGCAACTAGTGTTTGGCTAATAACATTAGCACAACTTCCCGAGTCAATGATCATAGAGCAAACGAGACCCATGACTCGGAAAGTGGAGTGAAAAAGGTTCTCTCTTTGTAAGGTCTCAACATCCTCCACACACATGGCTCCTAGACTTCTCCTCACAACAAGGAAGGCACGGTCATCATCTTCTTCCCTCATGACAATCTCCCCATCATCTCCTTCCTCCTCACCCTCTACTCCCTCTTCTTCTCCCTCCTCGGGCTCACTATCTTGCTCATAGACCAAGTCACCAACAAGAACCATAGTTTTCCGGGTAGGGCAATCTTTAGAGAGATGACCATAACCCTTACACTTAAAGCATTGAGTAGAAGAAGAGATTGGATTACTCAATTGAGTTCTAGAATTACCTCCCACGGGTTGTGTAGACCTTTCAAAAGGCTTCTTCACATCCTTGCTAGCACTTGTACTTGAGAATTTGGCATTCGTCGTGGGAGCTTTCCAATCCTTTGGTTTGTTCATGGAAGTAGAAGTGTTGCTCTTGTAACGGTTGGACTTCTCTTTCTAAAGCCATTGCTCGGCTTGGATAGCGGCGTCAAGAACCTCTTGAAGTGATAGATAAGCACGCAATCTCAATTGTGAAGCTATACCATAGCTCAACCCATTCATGAAACGGATCACGGCTTGCTCCTCATCTTCGGTGTCCATATCCAAAGCCATTCGAGTTCTTTCAAACTCATCATAATATTCATGCACCGTCTTGACACCTTGCTTCAACTCATAAAGCTTCTTGAGTTGCTCTTGACGATATCGAGGAGTAATGTACTTGATACTCATGATACCCTTCAAGTCAATCCAACCCACATTCACGGGGATTCCCGCTCTCCTCCTTGATCTCTTGACGGATTCCCACCAAGTAGATGCATAGGATTCAAAGGATGAAATAGCATAGGTGCCTTTCTTCTCATCGGACATCTCATTTGTGTCGAACAATCTTTCCATTTGTAGCACCCATTCAATGTAAGCACTCAGATTACAATTCCCTTTGAAGGTTGGGAGATTAAGCTTCACACTATTTAGGTTGGTGTTGTCTCGACCCCCACGGAACGGCTCCGGTTGGCCCCCATAGTGATCTTCATTCACACCATACTCTCTTCTCACATTCCCTCCAACATATCCCATAGGTGGCCCTCGACCTTGGCCCCTACCACGATCCACATTACGACCCCAATTCATACCTCGTCTCGGTTGAAAGTGATCATCAAACCTATACATATCATCACCATATTCGGCTTCCTCCCCTTCTTGAGCCTCTCCGACTTGCTCAAGGGGTTGCACGTTTCGGATGGGTCTTGGTAATGGAACGTCTCTTGGGGGATTATCCAAGATACGGGGAATGCCCGTTCGTTCAATTCTCTCTCGATCCTCCTTAACCCATTGTTGATTCAGCAATTCAATGACATGGCTTATTTGTTCCGGGGTAAAGTTAGGAGTACTCGAGACTTCCACTTGGGCACTCGGGGCCCCTTTTTCGATTTGGACGCTCGGGGTCCCTTTTTCCGAAGGGACATTAGAAGTCCCTTGCTCAACTAGAGCATTAGAGTTCACCCGCTCGAGCCTCTCAATCCTCAAGTGCATACTATCCAACTTAGCTAGAATAGTAGCAAGGGCACTCTTAGCAAAGTCTTCGCCTTCGGTAGACATTGTACCTACAAAGAAAAGAAACAAGAGTTAGTAAAAAAACACCTCACTCGCTCCCTCACAAGTTTTCACTCGGATCACTCGTATGGTGGTGATGGCTATTTCACTCTTGCTTGAACTCAAAGTTTCACAGAGTTGAATAGTAAACCTAAACTTAATCACTCGACTCGAAAGCCCAATGCACTCCGGGGTGAGTGGAGTTAATAGGACTCGATTGGGTCGCTAAGCACTTTGAGTGAGGACTTGAGTCAAAGGCACTACGGATCTTCTTTGAGTTCTAGTCTCCATTCTAAGGCACGATGATCCTAGAAGCTTGAAGTAATTAGTACTAATCAAGTAGGATTATACTCTAATAGTACCAATTAGAAGCAATGCAATCAACAAAACACGAGAACCTAGAAGAAACTACCCAATTCCCAACGTTCAGGAAGTAGGC
The DNA here is from genome assembly GCA_037355625.1 of Petunia x hybrida. NCBI lineage: Eukaryota > Viridiplantae > Streptophyta > Magnoliopsida > Solanales > Solanaceae > Petunia > Petunia x hybrida. Next base: position 12,067,345 of record JBBBVM010000162.1, read on the forward strand.
GCCCCGCCTTAGGATGGCAGGCGACCGCCCAGGGTAAAACTACAGGGTGAGGCGCTCCGCCTCTTCAGGGGAGGCGCTCCGCCTCAGCAAATTCCAGAGAGGTCACAGAATTGAGGCGCTCCGCCTCCTGCAACCTTCAGCACAGTTCAACAACGTGTTTTCTTGGTTTTTCACCCAACAACCCAACTAATCAAACGTTGTTTTAGCAATTCAAAGGTACCCAAATGTTGTATTAGTCTCAAAGATCAAACCCCAACAACTTTTATCAAACCCCAATCAAAAACAAGCAATCCACCATGATCATCTTCTTCAAAGCTAGGGTTTCAAAATTTTCAAATTTTCATAGGGTTTCAAATTTTCAATTCATGCAATACAACTCCAAATTGGGTGTTTAAGGTACCAAAAGAACGGGAATCACACAAGGACCAAACCCCAATAACAAGTTCCCAATCCAATATCAATCCAACCCAAGAATCAGGCTAAAATCATCAAGAACAAGTTCATCAATGGTTTAAGGGGTTTTGGGGTTTCGAGTTTTCAATCTTCACCAATCCAAGTGTTTTTGGTATCCAAACAACGGGAAATCAATCACGATCAAGAATCTATAAACCCATATCATGAATCATTCAAACCAACAAGTTACACCAAATTTTTATATTTTTAATTTTTTTTTCAATTTTTTTGTGTTTTCTTCTTTTCTTCAACAACAAATAAGAACCTAAGATAAAAACTAACCTAGGCACGAAGAATCAAGGGTCGGGGGTTTGTAGAAACAAAACCCCAGCCTTGCTCTGATACCAAGATGATAAGAATCAAAACGCGGAAAGTAAAGATAAGAGGAACGAGACGCGTTCCGAACTCCCTACAAGGTAACCACGGAGAACTTGTTCCGTGATACCCCCGTATCGGTGTCGAAAAGAGCCTACGCTATGCAACTACCCTCGAGCCACACTTGGGACTCGCAAATAGAATGATCGGGTTTTCGGTTCAAGACTCAACTAGGTTCCACTAGTGAATTCAAGCAACCAAGAAAGGGTTTCTTCATAAAAAGAGATAAACTCTATTCATCATTCATAAGATTCAAAGGTAAGCTAATGGTTCAAAGAGGCTAAGTGAAGTATTTATAGGCTTCACTTAGTCATACTAAAAGGTCTAAAATACCCCCAAAGTGGGTTAAAACAAATAAGGCCTCGCAGGGCTAAAGTTGGAAGTCCAAGGCAAAAGTAATAAAATATCCCGCAACTCGTCACAGGGGGAGGCGGTCTGCCCAGGTGGGGAGGCGGTCCGCCTGGCTGCCTTCAACTCTCTAGATTCTCCTGAGGCGCTCTGCCTCTTGTCTGAGGCGCTCCGCCTCCTGACTTCCTGCTCTCTGGATTTCGGGAGGCGCCCCGCCTCAGCTGGGAGGCGCTCCTCCTTGTTCTGGAGACCCCTGGGGTGTCTCATTTTGGGCCTCTTGAGCCTCTCTAAGTGTCCTAAAGGATCCTCCATCCACGGCACACCAAAGCATGGTCTTCAAGTCGCTCTCGGAGCCTTCTTCCATACCCTTCCATATCAAGTGAAGATGGGTATCTTGGATCAACTTGGCTTGACTCCGAGTGAAGGGTCTTGAGGGGGTTTGGGTCTTATCATGGTGCAATGCAAACCCGAAGGAATTGCTAAGCACAAACGCGGAAGATAAACAAGAAAGATAAAAGATAGAAGCAAGACAAAACTTGCTTCTTTTGAAAGAACAGTGAGGAACCTGTCTCAAAGCTCGATCAAAAGGGACACAAAAATCACCCTAACTATGCAACAATCCTCAAGAGAACATTGCCTCTTGCAAACTGAATGATCAAAGAGGAATGTTCAATCGGACTAACCGAAAGCCACAAGCCCATAAAAGCCCTCACCGGGGTTTTGCTCACGACGGAGACAAGAAGAAATGTGCTCGGCACTTTCATTCAATTCATCAATATTCAAAAACTAGCTATCTTACAATAAAAGGGAACAAGGTTATATAGGAAACACTAAGGGTAAACTAGTAAAAGGGTCACAGGCGACCAATAGAAATAAGCCACGCAGGGCTGAATTAACTTGTGTTCGGCAGACTTTGACTTCGGTAAGCCTTGGCTTCGGTTCTCGATTGTCTGCTCGAACACACTTGTTGCCTTCGGACGCTCAATTGTCTTCGAGCTCATTGTCCTCGGTTACTTTGCCTTCGGGCTCAAATCTGAAGATAATGCCTTCGATTCTTGAGCTCGGCCACTCAGCTTCGGAGCAATTGTTTTCCTTCGGCCAGGCTAAGTGAACGTGCACATCGTGCAGTAGCTTGGCTTGGCTTCTTGTCATCGGTCTCCTCGGTGGATCGAACACTTGATCAGCTCGTGTTCGGGCTGCATCATCCTCCCCTTCTTGAGAAGATTTTGTCCTCGAAATCAAGCCCTTCTCGTCCTCCGAAGTCGGACCTACAACACAAGGAACTAAGTCAGCAACATTGAAGGTGTTGGACACGTTATACTCACCAGGGAGGTCGATCACGTAAGCATTGTTGTTGATCTTGGTCAACACTTGAAATGGACCATCCCCTCGAGGAGCCAACTTTCCTTTCCTTTGGTTCGGGAAGCGTTCCTTTCGGAAGTGAACCCAAACCCAATCTCCCTTCTTTAATTCCAACTTTTTACGCCCCTTGTTTTTCTTTACGGCAACCTTTGCATAGGCCTCCTCGAGGTTCTTCTTCACCTTTGCATGCAATTCGATCAAGGCAGCTGCTCGTCGAGTACCTTCAAAATCAAGAACAGAATCTCGAGGCAATGGGGTTAAATCAAGTGGAATCAAAGGATTAAAGCCATACACACATTCAAACGGGGTCATGTTGATCATTCTATGCACCGTTCGATTGTATGCAAACTCCATCATGGGCAAACGATCAGCCCAGTTTCCAACCTTCCCTTTGGTCATTGCCCGAAGCAAAGAACCCAAGGTTCGGTTAACTACCTCGGTCTGTCCATCAGTCTGGGGATGGTGAGACGTCGAGAATAGTAGCTTGGTGCTGAGGGCACCCCACAAACACTTCCAAAAATGACTCAAGAACTTCGAGTCTCGATCACTTACAATAGTACGAGGTACACCATGCAATTTTCACACGTTAGAAACAAACAATGTAGCTACATGCTGTGCATCATCACACTTTTTGCAAGGAATAAAGTGAGCCATTTTTGAAAAACGGTCAACCAAAACGAAGATGCTATCATGTCCTCCCCCCGACCTCGGTAACCCCAAGACAAAGTCCATGGATATATCAACCCAAGGTCGATCAGGCACAGGCAACGGGGTGTACAAACCATGAGGGTTGGACTTCGATTTTGCTTTCTTGCAAACGAGACAAGCGTTGCAAAGCTTTTCCACATCTCGTCGCATTTTGGGCCAATGGAACTGCTCGGTTAAGATACCAAGAGTTTTATCGACACCGAAGTGCCCCATCAGTCCTCCTGAGTGAGCTTCTCGAACCAAGAGCTCTCTCCACGATGACACTGGCACACAAACCCTCCCATTTTTGAAGAGGTAGCCATCATGCCACTGATATTTCTCAACCTTTCGGCCACTCAAGATTGCGTCTCGAACACATTTCAGCTTGGGATCGTCATCGTACATTAGCTTGATGCTCTCGAATCCCATGAGCCTCGAGGCGAGAGTGGTTGCTAAGGCAAATTTCCTTGATAGCGCATCGGCCACAACATTGTCTTTCCCCTTTTTGTAATGAATTACATAGGGAAAGCTTTCAATAAATTCAACCCACTTGGCATGTCTTCGATTCAATTTCTCCTGACCTCGGAGATGTTTCAAAGACTCATGATCACTCTTGATCACAAACTCTCGAGGCCACAAATAATGCTGCCAATGGGCGAGTGCTCGAACGAGGGCATACAATTCCTTGTCGTACGTAGATTAGTTCAAGGTTGCACCCTTAAGCTTTTCGCTAAAGTAAGCGATCGGCTTCGAATCTTGCATCAGCACTCCTCCGATCCCAACTCCAGACGCATCACACTCGACTTCGAATGCTTTGCCGAAGTCAGGGAGTTGCAATAACGGGGCAGAACAAAGCCTCCGTTTCAACTCTTGGAAAGCCCTTTCTTGGGATTCTTCCCACACAAATGGATGGTCTTTCTTTACCAGCTCGGTTAAAGGAGCTGCCACGGTGCTAAAGTCACGAACAAACCTTCGGTAAAAGCTAGCTAAGCCATGGAAGCTACGAACTTGTGATACCGAGGTTGGAGTTGGCCAATCTTTGATGGCTTCGACTTTTGATTCGTCGACTTCGACACCATTAGCACTGACAACAAATCCAAGAAAGACAAGATTGACACCAAAGGCGCATTTCTTGAAGTTGGCATACAACTTCTCTTCTCGAAGCCTTTCGAGCACTTGCCTTAGGTGGTCGACATGTTCATCCACGGTTCTGCTATAAACAAGTATGTCATCGAAATAAACGACAACGAACTTGTTTATGAACGGTTTGAGCACATGGTTCATCAATCGCATGAATGTGCTCGGTGCATTGGATAAGCCAAAAGGCATGACCAACCATTCATAGAGACCGAATTTGGTCTTGAATGCGGTTTTCCACTCGTCCTCGGGTTTCATTCGGATCTGGTGGTAACCGGACCTGAGGTCTATCTTCGAAAAGCATGAAGAACCACTTAACTCATCTAGCATGTCATCTAATCGAGGGATAGGATGATGATACTTTACCGTTATTTTGTTGACTGCTCGACAGTCAACACACATTCGCCATGTTCCATCCTTCTTCGGGACAAGGATAACTGGAACGGCGCAAGGACTCAAGCTCTCACGAACGAGGCCCTTGTTCAGCAATTCATCAACCTGCCGTTGGAGCTCTTTGGTGTCTTCGGGATTACACCGGTATGCAGGTTTGTTAGGGATTTGAGACCCTGGCACGAAGTCAATTTGGTGCTCGATTCCTCTCAACGGAGGTAATCCACCTGACATTTCCTCGGGAAACATGTCCTCGAAGTCCTGCAAAACTTTACGAACAAACAAAGGCAAAGGGTTATCATTAGAAAAATCATCATTAGTGTTTAGAAAGATATCCTTGTGTACGAGGCAAATCATCATCTGACCGTGGTCGTTGCCTCGTAAGATCTCACCGGGTTGCATGATTGCACAAATTCCTTTCACTTCGGTCGGTGAGTTGGTCTCTTCGGGCCCCAATTTTGCTCCCATCGGAAGCTTAGCTTTGGCCGCTTCTTTCAATTCTTTCATTCGTTTATAGTCCTCGGTGACTTGTTTTGGAGACAAGGGTTTGAGTACGAAACTCTTCCCATCAAGCTTCACAGTGTAAGTGTTGGATCTGCCATTGTGAACAGCTGTTCGGTCATACTGCCATGGTCGACCCAATAGCAAATGACAAGCTTGCATCGGAACCACATCGAAGATCATTTCATCTTGATACTCTCCGATTTTGAACTTGATCCTCACTTGTTTGACAACTCGCAATTCTCCACACTCATTCAGCCATTGTAATTTGTAAGGGTGGGGATGCTTCATCGTAGGTAATCCCATTTGTGAAACCAAAGTTTGGCTCACTACATTGGCACAACTATCGGAATCAATGATCATCGAACACACCTTTCCCCTCACTCGACATCAGGCATGAAAAAGGTTTTCTCTTTGGTTGTCCTCTTCTTCAAAAGTCATGCAGCTCAAATTCCTTCAAACCACAAGAAACATTTCCGGATGATCAGCTTCGGCAGCCTCATGATCATCATCAACTTCAGCTCGATCAGTCTCCTCGGTGTCACTCGCTTGCTCATGGACGGTTCCATCTTCGAGCAGAAGCATAACTTTGCGAGTTGGACACTCTTTTGCCATGTGACCATAACCTTTGCATTTGTGACACTGAATGTTTGAAGCACTGAGTTTAGTTGCACTTTACCCCCCACTTCTCTTGGTTGGTTACCGGTCACACCTCTTTCGAAGGGTCTCTTCGAATCTCGAACAGTGTTAGCACTTGCTTGGTTTGGACTCTTCCATTCTTTACTTCGGTTCAAAGGGGTAGAAGTAGTGACTCCTCGATACCGGTTTGCCTTGTCGTCCTTCACCAATTTTTCAGCTTCGGTGGCAGCATCGAACAGATCTTCCAACGTGTGATACACGTGGAGCCTCAATTGAGATGACACATCCCTAGCCAAGCCATTTTTGAATCTGATAATGGCTTGTTCTTCATCTTCGACCAGATCAAGATTCAATCGAACCTTTTTGAACTCATCGTGGTACTCTTGGACAGACTTGGACCCTTGCTTTAACTCATAGAGCTTTTGCATTTAAGTCTGCCTGTACTTGGCACTCAAATACTTAGCATCCATAGCTCTTCTCAATTGCGGCCAGGTAGTGACTTCAGGATAGTCATTCCTTCGTCTATGTCTCTTGTCAGATTCCCACCACGTTGATGCATAAGCTTCGAACGAAGCAATGGCATGGGCAGCTTTTCTCTCATCGGTCATCTCATTGGTTTCAAAGATGCGCTCCATTTTAAGCTTCCATTCAAGATACTCATCGGGATCACTAGTTCCTTTAAAGGGTGGAATAGTGATCTTGACACTGTTCAGGTTTGAGTCTCGAACACCTCTAGCCTGTTCGGGAAACTCATCATCTCGATCATTAGCCTCACGCTCAATATTCCTTCCAACATTTGCGCCTCGGCCTCGGCCTCGGAAATTTCCACGACCTCGGTGAGCTTGCCTTCGTTGAGCGAATGGCAGCTCACGCTCATATTCGTCCTCGGGAAATTCCTCTTCATCAACCTCCTCGGCAACGGCTCCAAGATCTCTTCGGGCCACTGGAGGTGGTATTCTTTCTCCTCGGGAAATACCCAAGTTTTGATAAGCAGCTTGGGGATTGCCCAAGTTTTGGTAAGCAGCTTGGGGATTGCCCAAGTTAAGTTCTCTTCGAATTGCTTCACTTGTCAACTGATGTTGTCGTACAAGCTCAGCATACAGCTCAGGTTTCATCGGAGTGGTTTGGCTAGTTCCAGCGCCGGATCCATTCATGGCCACGGACGCACTTCCCTGCTTGAGGTTAGCTACTCGAGCACTCACTCCTCTTACATCGGCACTGACACTTTGTATCGCAGCCATGAGATCGGCTAACGACACTTCGGGCTTCTCAATGCTTTTGCCATCGTTTCCAGCCATTGTACCTGCACAAGTCAAAGATCAAACAAATGTTAGGGTTAGAAATCACCTCACACACTCCCTCACTTTTGATGGGTGGCACTCGGGTCCACTTAATTTATGGGTTCGGTTTTTGATCACTCAAGGACTTGTTAACAGTGGCTCGTCTGATTGATCGGCCCTCTAAGATCCTTCAAGTTCGACAATACTCACTGCCTCTTCGGGAAGAGTGAAGTGATGTTCGACTCGATGGAATGGACGCTTTTAACTGAGCTCGGGGATTCAAAAGAATTTCTACGAAAGTTGGGACTTCGGTCACCCCTTCGCACGAATTCCTATCAGCTTAAAAGAGTTAGTACGACCTCGAGTAGGACAAGTACTCAAAAGATCCACCAACTAGAATTTTGACACGAAAGAAAGTGAGAACCTAGGAGAATCTACCCTTTGATTCCCTTTGGAATCTTCCTCGGCCACGCCAACTCTTGTCCGTACAAGAGTGGTCCCTCCTTGGTACGGATAGGGTTTTACCTTATCCACTTTCCTTTTTCAGCCGACAATTTTCACCTGGGGTTTTGATGTTAAAATTTTAACCCCTTTCTTCTTCAATGGAACAGTGACCTTGCTCCGGCGTACGGACACAACAACTTCGGTTCACTGACCACGAATTTCAACAAGATCTGGGTCGCCTTTCAGCTCCGGTTTCATCGACGGAGGAAATCAAAGTTCTTTGAGCTAAAACCCAGCTCGTCGCGTCGTACACTGTTACGATTGTAACAATTTTTCGGCGTACGGACAACGATTGTAAACTGAGAACTTCGATTTTCAAGCAACAATCAAACCCAAATCACTCAAGAACCACCATTCTTCATCGGTTTCTTCCAAACACAATGGGGTTCAAGTTCAGTCACCAATGAAGCTCAAAACAGTCCAAAATTCACCAAGAAACCCTAGTCACGAAATTGGTACGTCGGGTACTCGTTGGATTCAGAACTCGATGGTGAACAAGAATCAATGGTTGTTTATCCCAAACAACCAACAATCAAACACAATTTTTGAATTTTCTTTTTAACACTTTTTTTTTTTTTTTTTTTTTTGTAAGATAACAACAGCAACAACTCAAACAGAATCAAGAACACGAAAAGGAAACAAAGACACAAAAACGCACGAAGATAATGAACAGGATTGAGGTTGTAAGAACAAACTCAAGACGTGCTCTGATACCAAGATGGTGCAATGCAAACCCGAAGGAATTGCTAAGCACAAACGCGGAAGATAAACAAGAAAGATAAAAGATAGAAGCAAGACAAAACTTGCTTCTTTTGAAAGAACAGTGAGGAACCTGTCTCAAAGCTCGATCAAAAGGGACACAAGAATCACCCTAACTATGCAACAATCCTCAAGAGAACATTGCCTCTTGCAAACTGAATGATCAAAGAGGAATGTTCAATCGGACTAACCGAAAGCCACAAGCCCATAAAAGCCCTCACCGGGGTTTTGCTCACGACGGAGACAAGAAGAAATGTGCTCGGCACTTTCATTCAATTCATCAATATTCAAAAACTAGCTATCTTACAATAAAAGGGAACAAGGTTTATATAGGAAACACTAAGGGTAAACTAGTAAAAGGGTCACAGGCGACCAATAGAAATAAGCCACGCAGGGCTGAATTAACTTGTGTTCGGCAGACTTTGACTTCGGTAAGCCTTGGCTTCGGTTCTCGATTGTCTGTTCGAACACACTTGTTGCCTTCGGACGCTCAATTGTCTTCGAGCTCATTGTCCTCGGTCACTTTGCCTTCGGGCTCAAATCTGAAGATAATGCCTTCGATTCTTGAGCTCGGCTACTCAGCTTCGGAGCAATTGTTTTCCTTCGGCCAGGCTAAGTGAACGTGCACATCGTGCAGCAGCTTGGCTTGGCTTCTTATCATCGGTCTCCTCAGTGGATCGAACACTTGATCAGCACGTGTTCGGGCTGCATCATATCATAAGTGGTTCTTCCTGCTTTTCGAAGATAGACCTCAGGTCCGGTTACCACCAGATCCGAATGAAACCCGGAGACGAGTGGAAAACCTCATTCAAGACCAAATTCGGTCTATATGAATGGTTGGTCATGCCTTTTGGCTTATCCAATGCACCGAGCACATTCATGCGATTGATGAACCATGTGCTCAAACCGTTCATAAATAAGTTCGTTGTCGTTTATTTCGATGACATACTTGTTTATAGCAGAACCGTGGATGAACATGTCGACCACCTAAGGCAAGTGCTTGAAAAGCTTCGAGAAGAGAAGTTGTATGCCAACTTCAAGAAATGCGCCTTCGGAGTCGATCGTGTAGTCTTTCTTGAATTTGTTGTCAGTGCTAATGGTGTCGAAGTCGACGAATCAAAAGTCGAAGCCATCAAAGATTGGCCAACTCCAACCTCGGTAACACAAGTTCGTAGCTTCCATGGCTTAGCTAGCTTTTACCGAAGGTTTGTTCGTGACTTTAGCACCGTGGCAGCTCCTTTAACCGAGCTGGTAAAGAAAGACCATCCATTTGTGTGGGAAGAGTCCCAAGAAAGGGCTTTCCAAGAGTTGAAACGGAGGCTTTGCTCTGCCCCGTTGTTGCAACTCCCTGACTTCGGCAAAGCATTCGAAGTCGAGTGTGATGCGTCCGGAGTTGGGATCGGAGGAGTGCTGATGCAAGAATCGAAGCCAATCGCTTACTTTAGCGAAAAGCTTAAGGGTGCAACTTTGAATTACTGTACGTATGACAAAGAATTGTATGCCCTCGTTCGCGCACTCGCCTATTGGCAGCATTATTTGTGGCCTCGAGAGTTTGTGATCATGATAAGACCCAAATTGGAGCCAAATCGCCAACCATCAAGAGCCAAGCTTGAGAGCACAAAGAGTACCGCCAAGGCCCCCGAAAGCGACTTAAAGATCATGCAAAGGAGCGCCACGGGAGGAGGACCACCTAGGCCCCAAAGGAGAGGCTTGGGAGACACTTTTCGAGACATTTCAAGCCTTCAAGGAAGCAGGCGGGCCGCCCCTTTGACTAGGCGGACCGCCCACTTTGTGTCTGACCTCTGGATCTCAGTCCGCCTCTGCAGTAGGCGGAGGGCCTGCTTGGGACGCCTGATGAGACTAGGCGGGGCGCCTAGTTGCGTTGTTTTGCACGGGAATGCCATGTGTAATTCCTATTTTGGCCCTACGAGGCGTGTATTGTTTTTATTACATTTGAGGGCTTTTAGACATTTCATTTAGAAGTGAGGTGAACCTATAAATACCACACTTAGTCATTTATTTCGAAAAGCTAGTTTTGAAGATAGAATTGAGAAGATAGAATAGGCTTGGCCTTTCTTGTTGAAGCGTTGACTTCATGTATCTCTTACGATGAATCCATGGTGGATCACCGCTAGTGTGAGTCCCGTTTAATGGTTCAAGTCTCTTCTCCCTTTTGAATCAATCTAATTGTTTAGTTTGATTCGTTCTTTCTTCTATTTCTATCCTCCCCAATCCCTTACTTTCTTGTTATCTTGTGATTGTTGCTTCCGCATCCTTGTTATTTGCTTCCGCCTATTTGGGTCTTATCAGTTTGGTATCAGAGCAAGGCTCGGGTTTCGTTCTTACGAATCCACGTTCCTTGTTCATCCTATCTTTACTTTATTGTTATTGTTCTTGTTCTTGAAGAAAAGAAGAAAAACAAAAAAAATTGAAAAAAAGTGAAAATTACAAAAAAATTCTTATTGTTGATTGGATTTGATGATTCCTTTGGTGTTTGATATCGGGGATTGATCTATGATGATTACCCGTTAATTTGGTACCCTTGTTATATGATTTGGTGTTGAGAATCAAAAGTTGAAAAAAATCAAAACCCCAAAATTGAAAAACCCTTGAATTTGATTGAAATTTCTTGATTTGGATTCGTTATGGATTGGGTGTTGTTATAAATCATTGGGGATTGATTGGAGTAGTTGAAAACACCATTGGGTACCTTCGGATTGGAAAAAAACACCTTGGAACATCGAAATTTGGGTGCAAAAGGGCCAAAAACCCGTTTTCGGACCGTGCTGAGAAGCCCAGTAGGCGGACCGCCTACTCCAAAGAGGTGGACCGCCTCTTTTTATGCTACTCTCTGGATTTTGAGTAGGCGGGGCGCCCCTTTTACAGAGGCGGACCGCCCACTCCTGGGGAGGCTCCGTTTGGCTTCGTTTTGGTTGTTTTTATGATCCGTTTGCTTCCGTACATCTTGGTTAGTGTTTCTAAGGTATTAGTCCTACTTTATTAACACTAATCTTTGATTCCTTAGGGTGTTGTGTGTCTTGAAGTCTTTACTTAAAGTCGTAGAATTTGCTTGCTTCAAGTGCGCACTAAACTAGCTTCCGTTCATCGAGTCGCATTAACTCCATTCCGAACCGTTACGTGGGTGCATTAGTTGATTGGTCTTGCCATTGTGATTACTAAGAGACAAGAAGGTCTTGAGTGGAAAAAGGCTTGAGTGGTGAGAACAATAGAGTGAGGTCATAAAAGCCAACGACCTTGAGTGTATACACGAGAGGAAAGAAAATTGAGTGACATCTCTTGAGTGATACACGTGAGGGAGTGAATTTGTGAGGTCCTTAACTCTTTGGTTACAACTATGGCATCGGATGATGATTGTGGAGGGTATGACTCATGCGGAGATGATGGAGACTATGGTTCCTATGATGGTGATGATGGGTATTGCTATGACGATTCGGGGAACCACGGCTCCTATGATGATGAAGCGGGTCACTATGTTGATTATGAAGATGAAGAAGACTATGGGGCTTTCGAAGATGAATGTGAAGAATCTTATGCTCCAAGTCAAGAATATGAAGATAGTGACGCTTCAAGGTATGATGATCCTACTTACTCTTCTTGTGATGAATTTGAACATGATGATAGTGACATAGAGAGAATGGATGTTGAGGTTGATTATACGAATTGTGCATATGCATCTTCTCTTGGTGTTGCTTGTGGTGAGCAAGAGAGTAGTAGAGGACCTTCCATTAGTATGGGAGGTGGTGGTGGTTGTTCCATGGGAAATGGGAGGTTTGCATCTTCTAGTTCCCATGTGAATGGTGGAAGGAGAAATGGTCTTGCTCTTACCGTTACGGGGGTGCATCGCTCTAGTAGTGGTGGTAGGAGTGGTGCTATGGGCTATGGAACCAAGGCGAGAAGCAATTATTGGTTCCATAGTGGTACTCCTTCCCCGACTTTCAACAACGCTTCTAATGTTGGAAGAGTGACGGGAAGTGGAGGTTATCCTAGTGGTGTTGCTAGGAAAGGAGGATTGAGGAAGATCCAAGTTGATAGTGATGGATATCATGAAGTTCCAAGATCTTACTTGGATGATCCTACACTACACTTGGGTCTAAGGAGGTTTCTTGTTGAGGTGGAAGGTATTGGAGGGTACTTTCTCAAGATTGGTAACACCGATACCAATTGCATTAGTACCTCGGTGGTTGATGAGCTAAGACTACCTTGCTATGCCTTGGAGTATCCTTATGACTACTACGGAGTGTGGGTTTCCAAGCAAGCTCGGGTGTGCATATCTCATGGAGGTTATTGGGGTTATATGTGGTGTCATGTGTACCCCATGCAACATTGTCATGTGTGGTTAGGTGAGTCATGGTTGCAAAACAAGAAGGTGCGATATAGCAATGTGAATGATAAGTATTACCTCGGCCAAGGCCCAAAGATTTATGACTTTGAGCCTATTGGGGTAAAGATCAAGTCACCTCCTAGTGTACCTCCTAGGTCTATGCAAAGGGAAAAGGAGCAAGAACCTCATCCTATGGTTGAAAGAGTGCAAACAAGAAGTCCTACAATCACGAGCAACGGTGGGACTAGTGCAAGAAAAGAGGTGACAATTGTCGACAAGGTGAACCCCAAGCCACAAGCTCCAAAGCCAAGTGGTTCACCAACAAAGAAGAAAGAGATCTCAAGTGATGAGTCTCTTAGTCCTAGATTCCGGGTTGATGTTAAAAGTCCACCTACTCCGGCTATGGGTATTCTTGGGCCTCGTCCCAATTCACCCGAATTTGAGAGAAAAAAGATTGAGAGGAGTAAGGGAGTGACCGGTGACATTCCTCGAGTGGAAAAAGGAGAGTATGTGTTGAGTGATGTGAGTGGGATGTCACCACCCGAATCTACACCTAACCTTGAAAAGAAAATGAGAGAAAAGAAAGAGGGAAAAAAGAGTGAGGACACCCCTTATTCTAACCTTAACCCTTTATCTTTTTCTCCTATTCTTGTGAATGCTTGTGTAGGTACTCTTGGAGGCAAAGCAATGGAGCCTCAATCATTTCCCAAGAAGGATAGACAAGGTGAAGAAACTCTTCAATGTGAGCTTCAAGGTGAAGAGACAATCCATGACATTTCAAATGCATTGAGTGAGCAAGATGGCCACTTAGAGGTAAGTAATAGTTCTTCCCTTGAACATGTTACTTCCTTGTCTTATGGTAGTGTTTGTGGTAACTCAACACTAGTTGATGATTTGTATGATTACAATGTGTTTGCAACTAGTGTAGAGTCAAATGGTCAACTTGTGTGTGATTGTGAACCACTAGTTGAGAGGGATGATAAGCCACATCATGATGTGAGCTCGGTTTTCATTGAACCTTTCATTAGTGAAGAATGTGTAGTTGACCCTATTTGTGATCCTTGTTATGACACTCCACCTATATTTGATAAAGGGGAAGATGAGTTGAATGAATACCCTATCCCCTCCCTTGATGAATTGCTTGGTAATGGTGGGCCTATGTGTTGTAGTGAGGTTTGTAGTGACCTTGAGGAGTCCCTAGTGAATGAGATGGATCGAATTGTTTTCAATGACTCCTCGGGTGAGAGTGAAGAACCTAGTCTTGATACCATGTTTTTGGATAACCATGAATTTGAAGTGCATGCTTTTACATTCCCATTGTGTGAACATGATCTCATTTGTGGTAGCGAATTGTATCGGACTAGGATTGGCAATAGAATAGAACCTCCATGGTTTGAAAAGTTAGACTCTATGGATGATTCATTGTTTGGAACTCCAAGTGGGATGAGTGGTCTTGATTTTGGTTGCGTTAAACCATCTTCTAGTAGTCCTAACCTTCATTGTGTGGACTATAATGATGAAGGGCCAATTTTGGAGACCTTCCTTTGGAGTTTGGCTAGTGAGGAAGATTGTCTTGGAGTTGGAATGGAAGGAGGGGAAGTCACTCTTGGTGTGTGTAAGAGTGCTTCCAAGAAGGGGAGTGGAGTATTTGATGTTAGTTGTCAATTGAACTTTTTTGTTCACTCCACCCCACATATTGATTACACCTTGGGTGTTGGGCATGCCAAAGCCAATGAGTCACATTGTGATAGTAATGCATTGAAGGCTTGGTGTGTTGCTCAAACGCTTAGGGGTCATAGGGATTGCTATATCTTGCATGTTTCATGTCCTATTGATCTCCTTGTTTGTTCATGTGTTGGGTGCACTTTCTTTGTGAGTCGAGTACTTGTTGTTTCCTTGGGAGACATGAGCTTTTTCATTGGTATTGATGCTTGGCTCTATCACAAGAGTGTGTTTTCCCACACTTTTGCCACTAACCTACTCTTGTAGTGGGAAGTTTTGTTTGTGCTTGTTTTGAATGTAGGCTTGATGGTTTGATTTCGAGGACGAAATCCTTTCAAGAAGGGGAGGATGATAAGACCCAAATTGGAGCCAAATCGCCAACCATCAAGAGCCAAGCTTGAGAGCACAAAGAGTACCGCCAAGGCCCCCGAAAGCGACTTAAAGATCATGCAAAGGAGCGCCACGGGAGGAGGACCACCTAGGCCCCAAAGGAGAGGCTTGGGAGACACTTTTCGAGACATTTCAAGCCTTCAAGGAAGCAGGCGGGCCGCCCCTTTGACTAGGCGGACCGCCCACTTTGTGTCTGACCTCTGGATCTCAGTCCGCCTCTGCAGTAGGCGGAGGGCCTGCTTGGGACGCCTGATGAGACTAGGCGGGGCGCCTAGTTGCGTTGTTTTGCACGGGAATGCCATGTGTAATTCCTATTTTGGCCCTACGAGGCTTGTATTGTTTTTATTACATTTGAGGGCTTTTAGACATTTCATTTAGAAGTGAGGTGAACCTATAAATACCACACTTAGTCATTTATTTCGAAAAGCTAGTTTTGAAGATAGAATTGAGAAGATAGAATAGGCTTGGCCTTTCTTGTTGAAGCGTTGACTTCATGTATCTCTTACGATGAATCCATGGTGGATCACCGCTAGTGTGAGTCCCGTTTAATGGTTCAAGTCTCTTCTCCCTTTTGAATCAATCTAATTGTTTAGTTTGATTCGTTCTTTCTTCTATTTCTATCCTCCCCAATCCCTTACTTTCTTGTTATCTTGTGATTGTTGCTTCCGCATCCTTGTTATTTGCTTCCGCCTATTTGGGTCTTATCAGATCAAGAGTGATCATGAGTCTTTGAAACATCTCCGAGGTCAGGAGAAATTGAATCGAAGACATGCCAAGTGGGTTGAATATATTGAGAGCTTTCCCTATGTAATTCATTACAAAAAGGGTAAAGACAATGTTGTGGCCGATGCGCTATCAAGGAAGTTTGCCTTAGCGACCACTCTCGCCTCTAGACTCATGGGATTCGAAAGCATCAAGTCGATGTACGCAGACGATCCCAAGCTGAAATGCGTTCGTGACGCAATCTTGAGTGGCCGAAGGGTTGAGAAATATCAATGGCATGATGGCTACCTCTTCAAGAATGGGAGGGTTTGTGTGCCAGTGTCATCGTGGAGAGAGCTCTTGGTTCGAGAGGCTCACTCTGGTGGACTGATGGGACACTTCGGTGTCGACAAAACTCTTGGTATCTTGACCGAGCAGTTCCATTGGCCCAAAATGCGACGAGATGTGGAAAAACTTTGCAACGCTTGTCTCGTTTGCAAGAAAGCAAAATCGAAGTCCAACCCTCATGGTTTGTACACCCCGTTACCTGTGCCTGATCGACCTTGGGTTGATATATCCATGGACTTTGTCTTAGGGTTACCGAGATCGGGGGGAGGGCATGATAGCATCTTCGTTGTGGTTGACCGTTTTTCAAAAATGGCTCACTTTATTCCTTGCAAAAAGTGTGATGATGCCCAGCATGTAGCTACATTGTTTACCTCTAATGTGTTAAAATTGCAGGGTGTGCCTCGCACTATTGTGAGTGATCGGGACTCAAAATTCTTGAGTCATTTTTGGAAGTGTTTGTGGGGTGCCCTCGGCACCAAGCTACTATTCTCGACGTCTCACCATCCTCAGACTGATGGACAGACCGAGGTAGTTAACCGAACCTTGGGATCTTTGCTTCGAGCAATGACCAAAGGGAAGGTTGGAAACTGGGCTGATCGATTGCCCTTGATGGAGTTTGCATACAATCGAACGGTGCATAGAATGATCAATATGACCCCGTTTGAATGTGTGTATGGCTTTAATCCTTTGATTCCACTTGATTTAACCCCATTGCCTCGAGATTCTGTTCTTGATTTTGAAGGTACTCGACGAGCAGCCGCCTTGATCGAATTGCATGCAAAGGTGAAGAAGAACCTCGAGGAGGCCTATGCAAAGGTGGCCTTAAAGAAAAACAAGGGGCGTAAAAAGCTGGAATTGAAGAAGGGAGAGTGGGTTTGGGTTCATTTCCGAAAGGAACGCTTCCCGAACCAAAGGAAAGGAAAGTTGGCTCCTCGAGGGGATGGTCCATTTCAAGTGTTGACCAAGATCAACAACAATGCTTACGTGATCGACCTCCCTGGTGAGTATAATGTGTCCAACACCTTTAATGTTGCTGACTTAACTCCTTGTGTTGTAGGTCCAACTTCGGAGGACGAGGAGGGCTTGATTTCGAGGACGAAATCTTCTCAAGAAGGGGAGGATGATGCAGCCTGAACACGTGTTGATCAAGTGTTCGATCCACCAAGGAGACCGATGACAAGAAGCCAAGCCAAGCTGCTGCACGATGTGCACGTTCACTTAGCCTGGCCGAAGGAAAACAATTGCTCCGAAGCTGAGTGGCCGGGCTCAAGAATCGAAGGCATTATCTTCATATTTGAGCCCGAAGGCAAAGTGACCGAGGACAATGAGCTCGAAGACAATTGAGCGTCCGAAGACAACGATTGTGTTCGAGCAGACAATCGAGAACCGAAGCCAAGGCTTACCGAAGTCAAGTCTGCCGAACACATTTTAACTCAGCCCTGCGTGGCTTATTTCTATTGGTCGCCTGTGACCCTTTTACTAGTTTACCCTTAGTATTTCCTATATAAACCTTGTTTCCTTTCATTGTAAGCACACCCAGTTTTTGAACAATGATAAATTAATGAAAGTGCCGAGCACCTTTCTCTTGTCTCCGTCGTGAGCAAAACCCTGTGAGGGATTTTATGGACTTGTGGCTTTCGGTTAATCCGATTGAACATTCCTCTTTGATCATTCAGTTTGCAAGAGGCAATGTTCTCTTGAGGATTGTTGCATAGTTAGGGTGATTCTTGTGTCCCTTTTGATCGAGCTTTGAGACAGGTTTCTCACTGTTCTTTCGAAAAAAGCAAGTTTTGTCTTGCTTCTATCTTTTATCTTTCTTATTTATCTTCCGCGTTTGTGCTTAGCAACTCCTTCGGGTTTGCATTGCACCATTAGTTTTAGTGCATATCCAGCCATCTTAAAGAATTTAATCTCATATTCTAAAACTGACAGGCTACCTTGTCCAATCCACTCAAACTGGTGACACTTTTCATCTCGCTTGCAGCTCGAAAGGAACTATTCCACGAATGTAGAAGAAAAACCGAACCAAGTTAGCTAATAAAAGAGCGGTCCTCCAATCCAGGGCTGGACATTGAAACTGGAAAGCAGAATAATCAACACCATGCTGCCCGATATAATCAAGAGCCTGAAGGATATGCTGACATCATTGCATTTTAAAATTTTACACAGGGATTATCTGGTGCGTGGCTTAACAACATCGGAAGGTTCAATTGGGTAAAATAATGCAGCCTTTTCAGATACTCGGACCGAGCCATTACTCGGGCTAGCTAACTAGCCAAAATAACTAGAGGCATAACACATGCTGCCTCCGGAACATACTTTACTGCAGTAATATTAAGAACTGAAATAGGAGCTCCCTGAGACCGAACATCTACATCTGCGGCAACTTGATAAGCTGCCTAGCGAATAACAGCTTTTTGCGGTATCTTCGTCACCAAGATTCTCGTAAAAGCATCGTAGAAAGCCAAAGGAACCACAAGGCCCTGCTCCCTTGCTCATCGCGAGCTGGCACAGCTGGGACCTCCGTAACTAGATCGTCAGCACGATCAAAGACTCTCGGGGCTTGAGTAGCTCTAGCCCCATGCTAGACTACTTCGTCTTGAACTCATACCGTTTGCTTATTTGTCGCACGAGGGTTCACAATTACCACGAAGGAATTAACGAATTAACAAAAATACTTTTGAATCCTAGACCGACGCACGATCAGAAATGAAGGAAGTGAAACTTCCTAAATGCCATCATAGCCTCTCGTAGATAAGTACGGACGTCAACGAACCCATCAGCAAGACTCTACTAGACACTCTCTTAGTCTGGATAGACTCTAAGCGGGGCTCTGATACAACTAACACGACCTGGAATCCAGCTGGGTCGTGCAGGCACCCGACATCCTCCCCCAGACCCGTCGGGCGAACCCTTACCAATTAAATTAGGAAAATAAATATAATTCAATTCACTAATAAGAACAAGACTTTAAAAAAAAACATAGAGATACTGATACCTCTAAGTTGCACAAAAAATTACAGTTAACTACCCAACATACTAGGTTTATGGCCATCCAGACTAGACATCTAAGAGTAAGAAAGAAGACAGATACCTCCTGAAGGGAGCAAAATGCAACTGAAATAATAAACACAAAACTGGTGGCCATCCGGAATAAAGGTTGGCTCACCCTGACAACTGAAGTCGTCTTCGCTCCTTCAATCGTGGCGAACTCAATCCCTGAGCGAACCTACCGAAACGAAATAGATAGACAAGAAACAAACAACAAACAAGGGTGAGTCAAAAGGACTCAATAAGTGGGGCAGACTAGCCACCTCAAGGAATAGGATAGCTAGCCAGGGAGAAGAAACAGATAAACCAAATTCCTCTTATTTAAATTATAAAAAGGCAGAGCCAGGTTATAACCGGAAACACGTATGAAACAATAAACTCTACCAGGAATACGAGCCAGAAACATATCAACAAGTAAGTAATGCACGTATAAGCAGAACAGTAGTTATGTACCATAAATCTACACAATGGTACGAACTGAAATGAAATGAAATGAGATAAAATGAAATATGATGAAAAGGGTCACATGTGCCCGTCATCCCATCCCGAAGCAGAATACTCCTGCATTCGAGGGGAACCCAATCTGATAACCAACTGGAGCGGAATACTCCTGCTCCTGGGCAGGAATACTCATGCACCTAATATGATATAAACCAGAGGCGGAATACTCCTGCACTCTCCTGGGGTGGAATACTCCTGCTCCCGATATAATGTAAAGCTGACGCGGAATACTCCTGCTCCTGGGGCGAAATACTCCTTCACCCGATATAATGTAAAGCTGAGGCGGAATACTCCTGCACTCAGTATCTGGCATAAGAGCGGAATACTCCTGCACTCAGTAGCTGGCATAAGAGCGGAATACTCCTGCTCCTGGGGCGGAATACTCCTGCACCCAATATGATATGCAATGTAATGCATATGAATGCAATGTGATGCAATAATAACCCTTCACCGACGCGAGACTCTCATCGATAGCCGGGGAGTAGATTCCAACTCACAGCTAGAGTACAATGCTAAGACCCTCAATGCAATACCAACAACAGGACATAATATATAATATACAATGTAAATCCAAAGCGAAGTCGTAATGAGTACGCCTATCGGCAACTACACACGTAAAGAATACGTAGTAGATTATCCACGAGGCCAAGGGCCTCCAAAGAAATGGATACAAATACTTACCTTGTTACAAAATTAGCACAGCCACTCAATAACCATTTTTTTCTTTGGATTCGTTGCCTAACGATCCCACTGTATTCAATAAGCAGAAAAATATATAAAATTAGGTTCAAGGCGTCATTCCTCACATCTTAGGGCAATCCGGTTAGGAACTTGATACCCTATTCGCATACAAAATATGCAGGCCAGACCTATGTACAGGGTTCAAAGTCACACAACCAAACCCTGAATAAATTATATTTATATATTTTCCATAATTCACTGAGTACGAATATATAATCATTTCCATCATCCGGTTCCAATTGACCCTTTAAACTATCAATTTAAGTCATTAGGGCGATATCTAATATCCCCATTTTTACCGTCAAAATATATTCAAACACATATAATAAACTAAAATAATGCATTAAGATCATTACCTGAATCTTTCTGGGTAAAAAATCTACTTTTCTCCGATTCTTTTCTCATTTTCTGGTATTTTTTTCCTCTGCGCATCATTTCCATTTTTTGTTTTTGTTTCTCGTTCTAGCTACTGTAAGCCAAGGGATTTTATCCCTTGGCCCTTGCCACCGCCTCACATTTTTATATTTTGTCATTTTCCCACTTTTTTTTCCTTTTCTTTAATAATTTCTTTTTATTTTGTTTTCGTAACAAAATTAAAATACAATCCTACGAAATCTGGAATATTCCCAAATTTAACATACAAGTTATACAAAATATATGTAACATACTCGCTAAGGCAGATCTCAAATCGAATTCCCAAAACTTAAGATGCGAATTAAATGAAAAAAGGTCAAATTATTTAACTTTCGGCATTTTAGCGGAAACTAGCCGAACAACCCCGAAATTCACTTTCGAAAGTTCATAAAAGTCATAAATAATCATACAAACCTAATGGCGCTTTCAGATTTTGAATCGGAGCTCAGTCGCCAAAACCGAGCTCGAAAATCTCTTTTTAATATTCATCGACAATAAAAACTGAAACCTTCTTCCGATGCCTACCAAATGAGGTCTGATTTAGCTCAAATTTTACAAATCAGTCCCAATGGACCTTACGAAGATTTTAAAATTATCAGTATGCCAATCAGAGCCCTAACTTCCGAAACGACTACCTAAAGTCGTTTCGAAAACATAGGGCCTTTCACCTCATTGCTGCAAGTTTCTCTCCTTGTTGTACTCTCACTATTGAAATCTTGCCTGTTTGATTCCTTGACAAGGTATAAAATTCTCTCCTTCACTTATGATATTGCCTACTTAAGACTGCTTCCCCCTATGCCCTTTGCTTGTTCCCTGACCATATGTAATTGTTTGTCTGGGACTTCCTCTAACCTGCAGCATGCCCATTATAACATGACCTAATAGAAATTTTGTGTGTTTGTGATCTATTTGGAGGAATTCTCTACCTTTCTATGCTTTAGTTTTTTAAAACCTGTCATCTATGTTGCCATGTTTGTTGCACAGGCCTCCTTTTGGCCCTACTAACCTTTACAACTGCAGTTTTTGTCTTGGATGACTATAAAAGGTCATACCAATCTTGTTTCAGTTACAGGTTTTGATCTGTTTAAGAAGTTTTGTTAACTGCACTATGCAGTGTCTGTTTAAATACTGTTGAGATGTTAATTCTACCTACGTCTAGCCAAAACAAGATACCCCTCTAGCCTCTACCCTTTCCCTATGCTCTTCCCTTTAGGAACTGTCCCCTGTTATGTAATTTAATAGGAACCCATGTTTGTAATTTGTTCAGACAGGGAATACAGCTACTAGGATGTGCATTGGCTATCTAGGGGCCTTCTCCTAACCCTTGCTTTTTTGTGTTGCATCATTTTAGGCTTTAATGTTCAAAAAATCAGTTTGATATTTACATAATGAAAATAGAAGTCATGCAGATTGTCTTGAAATGTCAAAATTGCTTCGTTAGGTATCTTATACATATTTCAGAATCGAAACTCGAAAGCATGTTTGTTTTACGATTAAATCTGAAATTTCATTTGAAACAGGGGCTATTCTGTGCAAAACACGTTAAAATCATATTGTCATTGATAAAATTGAAACTCCCCCTCTTTGCATAAATAGCCCAGGCCCAAAAATATTTTCAAAAGGGACCTTTACGTGCATTAAACTAATTTTTGACTACTCAAATGCTCCTATACACTAATCTAATAGTTTATAGGGATGTATAAAGTATTTGAGGTCTCTTATATACTTCTATATGTATTTTTCTAAAGTTAAAACTATTATTTAGTCATATATTTTCATATGTGTACGTATACATATATATTTAATGTGTGACAGCCCCTTTGTTTGCATTTGCGTGCTTCTGTGAGTCTGTTACACCCATTTTCAAAAACAGCCCTTTCGCCTATATGTTTCCAAAAAACTGACCCCTAAATAAAAAAGGTCATTAAGGTTAGGGCTTGACAATTAATGACGAGTCGCACCGACCCTAAATGGCCAACATTTTATTTTAAAAATAACACCCATGAAGTTTTTGGTACAAATCTGAAATTTATTTACAAAACTGCTTATTTATGCAAAATTGTTTTAAATGCAAGAATTACACAAATAGGCTGAAATTGAACACCTTTTGCATGTTTAAACACACTTACGATTAGGCGTTTGTATTAGAGGCCGTAAAATACGATTAGGCTTTAAATGTAAGTCGCATATAAACTTGTTTGCACAAATGCTAAAATGACTTTTCAAGTTAGTATTGTATGATAATATTCACCAATTTATCCCAAAACATAGACTCGGACGGGAAACACCTTTTGTGGGACTCGAGGGAGTGCCTAATACCTTCTCCCCCTGAGTCATTTGGACTTCTCACCTTTTCGAATCTCTGGAATAGACTAGTATGACTATTAAACTTGACCTTAGATACTTAGGTGGCCTAATACACCTTAGAAGACTAAATTAGGTGGCGACTCCAACACTTGAACTCAAACGAGTTACCCAGTCAAATCCGAAACCCGACTCGCCTCGAGTTGAGTCCAAAATCGGGTATGACACATATCTGTTTTCTCCTTACTTTCTATCTCATTGTATCGTGTTTGCTTTCACATCTATCTTTTAATTCTTCTGCCTATTTTTCCTTGCATCAGTGCAACCTTGAATTTGTCTACGTATGACAAGGAATTGTATGCCCTTGTTCGAGCACTTGCTCATTGGCAACATTATCCATGGCCCCATGAGTTTGTGATTAAAAGTGATCATGAATCTTTGAAATATCTCCGAAGCCAAAGTTGTTCGGCGGCATGCCAAATGGGTAGAATTAATTGAGAGCTTTTCCTATATAATTCATTATAAAAAGGGTAAAGACAATTTTGTGGCCGATGCGCTGTCGAGAAAATTTACCTTAGCGTCCACTCTCGCTTCGAGACTAATGGGGTTCGAAAGCATCAAGCTAATGTATGAACACGACCCCAAGCTTAAGAGCGTCTGTGATGCTATCTTGAGTGGCCGTAGGTGGTGCAAGCAAACCCAAGGGAAATGCTAAACACGAAATGCGGAAGAAAACAACAAGAAAGTAAAAGATAGAAGCAACAAATCTTGCTTCGATTCAAAAGAACAGTGAGGAACCGGTCTCAAAACTCGATTGAATGAAATCAAGACGCACCTATACTATGCAACAATCCTCAAGAAAGACCCGCTTCTTGCAAATTGAATGACCAAGAAGAAAATATTCAAACGAATAAAACCGATTGACACAAGTTCTTTAAAAGCCCACGTCGGGGTTCGGCTCCTTCGGAGACTCACAATAGCACTTGCGATGTTTTTCATACAACTTCAATAATCATCACAATGAAATGAAAGTAGAGTATTTATAGGCTATGCTAAGGATAAAATAGTAAATAGTCACAAGTGACTAATAAAAACAAGCCACACAGGGCTGAGCTAAGTGTGTGTTCGGCAGCCTCGACTTCGTTGCGTGGTTGCTTGCTCGAACTCATTGTCCCCGGGCGCTCACTTGTCTTCCAACACAATTTGTTGGTGTTCGGTCACTTTGTCCTCGGGCTCAAATTTGAAGATGACGCCCTCGGTTCTTGAGCCCGGCCACTCAGCTTCGGGGAAGTTGCTTTCCTTCGACCAGGCCAAGTGAATGAGAACATCGTGCAGCAGCTTGGCTTGGCTTCGTGTCATTGGTCTCCTCGGTGGATCGAACACTTGATCAGCACGTGTTCGAGCTGTATCATCCTCCCCTTCTTGAGAAGATTTCATCCTCAAAATCGAGCCCTCCTCGTCCTCCGAAGTTTGACCTAAAACACAAGGAACTAAGTCAGCAACATTAAAGGTGTTGGACACGTTATACTCACCTGGGAGGTCGATCACGTAAGCATTGTTGTTGATCTTGGTCAGCACTTGAAATGGACCATCCCCTCGAGGAGCCAACTTTCCTTTCCTTTGGTTTGGGATCCTTTCGGAAGTGAACCCAAACCCAATCCCCCTTCTTTAACTCCAGCTTTTTACGCCCCTTGTTTTTCTTTAATGCAAATTTTGCATAAGCTTCCTCGAGGTTCTTTTTCACCTTTGCATGTTACTCGATCATGGCAGTGGCTCGCCGAGTACCTTCAAAATCAACAACAGAATCTCGAGGCAATGGGGTTAAATCAAGTGGAATCAAAGGATTAAAACCATACACACATTCGAACGGGGTCATATTGATCATTCGATGCACCGTTCGATTGTATGCAAACTCCTGTCCTCGGAGATGCTTCAAGGACTCGTGATCACTTTTTAATCACAAACTCTCGAGGCCATAAATAATGCTGCCAATGGGCGAGTGCTCGAACAAGGGCATACAACTCCTTGTCATACGTAGAGTAATTCAAGGTTGCACCCTTAAGCTTTTCGCTAAAGTAAGCGATCGGCTTCGATTCTTGCATCAGCACTCCTCCATTCCCAAATCCAGATGCATCACACTCGACTTCGAATGCTTTGCCGAAGTCAGGGAGTTGCAACAACGGGGCAGAGCAAAGCCTCCGTTTCAACTCTTGGAAAGCCCTCTCTTGGGACTCTCCCCACACAAATGGATGGTCTTTCTTAACCAGCTCGGTTAAAGGAGCTGCCACGGTGCTAAAGTCACGAACAAACTTTCGGTAAAAGCTAGCTAAGCCATGAAGCTACGAGCTTCTGATACCGAGGTTGGAGTTGGCCAATCTTTTATGGCTTCGACTTTTGACTCGTCGACTTCAACACCATTAGTACTGACAACGAATCCTAGAAAGACTACACGCTCAACACAAAAGGCACATTTCTTGAAGTTAGCATATAACTTCTCTTCTCTTAGTTTATCAAGCACAAGCCTTAGGTGTTCAACATGTTCATCCACAGATTTACTATAAACAAGTATGTCATCGAAGTAAACGACAACAAACTTATTTATGAACTGTCTGAGCACATGGTTCATCAGTCGTATGAATGTGCTCGGTGTATTGGATAAGCCAAAAGGCATCACCAACCATTCATAGAGACCGAACTTGGTCTTGAATGCGGTTTTCCACTCGTCTCCGGGTTTCATTCAGATTTGGTGGTAATCGGACCTGAGGTCTATCTTCGTAAAGCATGAAGAACTATTTAACTCGTCTAGCATGTCATCTAATCGAGGGATAGGATGATGATACTTTACCGTTAGTTTGTTGACTGCTCGACAATCAACACACATTCGCCATGTTCCATCTTTCTTTGGGAAAAGTATAACTGGAACGGCGCAAGGACTCAAGCTCTCTTGAACAAGGCCCTTATTCAGCAATTCATCAACCTGCCTTTGGAGCTCTTTGGTGTCTTTGGGATTACACTGCTATGCAGGTTTGTTGGGGATTGCGGACCCCGGTACGAAATCAATTTGGTGCTCGATTCCTCTCAACAGAGGTAATCCGCCTGGCATTTCTTCAGGAAACATGTCTCTGAAGTCCTGCAAAACACTTTGTACAGCACTAGGCAAAGGGTTATCATTAGAAAAATCATCACTACAGTTTAGAAAGATACCCTTGTGCACGAGGCAAATCATCATCTGACCGTTGTCGTTGCCCCGTAGAAACTCACCCGGTTGCATGATTGCACAGATTCCTTTCACTTCAGGCAGTGAGTTAGTGTCTTCGGCTCCCCATTTTGCTCCCATCGGAAGCTTAGCTTTGGCCGCTTCTTTCAATTCTTTCATCCGTTTATAGTCCTCGGTGACTTGTTTTGGAGACAAGGGTTTGAGTATGAAACTCTTCCCTTCGAGCCTTGCAGTGTAAGTGTTGGATCTTCCATTTTGAACAACCGACCGGTCATATTGCTATGGTCTTCCTAATAGCAAATGATAAGCTTGCATCGGCACCACATCGAACATCATTTCATCTTGATATTCGCCAATTCTAAACTTGATCCATACTTGTTTGACAACCCTCAATTCTCCACACTCATTCAGCCATTGCAATTTGTAAGGGTGGGGATGCTTCAATGTAGGTAGTCCCATTTGTGAAACCAAGGTTTGGCTCACTACATTTGCACAACTACCTGAGTCAATGATCATCGAACACACCTTTCCCCTCGCTCGACATCGGGCATGGAAGAGATTTTCTCGTTGGTTGTCCTCTTCTTCAAGAGTCATGCAGCTCAAATTCCTTCGAACCACAAGAAACATTTTGGGATGATCAGCTTCGGCAGCTTCATGATCATCATCACCTTCAGCTCGGTCAGCCTCCTCGATAAATTCCTCCTCGGTGTCACTCGCTTGCTCATGGACGGTTCCATCATCGAGCAGAAGCATAACTTTGCGAGTTGGACACTCCTTTTCCATGTGACCATAACCTTTGCATTTATGACACTGAATATTTGAAGCACTAGGAGAGTTGAGTTGAACTTTACCTCCCACTTCTCTAGTTTGGTTAACGGTCACACCCCTCTCGAAGGGTCTCTTCGAATCACGAACAGTGTTGGCATTTGTTTGGTTAGGACTCTTCCATTCTTTACCTCGGTTCAAGGGAGTAGAAGTAGTGACTCCTCGATACCGGTTTGCCTTATCGTCCTTCACCAATTTCTCAGCTTCGGTAGCAGCTTCAAACAGATCTTCCAACGTGTGATACACGTGTAGCCTCAATTGAGATGACACATCCCGAGCTAAGCTATTTTTGAATCGAATAGTGGCTTGCTCTTCATCTTCTACCAGATCAAGATTCAATCGAACTCTTTCGAACTCATCATGATACTCTTGGACTGACTTGGTCCCTTGCTTTAACTCATAGAGCTTTTGCATTTAAGTCTGCCTGTACTTGGCACTCAAATACTTAGCATCCATAGCTCTTCTCAATTGCGGCCAGGTAGTGACTTCAGGATAGTCATTCCTTCGTCTATGTCTCTTGTCAGCTTCCCACCATGTAGATGCATACGCTTCGAACGAAACAATGGCATGTGCAGCTTTTCTCTCTTCGGTCATCTCATTGGTTTCGAAGATGCGCTCCATTTTAAGCTTCCATTCGAGATATTCATCTGGATCACTAGTTCCTTTAAAGGGTGGAATAGTGATCTTGACACTGCTCAAGTTTGAGTCTCGAACACCACGAACTTGTTTGGGATACTCATCATAGCGATCATCAGCCTCACGCTCAATATGTCGTTCAACATTTGTGCCTCGGCCTCAACCTCGGAAATTTCCACGACCTCGGTGAGCTTGCCTTCGGTGAGCGAATGGCTGCTCGTAATCAGGTTCGGCTTCAGGAAATTCTCCTTCATCTACCTCTTCGTCAATGACCTCTATTTGTCTTCAGGCCATTGGAAGTGGTATTCTCTCTCCTCGGGGAATGCCCAAGTGTTGATTCTCAGCTTGGGGATTGTCCAAGTTTTGTTGAGCTTGGGGATTGCCCAAAACTTGTCTTCGAATTGCCTCGCTTTTCAAATGATGTTGTCAAATAAGCTCAGCATACATCTCTGGTTTCATTGGAGTGGAGTTGCTAGTTCCAGCGCCGGACCCAGGTAAGGCCACAGACACACTTCCTTGCTCGAGTTGAGCTACTCGAGCACTCACTCCTCTTACTTCGGCACTGATGCCTTGTATCGCAGCCACGAGATCGGCTAGCGACACTTCGGGTTTCTCAATGCCTTTGCCATCGCCTCAATTCACAGCCATGGATACCTGCACGAATCAAAGACCAAACAAATGTTAAGGTTAGAAATCACCTCACACACTCCCTTACCTTTGATGGGTGGCACTCGGGTCCACTCAATTTATGGGTTCGGTTTTGGTCACTCAAAAACTTGTAGCCAATGGCTTCCTCGGTTGATCAACTTCTCTCAGTTCCTTTGAAGTTGACAAGTTACAATGTCTCCTTCGGAAAGAATGAGTTTATTTGACTCAATGGAACGGACGCTATTTTTTCTGCGCTTCGGGAAGTCAAAGAATTTTCTACGAAAGTTGGACTTCGGTCACCCCACGCACGAGTTCCTATAAGCTCAAATGAGTTAGTACGACCTCGAGTGCGAAGAATTACTCAAAAGATCCACTAAGTAGAATTTTCGGACAGAAGAAAAGTAAAAACCTAGGAGAATCTACCCTTTGATTCCTCTTCGGAATCTTTTTCGAACACACCAACTCTTGTCCGTACAAAAGTGGTCCCTCCTTGGTACGGATAGGGTTTTACCTTATCCAATTTACACTTGACCCCTTTCTTCTTCAATGGAACAGTGAATTTTTGCTCCGGTGTACGGACAACTTTAACTTCGTCTCACTGACCACGAATTTCAACAGACTTGGGTTGCTTCTTTCAACTCTATTTCCAACAACAACGGAGAAATTTAGTTCAAAGTTCTTGAGCTAAGATTCAGCTCCTTCGTGTCGTACACTGTTACAATTTATAAAAATTTTCCGGTATACGGACGACGAATTCAACACAAAACTTCGAATTTAAGCACAAAATAAACCCAAATCACTCAAGAACCACCAATCTTCATCGTTTTCAACCAAAACACGCTGGGGTTCGAGTTCAATCACCAGTGAGTTCAAAACAGTCCAAAATTTCACCAAGAAACCCTAGTCACGAAAGTTGTACATCGGGTACTTGTTGGAATATCAGGAAACAATGGTGAACAAGAATCAATGGTTGTTTAATCCAAACAACCAACAATCAAACACAATTTTTTAATTTTTCTTTTTCTACTTTTTTTTTTGTAAACACCACATCAACAACAATCAAACACAAGGAAGAAAGCTGAAACTGGAGACACAAGCACGATTTAATGAACAGGATTTGATGTTGTAAGAACAAACTCAAACCTTGCTCTGATACCAAGATGGTCCAAGCAAACCCGAGGGAAATGCTAGACACGAAACGCGGAAGAAAATAATAAGAAAGTAAAAGATAGAAGCAAGACAAATCTGTCTTCAATTCAAAAGAACAGTGACGAACCTGTTTCAAAGCTCGATTGAATGAAATCAAGACGCACCTATACTATGCAACAATCCTCAAGAAAGACCCGTTTCTTACAAATTGAATGACCAAGAAGAAAATGTTCAAACGAATAATACCGATTGACACAAGTTCTTTAAAATCCCACGTTGGGGTTCTGCTCCTTCAGAGACTCACAATAGCACTTGCTATGTTTTTCATACAACTTCAATAATCATCACAATGAAATAAAAGTAGAGTATTTATAGGCTATGCTAAGGATAAAATAGTAAATAGTCACAAGTGACTAATAAAAACAAGCCACGCAGGGCTGAGCTAAGTGTGTGTTCGGCAGCCTCGACTTCGGTGTGTGGTTGCTTGCTCGAACTCATTGTCCTCGGGCGCTCACTTGTCTTCGAACACAATTTGTTGGTGTTCGGTCACTTTGTACTCAGGCTCAAATTTGAAGATGACACCCTCAGTTCTTGAGCCCGGCCACTCAGCTTCGGAGCAGTTGCTTTCCTTCGACCAGGCCAAGTGAATATGAACATCGTGCAGCAGCTTGGCTTGGCTTCGTGTCATTGGTCTCCTCGGTGGATCGAACACTTGATCAGCACGTGTTCGGGCTGCATCAGTAGGGTTGAGAAGTATCAGTGGCACGATGGCTATCTTTTCAAAAATGGGAGAGTTTGTGTGCCCGTGCCATCGTAGAGATAGCTTTTGGTTTGAGAAACTCACTCCAGGGGCTTAATGGGACACTTCGGTGTCTATAAAACTCTTGGTATCTTAACTGAGTAGTTTCACTGGCCCAAAATATGAAGAGTTCTGGAAAAGCTTTGCAATGCATGTTTTGATTGCAAATCTAAATTGAGGTCCAACCCTTATGGTTGGTACACTCTGTTACCCATACCTGATCGACCATGGGTTGATATATCCATGGATTTTGTTATAGGGTTACCGAGGTCTGGGGGGTGGACATGATAGCATCTTTGTCATTGTCGACCGTTTTTCAAATATGGCTCACTTTATTCCTAGCAAGAAATGTGATGATGCACAATATGTAGCTACTTTTTTCATTTCTAATATGTTAAAATTGCATGGTGTGCCTCGTACTATTGTGAGTGATCGAGACTCTAAATTCCTGAGTCATTTCTAGAATGTCTATGGGGTGCCCTTGGAACTAAATTACTATTCTCGATGTCCCACTATCCTCAGACTGATGGACAGACCGAGGTAGTCAACCGAACCTTCGAAGCGCTACTTCGAGCTATGACCAAAGGTAAGGTCAGAAACTAGGCTGATCGTTTTCCCATGATGGAATTTGCATACAACCGTACTGCGCATCGAATGATTGGAATGACTCCGTTTGAGTGTGTGTATAGTTAAACCATTTTATTCTACCTGATTTAACCCTATTGCCTCGAGATGCTGTTATTGATTTTGAAGGTACCCGCCGAGCTACTACTTTGCTCGAGCTACATGCCAAAGTGAAGAAATATCTTGAGGATGCTTATTCCAAGGTGGCATCGAAGAAAAAAAGGGGCGTAAGAAGCTGGAATCGAAGAAGGGATATTGGGTTTGGGTTCACTTCAGAAAGGAAAGATTCCCGAACCAAAGGAAAGAAAAGTTGGCTCCACTATGGGATGGTCTGTTTGAAGTGCTGAGCAAGATCATTAGCAATGCTTATGTGATCGACCTCCCAGGTGAGTATAACATGTCCAACACCTTTAATGTTGTTGACTTAACTCCTTGTGTTGTAGGCCAAGCATCAGAGACTAAAAAGGGTTTGATTTCGAGGATGAAATCTTTTCAAGAAGGGAAGGATGATGCAACCCAAATCCGTGCTGATCAAGTATTCAACTCATCGAGGCCAGTGACACAAAGCCAAGCTAAGATTTTACACGATGTTCACATCCAGCTGGCGTGGTTGGGAGAAAGCAACTGTTTGAAGGCTGAGTGGTCGAGCGCAAGATACAAAAACTATATTTGCAAGCTCGAGCCCGAAGTAGGAAGTGACCGAGCACTCATCCTTGACGCCAAGCACTAAGATGACCGAAAGGCTACGAATCCGCCTGAGGCAGGAGAGCATCCGTTTTCATATGTGTCGAGCTGAGAGACCAAGCACCAAAGTCAAGAGTGCTCGAGCACATGATTTACTTCGGCCTTGCGTGGCCTTGTCGCCTGTGACCGTATTTACTAGTTTACCTTTGGAGCTATCTATATAAACCTTTTAGCATTTCAATTGTAAGACACATTGATTTTAGATATTGAATGAATGAAGGTAACCAAGAGCTATGTTTATTTTGTCTCAGATGTGAGAAACCCAAATGTGGGATATTTCGGAACTTGTAGCTTTCGGTGAACTCTGATTGAAAATTCCTCTTTGACCATTCGATTTGCATGAGGCATTTTTCTCTGGAGGATCTTTGCATAGTTTAGGTGCTCTTCTTTTCTACTCGGAATGTACCAAGACTAGTTCTGTGGTGCCGTTCGAGCAAGACAAGATATGTCTAGCTTTTATCTTTTATTTTTACGTTGTTCGTGTTCGGTTGCTAAGCTTCTCCAAGTGACCTTGCACCACTTTTCGTGACACACAATTTGCAAATAATCGATTAAATTAACTAAGCAGCTTGCAAATAAACAGTAAAGGTAATCATACTAGTTTCAACATACAAACACATAAATGAGGCTAATTTGTGAAAACCTTATGGATAGAACCATTTGTTGATACCCAGCGGAGTCGCCACGCTGTGGAACCCCAAAAATTACCTTGTTTAATGGATAACTTCTGGGTATAAGATGTTCAACAATATGGAAACTCCAAAGGGTTTCTTTGGAGTCGCCACCTAATTTAAGAAAATTAGGAACCTAAAGTGATAAGACCCAAACCCCCACAAGACCCTTCACACGGAGCCAAGCTAAGGAGATCCAAGGAGTACACCTACACTTGGTGAGGAAGGGCCTAGAAGAAGGAACGACTGGAAGCCGTTTCGAGTGCTCAAAGCGCAAGGGGAGCAGCCCAGTGCACCAGGCGCTCCGCCCAGCACACCAGGCGCTCCGACTGAAGAAGCCTTGGCTGAGGCGCTCCGCCCCAACTTTGGGCGCCCCGCCTAGGCCACCACACTGCCCAAAAAGCCAGGCGCTCCGCCCAAATAGCTGAAGCACGGGAATTTGCTTAGTGTTATGTCTATTTTGACCCTGCGTGGTCTTTTATTCCTAAGCGTAAGTGTGGGCATTTTAGACCTTTCAATAGGTGCCTAAAAACACCTATAAATAGCTAGATAGCTAGTTTATTTCATTAGCTTATTTTGATGATTAAACAAACCTTTCTGTTGAGAGTTGAACTCTTCTATTGAATGAAAACCTTGATGGGACTTGTTCTTCCTCTAGTGAATCTAGATGATTTCCAATCCCCCCCGACCAATCTACTTGCGTGCTCACGTTAGCTCGAGGGTAGTTGCCTAGCGTAGGTGTTCTTGGCCTTCTCTCGGGGTGTAACAGAATGGGTTCTCTGTTGCTACTTGGGATTAGTGATCGAATTACGTCTCGTTCCTATCTTTTACTTTTTCCGCGTTTGATTATTATCAGTTTTGTATCAGAGCAAGGTTCGGGTATCGTTTCTACGAACCCTCGACCCTTGATTCTTCGTGTTTATGTTAGTTTCTTTAGATTTCTTGTTGTTGAAGTTATTGAAAGAAGAAAATTACAAAAAAAATTGAAAAACTCAAAAATTCAAAAATTGGTGTAACTTTTTGGTGTGTTCGATTCTTGTTGTGGGTGTTATAGATTCTTAATCCTTGTTGAAAACCCGACGTTTGGGTACCAAAATTGTGTGGATTGGATAGGATTGAAAAATTGAAACCCCAAATATTGTTAAACCATCCCAAACCCTTGTTCTTGATGAATTTAATTGATTTTTGGGTTGTGTGATTGTGGGGTTTTTGAATTGATTACCGGGGTTTGATCTCCTTTGAAAAACGAACAAAATTGAAACAAATTTCGTGTGATTCGGAGTCTGGTAACATTGTTTTTGGAGAATCAAAACCCACCTTTAAACCATGAAACCCTTGATAAAACCCCCAACTTGAAAACTTTGAATCTCGATTGAACCTTGTTTGTTGGTTGTTTGGGTGTGAAATTGATTAGGGTTTGAAGGTTGTGTCAAGGAACAACTTTGGGTACCTTGAATTTGGCCAAAACACATCGGAATCGGCCTAGAAGGTGGATTGAAATCGAAGAACACGAAGTAGAAAAACCCAGGTGTTCTTCGTCCGGGCGCTCCGCCTAGACTTTGGGCGCCCCGCCTGACTTGCTCTTGGTCCAGGCGCTCCGCCTCATCCCTGGGCGCTCCGCCTGCCCAACTCCACTGCTCACTTTTTTCAAGCGCTCTGCCCCACTTCCTTGGGCGCTCCGCCTGACCCCTGAAGGTTTGAATTTGGGTAGTTTCTTCTAGGTTTGCTTGTTTCTTTGTTGCCTAACCTCTAATTAGTGCCTATCTAAGTAATCTTTCTAATTAATTAGCACTAATCTTTCATTGCTTTTAGGTGAATTCGTGCATTAGTTGGAGAGTAGAACTCAAAGAAGATTCGTAGATTCTTTTTGATTCAAGTCCTCACTTTAAAGTCCGTAGCATTCATTGAGTCCTATTAACTCCACTCACCCCGGAGTGTGCTTGACTCGTGAATAGTTTGGTTGAGTTGAGGAATTGTTACTCATCTATGTGAAGCTTTGGAACTACAAGTCAAGTGAAATATCCACCACCACTAAACGAGCGAACCGAGTGAAACTCAAGTGAGGGAGTGAGTGAGGGTTTTTTGCTAACGTTTGTTACTTGTGTAGGTACAATGTCCACCGAAGGAGAAGATTTTGCTAAGAGCGCCCTTGCTAATATCCTTTCTAAATTGGATATTATGGACTTGAGGATTGAAAGCCTTGAGAGGGTGAACTCAAGTGCCCTAGTTGAGCAAGGGACTTCCAATGTCCAATCGGAGAAAGGGACCCCGAGTGTCCAAGTTGAGAAAGGGACCCCGAGTGTCTAAGTTGAAGGTACAAGTAGTCCGACCTTTACCCCGGAACAAGTTGTTGAGTTACTTCTTCATCAACAACGGGTAAAGGATGATCGAGAGAGAATTGATCAAGTGTTGGGCAATACCCAACGAACGGGCATTCCCCGTATCTTGAACAAACCCCAAAGAAACATTCCACTTCCAAGACCCATCTGAAATGTTCAACCTCTTAAGCAAGCCGATGAAGCTCAAGAAGGGGAGGAAGCCGAGTATGGTGATGAGATGCATTGGTTTGATGATCACTTTCAACCAAGGCGGGGTATGAATTGGGGTCGAAATGTGGATAGAGGTAGGGGCCGAGGTCGAGGGCCACCTATGGGGTATGTTGGAGGGAATGCGAGGAGGGAATATGGTGTGAATGAAGATCACTATGGAGGCCAACAGGAGCCTTTCCGTGGAGGTTGTGACAACACCAACCTCAATAGTGTGAAGCTTAATCTCTCAATCTTTAAAGGAAATTGTGATCCGGGACCCTACATTGAATGGGTACTACTCAAGGAAAGGATGTTTGACACAAATGATATGACCGATGACAAGAAGGGTACTTATGCTATTTCATCCTTTGAGTCCTATGCATCTACTTGGTGGGAATACGTCAAGAGATCAAGGAGAAGAGCGGGAATCCCCGTGCATGTGGGTTGGAATTGTTTGAAGGGTATCATGAGTATCAAGTACATCACTCCTAGATATCGTCAAGAGCAACTCAAGAAGCTTTATGAGCTAAAGCAAGGTGTCAAGACGGTACATGAGTATTATGATGACTTTGAAAAGACTCGAATGGCCTTGGATATGGACACCGAAGATGAGGAGCAAGTCGTGATCCGCTTCAAGAATGGCTTGAGCTATGGTATAGCTTCACAATTGAGATTGCATGCTTATCTTTCACTTCAAGAAGTCCTTGATGCCGCTATTCAAGCCGAGCAATGGCTTGATAATGAAAAGTCCAACCGTTACAAGGGCAACACTTCTACTTCCATGAACAAGCCAAAGGAATGGAAAAATCCTACTCCCAATGCAAGATTCCCAAATGCAAGTGGCACTAGTGGTGCAAGTGCTAGCAAAGATGTGAAGAAGCCATATGAGAAGTACACACCCAATGTTGGAGGTAATTCTAAAACCCAATTGAATACTCCTACTTCTTCTTCAATTCAATGCCACAAATGCAAGGGGTATGGTCACTTTGCTAAAGAGTGTCCTACGAAAAGGACCATGATTGTTGTTGGTGAAAATGCTTATTAACAAGAGAGTGAACCGGAGGGAGATGAGAGAGTAGAGGATGATGATCAAGATGATACGGTGGAGGATGATGAACCTCATACTTTTCTAGTTGTGAGGAGGAGTTTAGGTGCTATGATTGTGGAGGATGGAGAGACCTTACAAAGGGAAAACCTTTTTCATGCTAGATGCCGAGTCATGGGTGTTGTATGCTCTATGATCATTGACTCGGGGAGTTGTGCTAATGTTGTGAGTCAATCACTTATTACCCAATTAAAATTGCCTACCTTGAACCATCCCAAACCTTATCGCTTACAATTGCTTAGTGAGTGTGGGGAGCTAAAGGTGGTGAAGCAAGCATTGATCAAGTTCAAAATGGGTAGTTATGTGGATGAACACTTGTTCGACGTGGTGCCTATGCAAGCATGCCACCTTCTCTTTGGAAGGCCTTGGCAATTTGATCGACAAGCGGTTCATAATGGTCGTGTCAACACTTACACGATCAAACATGAAGGAAGAAAATTTGTGCTAAAGCCCTTAACTCCCAAACAAGTGAGTGATGACTACAAGCGGATGAGGGAGTTAAGAGAGGCGGAAAAGGCTAAGTCGATTGTTGAGACTAGCCCTTTGTCCGAAAGCTTGGTGGCGATCCCACCATCTTCTACCGGTGGAATATGTGTCATGATGCAACCGGGCGTGGTCCTAAGAGGAAATGATGGCAACAAGTTTCTCCTATGCCTAGTGCACAAAGGTATGATCCTTACTTCCAATTGTGATTTTTCTACTAACCTTTTGCCTAGTGTGTTTGAGAATGTCTTGAAGGATTTTGGGGACATGTTCCCGGATGAGATGCCGGATGGATTACCTCCTTTGAGGGGTATTGAACACCAAATCGACTTTGTCCTGGGATCTCAAATCCCAAACAAGCTGGCTTATAGGAGCAATCCGGAGGACACAAGAGAATTGCAAAAGCAAGTTGATGAATTGCTCACTAAAGTCTTGGTGAGGGAAAGCTTGAGTCCTTGTGCGGTACCCGTGATCCTTGTTCCCAAAAAGGATGCCACTTGGAGAATGTGTGTTGATTGTCGGGCCGTGAACAAAATAACGGTAAAGTACCGTCATCCCATTCCCCGACTTGATGATATGTTAGATGAATTAAGTGGTTAATGTGTGTTTAGCAAAATAGACCTTAGGTCCGGCTACCATCAAATCCGGATGAAACCCGGAGAAGAATGGAAAACCGCATTCAAGACCAAGTTTGGTCTTTATGAATGGTTGGTGGTGCCCTTTGGGCTCTCCAACGCACCTAGTACTTTCATGAGGCTAATGAACCATGTTCTAAAGCCATTCATCAACAAGTTTGTGGTCGTCTACTTTGAAGATATATTGATCTATAGCAAATCAATAGGCGACCATGTTGACCACCTTAGGCAAGTGCTTGAAATGTTGAGAGCCGAAAAGCTCTATGATAATTTTAAAAAGTGTGCCTTTGGTGTTGAGAAGGTAGTCTTCCTTGGGTTTGTTGTGAGTGCCCTAAGAGTGGAGGTGGATGAGTCTAAGGTAGAGGCCATACGTGATTGGCCTACTCCTACTACCGTGACTCAAGTGAGGAGCTTTCATGGTCTTGCTAGTTTTTATAGACGATTTGTGAAAGACTTTAGCTCCATTGCCGCTCCACTCACCGAATTGGTGAAGAAGGACCAACCGCTTGTTTGGGGAGAGCCTCAAGAGAAGGCCTTCCAAGAATTGAAAAGTAGGTTGAGTACCGCCCCTCTATTGCAATTGCCCGACTTCGGAAAGGCATTTGAGGTTGAATGTGATGCCTCGGGGGTGGAAATTGGTGGTGTTTTAATGCAAGATGGCAAATCCATAGCCTACTTTAGTGAGAAGTTGAAAGGGGCCTCCTTGAATTACTCTACATATGACAAGGAGTTTGTGATCAAGAGTGACCATGAATCACTCAAACACCTTAGAGGCCAAGAGAAGCTATACAAGAGGCATGCCAAGTGGGTTGAGTTCATTGAGTCTTTTCCCTATGTTATCCAATACAAGAAAGGGAAAGACAATGTTGTGGCGGATGCACTTTCTAGAAAGTTTGCTCTGGCCACCACTCTCACCTCTAAGCTCATGGGTATTGAGAGCATTAAGTTGATGTATGCTCATGACCCGAAGCTAAAGAGCATCCATGAAGCTCTAGAAAAGGGGGAGAGAGTTGAGAAATACCAATGGGTTAATGGATACATCTTCAAAAATGGTAAAGTGTGCATACCCGAGTCCTCATGGAGGGAATTGCTTGTGCAAGAGGCACATTGTGGAGGACTCATGGGACACTTTGGAACAAGAAAGACTTTGGCTATTCTTAAAGAACAATTTCATTGGCCAAAGATGGGGGTGCATGTTGAAAAGTTTTGCAACAATTGCCTTGAGTGCAAGCGTGCTAAATCCAAAGCACACCCCCATGGGTTGTATACCCCTCTCCCCGTACCTACTAGTCTGTGGTTGGATATCTCAATGGAATTTGTTATGGGATTACCAAGGACTAGGGGGGCCATGATAGCATTTATGTTGTTGTGGATAGGTTCTCCAAAATGGCTCACTTCATTCCATGTAAAAAATGTGATGATGCACAACATGTTGCTACTTTGTTTATTGATAATGTTTTGAAGTTGCATGGTGTGCCTCAAACCATAGTGAGTGACAGGGACACCAAGTTCCTAAGCAATTTTTGGAGAAGTTTATGGGGTGCTCTAGGCACCAAGCTTTTGTTCTCCACGTCCCACCACCCACAAACGGATGGGCAAACCGAGGTGGTAAACCGAACTTTGGGTGCTCTTCTTAGAGCCATGACCCGAGGTAAGGCCGGGACTTGGATTGATCGATTGCCTCTTATGGAGTTTTTCTATAATCGTACATTGTATAGCATGATTGGCATGACTCCCTTTGAGTGCGTTTATGGTTTTAACCCCTTAATTCCCCTTTATCTGACCCCTTTGCCAAGGGAAATGGTTGTTAATTTTGAAGGTAAAGCTAGAGCCAAGGCTTTGATGGAACTCCATGCAAAGGCAAAGAAGAACTTGGAGGAAGCTTATGCAAAGGTTGCCTCCAAGAAAAACAAAGGACGCAAGAAGGTGGAACTCAAGAAGGGTGACTATGTGTGGGTGCACTTCCGAAAAGAAAGGTTTCCAAACCTTAGGAAAGGGAAGTTGGCACCCCGTGGAGATGGCCCATTCCAAGTGCTTTCCAAGATAAACAACAACGCCTATGTGGTCGACTTGCCAAGTGAGTCAAATTTCTAATACATTTAATGTTTGTGACTTGGTCCCTTTGGATGAAGGTGATGAAGAGGTCGTGAATGATGATGCTTCAATTTGGAGGACGAAATCCTCTCCAAAAGGGGAGGATGATAAGACCCAAACCCCCACAAGACCCTTCACACGGAGCCAAGCTAAGGAGATCCAAGGAGTACACCTACACTTGGTGAGGAAGGGCCTAGAAGAAGGAAGCGATTGGAAGCCGTTCCGAGTGCTCAAAGCGCAAGGGGAGCAGCCCAGGGCACCAGGCGCTCCGCCCAGCACACCAGGCGCTCCGCCTGAAGAAGCCTTGGCTGAGGCGCTCCGCCCCAACTCTGGGCGCCCCGCCTAGGCCACCCCACTGCCCAAAAAGCCAGGCGCTCCGCCCAAATAGCTGAAGCACGGGAATTTGCTTAGTGTTATGTCTATTTTGACTTTATGTGGTCTTTTATTCCTAAGCCTAAGTGTGGGCATTTTAGACATTTCAAGAGGTGCCTAAAAACACCTATAAATAGCTAGATAGCTAGTTTATTTCATTAGCTTATTTTAATGATTAAACAAACCTTTGTGTTGAGAGTTGAACTCTTCTATTGAATGAAAACTTTGATGGGACTTGTTCTTCCTCTAGTGAATCTAGATGATTTCAAATTCCCCCCGACCAATCTACTTGCGTGCTCACGTTAGCTCGAGGGTAGTTGCCTAGCGTAGGTGTTCTTGGCCTTCTCTTGGGGTGTAATGGAACGAGTTCTCCGTTGCTACTTGGGATTAGTGATCGAGTTACGTCTCGTTCCTATCTTTTACTTTTTCCGCATTTGATTATTATCATAAAGTTAATTAATTTTCTTACTGAAAAGGAAAATAAATTTTTAGAGATTCTAGGTAAGTGGTTCTTTTAAATTCGAAAGAAGGTCCCTATTACAAGAGCACTTTCGAAAATCCACTAAAAATGGTTAATTCGACGGTTTTCACGAATTTTAGTAATTTAGAGATTATTTGGAAAAATATAAGATAAATAAATAAAAGAATAATAAATAAATAAATAAATAAATAAGTAAATAAATAAATAAAATAATTAAATAGATAATAAACCAACAATAAATAAATAAATATATACTAAATAATTAATAATTAATAACTAATTAAATGATTAAATAAATAATAATTACTTAACTAATCATATAATTAATTAAATAAATAAATAAAATTAATTAAATAATCAAATAGATAAATAAATTAATAAATAATAATTAAATGAATAAAGGAATAAATAAATAAATAACTAAATATTTAATTAAATAAGTAAATAGATAAATAAATAATTTAAATATAAATAATGATAAAAGGGTACAAATTTAATTGTATCTTGATTTGCACTCAGTAATTGATAAATGGTTCTTAATATCTTAAATTAATTGGCGAATCCCCAAAGGAACGGGAACAAGTAATTTCACAAGGCAATTCTAATCATGCGACAAATAATAATTCTATTGTACAAAGCTGCTAGCCTACCAGGCTTCTATCCTTCAAGGCTCCTAGTCCAGTCTACAGGGAACCTATGACATGGATTCTAAAGGGGACGGAAAGAGAGGGAGTAGAGAAGGCAGAACCCGGACTGCAAACTCATAATCGAGCCTTGATAGAGCATTTTAAGCAAAGTTGACCCAAGCGGTTTAAGTGCCAATAAGCCAAGCCCAATTTATGAGTTTTAATCAACTCGCCCAAGTGTATTTCCTGCCAAAGAAAATAGAGGAGGAAAAGATTAGCAAGTGAAACATATTGCTTCAAACTTAAAAGTAGTGTCACATAGTAAATACAACTTGCAAACCGGAACCATAAGGAAATGTTAATGAAGCATTCTCATCCACATAAGTGCACACTAAGCTCAATAAGTTCAAGCTAATCAGAGAATATGAAAAATACCTCCAATTTCATTAGAGTCTTATTATTATAGCTTCTTGAAAAAGAAATATTCAATGCTATTTTTTAATGAAGTAACCCTAAACAGAAGACTTCAAATATATAACACATTGGTCATGTCTTAAATAGTAGCTTAGGCTTCAGATGACACATCTACAGAGAAGGTAAACTCGCAAACAAAGTACCTTCTTTTACTGTTAACAAAGTCCAACTAGCAGGTGAGGTCCAAAGACACAGATCTTAATGTCATTTTATACTTAATGACTCCTAGCCAGATTTTAAAGAAAAAATAGAGGACAATACAAATTTCAAATTTTCATAAAAAACGGCAGATGCATAAGTTTTTTACAAACTCCCAGAAAATAACTTGTCCGAGACCAATAGGTTAATGAATAGTTTCAGAGTTACTAAAGCATCCATCTTATCATTCCAGAAAGAATTTCAAAACAGTTATAAGGCAAAAGGGAAAACCTGAACTTAACCAAATACCCAACTTAAGGCAGCCAAACATTAAAATACCACTCAAGCTTGATTGAATAGACCAATGAACCAATTGAACCTATACACTGAATCTAGACGCTAAAAATTTAGTGAGCAACTAAAAAAAGCATGGAACCAAGAATGAATCAAGAGCACTTCTCTAACTAAACTCATAACTACTAAACAACATCCCATATCTCAATACATCTTCACATCACCTGAACATGCAGCAAAACAGATAAGAGCAGGCATATACACATCAACAATAATCTGTATTATTCACTAGCAGCCTCCCTCTAAAACTACATCTACACAAACCCCTAACACCTGCTAACCTATTAAACTCCAAAAGCTAACAATCTGAACTTCTAATGCACCTAAGTAATATCTGGGATATGCTCATCCCTTCCCCTGAACCCCTGCATACCAAGACAGCAAGAAACACCACCTTCTCACTGCATTTCACAATAGAAAAGACACTCCCTCAAACAAGCAAGAACAGCACTCTTATGACTTTCTAAAGCAACAAGCAACTACCAGAACCAACCCCTGAATTCCATCACACCTACATGAACTCCATCACACTTACCTGAAGGCTCCTTGAACATTACACAAACCCTAAACATCTGCATAACCACCAAATTTTCATGAACATTGCAATGCCATCGGAGCATAAACAGAAAAGGTCTCACTGACCTTATCCTAAAGATACCTCACTGATCCTTGGTTTCATACAAAGCCTCACAGGTCCTAGGCATAAGATGGACCTCACTGGTCTTATCTCAAAAAGGTACCTCACTAATCCTTAGCCAAATTTAAGGCCTCACAGGTCCTATGCATCAATAGACCTCACTGGAAAGAGAGGCTCCACTAATCTTTTCAAGACAAAAGGAGCTTCACTCTTTCCTGCAAATAAACTGGGATAACCCACAACTTTTCTCATACCTGCACCTATTCCATATACCTCCATACCTTTACAAAAATTTTGATCTCCAGAAATCAATACCTTAAACCCCTGCTGCCTACACCTCATTCCTATCAGATGACTCTCCCTGGTACACTCTACCTCAGCATAAAACTCAACATTCCCACAGCAAACTAACCTACTAGAAATAGCTTCAAACTACTAGAGACCAACTCTCCACGGACCTTATACACAGCCAACAGACCTACTATGCAAGTGCCTACACAACTGCAGCACTCAAGAACCAGAAACAACACCTCACACCTCCCTCAATTCTATCTGCTCCACTCTTCTCTACTACCTGCAACAACAAGAAAACACCAACCACTAAATGCTCTCCATACAAACCTGCACTATCTAACAAAAACCAAGAACTACTACAATAATATAACCTCTAATCAAGCTTAAACCTTCAACACTCCCTCACACTGCCTGAACCTATAATTACACAAGACCATCCTCTCATACTCCCTAAAACAACTCCCAAGACATAAACAACCCTGAAACCAGAACTTGAAACAGCTTTCTTCCTATCCTCAGAACAACTACAGCAAAAGACACGGCCTCACCGCTGCCTTATAGCTTACACACTACAAAAAAAAAAAAAAAAAAAAAAAAAAAGTAGACTGAAACTAGGACTCCAGCAATATCCATGACTTTATTTTACATAAATTATATTAAATTCATAAATATCAGAACTTTATGGCATTTTAAGCATAATAGTCTATTTTGGACAGAGAGTAGCCTCAAAGATTTAATCTATACCAACATAAAGCTATTTTCAATCCTAAACATGTTTTAAACTCAAATAATAATCTACGACTAATACAACAGTAACCAAATTTACATCAATAATATAAGATCAAACTAATAGCAAGTAGATTAAACAAACAAAATGAGAAAATGTAATAGTTAAGAGGATTACTTCTTTGCGAGTAGTGAACAAGGAGCGAGGGATCTGAATACGCGCACTCGAACAAGAGCAACTCGAACCAAGCTGATAACTTGACCAACGCAAAAGCGATATAACCAACAAAAACCCACAGAAAAAGAAATGATAGCACTCTTTTTAATGATTCAGAAAAATATAAAACTGGAAAATAACTTCTATTATCTTTTCCATTTATTCTTGATTCAAGGC
This sequence comes from Petunia x hybrida, assembly GCA_037355625.1. Classification (NCBI taxonomy): domain Eukaryota; kingdom Viridiplantae; phylum Streptophyta; class Magnoliopsida; order Solanales; family Solanaceae; genus Petunia; species Petunia x hybrida. The sequence continues at coordinate 12,110,949 of JBBBVM010000162.1, forward strand.
AAACTACCACGAGACAGTTCACTCGGAGTCAAGCCAAGGAGATACAAGAGGCTCACCTACACTTGGTTTGAAAGGGACTTAAAGATGAGAGCTTCGGAAGCAATTTGAAGATGTTTCACTTGGTCACGGCTTTGGGCAGACCACCCCAACACCTTGGAGGACCACCTAGCCTTGATTTGAAGACTTCTCCATATGCTACAGGCTTGGGCAGACTGCCTCAAGGGTTGGGCAGACCGCCAACCCCCAAATAGCCCGAAATTCGTCTAAGTCCGGAAAATGTAACTCTCGGGATCTTTGTCCAGGCGCCCCACCTCAGCTCCAGTACCAAGCCTCAGTCACCAGGCGCTCCGCCTCAGCAAAGTTGCCTCGCCCTACCTCAATGTTTTGTCCTACGAGATTTTCTAGTTATTTACTATTTTAGCCCTACGTGGTTTATTATGTTATAACCCAAACTTGAAGACTTTTATGTCTTTTATTCCCAAGTAAGGTGAACCTATACATACCTACTAGGGCTTCTTATTTAAGTAGACAACCTTGACATTACATGAAACTTGAGATATTCTCTCTATTAAAAAAAACCCCTTTCGGCTTGAATTCTCATGGTTATTCCTTATCCGATCAAACTTGTTTGCAAGATTTAAGTGCGTCTTGAGGATAGTTTGCATAGTCTTGGTGTCTCTTGACTCGATCCGAGGGTGTTTCGAAACAAGTTCTTCGAGGCTACCTTGGTGGTTGTTTGAGTACGTCATACTTGTATCATTTTCTTTTGCTTCCACATTTTACCCCGCATCACTTGGTATCCAAGCAAGGCTAGGATTTGTTTCTAAAAATTTTTGTCCTGTTCTTCATGCCTACGTTAGTTTCATCGTTTAGGTTTCTTGTTGTTCTTGTTTTTGAAGAAAAAGAAAAGGAAGAAAAAAATAGAAAAAGTTGAAAAACACAAAAAAAATTACTAGAACTTCGTGGATATGATGACCCATTTGATGCTATATATTGATATTTTTTACTTGATGATTACCCGTTGATTTGGTACCATTTTTACATGATTTGGAGTTGTGGATTGGAAATTAGAGGATTGAAACCCCAATTTTGAAACCCTAGCTTTAAAGGCTTTGGATCTTGATTATGAACTTCTTATTAGATGTTTGATGATAAAATTCATTGGGGATTATTGGGAGTAGTTCAATACAACTTTGGGTACTTTTGATTTTGAGAAACAAGTTGAAATCATCAAAAATTTTGGGTTGGAATTGAGTAAAACTCGTTGTTGAAGAAGCTGAAGAACAGCTCTGGGCGGACCGCCTCTGTGTTAGGTGGAGCTCCTACTGAACTCTCTGAAGTTTGGTTGGGCGGAATGCCCCAGTGGTCAGGCGGAGCGCCCCTGTGTCTGGGCGGAGCGCCTGACACATGAAGCTTGTTTCGGGTAGTTTTTCGTAGGTTTTCGTAATTCTTTTGCTTGCATTACTTCTGGCTAGTAGTCTTTGGGTAATTGTCCTACTCTTCTAGTACTAGTTCTCATGTGTGATTGGTATTGATATTTCAAAGAAGACTTGTAGAACATTCTTGGCTTCAAGTGCTCTTTATAAAGCCATGCGTCCATCGAAACCCATTAACTCCACTCTTCCTAAAGAGCACTTGATTTTATGGTTTTCTGATTTCTTAGGAAAGTTGTTCAGTATGAGAAACCTTTGAATTCGAGCTTGAGTGACCCTACCCTAACACTTGAGTGTATCCGAATGACATTCAAATAGGTGAGGGAGTGTGTGAGGTATTTTCTGACCTTAAAATTTCTTTATCTTTGATTTGTGTAGGAACATGGCCGAGGAAGGAGCGAAGACCAATGCGGTCCCGGAAGGCACTTTGGCTACCATATTGGCCAAGGTGAAAGCTATAAGTCTAAGGCTTGAGAATGTTGAAAGGGAGAGGACCCCGAGTGTCCAAAAGGAAGTCGGTGAAGGCACAAGTGAAGGCTCAACCGTGAGACGCGAATAATTTGCCGAGATGGCTAAACAACAAAGGTTGAGAGATGATGCTCTTCGACGAGAGCATATGTTGGGCATCCCCAACCATTGCGAATTCCCCAACAAGTGGGCATTCCCCACAATTTGGGCAATCTCCAAGTCAATATTCCACTGATTAGACCCCGTAGAAATGTAGCACCTCTTGAGTATGATGTTGAGGCTCAAAAAAGGGAGATACCCGGGCTTGGTGATGATTTTGATTACTTTGATGCACCCTATCCGAATAGGAGGGCAATGAATGGAGGCTGGGGAATGAATAGAGGTCGTGGACCTCAAGGGGGTTAAGTTGGAAGAAATTTGAGACGTGAGTATGATGACTTTGATGTCTACTATGGAGGCCAATCGGAGCCTAACCGTGGTGGTCGTGATAACAATCTCAATAGTGTGCGTGATAACAATCTCAATAGTGTGAAGATCAGAATCCCTACCTTCAAGGGGACTAGTGACTCGAAAAAGTTTCTAGACTGGAAGGTCCAATCGGAGCGGTTCTATGATACAAATGACATGTCCAAAGAGAAGAATGCCACATATGCCATTGCTTCCTTTGAGGCATATGCTTCCACTTGGTGGCAGTCGGTCAAGAGGTCTAGACGTACTATTGGGCTACCAATCTGCATTACTTGGGAACAATTGAAAATTGTGATAAGTGACAAGTATGTGACACTCAAGTACCAACAAGAGCAACTCAAAAGACTCTATAAATTGAAACAAGGCATTAAGTTGGTTGATGAATACTTCAATGACTTTGAAAGGAACCAAACGGCCCTTGACATGTAAATGGATGATGAGGAGCAAGCCATCATTCGGTTCAAGAGTGGTCTCAACCGCGAGATTGCTTCTCAATTGAGGTTGCATATCTTTCATTCACTCCAAGATACATTCAATTCCGCTAGTGAATCCGAAAAAATGGATCAAAAAAGATAAGGCTACTCGCTATAGGAGTGCTACTTCTACTCCCGTGATTCGACCTAAGGATTGGAAGAGTCCAAACACAAGTAGTGCTAGTGGAAGCCAAAATGTGAAGAAGACTTATGAGAAGCCAACTCCAAGGAGTGACTTCAAAGATTCAGGCGGTAACTCTAAAACTCAATTGAAAACTCCTAGTGCTTCTTCTTTACTATGCCATAAGTGAAAGGGATATGGGCACTTTGGAGATGGTCCTTTTCAAGTGCTTTCCAAGATCAACAACAACGCCTATGTTATTGATCTACCTGGTAAGTACAATGTGTCTAATACTTTTAATGTGACTGACTTGACCCCTTGTGATGTAGGAGATGGTGATGCCGGAGAGGAGGAAGCCATGGTTTCGAGGACGAAACCTTCCCAAGAAGGGGAGGATGATGCGGGGCATATGACCTCAAGGCCGTTCACTAGAAGTCAAGCTAAGTTGATTCAAGACACCCATCTTCACTTGACTTGGAGGGACGTGGAAGGAGGCTCCGAGAGTAGCTCGAAGATTATGCTTTTGAGCACCATGGATGGAGGACCACTTGGGCTCCAAGGGGATCCACCCCAAGCTCATTTTGAGCCTCTTGCACAAGTTCCAGGATGAGGCAGAGCGCCTCAAAGCTGAGGCGGAGCGCCTTAACTTCAGAAGGCGGAGCGCCTCAGCATGGAGGCAGAGCGCCTCCCCCTGTGTCATCATGCGGGATATTTTATTACTTTTTGCATGAACTTCCAATGATAAGGCCCAAATCCCCATAAGACCCTTCACTCGGAGTCAAGTGAAGATGGGTATGGAAGAAGGCCCCAAGAGCCACTTGAAGAGCATGCTTTGGTGTGCCATGGATGGAGGACTACTTGGGCTCCAAGGTGATCCACCTCAAGCTCATTTTGAGCCTCTTGCACAAGTTCCAGAAGGAGGCGGAGCGCCTCAAAGCTGAGGCGGAGCGCCTACCAAAAAGCAGAGAGCTGAGCAGAAGAAGGTGGAGCGCCTCATCCTGAGGTGGAGCGCCTCACCATCCTGAGGTGGAGCGCCTCATCCTGAGGCGGAGCGCCTCAACCTGGAGGCGGAGCGCCTCCCCCTGTGTTGGCCTGCGGGATATTTTATTACTTTTGGCTTGAACTTCCAACTATAGCCCTGCGTGGCCTTATTTGTTTTAACCCACTTTGGGGGTATTTTAGACCTTTTAGTATGACTAAGTGAAGCCTATAAATACTTCACTTAGCCTCTTCAAACATTAGCTTACCTTTGAATCTTATGAATGATGAATAGAGTTTATCTCTTTTTATGAAGAAACCATTTCTTGGTTGCTTGAATTCACTAGTGGAACCTAGTTGAGTCTTGAACCGAAAACCCGATCATTCTATTTGCGAGTCCCAAGTGTGGCTCGATGGTAGTTGTATAGTGTAGGTCCTCCTTGACACCGATACGAGGGTATTATGGAACGAGTTCTCCATAGTTACTTCGTAGGGAGTTCGAGTAGTGTCTCGCTCTTTATCTTTATTTCCGCGTTTCGTTTTTTATTCTTATCATCTTGGTATCAGAGCAAGGCTCGGGTTTTGTTTCTACAAACCCCCGACCCTTGATTCTTCGTGCCTAGGTCGATTCCTATCTTTAGTTTCTTGTTTGTTGTTATTGAAAGAAGAAAATTACAAAAAAATTGAAAAATTGAAAATCTAAAAATTTGGTGTAACTTGTTGGTTTGAATGATTCATGATATGGGTGTTATAGATTCTTGATCGTGGTTGAAATCCCGTCGTTTGGATACCAAAAACACTTGGATTGGAGAAGATTGAAAATCAAAACCCCAAAACCCCTAAAACCCTTGATGAACTTGTTCTTGATGATTTTTGATTGATTCTTGGGTTGGATTGATATTGGATTGAGAACTTGATATTGGGGTTTGATCCTTGTGTGATTCTCGTTCTTTTGGTACCTTAAACACCCAATTTGGAGTTTTATTGCATGAATTGAAAATTTGAAACCCTATGAGATTTTGAAAATTTTGAAACACTAGCTTTGAAGAAGATGATCATGGTGGATTGTTTGTTTTCGATTGGGGTTTGATAAAAGTTGTTGGGGTTTGATCTTTGTGACTAATACAACATTGGGGTACCTTTGAATTGCTAAAACCACGCTTGATTAGTTGAATTGTTGGGTGAAAAATCAAGAAAACACGTTGTTGAACTGTGCTGAAGGTTGCAGAGGCGGAGCGCCTATAATCTGAGGCGGAGCGCCTCAAATCTGTGACCTCTCTGGAAATTGCTGAGGCGGAGCGCCTCCCTGCTAAGGCGGAGCGCCTCCACCTGGAACTTTACCCTGGGCGGACCGCCCACTAGCTGAGGCGGGGCGCCTACTTCCTGAACGTTGGGAATTGGGTAGTTTCTTCTAGGTTCTCGTGTTTTGTTGTTTGCATTGCTTCTAATTGGTGCTATTAGAGTATAGTCCTACTTGATTAGTACTAATTACTTCGAGCTAATTAGGATCATCGTGCCTTAGAAAGGAGACTAGAACTCAAAGAAGACCCGTAGTGCCTATTGACTCAAGTCCTCACTCAAAGTGCTTAGCGTTCTAATCGAGTCCTATTAACTCCACTCACCCCAGAGTGCATTGGGCTTTCGAGTCGAGTGATTAAGTTTAGGTTTACTATTCAACTTCGTGAAACTTTGAGTTCAAGCAAGAGTGAAATAGCCATCACCACCATACGAGTGATCCGAGTGAAAACTTGTGAGGGAGCGAGTGAGGTGTTTTGACTAACTCTTGTTTCTTTCTTGGTAGGTACAATGGCCAACGAGGGTCAAGATTTCATCAAGGATGCCTTGGCTAGCATTCTTGCCAAGATGGACGTCATGACTCAAAGGATTGAGTCACTTGAAAAGGGTGCCTCAAGTACCCAAGGTGACCAAGGGGCCCCGAGTTTCCCAATTGAAAAGGGGACCCCGAGTGTCCCAATTGAGACCGGTGAAGTCTCAAGTACTCCTAACTTTACCCCAGAACAAGTAAGCGATGTCATTGAGTTGTTCAATCAACAACGGGTAAAGGAGGACCGGGAGAGAATTGAGCGAACGGGCATTCCCCGTATCTTGGATAATCCCCCAAGAGACGTTCCATTACCAAGACCCATCCGAAATGTGCAACCTCTTGAGCAAGTCGATGAGGCTCAAGAAGGGGAGGAAGATGGTGCAATGCAATTCCCGAAGGGATTGTTAGCACAAACGCGGAAGAACAAACAAAAGGATAAAAGATAAAAGCAAGACAAAACTTGCTTCTTTCGAAAGAACAGTGAGGAACCTGTCTCAAAGCTCAATCAAAAGGAGTACAAGGATCACCTATACTATGCAACAATCCTCAAGAGAACATTGCCTCTTGCAAACTGAATGATCAAGAGGAATGTTCAATCGGACTAACCGAAAGCCACAAGTCCTTAAAAGCCCTCACCGGGGTTTTGCTCACGACGGAGACAAGAAGAAATGTGCTCGGCACTTTCATTCAATTCATCAATGTTCAAAAACTAGGTACTTACAATGAAAGGGAACAGTGTTTATATAGGAAATACTAAGGGTAAACTAGTAAATAGGTCACAGTTGACCAATAGAAATAAGCCACGCAGGGCTGAGTTAGAATGTGTTCGGCAGATTTGACTTCGGTAAGCCTTGGCTTCGGTTCTCGTTTGTCTGCTCGAACACACACTTGCTGCCTTCGGACGCTCAATTGTCTTCGAGCTTATTGTCCTCGGTCACTTTGCCTTCGGGCTCAAATCTGAAGATAATGCCTTCGATTCTTGAGCTCGGCCACTCAGCTTCGGAGCAATTGTTTTCCTTCGGCCAGGCTAAGTGAACGTGCACATCGTGCAGCAGCTTGGCTTGGCTTCTTGTCATCGGTCTCCTCGGTGGATCGATCACTTGATCAGCACGTGATCGGGCTGCATCATCCTCCCCTTCTTGAGAAGATTTCGTCCTCGAAATCAAGCCCTCCTCGTCCTCCGAAGTTGGACCTACAACACAAGGAACTAAGTCAGCAACATTAAAGGTGTTGGACACGTTATACTCACCAGGGAGGTCGATCACGTAGGCATTGTTGTTGATCTTGGTCAACACTTGAAATGGACCATCCCCTCGAGGAGCCAACTTTCCTTTCCTTTGGTTCGGGAAGCGTTCCTTTCGGAAGTGAACCCAAACCCAGTCTCCCTTCTTTAATTCCAACTTTTTACGCCCCTTGTTTTTCTTTAAGGCAACCTTTGCATAGGCCTCCTCGAGGTTCTTCTTCACCTTTGCATGCAATTCGATCAAGGCAGCTGCTCGTCGAGTACCTTCAAAATCAAGAACAGAATCTCGAGGCAATGGGGTTAAATCAAGTGGAATCAAAGGATTAAAGCCATACACACATTCAAACGGGGTCATGTTGATCATTCTATGCACCGTTCGATTGTATGCGAACTCCATCATGGGCAAACGATCAGCCCAGTTTCCAACCTTCCCTTTGGTCATTGCCCGAAGCAAAGATCCCAAGGTTCGGTTAACTACCTCGGTCTGTCCATCAGTCTGAGGATGGTGAGACGTCGAAAATAGTAGCTTGGTGCCGAGGGCACCCCACAAACATTTCCAAAAATGACTCAAGAACTTCGAGTCTCGATCACTTACAATAGTACGAGGTACACCATGCAATTTTAACACGTTAGAAACAAACAATGTAGCTACATGCTGTGCATCATCACACTTTTTGCAAGGAATAAAGTGAGCCATTTTTGAAAAACGGTCAACCACAACGAAGATGCTATCATGTCCTCCCCCCGACCTCGGTAACCCCAAGACAAAGTCCATGGATATATCAACCCAAGGTCGATCAGGCACAGGCAACGGGGTGTACAAACCATGAGGGTTGGACTTCGATTTTGCTTTCTTGCAAACGAGACAAGCGTTGCAAAGCTTTTCCACATCTCGTCGCATTTTGGGCCAATGGAACTGCTCGGTCAAGATACCAAGAGTTTTATCGACACCGAAGTGTCCCATCAGTCCACCTGAGTGAGCTTCTCGAACCAAGAGCTCTCTCCACGATGACACTGGCACACAAACCCTCCCATTTTTGAAGAGGTAGCCATCATGCCACTGATATTTCTCAACCTTTCGGCCACTCAAGATTGCGTCTCGAACACATTTCAGCTTGGGATAGTCCTCGTACATCGACTTGATGCTTTCGAATCCCATGAGCCTAGAGGCGAGAGTGGTCGGTAAGGCAAATTTCCTTGATAGCGCATCGGCCACAACATTATCTTTTCCCTTTTTGTAATGAATTACATAGGGAAAGCTTTCAATGAATTCAACCCACTTGGCATGTCTTCGATTTAATTTCTCCTGACCTCGGAGATGTTTCAAAGACTCATGATCACTTTTGATCACAAACTCTCGAGGCCACAAATAATGCTGCCAATGGGCGAGTGCTCGAACGAGGGCATACAACTCTTTGTCATACGTAGAGTAATTCAAAGTTGCACCCTTAAGCTTTTCGCTAAAGTAAGCGATCGGCTTCGAGTCTTGCATCAGCACTCCTCCGATCCCAACTCCAGACGCATCACATTCGACTTCGAATGCTTTGCCGAAATCAGGGAGTTGCAACAACGGGGCAGAACAAAGCCTCTGCTTCAACTCTTGGAAAGCCCTCTCTTGGGACTCTCCCCACACAAATGGATTGTCTTTCTTCACCAGCTCGGTCAAAGGAGCTGCCACGGTGCTAAAGTCACGAACAAACCTTCGGTAAAAGCTAGCTAAGCCATGGAAGCTACGAACTTGTGATACCGAGGTTGGAGTTGGCCAATCTTTGATGGCTTCGACTTTTGATTCGTCGACTTCGACACCATTAGCGCTGACAACAAATCCAAGAAAGACTACTCGATCGACACCAAAGGCGCATTTCTTGAAGTTGGCATACAACTTCTCTTCTCGTAGCTTCTCGAGCACTTGCCTTAGGTGGTCGACATGTTCATCCACGGTTCTGCTATAAACAAGTATGTCATCGAAATAAACGACAACAAACTTATTTATGAACGGTTTGAGCACATGGTTCATCAATCGCATGAATGTGCTCGGTGCATTGGATAGGCCAAAAGGCATCACCAACCATTCATAGAGACCGAATTTGGTCTTGAATGCGGTTTTCCACTCATCCCCGGGTTTCATTCGGATCTGATGGTAACCGGACCTGAGGTCTATCTTCGAAAAGCATGAAGAACCACTTAACTCATCTAGCATGTCATCTAATCGAGGGATAGGATGTCGATACTTTACCGTTATTTTGTTGACTGCTCGACAGTCAACACACATTCGCCATGTTCCATCCTTCTTCGGGACAAGTATAACAGGAACGGCGCAAGGACTCAAGCTCTCACGAACGAGGCCCTTGTTCAGCAATTCATCAACCTGCCGTTGGAGCTCTTTGGTGTCTTCGGGATTACACCGGTATGCAGGTTTGTTAGGGATTTGAGACCCTGGTACGAAGTCAATCTGGTGCTCGATTCCTCTCAACGGAGGTAATCCACCTGGCATTTCCTCGGGAAACATGTCCTCGAAGTCCTGCAAAACTTTTTGAACAAACAAAGGCAAAGGGTTATCATTAGAAAAATCATCTTTAGAGTTTAGAAAGATACCCTTGTGCACGAGGCAAATCATCATCTGACCGTGGTCGTTGCCTCGTAAGATCTCACCGGGTTGCATGATTGCACAAATTCCTTTCACTTCGGTCGGTGAGTTTATCTCTTCGGGCCCCAATTTTGCTCCCATCGGAAGCTTAGCTTTGGCCGCTTCTTTCAATTCTTTCATTCGTTTATAGTCCTCGGTGACTTGTTTTGGAGACAAGGGTTTGAGTACAAAACTCTTCCCATCAAGCTTCACAGTATAAGTGTTGGATATGCCATTGTGAACAGCTGTTCGGTCATACTGCCATGGTCGACCCAATAGCAAATGACAAGCTTGCATCGGAACCACATCGAATATCATCTCATCTTGATACTCTCCGATTTTGAACTTGATCCACACCTGTTTGACAACTCTCAATTCTCCACACTCATTCAGCCATTGTAACTTGTAAGGGTGGGGATGCTTCATCGTAGGTAATCCCATTTGTGAAACCAAAGTTTGGCTCACTACATTGGCACAACTACCGGAATCAATGATCATCGAACACACCTTTCCGCTCACTCGACATCGGGCATGAAAGAGGTTTTTTCTTTGGTTGTCCTCTTCTTCAAGAGTCATGCAGCTCAAATTCCTTCGAACCACAAGAAACATTTCCGGATGATCAGCTTCGGCAGCCTCATGATCATCATCGACTTAAGCTCGATCAGTCTCCTCGATAATTTCCTCCTCGGTGTCACTCGCTTGCTCATGGACGGTTCCATCTTCGAGCAGAAGCATAACTTTGCGAGTTTGGACACTCTTTTGCCATGTGACCATAACCCTTGCATTTGTGACACTGAATATTTGAAGCACTAGGAGAATTGAGTTGAACTTTACCTCCCACTTCTCTTGGTTGGTTAACGGTCACACCTCTTTCGAAGGGTCTCTTCGAATCTCGAACAGTGTTGGCACTTGTTTGGTTTGGACTCTTCCATTCTTTACCTCGGTTCAAAGGAGTAGAAGTAGTGACTCCTCGATACCGGTTTGCCTTATCGTCCTTCACCAATTTTTCAGCTTCGGTGGCAGCATCGAACAGATCTTCCAACGTGTGGTACACGTGGAGTCTCAACTGAGATGACACATCCCTAGCCAAGCCATTTTTAAATCTGATAATGGCTTGCTCTTCGTCTTCGACCAGATCAAGATTCAATCGAACCTTTTCAAACTCATCGTGGTACTCTTGGACGGACTTGGACCCTTGCTTTAACTCATAGAGTTTTTGCATTTGATTCTGCCTGTATTTGGCACTCAAGTACTTACCATCCATCGCTCTCATCAACTGTGGCCATGTATTGACTACTGGATAGTTATTTCTTCTTCTATGCCTCTTGTCAGATTCCCACCATGTTGATGCATAAGCTTCGAACGAAGCAATGGCATGGGCAGCTTTTCTCTCGTCGGTCATCTCATTGGTTTCAAAGATGCGCTCCATTTTAAGCTTCCATTCAAGATACTCATCGGGATCACTAGTTCCTTTAAAGGGTGGAATAGTGATCTTGACACTGTTCAAGTTTGAGTCTCGAACAGCTCTAGCCTGTTCGGGAAACTCATCTTCTCGATCATAAGCCTCACGCTCAGTATTTCTTTCAACATTTGCGCCTCGGCCTCGACCTCGGAAATTTCCACGTCCTCGGTGAGCTTGCCTTCGTTGAGCGAATGGCGGCTCACGCTCATATTCGTCCTCGGGAAATTCCTCTTCATCAACCTCCTCGGTTACAGCTCCAAGATCTCTTCGGGTCCTTGGAAGTGGTAACCTCTCTCCTCGGGGAATGCCCAAGTTTTGATTTCCAGCTTGGGGATTGCCCAAGTTTTGTTGTGCTTGGGGATTGCCCAAGTTAAGCTCTCTTCGAATTGCTTCACTTGTCAGCTGATGTTGTCGTACAAGCTCAGCATACAGCTCAGGTTTCATCGGAGTGGATTGGCTCGTTCCCACGCCGGACCTATTCATGGCCACGGACGCGTTTCCCTGCTCGAGGTTAGCTACTCGAGCACTCACTCCTCTTACTTCGGCACTGATGCCTTGTATCGCAGCCATGAGATCGGCTAACGACAACTCAGGCTTTTCAATGCTTTTGCCATCGTTTCCAGCCATTGTACCTGCACAAGTCAAAGATCAAACAAATGTTAGGGTTAGAAATCACCTCACACACTCCCTCACCTTTGATGGGTGGCACTCGGGTCCACTCAATTTATGGGTTCCATTTTTGATCACTCAAGGACTTGTTAACAGTGGCTCGTCTGATTGATCGGTCCTCTAAGATCCTTCAAGTTCGACAATAGTCACTGCCTCTTCGGGAAGAGTGAAGTGATGTTCGACTCGATGGAACGGACGCTTTTTAACTGAGCTCGGGGAGTCAAAAGAATGTCTACGAAAGTTTGGACTTCGGTCATCCCTTCGCACGAGTTCCTATCAGCTTAAAAGAGTTAGTACGACCTTGAGTAGGACAATTACTCAAAAGATCCACCAACTAGAATTTGACACGAAAGAAAGTGAGGACCTAGGAGAATCTACCCTTTTGATTCCCTTTTGGAATCTTTTTCGATCACACCCACTCCTGTCCGTACAAAAGTGGTCCCTCCTTGGTACGGATAGGGTTTTACCTTATCCACTTTCCTTTTTCAGCCGACGAATTTCACCTGGGGCTTTGATGTTAAAATTTTAACCCCTTTCTTCTTCAATGGAACAGTGACCTTGCTCCGGCGTACGGACGCAACAACTTCGGTTCACTGACCACGAAATTCAACAGATCTGAGTTGCTCTTTCAACTCCGGTTCCAAACAACAACGGAGGAAATCAACGAAGTTCTTCGAGCTAAGATCCAGCTCGTTCGAGTCGTACACTGTTACGATTTGTAACAAGTTTCCGGCGTACGGACTTCGAATTAAACCCAGAACTTCGATTCTTAAGCAACAAACAAACCCAAATCACTCAAGAACCACCAATCTTCAACGGTTTCTTCCAAACACAGTGGGGTTCGAGTTCAGTCGCCATTAAAGCTCAAAATAGTCCAAAAATTCACCAAGAAACCCTAGTCACTAAATCAGTACGTCGGGTATTCGTTGGAATCAGAACTCGATGGTGAACAAGAATCCAAGATTGTTTTTCCCAAACAACCAACAATCAAACACAATTTTTGAATTTTTCTTTTAACACTTTTTTTTTTTTTTTTTTTTGTAAATAATAACACCAACAGTAACAAAAATCAAATCAGAATTCGAAAAGGAAAACAGAGACAAATACGCACGAAATTAAAGATAACGTGAACAGGATTTGGGGTTGTAGAAACAAGCCCAAACCGTGCTCTGATACCAAGATGGTGCAATGCAATTCCCGAAGGGATTGTTAGCACAAACGCGGAAGAACAAACAAAAGGATAAAAGATAAAAGCAAGACAAAACTTGCTTCTTTCGAAAGAACAGTGAGGAACCTGTCTCAAAGCTCAATCAAAAGGAGTACAAGGATCACCTATACTATGCAACAATCCTCAAGAGAACATTGCCTCTTGCAAACTGAATGATCAAGAGGAATGTTCAATCGGACTAACCGAAAGCCACAAGTCCTTAAAAGCCCTCACCGGGGTTTTGCTCACGACGGAGACAAGAAGAAATGTGCTCGGCACTTTCATTCAATTCATCAATGTTCAAAAACTAGGTACTTACAATGAAAGGGAACAGTGTTTATATAGGAAATACTAAGGGTAAACTAGTAAATAGGTCACAGTTGACCAATAGAAATAAGCCACGCAGGGCTGAGTTAGAATGTGTTCGGCAGATTTGACTTCGGTAAGCCTTGGCTTCGGTTCTCGTTTGTCTGCTCGAACACACACTTGCTGCCTTCGGACGCTCAATTGTCTTCGAGCTTATTGTCCTCGGTCACTTTGCCTTCGGGCTCAAATCTGAAGATAATGCCTTCGATTCTTGAGCTCGGCCACTCAGCTTCGGAGCAATTGTTTTCCTTCGGCCAGGCTAAGTGAACGTGCACATCGTGCAGCAGCTTGACTTGGCTTCTTGTCATCGGTCTCCTCGGTGGATCGATCACTTGATCAGCACGTGATCGGGCTGCATCAGAAGCCGAATATGGTGATGATATGTATGGGTTTGATGATCACTTTCAACCGAGACGAGGTATGAATTGGGGTCGTAATGTGGATCGTGGTAGGGGCCGAGGTCGAGGGCCACCTATGGGATATGTTGGAGGGAATGCGAGAAGGGAGTATGGTGTGAATGAAGATCACTATGGGGGCCAACCGGAGCCATTCCGTGGGGGTCGTGACAACAACAACAATCTTAATAGTGTGAAAATCACTATCCCTCCTTTCAAAGGGAGTAGTGATCCGGTGGAGTACCTTGATTTGAAGTTGTCCATGGAACGTATATTTGACACCAACGATATGCCCGAAGTGAAGAAGACCAAGTATGCTATCTCTACCTTTGAGTCCTTTGCTTCTACATGGTGGGAGTCGGTGAAGAGGAATAGAAGGAGGATGGGGATGGTTATTAATCTTACTTGGGATGAGTTGATCCGTGTGATGGATGAAAAGTACTTGACTAACCAATACCGAGTGGAACAACAAAAGCGTCTCTATGAATTGAAACAAGGTTCCAAGTCGGTTGGGGAGTACTTCAATGAGTTTGAACAAGTCCGGATGACTCTAGACTTGGATGAGGAAGACAATGAGACGGCCATGATCCGTTTCAAAGGGGCTTAAACCGAGACATAGCTTCGCTCTTGAAGTTTCACAAGTACAATGACCACTACAAGCTCTATGAAGATGCGGTTGAAGCTGAGAAGTGGCTCAAAGAGGAGAAATCCTTTCGTTACAAGAGTAGTGCTACTACTCCGATGGACAAGCCAAAGGATTGGAAATCTCCTACAACTAATGCCAAATTCCGAAGTGCAAGTGGTGCAAGTGCTAGCAAGGATGTGAAGAAGCCTTTCGAAAGATCTACACAACCCGTGGGAGGTAACTCTAGAACTCAATTGAGTAATCCAATCTCTTCTTCTACTCAATGCTTTAAGTGTAAGGGTTATGGTCATCTCTCTAAAGATTTCCCTACCCGGAAAACTATGGTTCTTGTTGGTGACTTGGTCTATGAGCAAGATAGTGAACCCGAGGAGGAAGAGGGAGTAGAGGGTGATGAGGAGGGAGATGATGGGGAGATTGCCGTGGAGGAAGATGATGATGCCCGTGCCTTCCTTGTTGTGAGAAGGAGTCTCGGAGCTATGATTGTAGGAGATAGTGAAACCTTGCAAAGGGAAAATCTATTCCATGCTAGGTGTCGGGTCAAAGATGTTGTTTGCTCTATGATAATTGATTTCGGGAGTTGTGCAAATGTAGTGAGTCAATCACTTGTGTCTCAATTGAAGTTGACTACCATGAAGCATCCCAAACCATACCGGCTACAATGGCTTAGCGAATATGGGGAGCTTGAAGTAGTAAAGCAAGTGATGATTCGATTCAAAATGGGGAGTTATGTAGATGAGCATTTGTTTGACGTTGCGCCTATGCAAGCATGCCACCTACTCTTACGGAGGCCTTGGCAGTTCGATAGGCAAGTGATGCATAATGGTCGTGTCAACACTTACACGGTCAAACATGAAGGAAGGCGATTTGTACTTAAACCTCTAACTCCTAAGCAAGTAAGTGAGGACTACAAGAAAATGAAGGAGTTGAGGGAGGCGGCTAAAGCTAGATCACCCATTGTACTTGAACCCGAGGCAACCAATCTTGTTGTCTTGCCATTGCATGATAAAAATGGGAGTCACTCCACCTCAAATGAGAGAGAAAAGATAGAGAGAAGCGAGGGAGTGACCGGTGACAATCCAAGAGAGGAAAAAGGAGAGAATTTGAGGAGTGATGCGAGTGGATTGTCACCACAAACTACACTTGACATTGAGGTAAAATTGAGAGAGATGAGAGGCGAGGAAGGAAAAATTGAGAGTGAGAGCACCCATTGTTCTAACCTTTCTTTGTCCTCTACCTCTCCTTGTGAAAGTTCTTGTGTAGGTACATTTAAAGACAAGCCATTGGAGCCTCAATGTGAGCCTCATGAAGAAGGAGTTGCATATGACACTTCAAACCTTGTGAGTGATCAAGGAAATACTACCAATGTAAGTGTTACTTCCCCTTTTCATGAGCCTACTAGCTACTTGTCTTGTGATGACTCAACACTAGTTGGTATTTTTGATGCATCTAGTGAGTATACCACTAGTGAAGAGTCTAGTTGTCAACTTGAGTTTGCATGTGAAACACTAGTTGGGAGGAGCACTATGCCACATCATGATGTGAGCTCATTGTTCATTGAACCCCTCCCTAGTGTAGATTTGATAGTTGACCGTGATTGTGACCTTTGCTATGACACACCGCCAACCTTTGACATAGGGAAAGATGAGGTAGTTGACCATTCCCTAATTGATATGCTTCTATTTGGTGGACCAATGTGTTGTGGTGAGGATGGTCTTGTCCTTGAGGAGTCCAAATTGCATGAATTGGACAAGGTTGTCTATGATGACTCCTCAAGTGAACCTAGTCTTGATACCATGTTTTTGTGTGATCATGAAGTTGAGATGCATGCTTTTACATTTCCATTGTGTGAAGATAATCTCATTTGTGGTAGCGACTTGTATCGGGCTAGGGTGGGTGGTCAAATGGAACCCCCATGGTGTGAAGGGTTTGACCCCTTAGGCAACCTATTGCTTGAGAACTTGGGTGAGGTAGATGGTTCTTTGAGTGACCCTACTATTGCTTGTTGGGGTTATGATGAAGAAGAGTCCATCATCAATGCCTTCCTTGAGAACTTGACTTTTGAGGAGGGTTGCCTAGTTGATGAAATGGGAGGAGAAGAGAAATCCCTTGGTGTGAGTAAAAATGCTCTAAAGAAGGGTAGTGGAGTGCTTGATCCTACTTGTAGGTTGGGCTATTTGATTCACTCCACTCCACATGTTGATCATACCTCGAGGATAGATTGGTGTGTTGATCTTGAGCTTAAGGTTCAAGGGGATTTCGGTAGCTTGATCTTGCATTTCCCATCTCCCCATGACCTATTTGCTCACTATCTTGTTGAGTGTATGTTGATCTTTAACCAAGTGCTCATGGTTCTCTTTGGAGACTTGATATTTATGATTGTTATTGATGCTTGGTTATATCACAAGAGTGTGTTTTCCACACTTCTTGCACTAACCTACTTCCAAAGTAGGACATTTGCTTGTTTTTGCTTGTCGTTGCTTATAGGTTCTAAGCTCCATGCTAAGGCGGGGGAGATCTTGGAAGAAGCCTATGTCAACGTGACGATCAAGAAGAACAAAGGAGAGTTGGGGCCACCCCGAGAAGTTGATGATGCCATGAGAGCCAAAGCCTTGATTTCGAGGACAAAATCTTCTCAAGAAGGGGAGGATGATAAGGCCCAAATCCCCACAAGACCCTTCACTCGGAGTCAAGTGAAGATGGGTATGGAAGAAGGCCCCAAGAGCGACTTAAAGAGCATGCTTTGGTGTGCCATGGATGGAGGACTACTTGGGCTCCAAGGTGATCCACCTCAAGCTCATTTTGAGCCTCTTGCACAAGTTCCAGAAGGAGGCGGAGCGCCTCAAAGCTGAGGCGGAGCGCCTACCAAAAAGCAGAGAGCTGAGCAGAAGAAGGTGGAGCGCCTCATCCTGAGGTGGAGCGCCTTACCATCCTGAGGCGGAGCGCCTCATCCTGAGGCGGAGCGCCTCAACCTGTGGTGCAATGCAAACCCGAAGGAGTTGCTAAGCACAAACGCGGAAGATAACAAGAAAAGATAAACGATAGAAGCAAGACAAAACTTGCTTCTTTCGAAAGAACAGTGAGGAACCCGTCTCAAAGCTCGATCGAAAGGGATACAAGAATCACCTACACTATGCAACAATCCTCAAGAGAACATGCCTCTTGCAAACTGAATGATCAAAGAGGAATGTTCAATCGGATTAACCGAAAGCCACAAGTCCATAAATCCCTCACAGGGTTTTGCTCACGACGGAGACAAGAAATGTGCTCGGCACTTTCATTAATATTCAATGTTCAAAAACTAGCTACTTACAGTGTAAGGGAATAAGGTTTATATAGGGACTATTAAGGGTAAACTAGTAAAAGGGTCACAAGCGACCAATAGAAATAAGCCACGCAGGGCTGAACTAAAATGTGTTCGGCAGCTTTTGACTTCGGTCAGCCTTGGCTTCGATTCTCGATTGTCTGCGCGAACACACACCTCATCGGGCGCTGACTTAGCATCGAACACATGTTGTTGTGTTCGGCTCTATGCTGCCCGGGGCCAAGAGCTGCTGTTCGGTAACCTTGTCCTCGGGCTCAATTTTGAAGATGTGGCCCTTGGTTTCAACACCTTGCAATTCCCTCTCTGAACACATGCTACTTCCCATCATGGTCAGCTGTACGTGCATGTCATGGAGCAGCTTAGCTTGGCTTCGAGTGATTCGTCTCCCCGGTAGATCAGTCATTGCCTTCGGTGGAGATCTCCTCGGTTGATTGTCATCGGGTCCTTGATCAGCACTTTGAGCTGCATCAACCTGGAGGCGGAGCGCCTCCCCCTGTGTTGGCCTACGGGATATTTTATTACTTTTGGCTTGAACTTCCAACTATAGCCCTGCGTGGCCTTATTTGTTTTAACCCACTCTGGGGGTATTTTAGACCTTTTAGTATGACTAAGTGAAGCCTATAAATACTTCACTTAGCCTCTTCAAACATTAGCTTACCTTTGAATCTTATGAATGATGAATAGAGTTTATCTCTTTTTATGAAGAAACCCTTTCTTGGTTGCTTGAATTCACTAGTGGAACCTAGTTGAGTCTTGAACCGAAAACCCGATCATTCTATTTGCGAGTCCCAAGTGTGGCTTGAGGGTAGTTGCATAGTGTAGGTCCTCCTTGACACCGATACGAGGGTATTATGGAACGAGTTCTCCATAGTTACTTCGTAGGGAGTTCGAGTAGTGTCTCGCTCTTTATCTTTATTTCTGCGTTTCGTTTTTTATTCTTATCATCCAACTATAGCCCTGCGTGGCCTTATTTGTTTTAACCCACTTTGGGGGTACTTTAGACCTTTTAGAATGACTAAGTGAAGCCTATAAATACTTCACTTAGCCTCCTCAAACATCAGCTTACCTTGAATTTTATGAATGATAAAAAGAATCTATCTCTTGTTTGGAGAACCCTTTGTCTTGGTTGGTTGAGTTCACTAGTGGAACCTAGTTGAGTGTTGAACCGAAAACCCGATCATTCTACTTGCGAGTCCCGGGTGCAACTCGAGGGTGGTTGCATAGTGTAGGTCCTTCTTGACACCGATACGAGGGTATCTCGGGACAAGTTCCCCGGGGTTACTTCGTAGGGAGTTCGAGTAGTGTCTCGCTCTCTATCTTTATTCTTCCGCGTTTAGTTTTGATTCTTATCAAGAATGGTGCAAAAGCTAGGCGCTCCGCCTGGGATTTGGGGCGCTTTGCCTGGCCATGTCTTGATAGGTTAGGCGCTCCTCCCCAGCTTCTTGGGCACTCCTCTTTTTCTTGGGGTGCTCTTCATTCATGAAATATGTGGCTTGCGACCCTCGATTCATCTCCGAAACTCTTGCTCTTGCATCCTCGCACCCTCTTAGCTTGGCTCTTGATGGTTGGGTCCTAATCCCCATTTGGATTGCATCATCCTCCCCTTTTTGAAAGGAATTCGTCCTCGAAATCAAACCATCAAACCCTACAACCAAAAACAAGCACAAACAAAGCTTCCTACTACAAGAGTAGGTTAGTGCCAAAAGTGTGGAAAACACACTCTTATGATAGAGACAAGCATCAATTACAAGTAAAAAGCTCATGTCTCCCAAGGAAACAACAAGTACTTAACTCAACAAGAAAGTGCACTAATCAGTAGAACAAGCAAAGAAATCAATAGGGCATGGAACATACAAGATGTAGCAATCACATTCTCTATGACCCCTAAGCTCATGATCAACATACCAAGCCTTCAATGCATTTTTATCACAAAGGTACACAATGGCTTTGGCATGCCCAACACTCAAGGTGTGATCATCATATGGGATGGAGTAAGCAAAATAGGTCAAGGGACAACTAACATCGAATTCTCCACTCCCCTTCTTAGAAGCACTCTTACACACACCAAGAGGTACCTCCTCACCTCTATATTCATCTCCAAGACAATCCTCCTTGCTAGACAAGCTACCAAGGACATGACTACGGTCACTCGTCTCACTTGGACTTTCAAACAATGGATTGTCTATAGAATTAAGCAATCCAATCCATGAAGGTTCAAACTCACACTCTACTCTAACTCGATACAACTCACCAGTTCTATTGAAGGTTCCCTCAAACAAAGGATTAGTGTAGGCACACTCCTCAAGATAACTACTCAACAAAGGTGAGGTTCTCAAACTAGAAACAACATCTACGCTTGAGGAGTCATCGAACACAATTCGATCCATCTCATACACTAGAGGCTCCTCAAGGTCACAACCATCCTCACTACGACACAAGATACCACCACTATCAAGTAAGCAATCAAAGGGAAGAATAGGATATTCATTCAACTCACCTTCTCCTTAGCCAAATATGGGTGGGGTGTTATAACAAGGTTCACAAGCAAGGTAAACTTCATTATCTTCACTAAAGAGAGGTTCAATGAAAATCGAACTCACATCATGATGTGGCTTTGAATCCCTTTCAACTAATGGTTCACATGCACACACAAGTTGACTATTCGACTCAACACTAGTTGCAAACACATTGTAGTCATACAAATTATCAACTAGCATGGAGTTTTCACAACCAATATCATAAGACAAGGGAGTAGCATGCTTAAGGAAAGAAGAATTAATGCTTACATTTGAGTTGCAATCTTGCTCACTCAATGCACTTGAATTATCATGGGTAGTCCCTCCACCTTGTAGCTCACATTGAAGATCTCCTTCACCTTGCTCTTCCACTTTAGAACATGTTTGAGGCTCCATCAGTTTGCCTCCAAGAATACCTATACAAGAATTCAAACAAGTAGAATAAAAAGATAAAGAGTAAGTGTTAGAATAAGGTGTGCCCTCACTCTCAACGATTCTTTTTCCCTCTGTCTTTTCCCTCATTTTCTTTTGTCGGGTATAGATTTGGGTGGTGACAACCCACTCGCATCACTCATCAGATCATCTCTTTTTTCCTCTCGAGAGTTGTCACTGGTCACTCCCTTACTCCTCTCTATCTTTTACCTCTCATATTCGGGCGAGTTGGGACGAGGCCCACGAATAACCACAGACGGATTAGGTAGACTCTTTACATCAACTCAGAATCTAGGACTTAGAGACTCATCACTTGAGGTCTCCTTCTTCTTTGTTGGTGAACCATTTGGCTTTGAAGTTTGTGATTTCGGGTTCACCTTGTTAACACTTTTCAACTCTTTTCTTGCACTTGTCCCACCATTTCTTGTCTTTGTAGGATTTCTTGATTGCTCAATTTCAACCATGGAATGAAGTTGCTCCTTGCTCTTTTGAAAAGCCTAAGAATGTGCACTAGCAAGCAACTTAGCTCTTGCCCGACAAGGTATAAAGTTATAGTCCTTTTGACCCACCTTCACACAATACGCATCAATCATAACATTATATTTCACCTTCTTGTCTTGCAACCATGGCTCACCTAGCCATATATCACTATACTGCATGGGAAACACATCATACCAAACATAACCCTTATAGTTCTTACGAGATATGAGCACCCGAGCTTTCTTGGAAACCCACACTCCATTATACTTATAAGGATGTTCTAGCTCATGCCATGGCATCCTTAGCCTATCAACCAAAGAGGTGCTAATGCAATTGGCATCGGTCTCCCCAATTTGGAGCAAGTTTCCCTCATACCCATTTACCTCAGCAATGAACCTACGTCTACCCAAGTATTGTAGAAATACATCCAAGCAAGGACTTGAATGTCTAAAAGTAGTAACACCATCAACTTGGGTCTCCCTTATCCCTCCTCTACTAGCAACATTGCTAGAGTAACTTCAACTTCCCGTCACTCTTCCAACATTAGAAGTGTCGTTGAAAGTCGAGGAAGGAACCTTGCCATGGAACCCATAAAAACCTCTCGCCTTGGTTCTATTGGAAATGGCACTACTCCTGCTACAACTATCCAAGCCCCTCACGGCATTGATAGAACAATACAAGCCTTTTGTAGCAAGAGCAACACCTTTTCTCAAACCACCCTTCACATGGGAATTAGAAGCATTAGGTCGCTTAGTACAACTAAAAGATACAAGCTTCTTCTTTCCCATGGAACAACCACCACCTCTTCCCATCCCAATGGAAAGACCTCTACTACCCTCTTGTTTATATGGAGCAACACAAGGAGAAGAAGATGCACATGAATAATCACAATAACAATCTTCATCAACATTCTCTAGGTCACTATTTTTATATTCATATTTATTACAAGAAGAGTAAGTAGGAACAACAAACCTTAAAGCATTACCATCTTCGAATTCTTGACTTGAACCACAAGAGTCATCACAATCATCTTCAAAAAAGCTTCATGGTCTTCATGAGTCTCATGAACATCATAGTAACCCGCTTCATCATCATACGAGTCATAGTTCCCCGAATCACCATAGCAATACCCATCATCACCATTGTAGGAGCCATAGTCTCCCTCGTCTTCACACGAGTCATAACCCCCCACATTCTTCATCTGCGGACATAGTTGTAATCAACAAAGAGCAAAGGACCTCACAAGTTCATTCCCTCACGTGTATCACTCAATATAGGAACACTCAATTTTCTTTCCACTCGTGTGTACACTGAAGGTCGTTGGCTTTTCTGACCACACTCTATTTTTCTCACTACTCAAGTCTTTTTCCACTCAAAGATTGCCTTAATCTCTTAGGAACCACGGCGGTAAGATCAACAACTAGTACGTCCAAGTATAGGTTCGGAAGGGAGTTTATGTGACTCTATATACGGACGGCTATTTAAGTGCGCACTTGAAGAAAAGAAAGTTCTACGGCTTTAGGAGAAACTTCAAGGCACACAAGACCCTAAAAGCTCAAGAGTTAGTGTTAATGGAGTAGGACAATTACCCAAGAAACACTATCCAAGAAGTACGGAAGCAAAGGTAACACAAAAAACTATGAAATGCAGCTTTTAGGACCCAACACAGGGGTGGGCGGTCCGCCTGGGTGGGAGGGCGGTCCGCCTGGTCTTCTTGACCAGTAGCTCAGGTAGGCGCTCCGCCCAGGGCTATTTCGACAGCTTCCAAGAACGGATTTTTGGTTATTTTCCCCCAATTTTTCGATCGATTTCAACCTGTTTCTCAAATCCAATGATACCCAATGGTGTATTCAACTATTCTAAACAATCCCCAATGATTTTCAACCCAAAACAAACAACAACAAGCTTCGATTCAAGTTTGAAGCGATTTTCAAGGATTTTCAAAATTTTAGGATTTTGATTTTCGAACTTTCAATCCGTAACACCAAATTGTGATAGGAGGATATCAAAACAACGTGAATACAATATGGAACAATTCCCAATACTTTTAAAGACTTGGGGAATCAATTCTAAACCGGTCTATGAATTTTTTTGATGTTTTTCAACTTTTTCAATTTTTTTGTTTTATTCTTTTCTTTAAGAATAAGAATAATAATAACAACACTGAGAAAAAGAAACTAAACACGATGAACAAGAACGAGGATTCTTAATAACGATACCCTAACCTTGCTCTGATACTAACTGATGCAATATATTTTACACAGAAGCTAAATCGATAGACGTGGAAGCAATAAAAATGAGATAACAAGAAATATCGATTGGGAAGGCAAGAAATAAGAAGAAAGAATGAATCAAACTCACAAACGTAGATTGATTCCAAGGGAGAAAGAGAGATTTGAACCGCTCAAGGGATCATACTAGGATGACCTTCCATGGATTCCAAGTTTTAAGAGATACATGAAGCCTAAGCTTCTACAAGAAGGCAATGCCTCTCTTTTCTTTCTTCTCTATTTAAGATTCAAACTAAGCTAGTGAAATGAAAAGCCTAAGGGGTGTATTTATAGCCCCTTCTATCAGGTTGCGAAATATCTAAAATGACCTCAAGTGGGGTTAAAACATAAAAGACCACGTAGGGGGAAAATAGGAAGAAATACACAAAAATCCCGTCAAGGGAGTCAGGCGCTCCGCCTAGATGAACCACTGGTCATGATGGCCACTCCTCCTAGGCGCCCCACCTGAGGTTGGGCGCTCTGCCTGGACAAGTCTGGGCGCTCCTCCTAGGCCCCAGGGCGCTCCTCCTCAACTGAAAGGCCTTGGGTGCTCCTCCTAGGTCCTGGGCGATCCTCCTAGGCCCTGGGCGCTCCTCCTCTGCTGAAGAAGGTCTTGGACGCTCCTCCTTGCTCTTGGGGCGCTCCTCCTTTACGATATTCGTGGCTTGCGGCCTTCGACTCATCTTTGAAACTCTTACCCTTGCGACATGGCATCCTCTTTGCTTGGCTCATGATGGTTGGGACCTAAGCCAATTTTGGATTGCATCATCTCTCCTCTCCAATTGATGTATTTTTCGGTGTGGGAAGCATTTGGTGCAGCTAACTGATAACTTATTTTTCTTTTACTTTATTGGAGAAAGGTTGAAAAGGAATAAAATATGCGTATCTTGAATTGGAGAATGTCTTATAAGGACTGTTTTACATTGCATTTTATGCATTTCTTTGTCTCGCACATCATTACTTTATAATTATAATTGGTTATACATGGCACGACCCGGAATCCGGTTAGGCCGTGCGGGCACCCAGCATCCTCCCCTAGACCCGTCGGGGGAACCCTTACCAATTAAATTAGAAAAATAAATATAACCATTCATGAATAAGGACAAGACTTAAAAAACAAAAACACAGACATACTGATACCTATAAGCTGTACAAAAGAAATTACAGCTGACTACCCAGCATACTAGGTTTAGGGCTATCCAGACTAGAGATCTAAAAGTACAAAAGAAGACAGATACCTCCTGAAAGGAGCAATATGCAACTAAAATAATTAACAATAAACTAGTGGCCATCCGAAATAAAAACTGGCTCACCCTGACAGCTGAAGTCGTCTTCACTCCTTCACAACGTGGCGAACTCAATCCTGGAGCGAACCTGCCGAAATGAAATAGATAGACAAGAAACAAACAACAAACGAGGGTGAGTCAAAAGGACTCTATAAGTGAGGCAGACTAGCCACCTCAAAGAATAGGATAGCTAGCCAGAGGGAAAATAAACAAATAAACCAAATTCCTCTTATTTAAATTATAAAAAGGCAGAGCCAGATAATAACTGGAAACACGTATGAAACCATAACCTCAACCAGGAATACGAGCCAGAAACATATCAACAAATAAGCGATGCACGTATAAGCAGAACTATAGTCATGTACCACAAGTCTACACAATGGTATGAGATGAAATGGAATGAGATGAAATGAAATGAAATGAAATGAAATGAAATATGACGTAAGGGTCACATGTGCCAAATGAATGGAGCGGAATCATCCTTCTCTTAGGGCGGAATCCTCCTACCCTCAGTATGATGCAATGGAGCGGAATCCTCCTACCCTCAATATGATGCAATGGAGCGGAATCCTCCTGCTCCTAGGGCGGAATCCTCCTACCCTCAATATAATGCAATGGAGAGGAATCTTCCTGCTCCTAGGGCAGAATCCTCCTACCCTCAATATAATGCAATGGAGAGGAATCTTCCTGCTCCTAGGGCGGAATCCTCCTACCCTCAGTATAATGCAATGTAATGCATATGAATGACATATGATATATATGAATGCAATATAACGCAATAATAATCCTTCACCGGTGCGGGATTCTCAACGACAGCCGGGAAGTAGATGCCAACTCACAACCAGAGTATAATACTCAGATCCTTATTGCAATACCAACAACAGGACATAACATATAATATACAATGCAAATCCAAAGCTAAGGCATAAGGAGTACGCATATCGACAGCTACACACGTAAAGAACACATGGTAGAAAATCCACGAGACCAGGTGCCTCCAAAGAAATAGATATAAACACTTACCTTGTTACAAAATTAGCACTGCTAATTGAAAACCGCTTTGTCCTTTGGATTCATTGCCAAATGATCCCACTCTATTCAATTAGCAGAAAAATATATCAAATTAGGTAAAAGACTTCATTCCTTACGTCTTAAGGCAATCCGGTTAGGAACCTGATACCCTGTTCGCATACACAATTCGCAGGCCAGGCCTACGTACAGGGTTTAAGGTCACATAACCAAACCCTAAATAAATTAAATTTATAAGTTACCCATAACTCACTGAGTACGAATATATAATCAATTCTACTATCGGGGTCCAATTAACCCTTTAAACTATTAATTGAACTTATCAAAGCGATGTCTAATATCCCAATTTTACCATCAAAATATATTTAAACGCACTTAATAAACTAAAATAATGCATTAAGATCATTACCAGAATGTTTTGGGGTGAAAATTCAACTTTTCTCCGGCTCTTTCTCATTTTCTGGCATTTTTCGCTGCGTTTCTGTTTCTTCACCAAGTTTCTGTCCTATTTCTGCTTCTCAGCTTCGCATTGAAGCTTTAGGGATATATATACCATTCCATCGCCCTTAATTTCTTTTCCTTTCTTTTTTATTCTTTTATTTTATTTTATTTTCTTTTCTCGACGAAAATTAAAACGGAACTCTACAAAATTCGAAATGATCTCAAACTTCTCAAGTAAGTTATACAAAATATATGTAACACACTTGCTCAGGCGGATCTCAAATCAGACTCCCGAAACTCAATATGAAAATTAAATGGAAAAAAGTCAAATTATTTAACTTTCGGCATTTTAGCAGAAACTAGCCGAACAACCTCGAAATTCACTTTCGAAAAATCACAAAAGTCACAACTAATCATACGGACCTAACGGCGCTTTCGGATTTCGAATTGGAGCGCATTCGCGAAAACCGAGCTCGAAAATCTCTTTTTAATATTTCTCGACAATAAAAACTGAAAACTTCTTCCGATGCCTACCAAACGAGGTCTGATTTAGCTCAAATTATACAAATAAGTCTCAATGGACCTTACGAATACTTTAAAATTATCGACACGCCAATCGAAGTTTTAACTTCCGAAATGACTAATCGAGGTCGTTTCATTCTCCTCCACTTAAACTCTCGTTCGTCCTCGAACGAGCCTAAGTCAAAAGAAAATTTTGCACAGATAACAAAAGAACTTGAACGACCTTCATAAGCTACTCCACGGATATTATCTCATGATTTCAGAATCAGAATTATAACACAAACACCGAACTTTTAGAATAAAACATATCTGGATAATATGATAATACCATTGCCCGGATTATTCTGACTAAGATGATCCTTCCTCGATCACGAGAGGAGAGTTTTACTTTTTTGAAAGAAAGATATACGAAACTCTGGATGGATTAACAGGATTCATCCGATAACCACCTCTTCGATATACCTTTCAATATAGAACAGGTCGATGGAACTAAGAATTAGCTCACGCTTGCTGCAATAGGGGGAGCTTTTGAAGTACCTTGTCACTACACACTATGTAAGATTTGATGTAAGCTATATTATTTTTACGAGTGCACTATGCAACATCTCAATTGATTTTACTGTTGTTCCGCAAGCTCCTTGTGGGAATGTAGTTACTCATATCCTAATACTACTGGATAGTATGATGCAAACCAGGAATGATCTTCAGACTAAACATCTACTTCAGGGTATTGTCTTTGAATTGAAAATATTATGACTTGAAAAAGTGAAAATAAAAGAGACATGTAGTTGGACCATGAGCTGAGGCAGAATACCAACAACAAAGTTGATTACATGTGCACTTATAGCGCTAAAGTAGCTTCTCAAAGAGTTGAGGTGTGAAGGAGATATGTCAATGATGGATGGACGATAAACCGTACTAGACCTTTAACTCAAAATTTTCATGAAGTAAAACAGCGTCGGTAGGAGGATCCAGTTCTAGTTGAATACAGACAGCTAGCCAGAAGAAAACCGTAGTCACCATACATGGTTACTACTGACTGTGTTCTCATGTATAAAGATAGACTTTGTGTTCCTGATGTTGTAGATTTACGTGGACAGATTATGATAGAGGCACATTATTCCAGATACACTGTTTATCAAGATTCGACTAAGATGTACAGTTGGTGGGACGGAATGAAGTGAGACATAGCAGAATTTGTGGCTCAGTGTTCTAATTGCCAGCAAGTTAAAGTCGTGTCATCTTTCCAGACTTTATGCTTTCAGCAGATAGGTACGTATATATGATCAGGTTGCCAGCTTATCTCTATCATTAATAGATTATTAGTGGGTTTAGCAATGATCGACATTGATTGTAGGTTTCTGTCGTGGCCCTAGGTTGGGTCGTGACAAGAGTGGTATCAACGCCTTAGAGATTTAGTATTACCATTCAGTATTTGGAGGAAAACTTCTCTACTTAAAGCACAAACTCATGCAGCTATTTGAATAGGAATACTCATCCCCGTACAACCTGCTGGATTAAGAAAGATTTAGCTACAACATGACGTGTCTCAGACCTAAGCTACCAAATTACCCTCTCGAGTTGCCAAACAGCTGCAAAATCGAGTTTACAATTCCATACCCTTGCCATAAGAACCAGCGCCTGGTAGATCAACTCAGGGGCCAAATGACGCCTCTCATTACCCTTAGTAGCCCTAAACCACAATTTGCTTACCCGAATACCTTGGCACGCACTCTGGCTCAACACAGGGAACATCACAATAGGTTACTGACCGCCTAAGCTCACCAGTGCCGAACAAGAAAGAGATGACAACAGACTGAGGATAGAAATAATTAGAACTTCAGGAAGGTCATGTTCTTATTTACTTGGCTACCAGATGATGTAGGAAAAACGCGGAAAGTAAAACAAGATAAAGAGCGAGACGTGGCTCGAACAAATAATCCAAGTAGCACCAAAGAACTTATTTTGATACACCCCGGGAGATCGTCAAGGAACACCTACACTAGGAAACTACCCTCGAGTTAACTAGAACCCGCAATTAGAATAATCGGGGCGGGGTCGACATTCAACTAGAATCCACTAGTAGAAGACAAGTCCCGAACAAGGTTGGTTTTCATAAACCCAAAGAGTTCCACTCCTTACAAAATTCATTTATCATTCAAAATAAGCTAAGTAATGAAAGAGGCTATGCTAAGCAATTTATAGAGATTTCTAGGTATTAAGTAAAAGGTCTAAAGTGCCCACTCTTAGGCTTTAAGTTTAAAAGACCACGTAGGGTCAAAATAGTCTTAACACCCTTAGGATCATCGCATCTCAGCAACTTGGGCGGAGCGCCCGTCAACCTTGGCAGTGGAGGGGGCTGGGCGGAGCGCCTGGCCCCTGTGCTTCCTGGGCGGGACGCCTGGATGGCCTAGGTGGGGCGCCTGGGCTGTGAGCCTCTCGAAGTGTCTTCAATCCACCTCCAACGCTCTTGACTTCTAGTTCTTTGCATCTTTCAAGCTTGATATATGTTGGAAAGGTGTCTTGGCTCGATTTGCCCCGCATCATCCTCCCCTTCTTAAAGAGATTTCTTCCTTGAAATCAATGCATTCACGTCCATGGCATCATCTCTTCGGGGTGCCTAATGATCTTCTCCCTTGTAACCCTTGATCGTCACTTTGACATAGGTCTTTTCCAAGATCTCCCTTGCCTTAACATGGAGCTTAGAACCTACAAGCAACGACAAGCAAACGCAAGATTTCCTATTTTGAAAGTAGGTTAGTGCAAGAAGTGTGGAAAACACACACTTGTGATATAATCAAGTATCAATGTTAAGCACAAATACCAAATCTGCAAGGATATCATCTAGTGCTTGGTTCAATGAGAATATGCACTCAACACAATAATGAGCAAATAGGTTATGGGGACATGGAAAATGCAAGATCAAGCTATCAAAATCCCCTTGAACCTTAAGCTCAGGATCAACAAACCAATCCCTCCTCAAGGCGTGATCAACATGTGGAGTGGAGTGAGTCAAATAACCCAACCTACAAGTAGTATCAAGTACTCCACTCCCTTCTTTAGAGCATACTTACTCACACCAGGGGATCCCCTTTCACCGCCCATTTCATCACCTAAGCAACCCTTCTCAAAAGACAAACTATCAAGAAAGGTATTGATAATGGCCTCTTCTTCATCATAACCCAAACAAGCAATAGTAGGGTCACTCAAAAAGTCATTTACCTCATTCAAGTTCTCACATATTGGGTTGCTAAGAAGTCAAACCCTTCACACCATGGGGGTTCCATTTAACTAACCACCCTAGTCCGATACAAGTCTTTACCACTAATGAGAATGCCTTCAAACAATGGATTAGTAAAAACATGCATCTCAACATCATGATCAAGCATAGACAAGTTATCAAGACTAGGTTCATTACTCTCACTTGAGGAGTCATCATAGACAACCTTGTCCAATTCATGCAAGTTGGACTACTCAAGATCACTATCATCCTCACCACAGCACATAGACCCACCAAATAGAAGCATATCAACAAGGGTATGATCAACTAT
Source organism: Petunia x hybrida (assembly GCA_037355625.1). Lineage (NCBI taxonomy): Eukaryota > Viridiplantae > Streptophyta > Magnoliopsida > Solanales > Solanaceae > Petunia > Petunia x hybrida. The sequence goes on from JBBBVM010000162.1 coordinate 12,141,178, forward strand.
CTCATCTACCCCTTTATCAAAGATTGGCGGTGTGTCATAGCAAAGGTCACAATCATTGTCAAATATCAAGTCTACACTAGTGAGAGATTCATTTAACAATGAGCTCACATAATGATGTGGCTTAGCAAGGCTCTCAACTAATGTTACACAAGCACACACAAGTTGACTTTTAGACTCTTCACTAGTGGCATATTCACTAGATGCATCACAAGCTCAAACTAGTGTTGAGTCATCACAAGACAAATAGCTAGTAGGCTCATGAAAAGGTGGAGCAACACTTACATTTGTAGTACTGCCTTGATCACTCACAAGGCTTGAAGTGTCATGTGTAGCTCCTTCTTCATGAAGCTCACATTGAAGATTTTCTTCCTCTTGTCTTTTCTTCCAAGCATATGGTTGAGGCTCCAATGGCTTGTCTTCAATTGTACATACACAAGAGCTTACACAAGAAAAAGTAGAAGATGAAGAATTGTTAAAACAAGGGGTGCCCTCACTCTCAATTTTTTTTCCTCACCTCTCTTCTCTCTCAATTATACCTCATGGTCAAGTGTAATTTGTGGTGACAATCCACTCACATCACTCTTCAAATCCTCTCCTTTTTCCTCTCTTAGATTGTCACCGGTCACTCCCTCACTTTTCTCTATATTTTCTCTCTCATTTGAAGTGGAGTGACTCTCATTTTCATCATGCAATGGCAAGACAACAAGATTATTTGCCTCGGGTTCAAGTACAATGGATGACTTTGCTTTAGCCACTTCCCTTAACTCCCTCATTCGCTTATAGTCTTCCCTTACTTGCCTTGGAGTCAAAGGTCTAAGCACATACTTCCTCCCATCTTTCTTGATCGTATATGAATTGGTCCGGCCATCGTGCACCAGACATCTATCATATTGCCATGGTCTCCCAAATAATAGATGGCATGCTTGCATCGAGACAACATCAAACATGATTTTGTCTTTATAGTTCCCAATGCTAAGCTCAATCAATGCTTTTTTCACCACCTTCAACTCCCCATACTCACTTAGCCATTGTAATCGATATGGGTTGGGATGTTTCAAGGTGGGTATCTTCAATTAGGAAATCGATGTTTGGCTCACTATGTTGGAACAACATCCCGAGTCAACAATCATGGAACAAACTATACCCATGATTCGGCATCTAGCATGAAAGAGGTTTTCCCTTTGCACATTCTCCACCTCCTCTTCCATGAAAATGGTACTCAAACTTCACCTAACCACCAAGAACATTTGAGGATCATCTCCCTCCTCTATAGCCTCCTCACAAGCAATCTCCTCATCCTCCTCATTTTCGGGCTCACTATCTTGCTCATACACCAAATTTCCTACCACAACCATGGTTCTTTTTGTAGGAAAACTTTAGCAATATGTCCATACCCCTTACACTTATAGCATTGAGTACAAGTAGAAGTAGGATTGCCCAAGTGAGTTTTAGAATTACCTCCCAATGGTGGTGTAGACTTCTCATATGTTCTCTTCACTTCTTTGCTAGCACTTGACCACTTTCACTTGGAAAGTTTGCATTTGGAGTCTTCCATTCTTTTGGTTGGCTCACGGAGTAGGAGTGCTACTCTTGTAACTGTTGGACTTCTCTCCCTTAAGCCATGCTCGGCTTTGATTGCGGCTTCCAATAGATCTTTGAGTGAAGGATAAGAATGCAACCTCAATTGAGAAGCTATACCATAGCTCAAGCAAATCTTGAAACGGATCATGGCTTGTTCTTCCTTCTCGGTCTCCATATCCAATGCCATCCGGATCTTCTCAAACTCATCATAATACTCATGAACCGTCTTGACACCTTGATTTAGATCATAAAGCTTCTTAAGTTGCTCTTGACGATACCTAGGAGTCACATACTTGGTATTCATGAGGTCCTTCAACTCATTCCAAGTTACATTCACATACACACCCGCTCTCCTTCTTGTCCTCTTTATGGACTCCCACCAAGTAGAAGCATAAGACTCAAAAGATGAAATAGCATAAGTACCTTTCTTCTTATCGGTCATCTCATTTGTGTCAAACACCCTCTCCATGAGTAGTACCCATTCCATGTATGCCTCCGGATCACAAGTTCCCTTAAAGATTGGAAGATTAAGCTTCACACTATTGAGATTGTTAATGTCTCGACCTCCATGGTAAGGCTCCGGTTGGCCTCCATAGTGCTCCCCATACACACCTTAATCTCTCTTAGCATTCCCTCCAACATATCCCATGGGTGGCCCTCGACCTCGGCCTCTACCCCTATCCATATTTCGACCCCAAATCATACCTCACCTCGGTTGATATGTATATTCATACCCATATGCTTCATCACCATACTCGGCTTCCTCCTCTCTTTGAGCTTCAACAATTTGCTCAAGAGGTTGAACATTTCGAACGGGTCTTGGAAGTGGAGCATTTCCTTGGGGATTGCCCACGGGTTGGGAATTTCCCAACACACACTCTCGAAGAGCTTCAACTTTCCTTTGCTCATATTTCTTGGCCATCTCCGCAAAGTGTCCGGGAGTCATAGGAGTGCTATGACTTGTGCCTTCTCCGGATTCAATTTGGATACCCGGGGTCCTTCTTTCAATGGTCTCAACTTGGAGACTTGAGGTCACCTTTTCAAGATTTTCAATCTTTTGGCCCATGATATCCATTTTAGCAAGGATACTAGCCAAAGCATTCTTCACAAAGTCTTCACATTCGTTGGCCATTGTACCTACAAGAAGAACAAACGTTAGTGAAAACACCTCACACACACCCTCACGTGTATAGCACTCGGTTTACTCGTTTAGTGGTGGTGGATATTTCACTCAAACTTGACTTCTAAAGCTTCAAGTAGTTGAATAACAATCCTCAACTCAACCAATCAATTCACGAGTCAAGTGTACTCCGGGGTCAAGTGTACTCCGGGGTGAGTGGAGTTAACGTAACTCGATGTACGATAAGCACTTTAAAGTAAGGACTAGAGTCAAAGGATTCTACGAGTCTTCTTGGAGTTCTACTCTCCAACTAAGCCAGGAATTACCTAATAGCAATAAAGGATTAGTGCTAATTAAGTAGGAAAGTTACTTAGATAAGCACTAACTAGAAGTTAATCAAAAAAAGACATGGGAAAACCTAGGAAAAACTACCAAACCAAACACCTTCAGCAGTGGGGCGGAGCGCCTAGTGTATTGGGGCGGAGCGCCTCACCAACCACCAGTAGGGGTGGTCAGGCAGAGCGCCTGGGCTTTGGGCGGAGCGCCTGAAGCTCGAGCCCCTGCTTTTCCAACTCCGATTTTCTTCAATTTCAAGACAAATTTTGGTCCGATTTCAACGTGTTTTGCGCAAATCCAAGGTACCCAAAGTTTTATAATGATAATATCTTCAAACCCCAATAATCTTCACATCAAAACACCCAACAGACAATGAACAATCATCAATCAAAGGTTTAACAAGGGTTTTTCAAAAAGGGTTCAAAGTGAGTTTTGATTCTTCACTTTTGATGTTATACAACTCCGATGCGCATGAAATTTATTTCAAATTGTTTTTTTTCAATGAAGAACAAACCCCGATAATCAAATCACCAATCAACACTCATCCAACCCAAGAATCATCCAAAAATCATCAAGAACAGGGGGTTTTGGAAAGGTTTAACAATTTTGCGGTTTTCAAATTTCGAATTTCGTAAATCCAATCCAAACCACGTGTTTTTGGTATCAAAACGACGGGTTTTCAACAAGGATCAATAATCTATAACACCCATAACAAGAATCGAACACACCACAAAGTTATGACCAATTTTTGATTTTTTCACTTTTTCAATTTTTTTTGTATTTTTCTTCTTTCAATAACTTAAACAACAAGAAAACTAAAAGCAAAGATGCTAGGCACGAAGAACCAAAGGTCGGGGGTTTGTAGAAACAAACCCGAGCCTTGCTCTAATACCAAACTGATGTAGGGAAAATGCGGAAAGTAAAACAAGATAAAGAGCGAGACGTGGCTCGAGCAAATAACCCAAGTAGCACCGAAGAACTTGTTTCGATACACCCCGGGAGATCGTCAAGGAACACCTACAGTAGGCAACTACCCTCGAGTTAACTAGAACCCGCAAGTAGAATGATCGGGGCGGGATCGACATTCAACTAGAATCCACTAGTAGAAGACAAGTCCCAAATAAGGTTGGTTTTCATAAACTCAAAGAGTTCCACTTTTTACAAAATTCATTCATCATTCAAAATAAGCTAAGTAATGAAAGAGGCTATGCTAAGCTATTTATAGAGGTTTCTAGGTATTAAGTAAAAGGTCTAAAGTGCCCACACTTAGGCTTTACGTTTAAAAGACCACGTAGGGTCAAAATAGTCTTAACACCCTTAGGATCCTCGCATCTCAGCAACTCGAGCGGAGCACCCGCCAACCTTGGCAGTGGAGGGGGCTGGGCGGAGTGCCCCCTGGGTGGGCGGAGCGCCTGGCCCCTGTGCTTCCTGGGTGGGGCGCCTGGATGGCGTAGGCTGGGCGCCTGGGCTGTGAGCCTCTCGAAGTGTCTTCAATCCACCTCCAATGCTCTTGACTTCTAGTCCTTTGCATCTTCCAAGTTTGATACATGTTGGAAAGGTGTCTTGGCTCGATTTGCCCCGCATCACTAGAGCTAAAGTATATCCGAGTCGGCTAACCAAAGAATCGCAATTGAAGAAAAAGACATTAAATAAGCTTTATGAAATGACATCTATGCCAATTTAACCTTTCAATAAGAGGGAAACTCTGACAATTTACTAGAAAACCCTTTTATAACCCAGATAAGCTCATCGGATAACATGACTTCACTAGCGTCTCGAACCAAGAGGAGATACGTAGATCGAATATTACTTACTAATTACTTTACACCGGAAGAAACGATAACACTTGCTGATGGTGAAGAATTATGATCCCATTATCCTACCAATACAAAATTCTGAGAAGAGAGGTAAACTGATTTGACATAATAATAGAAGGTGGAACAATAAGATGCCAGGCAGACAATACCGACACCTACTACCAAATCTCTCACATTTAAACCAGATTAACTAGGAGGATCTCAGAAATGCCAGGAACAAATCATACAAGAATGATGCCGGGCAAACCACGAGACCCTTCACTCGGAGCCAAGCTAGGGAGATCCAAGGAGTACACTTACACTTGGTGAGGAGGGACCTAGAAGAAGGAAGCGTTTGGAAGCCATTCCGGGTGCTCAAAGCGCAAGGGGAGCAGCCCAGCGAACCAGGCGCTCCGCCTGCACCTTAGGCGCCTCCGCCCAGAGAGCAAAGGGGCCAGGCGGACCGCCCCATCCTCAGGCGCACCGCCCAGCCAACCCCACTGACCAAAATGGAGCAAAACGTGGGCGCTCCGCCCGGATCGCTGAAGCTCGAGATTCCTAGCTATGTTATGACTATTTTGACCCTACGTGGTCCTATGTTCCTAAGCCTAAGTGTGGGCATATTAGACCTTTCATATGGTGTCTAAAAACACCTATAAATAGCTAGTTGTCTTATTATTTTCATTAGCTTACCTTTGATGAAAAACAAACACTTGTGTTGAAGAGTTGAACTCTTATTGAATGAAAAACCTTGAATTGGGACTTGTTCTTCCTCTAGCGGATCTAGATGAAGTCCAATCCCCCCCCCCCCCGACCATTCTACTTGCGTGCTCAAGTTAGCTCGAGGGTAGTTGCCTAGCGTAGGTGTTCTTGACCTCCTCTCGAGGTGTAACGGAACAAGTTCTCTGTTGCTACTTGAGATTTGTGATCGAGATACGTCTCGTTCCTATCTTTTACTTTCCGCGTTTGATTTCCTACATCATTTGGTATCAGAGCAAGGCTCGGGTTTTGTTTCTACAAACCCCCGACCCTTGATTCTTCGTGCCTAGTATCTTCTTTTTAGTTTTCTTGTTGTTGAAGTTATTGGGAAAAAGAAAATTACAAAAAAAATTGAAAAAATTCAAAAATTCAAAAATTGGTGTAACTTGTTGGTGTTTGTGATTCTTGAAGTGGGTGTTATAGATTATCGATCCTTGTTGAAAACTTGACGATTGGGTACCAAATTTGTTGGGATTGGATTGAATTGAAAATTGAAAACCCCAATTGTTGTTAAACCCTACCAAACCCTTGTTCTTGAGAAAATTGATTGATTTTGTGTTGTGTGTTAATGGGGTTTTGGAATTGATTATTGGGGATTGATCTCTATTGAAAACCGAACAATTTGCAACAAGAATCGTGTGATTCGGAGTTCGGTAACATAGTTTTTGAAGAATCGAAACCCACTCTTGAACCTTGAAACCCATGTTGAAACCCCAAACTTGAAAACTTTGAATCTTGTTGAGCATTATTTGTTGGTTGTTTGGGTGTGAAATTGATTGGGGATTGTAGGTTGTATCAAGGAGAAACTTTGGGTACCTTGGATTTGGCCAAAACGCCTTTGAATCGACCTAGAAATTGGCTTGAAAACGAAGAACACGGAGTAGAAAAACCCAGGTGTTCTTCGTCCAGGCGCTCCGCCTAGACCTTTGGGCGCTCCGCCTGAATTGCCCTTGCTCCAGGCACCCCGCCTAGTTCCCAGGCACCCCGCCTGCCCAACCCCACTGACCAAATTTTGGGCGCTCCGCCCCAAGCCTTGGGCGCTCCGCCTAAATTACGGGAGGGTTGTTTTTGGGTAGTTTCTTCTAGGATTGCTTGTTCTTTGTTGCCTAATCTCTTATTAGTGCCTATCTAAGTAATCTTTCTACTTAATTAGCACTAATCTTTCATTGCTTTTAGGTTGATTCGTGCATTAGTTGGAGAGTAGAATTCCAAGAAGAATCCTAGACTCTTTTTGATTCAAGTCCTCACTTCAAAGTGCCTAGCTTTCGTTGAGTCCTATTAACTCCACTCACCCCGGAGTGTGCTTGACTCGTGAATAGTTTGGAACCACAAGTCGAGTGAAATACCCACCGTCACTATACGAGAGAGCCGAGTGATCTCAAGTGAGGGAGTGTGTGAGGTTGTTTTCTAACGTTTGTTACTTGTGTAGGTACAATGTCTTCCGAAGGAGATGATTTTGCAAAGAGTGCCCTTGCTACTATCCTCGCCAAATTGGATAGTATGCACTTGAGGATTGAAATCCTCGAGCGGGTGAACTCTAGTGCTCTAGTTGAGCAAGGGACGTCTAATGTCCCATCGGAGAAGGGGACCCCGAGTGTCCACGTCGAGAAAGGGACCCCGAGTGTCCCGGTTGAAGTCTCAAGTGCTCCTAACTTTACTCCGGAGCAAGTTAGCCATGTCATTGAATTGCTCAATCAACAACGGGCAAAGGAGGAGCGAGAGAGACTTGATCAAGTGTTGGGCAATACCCAACGAACGGGCATTCCCCGTATCTTGGATAACCCCCCAAGAAACATTCCACTACCAAGGCCCATCCGAAATATGCAACCTCTTGAGCAAGCCGATGAAGCTCAAGAAGGGGAGGAAGCCGATTATGGAGATGATATGTATGGGTTTGATGATCACTTTCAACCAAGGCGAGGTATGAATTGGGGTCGAAATGTGGATAGAGGTAGGGGCCGAGGTCGAGGGCCACCTATGGGTTATGTTGGAGGGAATGCTAGAAGGGAGTATGGTGTGAATGAAGATCACTATGGGTGATAAGAATCAAACGCGGAAAGTAAAAAGGATAAGAACGAGACGTAACTCGATCTCTAATCCCAAGTAGCAACGGAGAACTTGTTCTGTTACACCCCGAGAGAAGGACAAGAACACCTACGCTATGCAACTACCCTCGAGCTAACGCGAGCACGCAAGTAGAATGGTCGGAGAGGAAAAGTATTCATCTAGATCCGCTAGAAGAACTACAAGTCCCAAATCAAAGGGTTTCATTCAATAACCAAGAGCCTTGCTCATGTTCAATATTCATTAATCATCAAAAACTAACTAACTTCAAAATAGGCTTAGCATGGCTATTTATAGTGTTTGCCAAGCTTGCACAATGACTAAAATACCCTTACCAATAAGGTTTACAAAATAGGCCTCATAGGGCAAAACGGTAAAATAAACATAAGCCTTCACAGCTGGGAGGGGCGCCTGGAATCTGGGAGGGGCGCCTGGGATTGCTGTCAGCTAGGCGGGGTGCCTGGCTAGGTGGGGCGCCTGGGTGGAGCGCCTGGCTAGGCGGTCCACCTGTGCACTTTCAGCTCCTTAGGCAGTGAGCTTGCCAGGCGGGGCGCCTGGCTCTGCTGGGCTGTCTTCTTCCTTAGGCGTGAGGCCTAGTTTGAGCACCCAGAATGGCTTCCACTCGCTTCATTCCTCAAGTCCTCTCCTCTCCAAGTATAAATGCACCTCTTGGACATCCTTGACTTGGCTCCGAGTGAATGGTCTCCTTGTGGGGGTTTGGTTCTTATCATCCTCCCCTTCTTGAGAAGATTTCGTCCTCGAAATTGAAGCATCATCACCCACGACCTCGTCATCACCTACATCCAAAGGAACCAAGTCACAAACATTGAAAGTATTAGAAACTTGATACTCACTTGGCAAGTCGACCACATAGGCGTTGTTGTTTATCTTTGAAAGCACTTGGAATGGGCCATCTCCACGGGGTGCCAACTTCCCTTTTCTAAGGTTTGGAAACCTTTCTTTCCGGAAGTGCACCCACACATAGTCACCCTTCTTGAGTTCCACCTTCTTGCGTCCCTTGTTTTTCTTAGAGGCTACCTTTGCATAGGCTTCCTCCAAGTTCTTCTTTGCCTTAGCATGAACCTCCATCAAAACCTTGGCTCTAGCTTTACCTTCAAAATTAACAACCATTTTCCTTCGCAAAGGGGTTAGATCAAGGGGAATCAAGGGGTTAAATCCATAGACACACTCGAATGGAGTCATACCTATCATGCTATGCAATGTGCGATTGTAGGCAAACTCCATAAGAGGTAGACGGTCAATCCAAGTCCCGGCCTTACCTCGGGTCATGGCTCTAAGAAGAGCACCCAAGGTTCGATTTACCACTTTCGTTTGCCCATCGGTTTGTGGGTGGTGGGACGTGGAGAACAAGAGCTTGGTGCCTAAAGCACCCCATAAACACCTCCAAAAATGACTTAGGAACTTAGTGTCCCTATCACTCACTATGGTTTGAGGCACACCATGCAACTTCAAAACATTCTCGATAAACAAAGTTGCCACATGTTGTGCATCATCACATTTCTTGCATGGAATGAAGTGAGCCATTTTGGAGAACCTATCCACAATAACATAAATGCTATCATGCCCCCCCCCCCTAGTCCTTGGTAATCCCATCACAAAATCCATTGATATATCCAACCATGGACTAGTAGGTACGGGGAGAGGGGTATACAACCCATGGGGGTGGGCTTTGGATTTAGCACGCTTGCATTCAAGGCAATTGTTGCAAAACTTTTCCACTTGCACCCCCATCTTTGGCCAATGAAATTGTTCTTGAAGAATAGCCAAAGTCTTTCTTGTGCCAAAATGTCCCATGAGTCCCCCGCAATGTGCCTCATGCACAAGCAACTCTCTCCAAGAGGACTCCAGTACGCACACCCTACCATTTTTGAAGATATATCCATTAACCCATTGGTATTTTTCAACTCTCTCCCCCTTCTCTAGAGTGTCATGGACACTCTTTAGCTTTGGGTCATGAGCATACATCAATTTAATGCTCTCAAAACCCATGAGCTTAGAGGTGAGAGTAGTGGCTAGAGCAAACTTTCTCGAAAGCGCGTCCGCCACAACATTGTCCTTCCCTTTCTTGTATTGGATCACATAGGGAAAGGACTCAATGAATTCAACCCACTTGGCATGTCTCTTATTGAGCTTCTCTTGGCCTCTCAAATGCTTGAGTGACTCATGGTCACTCTTGATCACAAACTCAAGAGGCCAAAGGTAGTGTTGCCAATGGGCAAGGGCTCTCACAAGGGCATACAACTCCTTGTCATAAGTAGAATAGTTCAAGGAGGCCCCTTTCAACTTTTCACTAAAGTAGGCGATGGGTTTGCTATCTTGCATTAAAACACCACCAATTCCCACCCCCGAGGCATCACATTCAACCTCAAATGCCTTTCCGAAGTCGGGCAATTGCAATAGAGGGGCGGTACTCAACCTACTTTTCAACTCATGGAAGGCCTTCTCTTGAGGCTCTCCCCAAACAAAAGGCTGGTCTTTTTTCACCAATTCGGTGAGTGGAGCGGCGATGGAGCTAAAGTCTTTCACAAATCGCCTATAAAAGCTAGCAAGACCATGAAAGCTCCTCACTTGAGTCACGGTAGTAGGAGTAGGCCAATCACGTATGGCCTCTACCTTAGATTCATCCACCTCCACTCCTTGAGCACTTACAACAAACCCAAGGAAGACTACCTTCTCAACTCCAAAGGCACACTTTTTAAAATTAGCATAGAGCTTTTCGGCTCTCAATCTTTCAAGCACTTGCCTAAGGTGATCAACATGGTCATCTATTGATTTGCTATAGATCAATATATCGTCAAAATAGACGACCACAAACTTGTTGATGAATGGCTTTAGAACATGGTTCATTAGCCTCATGAAAGTGCTAGGTGCATTGGAGAACCCAAAGGGCATCACCAACCATTCATAGAGACCAAACTTGGTCTTGAATGCGGTTTTCCATTCATCACCGGGTTTCATCCGGATTTGATGGTAGCCGGACCTAAGGTCAATTTTGCTAAACACACATGAACCACTCAATTCATCTAACATATCATCAAGTCGGGGAATAGGATGACAGTACTTTACCGTTATTTTGTTCACGGCCCGACAATCAACGCACATCCTCCAAGTGCCGTCCTTTTTGGGAACAAGGATCACGGGTACGGCACAAGGACTCAAGCTCTCCCTCACCAAGCCTTTAGTGAGCAATTCATCAACTTGCTTTTGCAATTCTCTTGTATCCTCCGGATTGCTCCTATAAGCCGGCTTGTTTGGGATATGAGAGCCCGGAATAAACTCGATTTGATGTTCAATGCCCCTCAAGGGAGGTAAGCCATCGGGCATCTCATCCGGGAACATGTCCCCAAAATCCTTCAAGACATTCTCAAACACACTAGGCAAAGGGTTAGAAGAAAAATCACAATTAGAGTTTAGGATCATATCTTTGTGCACTAGGCATAGGAGACACTTGGTGCCATCATTACCTCTTAGGATCTCGCCCGGTTGCATCATGGCACATATGCTACCGGTAGAAGAAGAAGGTGGGATTGCCACCATGCTTTTGGACAAAGGGCTAGTCTCAATGATTGACTTGGCCTTTGCCACCTCCCTCAACTCCCTCATCCTATTGTAGTCATCACTCACTTGTTTGGGAGTTAGGGGTTTCAACACAAATTTTCTTCCTTCATGTTGGAGCGTATAAGTGTTGACACGCCCATCATGGACCACTTGTTGATCAAATAGCCAAGGCCTTCCAAAGAGAAGGTGGCAAGCTTGCATGGGCACAACGTCGAACAAGTGTTCATCAACATAACTACCCATTCTAAATTTGATCATGGCTTGTTTCATTACCTTAAGCTCTCCACATTCACTAAGCCATTATAACCGATATGGCTTGGGGTGTTTCACGGTTGGCAACTTCAATTGGGTTATAAGAGATTGGCTCACAACATTAGTGCAACTCCCGGAGTCAATGATCATAGAGCACACAACACCCTTAACACGACACCTAGCATGGAAAAGGTTTTCCCTTTGCAAGGTTTAGCCATCCTCCACAACCATAGCTCCTAAGCTCCTTCTCACCACTAGAAAAGTGCGAGGCTCCTCATCCTCCACCGTGTCCTCTTGTTCATCCTCCTCTACTCCCTCATCTTCCACTACTCCCTCATCTTCCTCCGGCTCACTCTCTTGCTCATAAGCATGTTCACCAACAACAACCATGGTCCTCTTCGTAGGACACTCCTTAGCAAAGTATCCATACCCCTTGCATTTGTGACATTGAATGGAAGAAGAAGTAGGAGTATTCAATTGAGTTTTAGAATTACCTCCAACATTGGGTGTACTTCTCAAACGGCTTCTTCACTTCTTTGCTTGCATTTGCTCCACTAGGGCCACTTTCACTCGTGAATCTTGCATTGGGAGTAGGATTTTTCCAATCCTTTGGCTTACTCATGGAAGTAGAAGTGTTGCTTTTGTAACGGGTGGACTTTTCTTTGTCAAGCCATTGCTCGGCTCGAATAGCGGCATCAAGGACTTCTTGAAGTGAAAGATAAGAATGCAATCTCAATTGGGAAGCAATACCATAGCTCAAACCATTCATGAAACGAATCACGGCTTGCTCCTCATCTTCGGTGTCCATATCCAAGGCCATTCGAGTTCTTTCAAACTCATCAAAATATTCATGCACCGTCTTGACACCTTGTTTCAACTCATAAAGTTTCTTGAGTTGCTCTTGACGATATCTAGGAGTGATGTACTTGATACTCATGATACCCTTCAAGTCATTCCAACCCACAATCATAGGGATTCCCGCTCTCCTTCTTGATCTCTTGATGGATTCCCACCAAGTAGATGCATAGGATTCAAAAGAGGAGATAGCATAGGTGCCCTTCTTCTCATCGGTCATGTCATTTGTGTCAAACAACCTTTCTATTTGTAGCACCCATTCAATGTAAGCCTCCGGATCACAATTCTCCTTAAAGGTTGGAAGGCTAAGCTTCACACTATTGAGGTTGGTGTTGTCACGACCTGATAAGACCCAAACCCCCTCAAGACCCTTCACCCGGAGTCAAGCCAAGTTGATCCAAGATACCCATCTTCACTTGATATGGAAGGGTATGGAAGAAGGCCCCAAGAGCGACTTGAAGAGCATGCTTTGGTGTGCCATGGATGGAGGACTACTTGGGCTCCAAGGTGATCCACCTCAAGCTCATTTTGAGCCTCTTGCACAAGTTCCAGAAGGAGGCGGAGCGCCTCAAAGCTGAGGCGGAGCGCCTACCAAAAAGCAGAGAGCTGAGCAGAAGGAGGTGGAGCGCCTCATCCTGAGGCGGAGCGCCTAACCATCCTGAGGCGGAGCGCCTCAACCTGAGGCGGAGCGCCTCACCATCCTGAGGCGGAGCGCCTCAACCTGGAGGCGGAGCGCCTCCCCCTGTGACGAGCTGCGGGATATTTTTAATGACTTTTGCTTGAACTTCCAACTTTAGCCCTGCGTGGCCTTATTTGTTTTAACCCACTTTGGGGGTATTTTAGACCTTTTATTTAGACCTAAGTGAAGCCTATAAATACTTCACTTAGCCTCTTTAAATCATTAGCTAACTTTGATGATTGAACAAATAATTGTGTTGAGAGTTGAACTCTTTGATTGAATGAATGAAACCTTGATGGGACTTGTTCTTCCTCTAGCGGATCTAGATGAATTCCAATCCCCCCCGATCATTCTACTTGCGTGCTCACGTTAGCTCGAGGGTAGTTGCCTAGTGTAGGTGTTCTTGTCATTCTCTCGGGGTGTAACGGAACAAGTTCTCCGTTGCTACTTGAGATTATCGTACGAGTTACGTCTCGCTTTTATCTTTTACTATTCCGCATTTTGATTCTTATCACGACCCCGCCGGAAAGGCTCCGGTTGGCCCCCATAGTGATCTTCATTCACACCATACTCCCTTCTCGCATTACCACCAACAAATCCCATAGGTGGCCCTCGACCTCGGCCCCTACCTCTATCCACATTTCGACCCCAATTCATAGCTCGCCTTGGTTGAAGGTGATCATCAAACCCATACACATCGTCACCATAATCAACTTCCTTCCCTTCTTGAGCCTCATCAACTTGCTCAAGAGGTTGCACATTTCGGACGGGTCTTGGTAGTGGAATGTTTCTTGGGGGATTATCCAAGATACGGGGAATGCCCGTTCGTTCAATTCTCTCTCGATCCTCCTTTACCCGTTGTTGATTGAGCAATTCAACAACTTGCTCCGGGGTAAAGGTAGGGCTACTTGAGCCTTCACCGGTCTCAATTTGGACACTCGGGGTCCCCTTTTCAATTGGGACACTCGGGGTCCCTTGGTCGCCTTGGGTACTTGAGGCACCCTTTTCAAGTGACTACATCCTTTGAGTCATGACATCCATCTTGGCAAGAAGGCTAGCCAAGGCCTCCTTTATGAAATCTTGACCTTCGTTGGCCATTGTACCTACAAAGAAAAGAAACAAGAGTTAGTTAAAACCCCTCACTCGCTCCCTCACTTGTGTTCACTCGGATCACTCTTTAGAGTGGCGGTGGATATTTCACTCGACTTGTAGTTCCAAAGCTTCACGTAGATGATTAGTAATTCCTCAACTCAACTAAACTATTCACGAGTCAGGCACACTCCGGAGTGAGTGGAGTTAATGGGACTCAATTAACGCTAGGCACTTTGAAGTGAGGACTTGAGTTAAAAGGTTCTACGCTTTTCCTTAGAAGTCTACTCTCCTTGCTAGCCACGAATCACTTAAGAGCAATCAAAGGGTTAGCACTATTCAAGTAGATCGGTTACTCAAAGTAGTACTAACTAGATGTTATGTTATCAAACAAAGGGAAGTACCTACGAAAATCTACCCGAAACAATACGTTCAGCACTCAGGAGGGGCGCCTGAAACTCAGGTGGGGCGCCCAAGTTGTGCAGTATTCCAGGCGGGGCGCCTGAGACTTAGGCAGTGAGCAAGTCAGGCGGGGCGCCTGGCTTAGGCGGCGCGCCTGGGCCTGGGACAGTTTCAATCCGTTCCAAACTTGTTCCAAGTCGATTTTCAAGCCACAAATCCGATGTTTTCAACTTGTTTTCACAATCCAATGATACCCAAAGTTGTTTTTGATCTTCCTTAACAAATCCCAATCAAATTTTCAATCTAGCAATCAATCAAATCAGGATTTCAAGTCAAGAACTTCAAGAAAACAAGGGTTTATCAAAAGGGTTCCAACAAGGATTGTGATTCATCCAACTTGGTGTTATACATGTTCAAATCCCACAAAATTGGTACCGAATTGTTTGTTTTTCAATGAAGATCAATCCCCAATAACAAGTTTTCAATCAAGCATCAATCCAACCCAAGAAACAAGCCAAAATCATCAAGAACAAGGTTTATCAAGGGTTTAAGGGTTGTTGGGGTTTCAATTTTTCAAACTTCACCAATCCAAACAAATTTGATACCTAAGCAACGGGAATTCAATCACGATCAAGAATCCATAACACCCATATCACAAATCATCCAAACCAACAAGTTACACCAAATTTTTAGATTTTCAATTTTTCACTTTTTTTGTAATTTTCTCCTTTCTAATATCTTCAACAACAAGAAAACTAAAAGAGGATACTAGGCACGAAGAACTAAGGGTCGGGGGTTTGTAGAAATAAAACCCGAGCCTTGCTCTGATACCAAACTGATAAGAATCAAACGCGGAAAGTAAAAAGGATAAGAACGAGACGTAACTCGATCTCTAATCCCAAGTAGCAACGGAGAACTTGTTCCGTTACACCCCGAGAGAAGGACAAGAACACCTACGCTATGCAACTACCCTCGAGCTAACGCGAGCATGCAAGTAGAATGGTCGGAGAGGAAAAGTATTCATCTAGATCCGCTAGAAGAACTACAAGTCCCAAATCAAAGGGTTTCATTCAATAACCAAGAGCCTTGCTCATGTTCAATATTCATTAATCATCAAAAACTAACTAACTTCAAAATAGGCTTAGCATGGCTATTTATAGTGTTTGCCAAGCTTGCACAATGACTAAAATACCCTTACTAATAAGGTTTACAAAATAGGCCTCGTAGGGCAAAACGGTAAAATAAACATAAGCCTTCACAGCTGGGAGGGGCGCCTGGAATCTGGGAGGGGCGCCTGGGATTGCTGTCAGCTAGGCGGGGCGCCTGGCTAGGTGGGGCGCCTGGGTGGGGTGCCTGGCTAGGCGGTCCGCCTGTGCACTTTCAGCTCCTTAGGCAGTGAGCTTGCCAGGCGGGGCGCCTGGCTCTGCTGGGCTGTCTTCTTCCTTAGGCCTGAGGCCTAGTTTGAGCACCCGGAATGGCTTCCACTCGCTTCCTTCCTCAAGTCCTCTCCTCTCCAAGTATAAATGCACCTCTTGGACATCCTTGACTTGGCTCCGAGTGAATGGTCTCCTTGTGGGGGTTTGGTTCTTATCAATGGGGGCCAACCGGAGCCTTTCCGTGGGGGTCGTGACAACACTAACATCAATAGTGTGAAGCTTAATCTCCCAACCTTTAAAGGGAATTGTGATCCGGCGGCTTACATTGAATGGGTGCTACACATGGAAAGATTGTTTGACACAAATGAGATGACCGATGAGAAGAAAGGTACCTATGCTATTTCATCCTTTGAATTCTATGCATCTACTTGGTGGGAATCCGTCAAGAGATCAAGGAGGAGAGCGGGGGTTCCCGTAAATGTGGGTTGGAATGACTTGAAGGGTATCATGAGTATCAAGTACATCACTCCTAGATATCGGCAAGAGCAACTCAAGAAGCTTTATGAGTTGAAGCAAGGTGTCAAGACGGTGCATGAATACTTTGATGAGTTTGAAAGAACTCGAATGGCCTTAGAAATGGACACCGAAGATGAAGAGCAAGTCGTGATCCGTTTCATGAATGGTTTGAGCTATGGTATAGCTTCACAATTGAGATTGCATGCTTATCTTTCACTTCAAGAAGTTCTTGATGCCGCTATTCAAGCCGAGCAATGGCTTGAGAAAGAGAAGTCTACCCGTTACAAGAGCAACACTTCTACTTCCATGAACAAGTCAAAGGATTGGAAAAATCCTACTCCCAATGCAAAATTCACAAATGCAAGTGGCCCAAGTAGAGCAAGTGCTAGCAAAGATGTGAAGAAGCCGTTTGAGAAGTACACACCCAATGTGGGAGGTAATTCTAAAGCTCAATTGAATATTCCTACTTCTTCTTCTATTCAATGTCACAAATGCAAGGGGTATGGACACTTTGCTAAGGAGTGTCCTACGAAGAGGACCATGGTTCTTGTTGGTGAAAATGTATATGAACAAGAGAGTGAATCGGAGGAAGATGAGGGTGTAGAGGGAGATGAGGGAGTAGAGGAGGATGATCTAGATGACACGGTGGAGGATGAGGAGCCTCATACTTTTCTAGTTGTGAGGAGGAGCTTAGGAGCTATGATTGTGAAGGATGGTGAAACCTTGCAAAGGGAAAACCTATTCCATGCTAGGTGTCATGTTAAGGGTGTTGTATGCTCTATGATCATTGACTCCGGGAGTTGTGCTAATGTTGTGAGTCAATCTCTTATAACCCAATTGAAGTTGCCTACCGTGAAGCATCCCAAGCCATATCGATTGCAATGGCTTAGTGAATGTGGGGAGCTAAAGGTAGTGAAACAAGCAATGATCAAGTTCAAAATGGGTAGTTATGTTGATGAACACTTGTTCGATGTTGTGCCCATGCAAGCTTGCCACCTTCTCTTTGGAAGGCCTTGGCTATTTGATCAACAAGTGGTCCATGATGGGCGTGTCAACACTTATACGCTCCAACATGAAGGAAGAAAATTTGTGTTGAAACGCCCAACTCCCAAACAAGTGAGTGATGACTACAATAGGATGAGGGAGTTGAGGGAGGTGGCAAAGGCCAAGTCAATCATTGAGAATAGCCCTTTGTCCAAAAGCATGGTGGCAATCCTACCTTCTTCTTCTACCAGTGGCATTTGTGCCATGATGCAACCGGGCGAGATCTTAAAAGGAAATGATGGCACCAAGTTTCTCCTATGCCTAGTGCACAAAGGTATGATCCTTAACTCTAATTGTGATTTTTCTTCTAACCCTTTGCCTAGTGTGTTTGAGAATGTCTTGAAGGATTTTAGGGACATGTTCCCGGATGAGATGCCGGATGGATTGCCTCCTTTGAGGGGTATTGAGCATCAAATAGACTTTGTCCCGGGATCTCAAATCCCAAACAAGCCGGCCTATAGGAGCAATCCGGAAGATACAAGAGAATTGCAAAAGCAAGTGGATGAATTGCTCACTAAAGGCTTGGTGAGGGAGAGCTTGAGTCCTTGTGCCGTGCCCGTGATCCTTATTCCAAAGAAGGACGGCACTTGGAGAATGTGAGTTGATTGTCGGGCCGTGAACAAAATAACGGTAAAGTACCGTCATACTATTCCCCGACTTGATGATATGTTAGATGAATTGAGTGGTTCATGTGTGTTTAGCAAAATTGACCTTAGGTCCGGCTACCATCAAATCCAGATGAAACCGGGGTGACGAATGGAAAACTGCATTCAAGACCAAATTTGGTCTCTATGAATGGTTGGTGATGCCCTTTGGGCTCTCCAATGCACCTAGCACCTTTATGAGGCTAATGAACCATGTTCTTAAGCCATTCATCAACAAGTTTGTGGTCGTCTACTTTGACGATATATTGATCTATAGCAAATCAATAGACGACCATGTTGATCACCTTAGGCAAGTGCTTGAAAAGTTGAGAGCCGAAAAGCTCTATGCTAATTATAAAAAGTGTGCCTTTGGTGTTGAGAAGGTAGTCTTCCTTGGGTTTGTTGTGAGTGCCCAAGGAGTGGAGGTGGATGAGTCTAAGGTAGAGGCCATACGTGATTGGCCTACTCCTACTACCGTGACTCAAGTGAGGAGCTTTCATGGTCTTACTAGCTTTTATAGGCGATTTTTGAAAGACTTTAGCTCCATCGCCGCTCCACTCACCGAATTGGTGAAGAAATACCAACCATTTGTTTGGGGAGAGCCTCAAGAGAAGGCCTTCCATGAGTTGAAAAGTAGGTTGAGTACCGCCCCTCTATTGCAATTTCCCGACTTCGGAAAGGCATTTGAGGTTGAATGTGATGCCTCTGGGGTGGGAATTGGTGGTGTTCTAATGCAAGATAGCAAACCCATCGCCTACTTTAGTGAGAAATTGAAAGGGGCCTCCTTGAACTATTCTACATATGACAAAGAGTTGTATGCCCTTGTGAGAGCCCTTGCTCATTGGCAACACTATCTTTGGCCTCGTGAGTTTGTAATCAAGAGTGACCATGAGTCACTCAAGTATTTGAGAGGCCAAGAGAAGCTCAATAAGAGACATGCCAAGTGGGTTGAATTCATTGAGTCTTTCCCTCTGTGATCCAATACAAGAAAGGGAAGGACAATGTTGTGGCGGATGCGCTTTCTAGAAAGTTCGCTCTAGCCACCACTCTCACCTCTAAGCTTATGGGTTTTGAGAGCATTAAATTGATGTATGCTCATGACCCGAAGCTCAAGAGCATCCATGAAGCTCTAGAAAAGGGGGAGAGAGTTGAGAAATACCAATGGATTAATGGATATATCTATAAGAATGGTAAAGTGTGCATACCCGAGTCCTCATGGAGGGAATTGCTTGTGCAAGAGGCGCATTGTGAAGGACTCATGGGTCACTTTGGTAGGGACAAAACCTTGGCCATCCTTCGGGAACAATTCCATTGGCAAAAAATGGGGACCCATGTTGAGAGACTTTGCAACTCTTGTCTTGAGTGCAAGGTTGCTAAGTCCAAGTCGAACCCCCATGGTTTGTATACCCCACTCCCCGTACCTACTAGTCCATGGTTGGATATCTCGATGGATTTTGTGATGGGATTACCAAGGACTAGGGGGGGCCATGATATCATTTATGTTGTTGTGAATAGGTTCTCCAAAATGGCTCATTTCATTCCATGTCGAAAATGTGATGATGCACAACATGTTGAAACCTTGTTTGTTGATAATGTCTTGAAATTGCATGGTGTGCCTCAAACCATAGTGAGTGATAGGGACACTAAGTTCCTAAGTCATTTTTGGAGGAGTTTATGGGGTGCCCTTGGCACCAAACTCTTGTTTTCTACGTCCCACCAACCCCAAACCGATGGGCAAACCAAAGTGGTGAATCGAACCTTGGGTGCTCTTCTTAGAGCCATGACCCGAGGTAAGGGTGGGACTTGGATAGATAAGCTACCTCTTATGGAGTTTGCCTACAATCGAACCGTGCATCGGATGATTGGTATGACTCCATTCGAGTGTGTGTATGGTTTTAACTCCTTGATTCCCCTTGATCTAACCCCTTTGCCAAGGGAAATGGTTGTTAATTTTGAAGGTAAAGCTAGAGCCATGGCTTTGATGGAGCTACATGCTAAGGCGAAGAAGAATTTGGAGGAAGCTTATGCAAAGGTAGCCTCCAAGAAAAACAAGGGACGCAAGAAGGTGGAACTCAAGAAGGGTGACTATGTGTGGGTGCACTTCCGGAAAGAAAGGTTTCCAAACCTTAGGAAAGGGAAGTTGGCACCCCGTGGAGATGGCCCATTCCAAGTGCTCTCAAAGATAAACAACAACGCTTATGTGGTCGACTTACCAAGTGAGTATCAAGTGTCTAATACTTTCAATGTTTGTGACTTGGTTCCTATGGATTTAGGTGATGAAGAGGTCGTGGATGATAATACTTCAATTTCGAGGACGAAATCTTCTCAAGAAGGGGAGGATGATGCCGGGCAAACCACGAGACCCTTTACTCGGAGCCAAGCTAGAGAGATCCAAGGAGTACACTTACACTTGGTGAGGAATGACCTAGAAGAAGGAAGCGTTTGGAAGCCATTCCGGGTGCTCAAAGCGCAAGGGGAGCAGCCCAGCGAACCAGGCGCTCCGCCTGCACCTTAGGCGCCTCCGCCCAGAGAGCAAAGGGGCCAGGCGGACCGCCCCATCCTCAGGCGCACCGCCCAGCCAACCCCACTGACCAAAATGGAGCAAAATGTGGGCGCTCCGCCCGGATCACTGAAGCTCGAGATTCCTAGCTATGTTAAGACTATTTTGACCCTACGTGGTCCTATGTTCCTAAGCCTAAGTGTGGGCATATTAGACCTTTCATATGGTGTCTAAAAACACCTATAAATAGCTAGTTGTCTTATTATTTTCATTAGCTTACCTTTGATGAAAAACAAACACTTGTGTTGAAGAGTTGAACTCTTATTGAATGAAAAACCTTGAATTGGGACTTGTTCTTCCTCTAGCGGATCTAGATGAATTCCAGTCCCCCCCGACCATTCTACTTGCGTGCTCACGTTAGCTCGAGGGTAGTTGCCTAGCGTAGGTGTTCTTGACCTCCTCTCGGGGTGTAACGGAACAAGTTCTCCGTTGCTACTTGAGATTTGTGATCGAGATACGTCTCGTTCCTATCTTTTACTTTCCGCGTTTGATTTCCTACATCAAAGAAGCTCATCACTCTACCGCAACCGATTCCTAATAAAAACGACATCCGAGAAAACCATGGAAACATGATAAGACAACCATTTCCAAATCGATCGGAATAATCAAAGCTTACACACATATAAGTAAGGAAGAAATACTTGGGTCTACTACATCAGATACCTCAACATCCTGCAAGACTGGTAGTTCTTAGAACTACCTCTGCAGCTGAGCCGAGCCGCTACCCTGATAATTACTTCTAGAAGAACCACTACCACCACGCTCTCGACCTCTACTGGATGGTGGCATTTTGCTGGCCGATTGAGATCTAAAGGAAATCCCATGCGACTGTGCAGGTGCCTGATGACAAGAGAAAGAACGACTGCCTACTTGTCGGAGTAAGGGAGAACTCCACTAAAGATGCTGGGCTCACGACAATGATAACAACTTTTCAGTAAAAATGGAAGTTGGATAGATTGTTGATAGCTATAAAGAGAAAAACTAGGTCTGATATGGACGAACTACTGGCGCACTCCAAGAATCGCGTGACACAAGCTGAGATAACCTAGAAGGTGACCTCCCAAAATAACCAGAAGTCTTACCTCCAAATGAGGTACCATGGTTGCCCACCAGGGCCGTGGATCTCTTGCTTTCCCGCTCTAACTTATGGTATGCCTCGAACCTTCGGGCAATATCAACAACAACATCAAATGAAATTCCGACCTCAATCTCTCGAGTCATCTGGGATCTCAAGGAAAAAGAAAGGTCATCAATAAATCTTGAATCTCTCGAAAGGCTCATGAACTAGTTCTAATGCATATCCAGCCATTCTATAGAATTCAATCTATTATTCTGAAAAACCAACAGGCTAACCGACAGGCTACCCTATCCAATCCACTCAAACTAGAAACACTTTTCATCTCGCTCGCTACTCGAAAGGAACTTTTCCATGAATCTGGAAGAAAAACCGAACCAAGTTAGCTAATAAGAGAGCGGCCCACCAATTCAAGGCTAGACGCCGAAACTGGAAAGAAGAATAATCAACACCATACCACTCGATATAATCAAGAGCCTGAAGTATACGCTGACATCATTTTATTTTTAAAAAACTTACATACGGATTATCTAATGCATTGCTTGGGAATATCGGGATGTTCAACCGCGTAAAATAATGCAACCTCTTTGACCTTCGGACCCAATAATTACCTCAGTTACCTAACCAGCCAGAACAACTGGAAGCACAACACATGCTGCCTCCGGAACATACTTTATTGAGGCAATATTAAGAACTGGAATGGGACCTCCCTGAGATCGAACATCTGCATCTGCAGTAACCTAATAAGCTACCTAGCGAATAATAGGTTCTTGCAGTATCCGCGTCACCAATATTCTCGTAAAAGCATCGTAGAGAGCCAAGGGAACCACAAGGCCCTGCTCCCTTGCCCATCGCGAGCTCGTACAGCTGGGGCCTCCGCAATTGGATCGTCAACACGATCCACAACTCTCGTGGCTTGATCAGCGCTAGCCTCTGACTAGACTGCTTCGTCATGAATTCTAACCTTTTGCTGATTTGTCGCACAAGGGTTCACCATCACTACGAAGGAAACGAAAAATATTTTTTTATCCAAACCAACGCACAATAGAAAAGAAGGAAGGAAAACTTTCTAAATGCCATCATAGCCTCTCGTAGATAAGTACGGACTTCTACGTACCCATCAGCGAGACTCTACTAGACACTGTCTTACTCTGGATAGACTCTAAATCGGGCTCTAATACCAACTGACACGACCCGGAATTCGGTTAGGCCGTGCGGGCACCCGACATCCTCCCCGAGACCCGTCGGGCGAACCCTTACCAATTAAATTAGGAAAATAAATATAACAATTCATGAATAAAGACAAGACTTAAAAGAAACACAGACATACTGATACCTCTAAGCTGTACAAAAGAAATTACAGCTGACTACCCAACATTATAGGTTTAGGGCTATCCAGATTAGACATCTAAGAGTATAAAAGAAGATAGATACCTCCTGAAGGGAGCAAAATGCAACTGAAATAATAAGCAATAAACTGGTGGCCATCCGGAATAAAAGCTGGCTCACCCTGACAGCTGAAGTCGTCTTCGCTCCTACACAACGTGGTGAACTCAATCCTGGAGTGAACCTTCCAAAACGAAATAGATAGATAAGAAAAAAAACAACAAACGAGGGTGAGTCAAAAGGACTCAATAAGTGGGGCAGACTAGCCATCTCAAAGAATAGGATAGCTAGGTAGGGAGAAAAGAAACAGATAAACCAAATTCCTCTTATTTAAATTATAAAAAGGCAGATCCAGATAATAATCAGAAACACGTATGAAACCATAAATTCAACCAGGAATACGAGCCAGAAACATATCATAAATAAGCGATGCACGTATAAGCAGAACAGTAGTCATGTACCTAGTCTACACAATGGTATGAGATGAATTGGAATGAGATGAAATGAAATGAAATATGATGCAAGGGTCACATATGCTAAATGAATGGAGCGGAATCCTCCTGCTCCTAGGGCGGAATCCTTCTACCCTCAATATAATGCAATGGAGCGGAATCCTCCTGCTCCTAGGGCAGAATCCTCCTACCCTCAATATAATGCAATGGAGCGGAATTGATGTAGTGCAAAACTAGCTGAATCAAACACGATACAAATAATGTGGAAGCGATAAAAGGATAAAGGCAAGAAAGTAGAAGAAAGAATCGAATTCAATTCACACACGTTGATTGAATTCAAAAGGGAGAAAGGGAAACTTGAACCTTACAATGGATTCAAACTAGGTGTCGATCTCCATAGGTTCCAAGTACATAGATACACGAAGCTTCAAGCTTCGAACTGGAAGGGCTCGGCCTCTTCAATGTTCTCTCTCAATTCTATCTTCTATCAATGGCAAACTAATGAAATGAAAGACTAAGGGGAACTTATATAGTTTTCCCCTTCACAATTGTGAAATGACTAAAAGCCCATAAGACAAGTTAGTGCAATAGAAGCACTTAGGGCTAGAATAGGAATTACACCACAAAAACAAGTCTTCAAATGGCTCGAAAGTAGGTGCCCCGCCTAGTGGAAAGAGGCGCCCCACCTAGTGCTTTGTAGGCAAAGCAGGCGCCCCAATGGGCAGGAGTAGGCGCCCCACCTACTTGAAGTAGGCGGTCCGCCCATAAAAGGGGCGGCCGGAGATCCAGAGGCTTGCATTCTAGTAGGTGGTCCGCCTAGTGAAACGAGCGGTCCGCCCCTTCCTGGAGGTCCCTGAAACGGTTCAAAATGTTTCTCTTGACCCTCTCCTTTGTCGCCTAAGTGGTTCTCCTTCCTTGGCGCTCCAATGCATGATCTTCAATACATTTCCGGAGCCCTTGAGATGCGCGGCAAATTGGAGCCAAAGCGTCAACCATCAAGAGCCAAGCTTGAGAGCACAAAGAGTACCGTCAAGGCCCTCAAAAGCGACGTAAAGATCATGCAAAGGAGCGCCAAGGAATGAGGACCACCTAGGCCCCAAAGGAGAGGCTTGGAACACACATTTTGAGCCATTTCAAGACTTCCCAGAAGAGGCGGACCGCCTACTCAAAGGGGCAGACCGCCTACTTGAAATCAAGCCTCAGGAGTTTGGGGCGCCTGAAATATAGGCGAACCACCTACTCTGGCCGCCCACTCTGCAGGTAGGGCACCTCTTCTGGGCGCCTGCTATTCAGGCGGGGCGCCTAGTGTGCTGAAGGCCCATCCGGGTATTCTACTTATTTTGAGTGTAATTCCAAGTGACTTGTATTGTTTTGACTAGACTTAGGAGCTATTTAGACATTTCATTTAGAAGTGTGGTGAACCTATAAATACCACACTTAGTCATTTATTTTATTTAGCTTGTTTAGATTTTGAAGAATAGACTTAGAAAGAGAGGCAAGGCCTTCTTCTTTGTAGAAGCTTGAAGCTTCGAATTATCTCTTGCTTGGAACCTATGGAGATTCGTCACTAGTACGGATTCTTGTATGGTTCAATTTTCCGTTCCTCTCTCGAATATTCAATTCATGGTTTGAATCATTTATCCATTCATTTCTTCTATTTCTGTTCTTCCCCGTCCCTACTTTCTTAATATCGTGTGATTATTGCTTCCGCATTCTTGTTATTTGCATCCGCATATTTACCCCGTATCATCTTGGTATCAGAGCAAGGCTCGGGTTTCGTTCTTACGAATCCACGTTCCTTATTCATACTATCTTTACTTTATTGTTATTGTGTTTATGTTCTTGAAAAAAGAAGAAAAATAAAAAAAATTGAAAAAGTGAAAAAATACAAAAAAATTCATGTTGTGGATTGGATTCGATTACCCATTGATTGTTTGATATCGGGGATTGATCTATGATGTTTACCCGTTGATTTGGTACCCTTGTTACGTGATTTGGTGTTGAGAATCAAAAGTTAAAAAATAAAAATAAAAAACCCCTAAAAATTGAAAACCCTAGAACTTGAATGAAATTTCTTGATTTGGATTTGTTATGGATTGGGTGATGTTATAAATCATTGGGGATTGATTTTAGTAGTTGAAAACACCATTGGGTACCTTCGGATTGGGAAAACACCTTGAAAACATTGGAGATTTGGGTGCAAAAGAACCAAAAATGCGGATTTTGGAGCTGCTGGATGTTGCAGTAGGCGGACCGCCCCTGTGACTAGGCGGATCGCCCACTTTTGTGCTGCTCTCTATATCTTGGGCAGGCAGACCACCCCCTCAGACTAGGTAGACCGCCCACCCCTGACGGGTGGCCGGGTTGTTTCGTTTCGTGTATTTTTGTGTTCCGTTTGCTTCCTAACTTCCTTGTTAGTGTTTCTAAGGTATTTTTCCTACCTTATTAACACTAATCTTTGATCTCTTAGGGTGTTTGTGTGTCTTGAAGTCTTTACATAAAGTCGTAGAATTTGCTTGCTTCAAGTGCGCACTATAAATAGCTTACGTACATCGAGTCGCATCAACTCCTCTCCGGACTTTACTTGGATATACTAGTTGATTGATCTTACCATTTTGGTTCCTAAAAGAGATAAGGGCATCTTTGGTTGGGGGATTGGGAGTGTGCACCCTAAAAGAGTGTTGAGAGCCACCACCAAAGGTAAGGGAGCGCAAGTGAGGTTGTTTATACTAACCTTTGCACTTTCTTAAAATGTCTTTTGCAGGTACAAGGAGCCATAAGGGAGGTTTGGAGGGAAGTGGGATTGGAGAGAAAGGTGTAAGTGAGAGGGAGTTAATTGAAGCCTACCTTCCGATCTTGGCTCACATAGAGGCAATAGACACTCGACTCCAACACGTGGAGGATAAGATGGAAGAGAATGAGGCCGAGGGAAGAGATGGCATGAGTCGCACTATGGGTTATGGTATTGCTAGTAGTGGTGAAATGAGGAAGTACCCAACTAGTGTTGGTACTATTGATGGGATGTGTAAAGGGCATTACCTAGATGAATTCATGAGAGAAAGAACGTGGTGTCAATTCATAGTGAGCCTTAATGGGAATCATGGGTATGTGCTTCAAGTGGATAATGGTGAAGCAAGTTGGATTAGCCATCTTGTAGTGAGAAGGTTGGGAATACCTTGTGTTGATGGGATGGCTAGGGTAGTTATTTCACTAAGGAACTTTGAAGAAAAAGTGGAGTGCAAAGTGGGTCCTTTAGTGGGATGTGATGTTATGTTGGGAAAGCCTTGGCTTTTCAATAGATACTTCAAGATCGCACAAGAAGTTGTGGATGGCTACCATGTTAAAGCACAAGGGAAGTTACAACCCCTCTTCTTAGGAAAGAAGAAGTACAACCGAACAAGCCCATGAACATGAGAAATGGAGGGACACCATTGAGGAGAAGTCCTATGACTCAAAGAGTGCAATCAAGAAGTCCTATGAACATGAGAAGCAGTGGGACACCATTGAAGAGATGTCCTACAATCACAATCAATGGTGGGGCTAGTGCAAGAAGAGAGTTGACATATGTCAACAAGGTGAACCCCAAACCACAAGCTCCAAAACAAAGTGGTTCACAACAAAGAAGAAAGAGACCTCAACTGATGATTCTCTTAGTCCTAGATTTCGGGTTGATGTTAAAAGTCCACCTACTCCGGCTATAGGTATTCTTGGGCCACGTCCCAATTCACCCGAATTTGAGAGACAAAAGATTGAGAGGAGTAAAGGAGTGACCGGTGACATTCCTCGAGAGGAAAAAGGAGAGGATGTGATGAGTGATGTGAGTGGGATGTCACCACCCAAATCTACACCCGACCTCGAAAAGAAAATGAGGGAAAAGAAAGAGGGAAAAAGAATTGTAAAGAGTGAGGACACCCTTTATTCTAACCCTAACCCTTTATCTTTTTCTTCTACTTGTGTGACTTCTTGTGTAGGAAATCTTGGAGGCAAGCCATTTGAGCCTCAATCATCTTACAAAATGGAAGGACAAGGTGAAGCAAACCTTCGATGTGAGCTTCAAGGTGGAGAGCCAGCTCAAGACACTTCAAGTGCATTGAGTGAGCTAGATGGCCATTCAAAGGTATGTGAAAGTTCTGCCCTTGAACGTGTTTCTTCCTTGTCATGTGAGAGTGTTTGTGAGACCTCTATACTAGTTAATAATATATGTGATTACAATGTGTTTGCAACTAGTGTGGAGTCAAATGGTCAACTTGTGTGTGATTGTGAACCACTAGTTGAGAAGAATGATAATCCACATCATGATGTGAGCTCAATTTTTATTGAACCTCTCTTTAGTGAAGATTGTGTAGTTGACCTTGATTGTGACCTTTGCTATGACACACCACCAATTTTTGATAAAGGGGAAGACGAGTTGAATGAATACCCTATCCTTTTCCGTGATGAATTTCTTGATAATGGTGGACCTATGTGTTGTAGTGAGGATGGTAGTGACCTTGAGGAGTCCCTAGTGGATGGGATGGATAGGCTTATTTTATATGACTCCTCAAGTGTGTATGAAGAGTGTGAACTTGACCCTCCATGGTTTGAAAGGTTTAACTCTATAGACAATCCATTGTTTGAAACTCTAAGTGAGATGAATGGTCTTGGAATTGATTGTGTTGGTCCGTCTTCTAGTAGTCCTAATCTTGATTGTGTGGACTACCATGATGAAGAAGCCATTATAGATACCTTCCTTGATAGTTTGTCTAGTGAAGGAGATTGTCTTAGAGGTGGATCGGGGATTGAGGAAGTCACTCTTGGTGTGTGTAAGAGTGCTTCCAATAAGGGGAGTGGAGTATCTGGCGTTAGTTGTCGCTTGAATTATGTTGCTTACTCCATCCCATGTATTGATCACGCCTTGAGTGTTGAGCATGCCAAAGCCAATGTGTCATATTATGATGATATTTATTTGAAGGCTTGGTGTGCTGGTCATAAGCTTAGGGGTCGTAGGGAAGTTGATTACTATATCTTGCATGTTCCATGTCCTATTGATCTCTTTGCTTGTTCTTGTGTTCGATGCACTTTCTTTGTGAGTCAAGTACTTGTTGTTTCCTTGGGAGACATGAGCTCTTTTATTGGTATTGATGCTTGGCACTATCATTAGAGTGTGTTTTCCCACACTTTTGGCACTAACCTACTCTTATAGTGGGAAGCTTTGTTTGTGCTTGTTTTGAATGTAAGCTTGATGGTTTGATTTCGAGGATGAAATCCTTTCAAGAATGGGAAGATGATACGGGGCAAATTGGAGCCAAAGCGCCAACCATCAAGAGCCAAGCTTGAGAGCACAAAGAGTACCGTCAAGGCCCCCGAAAGCGACTTAAAGATCATGCAAAGGAGCGCCAAGGAAGGAGGACCACCTAGGCCCCAAAGGAGAGGCTCGGGAGACACATTTTGAGCCATTTCAAGACCTCCCTGGAAGAGGCGGACCGCCTACTCAAAGGGGCGGACCGCCTACTTGAAATCAAGCCTCAGGAGTTTGGGGCGCCTGAAATATAGGCGGACCACCTACTCTGGCCGCCCGCTTTGCAGGTGGGGCACCTCTTTTGGGCGCCTGCTATTCAGGCGGGGCGCCTAGTGTGCTGAAGGCCCATCCGGGATTCCTACTTATTTTGAGTGTAATTCCAACTATAGCCCTAAGTGACTTGTATTGTTTTGACTAGACTTAGGGGCTATTTAGACATTTCATTTAGAAGTGTGGTGAACCTATAAATACCACACTCAGTCATTTATTTCATTTAGCATGTTTAGATTTGAAGAATATACTTAGAAAGAGAGGCAAGGCCTTCTTCTTTGTAGAAGCTTGAAGCTTCGGATTATCTCTTGCTTGGAACCTATGGAGATTCGTCACTAGTACGGATTCTTGTATGGTTCAAGTTTCACTTCCTCTCTCGGATATTCAATTCATGGTTTGAATCATTTATCCATTCTTTTCTTCTATTTCTGTTCTTCTCCGTCCCTACTTTCTTGTTATCGTGTGATTATTGCTTCCGCATTCTTGTTATTTGCTTCCGCATATTTACCCCGTATCACCTTGACTTGCATCATTTGTGCTCTCGAGCATGGCTCTTGATAGTTGGGAACTAAGCCAATTTGGATTGCATCATCCTCCCCTTCTTGAAAGGATTTCGTCCTCGAAATCAAACCATCAACGCCTACATCCAAAACAAGCACAAACAACAAACTTCCCACTACAAGAGTAGGTTAGTGCCAAAAGTGTGGAAAACACACTCTTATGATATAGCCAAGCATCAATAACAATTAAAACGCTTATACCTCCAAAGGAGACGATAAGTACTTGACTCAAAAAGAAAGTGTGTCTAATACAAAAACAAGCATAGAGATCAATAGGACAAGGGACATGCTAGACATAGCAATCAAATTCCCTATGACCCCTAAACTTATAACCAACACACCAAGCCTTTAATGCATTTTTATCACAATGTGGCGCATCGGCTTTGGCATGCTCAACACTCAAGGTGTGCTCAACATATGGGATGGAGTAAGTAAAATATTTCAATTCACAACTAACATCGAATACTCCACTCCCCTTCTTAGAAGCACTCTTGCACACATCGAGAGGTACCTCCTCACCTCTAATATCACCTCCAAGACAACCCTCCTCACTAGATAAACTCCAAAGGAAGGTCTCTAAAATAGGGTCTTCATCATTATAGTCCACACAATAAAGGCTAGGACTACTAGAAGATAGGTCAACACGACCAATGTCAAGACCACTCTCCTCACGTGGAGTTCCAAATAATGGATCATCCATAGAGCCTAACTTTACAAACCATGGAGGTTCGATTTTACTACCAACCCTAGGCAGATACAATTCACTGCCACAAATGAGATTGCCTCCAAATGTAAAGGCATGCACCTCAAAGTCATGGTTATCCAAAAGCATAGTATCAAGACTAGGTCCTTCACTCTCACTCGAGGAGTCATCGAAAATAAATCGATCCATCTCATACTCTAGAGACTCCTCAAGGTCACAACCATCCTCACTACGACACAAGTGACCACCGCTATCAATTAAGCAATCAAAGGAAAGAATAGGATAGTCATGCAATTCATCTTCGCTTTTATCAAATATGGGTGGGGTGTCATAACAAGGTTCACAAGCAAGGTCAACTTCAATATTTTCGCTAAAGAGAGGTTCAATGAAAACCAAGCTCACATCATGATGTCTTTTTACAACCCTCTCAACTAGTGGTTCATTTTCACGCACAAGTTGACCCAAAGGCTCTACACTAGTTGCAAACACATTGTATTCATGCAAATCATCAACTAGCATAGAGTTTCCACAATCAATATTACAAGGCAAGGAATTAACATGCTTAAGGAAAGAAGAACTAACACATACCTTTGGGTGGCCATCTTGCTCACTCAATGCACTAGGAGTATCATGACTAGTTTCTCCACCTTGTAGCTCACTCTCGGCATCACCTTCACCTTATCTTTCCATCTTGGAACATGGTTGAGGCTCCATTGGTTTGCCTCCAAGAATCCCCACACAAGAATTCAAACAAATAGAAGAAAAAGATAAAGGGTTAAGGTTAGAATAAGGGGTGTCCTCACTCTCAATTTTTCTTTTTTCCACTTTCTTTTTCCTCATTTTTTTCCAACGTCAGGTGTAGATTCGGGTGGTGACATCCCACTCACGTTACTCAACACATCCTCTCCTTTTTCCACTCGAGGAATGTCACCGGTCACTCCCTTACTTCTCTCAATCTTTTGTCTCTCAAATTCGGGTGAATTGGGACGAGGCCCAAGAATACCCATAGCCGGAGTAGGTGGACTTTTTACATCAACCCGGAATCTAGGACTTGGAGACTCGTCACTTGATGTCTCCTTCTTCTTTGTTGGTGAACCACTTGGTTTTCAAACTTGTGGTTTGGGGTTCACCTTGTTGACATTTGCCAACCCTTTTCTTGCACTAGTCCCACTATTGCTTGTAATTGTAGGACTTCTTGTTTGCAGTCTTTCAACCATAGGATGAGGTTCTTGCACCTTTCTTCTTTGCATTGCCAAGGACCGAGCACTAGAAAGTATTTGGTCCCTTACCCGACAAGGTTCAAATTCAAAAACTCTTTGACCCGTGCTCACAAGATACATATTCTTCCCAACATTATATTGCACACTCTTGTCTTGCAACTACGGATCACCAAACCATACATCAATATTCCGCAAGGGATACACGTCACACAAAATATGCTTCTTATAACCCCTATGAGATATGAGCACTAAAGCCACCTTTGAAACCCAAATCCCATTATACTCATAAGGATGCTCTAAAGCTTGGCATGCCCCTAGCCTATCAACCAACCTAGGGCTAATACAATTGGCATTGGTCTCACCAATTTTGAGCAAGTTGCCTCCATATCCATTCACCTCAATAACGAACCTTCGCTCTCCCAAGTATTGTATAGGGTCATCTATGAAAGATCATGTAAGTTCAAGAATGTCTTCACGTTGAACTCGAATCTTCCTTATTCCTCCTCTCCTAGCAACACCACTAGGATAACCTCCACTTCCCGTCACTCTTCCAACATGAGAAGTGTTGTTGAAAGTCGAGGAAGGAGTCTCATCATAGAACCCATAGGAGCTCATCGTAGTAGGAGTTTGGTAGAAATCTCCTTTACCCTCCTTGGTTCCACAACCCATAGAACTACTCATACCATCACTCCCCCCCTCCCCCCCGTCTCATTCACATCCACATTATCCTTTAAGTGTTGGATCTGAGTGTCTATCGCATCTACCTTGGCCATAATGTCCCGAAGGTAAGCTTGAGATAACTCGGTCCTATTTACACTTTTCTCACCGTTCCCACTTCCATCCAAACCTCCCTTATGGCTCCTTGTACCTGCAAAAGACATTTTAAGAAAGTGCAAAAGTTAGTATAAATAACCTCACTTTCTCTCCCTTACCTTTGGTGGTGGCACTCAACAATCTTTTTAGGGTGCACACTCCAAAACCCCAAACCAAAGATGCCCTTATCTCTTTAGGAACCACAGTGGTATGATCAATCAACTAGTAGATCCAAGTAAAAGTTCGGAATGGAGTTAATGAAACTCGATGTACGGACGGCTATTTAAAGTGCACACTTGAGGCCAAAAGGAGTTCTATGACTCTTCTTTGAATTCTAGTCTCCTCTACGCACGAGTGTCCTAATACGCTAAAGATTTAGTGTCTTTCGAGTAAGCCAATTACCCTAGAAATACTAACCAAGAAGTACGGAAGCAAAAGAAACACGAAAACCTACGAAAAATCTACCCGGGAACCCTTCAGGAAAATGGGCGCCCCGCCTCTGAACAAGGGCGGTCCGCCCAAAAATGTTCAGAGAGTGGGGTGGGCGTGATGCCGGGCAATCCACCACGAGGAGACCATTCACTCGGAGCCAAGCCAAGGATGTCCAAGAAGCGCATTTACACTTGGTGAGGAAGGGCCTTGAAGAAGGAAGCGATTGGAAGCCATTCCGGGTGCTCAAACTAGGCCTCACGCCTAAGGAAGAAGAGAGCCCAGCAGAGCTAGGCGCCCCGCCTAGCCCAGGCGCCCCGCCTAGGGAGCTCACTGCCTAAGGCCCAGCAAAGCACCAGGCGCCCCACCTGGCTAGGCGCCCAGCCTAGCTGAAGGCCAAGCCAGGCGCCCCGCCTAGCTTCAGGCGCCCAGCCTAGCTGAAGGCCAAGCCAGGCGCCCCGCCTAGATCCAGGCGCCCAGCCTAGCTTCAGCATGAACCAGGCGCCCCTCCCAGCCCCAGGCGCCCCTCCTAGCTGCTGAACTTATGTTTCTTTTACTATTTTGCCCTACGTGGCTTATTTGTTGAACCTTATTAGTAAGGGTAGTTAAGTCTTTGTGTAAGCTTGGGAAACACTATAAATACCCAAGCCTAGCTTATTTTACACTTAGCTTATTATTGATGATTATGAATGATGAACATGAGCAAGGCTCTTGATTATTGAATGAAACCTTTTGTTTTGGGACTTGTAGTTCTTCTAGCGGATCTAGATGAATACTCTTCCTCTCCGACCATTCTACTTGCGTGCTCGCGTTAGCTCGAGGGTAGTTGCATAGCGTAGGTGTTCTTGTCCTTCTCTCGGGGTGTAACGGAACAAGTTCTCCGTTGCTACTTGGGATTAGAGATCGAGTTACGTCTCGTTCTTTATCTTTTACTTTCCGCGTTTGATTTCCTACATCATTTGGTATCAGAGCAAGGCTCGGGTTTTGTTTCTACAAACCCCCGACCCTTGATTCTTCGTGCCTAGTATCTTCTTTTAGTTTTTCTTGTTGTTGAAGTTATTAGAAAGGAGAAAATTGCAAAAAAATTGAAAAATTGAAAAATACAAAAATTTGGTGTAACTTGTTGATTTGGATGATTTGTGATATGGGTGTTGTGGATTCTTGATCGTGATTGATTTCCCGTTACTTGGGTACCAAAATTCTTGGAATTGGTGAAGTTTGAAAAATTGAAACCCCAAAACCCCTTAAACCCTTGAAGAACTTGTTCTTGATGAATTTTGGCTTGATTCTTGGGTTGGATAGATGTTTGTTTGGAAACTTGTTATTGGGGATTGACCTTCATTGAAAAACAAACAATTCGGTACCAATTTCGTGGGATTTGAACATGTATAACACCTTCTTTGATGAATCACAATCCTTGTTGAAACCCTTTTGATAAACCCTTGTGTTCTTGAGTTCTTGAGATTGAACCCTGATTTGATTGATTGTTTGATTGAAAATTTGATTGGGTTTTGTTAAGGAAGATCAAAAACAACTTTGGGTATCTTTGGATTGTGAAAACAAGTTGAAAACATCGGATTTGAGGCTTGAAAATCGACTTGAAACGAGTTTGGAACGAGTTGGAAAAAGCTTCAGGCTAGGCGCCCCGCCTAAGCCAGGCGCCCCGCCTGACTTGGCTACTGCCTAAGTCCCAGGCGCCCCGCCTAGACCCAGGCGCCCCGCCTGGAACACAGCACAATCTAGGCGCCCCACCTGAGTTTCAGGCGCCCCTCCTGAGTGCTGAACGCATTGTTTCGGGTAGATTTTCGTAGGTATTTCCCTTTGTTTGATAACATAACATCTAGTTAGTACTACTTTGAGTAACCGATCTACTTGAATAGTGCTAACCCTTTGATTGCTCTTAAGTGAATTCGTGCCTAGCAAGGAGAGTAGAATTCTAAGGAAAAGCGTAGAATCTTTTTAACTCAAGTCCTTTACGTCAAAGTGCCTAGCATTCATTGAGTCCCATTAACTCCACTCACCTCGGAGTGTGCGTGACTCGTGAATAGTTTAGTTGAGTTGAGGAGTTGCTAATCATCTACGTGAAGCTTTGGAACTACAAGTTGAGTGAAATATCCACCGCCACCCAAAAGAGTGATCCGAGTGAACACAAGTGAGGGAGCGAGTGAGGTGTTTTAACTAACTCTTGTTTCTTTCTTTGTAGGTACAATGGCCAACGAAGGTCAAGATTTCATTAAGGAGGCCTTGGCTGATCTTCTTGCCAAGATGGACCTCATGAACCAAAGGATTGACTCTCTTGAAAAGGGAGCCTCGAGTACTCAAGGTGAACATGGGACCCCGAGTGTCCCAATTGAAAAAGGGACCCCGAGTGTCCAAATTGAGACCGGTGAAGGCTCAAGTAGCCCTACCTTTACCCCGGAGCAAGTTGTTGAATTGCTCAATCAACAACGGGTAAAGGAGGATCGAGAGAGAATTGAACGAACGGGCATTCCCCGTATCTTGGACAATCCTCCAAGAAACTTTCCACTACCAAGACCCGTCCGAAATATTCAACCTCTTGAGCAAGTTGTTGAGGCTCAAGAAGGGGAGGAAGTTGATTATGATGACAATGTGTATGGGCTTGATGATCACTTTCAACCAAGGCGAGCTATGAATTGGGGTCGAAATGTGGATCGGGGTAGAGGCCGAGGTCGAGGGCCACCCTTAGGATATGGAGGAAGGAATGTTAGAAGGGACTATGTGGCTTATGATGATCACCATGGAGGCCAACCGGAGCCATTCCAAGGGGGTCGTGACAACAACAACAACCTTAATAGTGTGAAGCTCACTATTCCTTCTTTCAAAGGAAGTAGTGACCCGGTGGAGTACATTGGTTGGAAATTGGCTATGGAGCGTATCTTTGACACCAATGATATGCCCGATGTGAAGAAAGCCAAGTATGCAATATCCTCCTTTGAATCTTTTGCTTCTACTTGGTGGGAGTCGGTGAAGAGAAATAGAAGAAGGACGGGTATGGCTATTAATCTTACTTGGGAAGAGTTGATCCGTGTGATGGATGAGAAGTACTTGACTAATCAATACCGGGTTGAACAACAAAGGCGTCTATATGATTTGAAGCAAGGATACAAATCGGTTGGTGAATACTTCAATGAATTTGAGCAAATCCGAATGATCCTTGACTTAGATGATGAAGACAATGAGACGGCCATGATCCGTTTCAAAGGGGGCTTGAACCGAGACATAGCTTCACAATTGAAGTTCCACAAATATGATGATCATTACAAGCTATGTGAAGATGCGGTTGAGGCCGAGAAATGGCTCAAGGAGGAGAAATCCCTCTGCTACAAGAGTAGCACTACTACTCCAACAAGCAAACCAAAGGATTGGAAGCCTCCTACTACAAATGCAAGGTTCCCAAGTGCAAGTGGAACAAGTGGTGCAAATGCTACCAAGGATGTGAAGAAGCCGTTTGAAAAGAACACACCTAATGTGGGAGGTAACTCTAAAACTCAACTACATGCTCCTACTTCTTCTTCAATACAATGCCACAAGTGCAAGGGGTACGGTCACTTTGCTAGGGAATGTCCTACAAAGAGGACCATGATTGTTGTTGGTAATGAAGCCTATGAGAAAGAGAGTGAATCGGAGGATGAGGGAGTAGAGGGAGTAGAGGGAGATGAGGGAGTAGAGGAGAATGATTTGCTTGATGATACGATGGAGGAGGAGGATCCTCATACTTTCTTGGTTGTGAGACGGAGCCTAGGAGCTATGATTGTGGAAGATAGTGAAACCTTGCAAAGGGAAAATCTTTTCCATGCTAGGTGCCGGGTCAAAGATGTTGTTTGCTCTATGATAATTGATTCCGGAAGTTGTGCAAATGTAGTGAGTCAATCACTAGTGGCTCAATTGAAGTTAACTACCATGAAGCATCCTAAACCTTACCGGTTACAATGGCTTAGTGAATGTGGAGAGCTTAAGGTGATGAAACAAGCCATGATCAAGTTTAGAATGGGTAGTTATGTTGATGAGCATTTGTTTGACGTTGTGCCTATGCAAGCATGCCACCTACTCTTAGGGAGGCCTTGGCAATTCGATAGGCAAGTGGTGCATGATGGTCGTGTCAACACCTACACGGTCAAACATGAAGGGAAGAGATTTGTGCTTAAACCTCTCACTCCTAAGCAAGTAAGTGATGACTACAAGAAAATGAAGGAGTTGAGGGAGGTGGCCAAGGCTAAGTCACTCATTGAGACTAGCCCTTTGTCCAAAAACATGGTGGCAATCCCACCTACTTCATCTACCGGTGGCATGTGTGCCATGATGCAACCGGGCGAGCTCTTGAAAGGTAATGATGGCACCAAATTTCTCCTATGCCTAGTGCACAAAGGTATGATCCTTAACTCTAATTGTGATTTTTCTTCTAGCCCTATGCCTAGTGCTTTGAAAAATGTCTTGGAAAACTTTGGGGACATGTTCCCGGATGAGATGTCCGATGGCTTACCTCCCTTGAGAGGAATTGAACATCAAATTGACTTTATTCCGGGCTCTCAAATCCCGAACAAGCCGGCCTATAGAAGCAATCCCGAGGATACAAGGGAGTTGCAAAAACAAGTTGATGACTTGCTTTCCAAAGGCTTGGTAAGGGAGAGTTTGAGTCCTTGTGCCGTACCGGTCATTCTTGTCCCAAAGAAAGACGGCACTTGGAGAATGTGCGTAGATTGCCGAGCCGTGAATAAGATAACGGTCAAGTACCGTCACCCTATTCCACGGCTTGATGATATGTTGGATGAATTGAGTGGGTCGTGTGTCTTTTCCAAAATCGACCTTAGGTCCGGTTACCATCAAATCCGGATGAAACCCGGGGATGAATGGAAAACCGCATTCAAGACCAAATTCGGTCTCTATGAATGGTTGGTAATGCCCTTCGGGCTTTCCAACGCACCTAGCACTTTCATGCGACTCATGAATCATGTTTTGAAGTCTTTTATCAACAAGTTTGTTGTTGTCTATTTTGATGATATCTTGATCTATAGTAAGACAATGGATGAACATGTTGACCACCTTAGGCAAGTGCTTGATGCTTTGAGAGCCGAAAAGCTCTATGCTAATTTCAAAAAGTGTGCCTTTGGTGTGGATAAGGTTGTCTTCCTTGGGTTTGTTGTGAGTGCCCGAGGAGTGGAGGTGGATGAGTCTAAGGTAGAGGCCATACGTGATTGGCCTACTCCTACTACCGTGACTCAAGTGAGGAGCTTTCATGGTCTCGCAAGCTTTTATAGGCGATTTGTGAGGGACTTTAGCTCCATTGCCGCTCCACTCACCGAATTGGTGAAGAAAGACCAACCGTTTGTTTGGGGAGAGCCTCAAGAGAAGGCCTTCCATGAATTGAAAAGTAGGTTGAGTACCGCCCCTCTATTGCAATTGCCCGACTTCGGAAAGGCATTTGAGGTTGAGTGTGATGCCTCGGGGGTGGGAATTGGTGGTGTATTAATGCAAGATAGCAAACCCATCGCCTACTTTAGTGAGAAATTGAAAGGGGCCTCCTTGAACTATTCTACATATGACAAGGAGTTGTATGCCCTTGTGAGAGCCCTTGCCCATTGGCAACACTATCTTTGGCCTCGTGAGTTTGTAATCAAGAGTGACCATGAGTCACTCAAGCATTTGAGAGGCCAAGAGAAGCTCAATAAGAGACATGCCAAGTGGGTTGAATTCATTGAGTCCTTTCCCTATGTGATTCAATATAAGAAAGGGAAGGACAATGTTGTGGCGGATGCGCTTTCGAGAAAGTTTGCTCTAGCCACCATTCTCACCTCTAAGCTCATGGGGTTTGAGAGCATTAAATTGATGTATGCTCATGACCCAAAGCTAAAGAGTGTCCTTGACGCTCTAGAGAAGGGGGAGAGAGTTGAGAAATACCAATGGGTTAATGGATATATCTTTAAGAATGGTAAAGTGTGCATACCCGAGTCCTCATGGAGGGAATTGCTTGTGCGAGAGGCACATTGTGGAGGACTCATGGGTCATTTTGGTCGAGACAAGACCTTGGCCATCCTTCGGGAACAATTCCATTGGCCAAAAATGGGAACTCATGTTGAGAAGCTTTGCAACTCTTGTCTTGAATGCAAGGTTGCTAAGTCCAAGTCGAACTCCCATGGTTTGTATACCCCACTCCCCGTACCTACTAGTCCATGGTTGGATATCTCGATGGATTTTGTGATGGGATTACCAAGGACTAGGGGGGGCCATGATAGCATTTATGTTGTTGTGGATAGGTTCTCCAAAATGGCTCATTTCATTCCATGTCGTAAATGTGATGATGCACAACATGTTGCAACCTTGTTTATTGATAATATCTTGAAATTGCATGGTGTGCCTCAAACCATAGTGAGTGATAGGGACACTAAGTTCCTAAGTCATTTTTGGAGGAGTTTATGGGGTGCCCTTGGCACCAAACTCTTGTTTTCTTCGTCCCACCACCCCCAAACCGATGGGCAAACCGAAGTGGTGAACCGAACCTTGGGTGCTCTTCTTAGAGCCATGACCCGAGGTAAGGGTGGGACTTGGATAGATAAGCTACCTCTTATGGAGTTTGCCTACAATCGAACCGTGCATAGAATGATTGGCATGACTCCATTCGAGTGTGTTTATGGTTTTAACCCCTTGATTCCCCTTGATCTAACCCCTTTGCCAAGGGAAATGGTTGTTAATTTTGAAGGTAAAGCTAGAGCGAAGGCAATGATGGAACTCCATGCAAAGGCAAAGAAGAATTTGGAGGAAGCCTATGCTAAGGTTGCTTCCAAGAAAAACAAAGGACGCAAGAAGGTGGAACTCAAGAAGGGTGACTATGTGTGGGTGCACTTCCGGAAAGAAAGGTTTCCAAACCTTAGAAAAGGGAAGTTAGCACCCCGTGGCGATGGTCCATTCCAAGTGCTCTCAAAGATAAACAACAACGCCTACGTGATCGACTTGCCAAGTGAGTATCAAGTTTCTAATACTTTCAATGTTTGTGACTTGGTTCCTTTGGATGTAGGTAATGAAGGGGTCGTGGATGATGATGCCTCGATTTCGAGGACGAAATCTTCTCAAGAAGGGGAGGATGATGCCGGGCAATCCACCACGAGGAGACCATTCACTCGGAGCCAAGCCAAGGATGTCCAAGAAGCGCATTTACACTTGGTGAGGAAGGGCCTTGAAGAAGGAAGCGATTGGAAGCCATTCCGGGTGCTCAAACTAGGCCTCACGCCTAAGGAAGAAGAGAGCCCAGCAGAGCTAGGCGCCCCGCCTAGCCCAGGCGCCGCCTAGGGAGCTCACTGCCTAAGGCCCAGCAAAGCACCAGGCGCCCCACCTGGCTAGGCGCCCAGCCTAGCTGAAGGCCAAGCCAGGCGCCCCGCCTAGCTTCAGGCGCCCAGCCTAGCTGAAGGCCAAGCCAGGCGCCCCGCCTAGATCCAGGCGCCCAGCCTAGCTTCAGCATGAACCAGGCGCCCCTCCCAGCCCCAGGCGCCCCTCCTAGCTGCTGAACTTATGTTTCTTTTACTATTTTGCCCTACGTGGCTTATTTGTTGAACCTTATTAGTAAGGGTAGTTAAGTCTTTGTGTAAGCTTGGGAAACACTATAAATACCCAAGCCTAGCTTATTTTACACTTAGCTTATTATTGATGATTATGAATGATGAACATGAGCAAGGCTCTTGATTATTGAATGAAACCTTTTGTTTTGGGACTTGTAGTTCTTCTAGCGGATCTAGATGAATACTCTTCCTCTCCGACCATTCTACTTGCGTGCTCGCGTTAGCTCGAGGGTAGTTGCATAGCGTAGGTGTTCTTGTCCTTCTCTCGGGGTGTAACGGAACAAGTTCTCCGTTGCTACTTGGGATTAGAGATCGAGTTACGTCTCGTTCTTTATCTTTTACTTTCCGCGTTTGATTTCCTACATCAGGGCGGTCCGCCTACTTGGCTCTGCTTCAGCAGTTTTGCAAAACGCGATTTGGTCCGTTTTGCACTCAAAATCCAACGGTTTCGACTCGTTTTCAATTCTAATTATACCCAAAGATGTATATGCTGTTTCTAAACAATCCCCAATAGGTTTAAACCCCCCAAACAAACAACAATCAATCGATTTGGATTCTTGAGCAAAATTCTAGGGTTCTTAAAAATTTTGGGAATTTGGATTCTTCAATTTTTGAAATACATCACCAAATCTTGTAATTTTGGTATCAAAAGAACGGGAATCGCATATGGAACAAACCCCAATGATTTTCAATGTATGGGTGTTCCAATCCAACAAGTTCCACCAAATTTTGTGAAATTTTCAAGTTTTTCTATTTTTTTTTTCTTTCAAATTTTCAAGAACAACAACAAGAAAAATGATAAACTAATACGATGAACAAGGAACGGGGGTTTGTAAGAACATAACCTGAGCATTGCTCTGATACCAACTGATGCAATGTAAAACTAGCGGAAGCAAACACGATACAAATAATGCGGAAGCGATAAAAGGATAATAAGAAATCGAGATTAGGAAGGCAAGAAAGTAGAAGAAAAAATCAAATTCAATTCACACATGTTGATTGAATTCAAAAGGGAGAAAGGGAAACTTGAACCTTACAATGGATTCAAACTAGGCGTCGATCTCCATAGGTTCCAAGTACATAGATACACGAAGCTTCAAGCTTCGAACTCGAAGGGTTCGGCCTCTTCAACGTTCTCTCTCAATTCTATCTTATATCAATGGCTAACTAATGAAATGAAAGACTAAAGGGAGCTTATATAGTTTTTCCCTTCACAATTGTGAAATGACTAAAAGCCCATAAGACAAGTTAGTGTAATAGAAGCACTTAGGGCTAGAATAGGAATTACACCACAAAAACAAGTCTTCAAATGGCTCGGAAGTAGGTGCCCCGCCTAGTGGAAAGAGGCGCCCCACCTAGTGCTTTGTAGGCAAAACAGGCGCCCCACCTACTTGAAGTAGGTGCCCCACCTACTTGAAGTAGGCGGTCCGCCCATAAAAGGGGTAGCCAAAGATCCAGAGACTTGCATTCTAGTAGGCGATCCGCCCAGTGAAACGGGCGGTCCGCCCCTTCCTGGAGGTCCTTAAAACAGAATGTGTCTCTCGAGCCTCTCCTTTGTCGCCTAAGTGGTTCTCCTTCCTTGGCGCTCCAATGCATGATCTTCAAGACGTTTCCGGAGCCCTTGACTTGCATCCTTTGTGCTATCGAGCTTGGCTCTTGATGGTTGGGAACTAAGCCAATTTGGATTGCATCAGGAATCCTCCTGCTCCTAGGGCGAAATCCTCCTACCCTCAATATAATGCAATGGAGCGGAATCTTCCTGCTCCTAGGGCGGAATCCTCCTACCCTCAGTATAATGCAATGTAATGCATATGAATGACATATGATGTATATGAATGCAATATGATGCAATAATAACCCTTCACCGGCGCGGGACTCTCATCGACAGCCGGGAAGTAGATGCCAACTCACAACCAGAGTACAAAACTCAGATCCTCAATGCAATACCAACAACAGGACATAACATATAATATACAATGTAAATCTAAAGCTAAGGCGTAAGGAGTACGCCTATCGGCAGCTACATAAGTAAGGAACACGTGGTAGAAAATCCACGAGGCCAGGTGCCTCCAAAGAAATGGATATAAACACTTACCTTGTTACAAAGTTAGCACTGCTAATCGAATATCGCTTTGTCCTTTAGATTCATTGCCAAACGATCACACTCTATTCAATAAGCAGAAAAATATATCAAATTAGGCTAAAGACTTCATTCCTTACGTCTTAGGGCAATCCGGTTAGAAACCCGATACCCTGTTCGCATACGCAATTCGCAGGCCAGGCCTATGTACAGGGTTTAAGGTCCATAACAAAACCCTAAATAAATTACATTTATATGTTGCTTATAACTCACTGAGTACGAATATATAATCAATTCCACTATTGGAGTCCAATTGACTCTTTAAACTATTAATTGAACTTATTAAAACGCTGTCTAATATCCCAATTTTACCGTCAAAATATATTTAAACACACGTAATAAACTAAAATAATGCATTAAGATCATTACCTGAATGTTTCGGGGTGAAAATTCTACTTGTCTCCGGCTCTTTTCTCATTTTCTGGCATTTTTCGCTGCGTTTCTGTTTCTTCACCATGTTTCTATCCTATTTTGCTTCTAAGCTTCGCATTGAAGCTTTAGGGATATATATATCCCATTCCACCGCCCTTAATTTCTTTTCCTTTCTTTTTTTTCTTTTCTTTTATTTTGTTTTCTTTTCTCGAAGAAAATTAAAACGGAACTCTACGAAATTCGAAATGATCTCAAATTTTTCAAGTTATACAAAATATATGTAACACGCTTGCGGGCGGATCTCAAATCGGACTCCCGAAACTCAATATGCAAATTAAATGGAAAAATGTCAAATTATTTAACTTTTGGCATTTTAGCGGAAACTAGCCGAACAACCTCAAAATTCACTTTCGAAAAATCACAAAAGTCACAAATAATCATACGAACCTAACGGCGCTTTCGAATTTCAAATCGGAGCTCATTCGCCAAAACCGAGCTCGAAAATCTCTTTTTAATATTTATCGACAATAAAAACTGAAACCTTCTTCCAATGCCTACCAAACGAGGTCTGATTTAGCTCAAATTTTACAGATAAATCTCAATGGGCCTTAGAATATTTTAAAATTATCGGGACGCCAATCGAAGTCCTAACTTTCGAAACGACTAACCGAGGTCGTTTCAATACAACAGTTTATGATTTTAATTACTGTTATACCATAATCGTTTTAGGAGACGATTCAAATGTTCATCTTTGATCATGCTTATGCTGTATATCATTTGAGACTACTATTTGGTCATGAATCACAAGGATACCTTTCTCACATCTTTCACATACCACCTGTTTGTCAAGTATATATACAAAAGTGGTGTGCATTGCATTTTTTCCTGTCCAGTTTCTATTAGTAGAGGCAACTTAAACACCTGATCTCACAAGGTGGTGATATGCTCCGCTAATAGTGACAAATAATATATAATTATTTTTGGTGTATGCAGAAAATGGAGAAGACAACATCAAATAGAAGAGCCCTATAGATCCAGCTGGACATATCCTTAGTAAATTTATTTGAGGGATTTTACTCGTGTAGTATAAAGATGAAGAATGTAAATTTATGTTTGCAACCTTATGTAATTATAAAATAGTAACAATCTTGATTACCGACGTAACGATGTGAAATGCTAATGCTATAATTTAAGTGGTGTTGTCACATCACAAACCATTAAGAAAATGCAAGCAATCATTTATGTGGTCGCTGTTTTTTTCTTGAATTTCATCTGTCTGCTTGCCTTGCCTTTAGCACAGCAGTATCATCAAAATTTTCATGATTAACAAATGCAAAATGTTGGGCCCAAGCCAAAGCATATCTAGTTAGTAATTCATAACATTGAAGAGCTGAGAACAATGCTGTCATTATACTGAGGTCAAAATGCTTTTGCTCTCCTAATTTATCTATGCTCCATTTACTGAGATAAATTGCTGATCAGCCAAAGTCACTTCATTCAATACACAGCTGTTTATCCCGACTCCT
This sequence comes from Petunia x hybrida, assembly GCA_037355625.1. NCBI lineage: Eukaryota > Viridiplantae > Streptophyta > Magnoliopsida > Solanales > Solanaceae > Petunia > Petunia x hybrida. Next base: position 12,185,622 of record JBBBVM010000162.1, read on the forward strand.
GAGCACTTCATTCAGCACAGTACCAGTTTATTTCTTGAGGAACTGCAATGACCAAGTTCATCAAATATTACAGTAGATGCTATTTCACAGCCATACTCAATTCAGTGGGATTGTTTCAACTAAAAGGGAATATTTTATGTGTTCGCACAAAAGGGGTTTATTTCTTTGTTTCGTTGAGTCATTGAGTGCGTTACTTTAAGCTACAGATCAGTTATTAATCAGTAAAAGTGAAGGAAGAACGCAGAAAGCTGCCTCACATCAAATTGCTCACAGCCAAATCAAACAAGTATCTTAACAGAACTGGCAACTAAACTAATTTTAACCTGCAAGTACACAGCTGATTTCATGTACATCCACACCTTTGTAAATTCCAAACTCCTGCATCATCAGCACTATGCATATCTTATGATGTGAAATAGCAGCTGCCTGTCTTCATTGCTGATGAACAGAAACCTTCTCTGCAATCACCTTGATCTGATTCATTCGTTCATCCACCAGTTTCTGCAGCTGCTCCTCCACATTCTGTTGATAGTCATCTTTCTCTATGCTGCTGGATTCACCATTTTGCGATTTGAACATAACAAATGACATCTCTTGATCATATTCAGTTGGTACATCAATCACCTGTTTTCCAGTACCCTCTGAATCTTTTCCTACAACTTCAGCCTTTACTCGGTTAGTAATAATAGCCCGGTATACCTCCATATATTTGTCAATTGGGTCCAAGCGAAGATAGATAAGGATCTCCCAACATTGCTCAAACTGCTTCTTGTTGATTTTCAAAGTTTTCCTCACATCTTCAACAACACTCAACGGTGGACCATATTTACACGTGTACGAAAAATTTTCCTGCTTTAAGGGTGACACAAACGAGTCTAGGGCTTGCTGGATTGGGTCAAATACAAGTAAGCGCTCGACATCAATACACGATCGAACATGTTGAAGAGAATCCTCTGGCTCTTCAACAGACAGGTCATATACATTTTCAGATATTGCAATCCTGTTCAGCACCTCAAGAAGGAAACGACCATAACCTTTACGCTGGTAAGGAGGCAAAACTAGTATCTGGCAAAATCCAAATCACATTACAAGTTAGAAAAAGCTATATTAACAAATGCCATGCTAATGTCTAACTATCAATTATTTTTACCTGCCCAAGTCGCAAGCGTGTACTTTCAGGATAACGGGGAAAGCGATAGATTGCTGCAAAACCAAGCAACCTTGAAAGGCTATCCTCATGGGTATCTTTCCTTTCCTGGACTAGGAGATAAATTTCCCATCTAGGATCAAGGATGTCAATAGGATTGCTACCTGGTTACAAATGCCACAGTAAGAGTTCAAGCTAGCCACAGATATTATTTTAAACAAAAGCACACAGGAATTACCATCCACTAAGAGTAGTACAAGTGGCACCAATCTGCTATAAAGGTGTCCTACAGGCATGCCAACAACTCGGAATACCTGGAGCAATTCCAAGGGATAATGAATCCTTAGCTTATTTCTAACAAAATACACAAAGGCAAAACACGTTTCAATTCAACATACTTAGAATCAACATGAAAAAGAAAGTACTCTTTCAAATGTTTGAGAGAGAGCACACGACAGAAACACACAGACATCAGGAATTCTAACCATTAATCTTTATTTGGAAATACCAAATCAGGTAGGAGTGGCTTCTGTTTTGGTCCCCAAATAATAGAAAGAAGTCACCTAATACTCTAGTTCAGAAAACATTGTTTCATGTAGGTCTAAAACAAATTTTGCACCATATTCCAAGTTAAACCATCGGATTAGCAGCTGTAGTTAGAGCTGCTTTAGTACTAGTTTGTTCCGAACTCTTAAACATATCTTAAAAGAGAATTCACATAAGAAAAATATTATACAATACATGGACAAGAGGAGATAAGAAAAAAATATGATTGTTGTCATCTCTATCCTGTTATGTCAAGGAAAGGGACAGAAAGGCACCTCTGCATTGAATGGCTCTAATTTCGAAAGAAACTTAGATTCAGAGCTATAGCCATTTGAAACTTTATGCTGCAATGATTCAGCCTTTGAGACAACTGACCTGTGGGTGAGCATAAGTTATGATCTAAATATATCCTAGAAATTGGTATGAAAAAATTCATTCCTCATGGATTGTAAAATAATTAAAATGAAAAACAAAACAAGGTTCTAAGCTATGGCATACCGAACATAATCGCTTTCTGTTGAAAATGTTTGCAGGAAGGCATCTTTTTCATCAATAAGACTCTCAGCAAAAATATTCTGCTAGAAACATCACATTTAAACCGGAGTCTTGATAGCTATAAACTGAGAGAAAATCCGTAGTCATACCTGAAGGGCAGACCTTAGGTCCGTGATCCCTCTGCCTCCCTAGCAACCCCCAAAGGGATAAGAAAGAAAGTAAAATCATACATAAGTGAGAGTAAAGTGCAAGTGTTGACCCTTTCCGAGAAAATTGCATTGTGACTCTTATTCGGACTGCAAATCCACGTGCAATGAGATATATTCAGAAAGTCTGAAATAACTCACAAAGAGATTCAACCATCACCTCTCTGGGTTGTTGTTTCTTGTCATTTCAGAATGTATACTGTATTGTGTTGTTGAAGCAACGTTTTGACAAATTGTATCGTCTGTTGTCATTTAATAACATTTAACTATTTCGGTTTGCATTGTATAATAACTGAAAAGTTAACTAAAATACACTTAACTCCAGCTCATATTGTATTTTGTCTTCATCATGCAATAATTCAAAACGTATAGGAAAAAAGAATTATTAAAAACCAGATAGAGCACCCAAGAGTGTCGCCTAGTGGTCAATGAAGTGGGATGAGAATCATGAGGCCTCATGTTTCTGGTGGGAGGTGGCAGGTATCCGGTGAAATTAGTCGAGGTGTGTGTAAGCTAGCCTCGACACCACCGTTATTAAAAAAAAATATATAGTGAAGTAGCTTAAAGGAATAGTACATGTATATAGTGGAGACAACACAGTAATAATAAAGAAGGGTAATTAAAATATGATATGAGCGATTCAAAACTCAAAACCAAGATATTATGAATGGAAAGTGGTGATAAAGAGTACATTTATAGTGGCAAAACATACGAGTACTGACGAGACAATGGCTTAAAATGCAATGAAGACAAAATACGATAAGAGCTGCAGTTAAAGATTAAAACAATAATCAGGAGTTAAAGGTAAATTGGACAAGTGTAAAATGCATTTGTTAAACAGCGGGTATGGGCAAAATGGAAAATAGAAATAACATAACAATCCAACCATACAAATAGCGTCTTTGGCCAAGCTTTTGGCCAAATTAACTTTATTTGTTGAAAAAAGCACTTTTGTAAAAATTTTAGTTGTTTGGCCAAAATCCAGAAGTGCTTTTAAATAGAAGCAAAAGTCATTCTCTGTTGTTGGAAAAAAGCTACAAATTTCTACTTCTTCTCAACAACAGAAGAAGTAGAAACAGTTAATTAATTTTTCAAGACAAAAATATCTTTATCAAAAAAATTTATTACCGGACTAAGAGGGTGTTTGGGTTGGCTTATTTTAAGTGTTTTTTAAGCAAACTACCTTTTAAGCACTTTTGTGGTGTTTGGATAAAGTAAAACCACTTGTGGGTAAAGTAACCAAAAAAAGGCAAAAGCTAAATGTTAAGGAAAACCAACTTTTGGCTTTAAGCTTTTGGCTTATAAGTTAATTAAAGAAAGTCAATCCAAAGACCCTCTAAACCTAATTATTTTAAATATATCTCTTAAATGTAAATAAAACTCTATTATCCTCTTCTCTTTTTTAGAATAACTTTATTCTAAATGATTAGACCTTAAAATAAATTTTTATTTTATGTTTACATTTTAAAATGCACATTAAATTATGTAATCATTAAAAAATTAAATATTTTCTACATTTAAACATTTTTTGTCGCAAAAACAAACCTTACGGCTGTCTTTTATCGTAATTGACACTCAAAAGCAAACTTAGTAAAGATTATCCAAATACAATTTGTCTAAAACAAAACTTCTCGAATGAGTCGGTCGAACACAAACTTTTTATTGTTCAAAAGTACTTATCTGGAAAGTACTTTTGACAAGAGTAAATAAATAGTTTTTGGCAGCTTGGCCAAAAAGGCTCAAAATCAACTTTAACATAAAATGAGTCTTTTCGTTGTTACGTACCAATGGATTTAACAACACCATAATATAAATTGTAAATAAACAATCACAAGGAACATTCTATTAACGAAATAATACAATACAATAAGAACACCCAATCCAAAAGGAGAGTAAAAAATGTTAACTTTGAGTAATAGGAGCAGGATAGAAAAGTGAAGCATACAGCCTTCAATAGAAAAATCTATTTGTTCACTCATTTATACTTTCGACAATCGAATGGTAAGAGAAAAAGCAACAAGCCAAGAAGACTACTCACATCTGATGTGCTTTCAAAAGAAATATCAGCATAAGCATGAAAAGATATCAAGCTAACCCAAATAGTTATCTGCAAAAATGGATTAAAGGAGAAAGATCAGATAAACTAAAAGAACAATCAATACAAGTAAGAGCATTATCAAACCTATGTAACAATTGCATTCTTCCAGTTTCCTCTCTTTCCTATGGAGGTGGAGAGGGGGCAGTGCTTTCGAACTGTATTGGGCGATTCAAAGTTTATGTATTTACTTGAGATGACTATTGGGCTCTCCACATTATTTTTCTTGGTCAACAAATCTGTATCAGAACATCAAATCACAAGATTCTGGCATGAAGCAAGGTCCAAAATGCACCCCAGATATATAGATAAGCACCAACCACAGATGACAGTGGGGCCTAGAACTTGAAGTTCATAGGTTCATTCAAATTTAAGAATATGTAGGACGGCTTGTGTCAGCAAGATGATAGCACTTGTACTTTGGAAGGACTAAGCAGCATCCACAACTCATCCCGCGCAACCTTAGCAGCCCCACCATGTAAGAACCTCAGAAGCCAACCCCCCCCCCCCAACACACACACACCCTAAATCTCTTTTTTTTCTCTCTCTCTTTACCAATATTACAGTCCTCTTACTTTTTCTTGGTATAAGATTACAGTCCTCTTTTAAACCATGCAACCTTGGCATTAACCTCATGGACCAACAACTCCAGCCCATTCATAGACGTGTACGAGAGAGATTAAGGAAAGGAAGCGAGGAAATTTGTGGCGGGGAAGTAGACAACAAATTACAGATTCAAGTCAAATATCAACGCCAACGAGACACATGGTCCAACACATGAAGTCTCTTTTAGTTAAAAGAATAGGACACTCAAGTTGCTATACATGACAGTTTTCTTCTTGCTTTGGAAAAACTTCTTTTAGGCATATAGAAGAGAAAAATCAAAGAAAAAATGAAACGATTAGAAGGAAGTCGGTTACCTTCAAACCTTGATACCCAAAAATCCTGCCATCATCATCTTCAAAAAAGTGATTCAAATCAATTGGTTCAAGACAGAAACTGTTTGGGGAGTCGACATCCTCTTTACTTGAAACTAAAAAAGAAGAAGAAACATGAAATAAGAGAACCAGGTCCCTAAGGGCAAACAAAGACAACTCAAGCAACATTCTCAAAAATCTATTCTTTTAATGTTTAAGGAAGCTTCTACAAGAAAACACTCTACGGTCCAAGTAGTCAGTAGCCTACATGTTTATAAAAGAGTAAATGGCAAACCTAAGTATATGGTAATGCAGTCATTAGCTTCGATTCCAGCATCTGCAAACACACAAAAAGCGATTAACAAAAACGCTGAGGAAATGAAAGTGATTCAGAGACTTACCAGTCTTAGAGAAACCAACGCGACGGCGCTTTTTGATTGGATCGGCGGAGGAGTGGTGTTTCGTCCCCATTTCTCCTAATTTTAGGGTTTTCCTCCGAGCGGGAAATGTTCTCACTTCTGAGGCGGGAAAGATGCAAGATGCCTATAATTATAGTGGGCTGGCTTATTTCACAAATAGGATACCCTAGAACTTTAAACCACTTCTAGCCACATCGCCAAGAATTTAGCTCAAAGTATTCGTGAACTAAATTTTTAATTGCACTTTATACTAGTAGTATTATTATGACGCGCGGTGCGCGAATAGTATTAAACGAAATATATGTCAAATAATACTATACTGTATTTTATATCATTTGAGTAGTGATTTTGTATATCTAAACACATTAAATGTGTTCGCTTTAACAAAATTTTAATTTAGTGTTGTCTTTGACTTTCTATGCAAAGTATACATCCATGAATAGAAAACGATATGAATTAAGAATTGGATTTTCTCTATATGATGTGTATCGAGTCTATAATGTTTTATATGGCCACCTTCTATTAGCTTTGATTTTTGTTGTTTGTGTGATTTGCTTACTAATGAACATTTCTTCAAATATATTTAAATTGCCATATACAAGTAAGTGATTAAATATTAAACAATACAATTTATTTAAGCAATCAAAGGAAAATGTCATATATTGATTTTTTAATAGGGAAATGCCCATAAAAAGGAAATGAAATTAGTTAAATAATCAGTACAATCGTCTCTCCTACTTGAAATTCCACATTCTTGATTTCTCGTTTCCTTTTAGTAGTAGGAATATAGTTACAAATAAATTGATATGTTATTATAATAACTTGATTGAAATCCTTTCATTATTTGAAGCAAATTATAGGAGATTGTGAAGTTGTTTGATGAACAAAATTATAAATGTAATCAAAACTTCAATTGTTTCTCGCTTTTCTCGTGATATACTTAAGAACAAATTAATATATGATAACAGAATAGCTTTCTGATAGAACATAAATATTACCTTTGTGATACAAACAACCTAATTCACTTATAGGATTTAGATAATTAGAATTTGCTCATCAAACTGAAAAATATTAATTTCAATCAACCGCCTAATACTTTTTAAGGGATATCATACATAAGAGGTTAAAAAGTTGAGATTTTTCCAGCTCAAATATTTGCAACACTATGGAAATGCTTTGGTGCCATTTAGCATACCACACAATAACACATAAGAATTTTGCTAGTTTTGTACCCTTCTCCTTGTGTTTGGTTTTGTCTATCGGACAACTTAAGTAGCTTTTATTATTATTGAATTAATGCACTAAACTACTATCGAAAGGAAGTACAAAATCTATCGTCATTATGAACGCTCACTCACATCTATCATTATTATTTTATCTTCGGATGCATGTAGAGAGGATTTATCAATAGAGTGATCTCTAATGTAAAATTAGCTTCATAATACGGGTAAACTAACACAAACAAACACATTTCTATCTAGAACGCAAAGTGAAGAAAACATCAAAACCGGCAACACATCCAAAATATATAACTATAATAATCAATAACTTTAATAATCAATATGTAGTATTCGGCATGATTGTCCATCTTTCTCCTGCAGAATATGAGTTCAAGTACTTGTTCATCATTGTTTATAATTTTGTCCTAGTCTTCTGACAAAATCTCCATGCCGGATGATATTGATAATAGATGGAGTATGAGTTTTCTTGACACTAGAATATATTTGTGAAAGTATATGATTTATTTCTCATAACTTACGCCCAAACTTTCATGAACCTTCAATTCATTGTCACAAAGCACAAAGATCACTAATTTATGCATTGTAGAGTTCCATATAAAGACTTGAATAAAAAGTTCGCGATTAGCCATCTGAAAAATATGAACTAAGTTAAGTACAAATTTAAGAATATTCACATACATGTAAAACTAATTTGTGCAGAAGCATTTCAAGAGAATAACTCGAAAGAATGACAGTATAATAATAAACATAAATGCGCCTCAAACTCCAAGTTACCTGAGATCATCTATATGAGTGGTCAACATAAAAGACGTTTTGTATAATACATAGATGAGAAAATGAGTAATCTTGCATATTTTTCGAAAAAATAAGACTACTATGAACAATAATACACAGAATAATGACAGAATACTCAAAAGCACAACATGCACCTAAAAGCTATTTTTAATGAATAGTAAAACGAATGAACTAAAATACCTACCTAATGATAAGAAGGAGATGGTAAGGTCCCGTGATGGCTTTCAATGATATTATAGTATTTATAAGCTAATAGTCCTATAAATCTTGAAATACGATTTGATATTTGACTTCATTTAACCACTTAACTTCAGTATTTTTGAATTTGAATGCTAATATGTCATCTAAGAGTATTAGATAAAGGAACACATTAAAGAGTCAATATACGCATGGTAAATTCAATTTTACCTGGCAATTGAGCTAACCCACAAAAAATACATCTCTGACTTTTCAAATTTAAATTTTCATCGTGCACTTGTGATGCAAGATTAACAACAAAAAACGAAAATAAAGGATAAAAAGAAAGACACTCAATGATCTATCAAGAATTGCAAGTAGGAACTAGTCTACTTATCTTCTTGATGAAGCCAAGGAGGACCTATTCTATGTAACAACCCTCAAGACAACTAGGAATTGAAAGTTGAATGATCGAGAATTGGAACAAGCTCAATTTCAAATTCACCAAGAAAGAACAAGTTTTCCAACATGTACTAGGTTTAGCAAAAAACCTGTGTTTGTTTTTCTTATGATGTAAGGTGCTGAAAATAAACTAAGTGTTAGGCTTATATAGGTGAGCCTCACACGCCTAAAAGGTAAAGAAATAGCCTCCAAGTGGGCTAAATGTCAATAGCCAAGCAGGGCTAAATAAGCACCATAAAATAAATAAGTTTAGCTATGCAAAAGCATGAAAAAGTGCTAAAAAAACAGCGCATTAATGCCAATAAACGAGCCCTCCACGCGGCTGAATTGTCTAGAAAATATAGGCCGCGTGCCACGCGAGTACCACGCGCCAAGCATTCTTCTAGAACGCCCCTTCTCCAATGCTAACCAACAAATCCCAAGGTTCTTCTAACATGTTGCCCGAACAAATATTCTCCAAAGAATCTTCTCCAAGCTATCATCTAGGATTAATGAAGGTCAGATAAGTCCTTAGCCGACTCTTAGAATCATCCTCAATTTGGACTGTATCATCCTTCTTTTTTGAAAGGATTTTATCCTTGAAATCAAACCATCATCAACACGGCAACAATGGATATTTATCTTCTCTCCTCCATGGATTACATCTATATCATTCTCCCTCTCTTGGGAAGGATTCGTCCTCGAATCTGATTCCTGCAAAATACGGACAACAATGAGTATAGATAACTCCCAAGTCTCAACTAGGCAATAGACAAATAGCCCTACAATAGCACACCCATGAGATGGCACAAGTGTGCCACCAAACTGCCCAAAAATGACAACACTAATCACCATGGCTTTAGAGAGCCCAAATATAAGCATAAGCCAAGAAAACATACCGTCCTCACGGAGTTTACAAGTTTGGATTGCATACCACGATAACTCCCACGGAGTATCTTTCCAACAGCCCTCTACTTGCATTACTTTCAAACACACGGAGTGTTTTCTAAGGTTACACATAACACTAGGAGGACATATCAAACCAAAACTCGGGAACATCTTACCAGCCCATTCTAAAGCCATTAAGTCAAGTAAGTGACCAATTTTAAGCTCAATTCCCGGGTCAAAAACCAACGAGGTCAACACATCAAACATGACACATGTCTCAAGAAATTCATATTGTAACAACAAGCTGTAGGAACAAGGATGTATCCAATCACCACAATACTATACCAGAGAAGCATGAATCATGAGATACAAACATTTCCCATACTCTATCTTAGAGTAAGCAAAAGCATTAAGACATGTGTAACAATCAGAATTTTCATCATTCTCACAAGAACTCCTACAACCCTCATGATCTCATTATAGGCAAATAAATAGTGAAGAAAAGTGTTTCCTGGTGTAACTTCATCAATGGTCTCCACAACAAAAGACATATTTTCATAAACATGTATACACCCAAGCTCAATGCCAATATTTGGACAATACAAAGAAGAAGCTGGAGTTAAACAAAGATTCACACTTCCATTCTCATGACAATGCCCTCTACCAAGTGAACTACTATCAAACAAGGAGTTACTACCATCACAAGAAGGAATGTTAAGAAATTCAAATTCACTATCTAAACAACAAGTATCTCCACGTAGGAATAGATTCACAAGAAAGGTCTCACTTAAATTAACATCACCATTGACATCAAAAATACCAAACTCATCACATAATTTAGTCTCATTACCATGGTCCATTTTGACATCAAAAGAACTCGAAAAGGACTCTACACCTTTAATTCCAAGATCAAATAAGTGATGTTTAAATTCTACTTCTAGGACAGCATGTAATCTTTCATCAATGACATCCCTAGAAGTATTACTTTTAATACCTAGACCCTCAGCACAAGTGTCAACACTAGTTTTCATTACATCAAACTGACAAGTAGTTTTAATTTTGGGAGCACATTCAAGATTAACTAGTGTATCGTCACAAATCTTATCAAAATATCCATTGCAAGGCAACGACAATTTATGGTCCAAACAAAAATTACCACTCCTCATACTCTCATCATTAACTGGCTCTTCACTAGCTCTTAGAATATTAAGTGTAGTAGAATTACCTTGAAGGTCACAATTTTGACCTTGTTTACCTTCATTGTTTTCCTCAAGCTTAGAGTCAACATGGTGATACGGGGTAGATATGCGGAAGCAAATAACAAGGATGCGGAAACAATAATCACAAGATAAACAAGAAAGTAGGGACGGGGAAGAACAGAAATAGAAGAAAAGAATGGATAAACGATTCAAACCATGAATTGAATATCCGAGAGATAAAGGGAAACTTGAACCATACAAGAATCCGTACTAGTGACGAATCTCCATAGGTTCCAAGCAAGAGATAATCCGAAGCTTCAAGCTTCTACAAAGAAGAAGGCCTTGCCTCTCTTTTTATGTCTATTCTTCAAATCTAAACCAAGCTAAATGAAATAAATGACTAAGTGTGGTATTTATATGTTCTCCACACTTCTAAATGAAATGTTTAAATAGCCCTAAGTCTAGTCAAAACAATACAAGTCACTTAGGGCTATAGTTGGAATTACACCATAAAGTAGTAGGAGTCCCGTCTTGACACTTCAGCAACTAGGCGCCCCGACTGAATACCAGGCGCCCAGAGTAGGCGCCCCAGCCTAAAAGTGGGCGGCCAGAGTAGGCGGTCCGCCCATTAAGCAGGCGCCCCAAACTCCTGAGGCTTGAAATCAACTAGGCGGTCCGCCCCTTTGAGTAGGCGGTCCGCCCCTTCCTGGGGGTTCTTTGAATGGCTCAAAATGTGTCCCCCGAGCCTCTCATTTGGTGCCTATGTGCTCCTCCTTCCTTGGCGCTCCATTGCATGATCTTCAAGTTGCTTCCGGAGGCCTTGACGGTTCTTTTTGTGCTCTCAAGCTTGGCTCTTGATGGTTGGCGCTTTGGATCTAATTTTCCCCACATCATCATCCCGTTCTTAAAAGGATTTCGTCCTCGAAATCAAACCATCAAGCCTACATTCAAAACAAGCACAAACAAAGCTTCCCACTACAAGAGTAGGTTAGTGCCAAAAGTGTGGGAAAACACACTCTTATGATAGAGCCAAGCATCAATACCAATGAAAAAGCTCATGTCTCCCAAGGAAACAACAAGTGCTCGACTCAAAAAGAAAGTGCTTCGAACACACGAACAAGCAAAGAGATCAGTAGGTCATGGAACATGCAAGATATCACATTCAACTTCCCTATGGCCCCTAAGCTTAGGCCCAACATACCAAGTCTTCGAATCAATACCATCACAATGTGACACATTGGCTTTGCCATGCTCAACACTCAAGGTGTGATCAACATATGGGATGGAGTAAGCAACATAATTCAAGCGACAACTAACATCAAATACTCCACTCCCCTTCTTGAAAGCACTCTTACACACACCAATAGTGACTACCTCACCCTCAAACCCATCTCTAAGACAACCTCCCTCACTAGACAAACTATCAAGGAAAACTTCCATAATGGCTTCTTCATTATTATAGCCCACACAATCAAGTTTAGGACTACTAGAAGACGGACCAACACAATCAACTTCAAGACCATTTGTCTCACTTAACATTTCAAACAATGGATTGTCTATAGAGTTAAACCTTTCAAACCATGGAAGGTCAAGTTCACACTCTTCATACACACTTGAGGAGTCATCAAAAATAAGCCTATCCATCTCATCCACTAGGGACTCCTCAAGGTCACTATCATCCTCACTACAACACATAGGTCCACCATAATCAAGCAATTCATCAAGGGAAATGATAGGGTATTCATTCAACTCGTCTTCCCCTTTATCAAAATTGGTGGTGTGTCATAGCAAAGGTCACAATCAAGGTCAACTACACAATCTTCACTAAAGAGAGGTTCAATGAAAATCGAGCTCACATCATGATGTGGCTTATCATTCCTCTCAACTAGTGGTTCATAATCACACACAAGTTGACCATTTGACTCCACACTAGTTGCAAACACATTGTAATCACATATATCATCAACTAGTATAGAGGTCTCACAAACACTCTCACATGACAAGGAAGCAACATGTTCAAGAGAAGAACTTTCACATACCTTTGAATGACCATCTAGCTCACTCAATGTACTTTAAGTGTCTTGAATTGTCTCTCCACCTTGAAGCTCATATTGAAGGTTTGCTTCACCTTGTCCTTCTATTTCGGAAGATGATTGAGGCTCCAATGGCTTGCCTGTAAGATTTCCTACACAAGAAGTCACACAAGTAGAAGAAAAACATAAAAGATTAGGGTTAGAATAAGGGGTGTCCTCACTCTTGACAATTCTTTTTCCCTCATTCTTTTCCCTCATTTTCTTTTCAAGGTCGGGTGTAGATTCGGGTGGTGACATCCCACTCACATCACTCGTCACATCCTCTCATTTTACCACTCTAGGAATGTCACCGGTCACTCCCTTACTCCTCTCAATCTTTTATCTCTCAAATTCGGGTGAGTTGGGACGAGGCCCAAGAATACCCATAGCCGGAGTAGGTGGACTTTTAACATCAACCCGGAATCTAGGACTAAGAGACTCATCACTTGAGGTCTCTTTCTTCTTTGTTGGTGAACCACTTTGCTTTGGAGCTTGTGGTTTGGGGTTCACCTTGTTAACATATGCCAACTCTCTTCTTGCACTAGTCCCACCATTGCTTGTGATTGTAGGACTTCTCTTCAATGGTGTCCCACTACTTCTCATGTTCATAGGACTTCTTGATTCCACTTTTTGGATCATAAAGCTTCTCCTCAATGGTGTCCCTCCATTTCTCATGTTCATGGGCTTGCTTAGTTGTACTTCTTCTTTCCTAAGAAAGAGGAATTGTAGCTTCCCTTGTGCTTTAACATGGTAGCCATCAAAGAATTTGTCGAGCTTGAAGTATCTATTGAAAAGCCAAGGCTTTCCCAACATAACATCACATCCCACTAAAGGACCTACTTTGCACTCCACTTCTTCTTCAAAATTCCTTTGTGAAATAATTACCCTAGCCATTCCATCAACACAAGGTATTCCCAACCTTCTCACTACAAGATGGCTAATCCAACTTGCTTCACCATCATCCACTTGAAGCACATACCCATGATTCCCATTAAGGCTCACTATGAATTGACACCACTTTCTTTCTCTCATGACTTCATCTAAGTAATGCCCTTTACACATCCCATCAAAAGTACCAACACTAGTTGGGTACTTCTTCATTTCACCACTACTAGCAATACCATAACCCATAGTACGACTCATGCCATCTCTTCCCTCGGCCTCATTCTCTTCCATCTCATCCTCCACGTGTTGAAGTGGAGTGTCTATTGCCTCTATGTGACCCAAGATCGGAAGGTAGGCTTCAACTAACTCCCTCTCACTTACACCTTTCTCACCACTCCTACTTCCCTCCAAACCTCCCTTATGGCTCCTTGTACCTGCAAAAGACATTTTAAGAAAGTGCAAAGGTTAGTATAAACAACCTCACTTGCTCTCCCTTACCTTTGGTGGTGGCTCTCAACACTCTTTTAGGGTGCACACTCCCAAACCCCCACCCAAAGATGTCCTTATCTCTTTTAGGAACCACAATGGTAAGATCAATCAACTAGTATATCCAAGTAAAGGTCCGGAGTGGAGTTGATGTGACTCGATGTACGGAAGCTATTGTAGTGCGCACTTGAAGTGATGCAACCCAAAAACGAGCTGAAGCTAAACTCGATACAAATATGCGGAAGCGATAAAACACAAGATAGATGATATCAAAGATATCGGGAAACAAGGATTGGGGAGTCAAGAAACGAGAAGAAAGAACGGATAAATTATAATTCAAGACATGAATTTAACTATCCAAAAGAGAGAGTGAAACTCGAACCTTACAAGGAATTCACGCTAGTGGTGAATCTCCATAGATTCCAAGTCGATGAGATACATGAAGCCTCGGGCTTCGGACTAGAAAGGCTCGGCCTTCTCTAATTCTCTCTTCTCTCTATTCAATTCAAGCTAAAACTACTAATGAAATGAGCTAATGTGCTATTTATACATTTACAATGATAAATGGACTAAAATGCCCCTGAAGCTGATTCTGGTCCGCTGCTACACATTAACCCTTCGCAATCGCGCAAGGGAGCACGCTATCGTGCAGGCAACTCGTCAAAGCATCGCGATCGCGCCAAGGGGCTCGTGATCGCGCAAGTCTCCAGCATTCCTCAGCTTCGCCTTCGCGTGCAGTGTCGCGCTATCGCGCAGACCATTCAACTACTCTTCGCGATCGCGCAGGTGAGGTCGCGATCGCGCAGAGGAAATCTTCTTCGGCAGGCAGTGAGCTCCCAGTATGCTCCCCTGTTTTGCCCTGTTTTGGGCTGCCTGTTTTCCTGCCCTGTTTCCCCCGTCCTCGGCACCCCAATGCACGATCTTCAAGATGTTTCCGGAGGCCTTGACTCGTATCCTTTGTGCTCTCGAGCTTGGCTTTTGATGGTTGTCGTTTAGGCTATTTTATATTGCATCATCAAGCAAGCAAATTCTACGACTTTAAGTAAAGACTTCAAGACACACAAAAAACCTAAGAGATCAAAGATTAGTGTTAATAAGGTAGGACAAATACCCTAGAAACACTAACCAAGAAGTTGGGAAACAAACGGAACACAAAAACTCACGAAACGAAGCCAAACAGACTCGCTCCAGGAGTGGGCGGTCCGCCTCCTCAGAGTGGGCGGTCCGCCTACTCAGAGATCCAGAGAGCAAGCAAAAAGTGGGCGGTCCGCCTCTTGGGGTGGGCGGTCCGCCTACTGCAATTTACAGCACAGTCCAACAGCGGGTTTTTGGTTCTTTTGCACCCAATTTCCGATGTTCCAAGGTGTTTTTTCCCAATCCGAAGGTACCCAATGGTGTTTTCAACTACCACAATCAATCTCCAATGATTTATAACATCACCCAATCCATAACATATCCAAATCAAGAAATTTCAATCAATTTCTAGGGTTTTCAACTTTGGGGGTTTTTTATTTTTTTCAACTTTTGATTCTCAACACCAAATCATGAAACAAGAGTACCAAATCAATGGGTAAATATCATAGATCGATCCCCGATATCAAACAATCAATGGGTAATCGAATCCAATCCACAACATGATTTTTTTTGTAATTTTCACTTTTTCAATTTTTTTTGTTTTTCTTCTTTTCTCAAGAACATAAACACAATAACAATAAAGTAAAGATAAGATGAACAAGGATCGAGGGTTTGTAAGAACAATACCCGATCCGTGCTCTGATACCAAAACTGCTATGGGGTAGATATGCGGAAGCAAATAACAAGGATGTAGAAACAATAATCACAAGATAAACAAGAAAGTAGGGACGAGGAAGAACAAAAATAGAAGAAAAGAATGGATAAATGATTCAAACCATGAATTGAATATCAAAGAAAGGAAGGGAAACTTGAACCATACAAGAATCCGTACTAGTAACGAATCTCCATAGGTTCCAAGCAAGAGATAATCCAAAGCTTCAAACTTCTACAAAGAAGAAGGCCTTGCCTCTCTTTCTATGTCTATTCTTTAAATCTAAACCAAACTAAATGAAATAAATGACTAAGTGTGGTATTTATAGGTTCACCACACTTCTATATGAAATGTCTAAATAGCCCCTAAGTCTAGTCAAAACAATACAAGTCACTTAGGGCTATAGTTGGAATTACACCATAAAGTAGTAGGAGTCCCGTCTTGACACTTCAGCAACTAGGCGCCCCGCCTGAATACCAGGCGCCCAGAGTAGGCGCCCCAGCCTAAAAGTGGGCGGCCAGAGTAGGCGGTCCGCCCAAAAAGAAGGCGGTCCGCCCATGAAGCAGGCACCCCAAACTCTTGAGGCTTGAAATCAACTAGGCGGTCCGCCCCTTTGAGTAGGCGGTCCGTCCCTTCCTGGGGGTTCTTGGAATGGCTCAAAATGTATCCCTCGAGCCTCTCCTTTGGTGCCTATGTGCTCCTCCTTCCTTGGCGCTCCATTGCATGATCTTCAAGTTGCTTCCAGAGGCCTTGACGGTTCTCTTTGTACTCTCAAGCTTGGCTCTTGATGGTTGGCGCTTTGGCTCCAATTTGCCCCGCATCACACGGGCAGACCCTACATCACCATGGGCAGCCCCTAAAAAGCCTTCTTTTTGCACTTCCAATAAGTGGTGTTCACTCCCAAGCTTGTTTCCAATGGTACCTGCAAGAGAATTTAAACAACTAGAGGGAAAAAAAAGAATTATAAGTGTCAGAGTGAAAAACTTCCCCTCTTTTCTTTTCTTCTTTCTTTTCTCTCAATATTCTTTTCAACTACATCCTCTTGTCTCTTTGGTGGCAGCCCAACTACATTATTCACCCCAAACTTTCCCTTTTGATTATTACACTCCTCTACGTGCATAAAAGAGGCATAGGTACTATTTGGACTTTTCTTTGTAAGCGGGAATGTCATTAGAGGCCATCCTTCATCGTCCACCGCATGCCTTATCCAATATCGCACATTTGGAACATTGTGATGTAAGAACCATGGCTGCCCAAAACACAAGTCACATGTTTGAAGAGGATACACATCACACCAAATCGTTTCAAGGTATTCTCCTCGTGACACTATTACCTTGACCTTCCACTCAACCTTATATGCATCATAGATATATGGATATCTTCGTCTCACCCATGTTAAGTGCAAAAGATTAACCACTTCTGGTGAAATAAGCATGGTTTCACTCAAGTCGTCAAGTTCTAGATTGAAGCCCTTATAACCACAAACATTCAACTTCAACTTGTGGAACCTCGGTTTTGGCATAAGTACTTGGGGATTGCCCAAGTTTGACTCATTACAATGATGAGAATCAAACGCGGAAAAGTAAAAGATAAAGAACGAGACGTAACTCGATCTCTAATCCCAAGTAGCAACGGAGAACTTGTTCCGTTACACCCCGAGAGAAGGACAAGAACACCTACGCTATGCAACTACCCTCGAGCTAACGCGAGCACGCAAGTAGAATGGTCGGAGAGGAAGAGTATTCATCTAGATCCGCTAGAAGAACTACAAGTCCCAAAACAAAAGGTTTCATTCAATAATCAAGAGCCTTGCTCATGTTCATCATTCATAATCATCAATAATAAGCTAAGTGTAAAATAAGCTAGGCTTGGATATTTATAGTGTTTTCCCAAGCTTACACAAAGACGTAATTACCCTTACTAATAAGGTTCATCAAATAAGCCACGCAGGGCAAAATAGTAAAAGAAGCATAAGTTCAGCAGCTAGGTGGGGCACCTGGGGCTGGGAGGGGCGCCTGGTTCATGCTGAAGCTAGGCTGGGCGCCTGGATCTAGGCGGGGCGCCTGGCTTGGCCTTCAGCTAGGCTGGGCGCCTGAAGCTAGGCGGGGCGCCTGGCTTGGCCTTCAGCTAGGCTGGGTGCCTAGCCAGGTGGGGCGCCTGGTGCATTTTCTGAGCCTTAGGCAGTGAGCTCCCTAGGCGGGGCGCCTGGGCTAGGCGGGGCGCCTAGCTCTGCTGGGCTCTCTTCTTCCTTAGGCGTGAGGCCTAGTTTGAGCACCCGGAACGGCTTCCAATCGCTTCCTTCTTCAAGGCCCTTCCTCACCAAGTGTAAATGCGCTTCTTGGACATCCTTGGCTTGGCTCCGAGTGAATGGTCTCCTCGTGGTGGATTGCCCGGCATCATCCTCCCCTTCTTGAGAAGATTTTGTCCTCGAAATCGAGGCATCATCATCCACGACCCCTTCATTACCTACATCCAAAGGAACCAAGTCACAAACATTGAAAGTATTAGAAACTTGATACTCACTTGGCAAGTCGATCACGTAGGCGTTGTTGTTTATCTTTGAGAGCACTTGGAATGGACCATCACCACGGGGTGCTAACTTCCCTTTTCGAAGGTTTGGAAACCTTTCTTTCCGGAAGTGCACCCACACATAGTCACCCTTCTTGAGTTCCACCTTCTTGCGTCCTTTGTTTTTCTTGGAAGCAACCTTAGCATAGGCTTCCTCCAAATTCTTCTTTGCCTTTGTATGGAGTTCCATCATTGCCTTCGCTCTAGCTTTACCTTCAAAATTAACAACCATTTCCCTTGGCAAAAGGGTTAGATCAAGGGGAATCAAGGGGTTAAAACCATACACACACTCGAATGGAGTCATGCCAATCATTCTATGCACGGTTCGATTGTAGGCAAACTCCATAAGAGGTAGCTTATCTATCCAAGTCCCACCCTTACCTCGGGTCATGGCTCTAAGAAGAGCACCCAAGGTTCGGTTCACCACTTCGGTTTGCCCATCGGTTTGGGGGTGGTGGGACGAAGAAAACAAGAGTTTGGTGCCAAGGGCACCCCATAAACTCCTCCAAAAATGACTTAGGAACTTAGTGTCCCTATCACTCACTATGGTTTGAGGCACACCATGCAATTTCAAGATATTATCAATAAACAAGGTTGCAACATGTTGTGCATCATCACATTTACGACATGGAATGAAATGAGCCATTTTGGAGAACCTATCCACAACAACATAAATGCTATCATGGCCCCCCCTAGTCCTTGGTAATCCCATCACAAAATCCATCGAGATATCCAACCATGGACTAGTAGGTACGGGGAGTGGGGTATACAAACCATGGGAGTTCGACTTGGACTTAGCAACCTTGCATTCAAGACAAGAGTTGCAAAGTTTCTCAACATGAGTCCCCATTTTTGGCCAATGGAATTGTTCCCGAAGGATGGCCAAGGTCTTGTCCCGACCAAAATGACCCATGAGTCCTCCACAATGTGCCTCTCGCACAAGCAATTCCCTCCATGAGGACTCGGGTATGCACACTTTACCATTCTTAAAGATATATCCATTAACCCATTGGTATTTCTCAACTCTCTCCCCCTTCTCTAGAGCGTCCAGGACACTCTTTAGCTTTGGGTCATGAGCATACATCAATTTAATGCTCTCAAACCCCATGAGCTTAGAGGTGAGAATGGTGGCTAGAGCAAACTTTCTCGAAAGCGCATCCGCCACCACATTGTCCTTCCCTTTCTTATATTGAATCACATAGGGAAAGGACTCAATGAATTCAACCCACTTGGCATGTCTCTTATTGAGCTTCTCTTGGCCTCTCAAATGCTTGAGTGACTCATGGTCACTCTTGATTACAAACTCACGAGGCCAAAGATAGTGTTGCCAATGGGCAAGGGCTCTCACAAGGGCATACAACTCCTTGTCATATGTAGAATAGTTCAAGGAGGCCCCTTTCAACTTTTCACTAAAGTAGGCGATGGGTTTGCTATCTTGCATTAAAACACCACCGATTCCCACTACCGAGGCATCACATTCGACCTCAAATGCCTTTCCGAAGTCGGGCAATTGCAATAGAGGGGCGGTACTCAACCTACTTTTCAATTCATGGAAGGCCTTCTCTTGAGGCTCTCCCCAAACAAACGGTTGGTCTTTCTTCACCAATTCGGTGAGTGGAGCGGCAATGGAGCTAAAGTCCCTCACAAATCGCCTATAAAAGCTTGCGAGACCATGAAAGCTCCTCACTTGAGTCACGGTAGTAGGAGTAGGCCAATCACGTATGGCCTCTACCTTAGACTCATCCACCTCCACTCCTTGAGCACTCACAACAAACCCAAGGAAGACAACCTTATCCACACCAAAGGCACACTTTTTGAAATTAGCATAGAGCTTTTCGGCTCTCAAAGCATCAAGCACTTGCCTAAGGTGGTCAACATGTTCATCCATTGTCTTACTATAGATCAAGATATCATCAAAATAGACAACAACAAACTTGTTGATAAAAGACTTCAAAACATGATTCATGAGTCGCATGAAAGTGCTAGGTGCGTTGGAAAGCCCGAAGGGCATTACCAACCATTCATAGAGACCGAATTTGGTCTTGAATGCGGTTTTCCATTCATCCCCGGGTTTCATCCGGATTTGATGGTAACCGGACCTAAGGTCGATTTTGGAAAAGACACACGACCCACTCAATTCATCCAACATATCATCAAGCCGTGGAATAGGGTGACGGTACTTGACCGTTATCTTATTCACGGCTCGGCAATCTACGCACATTCTCCAAGTGCCGTCTTTCTTTGGGACAAGAATGACCGGTACGGCACAAGGACTCAAACTCTCCCTTACCAAGCCTTTGGAAAGCAAGTCATCAACTTGTTTTTGCAACTCCCTTGTATCCTCGGGATTGCTTCTATAGGCCGGCTTGTTCGGGATTTGAGAGCCCGGAATAAAGTCAATTTGATGTTCAATTCCTCTCAAGGGAGGTAAGCCATCGGGCATCTCATCCGGGAACATGTCCCCAAAGTTTTCCAAGACATTTTTCAAAGCACTAGGCATAGGGCTAGAAGAAAAATCACAATTAGAGTTAAGGATCATACCTTTGTGCACTAGGCATAGGAGAAATTTGGTGCCATCATTACCTTTCAAGAGCTCGCCCGGTTGCATCATGGCACACATGCCACCGGTAGATGAAGTAGGTGGGATTGCCACCATGCTTTTGGACAAAGGGCTAGTCTCAATGAGTGACTTAGCCTTTGCCACCTCCCTCAACTCCTTCATTTTCTTGTAATCATCACTCACTTGCTTAGGAGTGAGAGGTTTTAACACAAATCTCTTCCCTTCATGTTTGACCGTGTAAGTGTTGACACGACCATCATGCACCACTTGCCTATCGAATTGCCATGGCCTCCCTAAGAGTAGGTGGCATGCTTGCATAGGCACAACGTCAAACAAATGCTCATCAACATAACTACCCATTCTAAACTTGATCATGGCTTGTTTCATCACCTTAAGCTCTCCACATTCACTAAGCCATTGTAGCCGGTAAGGTTTGGGATGCTTCATGGTAGTTAACTTCAATTGAGCCACTAGTGATTGACTCACTACATTTGCACAACTTCCGGAATCAATTATCATAGAGCAAACAACATCTTTGACCCGACACCTAGCATGGAAAAGATTTTCCCTTTGCAAGGTTTCACTATCTTCCACGATCATAGCTCCTAGGCTCCTTCTCACAACCAAGAAAGTATGAGGATCCTCATCCTCCACCGTGTCATCAAGCAAATCATTCTCCTCTACTCCCTCATCTCCCTCTACTCCCTCTACTCCCTCATCTTCCGATTCACTCTCTTTCTCATAGGCTTCATTGCCAACAACAATCATGGTCCTCTTTGTAGGACACTCCCTAGCAAAGTGACCATACCCCTTGCACTTGTGGCATTGTATTGAAGAAGAAGTAGGAGCATGTAGTTGAGTTTTAGAGTTACCTCCCACATTAGGTGTGTTCTTCTCATACGGCTTTTTCACATCCTTGGTAGCATTTGCACCACTTGTTCCACTTGCACTTGGGAACCTTGCATTTGTGGTAGGAGGCTTCCAATCCTTTGGTTTGCTTGTTGGAGTAGGAGTGCTACTCTTGTAGCGGAGGGATTTCTCCTCCTTGAGCCATTTCTCGGCCTCAACCGCATCTTCACATAGCTTGTAATGATCATCATATTTGTGGAACTTCAATTGTGAAGCTATGTCTCGGTTCAAGCCCCCTTTGAAACGGATCATGGCCGTCTCATTGTCTTCATCATCTAAGTCAAGGATCATTCGGATTTGCTCAAATTCATTGAAATATTCACCAACCGATTTGTAACCTTGCTTCAAATCATATAGACGCCTTTGTTGTTCAACCCGGTATTGATTAGTCAAGTACTTCTCATCCATCACACGGATCAACTCTTCCCAAGTAAGATTAATGGCCATACCCGTCCTTCTTCTATTTCTCTTCACCGACTCCCACCAAGTAGAAGCAAAAGATTCAAAGGAGGATATTGCATACTTGGTTTTCTTCACATCGGGCATATCATTGGTGTCAAAGATACGCTCCATAGCCAATTTCCAACCAATGTACTCCACCGGGTCACTACTTCCTTTGAAAGAAGGAATAGTGAGCTTCACACTATTAAGATTGTTGTTGTTGTCACGACCCCCTTGGAATGGCTCCGGTTGGCCTCCTTGGTGATCATCATAAGCAACATAGTCCCTTCTAACATTCCTCCCTCCATATCCTAAGGGTGGCCCTCGACCTCGGCCTCTACCCCGATCCACATTTCGACCCCAATTCATAGCTCGCCTTGGTTGAAAGTGATCATCAAACCCATACACATTGTCATCATAATCAACTTCCTCCCCTTCTTGAGCCTCAACAACTTGCTCAAGAGGTTGCACATTTCGGACGGGTCTTGTAGTGGAAAGTTTCTTGGAGGATTGTCCAAGATACGGGGAATGCCCGTTCGTTCAATTCTCTCTCGGTCCTCCTTTACCCGTTGTTGATTGAGCAATTCAACAACTTGCTCCGGGGTAAAAGTAGGACTACTTGAGCCTTCACTGGTCTCAATTTGGACACTCGGGGTCCCCTTTTCAATTGGGACACTCGGGGTCCCATGTTCTCCTTGAGTACTCGAGGCTCCCTTTTCAAGAGAATCAATCCTTTGGTTCATGAGGTCCATCTTGGCAAGAAGATTAGCCAAGGCCTCCTTAATGAAATCTTGACCTTCGTTGGTCATTGTACCTACAAAGAAAGAAACAAGAGTTAGTTAAAACACCTCACTCGCTCCCTCACTTGTGTTCACTCGGATCACTCTTTTGGGTGGCGGTGGATATTTCACTCAACTTGTAGTTCCAAAGCTTCACGTAGATGATTAGCAACTCCTCAACTCAACTAAACTATCCACGAGTCACGCACACTCCGGGGTGAGTGGAGTTAATGGGACTCAATGAACGTGATGTAGGAAATCAAACGCGGAAAGTAAAAGATAAAGAACGAGACGTAACTCGATCTCTAATCCCAAGTAGCAACGGAGAACTTGTTCCGTTACACCCCGAGAGAAAGACAAGAACACCTACACTATGCAACTACCCTCGAGCTAACGCGAGCACGCAAGTAGAATAGTCGGAGAGGAAGAGTATTCATCTAGATCCGCTAGAAGACATACAAGTCCAAGATCAAAGGTTTCATTCATTCAATAGTCAAGAGCCTTGCTCATGTTCATCATTCATAATCATCAATAATAAGCTAAGTGTAAAATAAGCTATGCTTGGGTATTTATAGTGTTTTCCCAAGCTTACATAAAGACTTAAGTACCCTTACTAATGAGGTTCATCAAATAAGCCACGTAGGGCAAAATAGTAAAAGAAACATAAGTTCAACAGCTAGGTGGGGCGCCTGGGGCTGGGAGGGGCGCCTGGTTCATGCTGAAGCTAGGCTGGGCGCCTGGATCTAGGCGGGGCGCCTGGCTTTGCCTTCAGCTAGGCTGGGCGCCTGAAGCTAGGCGGGGCGCCTGGTGCATTTTCTGAGCCTTAGGCAGTGAGCTCCCTAGGCGGGGCGCCTGGGCTAGGCGGGGCGCCTAGCTCTGCTGGGCTCTCTTCTTCCTTAGGCGTGAGGCCTAGTTTGAGCACCCGGAACGGCTTCCAATCGCTTCCTTCTTCAAGGCCCTTCCTCACCAAGTGTAAATGCGCTTCTTGGACATCCTTGGCTTGGCTCCTAGTGAATGGTCTCCTTGTGGTGGATTGCCCGGCATCATCCTCCCCTTCTTGAGAAGATTTCATCCTCGAAATCGAGGCATCATCATCCACGACCCCTTCATTACCTATATCCAAAGGAACCAAGTCACAAACATTGAAAGTATTAGAAACTTGATACTCACTTGGCAAGTCGATCACGTAGGCGTTGTTGTTTATCTTTGAAAGCACTTGGAATGGACCATCGCCACGGGGTGCTAACTTCCCTTTTCTAAGGTTTGGAAACCTTTCTTTCCGGAAGTGCACCCACACATAGTCACCCTTCTTGAGTCCCACCTTCTTGCGTCCTTTGTTTTTCTTGGAAGCAACCTTAGCATAGGCTTCCTCCAAATTCTTCTTTGCCTTTGCATGGAGTTCCATCATTTCCTTCGCTCTAGCTTTACCTTTGTGCACTAGGCATAGGAGAAATTTGGTGCCATCATTACCTTTCAAGAGCTCGCCCGGTTGCATCATGGCACACATGCCACCGGTAGATGAAGTAGGTGGGATTGCCACCATGTTTTTGGACAAAGGGCTAGTCTCAATGAGTGACTTAGTGATGCAATATAAAATGGCCTAAACAACAACCATCAAAAGCCAAGCTCGAGTGCACAACGGATACGAGTCAAGGCCTCCGGGAACGTCTTGGAAGATCATGCATTGGAGCGCCGAGGACGGAGGAAACAGGGCAGGAAAACAGGCAGCCCAAAACAGGGCAAAACAGGGGAGCACACTGGGAGCTCACTGCCTGAGGAAGAACAAGTGTTCTTCGCGATCGCGACCATGTCTCACGCGATCGCGAAGAGGAATGGTTTGGCCTGCGCGACAGCGCCCCTTGAACGCGAAGGCGAAGGCAAAGTTGATAGAGATCGTGAGGCTGCTGAAGACTTGCGCGATCGCGAGCCTATTGGCGCGATCGCGATGTTGATTATTTTGCTCTGCGCGATCGCGATCCTCCCTAGCGCGATCGCGATGAAGAGAAGTTGAGCAGCGGACCAGAATCAGCTTCAAGGGCCATTTTTGTCCATTTTTAGTGAAAATGTATATATAGCACATTTGCTCTTCATTTCATTAGTTTAGCTTGAATTGAATAGAGAGAAGAGAGAATTAGAGAAGGCCGAGCCTTTCTAGTCCGAAGCCCGAGGCTTCATGTATCTCATCGACTTGGAATCTATGGAGATTCACCACTAGCGTGAATTCCTTGTAAGGTTCGAGTTTCACTTTCTCCCTTTTGGATTATTAATTCATGTCTTGAATTCATTAATCCGTTCTTTCTTCTCGTTTCTTGACTCCCCAATCCTTGTTTCCCCGATATCATTGATATCATCTATCTAGTTATTTATCGCTTCCGCATATTTGTATCGTGTTTAGCTTCCGCTCGTTTTGGATTGCATCAGTTGGTATCAGAGCACGGCTAGGCTTCGTTCTTACGAATCCTCGGTCTTGTTCTTGTCGTTGTTGTGATTGTGTTGTTTGTTCTTGAAAAGTGAAGAAAAACAAAAAAATTGAAAAACTAGAAAAGTTGAAAAAAATTGGTGGAGCGGGTTGGATACGAATCCCCGAGTGTTAAAAAGTAGTGGGGTTTGTTCCTTGTTGTATTCCCGTCGTTTTGATACCTATATCTCGTGTTTTGGTGTTACGAATCAAAATTTCCAAAATCAAAATCCAAAAGTTTGAAAATTTCTTGAAAATGCTTCAATCTTGAATCGAAGCTTGTTGTTGTTTGTTTGGAGTTGAAAACTGTTGGGAATTGGTTGTTATAGTCGTATACACCTTTGGGTATCGTTGGTTTTGTGTTTCGGGTTGGAATCGAGCCAAAAATTTGGCCAAAATCGCCCAAAAAACCCGTTTTTGAGCTGCTGTGAAATCGCAGAAATTAACCCTTCGCGATCGCGAAGAGCAATTTCGCGATAGCGAAGAACAAAATTATTTTTTGAAAAATTAACCCTTCGCGATCGCGCGCGTCTGGTCGCGATAGCGAAGAACAAAAAAATTTCAGAATTCCAGTTTTGGGACAGAACGTTCGCAACGGCTTCCGAACAGTTCCCAAACATCATGACTCCAATTGGACCATTAAATATGATGAGTTTGTAGATCACAAACAAAATTTCATCCGATTCCAAATCCGTTTGGTGCCGGTTCGAGTCGAATCTTTTGTGTCCCGTTTTCTACCGTACCTCTTGGTTAGTGTTTTGAAGGTAATTGGCCTACTTGAAAGACACTAATCCTTTAGCGTATTAGGTATTCGTGCGTAGAGGAGATTAGAACTCAAAAAAAGAGTCGTAGAACTCCTTTTGGCCTCAAGTGCGCACTTTAAATAGCCGTCCGTACATCGAGTCTCATTAATTCCACTCCGAACTTTAACTTGGACATGCTAGTTGTGATTACCTTGGTTCCCAAGTTGATAAGGCCTCGCTCTTGAGTGTACATATATTGAGTGATACACGTGAGGGAGTGACTTTTGGGAGGTTTTGTTCTTTGGTGTTACAACAATGTCGGATGTTGATTGTGGGGAATATGGCTCATGCGGAGATGATACGAGTTGCTATGACTCGTATGGTGATGATGGAGACTATGGTTCCTACGGTGAGGATGATGGCCATTACTTTGATGATGGAAACCATGGCTCCTATATTGATGAAGCGGTTCACTATGATGATCGTGAGGTTGATGAAGACTATGAGGCTTTTGATGAAGAATGTGATGATGCCTATGCTTCTAGTCAAGAAATCGAAGATGGTGACGCTTCAAGGTACATTGATCCTACTTACTCTACTTGTGATAAATTAGAGCATGATAGTGACATAGATAGAGTTGATGATGATGTTGAGTATATGAATTTTTCTTATGCATCTTCTCTTGGTGTTGCTAATGGAGTACAAGGGAGTAGTGGAGGACCTTCCATTAGTATGGGAGGTGGTGGTGGTTGTTCCATGGGGAAGAAGAAGCGACCTAATGCTTCTAATTCCCATGTGGAGGATGGTTTGAGGAATGGTGTTGCTTTTGCTACAAAAGGGATGTATGCCGTGAGGGGCGTGGATGGTTGTAGTAGGAGTAGTACTATGGCCTATGGAACCAAGGCGAGAGGCACTTATGGGTTCCATGGCAAGGTTCCTTCCTCGACTTCCAACAACATTTCTAATGTTGGGAGAGTGACGGGAAGTGGAGGTTGTTCTAGTGGTGATGCCACTAGTGGAGGGATAAGGAAGACCCAAGTTGTTGGTGTTGACACTTGTGGGCGTCCAAATTCTCATTTGGGTGCCAATGTGCAAGACTTGGGTAGATGTAGGTTCGTTGTTGAGGTAGATGGTATTGGAGGATACTTGCTCAAGATTGGTGGTACCGATGCCAATTGTATTAGCACCTCTTTGGTTGATAGGCTTAGGATACCATGCCATGAGCTAGAGCATCCTTATGAGTATGATGGAGTGTGGGTTTCTAAGGAGGCCCGGGTACTCATATCTCATGGGAGTTATAAATGCTATGTGTGGTGTGACGTGTATCCCATGCGTCATGTTGATGTGTGGATAGGTGAGCCGTGGTTGGAGGGGAAGAGGGTGCAATATAGTGTGGTGAAGGGTGCGTATCTTGTGGGCGTAGGGCAAAGAGTCTATGACTTTGTGCCTTACCGGGCGAGGAGCCGAGTGCCTACTAGTGCCCTTTCTTTGGCTAGGCAAAGGAGCAAGGAGCAAGAACTTCATTCCATGGTTGACAATGTGCCAACAAGAAGTCCTACAAACACAAGCAATGGTGGGACATGTGCTAGAAAAGGGTTGATAGACATCAACAAGGTGAACCCGAAACCACAAGTTCCAATTCCAAGTGGTTCACCAACGAAGAAGAAGGAGACGTCAAGTGATGAGTCTCCTAGTCCTAGATTCCGGATTGACGTGAAAAGTCCACCTACTCCGGCTATGGGCATTCTTGGGCCTCGTCCCAATTCGCCCGAATTTGAGAGACAAAAGATTGAGAGGAGTAAGGGAGTGACCGGTGACATTCCTCGAGTGGAAAAAGGAGAGGATGTGTTGAGTGATGTGAGTGGGATGTCGCCACCCGAATCTACACCTAGCCTTGAAAGAAAAATGAGGGAAAAGAAAGAGGGAAAAAAGAGTGAGGACACCACTTATTCTAACCTTAACCCTTTATCTTTTTCTTCTACTTGTGTGAGTACTTGTGTAGGTATTCTTGGAGGCAAACCGATGGAGCCTCAACCATGTTCCGTGATGGAAAGACAAGGTGAAGGAGATGCCAAATGTGATCTACGAGGAGGAGAAGCTAGCCATGACGCTTCAAGTACATTGAGTGAGCCCGGATGCGACTCAAGTGTAAGTGTTAGTTCTTCTTCCCATGAGCCTATTACTTCCTTGTCTTGTGTTAGTGTTTGTAACAACTCTATGCTAGTTGATGATTTGCATGAGTATAATGTGTTTGCAACTAGTGTAGAGCCTTCGGGTCAACTTGTGTGTGAAATTGAACCACTAGTTGAGAGGGTTGAAAAGCCACATCATGATGTGAGCTCGATTTTCATTGAACCTCTCTTTAGTGAAGAAGTCGTAGTTGACCTTGTTTGTGAACCTTGTTATGACACCCCACCCATATTTGATAAAGGTGAAGATGAATTTCATGATAATCTTATTCTTCCCTTTGATTGCTTAATTGATAGTGGTGGTCTCTTGTGTCGTAGTGAGGGTGGATGTACCCTTGAGGAGTCTCTAGAGTGTGAGATGGATCGATTTATTTTCGATGACTCCTTGAGTGAGAGTGAAGGACCTAGTCTTGATTCTATGCTTTTGCGTAACCATGAATTTGAGGTGCATGCCTTTACATTTCTATTGTTTGAAGGCAATCTCATTTGTGGTGGTGAATTGTATCGGACTAGAGTCGATAGTAGAGTCGAACCTCCATGGTTTGTAAAGTTAGGCTCTATGGATGATCCGACGTTTGGAACTCCAAGTGAGGAGAGTAGCCTTGATATTGGTCGTGTTGACCTTTCTTCTAGTGGTCCTAGCCTTCATTGTGTGGACTATAATGATGAAGAACCTATTTTGGAGATTTTCCTTTGGAGTTTGCCTAGTGAGGGGGATTGTCTTGGAGTTGATTTGGGAGGTGAGGAGGTATCTCTCGGTGTGTGTAAGAATGCTCTTAAGAAGGGAAGTGGAGTAGTTGATGTTAGTTGTGAATTGAACTATTTTACTTACTCCATCCCATATGTTGAGCACACCTTGAGTGATGGACATACCAAAGCCAATGTGTCACATTGTGATAAACTTGATTTGAAGGCTTGGTGTGTTGCTAGTAAGCTTAGGGGTCATAGGACATTTGATTGCTACATCTTGCATGACTTTGATCTCTTTGCTTGTTTTGAAAATGAGTGCTTGTTCTTGTCGAGCCAAGACCATGTTGTCTCTTTTGGGGACATAAGCTTTTTCATAGGTATTGATGCTTGGCTCTATCACAAGAGCGTGTTTTCCACACACCTTGCACTCTTTCTTGTTAAGCTAACCTACTTGTGAAGTAGGAAATTTTGGTTGTGCTTGCTTTGATTGTAGGTTTTGATGGTTCGATTTCGAGGACGGAATCCTTTCAAGAAGGGGAGGATGATGCAATATAAAATGGCCTAAACAACAACCATCAAAAGCCAAGCTCGAGTGCACAACGGATACGAGTCAAGGCCTCCGGGAACGTCTTGGAAGATCATGCATTGGAGCGCCGAGGACGGAGGAAACAGGGCAGGAAAACAGGCAGCCCAAAACAGGGCAAAACAGGGGAGCACACTGGGAGCTCACTGCCTGAGGAAGAACAAGTGTTCTTCGCGATCGCGACCATGTCTCACGCGATCGCGAAGAGGAATGGTTTGGCCTGCGCGACAGCGCCCCTTGAACGCGAAGGCGAAGGCAAAGTTGATAGAGATCGTGAGGCTGCTGAAGACTTGCGCGATCGCGAGCCTATTGGCGCGATCGCGATGTTGATTATTTTGCTCTGCGCGATCGCGATCCTCCCTAGCGCGATCGCGATGAAGAGAAGTTGAGCAGCGGACCAGAATCAGCTTCAAGGGCCATTTTTGTCCATTTTTAGTGAAAATGTATATATAGCACATTTGCTCTTCATTTCATTAGTTTAGCTTGAATTGAATAGAGAGAAGAGAGAATTAGAGAAGGCCGAGCCTTTCTAGTCCGAAGCCCGAGGCTTCATGTATCTCATCGACTTGGAATCTATGGAGATTCACCACTAGCGTGAATTCCTTGTAAGGTTCGAGTTTCACTTTCTCCCTTTTGGATTATTAATTCATGTCTTGAATTCATTAATCCGTTCTTTCTTCTCGTTTCTTGACTCCCCAATCCTTGTTTCCCCGATATCATTGATATCATCTATCTAGTTATTTATCGCTTCCGC
Source organism: Petunia x hybrida (assembly GCA_037355625.1). NCBI lineage: Eukaryota > Viridiplantae > Streptophyta > Magnoliopsida > Solanales > Solanaceae > Petunia > Petunia x hybrida. The sequence continues at coordinate 12,216,091 of JBBBVM010000162.1, forward strand.
ATATTTGTATCGTGTTTAGCTTCCGCTCGTTTTGGATTGCATCACTTAGCCTTTGCCACCTCCCTCAACTCCTTCATTTTCTTGTAGTCATCACTTACTTGCTTAGGAGTGAGAGGTTTAAGCACAAATCTCTTCCCTTCATGTTTGACCGTGTAAGTGTTGACACGACCATCATGCACCACTTGCCTATCAAATTGCCATGGCCTCCCTAAGAGTAGGTGGCATGCTTGCATAGGCACAACGTCAAACAAATGCTCATCAACATAACTACCCATTCTAAACTTGATCATGGCTTGTTTCATCACCTTAAGCTCTCCACATTCACTAAGCCATTGTAACCGGTAAGGTTTAGGATGCTTCATGGTAGTCAACTTCAATTGAGCCACTAGTGATTGACTCACTACATTTGCAAAACTTCCGGAATCAATTATCATAGAGCAAACAACATCTTTGACCCGGCACCTAGCATGGAAAAGATTTTCCCTTTGCAAGGTTTCACTATCTTCCACAATCATAGCTCCTAGGCTCCGTCTCACAACCAAGAAAGTATGAGGATCCTCCTCCTCCATTGTATCATCAAGCAAATCATTCTCCTCTACTCCCTCGTCTCCCTCTACTCCCTCTACTCCCTCATCCTCCGATTCACTCTCTTTCTCATATGCTTCATTACCAACAACAATCATGGTCCTCTTTGTAGGACATTCCCTAGCAAAGTGACCATACCCCTTGCACTTGTGGCATTGTATTGAAGAAGAAGTAGGAGCATGTAGTTGAGTTTTAGAGTTACCTCCCACATTAGGTGTGTTCTTCTCATACGGCTTTTTCACATCCTTGGTAGCATTTGCACCACTTGTTCCACTTGCACTTGGGAACCTTGCATTTGTAGTAGGAGGCTTCCAATCCTTTGGTTTGCTTGTTGGAGTAGGAGTGCTACTCTTGTAGCGGAGGGATTTCTCCTCCTTGAGCCATTTCTCGGCCTCAACCGCATCTTCACATAGCTTGTAATGATCATCATATTTGTGGAACTTCAATTGTGAAGCTATGTCTCGGTTCAAGCCCCCTTTGAAACGGATCATGGCCGTCTCATTGTCTTCATCATCTAAGTCAAGGATCATTCGGATTTGCTCAAATTCATTGAAGTATTCACCAACCGATTTGTATCCTTGCTTCAAATCATATAGCCGCCTTTGTTGTTCAACCCGGTATTGATTAGTCAAGTACTTCTCATCCATCACACGGATCAACTCTTCCCAAGTAAGATTAATAGCCATACCCGTCCTTCTTCTATTTCTCTTCACCGACTCCCACCAAGTAGAAGCAAAAGATTCAAAGGAGGATATTGCATACTTGGTTTTCTTCACATCGGGCATATCATTGGTGTCAAAGATACGCTCCATAGCCAATTTCCAACCAATGTACTCCACCGGGTCACTACTTCCTTTGAAAGAAGGAATAGTGAGCTTCACACTATTAAGATTGTTGTTGTTGTCACGACCCCCTTGGAATGGCTCCGGTTGGCCTCCATGGTGATCATCATAAGCAACATAGTCCCTTCTAACATTCCTTCCTCCATATCCTAAGGGTGGCCCTCGACCTCGGCCTCTACCCCGATCCACATTTCGACCCCAATTCATAGCTCGCCTTGGTTGAAAGTGATCATCAAACCCATACACATCGTCATCATAATCAACTTCCTCCCCTTCTTGAGCCTCAACAACTTGCTCAAGAGGTTGCACATTTCGGACGGGTCTTGGTAGTGGAAAGTTTCTTGGAGGATTGTCTAAGATACGGGGAATGCCCGTTCGTTCAACTCTCTCTCGGTCCTCCTTTACCCGTTGTTGATTGAGCAATTCAACAACTTGCTCCGGGGTAAAAGTAGGACTACTTGAGCCTTCACCGGTCTCAATTTGGACACTCGGGGTCCCCTTTTCAATCGGGACACTCGGGGTCCCATGTTCACCTTGAGTACTCGAGGCTCCTTTTTCAAGAGAATCAATTCTTTGGTTCATGAGGTCCATCTTGGCAAGAAGATTAGCCAAGGCCTCCTTAATGAAATCTTGACCTTCGTTGGCCATTGTACCTACAAACAAAGAAAACAAGAGTTAGTTAAAACACCTCACTCGCTCCCTCACTTGTGTTCACTCGGATCACTCTTTTGGGTGGCGGTGGATATTTCACTCAACTTGTAGTCCCAAAGCTTCACGTAGATGATTAGCAACTCCTCAACTCAACTAAACTATTCACGAGTCACGCACACTCCGGGGTGAGTGGAGTTAATGGGACTCAATGAACGCTAGGCACTTTGAAGTGAAAGGACTTGAGTTAAAAGATTCTACGCTTTTCCTTAGAATTCTACTCTCCTTGCTAGGCACGAATCACTTATGAGCAATCAAAGGGTTAGCACTATTCAAGTAGATCGGTTACTCAAAGTAGTACTAACTAGATGTTATGTTATCAAACAAAGGGAAATACCTACGAAAATCTACCCGAAACAATGCGTTCAGCACTCAGGAGGGGCGCCTGACACTCAGGTGGGGCGCCTAGATTGTGCTGTCTGCCAGGCGGGGCGCCTGAGTCTAGGCGGGGCGCCTGGGACTTAGGCAGTAGCCAAGTCAGGCGGGGCGCCTAGCCTGAAGCCTTTTCCAACTCGTTCCAAACTCGTTTCAAGTCGATTTTCAAGCCTCAAATCCGATGTTTTCAACTTGTTTTCACAATCCAATGATACCCAAAGTTGTGTTTGATCTTCCTTAACAAAACCCAATCAAAATTTCAATCAAACAATCAATCAAATCAGGGTTCAATCTCAAGAACTCAAGAACACAAGGGTTTATCAAAAGGGTTTCAACAAGGATTGTGATTCATCAAAGTAGGTGTTAAACATGTTCAAATCCCACAAAATTGGTACCGAATTGTTTGTTTTCAATGAAGATCAATCCCCAATAACAAGTTTCCAATCAAACATCAATCCAACCCAAGAATCAAGCCAAAATTCATCAAGAACAAGTTCTTCAAGGGTTTAAGGGGGTTTTGGGGTTTCAATTTTTCAAACTTCACCAATTCCAACAATTTTGGTATCCAAGTGATGCAGCCCAAAGTGCTGATCAACCGAGGACACTTCAACCGAGGAGGCCAATTACTCGAAGCCAAGCTAAGCTGCTCCATGACATGCACATTCAGCTGGCTATGTCGGGAAGAAGCATGTGTTCGGAAGAGGAATTGCAAAGTGATGAAACGAAGGGCTACATCTTCAAGTTTGAGCCCGAGGATAAAGTTCCCGAACAGCAGCTCTTGGCCCCGGGCAGCGCAGAACCGAACACATAATCAGCGCCCGATGACAAATGTGCTCGAGCAGGCAATAGAGAACCGAAGCCAGGCTTACCGAAGTCAAGGTAGCCGAGCACATTTTTAACTCAGCCCTGCGTGGCTTATTTTCATTGGTCGACTGTGACCTATTTACTAGTTTACCCTTAGTATTTCCTATATAAACCTTAGTCCTTACATTGTAAAAGTAGTTGTTTTTTGAATATTGAAATTGAATGAAAGTGCCGAGCACATTTCTTCTTGTCTCCGTCGTGAGCAAAACCCCGGTGAGGGCTTTTAAGGACTTGTGGCTTTCGGTTAGTCCGATTGAACATTCCTCTTGATCATTCAGTTTGCAAGAGGCAATGTTCTCTTGAGGATTGTTGCATAGTTAGGGTGATTCTTGTCTCCCTTTTGATCGAGCTTTGGGACAGGTTCCCCTCTGTTCTTTCGAAAGAAGCAAGTTTTGTCTTGCTTTTATCTTCTTCTTTATTGTTCTTGTTCCGCGTTTGTGCTAAGCAACCCCTTCGGGAATTGCATTGCACCATCTTGGTATCAGAGCATTCAATCACGATCAAGAATCCACAACACCCATATCACAAATCATCCAAATCAACAAGTTACACCAAATTTTTGTATTTTTCAATTTTTCAATTTTTTTTTGCAATTTTCTCCTTTCTAATAACTTCAACAACAAGAAAAACTAAAGAAGATACTAGGCACGAAGAATCAAGGGTCGGGGGTTTGTAGAAACAAAACCCGAGCCTTGCTCTGATACCAAATGATGTAGGAAATCAAACGCGGAAAGTAAAAGATAAAGAACGAGACGTAACTCGATCTCTAATCCCAAGTAGCAACGGAGAACTTGTTCCGTTACACCCCGAGAGAAGGACAAGAACACCTACGCTATGCAACTACCCTCGAGCTAACGCGAGCACGCAAGTAGAATGGTCGGAGAGGAAGAGTATTCATCTAGATCCGCTAGAAGACATACAAGTCCAAGATCAAAGGTTTCATTCATTCAATAGTCAAGAGCCTTGCTCATGTTCATCATTCATAATCATCAATAATAAGCTAAGTGTAAAATAAGCTATGCTTGGGTATTTATAGTGTTTTCCCAAGCTTACATAAAGACTTAAGTACCCTTACTAATGAGGTTCATCAAATAAGCCACGTAGGGCAAAATAGTAAAAGAAACATAAGTTCAACAGCTAGGTGGGGCGCCTGGGGCTGGGAGGGGCGCCTGGTTCATGCTGAAGCTAGGCTGGGCGCCTGGATCTAGGCGGGGCGCCTGGCTTGGCCTTCAGCTAGGCTGGGCGCCTGAAGCTAGGCGGGGCGCCTGGTGCATTTTCTGAGCCTTAGGCAGTGAGCTCCCTAGGCGGGGCGCCTGGGCTAGGCGGGGCGCCTAGCTCTGCTGGGGTCTCTTCTTCCTTAGGCGTGAGGCCTAGTTTGAGCACCCGGAACGGCTTCCAATCGCTTCCTTCTTCAAGGCCCTTCCTCACCAAGTGTAAATGCGCTTCTTGGACATCCTTGGCTTGGCTCCTAGTGAATGGTCTCCTTGTGGTGGATTGCCCGGCATCAGAACGCTAGTCACTTTGAAGTGAAGGACTTGAGTTAAAAGATTCTACGCTTTTCCTTAGAATTCTACTCTCCTTGCTAGGCACGAATCACTTAAGAGCAATCAAAGGGTTAGCACTATTCAAGTAGATCGGTTACTCAAATTAGTACTAACTAGATGTTATGTTATCAAACAAAGGGAAATACCTACGAAAATCTACCCGAAACAATACGTTCAGCACTCAGGAGGGGCGCCTGAAACTCAGGTGGGGCGCCTAGATTGTGCTGTGTTCCAGGCGGGGCGCCTGGGTCTAGGCGGGGCGCCTGGGACTTAGGCAGTAGCCAAGTCAGGCGGGGCGCCTAGCCTGAAGCTTTTTCCAACTCGTTCCAAACTCGTTTCAAGTCGATTTTCAAGCCTCAAATCCGATGTTTTCAACTTGTTTTCACAATCCAAAGATACCCAAAGTTGTGTTTGATCTTCCTTAACAAAACTCAATCAAATTTTCAATCAAACAATCAATCAAATCAGGATTCAATCTCAAGAACTCAAGAACACAAGGGTTTAACAAAAGGGTTTCAACAAGGATTGTGATTCATCAAAGAAGGTGTTATACATGTTCAAATCCCACGAAATTGGTACCGAATTGTTTGTTTTTCAATGAAGATCAATCCCCAACAACAAGTTTTCAATCAAACATCAATCCAACCCAAGAATCAAGCCAAATTCATCAAGAACAAGTTCTTCAAGGGTTCAAGGGGTTTTGGGGTTTCAATTTTTCAAACTTCACCAATTCCAACAATTTTGGTACCCAAGCAACGGGAAATCAATCACGATCAAGAATCCACAACACCCATATCACAAATCATCCAAATCAACAAGTTACACCAAATTTTGTATTTTTCAATTTTTTCAATTTTTTTTTGCAATTTTCTCCTTTCTAATAACTTCAACAACAAGAAAAACTAAAAGAAGATACTAGGCACGAAGAATCAAGGGTCGGGGGTTTGTAGAAACAAAACCCGAGCCTTGCTCTGATACCAAACTGATGAGAATCAAACGCGGAAAAGTAAAAGATAAAGAACGAGACGTAACTCGATCTCTAATCCCAAGTAGCAACGGAGAACTTGTTCCGTTACACCCCGAGAGAAGGACAAGAACACCTACGCTATGCAACTACCCTCGAGCTAACGCGAGCACGCAAGTAGAATGGTCGGAGAGGAAGAGTATTCATCTAGATCCGCTAGAAGAACTACAAGTCCCAAAACAAAAGGTTTCATTCAATAATCAAGAGCCTTGCTCATGTTCATCATTCATAATCATCAATAATAAGCTAAGTGTAAAATAAGCTAGGCTTGGATATTTATAGTGTTTTCCCAAGCTTACACAAAGACGTAATTACCCTTACTAATAAGGTTCATCAAATAAGCCACGCAGGGCAAAATAGTAAAAGAAACATAAGTTCAGCAGCTAGGTGGGGCGCCTGGGGCTGGGAGGGGCGCCTGGTTCATGCTGAAGCTAGGCTGGGCGCCTGGATCTAGGCGGGGCGCCTGGCTTGGCCTTCAGCTAGGCTGGGCGCCTGAAGCTAGGCGGGGCGCCTGGCTTGGCCTTCAGCTAGGCTGGGCGCCTAGCCAGGTGGGGCGCCTGGTGCATTTTCTGAGCCTTAGGCAGTGAGCTCCCTAGGCGGGGCGCCTGGGCTAGGCGGGGGCGCCTAGCTCTGCTGGGCTCTCTTCTTCCTTAGGCGTGAGGCCTAGTTTGAGCACCCAGAACGGCTTCCAATCGCTTCCTTCTTCAAGGCCCTTCCTCACCAAGTGTAAATGCGCTTCTTGGACATCCTTGGCTTGGCTCCGAGTGAATGGTCTCCTCGTGGTGGATTGCCCGGCATCATACAAGAAGATTTTGGAGTCAAAGATGGCTGCTCCTTTTCAAGATTATCAACTCGGGCTCCCATTCTGTCAATATATTGCCTTAAGTTCGCTTTCATTACTCTCATCTCGGCCCAAAGATCAGCCAAAGTAAGCTCGAGAACACCCTCTTGTTTATTAACTACTCCAGCCATGTACCTGCACACAAACAAAGACTACAAAATATGTTAAAATTAGCAAAATACCTTACCCGCACCCTCTCTTTGAATGACACTCGGGTTCACTCAAATTTAAAGTAGAATCTCACAAACTTGTCCAAAATGACTTCCTCGAATTAATCAAGTTCCTCAATGACCTTTTAAGCTCACAAATTCACTAGTTCTCTTCGGGGTGAGTGAATTTATGAGGCTTATAGGCGGACAGCTTTTAAGTGAGCACGGGAAGTCAAAGAATTAACTACGAAAGTTGGAAATTTTGAGTTTTAGCACGAATTCCTACAAGCTCAAAAATTAGTAATTAACTTAAGTAGTAGAATTACCTAAGAATTACTAATTAGAAGTGATGTAAACAAAGAAATAAAGAAATCCTAAAGAAAAGCTGAAAATACACTCTTAAATAGGTGCACAAGACAAGCCTTTTTAGAGTAGGATAAGTTTTCCCTCTTTTCCCTTGCTTTCCAACTCAAATTTGGAAAACTTTTACCACTTTTCCCAACTACTTTTCACACGTTTTCTTTTATGATTTTCCATCCAAAAAGCGTGAAAAACACCCTCCTAAAGCCTAAGGAAAACTAATCCCTTACTTGGAAAGTGGGTAAACTTCTCCCCTTTGAATTGGGATTTGTTTCCCTCTTGAATTAGGCTTAGGTTTTCCTCCTTCTTTTCTCTATATGCAGCTGATTTCAAGCCTCCTTAACACCACAATTTTCAGTAAAGAACAAGATAAAAAACGTGCAGAAAGGCTAAGGATTCAAGATCAAAAATGAATTCTTTCAACCAAACTTAAGAACAACAAGTTGTTATTCAAGACTTCTTATGTTTTTAGCCAAAAACACGTTTTTAAGCTCAAGAATGGTTCAAGAGGCACTGCACTATTACTCAAACAAGTTTTCAAGTATTCTCCTTCAAGAAAAATCAAGAATCAAAGCAAGAACGGATGAAAACCAAGAAACACACCGAGAATCTTCAAGAGACTCTTCAAGAATCGTTCCAAACTTCAAAATTCAAACAAATCCCTTCTTTCGTAAAGTTTTCTTATAACCTAGGTGTGTATAGTCATCCACAACAATAAACACGGCTGAATATTTTTTGTTTTCACTTTTTTTTTTTAACTCAAAAACAAAAATCTAAAGAACCTAAACTAAGAACCTAAAACTAGGGCATGGAGAATAGGATTGGGGTTGTAGAAACAAATTCTTTCCAAGCTCTGAATACCAACTGATGTAAGATTAACCACGAAAAATGAAAATAAAGGATGAAAACAAAGACACTCAATGATCTACCAAGAATTGCAAGTAGGTACTAGTTTACTTATCTTCTTGATGAAGCCAAGGAGGACCTATTCTATGTAACAACCCTCAAGACAACTAGGAATTGAAAGTTGAATGATCGAGAATTGGAACAAGCTCAATTTCAAATTCACCAAGAAAGAACAAGTTTTCCAACATGTACTAGGTTTAGCAAAAAGGTTGCGTTTGTTTTTCTTATGATGTAAGGTGCTGAAAATAAACTAAGTGTTAGGCTTATATAGGTGATCCTCACATGCCTAAAAGGTAAAGAAATGGCACCCTAGTGAGCTAAATGTCAATAGCCACGCAGGGCTAAATAACCACCATAAAATAAATAAGTCTAGCTATGCAAAAGCATGAAAAAGTGCTGAAAAATACAACGCATTAAGGCTAATAAACGAGCCCTCCACGCGGCTGAATTGTCTAGAAAATATAGGCCGCGCGAATACCACGCTCCAAGCATTCTTCTAGAACGCCCCTTCTCCAATGCTAACCAACGAATCCCAAGGCTCTTCAAACATGCTGCCCGAACAAATATTCTCCAAAGAATCTCCTCCAAGCTATCATCTAAGATTGATGAAGGTCCGATAACTCCTTAGCCTGACTCTTAGAACATCCTTAATTTGAAAGGATTTCGTCCTCAAAATCAAACCATCATCAACACGACAACAATGGATATTTGTCTTCTCTCCTCCATGGATTACATCTCCATCATTGATGACGCAGTCCAAATTGAGGATGATTCTAAGAGTCGGACTAAGGAGTTATCGGACCTTCATCAATCTTAGATGATAGCTTGGAGAAGATTCTTTGGAGAATATTTGTTCGGGCAGCATATTAGAAGAGCCTTAGGATTCGTTGGTTAGCATTGGAGAAGGGGCGTTCCAGAAGAATGCTTGGCGCGTGGTACTCGCGTAGCACGCGGCCTATATTTTCTAGACAATTCAGCCGCGTGGAGTGCTCGTTTATTGGCCTTAATGCACTCTATTTTTCAGCACTTTTTCATGCTTTTGCATAGCTAGACTTATTTATTTTATGGTTCTTATTTAGCCATGCGTGGCTTTTGACATTTAGACCACTTGGGGGCTATTTCTTTACTTTTTAGGCATGTGAGGCTCACCTATATAAGCCTAACACAGTTTATTTTCAGCACCTTACATCATAAGAAAAACAAACGCAACTTTTTTGCTAAACCTAGTACATGTTGGAAAACTTGTTCTTTTTGGTGAATTCGAAATTGAGCTTGTTCCAATTCTTGATCATTCAACTTTCAATTCCTAGTTGTCTTGAGGGTTGTTTCATAGAATAGGTCCTCCTTGGCTTCATAAAAAAAGTAGGTAGACTAGTTTCTACTTGCAATTTTTGGTAGATCATTGAGTTTCTTTTTATCCTTTATTTTCGTTTTTCGTTGTTAATCTTGCATCAACTTGCCATGAAGGATCAATCCAATTAAATTTTAAAGTATACATTTTTTATTTTAATTATTGATAATTGATGTTACTTACATGAGAAATCTAACACTATATTGTTTCAGTTGCTTAGATGCTTTAGTTTTGATTCAATTTTTTCTTTTTATATTTAATTTGGCTATTATATATGACTGCATCATCCTCCCTTTCTTGAAAGGATTTCGTCCTCGAAATCAAACCATCATCAACACGGCAACAATGGATATTATCTTCTCTCCTCCATGGATTACATCTACATCATTGATGATGTAGTCCAATTGGAGGATGATTCTAAGAGTCGGGTTAAGGAGTTATCGTACCTTCATCAATCTTAGATGATAGCTTGGAGAAGATTCTTTGGAGAATATTTGTTCGGGCAGCATGTTAGAAGAGCTTTGGGATTCGTTGGTTAGCATTGGAGAAAGGGCGTTCCAGAAGAATGCTTGGCGTGTGGTACTCGCGTGGCACGCGGCCTATATTTTCTAGACAATTCAGCCGCGTGGAGGGCTCGTTTATTGGCCTTAATGCGCTGTATTTTTCATCACTTTTTCATACTTTTGCATAGCTAGACTTATTTATTTTATGGTTCTTATTTAGCCCTGCGTGGCTATTGACATTTAGCCTACTTGGGGGCTATTTCTTTACCTTTTAGGCATGTGAGGCTCACCTATATAAGCCTAACACTTAGTTTATTTTCATCACCTTACATCATAAGAAAAACAAACGCAGCTTTTTTGCTAAACCTAGTACATGTTGGAAAACTTGTTCTTTTTTGGTGAATTCGAAATTGAGCTTGTTCCAATTTTTGATCATTCAACTTTCAATTTCTAGTTGTCTTGAGGGTTGTTGCATAGAATAGGTCCTCCTTGGCTTCATCAAGAAGGTAAGTAGACTAGTTCCTACTTGTAATTCTTGGTAAATCATTGAGTGTCTTTCTTTTATCCTTTATTTTCATTTTTCGTTGTTAATCTTGCATCAACTTGCCATGAAGGATCAATCCAATTAAATTTTAAAGTATACATTTTTTATTTTAATTATTGATAATTAATGTTACTTACAAGAGAAATCTAACACAATATTGTTTCAGTTGCTTAGATGCTTTAGTTGTGATTTAATTTTTTCTTTTTATTTTTAATCTGGCTATTATATATTTATATTTCAATTCCGTGTTTTTATTAGTATGACTTTTCTCCTCATAACTTAAAAAACATTGTTTAGATTTACTACGAATAACTTTTAATTTTGATTAAATTTCCTTGAACAATTACATTAATAAATTATTGTAAAATATAAACGTGTCCATGCAGAGCTTACCGTGATGACAACACTTCTATTATTAGTTGCTCAATTATTAGAGCCACACAAAATCCATCTAACTTAAGTAAATTTAAAAGAGATTATTAATGAAATATGAACGTAGTTTATTATAATAATAAAATAATTATATCTCAATCTTAAAAGGAACTATCTAGTTTTATATTTATATATGTTTACATCTTGACTTTTTTCTAATTTTCATTTTCTATTTAGATAAAGTGAATGCTACATTGATATTAAGTTTTTCATTAACTATAAGTCACCATAATCCTGATATTTGATTTGTCATATTTAAAGGAACGAAGTGCTTCTTCATCTTTCTTATAGAAATCGATTTTGTATAACAAAAATTGCGATTATTGTAACTTGAATTATTGGATAAACATATATATTTTTCTTGCTCCTAAAATTTTTATTCTATTAATTGGACTTCTGTTAGTTTAAAGTTACCATCATTAATATTTTGATTGTTCCTATTTTTTAATTTATTAGTTTTTTCGAAATTAATTTAAGTATAGATACCCAGTACGTTTATCCTCATAAATTAACATTCTTTTTTCAACTACGATATTTAATTACTTTTATCCCTTTTAACATTTCCCTATAATTCAAATAATGATAGATTATTTTTAATTCTTAAAAATAAAATAAAGAAGTAATTTTTGAGGTTTTTTCACACAATTCAATGATAAACTTAATAGTTGTTATTTTAACATTAATTGCAATTAGCAATTTTATTTCCTTTTCTTTTACTATCAATATAAAATTTTGAGTTTTAACTCGAATAATTCAAAATTACATAGATAAAATATTATTTTTCAAACATTTTAATATACTTCTTGGATACTTTCACTATTCAATTTTTAAAAATATTCTATGGAATGTAAGCTATAGACACATTTATATGCATATACAACATAGGAGGTATGAATGCACAGAAAATCATGTAATAAGCAAATTTAAAGACAAAGAATTTAAATGAAGAGCTCGATTCGAGATAAAATATATCTTAGGTACGTGAGAAACCTATTAGTTCTTGTCCCTCTAAGAACTACTTCAACATCTTTGGATTGTTGTCAATAATTTCTCAAGTATTAGTTTATATACATTTTCTTTGTTAATACCTTATGGTTGCACCATCAGAACCGCAGCTCTGTAGAATACTTCATTTGATAAGCTATATAAACCTATAATGATACACAACCAATTCAATACATCTAGTCAATAATAGATTTACATTAATTACGTAAACACCCACCTGCAAACAAAAATATCGAATAATTCAAGTTACATACATGAAATATTTTTATATTTTGCAATTGGAATACTTTCACTGCTCAATTTTTTTTTGAAACATACTATGGGATGTAAGTTGTAAATACATTGATATGCATATGCAATATAAGAGGTATGAATATATAGAAAACATGTAATAAGCAACTTTAAAGACAATACTTTTAAGTTAAAAGCTCGATTTGAAATAAATATCATAGGTACGTGTGAAACATTTTCGTTCTTATCCCCCTAAGAACTACTTCAGCATATTTGGATATCCAAGAATTTCTCAGAGATTATATATTTTCTTCGTTGCTATGGTTGCACCATCAGAATCGCAGCTCTCTATAATACTTCACGTGATAGACTATGACACTCAATAACCAATTTGATTAAACACCCATCAGCAAGAGAGAGAGAGAGAGAGAGAGAGAGAGAGAGAGAGAGAGAGAGAGAGAGAGAGAGAGAGAGAGAGAGAGAGAGAGAGAGAGAGAGAGAGCAGCTCGACATGACCAATTTTTTGTTTTGTTTGTAGTATTTTGAGGCTTAATATACTTGATAACTCAGTAGAAATAGGATAAACTTTTCATCTTTTAAAATTTAAATTTTACTTATCTACTTATCATGTTAAACATTACAAATACTCAGTAGATAAGTCACGTTGTATTTTTCTACGTTGTCCACCACTGGTAGGATTTCACCTTAATTTTTATATTATTTATAGTTCTTATCTATATTATATGGTTGATAGATAATTTATTTTATTTTATCTTCAATTCAAGTTCAGAACTTTTTGCCTCTATTTTATCATCATTTCAAATAAAATTTAAAAGCGACCAACAATTCTTATCTATATTATATGGTTGATAAATATAAATATATCTTGTTTTATCTTCAATAAAATTCAGGAATTTTTTACCTCTTATCTTTAATTCAAATAAAAAAGCTAACAACAATTAGTTCAAATAAATCAATCTCTTAATTCAAATTCATTGTTATTACATAACCTTCTAATTCTAACTTTTGTCCTAACTATTTTCCTAACTACTATGCTAACTAATATACCTACTATATATATATATATATATATCATACTACTATAAAAGTGGGAATCTGTCAAGTTAAAAAGTGAAAGACCAAAATACTCACCACTCCAATCAATTTTTGGTACAAATATGTAAAAATAAAATCTAATACATGAAAAAATTAAATTGAAAAATAGACAAATTTAGTACTACCTGTTCAATATTTATGGACAAAAACTTAAGAACATCTCATAATGAATTGAGCCTTTTCACATACACCTCATGTGAAAAATAAAAATTCAATGTATAACTGCTTGAGGTATTTTTTGGAACTTGAGCAATCTTTTTATGTTCCCAACTAAATACACCAAATACAACTAATGTGTTGTGCTTTATCTGATGAAAATGATAATTCATGATCTCTTGAGTGGTAAGCCATTGTTTTACCAGCAGGAACAATGTCCTTTTTATTTTTTTCTTAGACAAATTAAATTTTTGTCAGTAGATTGGACAATCGGTATATATACACCAGAGTTCCATATACTAATTCTTGAATTATTTGTGCAGGTTGTGAGACAAAACAATGAATTGAAAATATAAACTAAAGGGCAATTTTTTTTTTTGATAATTTTCATATTTTAGTTCAGACTTTTAAGTTGGATTTTTTGATACACAAATTCTTGAATTGTTTGTGAAAGTTGTTAGATAAAACAATCAATAGGAAATATAAACTAAAGGGTAATTTCGTTTTCGAAGCAATGAAAGCTTATTTTTTTGATGGGCAGATGCACGAACACAAGCAGAATTAGCATATACTCAAACAGGTAACGAGATGTCTCAGTTTGGACTCTTATTTTCTATTTCTTTCTCCATTTAAAAATTTCCTTGAACTTATGAAGATAAACAACTGCCATAAAGTAGATAAATTTTATACGGCGCCATCATTTTAAAAAAAATATATTTTCTTTATAACTAGAACTTTTAATTTCATATTGTTAATCTTATTGGTTGATGCGTTTTGAACCAATATTCTTTTACAACTATATGCTATTGACTTGTCGATGACAAGGATTACAGAAGCCGAGTTTTCTCTTCGCGTCTATCAATCAATTGCGTCGAGCAACAACCTTCACTTTGACCAGGTAAGGATATATTAGTATTAACCTTTTATATATGAGCTCTTTGTTTTTCTTTTGCTCATTCGATCTACAGAGGTAAGATGGACTTGGTGTTCGTAGTCTTTCATTATGTTATGGTCACTTAAAATTTACTTTGGTTCTTTTTATTGTATTGGTTCTTAACATTGCCTTTTTAACTTGATTTCGTCTCACGAGTTAATTAATCCAAACATTAGTTTTTCAGAATGGTACTTTAAGTTTTATTTGGATTTTTATAGCTTATGTACAAATATGTAGAGTAGTTGGATCATGTAATCGTGCAGCGTCTGATGTTTAAATTGGTCTTTTCTAGTTGTTTTTACAAACGATACATATATGTCATAAAAAGATAGAATTACTCTTGAGAATAATCTGAATACAAGCCCGTCTAACTTTAGAGCAATTGCATAAACTTTCTATCAAAATTATAATAACACATTTGAGGACTTCTTTGGGGCAGGTTTCCTTCTCCTATTGTCTTAAATAAATATGACCAATATTTATCTCTTTCCTTACTTTTTCGAATTTTTAATTTACAATTCGAAACATTAATATTATGTGATATTTAAAATTTGGATCCATAGATGGAGCACACGCATAATGCGCGTAATATATATATATATATATATATATATATATATATATATATATATATATATATATATATATATGATGCGGGAAAAATCAAGAAACCATCCAAAAACACCATTCAAGGCCAAGGAAGAGCATTTCAAGATCATGCATTGGAATGACAAGGAACGAGGAGCATCCAAGACACATTTCGAGGCGTTTCAAGAAGCCACCAAAGGAGGTGGACCGCCCACTTTACTAGGCGGACCGCCCCTTCTACTCTCTAAACTTTTATGGGCGGTCCTCCCTTGTGCAAAGGTGGGCGCCTACTCTCCAGTGAAAGACAACTAGGCGGGGCGCCTACTTTACTAGGCGGGGCGCCTACTTACTGAAGCATGTGACAGGAATTCTATTTTGTTAGCTATGAAATTTCTAGTTTATCCCTACGTGACATATATCATTTTAGCCCACTTTAGGGTCTTTTAAACTTTATATCCTTTTATGTGGCACCTATAAAAAGTGCCTAAGTCTTTCATTTTTCTTAGTTAGCTTTGATGAATGATGAAACAATCTTCAAGAGTTGTATCTCTTTGAATGAATGAAAGAACCCTTAGTTGGTTTGAGTCTTCTTGATGAGAATCAAACGCGGAAAAGTAAAGATAAAGAACGAGACGTAACTCGATCTCTAATCCCAAGTAGCAACGGAGAACTTGTTCCGTTACACCCCGAGAGAAGGACAAGAACACCTACGCTATGCAACTACCCTCGAGCTAACGCGAGCACGCAAGTAGAATGGTCGGAGAGGAAGAGTATTCATCTAGATCCGCTAGAAGAACTACAAGTCCCAAAACAAAAGGTTTCATTCAATAATCAAGAGCCTTGCTCATGTTCATCATTCATAATCATCAATAATAAGCTAAATGTAAAATAAGCTAGGCTTGGGTATTTATAGTGTTTCCCAAGCTTACACAAAGACTTAATTACCCTTACTAATAAGGTTCATCAAATAAGCCACGTAGGGCAAAATAGTAAAAGAAACATAAGTTCAGCAGCTAGGAGGGGCGCCTGAGGCTGGGAGGGGCGCCTGGCTTGGCCTTCAGCTAGGCTGGGCGCCTGAAGCTAGGCGGGGCGCCTGGCTTGGCCTTCAGCTAGGCTGGGCGCCTAGCCAGGTGGGGCGCCTGGTGCATTTTCTGAGCCTTAGGCAGTGAGCTCCCTAGGCGGGGCGCCTGGGCTAGGCGGGGCGCCTAGCTCTGCTGGGCTCTCTTCTTCCTTAGGCGTGAGGCCTAGTTTGAGCACCCGGAATGGCTTCCAATCGCTTCCTTCTTCAAGGCCCTTCCTCACCAAGTGTATGTGTACTCCTTGGATCTCCTTAGCTTGACTACGTGTGAATGGTCTTGTGGGGGTTTGGGTCTCATCATCCTCCCCTTCTTGAGAAGATTTCGTCCTCGAAATTGATGCATCATCACCCACGACCGCATCATCACCTACATCCAAAGGAACCAAGTCACAAACATTAAAAGTATTAGAAACTTGATACTCACTTGGCAAGTCGACCACATAGGCGTTGTTGTTTATCTTTGAAAGCACTTGGAATGGGCCATCGCCACGGGGTGCTAACTTCCCTTTTCTAAGGTTTGGAAACCTTTTTTCCGGAAGTGCACCCACACATAGTCACCCTTCTTGAGTTCCACCTTCTTGCGTCCTTTGTTTTTCTTGGAAGCAACCTTAGCATAGGCTTCCTCCAAATTCTTCTTCGCCTTTGCATGGAGTTCCATCATTGCTTTCGCTCTAGCTTTACCTTCAAAATTAACAACCATTTCCCTTGGCAAAGGGAACGATCAAGGGGAATCAAGGGGTTAAAACCATAAACACACTCGAATGGAGTCATGCCAATCATTCTATGCACGGTTCGATTGTAGGCAAACTCCATAAGAGGTAAACGATCAATCCAAGTCCCGGCCTTACCCCGGGTCATGGCTCTAAGAAGAGCACCCAAGGTTCGGTTTACCACTTCCGTTTGCCCATCGGTTTGTGGGTGGTGGGACGTGGAGAACAAGAGCTTGGTGCCTAAAGCACCCCATAAACTTCGCCAAAAATGGCTTAGGAACTTAGTGTCCCTATCACTCACTATAGTTTGAGGCACACCATGTAGCTTCAAAACATTTTCAACAAACAAGGAAGCTACATGTTGAGCATCATCGCATTTCTTGCATGGAATGAAATGAGCCATCTTTGAGAACCTATCCACAACAACATAAATGCTATCATGGCCCCCCCTAGTCCTAGGTAATCCCATCACGAAATCCATTGAGATATCCAACCAAGGACTAGTAGGTACGGGGAGAGGGGTATACAACCCATGGGGGAGGGCTTTGGATTTAGCACGCTTGCACTCAAGGCAATTGTTGCAAAACTTTTCCACTTGCACCCCCATCTTTGGCCAATGAAATTGTTCTTTAAGAATAGCCAAAGTCTTTCTTGTGCCAAAATGTCCCATGAGTCCCCCGCAATGTGCCTCTTGCACAAGCAACTCCCTCCAAGAGGACTCCGGAATGCACACTCTACCATTTTTGAAGATATAACCTTTAACCCATTGGTATTTCTCAACTCTCTCCCCCTTCTCTAGAGCGTCATGGACACTCTTTAGCTTTGGGTCATGAGCATACATCAATTTAATGCTCTCAAAACCCATGAGCTTAGAGGTGAGAGTGGTGGCTAGAGCAAACTTTCTCGAAAGCGCATCCGCCACAACATTGTCCTTCCCTTTCTTATATTGAATCACATAGGGAAAGGACTCAATGAATTCAACCCACTTGGCATGTCTCTTATTGAGCTTCTCTTGGCCTCTCAAATGCTTGAGTGACTCATGGTCACTCTTGATTACAAACTCACGAGGCCAAAGATAGTGTTGCCAATGGGCAAGGGCTCTCACAAGGGCATACAACTCCTTGTCATATGTAGAATAGTTCAAGGAGGCCCCTTTCAATTTCTCACTAAAGTAGGCGATGGGTTTGCTATCTTGCATTAATACACCACCAATTCCCACCCCCGAGGCATCACATTCAACCTCAAATGCCTTTCCGAAGTCGGGCAATTGCAATAGAGGGGCGGTATTCAACCTACTTTTCAATTCATGGAAGGCCTTCTCTTGAGGCTCTCCCCAAACAAACGGTTGGTCTTTCTTCACCAATTCGGTGAGTGGAGCGGCAATGGAGCTAAAGTCCCTCACAAATCGCCTATAAAAGCTTGCGAGACCATGAAAGCTCCTCACTTGAGTCACGGTAGTAGGAGTAGGCCAATCACGTATGGCCTCTACCTTAGACTCATCCACCTCCACTCCTTGGGCACTCACAACAAACCCAAGAAAGACAACCTTATCCACACCAAAGGCACACTTTTTGAAATTAGCATAGAGCTTTTCGGCTCTCAAAGCATCAAGCACTTGCCTAAGGTGGTCAACATGTTCATCCATTGTCTTACTATAGATCAAGATATCATCAAAATAGACAACAACAAACTTGTTGATAAAAGACTTCAAAACATGATTCATGAGTCGCATGAAAGTGCTAGGTGCGTTGGAAAGCCCGAAGGGCATTACCAACCATTCATAGAGACCGAATTTGGTCTTGAATGCGGTTTTCCATTCATCCCCGGGTTTCATCTGGATTTGATGGTAACCGGACCTAAGGTCGATTTTGGAAAAGACACACGACCCACTCAATTCATCCAACATATCATCAAGCCGTGGAATAGGGTGACGGTACTTGACCGTTATCTTATTCACGGCTCGGCAATCTACGCACATTCTCCAAGTGCCGTCTTTCTTTGGGACAAGAATGACCGGTACGGCACAAGGACTCAAACTCTCCCTCACCAAGCCTTTGGAAAGCAAGTCATCAACTTGTTTTTGCAACTCCCTTGTATCCTCGGGATTGCTTCTATAGGCCGGCTTGTTCGGGATTTGAGAGCCCGGCATAAAGTCAATTTGATGTTCAATTCCTCTCAAGGGAGGTAAGCCATCGGGCATCTCATCCGGGAACATGTCCCCAAAGTTTTCCAAGACATTTTTCAAAGCACTAGGCATAGGGCTAGAAGAAAAATCACAATTAGAGTTAAGGATCATACCTTTGTGCACTAGGCATAGGAGAAACTTGGTGCCATCATTACCTTTCAAGAGCTTGCCCGGTTGCATCATGGCACACATGCCACCGGTAGATGAAGTAGGTGGGATTGCCACCATGCTTTTGGACAAAGGGCTAGTCTCAATGAGTGACTTAGCCTTTGCCACCTCCCTCAACTCCTTCATTTTCTTGTAATCATCACTTACTTGCTTAGGAGTGAGAGGTTTAAGCACAAATCTCTTCCCTTCATGTTTGACCGTGTAGGTGTTGACACGACCATCATGCACCATTTGCCTATCGAATTGCCATGGCCTCCCTAAGAGTAGGTGGCATGCTTGCATAGGCACAACGTCAAACAAATGCTCATCAACATAACTACCCATTCTAAACTTGATCATGGCTTGTTTCATCACCTTAAGCTCTCCACATTCACTAAGCCATTGTAACCGGTAAGGTTTAGGATACTTCATGGTAGTTAACTTCAATTGAGCCACTAGTGATTGACTCACTACATTTGCACAACTTCCGGAATCAATTATCATAGAGCAAACAGCATCTTTGACCCGGCACCTAGCATGGAAAAGATTTTCCCTTTGCAAGGTTTCACTATCTTCCACAATCATAGCTCCTAGGCTCCGTCTCACAACCAAGAAAGTATGAGGATCCTCCTCCTCCATCGTATCATCAAGCAAATCATTCTCCTCTACTCCCTCATCTCCCTCTACTCCCTCTACTCCCTCATCCTCCGATTCACTCTCTTTCTCATATGCATCATTACCAACAACAATCATGGTCCTCTTTGTAGGACATTCCCTAGCAAAGTGACCATACCCCTTGCACTTGTGGCATTGTATTGAAGAAGAAGTAGGAGCATGTAGTTGAGTTTTAGAGTTACCTCCCACATTAGGTGTGTTCTTCTCATACGGCTTTTTCACATCCTTGGTAGCATTTGCACCACTTGTTCCACTTGCACTTGGGAACCTTGCATTTGTAGTAGGAGGCTTCCAATCCTTTGGTTTGCTTGTTGGAGTAGGAGTGCTACTCTTGTAGCGGAGGGATTTCTCCTCCTTGAGCCATTTCTCGGCCTCAACCGCATCTTCACATAGCTTGTAATGATCATCATATTTGTGGAACTTCAATTGTGAAGCTATGTCTCGGTTCAAGCCCCCTTTGAAACGGATCATGGCCGTCTCATTGTCTTCATCATCTAAGTCAAGGATCATTCGGATTTGCTCAAATTCATTGAAATATTCACCAACCGATTTGTATCCTTGCTTCAAATCATATAGACGCCTTTGTTGTTCAACCCGGTATTGGTTAGTCAAGTACTTCTCATCCATCACACGGATCAACTCTTCCCAAGTAAGATTAATAGCCATACCCGTCCTTCTTCTATTTCTCTTCACCGACTCCCACCAAGTAGAAGCAAAAGATTCAAAGGAGGATATTGCATACTTGGTTTTCTTCACATCGGGCATATCATTGGTGTCAAAGATACGCTCCATAGCCAATTTCCAACCAATGTACTCCACCGGGTCACTACTTCCTTTGAAAGAAGGAATAGTGAGCTTCACACTATTAAGGTTGTTGTTGTTGTCACGACCCCCTTGGAATGGCTCCGGTTGGCCTCCATGGTGATCATCATAAGCAACATAGTCTCTTCTAACATTCCTCCCTCCATATCCTAAGGGTGGCCCTCGACCTCGGCCTCTACCCCGATCCACATTTCGACCCCAATTCATAGCTCGCCTTGGTTGAAAGTGATCATCAAACCCATACACGTCGTCACCATAATCAACTTCCTCCCCTTCTTGAGCCTCAACAACTTGCTCAAGAGGTTGCACATTTCGGACGGGTCTTGGTAGTGGAAAGTTTCTTGGAGGATTGTCCAAGATATGGGGAATGCCCGTTCGTTCAATTCTCTCTCGGTCCTCCTTTACCCGTTGTTGATTGAGCAATTCAACAACTTGCTCCGGGGTAAAGGTAGGGCTACTTGAGCCTTCACCGGTCTCAATTTGGACACTCGGGGTCCCCTTTTCAATTGGGACACTCGGGGTCCCATGTTCACCTTGAGTACTCGAGGCTCCTTTTTCAAGAGAATCTATCCTTTGGTTCATGAGGTCCATCTTGGCAAGAAGATTAGCCAAGGCCTCCTTAATGAAATCTTGACCTTCGTTGGCCATTGTACCTACAAAGAAAAGAAACAAGAGTTAGTTAAAACACCTCACTCGCTCCCTCACTTGTGTTCACTCGGATCACTCTTTTGGGTGGCGGTGGATATTTCACTCAACTTGTAGTTCCAAAGCTTCACGTAGATGATTAGCAACTCCTCAACTCAACTAAACTATTCACGAGTCACGCACACTCTGGGGTGAGTGGAGTTAATGGGACTCAATGAACGCTAGGCACTTTGAAGTGAGGACTTGAGTTAAAAGGTTCTACGCTTTTCCTTAGAATCCTACTCTCCTTGCTAGGCACGAATCACTTAAGAGCAATCAAAGGGTTAGCACTATTCAAGTAGGTCGGTTACTCAAATTAGTACTAACTAGATGTTATGTTATCAAACAAAGGGAAATACCTACGAAAATCTACCCGAAACAATGCGTTCAGCACCCAGGAGGGGCGCCTGAAACTCAGGTGGGGGCGCCTAACAGTGCAGTGTTCCAGGCGGGGCGCCTGGGACTTAGGCAGTAGCCAAGTCAGGCGGGGCGCCTAGCCTGAAGCTTTTTCCAACTCGTTCCGAACTCGTTTCAAGTCGATTTTCAAGCCTCAAATCCGATGTTTTCAACTTGTTTTCACAATCCAAAGATACCCAAAGTTGTTTTTGATCTTCCTTAACAAAACCCAATCAAATTTTCAATCAAACAATCAATCAAATCAGGGTTCAATCTCAAGAACTCAAGAACACAAGGGTTTATCAAAAGGGTTTCAACAAGGATTGTGATTCATCAAAGAAGGTGTTATACATGTTCAAATCCCACGAAATTGGTACCGAATTGTTTGTATTTCAATGAAGATCAATCCCCAATAACAAGTTTTCAATCAAACTTCAATCCAACCCAAGAATCAAGCCAAAATTCATCAAGAACAAGTTCTTCAAGGGTTTAAGGGGTTTCAATTTTTCAAACTTAACCAATTCCAACAATTTTGGTACCCAAGTAACGGGAAATCAATCACGATCAAGAATCCACAACACCCATATCACAAATCATCCAAATCAACAAGTTACACCAAATTTTTGTATTTTTCAATTTTTCAATTTTTTTTTGCAATTTTCTCCTTTCTAATAATTTCAACAACAAGAAAAACTAAAAGAAGATACTAGGCACGAAGAATCAAGGGTCGGGGGTTTGTAGAAACAAAACCCGAGCCTTGCTCTGATACCAAACTGATGAGAATCAAACGCGGAAAAGTAAAGATAAAGAACGAGACGTAACTCGATCTCTAATCCCAAGTAGCAACGGAGAACTTGTTCCGTTACACCCCGAGAGAAGGACAAGAACACCTACGCTATGCAACTACCCTCGAGCTAACGCGAGCACGCAAGTAGAATGGTCGGAGAGGAAGAGTATTCATCTAGATCCGCTAGAAGAACTACAAGTCCCAAAACAAAAGGTTTCATTCAATAATCAAGAGCCTTGCTCATGTTCATCATTCATAATCATCAATAATAAGCTAAGTGTAAAATAAGCTAGGCTTGGGTATTTATAGTGTTTCCCAAGCTTACACAAAGACTTAATTACCCTTACTAATAAGGTTCATCAAATAAGCCACGTAGGGCAAAATAGTAAAAGAAACATAAGTTCAGCAGCTAGGAGGGGCGCCTGGGGCTGGGAGGGGCGCCTGGCTTGGCCTTCAGCTAGGCTGGGCGCCTGAAGCTAGGCGGGGCGCCTGGCTTGGCCTTCAGCTAGGCTGGGCGCCTGAAGCTAGGCGGGGCGCCTGGCTTGGCCTTCAGCTAGGCTGGGCGCCTAGCCAGGTGGGGCGCCTGGTGCATTTTCTGAGCCTTAGGCAGTGAGCTCCCTAGGCGGGGCGCCTGGGCTAGGCGGGGCGCCTAGCTCTGCTGGGCTCTCTTCTTCCTTAGGCGTGAGGCCTAGTTTGAGCACCCGGAATGGCTTCCAATCGCTTCCTTCTTCAAGGCCCTTCCTCACCAAGTGTATGTGTACTCCTTGGATCTCCTTAGCTTGACTACGTGTGAATGGTCTTGTGGGGGTTTGGGTCTCATCACTTCTAGTGGAGCTAGTTGATCCCCGAACCCCCCGATAATTCTACTTGCGAATTCCTCGTGTGACTCGAGGGTAGTCGCTTAGTGTAGGTAAATATTGGCACGATACGAGGGTTTCACGGAACAAGTTCTCCGTGGATACCTTGTAGGGATTCCGAGACGAGTCTCGCTCCTATCATTTTATCGTCTTTTATTTTGACCCGTACCATCTTGGTATTAGAGCAAGGCTCGGATTTTGTTTCTACAAACCCCCGACCCTTGATTCTTCATGCCTAGGTTGGTTTCTATCTTAGTTTCTTGTTTGTTGTTGAGAAAAGAAGAAAAACACAAAAAAATTGAAAAACTTGAAAATTTAAAAATTTGACATATCTTGTTGGTGTGATTGTGACACGACCCGGAATCCGGTTAGGCCGTGCGGGCACCCGACATCCTCTCCTAGACCTGTCGGGCGAACCCTTACCAATTAAATCAGGAAAATAAATATAACAATTCACAAATAAGGACAAGACTTAAAAGAAATAAAAAACATACTGATACCTCTAAGCTGTTCAAAAGAAATTACAGCTGACTACCCAACATAATAGGTTTAGGGCTATCCAGACTAGACATCTAAGAGTACAAAAGAAGACAAATACCTCCTGAAGGGAGCAAAATGCAACTGAAATAATAAACAATAAACTGGTGGCCATCCGAAATAAAAGCTGGCTCGCCCTGATATAATGAGTACGCCTATCGGCAGCTACACACATAAGGAACACGTGGTAGAAAATCCACAGAAATGGATATAAACACTTACCTCTTCCAAAAGTTAGTACAGCTAATCAACAACCGCTTTATCCTTTGGTTTTCTTGCCAAACGATCCCACTCTATTCAATAAGCAAAACAAATATATTAATTTAGGCTAAAGGCTTCAATCCTCACATCTTAGGGCAATCCGGTTAGGAACCTGATACCCACGTGACCAGACTGTGTGTCCAATATCCAACCTCTATGGGGGACTCCAAATCACACATAACATGATCACAATATAAGTATAAGCATGCATGAGGCATAACACATGTGGCAACAGTAGATATGGACTCAGAGGAATGAGAAGAAAACTCTGGATAGAATTATACACACAACCTAGAACTCAGAATTTGTCCAACTCTTTGAATTTCCATAAAATTTTCGGCAGAGTTTCCCCTGAAGCTGGATGATCCGCAAAAACAGAACCAGCACTATACTACACACGGGTATGGATACCCGGATAAACTGATAACATAAACATGTTAAATGGATAACAAGAAGAGACGACTGGATGACATAACAAAATCCGCTGATAGAATATCTGGACAGCACCACCGTCCTGCCTTTCGACCTAATTTTCAGAGTGTAGATTAAAGATATAGACTTCATAGTCCACATGAAAGTTGTAGATATATGTCTTAGAATTCTGGGGATTCTTAAAGCATCTTAATATCAATTTTGTACAAGGAGTTATGATCAATATACTAACAGCTGTTCAAAGATCAAAATGATTTTCCAGATTTTAAAACGTTTTGTCTTGCTGATTCGGACGTCTTTCACCTTGGATTTTAGTACCAAATTAAGTATATACAAGGTTTACTTGATATCATACCAGTTTCTCACAACAAACACTAAGTTTAGAAGTAAGAAAAGCTTTAAAAGCTAAAAGATACATGCCTTGCCAAAATAAAGGTTTAGTCTTACATACCTTTGGTGCTTCTTGCTTCTAAACCTTGTTTCCCTAGAATTCAACACCTTCTTAAGCTTAAACAAGCTATAATTCAGCATTTGAGTACTTTAATCAGTCATGAAGTAATTCTAAAACTCAAGCTATAGACGAAATTGAAGGTATCATAACGTTACCTTAATCGCGTAGAGCGTTTGACGCAATCTGTCTTCAATTTCGAGTTACGATTGGCGTCCTTCCTTCAAAATCATAAAAGTGGCTTAACCCTTCATTGAAGCACTGTTTCTATCGTTGATTTTTTGGAAATAATGAAAAGGAAGACATGTTTTCCTTTTATACTTGAAATATTTCAGTTTTAGTCCTCTTTTGCGTTTATGTCCCTTTTTCTGGCGTGACTTCTGATGCTCATATCTTCTTATCCAGATATTGTATGAACAAACCGTCAAAATTTTTGAAAACTAAACTCCAAGACCTTCAATTTGGTATATGATATGTCCCCAAAAGATCTCATATAATATACGAAATTAATTGCTGAAAAGGCTCCATTACAACGCAATTCCTTAGTCGGTTTTTCCGCAACTTAAATCCGATTTTTCCCAAACTTATATTCAATATATGAACATCTTATATGGTAATATTATGACTTTAAACTCACTTAAATCATTCTTGACATGTCATTAGAATGATATACGTCACTTTGGACATACGGGGTGTAACAATCTTCCCCCGTTAGGAATATTCGTCCTCGAATGTTAAATGAAGTACGTAGAAGCATTAAGCAACGATCTGTTACATACTTGTAGTAGTGAAGAGATGTGAAATGTCAAATTATTTAACTTTCGGCATTTTAGTGGAAACTAGCCAAACAACCTCGAAATTCACTTTCGAAAAAGCACAAAAGTCACAAATAATCATACGAACCTAACGGCGCTTTCGGATTTCGAATCAGAGCTCATTCACCAAAACCGAACTCGAAAATCTCTTTATAATATTTATCGACAATAAAAACTGAAACCTTCTTCCGATGCCTACTAAACGAGCTATTATTTAGCTCAAATTTTATAGACAGATCCTAATGGACATTGCGAATATTTTAAAATTATCGGCACGCCAATCGGAGTCCTAGCTTCCGAAATGACTAACCGAGGTCGTTTCATTCTCCTCCACTTAAACTCTTGTTCGTCCTCGAACGAGCCTAAGTTTAAAGAAAATTCCGCATAGATAACAAAAGAACTTTCACGACCTTCGTAAGCTATTCCACGGACATTATCTCATGATTGCAGAATCAAAATTATAACACGAACACCGAACTCTTGGAATAAAACATATCTGGATAATATGATAACTTCATTGCCCAACTTATTCGGACTAAGCTGACCCTTTCTCGATCATGAGAGAAGAGTTCTATATTTTCGAAATGAAGATACACGCAACTCTTGATGGACTAACATGATTCCACCAACGAATCACCTCGTCGATATACTTTCGATATAGAACAGGTCGATGAAACAAAGAATTAGCTTACGCTTCAGCAACGCCTTAGAGATTTAATATTTGATACGGCATCAGTTGGAGGAAGACTCCTCCACTTAAAGCATAAACTCATACAAATAATTTGAATAGAAATAGTCATCCTCGCACAACCTGCTGGATTAAGGAAGACTTAGCTGAGTAGAGAACGCGGCTTAGACCTGAGCTACCAAATTACTCTCTCGAGTTGCCAAACAGCTGCAACTCTCGAGTTCGCAACTCCATACATTTTCTATAAGCACCACCACCTGATGGATCAAATCAAAGGTCAAATGACGCCTCTCATTACCCTTAGTAGCCTTGAAAAACAACCATGTGCTTATCCTGCCACCTTGACACGCACTCTGGCTCAACACAGGGAACATCACAAGAGGCTACTGACCGCCTAAGCTTACCAGTGCCGAACAAAGAAGAGATGGAAACAGACTGAGGATAGAAATAATTAGAGCTATAGGAAGCTTTTCTTCTTATTTATTTGGCTACCAGAGCTAGAGTATTTATGAGTCAGGCTAACTGAAGAATCGTAATTGAAGAAATAGACATTGAATGAGCTTTATGGAACAAAATCTATGTCAATTTAACTTTCCCATAAAAAGAAACTCCAACAATTTATCAGTAAACTCTTTTATAACTAAGAGAAGCTCATGGAATAACATGACTCTACTAGCATCTTGAACCAAGAGGAGACACGTAGATCGAGTATAACTTACAAATCACTTTACACCGGAAGAAACAATGACACTTTCTGATGGTGACGAATAAGAATCCAATCATCCTATTGACACTGAGTTCCAAAGAGAGGTAGACTGATTTGACATTATAACAGAATGAGGCATAACAAAATGCCAAGCAAACAATACTGATACTCACTCACAAATCTCTCATATTTAAACCAGATAATCTAGTAGGGTCATCATAAATGCAATGAATAAATCATATCTGAAGCTCATCCTCTACCGCAACCAATCTTAATAGAAACGATATCAAAAGAAACCATGGAAACATGATAGGACACCCCATTTCTAGATCGGCCGAAAGAATCAAATCTTACTCACATTTAAGGGAAGAAGAAATACTTCGGTCTACTACATCAGATGCCTCAGCATCCTGCCAGACTAGCAGTTCATAGATCTGCCTCTGAAGCTGAGCTGAGCCACTACCCTGATACTCACCTTCTGAAGAACCACTGCCACCACGTTCTCAACCCCTACTGGATGGTGGCATTTCTCCGGCTGATTGAGATCTAAATGAAATTACCTGAGACTGTGCAAGTGCCTGATGACAAGAGAAAGGACGACTGCCTACTTGCCGGAGTAAGGGAGAACTCCACCAAAGATGACATGCTCGCGACAATGATAATACCTTCTCAGTGAAAATAGAAGCTGGACAGATTGTTGATAGCTACAAAGAGAAAAACTGGGTCTGATATTGACGAACTACTGGCGCACTCTAAGAATCACGTGACACACACTGAGATAACCTGGAAGGTAACCTCTCAAAATAATCAGAACTTTTACCTCCAAATGAGGTACCATGGTTGCCCACCAAGGCCACGGAATTTCTTGCTCTCCCACTCTAACTCTTCCCTCTCTAACTTATGGTATGCCTAATACCTTTGAGCAATATCAACAACGACATCAAATGAAGTCCCAACCTCAATTTTTCGAGCCATCTGGGATCTCAAGGAAGGGGAAAGGTCACCAATAAATCTTTGAATCTCTCGAAAGGCTCATGGACTAGTTCTAATGCATATTCAGCCATTCTATAGAATTCAATCTCATATTCTGAAACCAACAGGCTAACCGATAGGCTACCCTATCCAATCCACTCGAACTGGCAACACTTTTCATCTCGTTCGCTCGAAAGGAACTTTTCCACGAATCTAAAAGAAAAATGGAACCAAGTTGGCTAAAAAGAGCGGTCCACCAATTCAACGCTGGACCCCTGAAACTGGAAAACAGAATAATCGACACCATACCGCTCGATATAACAAGAGCCTGAAGGATATGCTTACATCATTTTATTTTTTTAAAAAAACTTACACAGGGATTATCTGATGCATGGCTCGAGAATATCGAAAGGTTCAACCAGATAAAATAATACAACATCTTCAGACACTCGGATCGAGCTATTACTTGGGCTAGCTAACCAACCAGAATAATTAGTGGCGCAACACATGCTGCCTCTGGACGTAATTTACTGGGGCAACATCAGGAACTGGAACTGGAACAAGAACTCTCTAAGTCCGAACATCTGCATCTGTGGCAACCTGATAAGCTGCCTAGCGAATAATAGGTTGTTGTGGTATCTGCGTTGCCACGATTCTCGTAAAAGCATTGTAGAGAGCCAAGGGAACCACAAGGCCCTGCTCCCTTACCCATCGCGAGCTCGTACAACTGGGGCCTCCGTAACTAGGTCGTCAGCACGATAAAAAAACTCGCGGGGCTTCGTCAGTGCTAGCCCCACGCTAGACTGCTTCGTCTTGAACTCATACTGTTTGCTGATTTGTCACAAGAGGGTTCACAATTACCATGAAGGAATTAACAAAAATACTTTTGCATCCTAGACCGACGCACAATCAAAAAAGAAGGAAGTGAAACTTCCTAAATGCCATCATAGCCCCTCGTAGATAAGTACGGACGTCTACATACCCATCAGCGAGAATCTACTAGACACTGTCTTAGTCTGGATAGACTCTAAATTAGGCTCTGATACCAACTGACACGACCCGGAATCCGGTTAGACCGTGCGGGCACCCGACATCCTTCCCTAGACCCGTCGGGTGAACCCTTACCAATTAAATCAGGAAAATAAATATAACAATTCACAAATAAGGACAAGACTTAAAAGAAATCACAAATATACTGATACCTCGAAGCTGTAAAAAATAAATTACAGCTGACTACCCAAACATATGATGCAATGTATTGCATATGAATGCAATATGATGCAATAATAACCCTTCACCGGCGCGGGACTCTCGGCGACAGCCGGGAAGTGTATGTCAACTCACAGCCAAAGTACCATGCTCAGATCCTCAATGCAATACCAGTAACAGGACATAACATATAACATATAACATACAATGTATATCCAAAGATAAGGCATAATGAGTACGCCAATCGGTAGCTATACACGTAAGGAACACGTGGTAGAACTGTATCATGAAGTTTTACTTGAGTAGTTGCTACTAGAATGACATGAATATGCTAATGAATAAATGAGGCTATTTTATGGTTAATTTCTGGTTGTGCTATAGAATCTATGATTTATGTATTGTTTAAAGAATGAATCTTAAAGTTGTGGGTTTGTTGTCTGGTTTTAAAGACCATTTTATTTGAAATAAAACCCTGCTATATAAGGTCTTAATCTTGGTCTTGCTTTTCAAATATAGTGTGAGGTTGTTTATGGTTCCTGGAGTCTCCTGGAGCATAGGTGTTATTGGTGTTTTCTTGTTCTGGCTGCCTGAAGGGAGTTCAGGTTGTTTAAAGGAGTGTCAAAGGCTGGTGGAGGTTCATTTGATTTGTAAGTTGTCTGTAAAGGGGTGTTCATGGGGTCTTAGGGAATCTGTTAATAGGTGTGTGAGGTGTAGAGGGGCTGTTTCTTTAGGTTGTTTCATGGAGTTTGGTTCCTGGTTATCTTGAAGTAGCAGGGGGTTGGTTATGTGCAAGTGGCTTGTATTTGTGTAGGTAAGAAATTCAAGGAGTTGTGGAGGCGGTCCAGTAGGTGTGTTTGAGTGTAGAAAGGGTATGCAGGGGGCTTTAGTGAATTGGAGGAGTCCAGGGATCTGTTTGTGCATGAGAGTTCTTTTATGGCTGTATAGAAGGCCAGGGGTTCAGTTATGGTATGTAGAGAAGTAGGGTATGTTTTGTTTAGTGTGTGCAGTGTATAAGCTGAGTAATATGTTGTTTGTGTGGCTTGCCCCTTGAGCATGTTTAATTGAAGTTCAATTTTCTACTTTAAATTCTTTAAACTTTAAAAAATGTAATTTTTCCTTTGTGTATTTGTCAAGTTTCTGCATGTTTAAATCAAAGAATGATACATTTTTTAGAGTCAGGTTGTATGTTAGATTCAGGGTGTAAAATTTAGTTCCTTAATCACAAGGTGTTGTCTTGGTTTGTCATCAGTTGAAAGCTGAATACTTTGGAGATGAAGAAATAAAGATTTCCTTTATTAGTTTTGGTTCTTAAGTTTAGTTTAATCCGTTCATTTTTTGTAAAGGGTTGAAACTTTAAGCTCTTTCTTTGATAAAGTCTTTGATCTATAACTGATTTTCATGATTAGTTCTGTAAAGATTAAACCAAGTGAATTAAGTTATAATTTCTTCTTAGTCCATTTGAAGCCTGCTAGTATTTCAAATTTAAAGTTATAAATTTTGAGTGAAGTGCTGTTTATTTTCAAAGTCATCTTAGGAGTTTAAACTAAAATTATGTTTCTTTCCGACTTAAAGTCTTAATATTGGGCATGTTCAGTGTTACTTTGTTCAGCTAAATTGAGTTTACTGAGTAGCTTAGTTAAGTTAGTCTTTGGTCTTAGCTTATTCTTTGCTAATTGCTCTCTTATGAAGGATGAGTTCTTTCTTAATCTAATCTAAGTTTCTGATCCTCATTTTGAATAAAATTTCAATCTTTCTTGTTTCGACATATTGGGTTAATAAGAAATAGGTATGGTTCATGTATGTTTCTTCAAAAGAAGTACGAGTTTATTTAAAATCCATTTGGAAGGTACAAGAAATTATCTATTTCTTTGGGTAGTAAATGAACTTAATTACAGAAGAAAAGATGTATTCCTCTAAGACTTGGCTGCTATTAAGATAATGATGTTTTAAGCTTTACTCATGCATTCTAGTCAGAATTGCTTCCTTAACTTAATAATCAATATTTTTTTTTTGTCAAGAGTTTAAAGATTGAGCTTTTGGTCAAATCGTGATATCTTTGCATGATTTTCTAATAGTTTTAGCTTGGTAGTTGTTTATTCTTTTATACAAAATTTGATAGTAAAGCATGTTATCAGTAGAACGACTTTGTTCAAAGACGTAAGCAAACCATTTGAAGAAATATTTGCTCAGAGCTGGTAGCGTTAATCATAGGGTCATCTTCATGCAATAAATTTTCATGGTTTATAATGTAATGGTTTGCTCACTGTCTTGCTCAAATTATTTTCTATTTACTAATCCTTTTCTCTTCTTATCTTTGCATAATACACACTTGAGACGAGTTTGGTTAAAACTCGCAAATTGGGCTCGGCTAATTGGCATGGGAACCATTTGGATCAACTTGGTTGTGATGCAATGGAAACTACGCGGAAGCAAGAAACGATACGAAAATGCGGAAGCTAAAACATGATAGGTGATATCGATGAAGATATCGAGATAGAAAGCAAGACGAGGCTTGAAACGTTTACCTAAGTAGCATCGAGGAACTTGTCTCGATACACCCCGGGTGAAGTCAAGGATCACCTATACTACGCAACTACCCTCAAGAGGCACCCGGCTCTTGCAAATAGAATGATCAAAGAGGTTACGATGTTCAACTTGGAATCCACCAAGTGAAATCATGCCCGCTCACGGGTTCTTCATTGAGAATCACTCAAGAAATACATAATTCTAGTTCAAAGTTAGTTAAAATGCAATAAATGAAGAAGGGGTGTATTTATAGCACCCCATTACAAGGTTTGTCAAGTTTTTGGTCCGCTGCCCATCAGACAAGCATCGCGATTGCGTGAGTGGTTGAGCGATCGCGCAGGGTATTTTCTTGCAGGGCTCGCGATCGCGCGAGGTGTGGCGCGAAGGCGAAGACAACACAAAGTCTCTTCGTGATCTCGAAGGTGTGCACGCGATCGCGAAGAGCAAATCCTCTTCGTCAGGCAGTAAGCTCAGAAAGTGCTCCCCTGTCTTGCCCTTTTTTGCTCCCCTGCTTCCTGCACTGTTTCCTGCCCTGTTTCTACTTTGATTGAGCTCCAATGCGTTGTCTTCAAGTCATCCCCCGAGCTCATATCATCCATGCCTTTCCAAACCAAGTGTAAGTGTCGACGCAATTTGGGTTGCATCATCCTCCCCTTCTTGAGAAGATTTCGTCCTCGAAATTAAGGCGTCCTCCTCCAAGGTATCATCACATACATCAAAAGATAAACAACAACAAAACAAAGATTCCTACTACAAGAGTAGGTTAGTGCCAAGAGTGTGGGAAAATACACTCTTATGGTATAACCAAGTATCAATAGTAATAAAGAAGCTCATGTTCCCAAAGGAACTAGCAATTACTTGGTTCGACAAAGAAGTGCTCCCAACACAAGAACAAACAAAGAGATTAATAGGGCATGACATATGCAAGATTAAGCTATCAAAATCCCTACGATCCCTAAGTTCAAGATTAGTGCACCAAGACTTCCCACGATGCGAGTTAGGCAAGTCCAACAAGAGTGAAGGTAAGTGATGTGGAAAATTCACTCTTGTGATAGAGCCAAGTATCAATACTACTCAAGAAGTTTATGTCCCCAAAGGAAACAACAATTTCTTGGCCCCATAGTGACAAGCACTCACAAACATAACAAGCAAAGAGACTAATAGGACATGGAACATTCAAGATTAAGCAATCAAAGTTCCTATGACCCCTAAGCTCATGATCAACATACCAAACCTTCAATGCAATATTTTCACAATGCGGCACAATGATTTTGGCATGCTCAATCCTCAAAATGTGGTGAAGATGTGGGATGAGATAGGCAAAGTAGTGCAATTCACAATTAGCATCAAATACCCCACTCCCTTTCTTAAAAGCTCTCATATTCACACTAAGAGATACCTCCTCACCTCCAATTTCATTCCTAAGACAACCCCCCTCACGAGGTAAGCCCTCAAGGAAGGCATTATTAATGGCCTCTTCATCATCATAACCCGAACCAACAAGAGTAGGGTCACTAGAAGAATCATCTACCTCACTCGAAGCTTCAAATAAAGAGTTGTCTATGGAATCAAATCCCTCACACCATGGAGATTCCAACTCATTCCTAACTCTAGCTCGATACAACTCACCACCACCAATAAGGATGCCCTCAAACAAAGGATTAGTAAAAGTACACATCCCATTCTCAAGGTCAAGCAAAGGTGAAGTATCATAGCTAGGTTCATCACTCGCACTTGAGGAGTCATCGAAAATAATTCGATCCCTCTCATCCACTATGGACTCCTCAAGGTCACTACTTTCCCCATTACAACACATGGGTCCACCAAAGGCAATTAAATCAATAAGGGCATGATCAAACAACTCATCTTCCCCTTTATCAAAATTTGGCGGTGTGTCATAATAAGGCCCACAAGTATAGTCAACTATTAAGTTCTCACTAAAGAGAGGTTCATTGAATATCGGGCTCACATCTTGATGTGGCTCATCAACACTCTCAACTAGTCGTCTACATGCACACACAAGTTGACTAATCGACTCTACGCTAGCGGCAATGTCATCCAATGCATTACAAGTACCAACTAGCATGGAGTCTTCACAAGACAAGGAATGATCATGTTCATAAAAAGGTGAAGAGATACTTACTTTTGAATAGCTCCCGTGAGTACTCACATCGCTTGAGGTGTCATGTTCAAGTCCTTCTTCATGAAACTCACAATGTCGAGCTCCATCCTCTTGTCTTTCTTCCTTGACAACCGGTTGAGGCTCTATTAGCTTGCCTCCAAGAGTACCTACACATAAGCCCAAACAAATAGAAGGAGAAGAAGATAAAACATGGTTAGAACAAAGGGTGTCCTCACTCTCACTCGAGATTTCCTCTCCCCTCACTTCTTTCATTTTTCGCTCAAGGCCAATTGTAGATTCGGGTGATGTTTCATTCTCAACTTGCAAGGGCATGACCATAAGATTGTTGGTTCCGGGCTCAAGTATTATGGGTAACTTGGCCTTAGCGGCTTCCTTCAACTCCCTCATAATCCTATAGTCATTACTTACTTGCTTTGGCGTCAAGGGCTTGAGTACATACTTCCTAGAACCATGCAAGACCGTGTAAGAGTTGGTCCTACCATCATGTACTACGCTCCGATCATATTGCCATGGCCTTCCAAACAAGAGATGGCAAGCTTGCATAGGGACTACATCGAACATTACCTTATCTCTGTAATTTCCAATGCCAAACTCAACCCAAGCTTGCGTCACCACCCTCAACTCTCCACACTCACTCAACCATTGTAACCGGTAGGGATGTGGATGCGTTATAGTAGGCAATTGCAATTGGGAAATCAAAGTCTCACTCACTATGTTAGCACAACTTCCCGAATCAATGATCATTAAACACACTTGCCCCATCACACGACACCTAGCATGGAAGAGATTCTCTCTTTGCACATGCTCCGACTCCGCAAGACTCATGGCACCCAAACTCCTCCGTACCACAAGTGATGCCGGGCAAACCACGAGACCCTTCACTCGGAGCCAAGCTAAGAAGATCCAAGGAGTACATCTACACTTGGTGAGGAAGGGACTAGAAGAAGGAAGCAATTGGAAGCCATTCCGAGTGATTAGAGCACAAGGAGAGCCATTCAGCACTTTGGGCGCTCCACCTGAAGACAAAGGAGCTGAGGCGCTCCACCCAGTGTTTGGGCGCTCCACCTGAAGACAACAGGGCTTAGGCGCTCCGCCCCAATTCCAGGCGGACCGCCCTGGCCACCCCACTGCCCAATTTTTGCACATTTGTGAGGCGCTCCGCCCCAACTTTGGGCGCTCCGCCCGGGCCGCTGAAGCACGAGATTTCTAGCTATGTTAAGACTATTTTGACCCTACGTGGTCCTTTATTTCTTAAGCCTAAGTGTGGGCATTTTAGACCTTTCAAAGGGTGTCTAACAATACCTATAAATAGCTAGTAGCTTGTCTTATTTCATTAGCTAACTTTGATGATTAAAACAAACAATTGTGTTGAGAGTTGAACTCTTTGATTGAGTGAATGAAACCTTTTGATGGGACTTGTTTTTCCTCTAGCGGATCTAGATGAATTCCAATCCCCCCCGATCATTCTACTTGCGTGCTCACGTTAGCTCGAGGGTAGTTGCCTAGTGTAGGTGTTCTTGTCATCTTCTTGGGGTGTAGCGGAACTAGTTCTCCGTTGCTACTCGAGATTATCGTACGAGTTACGTCTCGCTTTTATCTTTATTTTTCCGCGTTTGATTTCCTACATCATTTGGTATCAGAGCAAGGCTCGGGTTTTGTTTCTACAAACCCCCGACCCTTGGTTCTTCGTGCCTAGTATCTTCTTTTAGTTTTCTTGTTGTTGAAGTTATTGGAAGGAAGAAAAATACAAAAAAATTGAAAAATACAAAAATTGGTGTAACTTTTTGGTTTGATCGATTCTTGAAGTGGGTGTTATAGATTTGTGATCGTGGTTGAATTCCCGTTGTTTTGATACCAAATTTACTTGGATTGGTGGAGTTTGAAAATTTGAAACCCCAATTTGTTAAACCCTCCCAAAACCCTTTGTTCTTGAAGGAATTGATTGATTTTGGATTGTGTGTTAATGGGGTTTTGGAATTGATTATTGGGGATTGATCTCTATTGAAATCCGAACCATTTGAAACAAATTTGGTGTGAATCGGAGTTGTATAACATCGTTTTTGAAAGATTGAAATCCATCTTTTACCCCTTTTGAAGAAATTGTGAAACCCCAACTTGAAACTTGAATCATGATTGTTCCTTGTTTGTTGCTTGGTTGGGTGTAAAAATCATTGGGGATTGGTGGTTATACCAATATACAACTTCGGGTACTTCGAATTTGGGAAGAACACGTTGAAATCGACCAAAAAGTTGGATTGAAATCGAAGAACACGTTGTTGAAAACCTAGGTTGTTCTTCGTCCAGGCGCTCCGCCTAGACCTTGGGCGCTCCGCCTGAGTTGGTCTTGCTCCAGGCGCTCCGCCTACTCTTCAGGCGCCCCGCCTGAGCACCCTCACTGATCAACTTTGCCAGGCGCTCCGCCCAAGCCTTGGGCGCTCCGCCTAAATTGCTGGGAGGTTGATTTTTGGGTAGTTTCTTCTAGGATTACTTGTTTCTTTGTTGCCTAACATCTAATTAGTGTTGATCTAAGTAATCTTCCTACTTAATTAACACTAATCCTTCATTGCTTTAGGTGAATCGTGCCTTAGTAAGGAGAGTAGGAATTCCAAGAAAAGCGTAGAACCTTTTACTCAAGTCCTTTACTTCAAAGTGCCTAGCGTTCATCGAGTCCTATTAACTCCGTTCACCCCGGAGTGTGCGTGACTCGTGAATAGTTTTGGTTGAGTTGGGAATTGCTAATCATCTACGTGAAGCTTTGGAATTACAAGTCGAGTGAAATATCCACCGTCACCCAAAAGAGTGATCCGAGTGAACACAAGCGAGGGAGCGAGTGAGGTGTTTTAACTAACTCTTGTTTGCTTTTCGTTGTAGGTACAATGGCTAACGAAGGACAAGATTTCATTAAGGAGGCCTTGGCTAATCTTCTTGCCAAGATGGACCTCATGAACCAAAGGATTGATTCTCTTGAAAAAGGAGCCTCGAGTACTCAAGGTGAACATGGGACCCCGAGTGTCCAAATCGAGAAAAGGACCCCGAGTGTCCAAATTGAAACCAGAGAAGGCTCAAATAGCCCTACCTTTACCCCGGAGCAAGTTGTAGAATTGCTCAAACAACAACGGGTAAAGGAGGATCGTGAGAGGATGGATCAAGTGTTGGGCAATACCCAACGAACGGGCATTCCCCGTATTTTAGAAAACCCCCAAAGAGACATTCCACTTCCAAGACCCGTCCGCAATGTCCAAACTCTTGAGCAACCCGTTGAAGCTCAAGAAGGGGAGGAAGCCGAGTATGTTGATGAGGATTATGGGTATGATGATCACTTTCAACCACGGCAAGGTATGAATTGGGGTCAAAATGTGAACCGGGGTAGAGGCCGAGGTCGAGGGCCACCCTTAGGATATGGAGGGAGGAATGCGAGGAGGGACTACAATGCTTATGATGATCACTATGGAGGCCAACCGGAGCCATTCCAAGGGGGGTCGTGATAACAACAACAATCTTAATAGTGTGAAGCTCACTATTCCTTCTTTTAAAGGAAGTAGTGACCCGGTGGAGTACATTGGTTGGAAATTGGCTATGGCGCGTATCTTTGACACCAATGATATGCCCGAAGTGAAGAAGACCAAGTATGCAATATCCTCCTTTGAATCTTTTGCTTCTACTTGGTGGGAGTCGGTGAAAAGGAATAGAAGGAGGACGGGTATGGCTATTAATCTTACTTGGGAAGAGTTAATCCGTGTGATAGATGAGAAGTACTTGACTAATCAATACCGGGTTGAACAACCAAGGCGTCTTTATGAGTTGAAGCAAGGTTCTAAATCGGTTGGTGAATACTTCAATGAACTTGAGCAAATCCGAATGATCCTTGACTTAGATGATGAAGACAATGAGACGGCCATGATCCGTTTCAAAGGGGGCTTGAACCGAGACATAGCTTCACAATTGAAGTTCCACAAATATGATGATCATTACAAGTTATGTGAAGATGCGGTTGAGGCCGAGTTGTGGCTTAAAGAGGAGAGATCCCTTCGCTACAAGAGTAGCACTACTACTCCTACAAGCAAGCCAAAGGAGTGGAAGCCTCCTACTACAAATGCAAGGTTCCCAAGTGCAAGTGGAACAAGTGGTGCCAATGCTAGCAAGGATGTGAAGAAGCCATATGAGAAGAACACATCTAATGTGGGAGGTAACTCTAAAACTCAATTGAATGCTCCTACCTCTTCTTCAATGCAATGCCACAAGTGCAAGGGATATGGACACTTTGCTAGGGAATGTCCTACGAAGAGGACCATGATTGTTGTTGGTAACGATGCATATGAGAAAGAGAGTGAATCGGAAGATGAGGGAGTAGAGGGAGTAGAGGGAGATGAGGGAGTAGAGGAGGATGATTTGCTTGATGACACGGTGGAGGAGGAGGATCCTCATACTTTCTTGGTTGTTAGAAGGAGCCTAGGGGCTATGATTGTTGAAGATAGTGAAACCTTGCAAAGGGAAAATTTGTTCCATGCTAGGTGCCGGGTCAAAGATGTTGTTTGCTCTATGATAATTGATTCCGGGAGTTGTGCAAATGTAGTGAGTCAATCACTTGTGTCTCAATTGAAGTTGACTACCATGAAGCATCCTAAACCTTACCGGCTACAATGGCTAAGCGAATGTGGGGAGCTTAAGGTAGTAAAACAAGTGATGATTCGCTTCAAAATGGGAAGTTATGTTGATGAGAATTTGTTTGACGTTGTGCCTATGCAAGCATGCCACCTACTCTTAGGGAGGCCATGGCAATTCGATAGGCAAGTGGTGCATGATGGTCGTGTCAACACTTACACGGTCAAACATGAAGGGAAGAGATTTGTGCTTAAACCTCTCACTCCTAAGCAAGTGAGTGATGACTACAAGAAAATGAAGGAGTTGAGAGAGGTGGCCAAGGCTAAGTCTATCATTGAGACTAGTCCTTTGTCCAAAAGCATGGTGGCAATCCCACCTACTTCATCTACCGGTGGCATGTGTGCCATGATGCAATCGGGCGAGCTCTTGAAAGGCAATGATGGCACCAAGTTTCTCCTATGCCTAGTGCACAAAGGTATGACCCTTAACTCTAATTATGATTCTTCTTCTACCTTTTTGCCTAGTGTGTTTGAAAATGTCTTGAATGACTTTGGGGACATGTTCCCGGATGAGATGCCCGATGGCTTACCACCCTTGAGGGGTATTGAACATCAAATTGATTTTATTCCGGGCTCTCAAATCCCAAATAAGCCGGCCTATAGAAGCAATCCCGAGGACACAAGGGAGTTGCAAAAACAAGTTGATGACTTGCTTTCCAAAGGCTTGGTGAGGGAGAGTTTGAGTCCTTGTGCCGTTCCGGTCATTCTTGTTCCCAAGAAGGACGGCACTTGGCGAATGTGCGTGGATTGCCGAGCCGTGAATAAGATAACGGTCAAGTACCGTCACCCTATTCCACGGCTTGATGATATGTTGGATGAATTGAGTGGGTCGTGTGTCTTTTCCAAAATCGACCTTAGGTCCGGTTACCATCAAATCCGGATGAAACCCGGGGATGAATGGAAAACCGCATTCAAGACCAAATTCGGTCTCTATGAATGGTTGGTAATGCCCTTCGGGCTTTCCAACGCACCTAGCACTTTCATGCGACTCATGAATCATGTCTTGAAGTCTTTTATCAACAAGTTTGTCGTTGTGTATTTTGATGATATCTTGATCTATAGTAAGACAATTGATGAACATGTTGACCACCTTAGGCAAGTGCTCGAAGCCTTGAGAGCCGAAAAGCTCTATGCTAATTTCAAAAAGTGTGCCTTTGGTGTGGCGAAGGTTGTCTTCCTTGGGTTTGTTGTGAGTGCCCAAGGAGTGGAGGTGGATGAGTCTAAGGTAGAGGCCATACGTGATTGGCCTACCCCTACTACCGTGACTCAAGTGAGGAGCTTTCATGGTCTTGCAAGTTTTTATAGACGCTTTGTGAAAGATTTTAGCTCCATTGCCGCTCCACTCACCGAATTGGTGAAGAAAGACCAACCCTTTGTTTGGGGAGAGCCTCAAGAGAAGGCCTTCCAAGATTTGAAAAGTAGGTTAAGTACCGCTCCCCTATTGCAATTGCCCGACTTTGGGAAGGCATTCGAGGTTGAATGTGATGCCTCGGGGGTGGGAATTGGTGGTGTCTTAATGCAAGATAGCAAACCCATCGCCTACTTTAGTGAAAAGTTGAAGGGGGCCTCATTGAATTATTCTACATATGACAAGGAGCTGTATGCCCTTGTGAGAGCTCTTGTCCATTGGCAACATTACTTGTGGCCTAGAGAGTTTGTGATCAAGAGTGACCATGAGTCACTCAAGCATCTAAGAGGCCAAGAGAAGCTCAATAAGAGACATGCCAAGTGGGTTGAATTCATTGAGTCATTTCCCTATTTTATCCAATACAAGAAAGGGAAGGACAATGTTGTGGCGGATGCCCTATCTAGGAAGTTCGCCTTTGCCACTACTCTCACCTCTAAGCTCATGGGATTCGAGAGCATTAAGTCAATGTATGCTCATGATCCAAAGCTAAAGAGTGTCTATGATGCTCTAGAGAAGGGGGAGAGAGTTGAGAAATACCAATGGGTTAATGGATACATCTTCAAAAATGG
Source organism: Petunia x hybrida (assembly GCA_037355625.1). NCBI lineage: Eukaryota > Viridiplantae > Streptophyta > Magnoliopsida > Solanales > Solanaceae > Petunia > Petunia x hybrida. The sequence continues at coordinate 12,256,865 of JBBBVM010000162.1, forward strand.
TAAAGTGTGCATACCCGAGTCCTCATGGAGGGAATTGCTTGTGCAAGAGGCACATTGTGGAGGACTCATGGGTCACTTTGGTAGGGATAAGACCTTGGCCATCCTTAAGGAACAATTCCATTGGCCTAAGATGGGAACACATGTTGAGAGACTTTGCAACTCTTGTTTTGAGTGCAAGTTTGCTAAGTCCAAATCGAATCCCCATGGTCTCTATACCCCACTCCCCGTACCTACTAGTCCGTGGTTGGATATATCAATGGACTTTGTCATGGGTTTACCAAGGACTAGGGGGGGCCATGATAGCATTTATGTTGTTGTGGATAGGTTCTCCAAAATGGCTCATTTCATCCCTTGCAAAAAATGTGATGATGCACAACATGTAGCTACCTTGTTTATTGGAAATGTTTTGAAATTGCATGGTGTGCCTCAAACTATAGTGAGTGATAGGGACACTATGTTCCTAAGTCATTTTTGGAGGAGTTTATGGGGTGCCCTTGGCACCAAACTCTTGTTTTCTACGTCCCACCACCCCCAAACCGATGGTCAAACGGAGGTGGTAAACCGTACTTTGGGTGCTCTTCTTAGAGCCATGACCCGAGGTAAAGGTGGGACTTGGATTGACAAGCTTCCTCTCATGGAGTTTGCCTACAATCGAACCGTGCATAGAATGATTGGCATGACTCCATTCGAGTGTGTTTATGGATTTAACCCCTTGATTCCCCTTGATCTAACCCCTTTTCCAAGGGAAATGGTTGTTAATTTTGAAGGGAAAGCTCGAGCCAAGGCTTTGATGGAGCTACATGCTAAGGCCAAGAAGAATTTGGAGGAAGCTTATGCCAAGGTTGCCTCCAAGAAAAACAAGGGACGCAAGAAGGTGGAACTCAAGAAGGGTGACTATGTGTGGGTGCACTTCCGGAAAGAAAGGTTTCCAAACCTTAGGAAAGGGAAGTTGGCACCCCGGGGAGATGGCCCATTCCAAGTGCTTTCAAAGATAAACAACAATGCATATGTGGTCGACTTGCCAAGTGAGTATCAAGTCTCTAACACTTTCAATGTTTGTGACTTGGTTCCTTTGGATGTAGGTAATGAGGAGGTCGTGGATGATGCTTCAATTTCGAGGACGAAATTCTCTCAAGAAGGGGAGGATGATACCGGGCAAACCACGAGACCCTTCACTCGGAGCCAAGCTAAGGAGATCCAAGGAGTACATCTACACTTGGTGAGGAAGGGACTAGAAGAAGGAAGCAATTGGAAGCCATTCCGGGTGATTAGAGCACAAGGAGAGCCATTCAGCACTTTGGGTGCTCCACCTGAAGACAAAGGAGCTGAGGCGCTCCACCCAGTGTTTGGGCGCTCCACCTGAAGACAACAGGGCTTAGGCGCTCCGCCCCAATTCCAGGCGGACCGCCCTGGCCACCCCACTGCCCAATTTTTGCACATTTGTGAGGCGCTCCGCCCCAACTTTGGGCGCTCCGCCCGGGCCGCTGAAGCACGAGATTTCTAGCTATGTTAAGACTATTTTGACCCTACGTGGTCCTTTATTTCCTAAGCCTAAGTGTGGGCATTTTAGACCTTTCAAAGGGTGTCTAACAACACCTATAAATAGCTAGTAGCTTGTCTTATTTCATTAGCTAACTTTGATGATTAAAACAAACAATTGTGTTGAGAGTTGAACTCTTTGATTGAGTGAATGAAAACTTTTGATGGGACTTGTTTTTCCTCTAGCGGATCTAGATGAATTCCAATCCCCCCCGATCATTCTACTTGCGTGCTCACGTTAGCTCGAGGGTAGTTGCCTAGTGTAGGTGTTCTTGTCATCTTCTTGGGGTGTAGCGGAACTAGTTCTCCGTTGCTACTCGAGATTATCGTACGAGTTACGTCTCGCTTTTATCTTTATTTTTCCGCGTTTGATTTCCTACATCAACAAGTGTCGTTTTAAGCTCATCATCTTGTTCACCATTACCTTGGGGAATGCCCAAGTTATGGGGAGTGCCCACTTGTTGGGGAATGCCCAACGGTTGGGGAATGACCATCATTTCATCACTAGTACCTCCTTCGGTACCCCTTTGGACACTCGGGGTCCATTCCTCCTTGAGGATATCAAACCTCGAGCTTATATATCTCACCTCGGCCAAGAGGTAGGCCAAAGTGCTTACCGGGACCTCAACGGTATCGTATACGTCTCCGGCCATGTACCTATAAAAATTAAAGACAAGAGAGAGAGGTTAGAGTAAAAACCTCACTCGCTCCCTCACCTTTGGAATGTCACTCGGGTACACTCGATTTAGTGGGTTGTAGGATCACTCAAGCTTGATCTCAAAGGCTTCCTCATAGTTGAACAACCACCTCAATAACCACTCAAGTCATAAGAACCAAATACTCTTCGGGGTGAGTGGAATTGATGGGACTCGATGGGCGAACGACTTTATAAGTGAGCACTTGAGCCAAAAAAATGTACTACGAGTCTTCTTTGAGCTCTACTCTCCTTCTAGGCACGAGTATGCTATTCGCACAATGGATTAGTACTAATTAGGTAGGAGTGTTACCCTCAAAGTACTAACCGGAAGTGACGCGATCAAATGTTCAAAGATCGAATCGTCACTAAACGGATTCGGAATTGGATGAATTTTGGTTTGTGATCTAGAAACTCACCATATTTGATGATGCTATGGGATTTTTGTTGGTTGGAAACTGTTACGACACCTTGGCGCACAATCTATCCCAATTCAGGATCTTCTGAGGTACCCTTCGCGATCGCATGAGGTTGGGCGCGATCGCGATGACTTAATCTCAGAAGTTGTCGCGCTCGCGTGGGACACTGTGCGATCGCGCAGGTCTGTGCAGCAGAACCAGAAACCCGACTGTAAACTCAAATTTTGGCACACAAATCACCCTAATTCAACTTGTTTCTCAGTTCTCAAGCTCCCAAAAGGTGTTTTCAACTGAAGTAAACAATCCCCAATGGTTTAACCAAACAAACAATCAACAAACAGCTTGTTTCAAGAATTTGGAGCAAGTTCTTCAAAAGTTTTCAAGAACTTCAAGATTTCAAAACTTCGATTTTCATTCCGCTACTCCAAATGATATTATGGGGGTATCAAAACGACGAGAAAGCTACAAGGAACAATCCCCGATACCACACAACCAAGAATTCACAACATCAAACAAGTTCTATCAATTTTTTTGTGAATTTTTAACTTTTGAGATTTGGTTTTCAAGATTTTGATTCATAACTCCCAAATGTGTTTCGTGGGTACCAAATCAACGGGAATATGATAACAAGAAATCCCCAATAACAAACACCCAAGAAATCATCACAACCAAGAACATCTAGCAATTTTTTTGTGATTTTCAAGTTTTTGGATTTTTTTTCTTCTTTTTCAATAAAACAAGAACAAGAATATAACAACGAGATAAAGAGTCACGATCGAGGGTTTGTAAGAACAAAACCTATCCGTGCTCTGATACCAACTGATGCAATGGAAACTACGCGGAAGCAAGAAACGATACGAAAATGCGGAAGCTAAAACAAGATAGGCGATATCGATGAAGATATCGAGATAGCAAGCAAGACGAGGCTTGAAACGTTTACCTAAGTAGCATCGAGGAACTTGTCTCGATACACCCCGGGTGAAGTCAAGGATCACCTATACTACGCAACTACCCTTAAGAGGCACCCGACTCTTGCAAATAGAATGATCAAAGAGGTTACGATGTTCAACTTGGAATCCACCAAGTGAAATCATGCCCGCTCACGGGTTCTTCATTGAGAATCACTCAAGAAATACATCATTCTAGTTCAAAGTTAGTTAAAATGTAATAAATAAAGAAGGGGTGTATTTATAGCACCTCATTTCAAGGTTTGTCAAGTTTCTGGTCCGCTGCCCATCAGACAAGCATCGCGATCGCGTGAGTGGTTGAGCGATCGCGCAGGGTATTTTCTTGCAGGGCTCGCGATCGTGTGAGGTGTGGCGCGAAGGCGAAGACAACACAAAGTCTCTTCGCGATCGCGAAGGTGTGCACGCGATCGCGAAGAGCAAATCCTCTTCGTCAGGCAGTAAGCTCAGAAAGTGCTCCCTTGTCTTGCCCTGGTTTGCTCCCCTGCTTCCTGCACTGTTTCCTGTCCTGTTTCTACTTTGATTGAGCTCCAATGCATTGTCTTCAAGTCATCCCCCGAGCTCATATCATCCATGCCTTTCCAAACCAAGTGTAAGTGTCGACGCAATTTGGGTTGCATCTGATGCCGGGCAATCCACCACGAGGAGACCATTCACTCGGAGCCAAGCCAAGGATGTCCAAGAAGCGCATCTACACTTGGTGAGGAAGGGCCTTGAAGAAGGAAGCGATTGGAAGCCGTTCCGGGTGCTCAAACTAGGCCTCACGCCTAAGGAAGAAGAGAGCCCAGCAGAGCTAGGCGCCCCGCCTAGCCCAGGCGCCCCGCCTAGGGAGCTCACTGCCTAAGGCCCAGAAAAGCACCAGGCGCCCCACCTGGCTAGGCGCCCAGCCTAGCTGAAGGCCAAGCCAGGCGCCCCGCCTAGCTTCAGGCGCCCAGCCTAACTGAAGGCCAAGCCAGGCGCCCAGCCTAGATCCAGGCGCCCAGCCTAGCTTCAGCATGAACCAGGCGCCCCTCCCAGCCCCAGGCGCCCCACCTAGCTGCTGAACTTATGTTTCTTTTACTATTTTGCCCTGCGTGGCTTATTTGATGAACCTTATTAGTAAGGGTAATTACGTCTTTGTGTAAGCTTGGGAAAACACTATAAATACCCAAGCCTAGCTTATTTTACACTTAGTTTATTATTGATGATGAATGAATGTTGAACATGAGCAAGGCTCTTGATTATTGAATGAAACCTTTCGTTTTGGGACTTGTAGTTCTTCTAGCGGATCTAGATGAATACTCTTCCTCTCCGACCATTCTACTTGCGTGCTCGCGTTAGCTCGAGGGTAGTTGCATAGCGTAGGTGTTCTTGTCCTTCTCTCGGGGTGTAACGGAACAAGTTCTCCGTTGCTACTTGGGATTAGAGATCGAGTTACGTCTCGTTCTTTATCTTTTACTTTTCCGCGTTTGATTTCCTACATCATTTGGTATCAGAGCAAGGCTCGGGTTTTGTTTCTACAAACCCCCGACCCTTGATTCTTCGTGCCTAGTATCTTCTTTTAGTTTTTCTTGTTGTTGAAGTTATTAGAAAGGAGAAAATTGCAAAAAAATTGAAAAATTGAAAAATACAAAAATTTGGTGTAACTTGTTGATTTGGATGATTTGTGATATGGGTAGTTATGTTGATGAGCATTTGTTTGACGTTGTGCCTATGCAAGCATGCCACCTACTCTTAGGGAGGCCATGGCAATTCGATAGGCAAGTGGTGCATGATGGTCGTGTCAACACTTACACGGTCAAACATGAAGGGAAGAGATTTGTGCTTAAACCTCTCACTCCTAAGCAAGTAAGTGATGATTACAAGAAAATGAAGGAGTTGAGGGAGGTGGCAAAGGCTAAGTCACTCATTGAGACTAGCCCTTTGTCCAAAAGCATGGTGGCAATCCCACCTACTTCATCTACCGGTGGCATGTGTGCCATGATGCAACCGGGCGAGCTCTTGAAGGGTAATGATGGCACAAAATTTCTCCTATGCCTAGTGCACAAAGGTATGATCCTTAACTCTAATTGTGATTTTTCTTCTAGCCCTATGCCTAGCGCTTTGAAAAATGTCTTGGAAAACTTTGGGGACATGTTCCCGGATGAGATGCCCGATGGCTTACCTCCCTTGAGAGGAATTGAGCATCAAATTGACTTTATTCCGGGCTCTCAAATCCCGAACAAGCCGGCCTATAGAAGCAATCCCGAGGATACAAGGGAGTTGCAAAAACAAGTTGATGACTTGCTTTCCAAAGGCTTGGTAAGGGAGAGTTTGAGTCCTTGTGCCGTACCGGTCATTCTTGTCCCAAAGAAAGACGGCACTTGGAGAATGTGCGTAGATTGCCGAGCCGTGAATAAGATAACGGTCAAGTACCGTCACCCTATTCCACGGCTTGATGATATGTTGGATGAATTGAGTGGGTCGTGTGTCTTTTCCAAAATCGACCTTAGGTCCGGTTACCATCAAATCCGGATGAAACCCGGGGATGAATGGAAAACCGCATTCAAGACCAAATTCGGTCTCTATGAATGGTTGGTAATGCCCTTCGGGCTTTCCAACGCACCTAGCACTTTCATGCGACTCATGAATCATGTTTTGAAGTCTTTTATCAACAAGTTTGTTGTTGTCTATTTTGATGATATCTTGATCTATAGTAAGACAATGGATGAACATGTTGACCACCTTAGGCAAGTGCTTGATGCTTTGAGAGCCGAAAAGCTCTATGCTAATTTCAAAAAGTGTGCCTTTGGTGTGGATAAGGTTGTCTTCCTTGGGTTTGTTGTGAGTGCCCGAGGAGTGGAGGTGGATGAGTCTAAGGTAGAGGCCATACGTGATTGGCCTACTCCTACTACCGTGACTCAAGTGAGGAGCTTTCATGGTCTCGCAAGCTTTTATAGGCGATTTGTGAGGGACTTTAGCTCCATTGCCGCTCCACTCACCGAATTGGTGAAGAAAGACCAACCGTTTGTTTGGGGAGAGCCTCAAGAGGAGGCCTTCCATGAATTGAAAAGTAGGTTGAGTACCGCCCCTCTATTGCAATTGCCCGACTTCGGAAAGGCATTTGAGGTTGAGTGTGATGCCTCGGGGGTGGGAATCGGTGGTGTTTTAATGCAAGATAGCAAACCCATCGCCTACTTTAGTGAGAAATTGAAAGGGGCCTCCTTGAACTATTCTACTTATGACAAGGAGTTGTATGCCCTTGTGAGAGCCCTTGCCCATTGGCAACACTATCTTTGGCCTCGTGAGTTTGTAATCAAGAGTGACCATGAGTCACTCAAGCATTTGAGAGGCCAAGAGAAGCTCAATAAGAGACATGACAAGTGGGTTGAATTCATTGAGTCCTTTCCCTATGTGATTCAATATAAGAAAGGGAAGGACAATGTTGTGGCGGATGCGCTTTCGAGAAAGTTTGCTCTAGCCACCATTCTCACCTCTAAGCTCATGGGGTTTGAGAGCATTAAATTGATGTATGCTCATGACCCAAAGCTAAAGAGCGTTCTTGACGCTCTAGAGAAGGGGGAGAGAGTTGAGAAATACCAATGGGTTAATGGATATATCTTTAAGAATGGTAAAGTGTGCATACCCGAGTCCTCATGGAGGGAATTGCTTGTGCGAGAGGCACATTGTGGAGGACTCATGGGTCATTTTGGTCGAGACAAGACCTTGGCCATCCTTCGGGAACAATTCCATTGGCCAAAAATGGGGACCCATGTTGAGAAACTTTGCAACTCTTGTCTTGAATGCAAGGTTGCGAAGTCCAAGTCGAACCCCCATGGTTTGTATACCCCACTCCCCGTACCTACTAGTCCATGGTTGGATATCTCGATGGATTTTGTGATGGGATTACCAAGGACTAGGGGGGGCCATGATAGCATTTATGTTGTCGTGGATAGGTTCTCCAAAATGGCGCATTTCATTCCATGTCGTAAATGTGATGATGCACAACATGTTGCTACCTTGTTTATTGATAATATCTTGAAATTGCATGGTGTGCCTCAAACCATAGTGAGTGATAGGGACACTAAGTTCCTAAGTCATTTTTGGAGGAGTTTATGGGGTGCCCTTGGCACCAAACTCTTGTTTTCTTCGTCCCACCATCCCCAAACCGATGGGCAAACTGAAGTGGTGAACCGAACCTTGGGTGCTCTTCTTAGAGCCATGACCCGAGGTAAGGGTGGGACTTGGATAGATAAGCTACATCTTATGGAGTTTGCCTACAATCGAACCGTGCATAGAATGATTGGCATGACTCCATTCGAGTGTGTGTATGGTTTTAACCCCTTGATTCCCCTTGATCTAACCCCTTTGCCAAGGGAAATGGTTGTTAATCTTGAAGGTAAAGCTAGAAAAAAAGCAATGATGGAACTCCATGCAAAGGCGAAGAAGAATTTGGAGGAAGCCTATGCTAAGGTTGCTTCCAAGAAAAACAAAGGACGCAAGAAGGTGGAACTCAAGAAGGGTGACTATGTGTGGGTGCACTTCCGGAAAGAAAGGTTTCCAAACCTTAGAAAAGGGAAGTTAGCACCCCGTGGTGATGGTCCATTCCAAGTGCTCTCAAAGATAAACAACAACGCCTACGTGATCGACTTGCCAAGTGAGTATCAAGTTTCTAATACTTTCAATGTTTGTGACTTGGTTCCTTTGGATGTAGGTAATGAAGGGGTCGTGGATGATGATGCCTCGATTTCGAGGACGAAATCTTCTCAAGAAGGGGAGGATGATGCCGGGCAATCCACCACGAGGAGACCATTCACTCGGAGCCAAGCCAAGGATGTCCAAGAAGCGCATCTACACTTGGTGAGGAAGGGCCTTGAAGAAGGAAGCGATTGGAAGCCGTTCCGGGTGCTCAAACTAGGCCTCACGCCTAAGGAAGAAGAGAGCCCAGCAGAGCTAGGCGCCCGGCCTAGCCCAGGCGCCCCGCCTAGGGAGCTCACTGCCTAAGGCCCAGAAAAGCACCAGGCGCCCCACCTGGCTAGGCGCCCAGCCTAGCTGAAGGCCAAGCCAGGCGCCCCGCCTAGCTTCAGGCGCCCAGCCTAACTGAAGGCCAAGCCAGGCGCCCAGCCTAGATCCAGGCGCCCAGCCTAGCTTCAGCATGAACCAGGCGCCCCTCCCAGCCCCAGGCGCCCCACCTAGCTGCTGAACTTATGTTTCTTTTACTATTTTGCCCTGCGTGGCTTATTTGATGAACCTTATTAGTAAGGGTAATTACGTCTTTGTGTAAGCTTGGGAAAACACTATAAATACCCAAGCCTAGCTTATTTTACACTTAGTTTATTATTGATGATGAATGAATGTTGAACATGAGCAAGGCTCTTGATTATTGAATGAAACCTTTCGTTTTGGGACTTGTAGTTCTTCTAGCGGATCTAGATGAATACTCTTCCTCTCCGACCATTCTACTTGCGTGCTCGCGTTAGCTCGAGGGTAGTTGCATAGCGTAGGTGTTCTTGTCCTTCTCTCGGGGTGTAACGGAACAAGTTCTCCGTTGCTACTTGGGATTAGAGATCGAGTTACGTCTCGTTCTTTATCTTTTACTTTTCCGCGTTTGATTTCCTACATCAGCATCAGGTTGAAATTGCATCGCTATCAAGGCTCAAATGATTGAGTTTGCTAAATCCGGGTTCTACCTTCTAAACTCCCTCTCTCCCGTCCCCTTTAGAAAAGCTTATCTTAGGATCCCTGTAAACCGGACTAGGACTTTGCATGCTAGAAGCTTAGTAGGATAGCCACTTTACTACAAATTATAATCTTATCGCATGTTTACAATTGTTTATATAATTGCTTATCTCATTTCTTTGGGACGCACCAATTAATTTAAGGTATTGAGAACCGTTTGTCAATTAATGAGTACAAATTAAAAAATTAATTAAATTTGTATCTTTATTTTATCATTATTTATATTTAAATTATTTATTTATCAATTTACGTATTTTATTAAATATTCAGTAAAACGACCTCGGTTAGTCGTTTCGGAAGTTAGGACTTCGATTGGTGTGCCGATAATTTTAAAATATTCGTAATATCCATTAGGACCTGTCTGTAAAATTTGAGCTAAATCAGGCCTCGTTTGGTAGGCATTGGAAGAAGGTTCCAGTTTTTATTGTCCATAAATATTAAAAAGAGATTTTCGAGCTCGGTTTTGGCAAATGAGCCCCGATTCGAAATCCGACAGCGGCGTTAGGTTGGTATGATTATTTGTGACTTTTGTGAACTTTCAAAAGTGAATTTCGATGTTGTTCGGCTAGTTTCCGCTAAAATGCCGAAAGTTAAATAATTTGAGTTTTTTCATTTAAATTCGCATCTTGAGTTTCGGGAGTCCGATTTGAGATCCGTCTTCGCAAGTATGTTACATATATTTTGTATAACTTGTATGCAAAAGTTGGAATTATTTCGAATATCGTAGGGTTTCGTTTTAATTTTCGTCGCGAAAAGAAAAAAAAAGGGGAGAAAGATAAAACTTAAAATTAAAGGTGGTGGGGGCCTTAGCTTTAGAAAAGCTAAGTTGATTAGAGGGATCAAGTATAAAGAACAGAACGACACAACAAACGAAACAGAGAAAATGACATAATGCAGTGAAAAAAATGCCAGAAAATAAGAAAAGGGGGCCGGAGAAAAGTAGAATTTTCACACTGAAACATTCAGGTAATGATCCTAATATATTATTTGAGTTTATTACGTGTGTTTGAATATGTTTTAACGGTAAAACTTGGAATATTATACATCATTTTAATAAGTTCAATTAATAGTTTAAAGGGTCAAATGGACCCCGATAATGGAATTGATTATATATTCGTACTCAGTGAGTTATGGGCAACATATAAATGTAATTTATTTAGGATTTGGTTAGGTGACCATAAACCATGTAAATAGGCCTGGCCTACGTATTGCGTATGTGAATAGGGTATCAGGTTCCTACCTGGATTGCCCTAAGATGTGAGGAATGAAGCCTTTAGCCTAATTTGATATATTTTTCTGCTTATTTAATAGAGTGGGATCGTTTGGCAATGAATTCAAAGGACAAAGCGGTTGTTGAGTAATTGTGCTATCTTTTTAACAAGGTAAGTGTTTATATCCATTTCTTTGGAGGCACCTGGCCTCATGGATTTTCTACCACGTATTCCTTACGTGTGTAGCTGCCGATAGGCGCACTCATTACGCCTTAGCTTTGGATTTACATTGTATATTATATGTTATGTCCTATTGTTGGTATTGCATTGAGGATTTGAGCATTGTACCCTGGCTGTAAGTTGGTATCTACTTCCCGGCTGTCGATGAGAGTCCCGCGCCGGTGAAGGGATATTATTGCATCACATTGCATTCATATGCATTATATGTCATTCATATGCATTACATTGCATATCATATTGGGTGCAGGAGTAATCCGCCCAGGAGCAGGAGGATTCCGCTCCATTGTATCATATTGAGGGTAGGAGGATTCCGCCCCAAGAGCAGGAGTATTCCGCTCTTATGTCAGATATTGAGTGTAGGAGTATTCCGCCTCAGCTTTACATTATATCGGGTGCAGGAGTATTCCACCCCAGGAGAGTGCAGGAGTATTCCGCCTCTGGTTTATATTATATCGGGTGTAGGAGTATTCCGCCCTAGGAGCAGGAGTATTCCGCTCCAGTTGGTTATCAGATTGGATTCCCCGCGAATGCAGGAGTATTCCGCTTCGGGATGGGATTATGGGCACATGTGACCCTTCACATCATATTTCATTTCATTTCATTTCATTTCATCTCAATTCATACCATTGTGTAGACTTACGGACTACTGTTCTGCTTATATGTGCATTGCATATTTGTTGATATGTTTTTGGCACGCATCCTTGGTTGAGTTTATAAGTTTCTTACGTGTTTTCGGTTGTTATCTGGCTCTGCCTTTTTATAATTTAAATAAAAGGAATTTGGTCTATCTATTTCTTTTCTCCCTGGCTAGCTATCCTATTCTTTGAGGTGGCTAGTCTGCCCCACTTATTGAGTCCTTTTGACTCACCCTTGTTTGTTGTTTGTTGTTGTCTATCTATTTCGTTTCGGCAGGTTCGCTCCAGGATTGAGTTCGCCACTTTGTAAAGGAGCGAAGACGACTTCAGCTGTCAGGGTGAGCCAGCTTTTATTCCGGATGACCACTAGTTTATTGGTTATTATTTCAGTTGCACTTTGCTCCCTTCAAGAGCTATCTGTCTTCTTTTGTACTCTTAGATGTCTAGTCTGGATAGCCCTAAACCTAGGATGTTGGGTAGTCAGCTGTAATTTCTTTCGTACAGATTAGAGGTATCAATATGTCTGTGTTTATTTTAGTCTTGTCCTTATTTATGAATTATTATATTTATTTTCCTAATTTAATTGGTAAGGGTTCACTCGACGGGCGTAGGGGAGGATGTCGGGTGCCCGCACGGCCTAGTCGAAATCCGGGTCGTGTCATTCAGTTACGTATTTAATTATTTATAATTTATATTTATTTATTATCTATTTAATTATTTATTTATTTGTTTATTTTCTTATTATTTACTTTTTATTTATTTATCCTATATTTTTCTAAAATCTCTAAGTTATTTATTTTATCAAAGTTCGTGAAAACCGCCGGATTAACCGCTTTTAGCGGATTCTCAAAAGTGCTCTTTTAATAAAAAGACCTTCTTTCGGAAATAAAAGAACCACTTACCTAAGAATCTCTGACACTTATTTTTCTTTAAAAAAGGAAGAAATGCACTCATTAATTAACTCTAGGTTCCTAATAATCCTTAAATTAGGTGGCGACTCCAAAGAAGCCCTTTGGAGTCTCATTTTGTTGAAAATACATCCCGATGCATACTTGTGTGCATTTTTGGGAGGTTCAACAGCGTGGCGACTCCGCTGGGGATAAGCAAATGGTTCTAACCATAAGGATTTCACGAATTTGTTTGTTTGTATTGTTTGAATTGCATGTCGATACTGTGATTGTATGTTGAATTTAGCATGATTATATCTATTTTTTATTTGCAAGCATGCTTAGATTAATCTAATTGGTTGCTGTGTGTCAGGAAAGCATGTCACTACACCCTTATTTGTGCACATATATAAACTGGCATTCCGTTCATACTTCCCCCACTCCTGGGAACCTCTTGCATTTTCACTGAAATATCCGCGAGGTGCGCCTATGCGCACCCGCACTTGCTTCCACTAAAGAACCCTATGACGAGTTGGTACACCGGCGGCCATCATAGGAGTAATTCGACTGCGAGACCGCTTGCCACTCACCTGTTAGCCTCAACCGTTAACCCACTCTTAGACGGAGCTTTTAGGAGCATGCATGCATTTACACCTTAGTCTGGACCCGGTCCTTGGTACCGCCTCCATAGTTAGGAAACTGCCCTTACGTCAACAGGTTTTTGAAACCCAACGACAATGCATATTATGTGCTGTGTGATAACGAATCCTCAGTCCTAACCATGTTTTGAGCAAAATCAGATTTATAATTTTGTCTCATATGTTGTCTTTTAGGTTAGAAAATGGAATAATTTCGCAGAATCTATGTGGTCATAGCAGTCCACGGAGAATTTGACATCATAGTGCAGAATTTTGGTGAACAAGTCGGAATTTCAGTCGGGGGGAAAGTTAGGCAGATTTGGGTGGTTTGTGTTTTGGAGATGGTATGGTATGGTGAGATCTAAGAGGCGAAGCCCCTGGTGCCTTTAAAAGATCAGTGGGGTCCCTCTCGTGAATGGCTTTGCGTGTGTGCAGGCCCATGTTTACTAACCAGCTGCAAATTCTTATAGAATGAAGTATGCTTGTCGCATACTAGGAGAGTGAAGCCCCTATGTCTATAAACAACCAATGGGGTCCCTCCTTGAAGACCAGTGCGGTCTTGGCTAGCTAGGAAACTGAGAGGCTTGATTAAAGCCGAGGACCAGTGAGGAGCCCTATGAACAAGGTCTGTGAGCCTTGCAAAATCTAGGAAGCTGAGAGGCTTGACTAAAACCGAGGACCAGTGAGGTTTTATTTTTGAAAAGCCAATTGGCGCCTTTCATGATTTGTAGTCTGGTATTGTGAAGGCAGCTGGAAATCTCACCCCTGGATGTTGTGAAATAATTGGGAGTTGTGCTTGGGGGGAGTGGATGTTTGCAAAAGGTAGGGATGATTTGTTCAGGTTTAGGCATTTGGGTTTAAAATTTGGTGGAGATGTTGTGGAGAGCATGAACTGTGTTAGAATTTCGAGTTGACACCAACTTTTGGAAGTTAGTTGGGATAACGGAATTGCAGTGTCAAGGCGGAGAGATGATTGTTATTATTTATTGCTTACTCTAAATTTGAATTGCTCAGAACTGGCATGAACTATTTTTCGTTACCACTTGTTTGCGCTTTTAGGCTTACCTCTAGCACAAAGAGGCACCTTGCAGGGTAGGACGCGTTTTCATATTTATTTACAATCAACTACTTGGGATTGTCACATGTTAATTGCTTTCCTTGCTTTATTTGCCCAAAATGCGGTAAATACTAGGTGTTGCTTGCTTGTGTGCAATCTTATGAATGACATGCAAACCAATATAGTTACCCTTGAGGTTTCTTTTGTTTTGTTTATTTCTAAAGCAATAGTTGGATTTGTAAAGTGGCTGACCGTTCACCGCTTAAGAGATTCAAGATCTGATTGATGGTAGACGCTCTAGCTCGTGAACGGTGCTGTACCAGAAGCTAGTGGCATTGTTTGAAAAGAACTTGGCGATTGAGCTTAGTAGCATTGTTTTTAATTTTAACTCAGATTGAGGCCCTGAATTGCATTTTACTTTAAAGCTTATGATTATGTAAATCAACTCTTTTTAAATATTATGATAGTTGAAATAAAATGCATCGCATCCTTATTGTATTATTGACGCTTTTGATTATATTTATTTATGTTTCAAATTAAAATTGGTAAACCTGCCAAGACTTTGCTTGTGACATAACGAAACAACTGAACAATTTGAGAATGGTGTGGTAAAGTTATCTTTTTACACTTTTTGGATATCAATACTGTTAGAACTTCAACTGGGGCAGCTTTTACAAAGCAATTTGAAATATCGAAATTCACAACTGGGGCAATTTTTGCAAAGTAAGTTGAAGATTTAGATGATCATAATTGGGACAAATTTTTTGCGAGGCAAGTGGAAGATTTAAATAATCATAACTGGGGCAGAATTTTGCAAGAAACACCGTCGATTTTCAAAAGATGAATTGGCAAAATCCCGAGAATCGGCTAAGCGAATAGTGCAAAGTCTAAGACAAAGGACGTTCAGTTTGTTTTAAAATATGTTACAAGTTTATGTCAAGACAAAATTTTCAAAATGCATCTCTGACTTTATTTGCATGCTTATTTCACTTGCTATATTGCATTAAAATATTTTATCTAGCCTCTATTTTTCAAAAGTCTTTGCTATTTGAGTTCATGAGCCAAGTTTCTTAACGCAATTCGCAAATCCAAGTCCAATGAAGACAAGGAAGCAGCAGGAGCCTTAAAATCAAGACCAAGTCAGCACAAATCAAACGCTCCATCCACCCTCCCAAAACTAAACGATTTTTCTTTGAATGCAGGAATTCCCACAAAATGGAAGAATGAGGAGAACTAGCAACCATCAGTTTCTCGGAGATTATTCGCCTTGTCGCATATGCAGCGCAAATCTGTTTCTTTCTTTGTCATTATAACCTTTGCTTTATTATTCACTTGTTTTCCAACGCATTTACTTTAAATTTGCAGGAATTGAACATCAGATCCAATATGAACTGAAGGCAGCATTCAACACTTTGCGGCACTATCAATACAAGCAACAAGACCCAGCTTTGCTTATTGGTTTTGTATTATCTTGCCTTAATTAATCCAATTTGCAACTTTGTTTTGCAGGCTGTTATCAAATTTAGGCTCGTTCACCTTATATTCGAACGTTTATGACTCATTCGCCTTATAAAAATGTTTTGGACCCGTTCACCTTAAACATGAACAATTCGGGTTCATCCACCCGTAAATCGGATATGCAGATTTACTTCAAGTCATTTTGGAACATTGGATGCTTCAAGACTGGATGTCTCATTTGCGTTATCAAATGATTGGAGCACAGTTCAAGATCACATTGTAGATTTCCACTAGATAATTAAAGCATTACGTTTTATCATGGTTTATTGCCGAAAGACGGCATTTCTCTTTCCTATCATTCTTGCAATTGTTAAAATATCAGTTTCATTTCTATTCCGCTATGAGAACATTTACTAAAATTCTATTGTTGTGATTTGCAGATATTGTTAAGTTTGAAGAAGCGCATGCATTAATGAATTTTGTGTCTTTTGCTTTATCTTATGATTTGGGCTCGTTCATCTTATAATTGAATATTTTGGGCTCGTTCGCCTTATAAATGAACGTTTTGGGCCCGTTCGCCTTATAAATGAACAATTCGGGTTCATCCACCTGTAAATAGGATATGCATGTTTTTCCAAGTTGCGCTAGGACGTTGGATGCTTCATGACCCGACACCTCATTGCTTTATCAATTGAATGGAGCACATTCCGAGATTGCATTGTAGACTACCCCTTCATGATTTAAAGCATTATGCTTTGCCATGGTTTATTGCCGAAAGGCGACATTTCTATCTCCTATAATTCTTGCAAGTTGTTAAACATATCCATTTCATTTCTATTTCGCTATGAACATTTACTAAATTTCTATTGTTGTGATTTGTAGATATTGCTAAGTTTGAAGAAGCACATGCATTAATGAATTTTGTGACTTTTGCTTTATCTAATGATTTGTGCTCGTTCATCTTATGATTGAATGTTTTGGGTTCGTTCGCATTATAATTGAACATTTTGGGCCCGTTCGCCTTATAAATGAATGTTTTGGGCCCGTTCGCCTTAAGAATGAACAATCAGAATTCATCCACCTGTAATAGGATATGCAGGTTTATTCCAAGTTGTATTAAGACATTGGATACTTCAGGAGCGGATGTCTCAATTGTTTTATCAAGTAATTGCAGCACAATCCAAGATCGCGTTGCAAACTACCTCTTCATGATTAAAAGCATTACGCTTATCATGGTTTATTGCTGAATAGGCGGCATTTCTATCTTTATGATTCTTATTTCAAAATAAACATTATGTTGAAGCCTGCATAGATTAGAGATAGACAAATTGACTTGAGACATTATGTCTCGTTAGTCGATTTATTTTGTAATAGCCTTGTATTCTGCAATTCGTACTCGCTTTACTTATTGTTTTACTTTATTGCTTCAGAATAATGATCAGCCCAGAGGTTCCCCGGGTGGAGTGCCTCGTCAGTTGATCGAAAGAAGAACTTTTTGATATCACAACGCGCATTTACAATTTTATGTTATCACTCTTTTTATTTCTTATTTCAATTATTATAGTTTATTAGCAGTTGCTCGCTTACTCTTTGTCAAGATTATTACAGGATTTTAGCAGCACCGCAACGGCATATGGAGCAAAACATGGAACTTTTTCTTAGCAGTGCACTGGGGCAATCGTTGATATGAGCTAGACTCGTCAACAAGGATCTGAAGAATCGCACTCGAACAAGCAAAGTCTATCCTAATCTTTTGTTTTGGATTAGGACGCCAGTTTGAATTCTTTCCTATTCGTGTGTCCTTTCCTGTCACTCGTACGAGTCTTCCTGTCTAAGTATCGTCGAACTACATATGACCTGATTCTCTTTCAGCCCGAGATATGTAGGAAACTTGGAAACCGGAGTTCGGCCATGTCCATAAGCCTCGCATTTTGGTCCTTGGAATCGAAGTCTTGGCTTTACCGTGGAAAAATTGGTTTTCACGTCAACTTTCTTTACCTTGAAAACTCTTTCATCCCTTTCGGGTAAAGAGGGGCAGCTGTTGACACCCAATTTTGTCCCGAAAATTTCTTAAAAATTAATAAATTGTTGCAATATTTTATAATTAATGTTAATTTTGAAAATTAAAATTAAAATAATGATAATAAAAGAAGATCAATTGAAATTTCAAGGAAAGTGCTAAATTTATAAAATCCCTCCAATTTTAACCCACTCGTGCAACCCATTTCGTTTTTAGTTAATTCTAAAATTGAGGCCAAATTCGCTCATACCCTAAACTCTAGCCTATCTATGCAAGACCAACATATCATATCCCATTTCATTTCTTAACCCGTTAACCCATTTCCCTTTCCCCAATTATCAAAATCCCTAACCCGTTTTTCCCTCATCCATAATCCCCAATCAAAACCCTCTACAACAGTCCAAATCCTCAGCTGGTCCCCATTCCTTTTCCCTCTCACCAGTACAACATGCATTTGATCTCATCCGTCCATTTTGAATGCAAATCAATCGGAGCCGTAAGTCATTTCCAACAGATATTTCCTAGGGATAGAGAGTGAAAGTGGTACGATCCTTGAAGGATTAGACCATTTTCACCCTCCTTTCTTAAAGGAAAGGTCGAAAACTGAGGGTCGCTTTTGGGAATTCAAAGGGATCCGAAACTCTAAATCGCAGGTATATATTGTTGTTTCTTTTTCATTTCTGAAAAGGAGTTTTGGGAGGAGAGGGGAGGAGGCAGAGAATAGAGAGAAGGTTGAGATAAAGAATTTAATTTTTTAGCAGCAGCAACATACATACGGACAAAACCATTTTTTCTCAGTTTCTACGAATATCGCCATTGCTTGTTTTGGTTTGATTTGCATTGTCGCTTCAACGTTTAAGTCGTCGCCTTGTTCGAGTCATTTTGTTCGAATTACTTTTTCTCGGATCCCTCGTTCTTAGTTCACTGCACCGCAGCAGGTAATAAGCTTGCTTTAACTCCTTTTTCTATGTAAATGTGAACTGTATCATGAAGTGTTACTTGAGTAGTTGTGATGCAAGCAAACCCGTGGGTTTACACCTTGCAATCGGAGACAACAAACAAGACGCGGAAACGATGAAGTAAAGATGCGGAAGCAATAAAAGTAACACGGGTAACAAGAAACCGGGGAAGGGGGAGAACAGAAATAGAAGAAAGAATGGATAATCACAGTCAAAACATTGATTGATTATCCAAGGGAGAAAATGAAACTTGAACCTAACAAGGATTCATACTAGTGATGAAATCCATTTTGGTTCCAAGCCTAAGAAGGCATACACGAAGCCTCGGGCTTCAAACAAGAATGGCTCGGCCAATTCTATCTCTATTCTCTCAATTCAATATCAACCAAAAAACTGTCTCCTAATGAGCTATGCTAGGAGTTTATATAGACAATAAAAAGGGCAAAATAGTAAAGTGGTCACAGGCGACCAATGAGATAAAGCCACGCAGGGCTGGAGTAGCTTATGTGTTCGGCAGCTCAGCTCGAACACGTTGTCTTCGGACGCTTGTTTGCCTCGGTCACGTTTGGAATCGAACACCCTTGCCTCGGGCACACTTGTAGCCCTTTGATCGATTCTCTGTTCGGCGTCGCTCTTCCTCGATCCGGTTGCTTTCAGCTTCGGGCTCAAACTTGATCGTTAGTTGTGCTCGATCTCACAGCTCCCCGAAGTCAGTGTCAGCACCGGTCACTTGTTGTCTGCTCGGTGGATTTTCAAAGTTGTTGCTCGTCGAGGCAGTCTTCGGCATCTTCCATTCCGGCCACACTTTGATCGTGGGCGCCATGTGACTCCTCGGTGGACTTGCTTGATGAATCGAACATGTGAGCCTGGTTCGTATTGCATCATCCTCCCCTTCTTGAAAGGATTTCGTCCTCGAAATCAAACCGGCAAGACCTGCAACAAGGCAAAGACAAACAAAGCTTCCTACTTCGAAAGTAGGTTAGTGTTTAAGAGTGGAAAACACACTCTTATGATAGAGCCAAGCATCAATACTAATCAAACAGCCTATGTTTCCGAAGGAAACAACAAGTTCTTGGCTCAAAAAGGAATCGTACCGAACACTTAAGTACACGAAGAGATCAATAGGACACTTTACATGCAAGATGTAACGATCAAAGGCCCTATCACCTCTAAATTCGTAGTCAACATACCGAGCCCAAAATTCACTTTTATCATCATGGGGCTTATAGACTTCGGTATGCACTATACTCGAGGTGTGATCAACATGTGGAATGGAGTAAGTAAAATGATTGACACGACAACCAACATCGAATACTCCACTCCCCTTCTTAAAAGCAATCTTATTCACACCAAGAGAGAGCTTTTCACCTCCCAAATGAACTCCAAGACAACCCTTCTCTTTAGACAGACTTCCGAAGAAGGTCTCAAATAATGGATTATCTACGGGGTTAAGCCTTTCAAACCGAGGTGGTTCTCCTCAAGTCGGATGCTCATCACCATCTCCTTCGAACAGAGGGTTAGTGAAAATAAGTTCACTGCCCATCAAAAGTGCATCTGAACCCAGGTCATCGACCACACTTGAGGAGTCATCGAATATAATCCGATCCAACTCATCCACTAAGGACTCCTCAAGGGTATCATCTTCCTCACTACAACACACAGATCCACCATAGGCAATAATTTCAACAAGGGTATGATCAAACAACTCATTTTCCCCTTTATCAAAGATTGGTGGTGTGTCATAACAAGGGTCACAAGTAAGGTCAACTACAACTTCATCACTAAAGAGAGATTCGATGAAGATCGAGCTCACATCATGATGTGGCATATCAATTCTCTCAACTAGTGGTTCACATTCACTCACAAGTTGACCATTCGAATCTACACTAGTTGCAAACACATTGTAATCATACAAATCATCAACTAGCATAGAGGTTTCACATACAATTTCACAAGACAAGGAAGTATCATGCTCACGGGAAGGAAATCGAACACTTACTTCGGAGTGACCTTCGGTTTCTCTCACTGTCTCCGAAGTCTCATAAGTAGTTTCTTCTCCGTGGAGCTCACATGAAAGATCTTCTTCACCTTGTCTATCTACTTCGGTACAGAGTTGAGGTTCTATCGGTTTGCCTCCAAGAGTTCCTGCACAAGAGTTCGAACAAGTAGAAGGAGAAGATAAGAGGTTAATGTTAGAATAAGGGGTGTCCTCACTCTCATCGATTCTTTTTCCCTCTTTCTTTTCCCTCATTTTTCTTTCAAGGGCAGGTGTGGGTTTGGGTGGTGACAACTCACTCACATCACTCTTCACAGCCTCTCCTTTTTCCTCTCGAGAGTTGTCACCGGTCACTCCCTTACTCCTCTCTATCTTTTGTCTCTCATATTCGGGTGAGTTTGGTCGGGGACCAAGAATACCCATAGCTGGAGTAGGTGGAACTTTGACATCGACCCGAAGTCTAGGACTCGAAGACTCATCAACCGAGGTCTCCTCTTCTGTTATCGGGGATCCACTTGACTTCGAAGCTTGTGGCTTCGGGTTCATAGTATCGACTTCGGTCGGTTCTTTTCTTGTACCTTTCCCACTGCTCCTTGTGTTCGTAGGACTCCTCGATGGCACTCTTTCGATCCTGGATTGGAGTTCTCGCTCTTTTCTCATCTGTAATACCGAAGCATATGCACTAATGGACATCTTTCCCTTCAACCCGTGAGGTGTAAACGTATAAGCCATTTGTAGCTCTCTATTGTACACAAGGTACACATCCCTCTCATCGATATATAGCATCTGTTTGCTGTGCACCCATGGGTCTCCTAGCCAAATATCAAGATCGGGCATGGAATACACATCGCACCAAACATATTCTCTATAATCTCCATGAGATATGAGTACTCGAGCCTCATACGAAACACTCACTCCCCTATACGTATAAGGATGCTTCAATTTATAGCATGGTATTTTTAGGATCCGTACCAAATAAGCGCTAATGCAATTGACATCGGTACCTCCAACCTTGAGCAAATTTCCTCCATAACCATTCACCTCAACAGCGAACCTACTTCTACCCAAGTTTCGTATAGGAAGATCCAAGTAAGAACTTGAGTATCCCAATCCATCAAGACCAACACCTTGGGTTCTCATTATCCCTCCATTAGTGGTAGCACCACTAGAGTAACTCCCACTTCCTTTCATTCTTCCAACATTAGAAGTTTTGTTGAAAGTCGAGGAAGGAGTTTTAGCATGGAACCCGTAAGAACTTCTCCTCGAAGAAGGAGTTCGGTAGAAACCTCCTCTACCCTCCTCGGGTCCATAACCACCAGCGCTCCTCGAGCCACCCTTTCCATAGGAATTGGAAGCATTGAATCGTGTGCCACGACTATAAGTTGAAAATCTTCCTCCTCCCATGGAACAACCTCCACCACCTCCCAACCCGATGGAAGGGGTTCTACTACTCCCTTGTGCTCCACACGAGACACCGACGGAAGAAGACATCAAATAGTTTGCTCGGTCAACTTCGTCATCAACTTCCTCGATGTCACATTCATCATATTCGAGGTCATCACAATGAGAGTAAGTAGAGTCATCGTACCTCGAAGCGTCACTACCTTCGTATTCTTGACCCGAAGCAAAAGATTCTTCTCGTTCATCTTCACAGGCTTCGTAGTCTTCTTCGTCTTCGTATTCACCATAGTGACCTGCTTCGTCCTCGTAAGAGCCATAGTCCCCGGTGTCATTATAACAATAATCACCTCCGTAGGAACCATAGTCTCCATCATCTCCACACGAATCATACCCTCCGTAGCTACCATCATCCGAAGACATAGCTGCAACAAACAAAAGTAAAGGACCTCACAAGTTCACTCCCTCACGTGTATCACTCGAGTAATGTTCACTCTATTTTCTTTCCACTCGTGTTTACACTCAAGGTCGTTGGCTTTTGTGACCTCACTCTATTGTTCTCACCACTCAGCCTTTTTCCACTCAAGTTGGCCTTGCCTTCTTGTTAGGAAACCGAAGTGATAAGTCACAACTAGTATTTTCCAAGCTTAGGTTCGGAAGGAGTTTATATGACTCGATGGAACGGTAGCTATTTTAACTGCGCACGGGGAGTCAAAAGAATTTTCTACGAAATTGGACTTCGGTCACCCCACGCACGAGTTCTTATAAGCTCAGATTCGATAGTACGACCTCGAGTAGAAAGGATTACTCCAGAGATCCACTATCGAGAATATTCGGACGCAAGAAAAGTGAAATCCTAAGAGAATCTACCTCCTCCTCGGTTCCGCTTCGGAATTTTCCGAACACGTGACCTCGGTACAAATGTTTCCTCCTCGGTTCAGATAGGGTTTAACCTTATCCGCTTTCCCTTTTCTAGCAGACAACTTTTCACCTGGGGTTTTAGATTTTGACAATTTACCCCTTTCTTCTTTAATGGAACAGTGAACCTTCACTCCGGTGTACGGACAATATCAGGATTCGTTCACAGTCCACTATCAACAGATTAAGCTCAAGATTTGGGTCGTCTCCGGTTTTACAACGTCGGAGATCACTCCAGTTCCAAGCGGAGCTAAAAACACAACTCACGTCGTCCGTACACTGTCAACAATGTCAACACGCTTCCGGCGTACGGACAGTGTCTATAGCAGTGGAACTTCGATTTTAAGCACAAAAATCGACCCAAATACCTCAACAACCTCCAGTTTTCATCGGTAAACACCAAAACACAACTGGGGTTCGATTTTCAACAACACCACGTCAAGAACACGGTCCAAAACGATGGAAAAACCCTAGTTACAAATGTTGTACGTCGGGTACTCGATCAATTCCTTAGACAGTGGTGAATTCAAATATGTGATTGTCTAATCCAAACAATCAACAATCAATTCAAAATTTTGAATTTTCTTCTTTATACTTTTTTTTTTTTTTTTTTTTTGTAAAATAAGAACACCAACAGAAAGTAAAGATAGATTGAACAAGGAACGTGGATTCGTAGGAACGAAATCCAAGCCTTGCTCTGATACCAAACTGATGCAAGCAAACCCGTGGGTTTACACCTTGCAATCGGAGACAACAAACAAGACGCAGAAACGATGAAGTAAAGATGCGGAAGCAATAAAAGTAACACGGGTAACAAGAAACCGGGGAAGGGGGAGAACAGAAATAGAAGAAAGAATGGATAATCACAGTCAAAACATTGATTGATTATCCAAGGGAGAAAATGAAACTTGAACCTAACAAGGATTCATACTAGTGATGAAATCCATTTCGGTTCCAAGCCTAAGAAGGCATACACGAAGCCTCGGGCTTCAAACAAGAATGGCTCGGCCAATTCTATCTCTATTCTCTCAATTCAATATCAACCAAAAAACTGTCTCCTAATGAGCTATGCTAGGAGTTTATATAGACAATGAAAAGGGCAAAATAGTAAAGTGGTCACAGGCGACCAATGAGATAAAGCCACGCAGGGCTGGAGTAGCTTATGTGTTCGGCAGCTCAGCTCGAACACGTTGTCTTCGGACGCTTGTTTGCCTCGGTCACGTTTGGAATCGAACACCCTTGCCTCGGGCACACTTGTAGCCCTTTGATCGATTCTCTGTTCGGCGTCGCTCTTCCTCGATCCGGTTGCTTTCAGCTTCGGGCTCAAACTTGATCGTTAGTTGTGCTCGATCTCACAGCTCCCCGAAGTCAGTGTCAGCACCGGTCACTTGTTGTCTGCTCGGTGGATTTCCAAAGTTGTTGCTCTTCGAGGCAGTCTTCGGCATCTTCCATTCCGGCCACACTTTGATCGTGGGCGCCATGTGACTCCTCGGTGGACTTGCTTGATGAATCGAACAGGTGAGCCTGGTTCGTATTGCATCAAGTTGCTACTAGAATGACATGAATATGCTAATGAATAAATGAGGCTATTTTATGGTTAATTTTAGGTTGTGCTATAGAATCTATAATTTATGTATTGGTTAAAGAATGAATCTTAAAGTTGTAGGTTTGTTGTCTGGTTTTTAAGACCATTTCATTTGAAATAAAACCCTGCTATATAAGGTCTTGATCTTGGACTTGCTTTTCAAATATAGTGTGAGGTTGTTTCTGGTTCCTGGAGTCTCCTGGAGCATAGGTGTTATTGGTGTTTTCTTGTTCTGGCTGCCTGAAGGGAGTTCAGGTTGTTTAAAGGAGTGTAAAAGGCTTGTGGAGGTTCATTTGATTTGTAAGTTATCTGTAAAGGGGTGTTCATGGGGTCTTAGGGAATCTGTTAAGAGGTGTGTGAGGTGTAGAGGGGCTGTTTCTTTAGGTTGTTTCATGGAGTTTGGTTCCTGGTTATCTTGATGTAGCAGGGGGTTGGTTATGTGCAAAAGGTGTTAAGGGTGGCTTGTATTTGCGTAGGTAAGAAATTCAGGGAGTTGTGGAGGCGGTCCAGTAGGTGTGTTTGAGTGTAGAAAGGGTATGCAGGGGGCTTTAGTGAATTGGAGGAGACCAGGGATCTGTTTGTGCATGAGAGTTTTTTTATGGCTGTATAGAAGGCCAGGGGTTCAGTTATGGTATGTAGAGAAGTAGGGTATGTTTTGTTTAGTGTGTGTAGTGTATAAGCTGAGTAATATGTTGTTTGTGTGGTTTGTCCCTTGAGCATGTTTAATTGAAGTTCACTTTTCCTTTGTGTATTTGTCAAGTTTCTGCGTGCTTAAATCAAAGAATGATACATTTTTTAGAGTCAGGTTGTATGTTAGATTTTGGGTGTAAAATTTAGTTCCTTAATCACAAGGTGTTGTCTTGGTATTTCATCGGTTGAAAGCTGAATACTTTGGAGATGAAGAAATAAAGATTTCCTTTATTAGTTTTGGTTCTTAAGTTTAGTTTAATCCGTTCATTTTTTGTAAAGGGTTGAGACTTTAAGCTCTTTCTTTGATAAAATCTTTGATCTATAACTGATTTTCATGATTAGTTCTGTAAAGATTAAACCAAGTGAATTAAGTTATAATTTCTTCTTAGTCCATTTGAAGCCTGCTAGTATTTCAAATTTAAAGTTATAAATTTTGAGTGAAGTGCTGCTTGTTTTCAAAGTCATCTTAGGAGTTTAAACTAAAATTATGATTCTTTCCGACTTAAAGTCTTAATATTGGGCATGTTCAGTGTTACTTTGTTCAGCTAAAATGAGTTTACTGAGTAGCTTAGTTAAGTTAGTCTTTGGTCTTAGCTTATTCTTTGCTAATTACTCTCTTATGAAGGATGAGTTCTTTATTAATCTAATCTAAGTTTCTGATCCTCATTTAGAATAAAATTTCAATCTTTCTTGTTTCGACATATTGGGTTAATAAGAAATAGGTATGGTTCATGTCCGCTTCTTCAAAAGAAGTACGAGTTTATTTAAAATCCATTTGGAAGGTACAAGAAATTATCTATTTCTTTGGGTAGTAAATGAACTTAATTACAGAAGAAAAGATGTATTCCTCTAAGACTTGGCTGCTATTAAGATAATGATGTTTGAAGCTTTACTCATGCATTCTAGTCAGAATTTTTTCCTTAACTTAATAGTCAATCTTTTTGTTTTTGGTCAAGAGTTTAAAGATTGAGCATTTGGTCAAATCGTGATATCTTTGCATGATTCTCTAATAGTTTTAGCTTGGCAGTTGTTTATTCTTTTATACAAAATTTGATAGTAAAGCATGTTATCAGTAGAACGACTTTGTTCAAAGACATAAGCAAACCGTTTGAAGAAATATTTGCTCAGAGCTGGTAGAGTTAATCATAGTGTCATCTTCATGCAATAAATTTTCATGGTTTATAATGTAATGGTCTGCTCACTGTCTTGCTCAAATTATTTTCTATTTACTAATCCTTTTCTCTTCTTATCTTTGCATAATACACACTTGAGACGAGTTTGGTTAAAACTCGCAAATTGGGCTCGGCTAATTGGCATGGGAACCATTTGGATCAACTTGGTTGAAATTGCATCGCTATCAAGGCTCAAATGATTGAGTTTGCTAAATCTGGGTTCTACCTTCTAAAGTCCCTCTCTCTCGTCCCCTTTAGAAAAGCATGTCTTAGGATCCCTGTAAACCGGATTAGGACTTTGCATGCTAGTAGCTTGGTAGGATAGCCACTTTACTACAAATTATAATCTTATCGCATGTTTACAATTGTTTATATAATTGCTTATCCCATTTCTTTGGGACGCGCCAGTTAATTTAAGGTATTGAGAACTGTTTGTGAATTAATGAGTACAAATTAAAAAATCAATTAAATTTGTATATTTATTTTATCATTATTTATATTTAAATTATTTGTTTATCAATTTACGTATTTTATTAAATATTCAGTTATGTATTTAATTATTTATAATTTATATTTATTTATTATCTATTTACTTATTTATTTATTTGTTTATTTTATAATTATTTACTTTTTATTTATCTATCCTATATTTTTCTAAAATCTCTAAGTTATTTATTTTATCAAAGTTCGTGAAAACCGCCGGATTAACCGCTTTTAGCGGATTCTCGAAAGTACTGTTTTAATAAAAAGACCTTCGTTCGGAAATAAAAGAACCACTTACCTAAGAATCTCAGAAACTTATTTTCCTTTAAAAAAAAGGAAGAAATGCACTCATTTATTAACTCTTGGTTCCTAATAATCCTTAAATTAGGTGGCGACTCCAAAGAAGCCCTTTGGAGTCCCATTTTGTTGAAAATACATCCCGATGCATACTTGTGTGCATTTTTTGGAGGGTTCAACACTTTGATTCCACTTGATCTAACCCCTTTGCCCAAGGATGTGATTGTTAGTTTTGAAGGTAAGAGCCGAGCTAAGGCTATGTTTGAGATCCCTTCCAAAGCAAGGAAGAACTTTGAGGAAGCCTATTCAAAGGTGGCATCCAAGAAGAACAAGGGATGGAAGAAGATGGAGCTCAAGAAAGGAGATTGGGTATGTGTGCACTTCTACAAAGAAAGGTTTCCAAACCATAGGAAAGTGAAGTTGGCATCCTGATAAGGATCAAAATAAGACACGAAAAAAATGATAGGAGCGAGACTCGTCTCGAACTCCCTACGAGGTATCCACGAGGAACTTGTCTCGTGAAACCCTCGATTCGGGTCAAGAGTTGCCTAACGCTATGCAAATACCCTCAAGTCACACTTGGGACTCGCAAATAGAATGATCGAGTTTGGTTCGAGGTTCAACTAGATCCGCTAGAAGATTCAAACCAAAAAGGGTTTTTTTCATTAACTCAAGAGATACAACTCTTCAAATTGTTCACCATTCATCAAAGGTAATCTAGTTCAAATGAAAGACTAAGAGTCCTTTAATAGGTACCTCATACAGATAATATAAAGTCTAAAAGACCCCCAAAGTGGGCTGAAAAGATAGAAGCCACGTAGGGCTAAAATATGAAATACATAACAAAGTAAGTGGAATTTCCATCTAGTCAAACAGGGGGTGGGCGGGCCGCCCCTTAAAAGAGGCACCCCACCTCTGCATAAGTGTGGAGAAAGACAGAGGGGAGTGGGCGGTCTGCCTGGTAACAGGGGCGGTCTGCCTGGTAACAGGGGCGGTCCGCCTGCTCCATTTCCAGAGAGTGTGCAATTCCATCCTTAGCCAAATTTCCACCCATCTTCAGTAGGCGGTCCACCCTTTTCAGTAGGCGGTCCGCCTCATCCTGGGGCGTCTTGGGAGCCTCAAAATAGATCTCGGATGCTCCTCCGTATAGCCTAGGTGGTCCTCCTTCCATGACGCTCCAATGCATGATCTTCAAGTCTCTTCCGGAGTCTTCTTCCATGTCCTTCCAAGTCAAGCGAAGATGAATGTCTTGGATCATTTTGGCTTGACTTCTAGTGAAAGGCCTTGAGGTCTCCCCTTCTTGGGAAGATTTCTTCCTCGAAATCATGGCCTCCTCCTCTCCGGCATCACCATCCCCTACAGCAAAAGGGGTCAAGTCAGCAACATTAAAAGCATTTGAGAGATTATACTTATCGGGTAGATCAATCACATAGGCGTTGTTGCTGATCTTGGAAAGCACTTGGAATAGTCCATCTCCGCAGGGTGCCAACTTCCCTTTCGTAAGGTTTAGAAACCTTTCTTTGCGGAAATGCACCCACACCCAATCTCCTTTCTTGAGCTCTAGCTTCTTCCTTCCCTTGTTCTTTTTGGAGGCCACCTTTGCATAGGCTTCCTCCAAGTTCTTCTTTGCTTAGCATGGAGCTCAAGCATAGCCTTTTCTCGGCTTTTACCTTCAAAACTCACAACCAAATCTTTGGGCAAATGGGTTAGATCAAGTGGAATCAAAGGATTAAAGCTATAAACACACTCAAATGGAGTCATACCAATCAAACTATGCAAAGTACGGTTATATGCAATCTCCATTAGAAGCAACTTGTCAACCCAAGTCCCGGCCTTACCTCGGGTCATAGCTCTAAAAAGAGCACCAAAAGTTCAGTTCACCACCTCGGTTTTTCCATCCGTTTGAGGGTGGTGGGACGTAGAGAATAATAGCTTGGTGCAAAGAGCACCCCACAAGCTTCTCCAAAAATGGGTAAGGAACTTGGTGTCCCTATCACTCACAATAGTTTGAGGCACACCATGCAACTTTAACACATGATCAATGAATAAAGATGCAACATGTTGTGCATCATCACACTTTTTACATGGAATGAAGTGAGCCATTTTGGAAAACCTATCCACGACAATATAAATGCTAACATGTCCCCCCTAGACCGTGGCAATCCCATAGTAAAATCCATAGAAATATCCATCCACGGGCTACTAGGTATGGGGAGAGGAGTATACAAGCCATGGAGGTTTGATTTTGACTTGGCATGCTAGCACTCAAGCCAGGTTTTGCAAAATTTCTCAACTTGCACCCCCATCTTAGGCCAATGGAATCGTTCCATGAGAATGGCCAAGGTCTTGTTTCTCCCAAAGTGTCCCATCACGCCCCCACAATGTGCTTCACGAACAAGCAATTCTCTCCAAGAGGACTCGAGAACACAAACTCTACCAATTTTAAAGATATAGCCATCTACCCATTGGTACTTCTCAACACTTTCTCCCTTCTCAAGAGCTTCATGAATGCTCTTTAGGTTAGGATCTCGAGCATACATCAACTTAATGCTCTCAAAACCCATGAGCTTGGAGGCAAGAATGGTGGCTAGAGCAAACTTCCTAGAAAGTGCATCCGCCACAACATTGTCTTTCCCTTTTTTGTATTGAATGACATAGGGAAAAGACTCAATAAACTCTACCCATTTGGCATGCCTCCTGTTCAATTTCTCTTGGCCTCTAAGATGTTTGAATGACTCATGATCACTCTTATCACAAATTCCCTAGGCCAAAGATAATGTTGCCAATGAGCAAGAGTTCTCAGTAGGGCATACAACTCCTTGTCATACGTAGAGTAATTCAAGGTTGCACCCTTCAACTTTTCACTAAAGTAGGCTATGGGTTTTCCATCTTGCATGAGAACACCACCAATTCCCACCCCTGAGGCATTACATTCAACCTCAAATGCCTTTCTCTTGAGGCTCTCCCCACACAAAAGGTTTGTCTTTCTTCACCAATTCAGTGCGTGGAGCGGCAATAGCACTAAAGTCCCTCACAAATCTCCTATAGAAGCTAGCAAGACCATGAAAGCTTCTAACTTGAGACACGGTAGTGGGAGTAGGCCAATCACGAATGCCCTCTACCTTGGACTCATCCACTTCCACTCCTTGGGCACTCACAACAAACCCAAGAAAGACTACCTTCAAAACACCAAAGGCACTTTTTAAAATTAGCATAGAGCTTTTCGGCTCTCAACACTTCAAGTACTTGCCTTAAATGATCAACATGGTCGTCTAATGACTTGCTATATATCAAAATATCATCAAAGTAGAGGACCACAAATTTGTTGATGAATGGCTTTAATACGTGATTCATTAGCCTCATGAAAGTACTAGGTGCGTTGGAGAGTCCAAAGGGCATCACCAACCATTCATATAGACCAAACTTGGACTTGAATACGGTTTTCCACTCATCACCCCGTTTCATACGGATTTGGTGGTAACCAGACCTAAGGTCTATCTTTGAAAAGATGCTAGAACCACTTAGCTCATCAAGCATATCCTCTAAACGAGATATGAGATGTCGATACTTTACCGTGATCTTGTTGACCGCTCGGCAATCCACACACATCCTCCAAGTGCCATCCTTCTTTGGGACAAGGATCACGGGCATGACATACGGACTTAAGCTCTCACGAACCAAGCCCTTGGCAAGCAATTCATCCACTTGCCTTTGCAACTCCTTTGTATCTTCAGGATTGCTCCTATAGGTCGGCTTGTTTGGGATTTGGGATCCCGGAACAAAGTCAATTTGATGTTCAATACCCCTCAAAGGAGGTAAACCATTTGGCATCTCATCCGGGAACATATCCCCAAAAACCTTCAAAACACTTTCAAGAGCACTAGGCAAAGGGTTAGAAGAATACCTTTGTGCACTAGGCAAATAAGTAGTTTGTTGCCATCATTCCCTTTCAAAAGCTCACCCAGTTGCATCATGGCACAAATGCTACCGATAGAAGATGGTGGAGTCACCACCAAGCTCTCGGCCAAAGGTCTAGTCTCAACAACTGACTTAGCCTTTGCCGCTTCTCTCAACTCCCTCATGCGCCTATAATCATCACTTACTTTCTTGGGCGTCAAGGGTTTGAGCACATACTTTTTCCCCTCATGAGTAGCCGTATAGGTGTTGGCACGGCCATCATGTTCAACATTAAGATCAAATTGCAATGGCCTTCTAAGTAGAAGGTGGAAAGCTTGCATAGGGACCACATCAAACATGTGTTCATCCACATAGTTCCCCATCTTGAATTTAATCATCACTTGTTTCACCACTTTCAATTCACCACACTCACTAAGCCACTGTAATCGATAAGGATTGGGATGTTTCAAAGTGGGCAATTTCAATTGGGAAACTAGTGTTTGACTAATAACGTTAGCACAACTTCCCGAGTCAATCATCATGGAACGAACAACACCCATGACTCGGCACCTAGCATGGAAAAGGTTTTCTCTTTGCAAGTTCTCACTATCCTCCACAAATATGGCACCTAAACTCCTCCTCACAACAAGGAAGGCATGAGGGTCATCTTCCTCAACCGTATCCTCCTCCACACCAACCTCTTCATCTCCCACTACTCCCACATCCTCGGCTTCACTATCTTGTTCATACACCAATTCACCTACCACAATCATGGTCTTTCGAGTGGGACAATCTCTAGCAAAATGACCACACCCCTTGCACTTATAGCATTGAGTAGAAGTAGAAGTAGAAGTAGGATTGCTCAAGTGAGTTTTAGAATTACCTCCCACATGTGGTGCAGACTTCTCATACGGCTTCTTCACATCTTTAATAGCACTTGCACATCTTTCATTTGGGAATTTTGAATTTGGATTCTTCCACTCCTTTACCTTACTCATGGGAGTAGGAGTGCTACTCTTGTAGTGAGTGGACTTCTCATCCTTGAGCCGTTTCTCGGCTTCAACTGCGGCATCATATAGATCATAATGGTTGCCATACTTGTGAAAGTTTAATTGAGAGGCTATCTCTCGATTCAATCCACTCCTAAACCGAATCACGACCGGTTCATCTTCCTCTGCATCTATGTCTAATCATCCGGATTTGCTCAAACTCATTGAAGTACTCCCCAACCATCTTGTAGCCTTGCTTCAACTCATAAAGACGTTTGCGTTAGTCTTGACGATATTGCTGAGTCAAATACTTCTCATCCATCACACGATTTAATTCACCCCAAGTAAAATTGACGGCCATAGCATTTCTCCTTCTATTCCTCTTGGGCAACTCCCACCAAGTAGAAGCAAAGGATTCAAAGGAAGATATAGCATACTTGGCTTTCTTCTCCTCGGTCATGTTATTGGTGTCAAACACTCTCTCCATAGATAACTTCCACTCAATGTACTCAACTGGGTCACTACTCCCTTTGAAAGTAGGAATAGTAAGCTTCACACTATTGAGATTATTGTTATCCCAACTGATAAGACCCAAACCCCCTCAAGACCCTTCACTCGGAGTCAAGCCAAGTTGATCCAAGATACCCATCTTCACTTGATATGGAAGGGTATGGAAGAAGGCCCCGAGAGCAACTTGAAGACCATGCTTTGGTGTGCCATGGATGGAGGATCCTCTAGGACACTTGGAGAGGCTCAAGAGGCCTAAAATGAGGCACCCCAAGGGGCTCCAGAACAAGGCGGAGCGCCTCCCAGCTGAGGCGGGGCGCCTTGATGAGAATCAAACGCGGAAAAGTAAAAGATAAAGAACGAGACGTAACTCGATCTCTAATCCCAAGTAGCAACGGAGAACTTGTTCCGTTACACCCCGAGAGAAGGACAAGAACACCTACGCTATGCAACTACCCTCGAGCTAACGCGAGCACGCAAGTAGAATGGTCGGAGAGGAAGAGTATTCATCTAGATCCGCTAGAAGACATACAAGTCCAAGATCAAAGGGTTTCATTCAATACCAAGAGCCATGCTCATGTTCAATGTTCAACATTCATCAATATCAATTATAAGCTAAGTGTAAAATAAGCTATGCTTGGGTATTTATAGTGTTTTCCCAAGCTTACACAAAGACGTAATTACCCTTACTAATAAGGTTCATCAAATAAGCCACGTAGGGCAAAATAGTAAAAGAAACATAAGTTCAGCAGCTAGGTGGGGCGCCTGGGGCTGGGAGGGGCGCCTAGTTCATGCTGAAGCTAGGCTGGGCGCCTGGATCTAGGCGGGGGGCCTGGCTTGGCCTTCAGCTAGGCTGGGCGCCTGAAGCTAGGCGGGGCGCCTGGCTTGGCCTTCAGCTAGGCTGGGCGCCTAGCCAGGTGGGGCGCCTGGTGCATTTTCTGAGCCTTAGGCAGTGAGCTCCCCAGGCGGGGCGCCTGGGGTAGGCGCCGCGCCTAGCTCTGCTGGGTCCTCTTCTTCCTTAGGCGTGAGGCCTAGCTTGAGCACCCGGAACGGCTTCCAATCGCTTCCTTCTTCAAGGCCCTTCCTCACCAAGTGTATGTGCACTCCTTGGATCTCCTTAGCTTGACTACGTGTGAATGGTCTTGAGGGGGTTTGGGTCTCATCATCCTCCCCTTCTTGAGAAGATTTCGTCCTCGAAATTGAGGCAGCATCACCCACGACCGCATCATCACCTACATCCAAAGGAACAAAGTCACAAACATTAAAAGTATTAGAAACTTGATACTCACTTGGCAAGTCGACCACATAGGCGTTGTTGTTTATCTTTGAAAGCACTTGGAATGGGCCATCGCCACGGGGTGCTAACTTCCCTTTTCTAAGGTTTGGAAACCTTTCTTTCCGGAAGTGCACCCACACATAGTCACCCTTCTTGAGTTCCACCTTCTTGCGTCCTTTGTTTTTCTTGGAAGCAACCTTAGCATAGGCTTCCTCCAAATTCTTCTTTGCCTTTGCATGGAGTTCCATCATTGCCTTCGCTCTAGCTTTACCTTCAAAATTAACAACCATTTCCCTTGGCAAAGGGGTTAGATCAAGGGGAATCAAGGGGTTAAAACCATAAACACACTCGAATGGAGTCATGCCAATCATTCTATGCACGGTTCGATTGTAGGCAAACTCCATAAGAGGTAAACGATCAATCCAAGTCCCGGCCTTACCCCGGGTCATAGCTCTAAGAAGAGCACCCAAGGTTCGGTTTACCACTTCCGTTTGCCCATCGGTTTGTGGGTGGTGGGACGTGGAGAACAAGAGCTTGGTGCCTAAGGCACCCCATAAACTTCGCCAAAAATGGCTTAGGAACTTAGTGTCCCTATCACTCACTATGGTTTGAGGCACACCATGTAACTTCAAAACATTTTCAACAAACAAGGAAGCTACATGTTGAGCATCATCGCATTTCTTGCATGGAATGAAATGAGCCATCTTTGAAAACCTATCCACAACAACATAAATGCTATCATGGCCTCCCCTAGTCCTAGGTAATCCCATCACAAAATCCATTGAGATATCCAACCAAGGACTAGTAGGTACGGGGAGAGGGGTATACAACCCATGGGGGAGGGCTTTGGATTTAGCACGCTTGCACTCAAGGCAATTGTTGCAAAACTTTTCCACTTGCACCCCCATCTTTGGCCAATGAAATTGTTCTTTAAGAATAGCCAAAGTCTTTCTTGTGCCAAAATGTCCCATGAGTCCCCCGCAATGTGCCTCTTGCACAAGCAACTCCCTCCAAGAGGACTCCAGAATGCACACTCTACCATTTTTGAAGATATAACCTTTAACCCATTGGTATTTCTCAACTCTCTCCCCCTTCTCTAGAGCATCATGGACACTCTTTAGCTTTGGGTCATGAGCATACATCAATTTAATGCTCTCAAACCCCATGAGCTTAGAGGTGAGAGTGGTGGCTAGAGCAAACTTTCTCGAAAGCGCATCCGCCACAACATTGTCCTTCCCTTTCTTATATTGAATCACATAGGGAAAGGACTCAATGAATTCAACCCACTTGGCATGTCTCTTATTGAGCTTCTCTTGGCCTCTCAAATGCTTGAGTGATTCATGGTCACTCTTGATTACAAACTCACGAGGCCAAAGATAGTGTTGCCAATGGGCAAGGGCTCTCACAAGGGCATACAACTCCTTGTCATATGTAGAATAGTTCAAGGAGGCCCCTTTCAACTTTTCACTAAAGTAGGCGATGGGTTTGCTATCTTGCATTAAAACACCACCGATTCCCACCCCCGAGGCATCACACTCCACCTCAAATGCCTTTCCAAAGTCGGGCAATTGCAATAGAGGGGCGGTACTCAACCTACTTTTCAATTCATGGAAGGCCTTCTCTTGAGGCTCTCCCCAAACAAACGGTTGGTCTTTCTTCACCAATTCGGTGAGTGGAGCGGCAATGGAGCTAAAGTCTCTCACAAATCGCCTATAAAAGCTTGCGAGACCATGGAAGCTCCTCACTTGAGTCACGGTAGTAGGAGTAGGCCAATCACGTATGGCCTCTACCTTAGACTCATCCACTTCCACTCCTTGAGCACTCACAACAAACCCAAGGAAGACAACCTCATCCACACCAAAGGCACACTTTTTGAAATTAGCATAGAGCTTTTCGGCTCTCAAAGCGTCAAGCACTTGCCTAAGGTGGTCAACATGTTCATCCAATGTCTTACTATAGATCAAGATATCATCAAAATAGACAACAACAAACTTGTTGATAAAAGACTTCAAAACATGATTCATGAGTCGCATGAAAGTGCTAGGTGCGTTGGAAAGCCCGAAGGGCATTACCAACCATTCATAGAGACCGAATTTGGTCTTGAATGCGGTTTTCCATTCATCCCCGGGTTTCATCCGGATTTGATGGTAACCGGACCTAAGGTCGATTTTGGAAAAGACACACGACCCACTCAATTCATCCAACATATCATCAAGCCGTGGAATAGGGTGACGGTACTTGACCGTTATCTTATTCACGGCTCGGCAATCTACACACATTCTCCAAGTGCCGTCTTTCTTTGGGACAAGAATGACCGGTACGGCACAAGGACTCAAACTCTCCCTTACCAAGCCTTTGGAAAGCAAGTCATCAACTTGTTTTTGCAACTCCCTTGTATCCTCGGGATTGCTTCTATAGGCCGGCTTGTTCGGGATTTGAGAGCCCGGAATAAAGTCAATTTGATGTTCAATACCTCTCAAGGGAGGTAAGCCATCGGGCATCTCATCCGGGAACATGTCCCCAAAGTTTTCCAAGACATTTTTCAAAGCACTAGGCATAGGGCTAGAAGAAAAATCACAATTAGAGTTAAGGATCATACCTTTGTGCACTAGGCATAGGAGAAATTTGGTGCCATCATTACCTTTCAAGAGCTCGCCCGGTTGCATCATGGCACACATGCCACCGGTAGATGAAGTAGGTGGGATTGCCACCATGCTTTTGGACAAAGGGCTAGTCTCAATGAGTGACTTAGCCTTTGCCACCTCCCTCAACTCCTTCATTTTCTTGTAGTCATCACTCACTTGCTTAGGAGTGAGAGGTTTTAGCACAAATCTCTTCCCTTCATGTTTGACCGTGTAGGTGTTGACACGACCATCATGCACCACTTGCCTATCGAATTGCCATGGCCTCCCTAAGAGTAGGTGGCATGCTTGCATAGGCACAACGTCAAACAAATGCTCATCAACATAACTACCCATTCTAAACTTGATCATGGCTTGTTTCATCACCTTAAGCTCTCCACATTCACTAAGCCATTGTAACCGGTAAGGTTTAGGATGCTTCATGGTAGTTAACTTCAATTGAGCCACTAGTGATTGACTCACTACATTTGCACAACTTCCGGAATCAATTATCATCGAGCAAACAACATCTTTGACCCGGCACCTAGCATGGAAAAGATTTTCCCTTTGCAAGGTTACACTATCTTCCACAATCATAGCTCCTAGGCTCCGTCTCACAACCAAGAAAGTATGAGGATCCTCCTCCTCCATCGTATCATCAAGCAAATCATTCTCCTCTACTCCCTCATCTCCCTCTACTCCCTCTACTCCCTCATCCTCCGATTCACTCTCTTTCTCATAGGCTTCATTGCCAACAACAATCATGGTCCTCTTTGTAGGACATTCCCTAGCAAAGTGACCATACCCCTTGCACTTGTGGCATTGTATTGAAGAAGAAGTAGGAGCATGTAGTTGAGTTTTAGAGTTACCTCCCACATTAGGTGTGTTATTCTCAAACGGCTTTTTCACATCCTTGGTAGCATTTGCACCACTTGTTCCACTTGCACTTGGGAACCTTGCATTTGTAGTAGGAGGCTTCCAATCCTTTGGTTTGCTTGTTGGAGTAGGAGTGCTACTCTTGTAGCGGAGGGATTTCTCATCCTTGAGCCATTTCTTGGCCTCAACCGCATCTTCACATAGCTTGTAATGATCATCATATTTGTGGAACTTCAATTGTGAAGCTATGTCTCGGTTTAAGCCCCCTTTGAAACGGATCATGGCCGTCTCATTGTCTTCATCATCTAAGTCAAGGATCATTCGGATTTGCTCAAATTCATTGAAATATTCACCAACCGATTTGTATCCTTGCTTCAAATCATATAGACGCCTTTGTTGTTCAACCCGGTATTGATTAGTCAAGTACTTCTCATCCATCACACGGATCAACTCTTCCCAAGTAAGATTAATAGCCATACCCGTCCTTCTTCTATTTCTCTTCACCGACTCCCACCAAGTAGAAGCAAAGGATTCAAAGGAGGATATTGCATACTTGGTTTTCTTCACATCGGGCATATCATTGGTGTCAAAGATACGCTCCATAGCCAATTTCCAACCAATGTACTCCACCGGGTCACTACTTCCTTTGAAAGAAGGAATAGTGAGCTTCACACTATTAAGATTGTTGTTGTTATCACGACCCCCTTGGAATGGCTCCGGTTGGCCCCCATAGTGATCATCATAAGCAACATAGTCCCTTCTAACATTCCTTCCTCCATATCCTAAGGGTGGCCCTCGACCTCGGCCTCTACCCCGATCCACATTTCGACCCCAATTCATAGCTCGCCTTGGTTGAAAGTGATCATCAAACCCATACACATTGTCATCATAATCAACTTCCTCCCCTTCTTGAGCCTCAACAACTTGCTCAAGAGGTTGCACATTTCGGACGGGTCTTGGTAGTGGAAAGTTTCTTGGAGGATTGTCCAAGATACGGGGAATGC
This sequence comes from Petunia x hybrida, assembly GCA_037355625.1. Taxonomy (NCBI): domain Eukaryota; kingdom Viridiplantae; phylum Streptophyta; class Magnoliopsida; order Solanales; family Solanaceae; genus Petunia; species Petunia x hybrida. The sequence continues at coordinate 12,294,993 of JBBBVM010000162.1, forward strand.
CCGTACGTTCAATTCTCTCTCGGTCCTCCTTTACCCGTTGTTGATTGAGCAATTCAACAACTTGCTCCGGGGTAAAATTAGGACTACTTGAGCCTTCACCGGTCTCAATTTGGACACTCGGGGTCCCCTTTTCAATTGGGACACTCGGGGTCCCATGTTCACCTTGGGTGCTTGAGGCACCCTTTTCAAGTGACTCAATCCTTTGAGTCATGACATCCATCTTGGCAAGAAGGCTAGTCAAGGCCTCCTTTATAAAATCTTGACCTTCGTTGGCCATTGTACCTACAAACAAAGAAAACAAGAGTTAGTTAAAACACCTCACTCGCTCCCTCACTTGTGTTCACTCGGATCACTCTTTTGGGTGGCGGTGGATATTTCACTCAACTTGTAGTCCCAAGCTTCACGTAGATGATTAGCAACTCCTCAACTCAACTAAACTATTCACGAGTCACGCACACTCCGGGGTGAGTGGAGTTAATGGGACTCAATGAACGCTAGGCACTTGAAGTAAAGGACTTGAGTTAAAGGATTCTACGCTTTTCCTTAGAATTCTACTCTCCTTGCTAGGCACGAATCACTTAAGAGCAATCAAAGGGTTAGCACTATTCAAGTAGATCGGTTACTCAAATTAGTACTAACTAGATGTTATGTTATCAAACAAAGGGAAATACCTACGAAAATCTACCCGAAACAATGCGTTCAGCACTCAGGAGGGGCGCCTGAAACTCAGGTGGGGCGCCTGGGTTGTGCTGTGTGCCAGGCGGGGCGCCTGGGTCTAGGCGGGGCGCCTGTGACTTAGGCAGTAGCCAAGTCAGGCGGGGCGCCTGGCTTAGGCGGGGCGCCTAGCCTGAAGCTTTTCCCAACTCGTTCCAAACTCGTTCCAAGTCGATTTTCAAGCCTCAACTCCGATGTTTTCAACTTGTTTTCACAATCCAATGATACCCAAAGTTGTGTTTGATCTTCCTTATCAAAACCCAATCAAATTTTCAATCAAACAATCAATCAAATCAGGATTCAATCTCAAGAACTCAAGAACACAAGGGTTTATCAAAAGGGTTTCAACAAGGATTGTGATTCATCAAAGTAGGTGTTAAACATGTTCAAATCCCACAAAATTGGTACCGAATTGTTTGTTTTTCAATGAAGATCAATCCCCAATAACAAGTTTCCAAACAAACATCATTCCAACCCAAGAATCAAGCCAAAATTCATCAAGAACAAGTTCTTCAAGGGTTTAAGGGGTTTTGGGGTTTCAATTTTTCAAACTTCACCAATTCCAACAATTTTGGTATCCAAGTAACGGGAATTCAATCACGATCAAGAATCCACAACACCCATATCACAAATCATCCAAATCAACAAGTTACACCAAATTTTTGTATTTTCAATTTTTTCAATTTTTTTGTAATTTTCTCCTTTCTAATAACTTCAACAACAAGAAAACTAAAAGAAGATACTAGGCACGAAGAATCAAGGGTCGGGGGTTTGTAGAAACAAAACCCGAGCCTTGCTCTGATACCAAACTGATGAGAATCAAACGCGGAAAAGTAAAAGATAAAGAACGAGACGTAACTCGATCTCTAATCCCAAGTAGCAACGGAGAACTTGTTCCGTTACACCCCGAGAGAAGGACAAGAACACCTACGCTATGCAACTACCCTCGAGCTAACGCGAGCACGCAAGTAGAATGGTCGGAGAGGAAGAGTATTCATCTAGATCCGCTAGAAGACATACAAGTCCAAGATCAAAGGGTTTCATTCAATACCAAGAGCCATGCTCATGTTCAATGTTCAACATTCATCAATATCAATTATAAGTTAAGTGTAAAATAAGCTATGCTTGGGTATTTATAGTGTTTTCCCAAGCTTACACAAAGACGTAATTACCCTTACTAATAAGGTTCATCAAATAAGCCACGTAGGGCAAAATAGTAAAAGAAACATAAGTTCAGCAGCTAGGTGGGGCGCCTGGGGCTGGGAGGGGCGCCTAGTTCATGCTGAAGCTAGGCTGGGCGCCTGGATCTAGGCGGGGCGCCTGGCTTGGCCTTCAGCTAGGCTGGGCGCCTGAAGCTAGGCGGGGCGCCTGGCTTGGCCTTCAGCTAGGCTGGGCGCCTAGCCAGGTGGGGCGCCTGGTGCATTTTCTGAGCCTTAGGCAGTGAGCTCCCCAGGCGGGGCGCCTGGGGTAGGCGGGGCGCCTAGCTCTGCTGGGTCCTCTTCTTCCTTAGGCGTGAGGCCTAGCTTGAGCACCCGGAACGGCTTCCAATCGCTTCCTTCTTCAAGGCCCTTCCTCACCAAGTGTATGTGCACTCCTTGGATCTCCTTAGCTTGACTACGTGTGAATGGTCTTGAGGGGGTTTGGGTCTCATCACGCCTCCCCCAGATCCAGAGAGCTGAAGGCTACTAGGCGGCCGCCTCCCCCTACTAGGCGGACCGTCTACCCCTGTGACCCACATGCGGGATTTTAATTACTTTTGCTTGAACTTCCAACTTTAGCCCTGCGTGGCCTTATTTGTTTTAAGCTCACTTTGGGGGTATTTTAGACCTTTTATTAGACCTAAGTGAAGTTTATAAATACTTCACTTAGCCTCTTCAAATCATTAGCTAACTTTGATGATTAAACAAACACTTGTGTTGAGAGTTGAACTCTTTGATTGAATGAATGAAACCTTGATGGGACTTGTTCTTCCTCTAGCGGATCTAGATGAATTCCAATCCCCCGATCATTCTACTTGCGTGCTCACGTTAGCTCGAGGGTAGTTGCCTAGTGTAGGTGTTCTTGTCATTCTCTCGGGGTGTAACGGAACAAGTTCTCCGTTGCTACTTGAGATTATCGTACGAGTTACGTCTCGCTTTTATCTTTTTCTTTTCCGCATATTGATTCTTATCATCTGCCAAGTCAAGTGTCCTCCGGGGTGAGTGGAGTTTATGTGACTCAATGGACGATAAGCTCTTTAAAGTGAGGACTTGAGTCAAAAGATTCTATGAGTCTTCTTCGAGTTCTACTCTCCTAACTAGGCACGAGTTACCTAAAAAGCTCAAAGACTAGTACCAATTAAGTAGGAAAGTTACTTAGAGAAGTACTAGTTAGATGTTATGCAAGCAAAGAAACAAGAGAATCTAGGAAAAACTACCCAAATCAACACCTCACAAAAACAGGCGCCCACCCCTTCAGAGTGGGCGGTCCGCCCGTTTCTCTGCAGAGGGAAGTGGGCGGTCTGCCTCTGTAAACAGGCGCCCTGCCTCCCAAAAGTCCAGAGAGCTCACAAAAAATGGGCGGTCCGCCTCTGTGACTAGGCGCTCTGCCTTTTGTGTTCTTCAGCACAGTCCAAAGTCGTGTTTCTTGTTTTTTAGCACCCAAAAATCCAACAATTTTCAAGATGTTATATCAATCTAAAGGTACCCAATCGTGTTTTCAACCACTATAATCAAACCCCAATGATTTTTATCAAACCCAAAAAAAAACAATCAATTTCAATGTTCATCAAGTTCATATCAAGGATTTTCAAGAAGAAGGGTTTCAAATTTTCAAATCTTGGTTTACAACTCCAAATCAAAAGTTGTTGGTACTAAATCGACGGGTTTTCAACAAGGAAAAAACCCCGATATCAATCTAACAACGGGTCCATCAATCCAAGAACATGATCAAATTTTTGGTGTTTTTCAACTTTTTCAGTTTTTTTGTATTTTCTTCTTTTCGACAATAACAAATAAGAAACTAAGATAGAACCCAGCCTAGGCACGAAAAACAAGGGTCGAGGGTTTGTAGAAACAAATCTCGAGCTTTGCTCTGATACCAAGATGATAAGGATAAAAAATAAGACACGAATAAAATGATAATAGCGAGACTCGTCTCGAACTCCCTATGAGGTATCCACGAGGAACTTGTCACGTGAAACCCTCAATTCGGGTCAAGAGTTGCCCAACGCTATGCAACTACTCTTGATAAGCCCCAAATCGAGCAAAGACACCTTTCCAACATGTATCAAGCTTGGAAGAGGCAAAGGATGCAAGGGCAAGAGCTTCAGAGATGATTCAAGCATGTTTAGGCGATGGAGCACCGGTGCTCCACCCCACAGGCAGCCAGGCGCTCCGCCTAGGCAAACCAGGTGCTCCGCCTGAGATACACTTGGCTCAGGCGCTCTGCCCAGCCCCCAGGCAGTCCGCCCAGCCCCCTCCACTGATCAACTTTGTGGGCGCTCCGCCCAAGAAACGGGTGCTCCGCCCAATTTGCTGAAGCACGGGATTTCAAGTGTAAAGTTACTATTTTGACCTTGCATGGTCTTTTAGCTTAAAGCCTAGCTTGTGGGCATTATAGACCTTTTACTTAATGCCTAGAAACCTCTATAAATAGCTAGATAGCTTATTTTATTCCTTAGTCTATTTTGAATGATGAATTAACATTGTAAAGAGGGATCTCTTTGGGTTTATGATAACCAACCTATGATTGGGATTTGTGTGCTTCTAGTGGATTCTAGTTGGACAACGACCCCGCCCCGACCATTCTACTTGCGAGTCCTAGTTGGCTCAAGGATAGTTGCCTAGCGTAGGTGTTCTTGACATTCTCTCAGGGTGTAACGGAACGAGTTCTCCGTTGCTACTTGAGATAATTGATCGAGTTACGTCTCGTTCTTTATCCTTTAACCTTTTCCGCGCTTGATTCTTATCAGTTTGGTATCAGAGCAACGCTCGGGTTTCGTTTCTACGAACCCCCGACCCTTGATTCTTCGTGCTTAGGTTAGTTTCTTTAGATTTCTTGTTGTTGAAGTTGTTGAAAGAAGAAAATTACAAAAAATTGAAAAACTCAAAAATTCAACAATTGGTGTAACTTTTTGGTGTGTTCGATTTTTGTAGTGGGTGTTATAGAATCTTGATCCTTGTTGAAAACCCAACGTTTGGGTACCAAAATTGTTTGGATTGGATTGGATTGAAAAATTGAAACCCCAAATATTGTTAAACCCTCCCAAACCCTTGTTCTTGATGAATTTGATTGATTTTGGGTTGTGTGATTGTGGGGTTTTGGAATTGATTACCGGGGTTTGATCTCCTTTGGAAAACGAATCAATCGCAATAAGAATCGTGTGATTCGGAGTTCGGTAACATTATTTTTGGAGAATCAAAACCCACCTTTGAACCTTGAAACCCTGGATAAAACCCCAAACTTGAAAAATTTGAATCTCGATTGAACCTTGTTTGTTGGTTGTTTGGGTGTGAAATTGATTGGGGTTTGAAGGTTGTATCAAGGAACAACTTTGGGTACCTTGAATTTGTGCAAAAAACGTTGAAATCGGACCAAATTTTGGCTTGAAATCGAGCAAAATCGGAGTTAGAAAAGCAGGGGCCTGACCCCCAGGTACCCCGCCTGACTTACTCTTGGTCCAGGCGCTCTGCCCAACCCCCTTGGCGCTCCGCCTGCCCAACCCCACCGCACCATTTTCTTCAGGCGCTCCGCCCCACCCTTTGGGCGTTCCGCCTGACCTCTGAAGGTGTTGTTTGGGTAGTTTTTCTTAGGTTTTCCTATTTCTTTGTTGCCTAACCTCTAATTAGTGCCTATCTAAGTAATATTTCTACTTAATTAGCACTAATCTTTCATTGCTTTTAGGTGAATTCGTGATTTAGTTGGAGAGTAGAACTCCAAGAAGATCCGTAGAATCCTTTTGATTCAAGTCTTCACTTCAAAGTGTCTAGCGTTCATTAAGTCCTATTAACTCCACTCACCCCGGAGTGAGCTTGACTCGTGAATAGTTTGTTTGAGTTGAGGATTTTTGTCCAACTACTTGAAGCTTTAGTACTCAAGTCCGAGTGAAATATCCACAACCACTAAACGAGTGAACCGAGTGCTATACACGTGAGGGTGTGTGTGAGGTGATTTCACTAACGTTTGTTCTTCTTGTAGGTACAATGGCCACCGAAGGAGAAGAATTTGCTAATGGTGCCCTTGCTACTATCCTTGCCAAATTGGATAGTATGAACTTGAGGATTGAGGCCATTGAGAGGAGGACCCCGAGTGTCCAAATTGAATCCGGAGAAGGCACAAGTCATAGCACTCCTATGACTCCCGGACACTTTACCGAGGTAACCAAAAGATATGAACAAAAGAAAGTTGAAGCTCTTCAAGAGTGTATGTTGGGCAATACCCAACCCGTGGGCAATCCCCACAACTTGGGCAATCCCCAAGGAAATGCTCCACTTCAAAGACCCGTTAGATTTGTTCCACCTCTTGAGCAAGTTGTTGAGGCTCAAGAAGAGGAGGAGGCCGAGTATGGTAATGAAGCCTATGGGTATGATGCTCCTTATCAACCTAGGAGGCAAATGAATTGGGGTCGAAATGTGGAAAGGGGTAGAGGCCGAGGTTGAGGGCCACCCATGGGATATGTTGAAGGGAATCCTAGAAGGGATTATGGTGTGTATGGTGACCCTTATGGAGGCCAACCGGAGCCTCACCATGGAGGTCGAGACCTTAACAATCTCAATAGTGTGAAGCTTAATCTTCCAATATTTAAGGGAACTTGTGATCCGGAGGCATATATTGAATGGGTACTACTCATGGAGAGGGTGTTTGACACAAATGAGATGACCGATGAGAAGAAAGGTACTTATGCTATTTCATCCTTTGAGTCTTATGCTTCTACTTGGTGGGAGTCCACAAAGAGGACAAGAAGGAGAGCGGGTGTACATGTGAATGTGACTTGGAATGAGTTGAAGGACCTCATGAATACCAAGTATGTGACTCCTAGGTATCGTCAAGAGAAACTTAAGAAGCTTTATGATCTAAAGCAAGGTGTCAAGACGGTTCATGAGTACTATGATGAGTTTGAAAAGACCCGGATGGCATTGGATATGGAAACCGAAGAGGAAGAGCAAGCCATGATCCGTTTCAAAAATGGCTTAGGCTATGGTATAGCTTCTCAATTGAGGTTGCATTCTTATCCTTCACTTCAAGATTTATTGGAAGCCGCAATTGAAGGCGAGCAATGGCTTAATAGAGAAAAGTCCAACCGTTACAAGAGTAGCAATCCTACTCAGGTGAGCCAACCAAAGGAATGGAAGCCTCCAAATGCAAACTTCTCAAGTGCAAGTGGTGCAAGTGCTAGCAAAGAAGTGAAGAGAACATATGAGAAGTCTACACCACCATTGGGAGGTAATTCTAAAACCCAATTGAGCAATTATACTTCCACTTCTACTCAATGCTATAAGTGTAAAGGTCATGGACATGTTGCTAAAGATTGTCCTACAAAAAGAACCATGGTTGTGGTAGGCAATTTGGTGTACGGGCAAGATAGTGAGCCCGAAAATGAGGAGGATGAGGAGATTGCTTGTGAGGAGGGTATAGAGGAAGGAGATGATCCTCAAATGTTCTTGGTGGTTAGGAGGAGTTTGAGTACCATTCTCATGGAAGAGGAGGTGGAGAATGATCAAAGGGAAACCTCTTTCATGCTAGATGCCGAGTCATGGGTGTAGTTTGCTCCATGATTATTGACTCGGGAAGTTGTGCCAACATAGTGAGCCAAACATTGATTTCCCAATTGAAGTTACCCACCTTGAAACATCCCAACCCATATCGATTACAATGGCTAAGTGAGTGTGGGGAGTTGAAGGTGGTGGAGCAAGCATTGATTGAGTTTGGCATGGGAAGCTATAAAGACAAAATCTTGTTTGATGTTGTCCCGATGCAAGCATGCCATCTCTTATTTGGGAGACCATGGCAACATGATAGATGTGTGGTGCACAATGGCCGGACCAATTCATATACGGTCAAGAATGATGGGAGGAAGTATGTGCTTAAAGCTTTGACTCCAAGGCAAGTAAGGGGAGAATACAAGCGGATGAGGGAGTTGAGGGAAGCGGCTAAAGCCAAGTCACCCATTGTACTTGAACCCGAGGCAAACAGTCTTGTTGTCTTGACAAAGCATGATGAAAATGAGAGTCACTCCACTTCAAATGAGAGAGAAAAGATAGAGAGAAGTGAGGAAGTGACCGGTGACAATCTAAGAGAGGAAAAAGGAGAGGAATTGAGGAGTGAGGTGAGTGGATTGTCACCTCCAACTACACTTGACCATGAGGTAAAATTGAGAGAGAAGAGCGGTGAGGAAAGAAAAATTGAGAGTGAGAGCACCCATTATTCTAACAATTCTTCATCTTCTACTCTTTCTTGTGTTAGTTATTGTGTAGGTACAAATGAAGACAAGGCATTGGAGCCTCAACCATGTGCTTGGAAGGAAAGACAAGAGGAGGAAAGTTCTCAATGTGAGCTTCATGAAGGAGTAACACATGACACTTTAAGTCTTGTGAGTGATCGAGGACGGATGATAAGACCCAAACCCCCACAAGACCCTTCACTCGGAGCCAAGCTAAGGAGATCCAAGGAGTGCATCTACACTTGGTGAGGAAGGGACTAGAAGAAGGAAGCAATTGGAAACCATTCCGGGTGATTAGCGCACAAGAACAACCACTCAGCACTTTGGGCGCTCCACCCAGTGTTTTGGGCGCTCCACCTGAAAACAACTGAGCTGAGGCGCTCCGCCCAGTGTTTGGGCGCTCCACCTGAAGACAACTGAGCTGAGGCGCTCCGCCCCAATTCCAGGCGGACCGCCCGGGCCACCCCACTGCCTAGTTTTTGCTGAATTGCGGGCGCTCCGCCCGGAACGCTGAAGCACGTGAATCCTAGCTATGTTATGACTATTTTGACCCTACGTGGTCCTTTATTTCCTAAGCCTGACTGTGGGCATTTTAGACCTTTCAAAGGGTGTCTAACAACACCTATAAATAGCTAGTAGATTGTCTTATTTCATTAGCTAACTTTGATGATTAAAACAAACAATTGTGTTGAGAGTTGAACTCTTTGATTGAGTGAATGAAACCTTTTGATGGGACTTGTTTTTCCTCTAGCGGATCTAGATGAATTCCAATCCCCCCCGATCATTCTACTTGCGTGCTCACGTTAGCTCGAGGGTAGTTGCCTAGTGTAGGTGTTCTTGTCATCTTCTTGGGGTGTAACGGAACTAGTTCTCCGTTGCTACTCGAGATTATCGTACGAGTTACGTCTCGCTTTTATCTTTTACTTTTCCGCATATTGATTCTTATCATCTTGGTATCAGAGCAAGGTTCGGGTATCGTTTCTACGAACCCCCGACCCTTGATTCTTCGTGCCTAGGTTAGTTTGTTTAGTTTTCTTGTTGTTGAAGTTGTTATTAGAAGAAAACACAAAAAAATTTAAAAATTGAAAAAAATACAAAATTGGCGTAACTTTTTGGTTGGATCGATTCTTGGATTGGGTGTTATAGATTTGTGATCGTGGTTTAATTCCCGTTGTTTTGGTACCAAATTTACTTGGATTGGATTGGATTGAAAAATTGAAACCCCAATTTTCCTTAAACCCTACCAAACCCTTGTTCTTGAGAAAACTTGGTTGATTTGGGATTGTGTGATTGTGGGGTTTTGGATTTGATTACCGGGGAATGATCTACTTGTGATAACGAACCATTTGAAACAAATTTGGTGTGAATCGGAGTTGTATAACATCGTTTTTGAAAGATTGAAATCCATCTTTTACCCCTTTTGAAGAAATTGTGAAAACCCAACTTGAAACTTGAATCATGATTGTTCCTTGTTTGTTGCTTGGTTGGGTGTAAAAATCATTGGGGATTGGTGGTTATACCAATATACAACTTCGGGTACTTCGAATTTGGGAAGAACACGTTGGAATCGACCAAAAAGTTGGATTGAAATCGAAGAACACGTTGCTAAAAACCCAGGTGTTCTTCGTCCAGGCGCTCCGCCTAAAGTTTGGGCGCCCCGCCTGAACTCTTCTTGGTCCAGGCGCTCCGCCTCACCACTGGGCGCTCCGCCTGAGGGACCTCACTGGACAAGTTTCCAGGCGCTCCGCCCCATTGCCTTGGGCGCTCCGCCTGAAAGCTGAAGAGTGGGAAACGGGTAGTTTCTTCTAGGATTGCTTGATTCTTTGTTGCCTAACCTCTAATTGGTGTTGATCTAAGTATTCTTTCTACTTAATTAGCACTAATCCTTCATTGCTTTAGGTGATTCGTGCCATAGTTGGAGATTAGAAATCCAAAGAAGACTCGTAGTTTCTTTTTGATTCAAGTCCTTTACTTCAAAGTGCCTAGCGTTCATCGAGTCCCAATAACTCCACTCACCCCGGAGTGTGCGTGACTCGTGAATAGTTTTGGTTGAGTTGGAAATTGCTAATCATCTACGTGAAGCTTTGGAATTACAAGTCGAGTGAAATATCCACCGTCACCCAAAAGAGTGATCCGAGTGAACACAAGTGAGGGAGCGAGTGAGGTGTTTTAACTAACTCTTGTTTCTTTTTTTTCTTTGTAGGTACCATGGCTAACGAAGGACAAGATTTCATTAAGGAGGCCTTGGCTAATCTTCTTGCCAAGATGGACCTCATGAACCAAAGGATTGATTCTCTTGAAAAAGGAGCCTCGAGTACTCAAGGTGAACATGGGACCCCGAGTGTCCAAATCGAGAAAAGGACCCCGAGTGTCCAAATTGAAACCGGAGAAGGCTCAAATAGCCCTACCTTTACCCCGGAGCAAGTTGTTGAATTGCTCAAACAACAACGGGTAAAGGAGGATCGTGAGAGGATGGATCAAGTGTTGGGCAATACCCAACGAACGGGCATTCCCCGTATTTTAGACAACCCCCAAAGAGACATTCCACTTCCAAGACCCGTCCGCAATGTCCAAGCTCTTGAGCAACCCGTTGAAGCTCAAGAAGGGGAGGAAGCCGAGTATGTTGAAGAGGCTTATGGGTATGATGATCACTTTCAACAACGGAAAGGTATGAATTGGGGTCGAAATGTGGATCGGGGTAGAGGCCGAGGTCGAGGGCCACCCTTGGGATATGGAGGGAGGAATGCTAGAAGGGACTATGTTGCTTATGATGATCACCATGGAGGCCAACCGGAGCCATTCCAAGGGGGTCGTGACAACAACAACAACCTTAATAGTGTAAAGCTCACTATTCCTTCTTTCAAAGGAAGTAGTGATCCGGTGGAGTACATTAGTTGGAAATTGGCTATGGAGCGTATCTTTGACACCAATGATATGCCCGAAGTGAAGAAGACCAAGTATGCAATATCCTCCTTTGAATCTTTTGCTTCTACTTGGTGGGAGTCGGTGAAAAGGAATAGAAGGAGGACGGGTATGGCTATTAATCTTACTTGGGAAGAGTTAATCCGTGTGATGGATGAGAAGTACTTGACTAATCAATACCGGGTTGAACAACAAAGGCGTCTTTATGAGTTGAAGCAAGGTTCTAAATCGGTTGGTGAATACTTCAATGAATTTGAGCAAATCCGAATGATCCTTGACTTAGATGATGAAGACAATGAGACGGCCATGATCCGTTTCAAAGGGGGCTTGAACCGAGACATAGCTTCACAATTGAAGTTCCACAAGTATGATGATCATTACAAGCTATGTGAAGATGCGGTTGAGGCCGAGAAATGGCTCAAGGAGGAGAAATCCCTTCGCTACAAGAGTAGCACTACTACTCCAATAAGCAAACCAAAGGAATGGAAGCCTCCTACTACAAATGCAAGGTTCCCAAGTGCAAGTGGAACAAGTGGTGCAAATGCTACCAAGGATGTGAAAAAGCCATATGAGAAGAACACACCTAATGTGGGAGGTAACTCTAAAACTCAATTGCATGCTCCTACCTCTTCTTCAATGCAATGCCACAAGTGCAAGGGATATGGGCACTTTGCTAGGGAATGTCCTACGAAGAGGACCATGATTGTTGTTGGTAACGATGCATATGAGAAAGAGAGTGAATCGGAAGATGAGGGAGTAGAGGGAGTAGAGGGAGATGAGGGAGTAGAGGAGGATGATTTGCTTGATGACACGGTGGAGGAGGAGGATCCTCATACTTTCTTGGTTGTTAAAAGGAGCCTAGGGGTTATGATTGTTGAAGATAGTGAAACCTTGCAAAGGGAAAATTTATTCCATGCTAGGTGCCGGGTCAAAGATGTTGTTTGCTCTATGATAATTGATTCCGGAAGTTGTGCAAATGTAGTGAGTCAATCACTTGTGTCTCAATTGAAGTTGACTACCATGAAGCATCCTAAACCTTACCGGCTACAATGGCTAAGCGAATGTGGGGAGCTTAAAGTGGTAAAGCAAGTGATGATTCGATTCAAAATGGGGAGTTATGTTGATGAGCATTTGTTTGACGTTGTGCCCATGCAAGCGTGCCACCTACTCTTAGGGAGGCCATGGCAATTCGATAGGCAAGTGGTGCATGATGGTCGTGTCAACACTTACACGGTCAAACATGAAGGGAAGAGATTTGTGCTTAAACCTCTCACTCCTAAGCAAGTGAGTGATGATTACAAGAAAATGAAGGAGTTGAGAGAGGTGGCCAAGGCTAAGTCTATCATTGAGACTAGTCCTTTGTCCAAAAGCATGGTGGCAATCCCACCTACCTCATCTACCGGTGGCATGTGTGCCATGATGCAACCGGGCGAGCTCTTGAAAGGTAATGATGGCACCAAGTTTCTCCTATGCCTAGTGCACAAAGGTATGATCCTTAACTCTAGTTATGAATTAGCTTCTAGCCCTTTGCCTAGTGCTTTGAAAAATGTGTTGGAGAACTTTGGGGACATGTTCCCGGATGAGATGCCCGATGGCTTACCTCCCTTGAGAGGTATTGAGCATCAAATTGATTTTATTCCGGGCTCTCAAATCCCGAACAAGCCGGCCTATAGAAGCAATCCCGAGGATACAAGGGAGTTGCAAAAACAAGTTGATGACTTGCTTTCAAAGGGCTTGGTGAGGGAGAGTTTGAGTCCTTGTGCCGTACCGGTCATTCTTGTCCCTAAAAGGACGACACTTGGAGAATGTGTGTAGATTGCCGAGTCGTGAATAAGATAACGGTCAAGTACCGCCACCCTATTCCACGGCTTGATGAAATGTTGGATGAATTGAGTGGGTCGTGTGTCTTTTCCAAAATCGACCTTAGGTCCGGTTACCATCAAATCCGGATGAAACCCGGGGATGAATGGAAAACCGCATTCAAGACCAAATTCGGTCTCTATGAATGGTTGGTAATGCCCTTCGGGCTTTCCAACGCACCTAGCACTTTCATGCGACTCATGAATCATGTTTTGAAGTCTTTTATCAACAAGTTTGTCGTTGTGTATTTTGATGATATCTTGATCTATAGTAAGACAATTGATGAACATGTTGACCACCTTAGGCAAGTGCTTGAAACCTTGAGAGCCGAAAAGCTCTATGCTAATTTCAAAAAGTGTGCCTTTGGTGTGGAGAAGGTTGTCTTCCTAGGGTTTGTTGTGAGTGCCCAAGGAGTGGAGGTGGATGAGTCTAAGGTAGAGGCCATACGTGATTGGCCTACTCCTACTACCGTGACTCAAGTGAGGAGCTTTCATGGTCTTGCTAGTTTCTATAGACGCTTTGTGAAAGATTTTAGCTCCATCGCCGCTCCACTCACCGAATTGGTGAAGAAAGACCAACCCTTTGTGTGGGGAGAGCCTCAAGAGAAGGCCTTCCAAGAATTGAAAAGTAGGTTAAGTACCGCCCCTCTATTGCAATTGCCCGACTTTGGAAAGGCATTTGAGGTTGAATGTGATGCCTCGGGGGTGGGAATTGGTGGTGTTCTAATGCAAGATAGCAAACCCATCGCCTACTTTAGTGAAAAGTTGAAAGGGGCCTCATTGAACTATTCTACATATGACAAGGAGTTGTATGCCCTTGTGAGAGCCCTTGCCCATTGGCAACATTACTTGTGGCCTAGAGAGTTTGTGATCAAGAGTGACCATGAGTCACTCAAGCATCTAAGAGGCCAAGAGAAGCTCAATAAGAGACATGCCAAGTGGGTTGAATTCATTGAGTCCTTTCCCTATGTTATCCAATACAAGAAAGGGAAGGACAATGTTGTGGCGGATGCCCTCTCTAGGAAGTTCGCCCTTGCCACTACTCTCACCTCTAAGCTCATGGGATTCGAGAGCATTAAGTTGATGTATGCTCATGATCCAAAGCTAAAGAGTGTCTATGATGCTCTAGAGAAGGGGGAGAGAGTTGAGAAATACCAATGGGTGAATGGATACATCTTCAAGAATGGTAAAGTGTGCATACCCGAGTCCTCATGGAGGGAATTGCTTGTGCAAGAGGCACATTGTGGAGGACTCATGGGTCACTTTGGGATAAGAAAGACTTTGGCCGTTCTTCAAGAACAATTCCATTGGCCAAAGATGAGGGTGCATGTGGAAAAGTTTTGCACTAATTGCCTTGAGTGCAAGCGTGCCAAATCTAAAGCCCACCCTCATGGATTGTATACCCCTCTCCCCGTACCTACTAGCCCGTGGATGGATATATCAATGGACTTTGTCATGGGATTACCAAGGACTAGGGGGGCCACGATAGCATTTATGTTGTTGTGGATAGGTTTTCAAAGATGGCTCATTTTATTCCGTGCAAGAAATGTGATGATGCCCAACATGTAGCTTCCTTGTTTATTGAAAATGTTTTGAAGCTACATGGTGTGCCTCAAACCATAGTGAGCGATAGGGACACTAAGTTCCTAAGCCATTTTTGGCGAAGTTTATGGGGTGCTTTAGGCACCAAGCTCTTGTTTTCTACGTCCCACCACCCCCAAACCGATGGGCAAACCGAAGTGGTAAACCGAACCTTGGGTGCTCTTCTTAGGGCCATGACCCGAGGTAAGGCCGGGACATGGATTGATAGATTGCCTTTAATGGAGTTTGCCTACAATCGTACATTGCATAGCATGATTGGTATGACTCCTTTTGAATGTGTGTATGGTTTTAACCCCTTGATTCCCCTTGATCTAACCCCTTTGCCAAGAGAAAAGGTTGTTGATTTTGAAGGTAAAGCTAGAGCCAAGGCTTTGATGGAGCTACATGCTAAGGCCAAGAAGAATTTGGAGGAAGCTTATGCTAAGGTTGCCTCCAAGAAGAACAAAGGCCGCAAGAAGGTGGAACTCAAGAAGGGTGACTATGTGTGGGTGCACTTCCGGAAGGAAAGGTTTCCAACCTTTAGAAAAGGGAAGTTGGCACCCCGTGGAGATGTCCCATTCCAAGTGCTTTCGAAGATAAACAACAATGCTTATGTGGTCGACTTGCCAAGTGAGTATCAAGTTTCTAATACTTTCAATGTTTGTGACTTGGTTCCTTTGGATGTAGGTGATGAAGAGGTCGAGATTGAAGGTGGAGAGGTCGTGAATGATGCTTCAATTTCGAGGACGAAATCCTCTCAAGAAGGGGAGGATGATAAGACCCAAACCCCCACAAGACCCTTCACTCGGAGCCAAGCTAAGGAGATCCAAGGAGTGCATCTACACTTGGTGAGGAAGGGACTAGAAGAAGGAAGCAATTGGAAACCATTCCGGGTGATTAGCGCACAAGAACAACCACTCAGCACTTTGGGCGCTCCACCCAGTGTTTTGGGCGCTCCACCTGAAAACAACTGAGCTGAGGCGCTCCACCCAGTGTTTGGACGCTCCACCTGAAGACAACTGAGCTGAGGCGCTCCGCCCCAATTCCAGGCGGACCGCCCGGGCCACCCCACTGCCTAGTTTTTGCTGAATTGCGGGCGCTCCGCCCCAATCTTGGGCGCTCCGCCCGGAATGCTGAAGCACGTGAATCCTAGCTATGTTATGACTATTTTGACCCTACGTGGTCCTTTATTTCCTAAGCCTAAGTGTGGGAATTTTAGACCTTTCAAAGGGTGTCTAACAACACCTATAAATAGCTAGTAGATTGTCTTATTTCATTAGCTAACTTTGATGATTAAAACAAACAATTGTGTTGAGAGTTGAACTCTTTGATTGAGTGAATGAAACCTTTTGATGGGACTTGTTTTTCCTCTAGCGGATCTAGATGAATTCCAATCCCCCCGATCATTCTACTTGCGTGCTCACGTTAGCTCGAGGGTAGTTGCCTAGTGTAGGTGTTCTTGTCATCTTCTTGGGGTGTAACGGAACTAGTTCTCCGTTGCTACTCGAGATTATCGTACGAGTTACGTCTCGCTTTTATCTTTTACTTTTCCGCATATTGATTCTTATCATACTACGAATGTAAGTGTTGCTCTACCTTTTCATGAGCCTACTAGCTATTTGTCTTGTGATGACTCAACATTTGTTGGTGCTTGTGTTGCATCTAGTAGATATGCCACTAGTGGAGAGTCTAAAAGTCAACTTGTGTGTGCTTGTATAACATTAGTTGAGAGCCTTGCTAAGCCACATCATGATGTGAGCTCATTGTTCAATGAATCTCTCACTAGTATAGACTTGGTAGTTGACAAAGATTGTGACCTTTGCTATGACACACCGCCAATATTTGATGAAGGGGTAGATGAGATAGTTGATCATACCCTTGTTGATATGCTTCTATTTGGTGGGTCTATGTGTTGTGGTGAGGATGTTAGTGGCATTGAGGAGTCCAAATTGCATGAATTGGACAAAGTTGTCTATGATCACTCCTCAAGTGAACCTAGTCTTGATAACTTGTCTATGCTTGATCATGATGTTGAGATGCATGTTTTTACATTTCCATTGTTTGAAGATAATCTCATTGGTGGTAGCGAATTGTATGGGACTAGGGTTGATAGTAAGATGGAACCTCCATGGTGTGAAGGGTTTGACCCCTTAGGCAACCCATGGTGTGAGGATTTGAATGAGGTAAATGACTCTTTGAGTGACCCTACTATTGCTTGTTTGGGTTATGATGAAGAAGAGGCCATTATCAATACCTTTCTTGATAGTTTGTCTTTTGAGATGGGTTGCTTAAGTGATGAAATGGGAGGTGAAAGGGAACTCCTTAGTGTGAGTAAGTGTGCTCTAAAGAAGTGGAGTAGAGTACTTGATGTTACTTGCATGATGGGTTATTTGACTCACTCCACTCCACATGTTGATCACACTGATAAGAATCAAAAACGCGGAAAAGATAAAAAGATAGAAAACGAGACGAGGCTCGAACAAAGACCCAAGTAGCACCGGAGAACTAGTTCCGATACACCCCGAGTGGATGTCAAGGATCACCTACGCTATGCAACTACCCTCGAGCCGCACCTGGGGCTCGCAAATAGAATGATCGGGGGTGGTTTGGGGTTCAACTAGAATCCACTAGTAAACTCAAACCGTCTCAAAGGGTTTTCATTCAAAGAGAATCCACTCTTGAACATTGTCATTGACAATCAATCATTCATCATAATATCAAAACTAGCTAAGGAATAATGCTAAGCTATGGAGTATTTATAGGCCTCATTCAAGACATAAGGAAAGGCCTAAAGTACCCTTAAAATAGGTTCTAAAGTCATAAGCCACGTAGGGGCATACTAGGAATTACATAGCGACTTAAAGTCAAAATCCGGTCAAACTCGCACAGGGGGAGGCGCCCGCCTCCATGCCTTAGGCGGTCCGCCCCACACACTGAGGCGCTCCGCCTCCTTGGTCCGCCTCTTGGAATCCAGAGAGCAAGCAATCCTTAGGCGGTCCGCCTCAATCCGTAGGCGGTCCGCCTCTTCCTGAAGCTTCTTGAAACACTTCGAATTGTGTCTCGGATGCTCTTCTTTTCATGGCGTCCCAATGTATGACCTTAAAGTGCTCTTCCTTGGCCTTGGATGGTGCTTTTGGATGGTTGCTCGATTTGGGTCTTATCATCCTCCCCTTCTTGAGAAGATTTCATCCTCGAAATCAAGGCTTGGTCTCTCATGGCTCTATCAACTCTTCGGGGTGGCCAAGAATCTCCTCCTTTGTCCTTCTTGATCGTCACTTTGGCATAGGCTTCTTCCAAGATCTTCCCCGCTTTAGCATGGAGCTTAGAACCTACAAGCAACGACAAGCAAAAACAAGCAAACGTCCCACTTTGAAAGTAGGTTAGTGCAAGAAGTGTGGAAAACACACTCTTGTGATATAACCAAGCGTCAATAACCATCATAAATATCAAGTCTCCAAAGAGAACCATAAGCACTTGGTTAAAGATCAACATGCACTCAACAAGATAATGAGCAAAGAGGTCATGGGGAGATGGAAAATGCAAGATCAAGCTACCAAAATCCCCTTGAACCTTAAGCTCAAGATCAACACACCATCCTATCCTCGAGGTGTGATCAACATGTGGAGTGGAGTGAATCAAATAGCCCAACCTACAAGTAGGATCAAGCACTCCACTCCCCTTCTTTAGAGCATACCTACCCACACCAAGGGGTTCCGCTTTCCCTTCCATTTCATCAACTAGGCAACCCTCCTCAAAAGTCAAGCTCTCAAGGAAGGTGTTGATGATGGATTCTTCTTCATCACAACCCACACTAGCAATAGTAGGGTCACTCAAAGAACCATCTACCTCACCCACATTTTCAAGCAATGGGTTGCCTAAGGGGTCAAACCCTTCACACCATGGGGGTTCCATTTGACCACCCACCCTAGTCCGATACAAGTCATATCCACTAATGAGAATGCCTTCAAATAAGGGATTGGTAAAAACATGCATCTCACTATCATGATAAAACATAGACGAGCTATCAAGACTAGGTTCACTTGAGGAGTCATCACGAACAACCTTGTCCAATTCATGCAATTTGGACTCCTCAAGGACAAGACCATCATCACCACAACACATTGGTCCACCAAATAGAAGCATATCAATTAGGGAATGGTCAACTACCTCATCTTTCCCTATGTCAAAGGTTGGCGGTGTGTCATAGCAAAGGTCACAATCATGGTCAACTATCAAATCTACACTAGAGAGGGGTTCAATGAACAATGAGCTCACATCATGATGTGGCATAGCATCCCTCTCAACTAGTGTTTCACAAGCACACTCAAGTTGACAACTAGACTCTTCACTAGTGGTATACTCACTAGATGCATCAAAAACACCAACTAGTGTTGAGTCATTACAAGACAAGTAGCTAGTAGGCTCATGAAAAGGTGAAGCAACACTTACATTTGTAGTACTTTCTTGATCACTCACAAGATTTGAAGTGTTATATGCAACTCCTCCTTCATGAAGCTCACATTGAGGCTCCAATGACTTGTCTTCAATTGTACCTACACAAGAACTTTCACAAGAAGAGATAGAAGATAAAGAAGGGTTAGAACAATGGGTGCTCTCACTCTCAATTTTTCCTTCCTCACCCCTCATCTCTCTCAATTTTACCTCATGGTCAAGTGTAGTTTGTGGTGACAATCCGCTCACATCACTCCTCAAATCCTCTCCTTTTTCCTCTCTTGGATTGCCACCGGTCACTCCCTCACTTCTCTCTATCTTTTCTCTCTCAATTGGAGTGGAGTGACTCCCATTTTCATCATGCATTGGCAAAACAATGAAATTGTTTGCCTCGGGTTCAAGTACAATGGGTGACTTGGCTTTAGCCCTTTCCCTCAACTCCTTCATGAGTTTGTAGTCTTCATTCACTTGCTTGGGAGTTAGGGGTTGAAGCACGAACTTTTTTCCCTCATGCATCACCGTATAGGTGTTGGCATGGCCATTATGAACCACACGTCGATCAAATTGCCATGGCCTACCAAAGAGAAGGTGGCATGCTTGCATAGGCACAACATCGAACATGTGCTCATCCACGTAGTTCCCAATCTTGAACTTGATCAAACATTGCTTAACCACCCTCAACTCACCACACTCACTAAGCCATTGTAGCCTATAAGGATTTGGGTGCTTCAAGGTAGGTATTTTCAATTGGGTAACTAGTGTTTGGCTAATGACATTAGCACAACTTCCCGAGTCAATGATCATAGAACAAATGAGACCCATGACTCGGCATTTGGAATGAAAAAGGTTCTCCCGTTGTAAGGTCTCAATATCCTCCACACACATGGCTCCTAGACTCCTCCGCACAACAAGGAAGGCAAGGGCATCATCATCTTCTTCTTCCATGGCAACAATCTCCCCAACATCTCCTTCCTCATCACCCTCTACTCCCTCTTCTTCCTCGGGTTCACTCTCTTGCTCATACACCAAATCACCAACCACAACCATGGTTCTTTTCGTGGTGCATTCCTTAGCAATATGCCCAAAGCCCTTACACTTATAACATTGAGTAGAAGTGGAAATAGGATTACTCAAGCGAGTTTTAGAGTTACCTTCCAATTGCGGTGTAGTCTTTTCATATGGCTTCTTCACTTCTTTGCTAGCACTTGCACTTGGAAAGTTGGCATTTGGAGTCTTCCACTCTTTTGGCTTGCTTGTAGTAGTAGGAGTGTTGTTTTTGAACTTCTCTCTTTTGAGCCAAGCCTCGGCATCAATTGCGGCTTCAAACATATCTTCAAGTGTGAGATAATGATGCAACCTCAATTGAGAAGCTATACCATAGCTCAAGCCATTCTTGAATCGGATCATGGCTTCTTCTTCACCTTCGGTATCCATATCCAATGCCATCCGGATCTTCTCAAACTCATCATAGTACTCATGCACCGATTTGACACCTTGCTTTAGATCATAGAGCTTCTTGAGTTGCTCTTGCCGATACCTTGGAGTTATGTACTTGGTGTTCATAAGGCCTTTCAACTCATCCCAAGTCACATTCAAATGCAAATTCATCCTTCTTCTAGACCTCTTCATACACTCCCACCAAGTAGAAGCATAGGTCTCAAAGGTAGAAATAGCATATGTACCCTTTCGCTCCTCGGACATCTCATTTGTGTCAAACACTCTCTCCATAAGTAGTACCCATTCCATGTATGCCTCCGGATCACAAGTTCCCTTGAAGGGTGGAAGATTTAGCTTGACGCTATTGAGGTTGTTGTTGTTGTCACGTACCCCATAGTTAGGCTCCGGTTGGCCTCCATAATGGTCATCATGAGCAACATACTCTCTCCTCACATTCCCTCTAGCATAGCCCATGGGTGGCCCTCGACCTCGGCCTCTACCCCTATCCACATTTCGACCCCAATGCATTTGCCTCCTAGGTTGATGAGGAACATCATACCCATAGGCCTCATCACCATATCCGAACTCCTCCTCTTCTTGAGCTTCATCAATTTGTTCAAGAGGTGGGACATTCCGCACGGGTCTTCTAAGTGGAGCATTTACTTGGGGATTGCCCAAGTTGAGGGGATTGCCCTCTTGTCGGGGATTGCCCAACCCACGCTCTCGTAGAGCTTCAACTTTGCTTTGTTCATACCTCTTGTTTAGGAGTCATAGGAGTGCTATGACTCGTGCCTTCTCCGGATTCAATTTGGACGCTCGGGGTCCTCCTCTCACCGGTCTCAACTTGGTTCCTCTCGACGGACTCAAGTCTCAAAGTGATATCCTCCAACTTGGCTATAACGGTAGCCATTAAAATTTTCATAGGATCATCTCCATCGTTTGCCATGGTACCTACAAAAAGCAATAAACGTTAGCAAAACACCTCACCCGCTCCCTTACAATTGTTTCACTCGGCTCGCTCGTGTTTAGTGGGGGATGGATATTTCACACAAGTTTGAGTCTAAAAGCTTCAAGTAGTTGACCAACGAACCACAACTCAATCACTCAACTTATCAAGTCCAAATGCGCTCCGGGGCGAGTGGAGTTAATGGGACTCGATTGGACGATAGGCACTTTAATTGAGGACTTGAATCAAAAGATACTACGGATCTTCTTTGAATTCTAGTCTCCTTTCTATGGCACGATGATCCTAATAGCTCAAAGTAATTAGCACTAATCGAGTAGGATTATACTCTAATAGCACTAACCGGAAGCAATGCAAGCAACAAAACAAGAAATCCTAGAAGTTTCTACCCGATTCCCAAGCTTCAGGAAGTAGGCGCCCCGCCTCAGGATGTGGGCGGTCCGCCCTGGGCAAACCTACAGGGGGAGGCGCTCCGCCTCTTCAGGGGAGGCGCTCCGCCTCAGGAAATCCAGAGAGCTCACAGAGCTGAGGCGCTCCGCCTCTAAATTGAGGCGCTCCGCCTCTGCAACTTCCCAGCACAGTTCAAACTCGTTTCAAGTCGATTTCCAAGCCTCAAATCCGATGTTTTCGACTTGTTTTCACAATCCAAGGATACCCAAAGTTGTTTTTGGTCACTAAGATCAAACCCCAATGATTTTTAACAAACCCCAATCGAAAGCGACGAATTCACCATGTTCATCCTCTTCAAGAACACAAGGGTTTATCAAAGGGTTTCAAAATGGATTGTGATTCATCAAAGTAGGTGTTATATAGGTCCAAATCCCACAAAATTGGTACCGATTCGTTTTTTTTTTCACTGAAGATCAATCCCCAATATCAAGTTTTCAATCTAACATCAATCCAACCCAAGAATCAAGCAAAAATTCATCAAGAACAAGTTCATCAAGGGTTTAAGGGCAATTGGGGTTTCAATTTTTCAAACTCCACCAAATCCAACAATTTTGGTACCCAAGTAACGGGGATTCATCCACTATCAAGAATCTATAACACCCATATCAAAAATCATCCAAACCAACAAGATACACCAAATTTTTAGATTTTTCAATTTTTCAATTTTTTTGTAATTTTCTTCTTTCAATATCACAAACAAGAAACTAAAGATAGGAATCGACCTAGGCACGAAGAATCAAGGGTCGGGGGTTTGTAGAAACAAAACCCGAGCCTTGCTCTGATACCAAGATGATAAGAATCAAAAACGCGAAAAAGATAAAAAGATAGAAAACGAGACGAGGCTCGAACAAAGACCCAAGTAGCACCGGAGAACTAGTTCCGATACACCCCGAGTGGATGCCAAGGATCACCTACGCTATGCAACTACCCTCGAGCCGCACCTGGGGCTCGCAAATAGAATGATCGGGGGTGGTTTGGGGTTCAACTAGAATCCACTAGTAAACTCAAACCGTCTCAAAGGGTTTTCATTCAAAGAGAATCCACTCTTGAACATTGTCATTGACAATCAATCATTCATCATAATATCAAAACTAGCTAAGGAATAATGCTAAGCTATGGAGTATTTATAGGCCTCATTCAAGACATAAGGAAAGGCCTAAAGTACCCTTAAAATAGGTTCTAAAGTCATAACCCACGTAGGGGCATACTAGGAATTACATAGCGACTTAAAGTCAAAATCCGGTCAAACTCGCACAGGGGGAGGCGCCCGCCTCCATGCCTTAGGCGGTCCGCCCCACACACTGAGGCGCTCCGCCTCCTTGGTCCGCCTCTTGGAATCCAGAGAGCAAGCAATCCTTAGGCGGTCCGCCTCAATCCGTAGGCGGTCCGCCTCTTCCTGAAGCTTCTTGAAACACTTCGAATTGTGTCTCGGATGCTCTTCTTTTCATGGCATCCCAATGTATGACCTTGAAGTGCTCTTCCTTGGCCTTGGATGGTGCTTTTGGATGGTTGCTCGATTTGGGTCTTATCACACACTTTGAGGAGGGATTGGTTTGTTGATCTTGAGCTTAAGGTTCAAGGGGATTTTGATAGCTTGATCTTGCATTTTCCATGTCCCCATGACCTATTTGCTCCTTATTGTGTTGCATGCATAGTCTCATTGAACCAAGCACTTGATGATCTCATTGGAGATTTGGTATTTGTTCTTAACATTGATGCTTGGTTATATCACAAGAGTGTGTTTTCCACACTTCTTGCACTAACCTACTTTTAAAGTAGGAAATCTTGTGTTTGCTTGTCGTTGCTTGTGGGTTCTAAGCTCCATGTTAAGGCAAAGGATATCTTGGAAGAAACCTATGTCAAAGTGACAATCAAGGGTTACAAGGGAGGAGAGCATTGGGCACCCCGAAGAGATGATGCCATGTACGTGAATGCATTGATTTTGAGGACGAAATCTTCTCAAGAAGGGGAGGATGATAATCCCCAAATCGAGCCAAGACACCTTTCCAACATGTATCAAGCTTGGAAGAGGCAAAAGATGCAAGGGCAAGAGCTTCGGAGATGATTCAAGCATGTTTAGGCGATGGAGCACCGGTGCTCCACCCCATAGGCAGCCAGGCGCTCCGCCTAGGCAAACCAGGCGCTCCGCCTGAGATACACTTGGCTCAGGCGCTCCGCCCAGCCCCCAGGCGGTCCGCCCAGCCCCCTCCACTGATCAACTTTATGGGCACTCCGCCCGATTTGCTGAAGCACGGGATTTCAAGTGTAAAGTTACTATTTTGACCTTGCATGGTCTTTTAGCTTAAAGCCTAGCTTGTGGGCATTATAGACCTTTTACTTAATGCCTAGAAACCTCTATAAATAGCTAGATAGCTTATTTTATTGCTTAGTCTATTTTGAATGATGAATTAACATTGTAAAGAGGGATCTCTTTGGGTTTATAAAAACCAACCTATGATTGTGATTTGTGTGCTTCTAGTGGATTCTAGTTGGACAATGACCCCACCCCGACCATTTTACTTGCGAGTTCTAGTTGGCTCGAGGGTAGTTGCCTAGCGTAGGTGTTCTTGACATTCTCTCGGGGTGTAACGGAACGAGTTCTCCGTTGCTACTTGAGATTATTGATCGAGTTACGTCTCGTTCTTTATCCTTTTACCTTTTCCGCGTTTGATTCTTATCAGTTGTTCACCAACAAGGAAGAAAGAGACCTCAAGTGATGAGTCTCTTAGTCCTAAATTTGAGGTTGATGTTAAGAGTCCACCTACTCCGGCTATGGGTATTCTTGGGCCTCGCCCCAATTCACCCGAATTTGAGAGACAAAAATTGAGAAGAGTAAGGGAGTGACCGGTGACATTCCTCGAGTGGAAAAAGGAGAGGATGTGTTGAGTGATGTGAGTTGGATGTCACCACCCGAATCTACACCCGACCTTGAAAAGA
Organism: Petunia x hybrida; assembly: GCA_037355625.1. Classification (NCBI taxonomy): domain Eukaryota; kingdom Viridiplantae; phylum Streptophyta; class Magnoliopsida; order Solanales; family Solanaceae; genus Petunia; species Petunia x hybrida. The sequence continues at coordinate 12,319,729 of JBBBVM010000162.1, forward strand.
AAATGAGGGAAAAGAGAGTGAGGACACCCCTTATTCTAACCTTAACCCTTTATCTTTTTCTTCTACTTGTGTTAGCTCTTGTGTAGGTACTCTTGAAGGCAAACCAATGGTACCTCAATCATGTCCCAAGAAGGATGGACAAGGTGAAGAAAATCTTCAATGCGAGCTTCAAGGTGAAGAAATAATTCAAGACACTTCAAGTGCATTGAGTGAGCAAGATGGCTACTCAAAGGTATGTGAAAGTTCTTCCCTTGAACATGTTACTTCCTTGTCATGTGATAGTGTTTGTGACAACTCTATACTAGTTGATGAATTATGTGATTACAATGCGTTTGCAACTAGTGTAGAGTCGGTTGGTCAACTTGTGAGTGATTATGAACCACTAGTTGAGAAGGATGATAAGCCACATCATGATGTGAGCTCGATTTTCATGAACCTCTCTTTAGTGAAGATTATGTAGTTGACCTTATTTGTGACCCTTGTTATGACACACCACCTATATTTGATAAAGGGGAAGATGAGTTAAATGAATACCCTATCTTTTCTCTTGATGAATTGCTTGGTAATGGTGGACCTATGTGTTGTAGTGAGGTTGGTAGCGACCTTGAGGAGTCCCTAGTGGATGAGATGGACCGAATTGTATTCGATGACTCCTCAAGTGTGGATGAGGACTCTACTTTTGATGCCTCACCTTTGATGGGTAGTGGACTTGTTTTCACAAACCCTTTGTTTAAAGAGGATTCTAAAAAAGGTGATGGTGAATATCAAACTAGAGAAGTGTTTGGATTTAAACCTCCATGGTTTGAAAAGTTGAACTCTATAGACAATCCCTTGTTTGGAACTCCTAGTGAGGAAGATTGTCCTAGAGGTGGAATTGGAGGTGAGAAAGCCACTCTTGGTGTGTGTAAGTGATGCAGCCCGAACACGTGCTGATCAAGTGTTCGATCCACCGAGGAGACCGATGACAAGAAGCCAAGCCAAGCTGCTGCACGATGTGCACGTTCACTTAGCCTGGCCGAAGGAAAACAATTGCTCCGAAGCTGAGTGGCCGGGCTCAAGAACCGAAGGCATTATCTTCAGATTTGAGCCCGAAGGCAAAGTGACCGAGGACAATGGGCTCGAAGACAATTGAGCGTCCAAAGACAATGAGTGTGTTCGAGCAGACAATCGAGAACCGAAGCCAAGGCTTACCGAAGTCAAATTCTGCCGAACACAATTTAACTCAGCCCTGCGTGGCTTATTTCTATTGGTCGCTTGTGACCCTTTTACTAGTTTACCCTTAGTATTTCCTATATAAACCTTGTTTCCTTTCATTGTACACACATAGTTTTTGAACAATGATAAATTAATGAAAGTGCCGAGCACCTTTCTCTTGTCTCCGTCGTGAGCAAAACCCTGTGAGGGATTTTATGGACTTGTGGCTTTCGGTTAGTCCGATTGAACATTCCTCTTTGATCATTCAGTTTGCAAGAGGCAATGTTCTCTTGAGGATTGTTGCATAGTTAGGGTGATTCTTGTGACCCTTTCGATCGAGCTTTGAGACAGGTTCCTCACTGTTCTTTCGAAAGAAGCAAGTTTTGTCTTGCTTCTATCTTTTATCTTTCTTGTTTACCTTCTGCGTTTGTGCTTAGCAACTCCTTCGGGTTTGTATTGCACCATCTTGGTATCATAGCACGGTTTGGGCTTGTTTCTACAACCCCAAATCCTGTTCAAAGTTATATTTTTCTTCGTGCGTTGTGTCTTTGTTTTCCATTTCGTGTTCTTGATTTGGTTGTGTTACTGTTGGTGTTATTACTTTACAAAAAAAAAAAAAAGTGTTAAAAAGAAAATTCAAAAATTGTGTTTGATTGTTGGTTGTTTGGGATAAACAACCATTGATTCTTGTTCACCATTGTTTCCTGATTCCAACAAGTACCCGACGTACTGATTTCGTGACTAGGGTTTCTTGGTGAAATTTTGGACTGTTTTGAGCTTTAATGGTAGCTGGAACTTGAACCCCATTGTGTTTGGTTGAAACCGATGAAGGTTGGTGGTTCTTGAGTGATTCGGGTTTGTTTGTTGCTTAAAAAGTCGAAGTTCTAAGTTTAAATCGTAGTCCGTACACCGGAAAATTGTTACAAAATCGTAACAGTGTACGACTCGAACGAGCTGGTTCTTAGCTCGAAGAACTTGAACTGAATTCCTCCGATGCTGTTGAAACCGGAGCTGAAAGAGCAACTGATGCCGGGCAATCCACCACAAGGAGACCATTCACTAGGAGCCAAGCCAAGGATGTCCAAGAGGCGCATTTACACTTGGTGAGGAAGGGCCTTGAAGAAGGAAGCGATTGGAAGCCGTTCCGGGTGCTCAAACTAGGCCTCACGCCTAAGGAAGAAGAGACCCAAGCAGAGCTAGGCGCCCCGCCTAGCCCAGGCGCCCCGCCTAGGGAGCTCACTGCCTAAGGCTCAGAAAATGCACCAGGCGCCCCACCTGGCTAGGCGCCCAGCCTAGCTGAAGGCCAAGCCAGGCGCCCCGCCTAGCTTCAGGCGCCCAGCCTAGCTGAAGGCCAAGCCAGGCGCCCCGCCTAGATCTAGGCGCCCAGCCTAGCTTCAGCATGAACCAGGCACCCCTCCCAGCCCCAGGCGCCCCACCTAGCTGTTGAACTTATGTTTCTTTTACTATTTTGCCCTACGTGGCTTATTTGATGAACCTTATTAGTAAGGGTACTTAAGTCTTTATGTAAGCTTGGGAAAACACTATAAATACCCAAGCATAGCTTATTTTACACTTAGCTTATTATTGATGATTATGAATGATGAACATGAGCAAGGCTCTTGACTATTGAATGAATGAAACCTTTTGTTCTTGGACTTGTATGTCTTCTAGCGGATCTAGATGAATACTCTTCCTCTCCGACCATTCTACTTGCGTGCTCGCGTTAGCTCGAGGGTAGTTGCATAGCGTAGGTGTTCTTGTCCTTCTCTCGGGGTGTAACGGAACAAGTTCTCCGTTGCTACTTGGGATTAGAGATCGAGTTACGTCTCGTTCTTTATCTTTTACTTTCCGCGTTTGATTTCCTACATCATTTGGTATCAGAGCAAGGCTCGGGTTTTGTTTCTACAAACCCCCGACCCTTGATTCTTCGTGCCTAGTATCTTCTTTTAGTTTTTCTTGTTGTTGAAGTTATTAGAAAGGAGAAAATTGCAAAAAAATTGAAAAATTGAAAAATACAAAAATTTGGTGTAACTTGTTGATTTGGATGATTCGTGATATGGGTGTTGTGGAATCTTGATCGTGATTGATTTCCCGTCACTTGGATACCAAAATTGTTGAAATTGGTGAAGTTTGAAAAATTGAAACCCCAAAACCCCTTAAACCCTTGAAGAACTTGTTCTTGATGAATTTTGCCTTGATTCTTGGGTTGGATTGATGTTTGTGTGGAAACTTGTTATTGGGGATTGATCTTCACTGAAAAACAAACAATTCGGTACAAATTTTGTGGGATTTGAACATGTATAACACCTTCTTTGATGAATCACAATCCTTGTTGAAACCCTTTTGATAAACCCTTGTGTTCTTGAGTTCTTGAGATTGAACCCTGATTTGATTGATTGTTTGATTGAAAATTTGATTGGGTTTTGTTAAGGAAGATCAAACACAACTTTGGGTATCATTGGATTGTGAAAACAAGTTGAAAACATCGGATTTGAGGCTTGAAAATCGACTTGAAACGAGTTTGGAACGAGTTGGAAAAGGCTTCAGGCTAGGCGCCCCGCCTAAGCCAGGCGCCCCGCCTGACTTGGCTACTGCCTAAGTCCCAGGCGCCCCGCCTAGACCCAGGCGCCCCGCCTGGAACACAGCACAACCCAGGCGCCCCTCCTGAGTTTCAGGCGCCCCTCCTGAGTGCTGAACGCATTGTTTCGGGTAGATTTTCGTAGGTATTTCCCTTTGTTTGATAACATAACATCTAGTTAGTACTAATTTGAGTAACCGATCTACTTGAATAGTGCTAACCCTTGATTGCTCTTACGTGATTCGTGCCTAGCAAGGAGAGTAGAATTCTAAGGAAAAGCGTAGAATCTTTTAACTCAAGTCCTTCACTTCAAAGTGCCTAGCGTTCATTGAGTCCCATTAACTCCACTCACCCCGGAGTGTGCGTGACTCGTGAATAGTTTAGTTGAGTTGAGGAGTTGCTAATCATCTACGTGAAGCTTTGGGACTACAAGTTGAGTGAAATATCCACCGCCACCCAAAAGAGTGATCCGAGTGAACACAAGTGAGGGAGCGAGTGAGGTGTTTTAACTAACTCTTGTTTTCTCTGTTTGTAGGTACAATGGCCAACGAAGGTCAAGATTTCATTAAGGAGGCCTTGGCTAATCTTCTTGCCAAGATGGACCTCATGAACCAAAGAATTGATTCTCTTGAAAAAGGAGCCTCGAGTACTCAAGGAGAACATGGGACCCCGAGCGTCCCAATTGAAAAGGGGACCCCGAGTGTCCAAATTGAGACCGGTGAAGGCTCAAGTAGTCCTACTTTTACCCCGGAGCAAGTTGTTGAATTGCTCAATCAACAACGGGTGAAGGAGGACCGAGAGAGAGTTGAACGAACGGGCATTCCCCGTATCTTGGACAATCCTCCAAGAAACTTTCCACTACCAAGACCCGTCCGAAATGTGCAACCTCTTGAGCAAGTTGTTGAGGCTCAAGAAGGGGAGGAAGTTGATTATGATGACAATGTGTATGAGTTTGATGATCACTTTCAACCAAGGCGAGCTATGAATTGGGGTCAAAATGTGGATCGGGGTAGAGGCCGAGGTCGAGGGCCACCCTTAGGATATGGAGGAAGAAATGTTAGAAGGGACTATGTTGCTTATGATGATCACCAAGGAGGCCAACCGGAGCCATTCCAAGGGTGTCGTGACAACAACAACAATCTTAATAGTGTGAAGCTCACTATTCCTTCTTTCAAAGGAAGTAGTGACCCGGTGGAGTACATTGGTTGGAAGTTGGCTATGGAGCGTATCTTTGACACCAATGATATGCCCGATGTGAAGAAAACCAAGTATGCAATATCCTCCTTTGAATCTTTTGCTTCTACTTGGTGGGAGTCGGTGAAGAGAAATAGAAGAAGGGCGGGTATGGCTATTAATCTTACTTGGGAAGAGTTGATCCGTGTGATGGATGAGAAGTACTTGACTAATCAATACCGGGTTGAACAACAAAGGCGTCTATATGATTTGAAGCAAGGATACAAATCGGTTGGTGAATACTTCAATGAATTTGAGCAAATTCGAATGATCCTTGACTTAGATGATGAAGACAATGAGATGGCCATGATCCGTTTCAAAGGGGGTTTGAACCGAGACATAGCTTCACAATTGAAGTTCCACAAATATGATGATCATTACAAGCTATGTGAAGATGCGGTTGAGGCCGAGAAATGGCTCAAGGAGGAGAAATCCCTCCGCTACAAGAGTAGCACTCCTACTCCAACAAGCAAACCAAAGGATTGGAAGCCTCTTACTACAAATGCAAGGTTCCCAAGTGCAAGTGGAACAAGTGGTGCAAATGCTACCAAGGATGTGAAAAAGCCGTATGAGAAGAACACACCTAATGTGGGAGGTAACTCTAAAACTCAACTACATGCTCCTACTTCTTCTTCAATACAATGCCACAAGTGCAAGGGGTATGGTCACTTTGCTAGGGAATGTCCTACAAAGAGGACCATGATTGTTGTTGGTAATGAAGCATATGAGAAAGAGAGCGAATCGGAAGATGAGGGAGTAGAGGGAGTAGAGGGAGATGAGGGAGTAGAGGAGAATGATTTGCTTGATGATACGATGGAGGAGGAGGATCCTCACACTTTCTTGGTTGTGAGACGGAGCCTAGGAGCTATGATTGTGGAAGATAGTGAAACCTTGCAAAGGGAAAATCTTTTCCATGCTAGGTGCCGGGTCAAAGATGTTGTTTGCTCTATGATAATTGATTCCGGAAGTTGTGCAAATGTAGTGAGTCAATCACTAGTGGCTCAATTGAAGTTGACTACCATGAAGCATCCTAAACCTTACCGGTTACAATGGCTTAGTGAATGTGGAGAGCTTAAGGTGATGAAACAAGCCATGATCAAGTTTAGAATGGGTAGTTATGTTGATGAGCATTTGTTTGATGTTGTGCCTATGCAAGCATGCCACCTACTCTTAGGAAGGCCATGGCAATTCGATAGGCAAGTGGTGCATGATGGTCGTGTCAACACTTACACAGTCAAACATGAAGGGAAGAGATTTGTGCTAAAACCTCTCACTCCTAAGCAAGTAAGTGATGATTACAAGAAAATGAAGGAGTTGAGGGAGGTGGCAAAGGCTAAGTCACTCATTGAGACTAGCCCTTTGTCCAAAAGCATGGTGGCAATCCCACCTACTTCATCTACCGGTGGCATGTGTGCCATGATGCAACCGGGCGAGCTCTTGAAAGGTAATGATGGCACCAAGTTTCTCCTATGCCTAGTGCACAAAGGTATGATCCTTAACTCTAATTGTGATTTTTCTTCTAGCCCTATGCCTAGTGCTTTGAAAAATGTCTTGGAAAACTTTGGGGACATGTTCCCGGATGAGATGCCCGATGGTTTACCTCCCTTGAGAGGAATTGAACATCAAATTGACTTTATTCCGGGCTCTCAAATCCCGAACAAGCCGGCCTATAGAAGCAATCCCGAGGATACAAGGGAGTTGCAAAAACAAGTTGATGACTTGCTTTCCAAAGGCTTGGTAAGGGAGAGTTTGAGTCCTTGTGCCGTACCGGTCATTCTTGTCCCAAAGAAAGACGGCACTTGGAGAATGTGCGTAGATTGCCGAGCCGTGAATAAGATAACGGTCAAGTACCGTCACCCTATTCCACGGCTTGATGATATGTTGGATGAGTTGAGTGGGTCGTGTGTCTTTTCCAAAATCGACCTTAGGTCCGGTTACCATCAAATCCGGATGAAACCCGGGGATGAATGGAAAACCGCATTCAAGACCAAATTTGGTCTCTATGAATGGTTGGTAATGCCCTTCGGGCTTTCCAACGCACCTAGCACTTTCATGCGACTCATGAATCATGTTTTGAAGTCTTTTATCAACAAGTTTGTTGTTGTCTATTTTGATGATATCTTGATCTATAGTAAGACAATGGACGAACATGTTGACCACCTTAGGCAAGTGCTTGATGCTTTGAGAGCCGAAAAGCTCTATGCTAATTTCAAAAAGTGTGCCTTTGGTGTGGATAAGGTTGTCTTTCTTGGGTTTGTTGTGAGTGCCCAAGGAGTGGAGGTGGATGAGTCTAAGGTAGAGGCCATACGTGATTGGCCTACTCCTACTACCGTGACTCAAGTGAGGAGCTTTCATGGTCTCGCAAGCTTTTATAGGCGATTTGTGAGGGACTTTAGCTCCATTGCCGCTCCACTCACCGAATTGGTGAAGAAAGACCAACCGTTTGTTTGGGGAGAGCCTCAAGAGAAGGCCTTCCATGAATTGAAAAGTAGGTTGAGTACCGCCCCTCTATTGCAATTGCCCGACTTCGGAAAGGCATTTGAGGTTGAGTGTGATGCCTCGGGGGTGGGAATCGGTGGTGTTTTAATGCAAGATAGCAAACCCATCGCCTACTTTAGTGAGAAATTGAAAGGGGCCTCCTTGAACTATTCTACATATGACAAGGAATTGTATGCCCTTGTGAGAGCCCTTGCCCATTGGCAACACTATCTTTGGCCTCGTGAGTTTGTAATCAAGAGTGACCATGAGTCACTCAAGCATTTGAGAGGCCAAGAGAAGCTCAATAAGAGACATGCCAAGTGGGTTGAATTCATTGAGTCCTTTCCCTATGTGATTCAATATAAGAAAGGGAAGGACAATGTGGTGGCGGATGCGCTTTCGAGAAAGTTTGCTCTAGCCACCATTCTCACCTCTAAGCTCATGGGGTTTGAGAGCATTAAATTGATGTATGCTCATGACCCAAAGCTAAAGAGTGTCCTTGACGCTCTAGAGAAGGGGGAGAGAGTTGAGAAATACCAATGGGTTAATGGATATATCTTTAAGAATGGTAAAGTGTGCATACCCGAGTCCTCATGGAGGGAATTGCTTGTGCGAGAGGCACATTGTGGAGGACTCATGGGTCATTTTGGTCGGGACAAGACCTTGGCCATCCTTCGGGAACAATTCCATTGGCCAAAAATGGGAACTCATGTTGAGAAGCTTTGCAACTCTTGTCTTGAATGCAAGGTTGCTAAGTCCAAGTCGAACTCCCATGGTTTGTATACCCCACTCCCCGTACCTACTAGTCCATGGTTGGATATTTCGATGGATTTTGTGATGGGATTACCAAGGACTAGGGGGGGCCATGATAGCATTTATGTTGTTGTGGATAGGTTCTCCAAAATGGCTCATTTCATTCCATGTCGTAAATGTGATGATGCACAACATGTTGCAACCTTGTTTATTGATAATATCTTGAAATTGCATGGTGTGCCTCAAACCATAGTGAGTGATAGGGACACTAAGTTCCTAAGTCATTTTTGGAGGAGTTTATGGGGTGCCCTTGGCACCAAACTCTTGTTTTCTTCGTCCCACCACCCCCAAACCGATGGGCAAACCGAAGTGGTGAACCGAACCTTGGGTGCTCTTCTTAGAGCCATGACCCGAGGTAAGGGTGGGACTTGGATAGATAAGCTACCTCTGATGGAGTTTGCCTACAATCGAACCGTGCATAGAATGATTGGCATGACTCCATTCGAGTGTGTTTATGGTTTTAACCCCTTGATTCCCCTTGATCTAACCCCTTTGCCAAGGGAAATGGTTGTTAATTTTGAAGGTAAAGCTAGAGCGAAGGCAATGATGGAACTCCATGCAAAGGCAAAGAAGAATTTGGAGGAAGCCTATGCTAAGGTTGCTTCCAAGAAAAACAAAGGACGCAAGAAGGTGGACCTCAAGAAGGGTGACTATGTGTGGGTGCACTTCCGGAAAGAAAGGTTTCCAAACCTTAGAAAAGGGAAGTTAGCACCCCGTGGCGATGGTCCATTCCAAGTGCTTTCAAAGATAAACAACAACGCCTACGTGATCGACTTGCCAAGTGAGTATCAAGTTTCTAATACTTTCAATGTTTGTGACTTGGTTCCTTTGGATGTAGGTAATGAAGGGGTCGTGGATGATGATGCCTCGATTTCGAGGACGAAATCTTCTCAAGAAGGGGAGGATGATGCCGGGCAATCCACCACAAGGAGACCATTCACTAGGAGCCAAGCCAAGGATGTCCAAGAAGCGCATTTACACTTGGTGAGGAAGGGCCTTGAAGAAGGAAGCGATTGGAAGCCGTTCCGGGTGCTCAAACTAGGCCTCACGCCTAAGGAAGAAGAGACCCCAGCAGAGCTAGGCGCCCCGCCTAGCCCAGGCGCCCCGCCTAGGGAGCTCACTGCCTAAGGCTCAGAAAATGCACCAGGCGCCCCACCTGGCTAGGCGCCCAGCCTAGCTGAAGGCCAAGCCAGGCGCCCCGCCTAGCTTCAGGCGCCCAGCCTAGCTGAAGGCCAAGCCAGGCGCCCCGCCTAGATCTAGGCGCCCAGCCTAGCTTCAGCATGAACCAGGCGCCCCTCCCAGCCCCAGGCGCCCCACCTAGCTGTTGAACTTATGTTTCTTTTACTATTTTGCCCTACGTGGCTTATTTGATGAACCTTATTAGTAAGGGTACTTAAGTCTTTATGTAAGCTTGGGAAAACACTATAAATACCCAAGCATAGCTTATTTTACACTTAGCTTATTATTGATGATTATGAATGATGAACATGAGCAAGGCTCTTGACTATTGAATGAATGAAACCTTTTGTTCTTGGACTTGTATGTCTTCTAGCGGATCTAGATGAATACTCTTCCTCTCCGACCATTCTACTTGCGTGCTCGCGTTAGCTCGAGGGTAGTTGCATAGCGTAGGTGTTCTTGTCCTTCTCTCGGGGTGTAACGGAACAAGTTCTCCGTTGCTACTTGGGATTAGAGATCGAGTTACGTCTCGTTCTTTATCTTTTACTTTCCGCGTTTGATTTCCTACATCAGCAACCCAGATCTGTTGAAATTTGTGATCAGTGAACCGAAGTTGCTTTGTCCGTACGCCGGAGCAAAGGTCACTGTTCCATTGAAGAAGAAGGGGTAAAAGTTTAAACATCCAAACCCCAGGTGAAAATTGTCGGCTGAGAAAAGGAAAGTGGATAAGGTAAAAACACTATCCGTACCAAGGAGGGACCACTCTTGTACGGACAAGAGATGTTGTGATCGAAAAAGATTCCAAAAGGGAATCAAAGGGTAGATTCTCCTAGGTTCTCACTTTCTTTCGTGTCAAATTTCTATTTAGTGGATCTTTTAAGTAATCGCCCTACTCGAGGTCGTACTAACTCGTTTTGAGCTAATAGGAACTCGTGCGAAGGGGTGACCGAAGTCCAAACTTTCGTAGAAATTTCTTTGACTCCCCGAGCTCAATTAAAAGCGTCCGTTCCATCGAGTCGAACATCACTTCACTCTTCCCGAAGAGACAGTGACTATTGTCGAACTTGAAGGATCTTAGAGGACCGATCAATCAGACGAGCCACTGTTAACAAGTCCTGGAGTGACCAAAACCGAACCCATAAATTGAGTGGACCCGAGTGCCACCCATCAAAGGTGAGGGAGTGTGTGAGGAGATTTATAACTCTTAACATTTGTTTGATCTTTGACTTGTGCAGGTACCATGGCTGGAAACGATGGCAAAAGCATTGAGAAGCCCGAAGTGTCGTTAGCCGATCTCATGGCTGCGATACAAGGCGTCAGTGCCGAAATAAGAGGAGTGACTGCTCGAGTAATTCTCCTCGAGCAGGGAAGCGCGTCCGTGGCCATGCATGGGTCCGGCGCTGGAACTAGCCAAACCACTCCGATGAAACCTGAGCTGTACGCTGAGCTTGTACGACAACATCAGTTGACAAGTGAGGCCATTCGAAGAGAGCTTAACTTGGGCAATCCCCAAGCGCAACAAAACTTGGGCAATTCCCAAGCTGGTTATCAAAACTTGGGCATTCCCCGAGGAGAAAGGATACCACTTCCAAGGGCCCGAAGAGATCTTGGAGCCGTTGTCGAAGAGGTTATCGAAGAGGAATTTTCCGAGGACGAATATGAGAATGAGTCGCCGTTCGCTCAACGAAGGCAAGCTCACCGAGGTCGTGGAAATTTCCGAGGTCGAGGCCGAGGCGCAAATGTTGAAAGAAATATTGAGCGTGAGGCTGATGATCGCGGTGATGAGTATCCCGAACAGGTTCGTGCTGTTCGAGACTCAAATTTGAACAGTGTCAAAATCACTATTCCACCCTTTAAAGGAACTAGTGATCCCGATGAGTATCTTGAATGGAAGCTTAAAATGGAGCGCATCTTTGAAACCAATGAGATGACCGATGAGAGAAAAGCTGCCCATGCCATTGCTTCGTTCGAAGCCTACGCATCTACATGGTGGGAATCTGACAAGAGGCATAGAAGAAGAAATGACTATCCGGTAGTCCATACTTGGCCACAGTTGATGAGAGCTATGGATGCTAAGTATTTGAGTGCTAAGTACAGGCAAACTCAAATGCAAAAGCTCTACGAGCTAAAGCAAGGGTCCAAGTCAGTCCAAGAGTACCACGATGAGTTCGAAAAGGTTCGATTGAATCTTGATCTGGTAGAGGATGAAGAGCAAGCCATTATCAGATTCAAGAATGGCTTGGCTAGGGATGTGTCATCTCAGCTGAGACTCCACGTGTGTCACACGTTGGAAGATCTGTTCGATGCTGCCACCGAAGCTGAAAAATTGGTGAAGGACGATAAGACAAACCGGTATCGAGGAGTTACTACTTCTACTCCTTTGAACCGAGGTAAAGAGTGGAAGAGTCCAAACCAAACAAGTGCTAACACTGTTCGAGATTCGAAGAGACCCTTCGAAAGGAGTGTGACCGTTAACCAATCGAGAGAAGTGGGAGGTAAAGTTCAACTTAACTCTCCTAGTGCTTCAAATATTCAGTGTCACAAGTGCAAAGGTTATGGTCACATGGCAAAAGAGTGTCCAACTCGCAAAGTTATGCTTCTGCTCGAAGATGGAACCGTCCATGAGCAAGCGAGTGACACCGAGGAGGAATTTATCGAGGAGACTGACCGAGCTGAAGGTGATGATGATCGTGAGGCTGCCGAAGCTGATCAACCGGAAATGTTTCTTGTGGTTCGAAGGAAATTGAGCTGCATGACTCTTGAAGAAGAGGACAACCAAAATTGGGGCCCGAAGAGACCAACACTCTGCCCGAAGTAAAAGGAATCTGTGCAATCATGCAACCGGGTGAGTTACTACGAGGCAACGACAGCGGTCAGATGATGATTTGCCTCATGCACAAGGGTATCTTTCTAAACTCTAATGAAGATTTTTCTAACGATAACCCTTTGCCTTTGTTTGTTCGTAAAGTTTTGCAGGACTTCGAGGACATGTTTCCCGAGGAAATGCCAGGTGGATTACCTCCGTTGAGAGGAATCGAGCACCAAATTGACTTCGTACCGGGGTCTAAAATCCCCAACAAACCTGCATACCGGTGTAATCCCGAAGACACCAAAGAGCTCCAACGGCAGGTTGATGAGTTGATGAACAAGGGCCTCGTTCGTGAGAGCTTGAGTCCTTGCGCCGTTCCTTTATCCTTGTCCCGAAGAAGGATTGAACATGGCGAATGTGTGTTGACTGTCGAGCAGTCAACAAAATAACGGTAAAGTATCGTCATCCTATCCCTCGATTAGATGACATGCTAGATGAGTTAAGTGGTTCTTCATGCTTTTCGAAGATAGACCTCAGGTCCGGTTACCACCAGATCCGAATGAAACCCGGAGACGAGTGGAAGACCGCGTTCAAGACCAAATTCGGTCTATATGAATGGTTGGTAATGCCTTTTGGCTTATCCAATGCACCGAGCACATTCATGCGATTGATGAACCATGTGCTCAAACCGTTCATAAACAAGTTCGTTGTCATTTATTTCGATGACATACTTGTTTATAGCAGAACCGTGGATGAACATGTCGAACACCTAAGGCAAGTACTTGAAAAGCTTTGAGAAAAGAAGTTGTATGCCAACTTCAAGAAATGCGCCTTCGGTGTCGATCGTGTAGTCTTTCTTGGATTTGTTGTCAGTGCTAATGGTGTCGAAGTCGACGAATCAAAAGTCGAAGCCATCAAAGATTGGCCAACTCCAACCTCGGTAACACAAGTTCGTAGCTTCCATGGCTTAGCTAACTTTTACCGAAGGTTTGTTCGTGACTTTAGCACCGTGGCAGCTCCTTTAACCGAGCTGGTAAAGAAAGACCATCCATTTGTGTGGGGAGAGTCCCAAGAGAGGGCTTTCCAAGAATTGAAACAGAGGCTTTGCTCTGCCCCGTTGTTGCAACTCCCTGACTTCGGCAAAGCATTCGAAGTCGAGTGTGATGCATCTGGAGTTGGGATCGGAGGAGTGCTGATGCAAGAATCGAAGCCAATCACTTATTTTAGCGAAAAGCTTAAGGGTGAAACTTTGAATTACTCTACGCATGACAATGAATTGTATGCCCTCGTTCGAGCACTCGCCCATTGGCAGCATTATTTGTGGCCTCGAGAGTTTGTGATCAAGAGTGATCATGAGTCTTTGAAACATCTCCGAGGTCAGGAGAAATTGAATCGAAGACATGCCAAGTGGGTTGAATTTATTGAGAGCTTTCCCTATGTAATTCATTACAAAAAGGGTAAAGACAATGTTGTGGCCGATGCGCTATCAAGGAAATTTGCCTTAGCGACCACTCTCGCCTCTAGGCTCATGGGATTCGAAAGCATCAAGTCGATGTACGAAGACGATCCCAAGCTGAAATGCGTTCGAGACGCAATCTTGAGTGGCCGAAGGGTTGAGAAATATCAGTGGCACGATGGCTACCTCTTCAAAAATGGGAGGGTTTGTGTGCCAGTGTCATCGTGGAGAGAGCTCTTAGTTCGAGAAGCTCACTCCGGTGGACTGATGGGACACTTCGGTGTCGACAAAACTCTTGGCATCTTGACCGAACAGTTCCATTGGCCCAAAATGCGATGAGATGTGGAAAAGCTTTGCAACGCTTGTCTCGTTTGCAAGAAAGCAAAATCGAAGTCCAACCCTCATGGTTTGTACACCCCGTTACATGTGCCTGATCGACCTTGGGTTGATATATCCATGGACTTTGTCTTGGGGTTACCGAGATCGGGGGGAGGGCATGATAGCATCTTCGTTGTGGTTGACCGTTTTTCAAAAATGGCTCACTATATTCCTTGCAAAAAGTGTGATGATGCCCAGCATGTAGCTACATTGTTTATTTCTAATGTGTTAAAATTGCATGGTATACCTCGCACTATTGTGAGTGATCGAGACTCAAAATTCTTGAGTCATTTTTGGAAGTGTTTGTGGGGTGCCCTGATGAGACCCAAATCGCACCAAGACACTTTCCAACACTTTCCGACTTGTGCCAAGCTTGGAAGATACAATGGACTTGAAGTCAAGGGCTTTGGAAGTGTTCCGGATTTTTTCATCATTAGGCTCCACGCCTAAGGAGGAGGAAGGAGGCCCAGCACAGCTAGGCACCCCGCCTAGCCCAGGCGCCCCGCCTGGGAAGCTTTCTGCCTAAGTGTGCAAAATGGTGCCAGGCGCCCCGCCTACCTAGGCCCCCAGCTCAGGCGCCCGCCTACCCCAGGCGCCCCGCCTACCCCCAGGCGCCCCGCCCAGACTCAGCATAAGCCAGGCGCCCCACCTAGCCCAGTTCGCAGATTTAGTAGACTTTTACTATTTTGCCCTACGTGGCTTATTTGTTGAACCTTATTAGTAAGGGTAGTTAAGTCTTTGTGTAAGCTTGGGAAACACTATAAATAACCAAGCCTAGCTTATTTTACAGTTAGTTTATGATAGTTTATGTTGAATGATGAATTGAATATTGTAAAGAGTGGATTCTCTTTGGGTTTATGAAAACCAACCTTAGTTGGGACTTGTTACTTCTAGTGGATTCTAGTTGCCTAACAACCCCGCCCCGATCATTCTATTTGCGAGTCCCAAGTGTGGCTCGAGGGTAGTTGCATAGCGTAGGTGTTCTTGTCCTTCTCTCGGGGTGTAACGGAACAAGTTCTTCGTTGCTACTTGGGATTAGAGATCGAGTTACGTCTCGTTCTTATCTTTTTACTTTCCGCATTTTGATTCTCATCAGTTTGGTATCAGAGCAAGGCTCGGGTTTTGTTTCTACAAACCCCCGACCCTTGGTTCTTCGTGCCTAGTATCTTCTTTTAGTTTTCTTGTTGTTGAAGTTATTGAAAGAAGAAAATCACAAAAAAATTGAAAAAAATTGAAAAATACAAAAATTTGGTGTAACTTGTTGGTTTGGATGATTTATGATATGGGTGTTATAGATTCTTGATCGTGGATGAATTCCCGTTACTTGGATACCAAAATTGTTTGGATTGGTGGAGTTTGAAAATTTGAAACCCCAAAACCCCTTAAACCCTTGAAGAACTTGTTCTTGATGAATTTTGGCTTGATTCTTGGGTTGGATTGATGTTTGATTGGAAATTTGTTATTGGGGATTGAACTTCACTGAAAAACAAACGATTTGATACCAATTTTGTGGGATTTGAGTATGTATAACACCAAGTTTGATGAATCACAATCCATTTGGAAGACCCTTTGAAAAACCCTTTGTTCTTGAAGTTCTTGATATTAAACCTTGATTTGATTGATTGTTTGGTTGATAATTTGATTGGGTTTTGTTAAGGAAGATCAAAAACAACTTTGGGTATCATTGGATTGTGAAAACAAGTTGAAAACATCGGATTTGAGGCTTGAAAATCGACTTGAAACGAGTTTGGAACGAGTTGGGAAAGGCTTCAGGCCAGGCGCCCCGCCTGACTTGGCTACTGCCTAAGTCTCAGGCGCCCCGCCTGAAATACTGCACAGTCTTGGGCGCCCCTCCTGAGTTCAGGCGCCCCACCTGAGTGCTGAAAGTGTTGTTTCGGGTAGATTTTCATAGGCATTTCCCTTTGTTTGATAACATAACATCTAGTTAGTGCTACTTTGAGTAACCGTTCTACTTGAATAGTGCTAACCCTTTGAATTGCTATTAGGATCATCGTGCCTAGAAAGGAGACTAGAATTCAAAGAAGATCCGTAGTATCTTTTGGTTCAAGTCCTCACTTCAAATTGCTTAGCGTTCATCGAGTCATATCAACTCCACTCGCCCCGGAGTACAATTGGCTCGTGAATAGTTGGTTGGGTTGAGGATTGATAGTCAACTACTTGAAGCTTTTGGTAACAAGTCCGAGTGAAATATCCACCACCACCCCCAAAAGAGTGATCCGAGTGAACTCAAGTGAGGGAGTGAGTGAGGTCTTTTACTAACGTTTGTTGCTTCTTGTAGGTACAATGGCAAACGATGGAGATGATCCCATGAAGCATTTCATGGCCACCATTATGGCTAAATTGGAGGATATCTCATTGAGACTTGAAACCGTCGAAAGGAATCAAGTTGAGACCGGTGAGAGGAGGACCCCGAGTGTCCAAATTGAATCCGGAGAGGGCACGAGTCATAGCACTCCTATGACTCCCGGGCACTTTGTTGAGCTAAACAAGAGGTATGAACAGAGCAAAGTTGAAGCTCTACGAGAGCGGGGGTTGGGCAATCCCCAACATGAGAGCAATCCTCTCAACTTGGGCAATCCCCAAGGAAATGCTCCACTTCGAAGACCCGTTAGGTTTGTCCCACCTCTTGAGCAAGTTGTTGAGGCTCAAGAAGAGGAGGAAGCCGAGTATGGTGATGAAGCCTATGGGTATGATGCTCATTATCAACCTAGGAGGCAAATGAATTGGGGTCGAAATGTGGATCGGGGTAGAGGCCGAGGTCGAGGGCCACCCATGAGATTTGATGGAAGGAATGCTAGGAGAGAATATGTTGCTCATGATGACCACTATGGAGGCCAACCGGAGCCTAACTATGGGGTGCGTGACAACAACAACAATCTCAATAGTGTGAAGCTTAATCTTCCATCCTTTAAGGGAGCTTGTGATCCGGAGGCATACATGGAATGGGTTCTACTTATAGAGAGAGTGTTTGACACAAATGAGATGACCGATGAGAAGAAAGGTACTTATGCTATTTCATCCTTTGAGTCTTATGCTTCTACTTGGTGGGAATCCATAAAGAAGGACAAGAAGAAGAGCGGGTGTGCATGTGAATGTGACATGGAATGAATTGAAAGCCCTCATGAATACCAAGTATGTGACTCCTAGATATCGACAAGAGCAACTCAAGAAGCTCTATGATCTAAAGCAAGGTGTCGAGACGGTTCATGAGTACTATGATGAGTTTGAGAAGACCCGATTGGCCTTAGATATGGAGACCGAGGATGAAGAGCAAGCCATGATCCGTTTCAAGAATGGCTTGAGCTATGGTATAGCTTCTCAATTAAGGTTGCATTCTTACCCTTCACTTCAAGATCTATTGGAAGCCGCTATTGAAGCCGAGCAATGGCTTAAGGGAGAAAAGTCCACCGGTACAAGAATAGCACTCCTACTCCCGTGAACCAACCAAAAGAGTGGAAGACTCCAAATGCAAGCTTTCCAAGTGCCAATGCTAGCAAAGAAGTGAAGAAGCCATATGAGAAGACTACTCCACCCTTGGAAGGTACTTCTAAAACTCATTTGAGTAATCCTATTTCCACTTCTACTCAATGTTATAAGTGCAAGGGCTATGGGCATATTGCTAAAGAATGCTCCACAAAGCGAAACATGGTTGTGGTTGGCAATTTAGTGTATGAACAAGAAAGTGAGTCCGAAAATGGAGAAGTAGAGGGGGATGAGGAAGTTGATTGTGAGGAGGCCGTAGAAGAGGATGATGGCCCTCAAATGTTCTTGGTGGTTAGGAGAAGCTTGAGTACCATTGTTATGGAAGAGGAGGTGGAAAATGATCAAAGGGAAAACCTCTTTCATGCTAGGTGCCGAGTGATGGGCCAAGTATGTTCAATGGTTGTTGATTCGGGGAGTTGTACTAACATAGTAAGCCAAACCTTGATTTCCCAATTGAAGTTACCCACTCTAAAGCATCCAAAACCATATCGTTTACAATGGCTTAGCGAGTGTGGTGAACTAAAGGTGGTGAAACAAGCGTTGATTGAGTTTAGCATTGGGAGCTATAAGGATAAGATCATGTTTGATGTGGTCCCGATGCAAGCATGCCATTTATTGTTTGGGAGACCATGGCAACATGATAGGTGTGTAGTGCATGATGGCCGGACCAACTCCTATACGGTCAAGCAAGATGGGAGAAAGTATGTGCTTAGACCTTTGACTCCAAGGCAAGTAAGGGAAGACTATAAACGCATGAAGGAGTTGAGGGAAGCGGCTAAAGCAAAGTCACCCATTCTACTTGAGCCCGAGGCAAACAATCTTATTGTTTTGCCAATGCATGATGAAAATGAGAGTCACTCCACTTCAAATGAGAGAGAAAAGATAGAGAGAAGTGAGGGAGTGACCGGTGACAATCCAAGAGAGGAAAAAGGAGAGGCTTTGAGGAGTGATGTGAGGGGATTGTCACCACAAACTACACTTGACCATGAGGTAAAATTGAGAGAGATGAGAGGTGAGGAAGGAAAAATTGAGAGTGAGAGCACCCATTGTTCTAACCCTTCTTTATCTTCTATCTCTTCTTGTGAAAGCTCTTGTGTAGGTACATTTGAAGACAAGTCATTGGAGCCTCAATGTGAGCTTCATGAAGGAGAAGTTGCATATGACACTTCAAACCTTGTGAGTGATCAAGGGAGTACTATAAATGAAAGTGTTGCTTCACCTTTTCATGAACCTACTAGCTACTTGTCTTGTGATGACTCAACATTAGTTGGTGTTTTTGATGCATCTAGTGAGTATACCACTAGTGAAGAGTCTAGTTGTCAACTCGTGTGTGCTTGTGAAACACTAGTTGGAAGGGATTTTATGCCACATCATGATGTGAGCTCATTGTTCATTGAACCCTTCCCTAGTGTAGATTTGATAGTTGACCATGATTGTAACCTTTGCTATGACACACCGCCAACCTTTGACATAGGGAAAGATGAGGTAGTTGATCATTCCCTAATTGATATGCTTCTATTTGGTGGACCAATGTGTTGTGGTAAGGATGGTCTTGACCTTGAGGAGTCCAAATTGCATGAATTGGACAAGGTTGTCTACGATGACTCCTCAAGTGAACCTAGTCTTGATAACTTGTCTATGCTTGATCATGATAGTGAGATGCATGTTTATACTAATCCATTGTTTGAAGGCATTCTCATTAGTGGTAATGACTTGTATCGGACTAGGGTGAATAGCAAATTGGAACCCCCATGGTGTGAAGGAATTGATTCCTTAGGCAACCCATTGTTTGAGAATTTGGGTGAGGTGGATGGTTCTTTGAGTGACCCTACTATTGCTAGTTGGGGTTATGATGAAGAAGAATCCATTATCAATGCCTTTCTTGAAAGTTTGTCTTTTGAGAAGGGTTGCTTAGGTGATGAAATTGGAGGTGAAAGGGAATCCCTTGGTGTGAGTAAGTATGCTCTAAAGAAGGGGAGTGGAGTACTTGATGTTACTTGCATGTTGGGTTACTTGACTCACTCCACTCCACATGTTGATCACACCTCGGGGATAGATTGGTTTGTTGATCTTGAGCTTAAGGTTCAAGGGGATTTTGATAGCTTGATCTTGCATTTTTCATATCCCCATGGCTTATTTGATCACTATTGTGTTAGGTGCATGATGATCTTTAACCAAGTACTTATTGTTCTCTTTGGAGACTTGATATTTGTGCTTCTCATTGATGCTTGGTTATATCACAAGAGTGTGTTTTCCACACTTCTTGCACTAACCTACTTTCAAAGTAGGAGTTCTTGTGTTTGCTTGTCGTTGCTTGTAGGTTCTAAGCTCCATGTTAAGGCAAGGGAGATCTTGGAAGAGACCTATGTCAAGGTGACGATCAAGAGTTACAAGGGAGGAGAGCATTGGGCACCTCGAGGAGATGATGCCAAGGACGTGAACGCATTGATTTCGAGGACGAAATCTTCTCAAGAAGGGGAGGATGATGAGACCCAAATCGCACCAAGACACTTTCCAACACTTTCCGACTTGTGCCAAGCTTGGAAGATACAATGGACTTGAAGTCAAGGGCTTTGGAAGTGTTCCGGATGGTTTCATCATTAGGCTCCACGCCTAAGGAGGAGGAAGGAGGCCCAGCACAGCTAGGCGCCCCGCCTAGCCCAGGCGCCCCGCCTGGGAAGCTTTCTGCCTAAGTGTGCAAAATGGTGCCAGGCGCCCCGCCTACCTAGGCCCCCAGCTCAGGCGCCCGCCTACCCCAGGCGCCCCGCCTACCCCCAGGTGCCCCGCCCAGACTCAGCATAAGCCAGGCGCCCCACCTAGCCCAGGCGCCCTTCCCAGTTCGCAGATTTAGTAGACTTTTACTATTTTGCCCTACGTGGCTTATTTGTTGAACCTTATTAGTAAGGGTAGTTAAGTCTTTGTGTAAGCTTGGGAAACACTATAAATAGCCAAGCCTAGCTTATTTTACAGTTAGTTTATGATAGTTTATGTTGAATGATGAATTGAATATTGTAAAGAGTGGATTCTCTTTGGGTTTATGAAAACCAACCTTAGTTGGGACTTGTTACTTCTAGTGGATTCTAGTTGCCTAACAACCCCGCCCCGATCATTCTATTTGCGAGTCCCAAGTGTGGCTCGAGGGTAGTTGCATAGCGTAGGTGTTCTTGTCCTTCTCTCGGGGTGTAACGGAACAAGTTCTCCGTTGCTACTTGGGATTAGAGATCGAGTTACGTCTCGTTCTTATCTTTTTACTTTCCGCATTTTGATTCTCATCATGCCCTCAGCACCAAGCTACTATTCTCGACGTCTCACCATCCTCAGACTGATGGACAGACCGAGGTAGTTAACCGAACCTTGGGATCTTTGCTTCGAGCAATGACCAAAGGCAAAGTTGGAAACTGGGCTGATCGTTTGCCCATGATGGAGTTTGCATACAATCGAACGGTGCATAGAATGATCAACATGACCCCGTTTGAATGTGTGTATGGCTTTAATCCTTTGATTCCACTTGATTTAACCCCATTGCCTTGAGATTCTGTTCTTGATTTTGAAGGTACTCGACGAGCAGCTGCCTTGATCGAATTGCATGCAAAGGTGAAGAAGAACCTCGAGGAGGCCTATGCAAAGGTTGCCTTAAAGAAAAACAAGGGGCGTAAAAAGCTGGAATTAAAGAAGGGAGATTGGGTTTGGGTTCACTTCCGAAAGGAACGCTTTCCGAACCAAAGGAAAGAAAAGTTGGCTCCTCGAGGGGATGGTCCATTTCAACAACAATGCTTACGTGATCGACCTCCTGGTGAGTATAACGTGTCCAACACCTTTAATGTTGCTGACTTAGTTCCTTGTGTTGTAGGTCCAACTTCGGAGGACGAGGAGGGCTTGATTTCGAGGACGAAATCTTCTCAAGAAAGGGAGGATGATGCAGCCCGAACACGTGCTGATCAAGTGTTCGATTCACCGAGGAGACCGATGACAAGAAGCCAAGCCAAGCTGCTGCACGATGTGCACGTTCACTTAGCCTGGCCGAAGGAAAACAATTGCTCCGAAGCTGAGTGGCCGGGCTCAAGAACCGAAGGCATTATCTTCAGATTTGAGCCCGAAGGCAAAGTGACCGAGGACAATGGGCTCGAAGACAATTGAGCGTCCAAAGACAATGAGTGTGTTCGAGCAGACAATCGAGAACCGAAGCCAAGGCTTACCGAAGTCAAATTCTGCCGAACACAATTTAACTCAGCCCTGCTTGGCTTATTTCTATTGGTCGCTTGTGACCCTTTTACTAGTTTACCCTTAGTATTTCCTATATAAACCTTGTTTCCTTTCATTGTACACACATAGTTTTTGAACAATGATAAATTAATGAAAGTGCTGAGCACCTTTCTCTTGTCTCCGTCGTGAGCAAAACCCTGTGAGGGATTTTATGGACTTGTGGCTTTCGGTTAGTCCGATTGAACATTCCTCTTTGATCATTCAGTTTGCAAGAGGCAATGTTCTCTTGAGGATTGTTGCATAGTTAGGGTGATTCTTGTGACCCTTTTGATCGAGCTTTGAGACAGGTTCCTCACTGTTCTTTCGAAAGAAGCAAGTTTTGTCTTGCTTCTATCTTTTATCTTTCTTGTTTACCTTCCGCGTTTGTGCTTAGCAACTCCTTCGGGTTTGCATTGCACCAGTAAGAGTGCTTCCAAGGAGGGGAGTGGAGTATTTGATGTTAGTTGCCAATTGAACTACTTTGTTTACTCCACCCCACATGTTGGTCACACCTTGGGTGTTGAGCATGCCAAAGCTTGGTGTGTTGACCATAAGCTTAGAGGTCATAAGGAACTTAGTTGCTTAATCTTGCATGTTCCATATCTTATTGATCTCTTTGCTTGTTATAGTAGTGCGTGCTTTTCATTGTTGAGCCAAGAACTTGTTGTTTCCTTTGGAGACCTCTTTTTTTTTTTTTTTTTTTTTTTTTTTTTTTTTTTTTTTGGTATTGATACTTGGCTCTATCACAAAAGTGTGCTTTCCATAGCACTTGCACTCACTCTTGTTGGACTTGCCTACTCTTGTAGTGGGAAGTTTTGGTTTGTTATTATTGGACTTAGGGATCATAGGAATTTTGATGGCTTGATCTTGCATATTCTCTACCCTATTGATCTCTTTGAAGAATCATGTATTGAGTGCACCCATTGGGGAAGCCAAGTACTTGTTGTTTTCTTTGGAAACATGCGCTTTATTATTTTCATTGATACTCCCTCCGTCCCAATTTATGTGGCACCATTTGACCGGGCACGGAGTTTAAGAAAATAGAGGTTGACCTTGTTAAGTATCAATTTTACCCTTCAGAAAGTAAGAGAGAGAAGATTTGAGTAATAAAAAAGTTGTTGGTAGGTTTAAAAGTATGTAGGGCCCAACAAGGGTAAAATAGAGATGATGTATTAAATAGTTGTCAAATAAGGAAATGTGCCACTTATTTTGGGACAAACAAAAAAGGAAATGGTGCCACATAAATTGGGACGGAGGGAGTACTTGGTTATACCATAAGAGTGTGTTTTCCACACTACTTGCACTAACCTACTGTTGTAGTAGGATATTTGGCTTGTTCTTGTCTTTGATTGTAGGTCTTGATGGTTAGATTTCGAGGACGAAATCCTTTCAAGAAGGGGAGGATGATAAGCCTCAAATCGAGCTTAGAGTACTTACCATCAAGAGTCGGGATTGGAGGATGCTAAGGACTAGAGGCCAAGAGTGTTGGAGGTAGATTGAAGCCGTTCCGGGTGATCAAAGCGCAAGAGGAGAAGGCTAGAGATCCAGGCGCCCCGCCTGAGCTTCAGGCGCCCCGCCCAGGAACCAAAGGGGCCAAGCGCTCCGCCCAGCCCCCAGGCGCTCCGCCCAGGGCCCTCCAATGCACACTTTTTCGGGCGCCCCGCCCAAAATGCTGAGACACGGGATTTTAAGTGTGTTTTGTCTATTTTGACCCTACGTGGTCTTTTATCCTAAAGTCTAGCTTATGGGCATTATAGACCTTTTACTTAATGCCTAGAAACCTCTATAAATAGCTAGATAGCTTATTTTATTCCTTAGCTAGTTTTGAAGATAGAATAGGTTTGGCCATTCTTGTTGAAGCTTGGCTTCATGTATCTCTTACGTTGAATCCATGGTGGATCACCGCTAGTGTGAGTCCCGTTTAATGGTTCAAGTCTCTCCTCCCTTTTGAATCAATCTAATTGTTTATTTTGATTCGTTCTTTTCTTCTACTTTCTATTTCCCCTTCCCTATTTCTTGTTATCTTATGATTATTGCTTCCGCACCTTAGATTATTGCTTCCGCCTAATTTGAGTCTTATCAACCCTCGAGTCACACTTGGGACTCGCAAATAGAATGATCGGGTTTGGTTCGAGGTTCAACTAGATCTGCTAGAAGATTCAAACCAAAAAGGGTTTCTTTCATTAACTCAAGAGATACAACTCTTCAAGTTGTTCATCATTCATCAAAGGTAATCTAGTTCAAATGAAAGACTAAGGGCCCTTTTATAGGTACCTCATACATATAATATAAAGTCTAAAAGACCCCCAAAGTGGGTTAAAAGTATAGAAGCCACGTAGGGATAGAATTGGAAATACATAATAAAATAAGTGGAATTTTTGTCTAGTCAAACAGGGGGCGGGCAGTCCGCCCCTTAAAGTGATGCCGGGCAAACCCCAACCCCCACAATACCCTTCACACGGAGCCAAGCTAAGGAGATCCAAGGAGTACACTTGCACTTGGTGAGGAAGGGCCTAGAAGAAGGAAGTGATTGGAAGCCATTCCGGGTGATAAAAATGCAAGAGGAGCAGCCTAGTCCACCAGGCGCCCCGCCCGAGCTTTAGGCGCCCCGCCCAGACACCAAGGGAGCCAGGCGCTCCACCCCAACTCTGGGCACTCCGCCCAGCCTCCCCCACTGCACCTTTTGGCGGGCGCTCCGCCCCATATTGGCCGCTCCGCCCCAATTGCTGAAGGACGGGAATTGGCTTTATGTTATGACTATTTTTACCCTACGTGGTCCTTATTTCCTAAGCCTAAGTGTGGGCATTCTAGACATTTCAATGGGTGCCTAAACATCTATAAATACCTAGTAGCTTGTCTTCATTCCTTAGCTTATTATTGATGAACAAAAACCTTTGTGTTGAGAGTTGAACTCTTCTATTGAATGAAACCTTTGATGGGACTTGTTCTTCCTCTAGTGAATCTAGATGATTGCCAATCCCCCCAACCATTCTACTTGCGTGCTCACGTTAGCTCGAGGGTAGTTGTCTAGCGTAGGTGTTCTTGACATTCTCTCGGGGTGTAACGGAACGGGTTCTCCATTGCTACTTGGGATTATTGATCGAGTTACGTCTCGTTCTTATCTTGTTTACTTTTCCGCATTTTCCCTACATCATTTGGTATCAGATCAAGGCTCGGGTTTTGTTCTTACAAACCCTCGATCCTTGATTCTTCGTGCTTAGGTTAGTTTCTTTAGATTTCTTGTCGTTGAAGTTATTGAAAGAAGAAAAACACAAAAAAATAGAAAAAGTGAAAAATACAAAAATTGGTGTAACTTTTTGGTGTGTTCGGTTCGTGTTATGGGTGTTATAGATTCTTGATCCTTGTTGAAAACCCGACGTTTGGGTACCACAATCTTGTGGATTGGATTGGTTTGAAAATTTGAAACCCCAAAAATTATTAAACCCTCCCAAACCCTTGTTCTTGATGAATTTGATTGATTTTTGGTTTGTTTGATTGTGGGGTTTTAGAATTGATTACCGGAGTTTGATCTCCATTGAAAAACGAACAAATTGAAACAAGTTTCGTGTGATTCGGAGTTCGGTAACATTGTTTTTGAAGAATCGAAACCCACCTTGAACCTTTGAAACCCTTGTTGAAACCCCCAACTTGAAAACTTTGAATCATGATTGAGCCTTGTATGTTGGTTGTTTGGGTGTGAAATTTATTGGGGTTTGAAGTTGTATCAATATTCAACTTTGGGAACCTTGAATTTTGGCAAAGCACGTTGGAATCGACCTAGAAATTGGATTGAAATCGAAGAACACGGAGTAGAAAAACCCAGGTGTTCTTCGTCCAGGCGCTCTGCCCCAACTTTTGGCGCCCCGCCTGACTTCATCTTTGTCCAGGCGCTCCACCCCATCTCTGGGCGCTCCGCCTGACCATCCTCACTGGTGGTTTTTGTCCAGGCACTCCGCCCCACCTACTGGGCGCTCCGCCTGACCCCTGAAAGGTTGAAATTGGGTAGTTTCTTCTAGGTTTGCTTGTTTCTTTGTTGCCTAACCTCTAATCAGTGTTCATCTAAGTAATATTTCTACTTAATTAGCACTAATCCTTCATTGCTTTAGGTGAATTTGTGCATTAGTTGGAGAGTAGAACTCCAAGAAGATTCGTAGATCCTTTTTTATTCAAGTCCTCACTTCAAAGTGCCTAGCGTTCATTGAGTCCTATTAACTCCACTCACCCCGGAGTGTGCTTGACTCGTGAATAGTTTGGTTGAGTTGAGGAATTGTTACTCATCTACGTGAAGCTTTGGAACTACAAGTCGAGTGAAATATCCACCACCACTAAAGGAGTGAACTGAGTGAAACTCAAGTGAGGGAGTGTGTGAGGTGATTTCACTAACGTTTGTTCTTTTGTAGGTACAATGGCGAACGAAAGTCTAGATTTCATCAAGGATGCCTTGGCTAATCTTCTTACCAAGGTGGATACCATGAATCAACGGATTGAGTCTCTCGAAAAGGGGACCTCAAGTACCCAAGGTGATCAAGGGACCCCGAGTGTCCAAGTTGAGAAAGGGACCCCGAGTGTCCAAGTTGAAGCCGGTGAAGGCTCAAGTAGTCCTAACTTTACCCCGGAACAAGTTAGTCATGTTGTTGAGTTGCTTAATCAACAACGGGTAAAGGAAGACGAGTGAGAGGTATGAACAAATGTTGGGCAATACCCAACGAACAGGCATTCCCCGTCAGGGATCAACCCTAACCTTATGGGCAATCCCCAAAGGCAAGATCCACTTCCAATGGCTATTCGAAATGTGCAACCTCTTGAGCACGTGGGAGAAGCTCAAGAAGGGGAGGAGGAAGAATATGGAGGTGATGACTGATGAAGCCCGAACACGTGCTGATCAAGTGTTCGATCCACCGAAGAGACCGATGACACGAAGCTAAGACAAGCTGCTGCACCATGTGCACATTCACTTAGCCTGGCCGAAGGAAAGCAATTGCTCCGAAGCTGAGTGGCCGGGCTCAAGAACCGAAGGCGATATCTTCAGATTTGAGCCCGAAGACAAAGTGACCGAGGACAATGAGCTCGAAGACAATTGAGCGTCCAAGGACAATGAGTTCGAGCGAGCAACCACGCACCGAAGTTAAGGCTGCCGAACACACAATTTAGCTCAGCCCTGCGTGGCTTGTTTTTATTAGTCACTTGTGACTATTTACTACTTTATCCTTAGTATAGCCTATAAATAGTACATTTCCATTTCATTGTAAGGATCCAATTTTTGAGTATATGACAAACATAGCAAGTGCTGTTGTGAGTCTCCGATGGAGCCGAACCCTGACGTGGGATTTTAAAGAACTTGTGTCAACCGATGTGATTCGTTTGAACAATTTCTTCTTGATCATTCAATTTGCAAGAAGCGGTCTTTCTTGAGGATTGTTGCATAGTATAGGTGCGTCTTGATTTCCCTTCAATCGAGCTTTGAGACAGGTTCCTCACTGTTATTTTGAATCGAAGCAAGATTTGTCTTGCTTCTATCTTTTATTTTATTGTCATTTACTTCCGCGTTTATGTTTAGCATTTTCCTCGGGTTTGCTTGCACCATCTTGGTATCAGAGCAAGGTTTGAGTTTGTTCTTACAACCTCAAATCCTGTTCACTTAAATCGTGCTTGTGTCTCCAGTTTCAGCTTTCTTCCATGTGTTTGATTGTTGTTAATGGGCGTTTACCAAAAAAAAAAAAAAGTAGAAAAAAAATTCAATAATTGTGTTTGATTGTTGGTTGTTCGGATTAAAAAACCATTGATTCTTGTTCACCATTATTTTCTGATTCCAACAAGTACCCGACGTACAACTTTTGTGACTAGGGTTTCTTGGTGAAATTTTGGACTATTTTGAGTGTTATTGGTGACTGGAACTCGAACCCCAGCTTGTGTTGGTTGAAACCGATGAAAATTGGTGGTTCTTAAGTGATTTGGGTTTGTTTTGTGCTTAAAATTCGAAGTTCTGTGTTTGAATTCGTTGTCCGTACGCCGGAAAATTGTTACAAAATCATAACAGTGTACGACACGAACGACCTGGTTCTTAGCTCGAAGAACTTGAATTGATTTCCTCCGTTATTGTTGAAACCGAAGTTGAAGAAGCAACCCAGGTCTGATCAAATTCATGGTCAGTGAACCGAAGCTAAGTTTGTTCGTACGCCGGAGCAAAAGCTTCACTGTTCCATTGAAGAAGAAAGGGGTAAAGTGTAAAGATCAAAACCCCAGGTGAAAATTTATCGGCTGAAAAAAGGAAGTGGATAAGGTAAAACCCTATCCGTACCAAGGAGGGACCACTCTTGTACGAACAAGAGTTGGTGTGTTCAAAAAGGATTCCAAAAGGGAATCAAAGGGTAGATTCTCCTAGGTTTTCACTTTCCTTCTGTCTGAAATTCTAGTTAGTAGATCTTTTGAGTAATTTTCCTACTCGAGGTCGTACTAGCTCATTTGAGCTTATAGGAACTCGTGCGTGGGTGACCGAAGTCCAACTTCGTAGAAAAATTCTTTTGACTTCCCAAAGCGCAAGAGTAAATAGCTGTCCGTTCCGATCGAGTCAAATCAACTCACTCTTCCCGAAGTAAGACATCGTAACTTGTCAAATTCGAAGGAATTGAGAGAAGTTGATCAACCGAGGAAGCCATTGGCTGCAAGTTCTTGAGTGACCAAAATCGAACCCATAAATTGAGTGGAACTGAGTGCCACCCATCAAAGGTGAGGGAGTGTGTGAGGTGATTTCTAACTTTAACATTTATTTGGTCTTTGATTTGTGCAGGTACCATGGCTGGGAATGGAGGCGATGGCAAAGGCATTGAGAAGCCCGAAGTATTGGCCGATCTCATGGCTGCGATACAAGGCGTCAGTGCCGAAGTAAGAGGAGTGAGTGTTCGAGTAGCTCAACTCGAACAAGGAAGTGCGTCTGTGGCCATAAATGGGTCCGGCGTTGGAACTAGCAACTCCACTCCAATGAAACCTGAGCTGTATGCTGAGCTTGTTCGACAACATCAGTTGACGAGTGAAGCAATTCGAAGAGAACTCAACTTGGGAAGCACAACAAAACTTGGGCAATCCCCAAGCTAACTATCAAAACTTGGGCATTCCCCGAGGAGAGAGGATACCACTTCCAAAGGCCCGAAGAGATCTTGGAGCCGTTGTCGAAGAGGTTGATGAAGAGGAATTTCCCGAGGATGATTATGAACATGAGCCGCCATTCGCTCAATGAAGGCAAGCTCACCGAGGTCGTGGAAATTTTCGAGGTCAAGGTCGAGGCGCAAATGTTGAACGACATATTGAGCGTGAGGCTGATGATCGATATGATGAGTATCCCGAACAGGTTCGTGGTGTTCGAGACTCAAACTTGAACAGTGTCAAGATCACTATTCCACCCTTTAAAGGAACTAGTGATCCAGATGAATATCTTGAATGGAAGCTTACAATGGAGCGCATCTTTGAGACCAGTGAGATGACCGATGAGAGAAAAGCTGCCCATGCCATTGCTTCGTTCAAGGCGTATGCATCTACATGGTGGGAAGCTGAATAAAGGCATAGACGAAGGAATGCCCATCCCGAAGTTAATACTTGGCCACAGCTGATGAGAGCAATGGATGCTAAGTATTTGAGTGCTAAATACAGGCAAACTCAATTACAAAAGCTCTATGAGTTAAAGCACGGGCCCAAGTCAGTCCAAGAGTATCATGATGAATTCGAAAAGGTTCGATTGAATCTTGATCTGGTCGAAGATGAAGAACAAGTCATTATTCGATTAAAAAATGGCTTGGCTCGGGACGTGTCATCTTAATTGAGGCTACACGTGTATCACACATTGGAAGATCTGTTCGATGCTGCAACCGAAGCTGAAAAATTGGTGAAGGACGATAAGGCAAACCGGTATCGAGGAGTCACTACTTCTACTCCTTTGAACCGAGGTAAAGAATGGAAGAATCCAAACCAAACAAGTGCCAACACTGTTTGAGATTCGAAGAGACCCTTCGAAAGGGGTGTGACCGTTAACCAATCAAGAGAAGTGGGTGGTAAAGTTCAACTCAACTGTCCTAGTGCTTCAAATATTCAGTGTAAAAAATGCAAGGGTTATGGTCACATGGCAAAAGAGTGTCCAACTCGCAAAGTTATGCTTCTGCTCGAAGATGGAACCACGTCCATGAGCAAGCGAGTGACACCGAGGAAGAATTTATCGAGGAGACTGACCGAGCTGAAGGTGATAATGATCGTGAAGCTACCGAAGCTGATCATCCGGAAATGTTTCTTGTGGTTCGAAGGATTTTGAGCTGCATGACTCTTGAAGAAGAGGACAACCAAAGAGAAAATCTCTTTCATGCCCGATGTCGAGTGAGGGGAAAGGTGTGTTCGATGATCATTGACTCAGGTAGTTGTGCAAATGTGGTGAGCCAAACCTTGGTTTCACAAATGGGACTAACTACTTTGAAGCATCCCCACCCTTACAAGTTACAATGGCTGAATGAGTATGGAGAATTGAGGGTTGTCAAACAAGTGTGGATCAAGTTTAGAATTGGAGAGTATCAAGATGAAATGATATTCGATGTGGTGCCGATGCAAGCTTGTCATTTGCTATTGGGAAGACCGTGGCAATATGACCGGTCGGTCATTCACAATGGGAGATCCAACACTTATACTGCAAGGCTCGAAGGGAAGAGTTTCATACTATACCCTTGTCTCCAACACAAGTCACCGAGGACTATAAACGGATGAAAGAATTGAAAGAAGCGGCCAAAGCTAAGCTTCCGATGGGAGCAAAATTGGGGGCCGAAGACATAAACTCACTGCCCGAAGTGAAAAGAATCTGTGCAATCATGCAACCGGGTGAGTTTCTACGAGGCAATGACAACGGTCAAATGATGATTTGCCTCGTGCACAAGGGTATCTTCTTAACTCTAACGATGATTTTTCTAACGATAACCCTTTGCCTAGTGCTGTGCAAAGTGTTTTGCAGGACTTCGGAGAAATGTTCCTGGAAGAAATGCCAGGTGGATTGCCTCCGTTGAGAGGAATCGAGCACCAAATTGACTTCGTACCGGGGTCACAAATCCCAACAAACTGCATACCGGTGTAATCCCGAACACACCAAAGAGCTCCAAAGGCAGGTTGATGAGTTGTTGAACAAGGGCCTCGTTCGAGAGAGCTTGAGTCCTTGCGCCGTTCCAGTTATACTTGTTCCAAAGAAAGATGGAACGTGGCGAATGTGTGTTGATTGCCGAGCAGTCAACAAAATAACAGTATAGTATCGTCATACTATCCCTCGATTAGATGACATGCTAGACGAGTTAAGTGGTTCTTCATGCTTTACGAAGATAGACCTCAGGTCCGGTTACCACCAAAACAAATGAAAAATGGAGACGAGTGGAAATCCGCATTCAAGACCAAATTCGGTGTCTATGAATGGTTGGTGATGCCTTTTGGCTTATCCAATGCACCAAGCACATTCATGCGGCTGATGAACCATGTGCTCAAACCGTTCATAAATAAGTTTGTTGTCGTTTACTTCGATGACATACTTGTTTATAGTAAATCTGTGGATGAACATGTCGAACACCTAAGGCTAGTGCTTGATAAGCTTAGAGAAGAGAAGTTATACGCTAACTTCAAGAAATGTGCCTTCTGTGTCGAGCGTGTAGTCTTTCTTGGATTCGTTGTCACTGCTAATGGTGTCGAAGTCGGCGAGTCAAAAGTCGAAGCCATCAAAGATTGGCCAACTCCAACCTCGGTATCACAAGTTCGTAGCTTCCATGGCTTAGCTAGCTTTTACCGAAGGTTTGTTCGTGACTTTAGCACCGTGGCAGCTCCTTTAACCGAGCTGGTTAAGAAAGACCATCCATTTGTGTGGGGAGAGTCCCAAGAAAGGGCTTTCCAAGAGTTGAAATGGAGGCTTTGCTCTGCCCTATTGTTGCAACTCCCTGACTTCGGAAAAGCATTCGGAGTCGAGTGTAATGCATTTGGAGTTGGGATCCGAGGAGTGCTGATTCAAGAATCGAAGCCGATCGCTTACTTTAGCGAAAAGCTTAAGGGTGCAACTTTGAACTACTCTACGTATGACAAAGAATTGTATGCCCTCGTTCGAGCACTCGCCCATTGGCAGCATTACTTGTGGCCTCGAGAGTTTGTGATCAAAAGTGATCATGAGTCCTTGAAGCATCTCCGAGGACAGGAGAAATTGAACCGGAGACATGCCAAGTGGGTGGAATTCATTGAAAGCTTTCCCTATGTAATTCATTACAAAAAGGGTAAAGACAATGTTGTGGCCGATGCGCTATCAAGGAAATTTGCCTTAGCGACCACTCTCGCCTCTAGGCTCATGGGATTTGAAAGCATCAAGTCGATGTACGAAGACGATCCCAAGCTGAAATGCGTTCGTAACGCAATCTTGAGTGGTCGAAGGGTTGAGAAATATCAATGGTATGATGGCTACCTCTTCAAGAATGGGAGGGTTTGTGTGCCAATGTCAACGTGGAGAGAGCTCTTAGTTCGAGAAGCTCACTCGGTGGTCTGATGGGACACTTCGGTGTCGACAAAACTCTTGGTATCTTGACCGAGCAGTTCCATTGGCCCAAAATGCGACGAGATGTGGAAAAGCTTTGCAACGCTTGTCTCGTTTGCAAGAAAGTTAAATCGAAGTCCAACCCTCATGGTTTGTATACACCATTGCCTGTGCCTGATCGACCTTGGGTTGATATATCCATGGACTTTGTGTTGGGATTACAGAGGCCGGGGGGGAGGGAGGGGGGAGGACATGATAGCATCTTTGTTGTAGTTGATCGTTTTTCAAAAATGGCTCACTTTATTCCTTGCAAAAAGTGTGATGATGCACAACATGTAGCTACTTTGTTTGTTTCTAATGTGTTGAAATTGCATGGTGTGCCTCGTACTATTGTGAGTGATCGAGACTCAAAATTCTTGAGTCATTTTTGGAAGTGTTTGTGGGGTGCCCTCGGCACTAAGTTACTATTCTCGACATCTCACCATCTTCAGACTGATGGACAGACCGAGGCAGTTACCGAACCTTGGGATCTTTGCTTCGAGCAATGACCAAAGGCAAGGTTGGGAACTGGGCTGATCGTTTGCCCATGATGGAGTTTGCATACAATCGAATGGTGCATAGAAAGATCAATATGACCCTGTTTGAATGTGTGTATGGTTTTAATCCTTTGATTCCACTTGATTTAACCCCATTGCCTCGAAAATCTATTCTTGATTTTGAAGGTACTCGACGAGCAGGTGCTTTGATAGAATTGCATGCAAAAGTGAAGAAGAACCTCGAGGAAGTCTATGCAAAGGTTGCCTTAAAGAAAAACAAGGGGCGTAAAAAGCTGGAATTAAAGAAGGGAGATTGGATTTGGGTTCACTTCCGAAAGAAATGCTTCCCGAACCAAAGGAAAGGAAAGTTGGCTCCTCGAGGGGATGGTCCATTTCAAGTGTTGACCAAGATCAACAGCAATGCTTACGTGATCGACCTCCCTGGTGAGTATAACGTGTCCAACACCTTTAATGTTGCTGATTTAGTTCCTTGTGTTGTAGGTCAAGCTTTGGAGGACGAGGAGGGCTCGATTTCAAGGATGAAATTTTCTCAAGAAGGGGAGGATGATGCAGCCCGAACACGTGCTGATCAAGTGTTCGATCCACCGAAGAGACCAATGACACGAAGCCAAGCCAAGCTGCTGCACCAGGTGCACATTCACTTAGCCTGGCCGAAGGAAAGCAATTGCTCCGAAGCTTAGTGGCTGGGCTCAAGAACCGAAGGCAATATCTTCAGATTTGAGCCCGAAGACAAAGTGACCGAGGACAATGAGCTCGAAGACAAGTGAGTGTCCGAGGACAATGAGTTCGAGCGAGCAACCACGCACCGAAGTCAAGGCTGCTGAACACACAATTTAGCTCAGCCCTGCGTGGCTTGTTTTTATTAGTCACTTGTGACTATTTACTACTTTATCCTTAGTATAGCTTATAAATAGTCCATTTCCATTTCATTGTAAGGATCCAGTTTTTGAGTATATGAAAAACATAGCAAGTGCTATTGTGAGTCTCCAATGGAGCCGAACCCCGACGTGGGATTTTAAAGAACTTGTATCAACCGGTGTGATTCGTTTGAACAATTTCTTCTTGATCATTCAATTTGCAAGAAGCGGGTTTTTCTTGAGGATTGTTGCATAGTATAGGTGCATCTTGATTTCCCTTCAATCGAGCTTTGAGACCGGTTCCTCACTGTTTTTTTGAATCGAAGCAAGATTTGTCTTGCTTCTATCTTTTATTTTATTGTCATTTACCTCCGCGTTCGTGTTTAGCATTTCCCTCGGGTTTGCTTGCACCAATGACTATGGAGCTCCTAATCCGAATGGGAGAGTCATGAATTGGGGACGCAATGTTGATAGGGGTAGAGGCCGAGTTCGAGGGCCACCTGTAGGAGTTGGTAGGGATGTTGGAGGGAATGCTAGGGAAGATTTTGGTGGTTATGGAGGCAACATTGGAGGGAAACCGGTGCCACACCAAGGGGGCCGAGATAACAACAACCTTAATAGCGTGAAGCTCACTATTCCTTCTTTCAAAGGAAGTAGTGACCCGGTGGAGTACATTGAATGGAAATTGGGCGTGGAAAGGATATTTGACACTAATGATACGACCGAAGACAAGAAGGCCAAGTATGCAATATCTTGTTTTGAGTCCTTTGCTTCTACTTGGTAGGAATCGGTCAAAAGAAGTAGAAGGAGGAATGCTATGCCAATCAATGTGACTAGGGGAGAGTTGATTCATGTGATGGATGAGAAGTACGTGACTCAACAATACCGTGCGGACCAATGCAAGCGACTTTATGAGCTAAAGCAAGGTTACAAGTCGGTTTTGGAGTACTTCAATGAATTTGAGCAAATCCGAATGTCCCTAGATTTGGATAGGGAAGATGATGAGCAAGCCATGATTAGATTTCGAAGTTGTCTCCCAATTGAAGTTTCACAAGTATGATTACCACTATGAGCTATGCAAAGATGCGGTTGAAGCCGAGAAATGACTTAAGGAAGAGAAATCCACTCGATACAAGAGTAGCACTCCTACTCCCATGAGTAAGCCCAAAGATTGGAAGACTCCCACTCCAAATGCAAGGTTCCCCAAATGCAAGTGGAACAAGTGGTGCAAATGCTATCAAAGATGTGAAGAAGCCGTATGAAAAGTACACACCTAATGTGGGAGGTAACTCTAAAACCCAATTGAATACTCCTACTTCTTCTTCAATTCAATGCCACAAATGCAAGAGGTATGGTCACTTTGCTAAAGAGTGTCCTACAAAAAGGACCATGATTGTTGTTGGTGATAGTGCTTATGAACAAGAGAGTGAACCGGAGGAAGAGGGAGTAGAGGAGGATGAGGTGGATGATGGTCAAGATGACATGGTGGAGGATGATGAACCTCATACTTTTCTAGTTGTGAGAAGGAGTTTAAGTGCCACGATTGTGGAGGATAGTGAGACTTTGCAAAGGGAAAATCTCTTCCATTCTAGATGCCGAGTCATGGGTGTTGTTTGCTCTATGATCATTGACTCGGGAAGTTGTGCTAATGTAGTGAGTCAATCACTTATTACCAAATTGAAATTGCCTACCTTGAAACATCCCAAACCTTATCGTTTGCGATGGCTTAGTGAGTGTGGGGAGCTAAAGGTGGTGAAGCAAGCAATGATCAAGTTCAAAATGGGTAGTTATGTGGATGAACACTTGTTCGATGTGGTGCCTATGCAAGCATGCCACCTTCTCTTTGGAAGGCCTTGGCAATTTGATAGGCATGCGGTTCATGATGGTCGTGTCAACACTTACACGATCAAACATGAAGGAAGGAAATTTGTGCTAAAGCCCTTAACTCCCAAGCAAGTAAGTGATGATTACAAACGAATGAGGGAGTTAAGAGAGGCGGCAAAGGCTAAGTCGGTTGTGGAGATTAGTCCTTTGGCCGAAAACTTGGTGGAAATCCCACCATCTTCTACCGGTGGCATATGTGCCATGATGCAACCGGGTGAGCTCTTGAAAGAAAATGATGGCAACAAGCTACTCCTTTGCCTAGTGCATAAAGGTATGATTCTTGCATCCGATGTTGATTCTTTAACTAACCCTTTACCTAGTGGAATTGAGAATGTTTTGAAGGTATTTGAAGACATGTTCCCGGTCGAGATACCGAGTGGTCTTCCTCCATTGAGGGGGATAGAACACCAAATTGATTTTATCCTGGGTCTCAAATCCCAAACAAACCGGCTTATAGGAGCAATCCAGAGGACACAAGAAAATTGCAAAAGCAAGTTGTTGAATTTCTCACTAAAGGCTTGGTGAGGGAAAGCTTGAGTCCTTGTGCCGTGCCCGTGATCCTTGTTCCAAAGAAGGACGGCACTTAGAGAATGTGTGTTGATTGTCGGGTCGTGAACAAAATAACGGTAAAGTACCGTCATCCCATTCCCCAACTTGATGATATGTTAGATGAATTGAGTGGTTCATGTGTCTTTACCAAGATTGACCTTAGGTCCGGTTACTATCAAATCCGGATAAAACCCGAGGACGAATGGAAAACCGCATTCAAGACCAAGTTTGGTCTCTATGAATGGTTAGTGATGCCCTTTGGGCTCTCCAATGCACCTAGTACTTTTATGAGACTAATGAACCTTGTGTTGAAACCATTCATCAATAAATTCGTGGTTGTCTATTTTGATAGTATCTTGATTTATAGTAAGTCAATAGATGATCATGTTGGCCACTTGAGTCAAGTGCTTGAAGTGCTAAGAGCCGAAAAGCTCTATGCCAATTTGAAAAAGTGTGCCTTTTGTGTGGAGAAGGTTGTCTTCCTTGGGTTTGTTGTGAGTGCCCAAAGAGTGGAGGTGGATGAGTCCAAGGTGGAGACCATTCGTGATTGGCCTACTTCTATCACCGTGACTCAAGTGAGGAGCTTTCATGGTCTTGCTAGCTTTTATAGACAATTTGTGAAAGACTTTAGCTCCATTGCCGCTCCACTCACCGAGTTGGTGAAGAAGGACCAACCATTTGCTTGGGGAGAGCCTTAAGACAAGGCCTTCCAAGAATTGAAAAGTAGGTTAAGTACCGCCCCTCTATTGCAATTGCCCGACTTTGGAAAGGCATTTGAGGTTGAATGTGATGCCTCGGGGGTGGGAATTGGTGGTGTTTTAATGCAAGATGGCAAACCCATAGCCTACTTTAGTGAGAAATTGAAAGGGGCCTCCTTGAATTACAACACGTATGATAAGGAGTTGTATGCCCTAGTGAGAGCCCTTGCCCATTGGCAACACTATCTTTGGCCTAGGGAGTTTGTGATCAAGAGTGACCATGAGTCACTCAAGCATCTTAGGGGCCAAGAGAAGCTAAACAAGAGGCATGCCAAGTGGGTTGAGTTTATTGAGTATTTTCCTTATGTTGTTCAATACAGAAAGAGGAAGGACAATGTTGTGGCGAATGCGCTTTCTAGGAAGTTCGCTCTTGCCACCACTCTTACCTCTAAGCTCATGGGTTTTGAGAGCATCAAATTGATGTATGCTCATGACCCCAATCTAAAGAGAATCCATGAAGCTCTAGAGAAAGGGGAGAGAGTTGAAAAATACCAATGGGTTAATGGATACATCTTTAAAAATGGTAAAGTGTGCATACCCGAGTCCTCATAGAGAAAATTGCTTGTGCAAGAGGCACATTGTGGAGGACTCATGGGTCACTTTGGAAGGGATAAAACTTTTGCCATCCTAAGGGAGCAATTTCATTGGCCTAAAATGGGGACCCATGTTGAGAGACTTTGCAACTCTTGTCTTGAGTGCAAGCTTGCTAAGTCCAAATCGAATCCCCATGGTTTGTATACCCCACTCCCCGTACCTACTAGTCTGTGGTTGGATATATCAATGGACTTTGTCATGGGATTACCAAGGACTAGGGGGGGCCATGATAGCATTTATATTGTTGTGGATAGGTTCTCCAAAATGGCTCACTTCATTCCATGTAGAAAATGTGATGATGCACAACATGTTGCTTCTTTGTTCATTGATACTGTTTTAAAGTTGCATGGTGTGCCTCAAACCATAGTGAGTGATAGGGACACCAAGTTCCTAAGCTATTTTTGGAGGAGTTTATGGGGTGCCCTTGGCACCAAGCTTTTGTTTTCTACGTCCCACCACCCTCAAACCGATGGGCAAACCGAGGTGGTGAACCGTACTTTGGGTGCTCTTCTTAGAGCAATGACCCGAGGTAAGGGTGGGACTTGGATTGACAAGTTACCTCTTATAGAGTTTGCCTATAATCGTACCGTGCATAGAATGATTGGCATGACTCCATTCGAGTGTATTTATGGTTTTAACCCCTTGATTCCCCTTGATCTAACCAATTTGCCAAGGGAAATGGTCGTTAATTTTGAAGGAAAAGCTAGTGCCAAGGCTTTGATGGAGCTACATGCTAAGGCAAAGAAGAATTTGGAGGAAGCTTATGCAAAGGTAGCCTCCAAGAAAAAGAAGGGACGCAAGAAGGTAGAACTCAAGAAGGGTGACTATGTGTGGGTGCACTTCCGGAAAGAAAGGTTTCCAAACCTTAGGAAAGGGAAGTTGGCACCCCGTGGAGGTGGCCCATTCCAAGTTCTCTCAAATATAAACAACAACGACTATGTGGTCGACTTGCTAAGTGAGTATCAAGTTTCTAATACATTTAATGTTTGTGACTTGGTTCCTTTGGATGTAGGTGATGAAGAGGTCGTGGATGATGATGC
Organism: Petunia x hybrida; assembly: GCA_037355625.1. Taxonomy (NCBI): domain Eukaryota; kingdom Viridiplantae; phylum Streptophyta; class Magnoliopsida; order Solanales; family Solanaceae; genus Petunia; species Petunia x hybrida. The sequence goes on from JBBBVM010000162.1 coordinate 12,358,354, forward strand.
TTCAATTTCGAGAACGAAATCCTCTCAAGAAGAGGAGGATGATGCCGGGCAAGCCCCAACCCCCACAAGACCCTTCACACGGAGCCAAGCTAAGGAGATCCAAGGTGTACACTTGCACTTGGTGAGGAAGCGCCTAGAAGAAGGAAGTGATTGGAAGCCATTCTGGGTGATAAAAATGCAAGAGGGGCAGCCTAGTCCACCAGGCGCCCTGCCTGAGCTTTAGGCACCCCACCCAGACACCAAGGGAGCCAGGCGCTCCACCCTAATTGCTGAAGGACGGGAATTGGCTTTGTGTTATGGCTATTTTGACCCTACGTGGTCCTTATTTCCTAAGCCTATGTGTGGGCATTCTAGACATTTCAATGGGTGCCTAAACACATCTATAAATAGCTAGTAGCTTGTCTTCATTCCTTAGCTTATTATTGATGAACAAAAACCTTTGTGTTGAGAGTTGAACTCTTCTATTGAATGAAAACCTTTGATGGGAGTTGTTCTTCCTCTAGTGAATCTAGATGATTGCTAATCCCCCCGACCATTCTACTTGCATGCTCACGTTAGCTCGATGGTAGTTGCCTAGCGTAGGTGTTCTTGACATTCTCTCGGGGTGTAACGGAACGGGTTCTCCGTTGCTAATTGGGATTATTGATCTAGTTACGTCTCGTTCTTATCTTGTTTACTTTTCCGCGTTTTCTCTACATCATAAAGGAGGCGCCCCGCTTCTGCATAATTATAGAGAAAGAAATAGGGGAGTGGGCGGTCTGCTTGGTAACAGGAGCGGTCCACCTACTCCATTTCCAGAGAGTGTGCAATTCCATCCTTAGCCAAATTTCCACCCATCTTCAACTAGGCAATCCACCCCTTTCAGTGGGCGGTCCGTTTCATCATGGGGCTTCTTGGGGAGCCTCAAAATGGCTCTCGGATGCTCCTCCATGTAGCCTAGGTGGTCCTCCTTCCATGGCGCTCCAATGCATGATCTTCAAGTCTCTTCCGGAATCTTCTTCCATGTCCTTCCAAGTTAAGTGGAGATGAATGTCTTGGATCATTTTGGCTTGACTTCTAGTGAAAGGCCTTGAGGTAGTTTGCCCCGCATCACACCCCGGGGAGATGGATTATTCTAAGTGCTTTCCAAGATCAACAATAATGCCTATGTGATTGATTGGCCCGGTGAGTACAATGTCTCAACTACTTTCAATGTTTCTGACTTGACTCTTTTTTATGTAGGTGGTGGGGATGCCGTGGATGATGATGCCTTGATTTCGAGGACAGAATCCTCTTTAGAAGGGGTGGATGATAAGGGGTAAATCACCACGAGACCGTTCATCCGGAGTCAAGCCAAAAAGGTCCAAGACGCTCACCTATACTTGGTTTGGAAGGGGCTTGAAGATGGGAGCCTAGGAAGCAATTTGAAGAAGTACAACTTGGTAACAGGTCCAGGCGCTCTGCCCAAAGTGCTCACTGCCTCAATTGACAGGCGTACCGCCCAAGGCGCTCCGCCCAAGGCAGGCGCCCTCCTAAATTGATCACTGGTCCAATCGTTGCAAATTTCAGGCGCTCCGCCCCAGCTCAGGCGCTCTGCCCTTTATGCTGCCAACACGAGAATTTTACCAAGTTATTCCTATTTTAGCCCTACGTGGCTTATGTCTTTTAAACCCACTTTGGGGGTACTTTAAACCTTTTATTATGTAATGAGGGCACCTATAAAAGGACCCCTTAGGCTTATTTCATCATTAGCTTACTTTGAATATTGAAGACAAACAATTGAGATATGAGATTTCTCTTTAAAGAATGAATGAACCTTTTGGCTTGAACCAATTAGTGGATCTAGTTGAGTCTCATTCCAACCCGATTGGATTATTTGAAAGACTCAGGTGCATCTTGAGGACTGTTCGAATAGTATAGGCTGTTCTTGACCCGATCGAGGGTGTTACGAGACCCGTTCCTTGTAGCTACTTCGAAGAGCGTTCAAGATTCGTCTTGCTTCTATCCTTTTATTTTTCTCTTCCGTTTTTTTAATCCTTATCAACTACGCTCTTTTCTTTGTTTATATTTTGCCCAGAGAAATCTTCATAGGCAGTCAACTCTCCCATTATCAAGTGCAAAGAATCATCATCCACTGAGGTAAATAAAATGGTGTCATCTACATATGCCAAATGATTAATGTAAGGACTCCATTTAGGCATTGCATAGCCTTTGTATAGACCGTAACTATGCAAAGAATTCAACCTCCTTGAGAGCACCTCTGTCGTAATAATAAAAAGCGTGGGAGAGAGCGGATATCCTTGCTTTAACCCCCTTGTAAAATGAAAAAAGCCACGACTCTGCCCATTAAAAAGAATTGAATACTAATTAGAAGATACTAATTTGTACACAACATCAATAAATTCATGACAAAAGCCAAACTTTCTCAGCACCATTGTTAAGAAAGGCCAGGAAACCCTATCATACGCCTTCGTCATGTCCAATTTAATGACAACATTAGGATCCCGACCCCTATTATTTATGTCGTAAATTATTTCTTGGGCCAATAACACATTCTCAACTATACTTTTCCATTTTATAAAACCAGCCTTTTTATGTATATTTTGCTATGTTTTGAAAAAAAAAGTTCCTATATATTGAAAATGGGATAATATTGATATTTTTGTATAAAAAAAGTGTTAGCTTGTATAATTATGTAAATCACCCAACTTCAAATAATTATCCTACATAACAACACTTATTCAAAACATAGCAATTTAAGGGGGTATACTTGATTTTAAGCTCTAATTTTGGAAACCATACCACCTAACCTTAATCCTCATCTTCGAACTTTGGCTGCCATCCCCATTGTTGACACTCAATTTCGTCCCGTAATATAATTAACGGCTAAATTATTTAAATGAGAATCAATTATTAAAATAAAATTAAAATTAAGATTAGATAATTAAAATTATTTGAATTGAAATTAATTAATTAAAGTAAATTAATCAATTTCAAAAGAAGGCTAAAATTACTAGGGCGCATCCTAATTTCTGTCCTACCCGCGCAACACCCTTGTTTCAATTTAATCCTAAGTTGGGGTCAATTTCGCTCTAAGTTTATGAAATCAGCCTGCATCTGCAAAAGATATATATAATACACACCAAACACAAAAACGCGTATCAGTTCCCTTCAACCCGCTTTCCCCAACTCAGAACCCGTTTCAATCCGCTTCTTTTCTTGATTTTTCCCTCGGATTCTCTCCGAATCAAACCAAAAGTCTTGGTCCCCACCCCCTCTCCAGCTCATCTTCTCCGTACAGAGGTACAAGAAGCCAATCTCAAGCGTCCATTTCGAATCAAGTTTCAATCCGAGCCGCAAATAATTCAAACGGGCAAATCTTTTAGAGATAAAGGTGAAAATAGTATAATCCGAAAGGGATATACCATTTTCACCCTTGTTTTCCAAAGAAAAGGTGAAAAGCGAGTAAGGATCGTTTGGGAAATTCAAAGGCCTTAAACCCTAAATTTCCAGGTATATATTGTTATTATTTACTCATTTTTGGGATTCAGTTTTTGGGGAGTAAGTAAGGGAGGCAGTAGCATAAAATATTAGATGAAAATGGCAGCATAGGCATATATATAAATTTTACTCAGTTTTAAGTTAAAAAATATATGGATTACTATTGTTTTCTGGTTTGATCCTGGCTTCGGATTTGTTTACGTTTTGTGCTCGAGTCGTCGGCCTCGTCCGAGTCGCTTGTTCGAGTCTCTGTTTCTTCAATTCTCACCCTAGCTCGCTGCTCGCAAAAAGGAAACCTTGGGATCGAGTTGGATGAAAACTCACAAACGGGGATGGCTACATGCATTCAGAGTTATTTGCTCCGCTTCGCATTTTCGGGACTTGATATCCCCGAGAATATAATCACAAAGTCCAAGGCTCAATGATTGAGTTTGCGCTTCCGGGTTCTATTTTCTAAACTCCATCCTTCCCCGCTCCCTTAGAAAATGCATGTTGTATAGGATTTCCCCATAGACCGGATTAGTAGCCCGATAGGATAGAATGATATTTGAATTGTGAATAATTATTGTAAATTACTTAAATCGTTTTTTTATATGAATATTTTGTATCATTTCTTTGCGAATCGCCAATTTATTTATGGATGTTTAGAATCATTTTGTCAATTAATGAGTGCAAATAAAATTTGATTAAAATCGTACCCTCGTCATAATTTGCATTTGAATTACTTATTTATTGATTATATTAATATTCAATTATTTATTTATTCAATCTAATTTATTTATTTAGTTAATTAATTAAATTTTAATCTTTTATTTATTTATTTATTTATTTACTTAAACTAATTTATTTAATTTCAATTAATCATTTATTTAATCAATTAAATATTTATTCATTTATTCATTTAATTAATCGGTTATTATTCATTTACTCCTTTATTTAATTAAAATTGGCAAGTATTCATTTATTTAATTAAGTTATTTATTTGTTTATTCATTTATCTATTTATTCAATCAATCAATTAATTAATCCTTTATTATTATCCAATTATTTATCTAATGTGTTTTTGTTTAATCATCTAACTTCATTTAACCTTTGCTTATTCTATTAATTAATCAATTGATCATTATTTTATTATCTATTTAATTAATCTTAAATTGGATCATTTATTTATATAAGTATCGGCATAATTTAAATCTTATCTTATTTATATTATTCATATTATCCTTATATAAAATTAGCTTATATATTTATTATCCTTAACAAATTCGTGAAAACCGCCGGATTAACTGCATTTAGCGGATTTTCGAAAGTGCTCCCGCAAGGGACCTTCTTTCGAATTTAATAGAACCACTTACCTAAGAATCTCTGATTTTAATTTAATTTCTTTTGAATAAAGAATAAATTGCACTCATTAGTTAACTTAGGTTCCTAATAATCCTTAAATTAGGTGGCGACTCCAAAGAAACCCTTTGGAATCCCATTTTGTTGAAATATACCCGAAACCTATCTTTTCTTAAAGAAAGGGTAATTTTTGGGGTTCAACAGCGTGGCGACTCCGCTGGGGATACGCAAATGGTTTTAACCAAAAGGCTTTCACGAATTTGTTTGTTTGTATTGTTTGAGTTGTATGCCGATATTAGTATGCGTAGCTTATTTAATAATTGTTGAAACTAGCATGATTATATCTATTGTTTATTTGCAAGCATGTTTAGTTAATTTAGTTGATTGATGTGTGTCACGAAAGCATGTCACTACACCCCTATTTGCGCACATATAAATTGGCATTTCGTTCATACTTCCCCCATTCCTAGGAACCTCTTGCATTTTCACCCCAAATATCCGCGAGGTGCGCCCATGCGTACCCGCACTTTCTTCCACTAAAGAACCCTTGTGACGAGTTGGTACACCGGCGGCCATCGTAGGAGTAATTCGACTGCGAGACCGCTTGCCACTCACTGTTAGCCTCAACCGTTAACCCACTCTTAGACGGAGCTTTAGGAGCATGCATGCATTGACACCTTAGTCTGGACCCGGTCCTTGGTACCGCCTCCATAGTTAGGAAACCGCCCTTACGTCAGCGGGTTCTTGAAACCTAACTATAATGCATATTATGTGCTATGTGATAACGAATTCTCAGTCCTAACCATGTTTTGAGCAAAATCAGATTTAGAATTTTGTCTCCTATGTTGTCTTTTAGGTCAGAAAATGGAAGAATTTAGCGGAATTGAGATTATAGACAGAGTTGCAGTCCGGGAAAAGTTAGGCAGATTTGATTGGTTTGTGTTTTGGAGATGGTACGGTGTAGTGAGATCTATGAGGCGAAGCCCTTGTGTCCTTAAAAGATCAGTGGGGTCCCTCTCGTGAATGGCTTTGCGCGTGTGCAGGCCCATGTTGACTAACCAACTGCAAATTCTTATGGAATGAAGTATGTTTGTCGCATACTAGGAGAGTGAAGCCCCTATGTCTATAAACGACCAATGGGGTCCCTCCTTGAAGACCAGTGCGGTCTTGGCTACCTAGGAAACTGAGAGGCTTGATTAAAGCCGGACCAGTGAGGAGCCCAACGAACAAGGTCTGTGAGCCTTGCAAAATCTAGGAAGCTGAGAGGCTTGACTAAAGCCGAGGACCAGTGAGGTTTTATTTTGAAAGGCCGATTGGCGCCTTTCATGATTTGTAGTTTGGTATTGTGAAGGCAGTTGGAAATCTCACCCTTGGATGTTATGAAATAATTGGGAGTTGTGCTTGGAGGAGCGTTGATGTTTGCAAAAGGTATAGAGGTTTGTTTCAAGTTTTAGGCATTTGGGTTTAGAAATTTGGTGCAGATGTTGTGGAGAGCATAAGTTGTGTTAGAATTTTGAGTTGGCACCAGCTTTGAGAAGATAGTTGGGATAACAGAATTGCGGTGTCGAGGCGGCGAGCTGATTATTATCAATTATTGTTATTATTTATCACTTACTCTAAATCTGAATTGCTCAAAACTGGCATGAACTATTTTTCGTTACCGCTTGCTTGCGCGTCTTAGGCCCACCTCTGGCAAAGAGGCACCTTACAGGGTAGGAAACATTCGCATTTTCATTTACGCTCGACTACTTGTGTTTGCCACATGTCAACTTGGTTAAAATGCAAAGCGCTACGTGATGCGCGCTACGTGATTTGTGTGCAATTTTGCCAATGACATGCAAACTAACATGGCTACTTTTGAACTTTTCCTTTTGTTTTGTATATCCCCCAAGCAGAGGTTTTGATAAGAATCAAAAACGCGGAAAGTAAAGATAAGAAGAACGAGACGCGTTCCGAACTCCCTACAAGGTAACCACGGAGAACTTGTTCCGTGATACCCCCGTATCGGTGTCGAAAAGAGCCTACGCTATGCAACTACCCTCGAGCCACACTTGGGACTCGCAAATAGAATGATCGGGTTTTCGGTTCAAGACTCAACTAGGTTCCACTAGTGAATTCAAGCAACCAAGAAAGGGTTTCTTCATAAAAAGAGATAAACTCTATTCATCATTCATAAGATTCAAAGGTAAGCTAATGTTTGAGGAGGCTAAGTGAAGTATTTATAGGCTTCACTTAGTCATACTAAAAGGTCTAAAATACCCCCAAAGTGGGCTAAAAACAAATAAGGCCACGCAGGGCTATAATTGAAAGTCCAAGCAAAAAGTAATAAAATCCCGCATGTGGGTCACAGGGGGAGGCGGTCCGCCTAGGGTGGGGAGGCGGCCGCCTAGCTGCCTTCAGCTCTCTGGATTTCTCTGAGGCGCTCCGCCTCCTGACTTCCTGCTCTCTGGATTTTGGGAGGCGCTCCGCCTTGTTCTGGAGCCCCTTGGGGTGTCTCATTTTGGGCCTCTTGAGCCTCTCCAAGTGTCCTAGAGGATCCTCCATCCACGGCACACCAAAGCATGGTCTTCAAGTCGCTCTCGGGGCCTTCTTCCATACCCTTCCATATCAAGTGAAGATGGGTCTCTTGGATCAACTTGGCTTGACTCCGAGTGAAGGGTCTTGAGGGGGTTTGGGTCTTATCATCCTCCCCTTCTTGAGAGGATTTCGTCCTCGAAATCGAAGCATCATCCACGACCTCTTCATCATCATGCACGACCTCTTCATTACCTACATCCAAAGGAACCAAGTCACAAACATTGAAAGTATTAGAAACTTGATACTCACTTGGCAAGTCGACCACATAGGCATTGTTGTTTATCTTCGAGAGTACTTGGAATGGGCCATCTCCCCGGGGTGCCAACTTCCCTTTCCTAAGGTTTGGAAACCTTTCTCTCCCGAAGTGCACCCACACATAGTCACCCTTCTTGAGTTCCACCTTCTTGCGTCCTTTGTTTTTCTTGGAGGCAACCTTAGCATAAGCTTCCTCCAAGTTCTTTTTCGCCTTTGCATGGAGTTCAACCAAAGCCTTGGCTCTAGCTTTACCTTCAAAATTAACAACCATTTCCCTTGGCAAAGGGGTTAGATCAAGGGGAATCAAGGGGTTAAATCCATAGACACACTCGAATGGAGTCATGCCTATCATGCTATGCAATGTGCGATTGTAGGCAAACTCCATAAGAGGTAGACGATCAATCCAAGTCCCGGCCTTACCTCGGGTCATGGCTCTAAGAAGAGCACCCAAGGTTCGGTTTACCACTTCCGTTTGCCCATCGGTTTGGGGGTGGTGGGACGTGGAGAACAAGAGCTTGGTGCCTAAAGCACCCCATAAACACCTCCAAAAATGACTTAGGAACTTAGTGTCCCTATCACTCACTATGGTTTGAGGCACACCATGCAACTTCAAAACATTTTCAATAAACAAAGTTGCAACATGTTGTGCATCATCACATTTCTTGCATGGAATGAAATAAGCCATTTTAGAGAACCTATCCACAACAACATAAATGTTATCATGGCCCCCCCTAGTCCTTGGTAATCCCATCACAAAATCCATCGAGATATCCAACCATGGACTAGTAGGTACGGGGAGAGGGGTATACAACCCATGGGGGTGGGCTTTGGATTTAGCACGCTTGCGCTCAAGGCAATTGTTGCAAAATTTTTCCACTTGCACCCCCATTTTTTGTCCAATGAAATTGTTCTTGAAGAATGGCCAAAGTCTTTCTTGTGCCAAAGTGTCCCATGAGTCCCCCGCAATGTGCCTCATGCACAAGCAACTCTCTCCAAGAGGACTCCGGTATGCACACCCTACCATTTTTGAAGATATATCCATTAACCCATTGGTATTTGTCAACTCTCTCCCCTTTCTCTAGAGCGTCATGGACACTCTTTAGCCTTGGGTCATGAGCATACATCAATTTAATGCTCTCAAAACCCATGAGCTTAGAGGTGAGAGTGGTGGCTAGAGCAAACTTTCTCGAAAGCGCGTCCGCCACAACATTGTCCTTCCCTTTCTTGTATTGGATCACATAGGGAAAGGACTCAATGAACTCAACCCACTTGGCATGTCTCTTATTGAGCTTCTCTTGGCCTCTCAAATGCTTGAGTGACTCTTGGTCACTCTTGATTACAAACTCACGAGGCCAAAGATAGTGTTGCCAATGGGCAAGGGCTATCACAAGGGCATACAACTCCTTGTCATATGTAGAATAGTTCAAGGAGGCCCCTTTCAATTTCTCACTAAAGTAGGCGATGGGTTTGCTATCTTGCATTAAAACACCACCAATTCCCACCCCCGAGGCATCACATTCAACCTCAAATGCCTTTCCGAAGTTGGGCAATTGCAATAGAGGGGCGGTACTCAACCTACCTTTCAACTCATGGAAGGCCTTCTCTTGAGGCTCTCCCCAAACAAACGGTTGGTCTTTCTTCACCAATTCGGTGAGTGGAGCGGCAATGTAGCTAAAGTCTTTCACAAATCGCCTATAAAAGCTTGCGAGACCATGAAAGCTCCTCACTTGAGTCACGGTAGTAGGAGTAGGCCAATCACGTATGGCCTCTACCTTACACTCATCCACCTCCACTCCTTGGGCACTCACAACAAACCCAAGGATGACCACCTTCTCAACACCAAAGGCACACTTTTTAAAATTAGCATAGAGCTTTTCGGCTCTCAACTTTTCAAGCACTAGCCTAAGGTGTTCAACATGGTCGTCTATTGATTTGCTATAGATCAATATATCGTCAAAATAGACGACCACAAACTTGTTGATGAATGGCTTTAGAACATGGTTCATTAGTCTCATGAAAGTGCTAGGTGCATTGGAGAGCCCAAAGGGCATCACCAACCATTCATAGAGACCAAACTTGGTCTTGAATGCGGTTTTCCATTCATCACCGGGTTTCATCCGGATTTGATGGTAGCCGGACCTAAGGTCAATTTTGCTAAACACACATGAACCACTTAATTCATCGAACATATCATCAAGTCGGGGAATAGGATGGCGGTACTTTACCCGTTATTTTGTTCACGGCCCGACAATCAACACACACTCTCCAAGTACCGTCCTTTTTGGGAACAAGGATCACGGGCGCGGCACAAGGACTCAAGCTTTCCCTCACCAAACCTTTAGTGAGCAATTCATCAACTTGCTTTTGCAATTCTCTTGTATCCTCCGGATTGCTCCTACAAGCCGGCTTGTTTGGGATTTAGGATCCCGGGACAAAGTCTATTTGATGTTCAATGCCCCTCAAAGGCGGCAATCCATCCGGCATTTCATCCGGGAACATGTCCTCGAAATCCTTCAAGACATTCTCAAACACACTAGGCAAAGCGTTAGAAGAAAAATCACAATTAGAGTTTAGGACCATACCTTTGTGCACAAGGCATAGGAGAAATTTGGTGCCATCATTCCCTTTTAAGATCTCGCCCGGTTGCATCATGGCACATATGCCACCGGTAGAAGAAGAAGGTGGGATTGCCACCATACTTTTGGACCAAGGACTAGTCTCAATGATTGACTTAGCCTTTTCCACCTCCCTCAACTCCCTCATCCGGTTGTAGTCATCACTCACTTGTTTGGGAGTTAGGGGTTTCAACACAAACTTTCTTCCTTCATGTTGGAGCGTGTAATTGTTGACACGTCCATTATGAACCGCTTGTCGATCAAATTGCCAAGGCCTTTCAAAGAGAAGGTGGCAAGCTTGCATGGGCACCACGTCGAACAAGTGTTCATGTACATAACTTCCCATTTTGAACTTGATCATTGCTTGCTTCACTACCTTCAACTCCCCACATTCACTTACCCATTGCAATCGATATGGCTTGGGATGTCTCACGGTAGGCAATTTCAATTGGGATATAAGAGATTGACTCACAACATTAGTACAACTCCCGGAGTCAATGATCATAGAGCATACAACATCCTTAACACGACACCTAGCATGGAATAGGTTTTCTCTTTGCAAGGCTTCACCATCCTCCACAATCATAGCTCCTAAGCTCCTCCTCACTACTAGAAAAGTATGAGGTACCTCATCCTCCACCGTGTCATCTTGATCATCCTCCTCTACTCCCTCATCTCCCTATACTCCCTCATCTTCCTCCGGCTCACTGTCTTGCTCATAAGCACTATCACCAACAACAACCATGGTCCTCTTCGTAGGACATTCCTTAGCAAAGTGTCCATACCCCTTGCATTTGTGACATTGAATGGAAGAAGAAGTAGGAGTATTCAATTGGGTTTTAGAATTACCTCCAACATTGGGTGTATACCTCTCAAACGGCTTCTTCACATCCTTGCTAGCACTTGCTCCGCTAGGACCACTCGCATTTGGGAATCTTGCATTGGGAGTAGGATTTTTCCAATCCTTTGGCTTGTTCATGGAAGTAGAAGTGTTGCTCTTGTAGCGGTTGGACTTTTCCTTGTCAAGCCATTGCTCGGCTTGGATAGCGGCATCAAGGACTTCTTGAAGTGAAAGATAAGCATGCAATCTCAATTCTAAAGCTATACCATAGCTCAACCCATTCATGAAACGGATCACGGCTTGCTCCTCATCTTCGGTGTCCATATCCAAGGCCATTCGAGTTCTTTCAAACTCATCATAATATTCATGCACCGTTTTGACACCTTGCTTCAACTCATAAAGTTTCTTGAGTTGTTCTTGACGATATCTAGGAGTGATGTACTTGATACTCATGATACCCTTCAAGTCATTCCAACCCACATTCACGGGGATGCCCGCCCTTCTCCTTGATCTCTTGACGGATTCCCACCAAGTAGATGCATAGGATTTGAAGGATGAAATAGCATAAGTGCCTCTCTTCATCGGACATCTCATTTGTGTCAAACAATCTTTCCATTTGTAGCACCCATTCAATGTAAGCACTCGGATCACAATTCCCTTTGAAGGGTGGGAGATTAAGCTTCACACTATTGAGGTTGGTGTTGTCACGACCCCAACGGAACGGCTCCGGTTGGCCCCCATAGTGATCTTCATTCACACCATACTCCCTCCTCGCATTCCCTCCAACATATCCCATAGGTGGCCCTCGACCTCGGCCCCTACCACGATCCACGTTACGACCCCAATTCATACCTCGTCTCGGTTGAAAGTGATCATCAAACCCATACATATCATCACCATATTCGGCTTCCTCCCCTTCTTGAGCCTCATCGACTTGCTCAAGAGGTTGCACGTTTCGGATGGGTCTTGGTAATGGGATGTTTCTTGGGGGATTATCCAAGATACGAGGAATGCCCGTTCGTTCAATTCTCTCTCGGTCCTCCTTTACCCGTTGTTGATTGAGCAACTCAATGACATGGCTTACTTGTTCCGGGGTAAAGTTAGGAGTACTTGAGACTTCACCGGCCTCAATTTGGACACTCGGGGTCCCCTTTTCAATTGGGACACTCGGGGTCCCTTGGTCACCTTGGGTACTTGAGGCACCCTTTTCAAGTGACTCAATCCTTTGAGTCATGACATCTATCTTGGCAAGAAGGCTAGCCAAGGCCTCCTTGATGAAATCTTGACCTTCGTTGGCCATTGTGCCTACAAAGAAAAGAAACAAGAGTTAGTCAAAACACCTCACTCGCTCCCTCACTTGTGTTCACTCGGATCACTCGTTTGGTGGTGATGGCTTTTTCACTCTTGCTTGAACTCAAAGTTTCACGAAGTTGAATAGTAAACCTAAACTTAATCACTCGACTCAAAAGCCCAATGCACTCCGGGGTGAGTGGAGTTAATAGGACTCGATTGGATCGCTAAGCACTTTGAGTGAGGACTTGAGTCAAAAGGCACTACGGGTCTTCTTTGAGTTCTAGTCTCCGTTCTAAGGCACGATGATCCTAGTAGCTTGAAGTAATTAGTACTAATCAAGTAGGATTATACTCTAATAGTACTAATTAGAAGCAATGCAAACAACAAAACACGAGAACCTAGAAGAAACTACCCAATTCCCAACTCATAGGAAGTAGGCGCTCCGCCTCAGGATAGCAGGCGGCCGCCTGGGCGATCCTACAGGGGGAGGCGCTCCGCCTCTTCAGGGGAGGCGCTCCGCCTCAGCAAGTTCCAGAGAGGTCACAGATTTGAGGCGCTCCGCCTCAGAACCTAGGCGCTCCACCTCCTGCAACCTTCAACACAGTTTCACTTCGGTTTTTCTTGGTTTTTCACCCAACAATCCAACTAATCAAGCGTTGTTTTAGCAATTCAAAGGTACCCCAATGTTGTTTCAATCACAAAGAACAAACCCCAACAACTTTTATCAAACCCCAATTGAAAACAAACAATCCACCATGATCATCATCTTCAAAGCTAGGGTTTCAAAATTTTCAAATTTTCATAGGGTTTCAAATTCTCAATTCATGCAATACAACTCCAAATTGGGTGTTTAAGGCACCAAAAGAACAGGAATCACACAAGGACCAAACCCCAATATCAAGTTCTCAATCCAACTTCAATTCAACCCAAGAATCAATCTAAAATCATCAAGAACAAGTTCATCAAGGGTTTAAGGGGTTTTGGGGTTTCGATTTTTCAATCTTCACCAATCCAAGTGTTTTTGGTATCCAAACAACGGGATTTCAACCACGATCAAGAATCTATAACACCCATATCATGAATCATTCAAACCAACAAGTTACACCAAATTTTTAGATTTTTAATTTTTCAATTTTTTTGTAGTTTTCTTCTTTTAATAACAACAAACAAGAACCTAAAGTCGAAACTAACCTAGGCACGAAGAATCAAGGGTCGGGGGTTTGTAGAAACAAAACCTGAGCCTTGCTCTGATACCAAGATGATAAGAATCAAAAACGCGGAAAGTAAAGATAAGAGGAACGAGATGCGTTCCGAACTCCCTACAAGGTAACCACGGAGAACTTGTTCCGTGATACCCCGTATCGGTGTCGAAAAGAGCCTACGCTATGCAACTACCCTCGAGCCACACTTGGGACTCGCAAATAGAATGATCGGGTTTTCGGTTCAAGACTCAACTAGGTTCCACTAGTGAATTCAAGCAACCAAGAAAGGGTTTCTTCATAAAAAGAGATAAACTCTATTCATCATTCATAAGATTCAAAGGTAAGCTAATGTTTGAGGAGGCTAAGTGAAGTATTTATAGGCTTCACTTAGTCATACTAAAAGGTCTAAAATACCCCCAAAGTGGGCTAAAAACAAATAAGGCCACGCAGGGCTATAATTGGAAGTCCAAGCAAAAAGTAATAAAATCCCGCATGTGGGTCACAGGGGGAGGCGGTCCGCCTAGGGTGGGGAGGCGGCCGCCTAGCTTCCTTCAGCTCTCTGGATTTCTCAGAGGCTCTCCGCCTCTTGTCTGAGGAGCTCCGCCTCCTGACTTCCTGCTCTCTGGATTTTGGGAGGCGCCCCGCCTCAGCTGGGAGGCGCTCCGCCTTGTTCTGGAGCCCCTTGGGGTGTCTCATTTTGGGCCTCTTGAGCCTCTCCAAGTGTCCTAGAGTATCCTCCATCCACGGCACACCAAAGCATGGTCTTCAAGTCGCTCTCGGGGCCTTCTTCCATACCCTTCCATATCAAGTGAAGATGGGTATCTTGGATCAACTTGGCTTGACTCCGAGTGAAGGGTCTTGAGGGGGTTTGGGTCTTATCAGGTTTGATTTGTGCTGATTTAAGCTGGCTGATCATTCCTATTACACAAGGACAAAGGACCAATCTGCATACTGGTACACATTTCCACAACTGACAATGACTGGAATAGATGATGAACCTCGCAATACCGAGAAAAATCTTACAACTCCTGAATCATCAAGAGGAAATGTCATTATTGCTCAAGACGAACTGATTCTTGAAATGGCTAAGGAACTACAGATGTTAAAAGATGAGCTGGCTGCGGTAAAAGGGCAAACTCATAAAAACACGCCGCTGCGTGGGCCCGATGCATCACACTCTCTAGGTCAAATGGGACAATCTCTAGGGCAATCTTTGAACTCAATTGATGGGGTCGCCAATATGAACACACCTTTGAACACCCACAATTCTCTAAAAGCACCAGTCCACCAAAGCAACTTGCCACTTCTCCAAGCTCCACCTCCAAATAACGCTCAATCTAGCCAAACAATTAACCGACCACCCATCTACCCATCACATCAACAACACCCATCATACACCCCGTACCCTGCCAATACTTATTATCAGACACACACTCCATATCCATACCAAACCTCCACTTACCAAAATGAACCCATCCCGCAAGCTTATACTGAAAATCCATCCGCACCATTAGTCCAAGTGGCGGTATCTGGTGGGCAAGATGTTCCTATTGTGCAAATTGATGATTACACCAATCCTCCTTATGTGAAGTTTCAAAATGGTGTTAGAAGAGCCGAAAAAGCAGTCGATGGGGGTGAAGATTTGGAGAAAAAGGTACAAGGTTGGGTGATGAGTGCTCTTAACAAAGCATCAAAAGGCAAAGACAAGGAAAGTCTAGAATATGAAGACTTGTGTGTTCATCCTGGGATTGAATACCCAGAAGGGTACAAAGTACCAAAGTTTGTTAAGTTTGATGGCAAAGGCAACCCCCGAGCCCATTTGAGAAGGTACTGTGAAACCTTGGGAGTGGGGAGGAATGAAGAGCTCCGTATGAAATTATTCATTCATAGTCTTGAAGGCGAAGCTTTAGACTGGTAGTCCGAGCAGGATCCCTCAAAATGGATTAACTGGAGGAGTATGGCTCATGACTTCATGGAGCGTTTTGGTTTCCACGCTGAAATACCATTAGATCGGTTGGCTATTGCGAGGTTTAGGAAGAAGTCGACCGAGACCTTTAGGGAATACGCGGTGCGTTGGAGGAGTGAGGCTGCCAAAGTTAAGCCTCCCATGAGTGAGGAAGAGTTTGTGGGACATTTCATCGAGACATTGGACGAATTCTACTATGATCGAATGGCATCCATGACTAACTCTACTTTTGCCAATCTAGTGAAAACGGGGGAGATATATGAAGCTGGTTTGAAATCTGGTAGGATCACAAATTTGGCCGCTTTGCAAGCTACAAGTAAGGCAATCCAGTCTGGGTCTAGTAATGGCTTTAACAAAAAGAAGAAAGAGGAAGTGGGAGCTGTTGTGGGAGACATCGAGCGTCGACCGGCTGGAAAGTTGAATTTTGACAATTCGTCTGCTTTTCCTACCTACCAAAGCCCATATTACCCAAATTACCCCACTCACTACCAGATGCCACCTGTTCCTTATCCGGTTTACAATGCACAAGCAAATTACTACCAACCTAGAGCACATGCACCTAATCAATACCCTCGTCAGCCAAATTTTCAAGCGCCCCAGAATTACCAGCCTCGTCCTCCTGTTCGTCCCAATGTGCAAGGGTTTAATCAGAATTACGAAAGGAGAGCAACCAAAACCTATACTCCTATAGCCGAGTCATATGGCCAGCTTTTTGAGAGATTAAGAAATGCGGGAGTTGTGCAGCCTATCCCTGATAACACTCCAAACCCACCTCCAAAATAGTATGATGCAAATAAGCGCTGTGCTTATCACTCAGGGGCAGCCGGCCATGATATTGAGAGATGTTATACTTTCAAAGACAAGGTCGAGGGTTTAATCAAAGCAGGCACCATTCAACTCACCGGCACTCAGCCAAATGTGCATGATAATCCTCTTCCCAATCATGGTAACAATGCAGTTAATGTGATTTCTCTTGAGGAAGAACCAAATTTGAAGGGCACCATAGTCTCTATTTATGATGTAAAGGTTGATAATATTGCTTCTAAGGTACCTAAGCAAGCACTAACTCTGTTGCCAAAGAATGAGGGAACTTTTGGCCTAGGTGGCAACCCCGCTGAAGGAAAGATGGAAAAGGCTGAGTCTGAGGAGAAGCCGACTAGTGTCATACCATAGTCTCTTTTACCATTGAACCAGTCATTTGTCCAAGCACCAGAAATGGCCATGCAGAATTTGATTGAAGGTGTTGGCAGCCTATTCTTGAATGATGGATTGAAATGCAGTGCAACTATTGAAGATTTTGAGAAAGAGCCACATGTGCAGAATGCTGAACCAAGTGATGTGATAGCTAATTGGACTTGTGGTCCGAAAGAGACTTGATGAATGAACTCGTTATTTTGTTTTGGCATCACAGTCAGCTTGAGGCCCTGAACTGTGTTTTGCACTTTGTTTATGTTTATGTCTATGTCTTTCAAATAACTTTTTTAAATCCTGCATGTTTACTTTTATGTTGTATGCCTCCCTAAATTAGGTTTTGAATAAACAAATGCACTGCATTCCTACCTTATTATTTTGCTATACTTTAACTTTTTATGTGCTTTATTATTTGCTTCTGATTAATATACTTACTACTGTTTCAAATTAAAAACAAAACCTGCTTGAACCTTGCTTGTGATCTATAACGAAACAGCTGAACGATTTAAGGATGATGCACTGGAAGGTTACTTTTTGCACTCTTTGGATATTACATTACCGTTAGAACTTCAAACTGGGGCCGCTTTATTTGCCGGCAGTTGGAGCCGAAGCGGTTTGTCTATACAAATAGAAGTCCTTTATTTGTGAAACCATTCAAGAAGATAAGTTGGAAGATGTTGAATGCACAAAGAGAAGATTTGAATAGTTTACTTCAAACTGGGGCAATTGGTGCTAAAGAAGATCTTTCCCAATCAAGAAGAAGCAAGGGGCAAATTTGCACCGAATTGGCAAGGTCCATATGTTGTTCATCGGGTTTTTTTCCGGAGGAGCACTGATTCTGGCCGAAATGGATGGTCAAGTTTGGCCAAAAGCAATCAACGCAGATGCTGTCAAAAGATACTATGTCTGAGGCAATCGCAAGTTAGCATGGTTTTTGAATGTAATCTTTGATGTAATGCGAACTACGCGTAACCTGATTCCCGAGGCGGGATACGTAGGCAACTCATATAGAGTTCAGTTGCACTAGCACAGGAATCCCCTATTTCCTCTTTTATGTACTTTTGAACTACTTCTGACCTGATTCCTGGAATGGCAACAGGATAAGTAGGCGATCCCCGTCGGATTCGGTCAAAACATTGTAACACTTTAGGCTTGTTTATCTTTTATGATGTAATGCCGAACTATGCATCTGGGCAGATGCGTGGATTTTCTAATTCGGATACGGCTTCGTACTTAGATTGCCATATCTTCCCAAAAAAATCTTTATGTAAGCAGAACTACGCACAGTCTGATTCCCGTGGAGGGATACGTAGGCGCTCTTAACGGGCTCGACTCTATAATATTAAAATTTCCAGTCTCCCCTAAGGCAAGCAACTGGGGCAATTTTGCCACATAATTCGAAGATTTGAGAGATAGCAACTGGGGCAATTTTTGCAAGGATAATTTGAAGATATGGAAGATAGAAACTGGGGCAAATTTTGCAAAAGAGTTCGAAGGCATAAAGATTATAACTGGGGCAGATTTTTGCAAAATTCGTATGGCTTATCAAAGGATTAAGTGGCAAAGTTCTAAAAGTATTCGAGATTAGCATAAGTTGCAAAGACAAAGGACGTTCAGTTTGTTTCAAGATATGTCATGAGTTTGAGTTAAAGCAGAAATTTTAAATGCATTATAACTTCGGTCGTGTATCAATGATTATTTATTTTATCAAATTACTTTATTTTGCCTCTATCTTAAAATATTATACAATATTGAGTTCATAAATCAAGTCTCTGAGTATAATTCGTAAGCCCAAGTCTAAAGAAGAACGAGGGAGCAGCGGCAGCGAGTTCAAGATGAATCAGCACAAATCAAACACCACTCCCCAAAACTAACAAAATTTTATTTGAGAGCAGGAACATGAAAGCTTGCAATGAAAGGATCATTTGCATTGTGGATGAACAATTTATCGAACGCGCGTCCAAAGGTACCTTGCAGATTGCGTCGCATTGCCTTTTTCATAACTTAAAGCATTATGCTTTGTCACGAGTTATTGTCGAACAGGCGGCATTTCTACCCCTATGACTTTCATCCCTAATAGGCGACAAAGCCGAGGCTGGTTTTGTGTTTTCAAAACTAAGCCAAATAGGGCATCGCCTTGTTTTAGTTGATAATCCGAACAAGGCCATCCTTGCTGGATTATCTCACCAATTGATTTATCAATGGCTATCGCACTGACTACATTTCCGCACTACTCTGCTTTGCACTTGCTTTAAAAAGTTAATTCCTTGTTTTACTCTTTCAGGTTGACCACCAGGCGGGGCTTCTCTCTTGTTGGACTTTCACGCCTGTTGATTCGCTACATCGCTTTTGTGTTGCTTTACATTTCACGATAAATTGCTTTGCACTTGCTTTCAATTATGACTTTGCACTTGCTTTATATTATGAACCGCTTTACTTTCAGGTTAACAGGTCAGTCCCGAGACCATCCTTGCTTCGTGCCGGACCGGTTCGCCAGCTGATTTGTAGACAATCAACCCTAAGACCCTCCTTGCTGCGTGCCCGACCGGCTTGCTAGTTGATTCGTCAATATATTCAAATTGCCTTGCACTTGCTTTTAATTATTACTTTGCACTTGCTTTATATTATGAACCACTTTACTTTTAGCTTAACAGGTTAACAGGTCAGTCCCGAGACCCTCCTTGCTTCGTGCCGGACCGGTTCGCCAGCTGATTTGTAGACAATCAATTCCAAGACCCTCCTTGCTGCGTGCCCGACCGGCTTGCCAGTTGATTTGTCAAGATGTTCAAATTGCTTTGCACTTGCTTTCAATTATGACCTTGCACTTGCTTTATATTATGACTTGCTTTACTTTTAGTTTAACAGATTAACATGTCAGCCCTGAGACCCTCCTTGCTTTGTGCCGGACCGGATCACCAACTGATTTGTAGACAATCAATTCCAAGACCCTCCTTGCTGCGTGCCCGACCGGCTTGCCAGTTGATTTGTCAAGATTGTTGAAAATGCTTTGCATTATGCCTTCGCACTTGCTTTATTGCTTCGCCAGTTGATTGGAAGACAACTTATCAATGATATCGCAAGCCGCACTTGCAAATTTGACTTTAGCAGCACCGCAGCAGCGTTTGGAGCATAACGTGGAACTTTTTCTTAGCAGTGAACTGGGGCAATTGTTGATATGAGCTAGACTCGTCAACAAGGATCTGAAGAATCGCACTCGAACAAGCAAGTTTTACCTAATCTTTCATTTCAGATTAGGCATCAGTTTGGATTCTTTCCTATTCGTGCGTCTTTTCTTTTGTCAATCGTGCGAGTCTTCGTTTCTAAGTGTCGTCGAACTACATATGGCCTGATTCTCTTTCAGCCCGAGATATGTAGGCAACTCGGAAACCGGAGTTCGGCCATGTCCATAAGCCTCGCATTTCGGTCCTTGGGATCGAGGTCTTGGCTTTACCGTGACGAAATTGGTTTTCACGTCAACTTTCTTTACCCTGAAAAACTCTTTCATCCTTTCCGGGTAAAGAGGGGCAGGTGTTGACACTCAATTTCGTCCCGTAATATAATTAACGGCTAAATTATTTAAATGAGAATCAATTATTAAAATAAAATTAAAATTAAAATTAGATAATTAAAATTATTTGAATTGAAATTAATTAATTAAAGTAAATTAATCAATTTCAAAAGAAGGCAAAAATTACCAGGGCGCATCCTAATTTCTGTCCTACCCGCGCAACACCCTTATTTCAATTTAATCCTAAGATGGGGTCAATTTCGCTCTAAGTTTATGAAATCAGCCTGCATCTGCAAAAGATATATATAATACACACCACACACAAAAACACGTATCAGTTCCCTTCAACCCGCTTTCCCCAACTCAGAACCCGTTTCAATCCGCTTCTTTTCTTGATTTTTCCCTCGGATTCTCTCCGAATCAATCCAAAAGTCTTGGTCCCCACCCCCTCTCCAGCTCATCTTCTCCGTACAGAGGTACAAGAAGCCAATCTCAAGCGTCTATTTCAAATCAAGTTTCAATTCGAGCCGCAAATAATTCAAACGGGCAAATCTTTTGGAGATAAAGGTGAAAATAGTATAATCCGAAAGGGATATACCATTTTCACCCTTGTTTTCCAAAGAAAAGGTGAAAAGCGAGTAAGGATCGTTTGGGAAATCAAAGGCCTTAAACCCTAAATTTCCAGGTATATATTGTTATTATTTACTCATTTTTGGGATTCAGTTTTTGGGGAGTAAGTAAGGGAGACAGTAGCATAAAATATTAGATGAAAATGGCAGCATAGGCATATATATAAATTTGACTCTGTTTTAAGTTAAAAAAATATATGGATTACTATTGTTTTCTGGTTTGATCCTGGCTTCGGATTTGTTTACGTTTTGTGCTCGAGTCGTCGGCCTCGTCCGAGTCGCTTGTTCGAGTCTCTGTTTCTTCGATTCTCACCCTAGCTCGCTGCTCGCAAAAAGGAAACCTTGGGATCGAGTTGGATGAAAACTCGCAAACGGGGATGGCTACATGCATTCAGAGTTATTTGCTCCGCTTCGCATTTTCGGGACTTGATATCCCCGAAAATATAATCACAAAGTCCAAGGCTCAATGATTGAGTTTGCGCTTCCGGGTTCTATTTTCTAAACTCCATCCTTCCCCGCTCCCTTAGAAAATGCATGTTGTATAGGATTTCCCCATAGACCGGATTAGTAGCCCGATAGGATAGAATGATATTTGAATTGTGAATAATTATTGTAAATTACTTAAATCGTTTTTTTATATGAATATGTTGTATCATTTCTTTACGAATCGCCAATTTATTTATGGATGTTTAGAATAATTTTGTCAATTAATGAGTGCATATAAAATTTGATTAAAATCGTACCCTCGTCATAATTTGCATTTGAATTACTTATTTATTGATTATATTAATATTCAATTATTTATTTATTCAATCTAATTTATTTATTTAGTTAATTAATTAAATTTTAATCTTTTATTTATTCATTTATTTATTTATTTACATAACCTAATTTATTTAATTTCAATTAATCATTTATTTAATCAATTAAATATTTATTCATTTAATTAATCGGTTATTATTCATTTACTCCTTTATTTAATTAAAATTGGCAAATATTCATTTATTTAATTAAGTTATTTATTTGTTTATTCATTTATCTATTTATTCAATCAATCAATTAATTAATCCTTTATTATTATCCAATTATTTATCTAATGTGTTTTTATTTAATCATCTAACTTCATTTAACCTTTGCTTATTCTATTAATTAATCAGTTGATCATTATTTCATTATCTATTTAATTAATCTTAAATTGGATCATTTATTTATCTAAGTATCGGCATAATTAACATCTTATCTTATTTATATTATTCATATTATCCTTATATAAAATTAGCTTTATATATTTATTATCCTTAACAAATTCGTGAAAACCGCCGGATTAACCGCATTTAGCGGATTTTCGAAAGTGCTCCCACAAGGGACCTTCTTTCGAATTTAATAGAACCACTTACCTAAGAATCTCTGATTTTAATTTAATTTCTTTTGAATAAAGAATAAATTGCACTCATTAGTTAACTTAGGTTCCTAATAATCCTTAAATTAGGTGGCGACTCCAAAGAAACCCTTTGGAATCCCATTTTGTTGAAATATACCCGAAACCTATCTTTTCTTAAAGAAAGGGTAATTTTTGGGGTTCAACACCCATCCCCTATCCCCAAACACCAATCAATATCGTAACTCCAGTCGACACCATCTGATGTGACCGTAGATTCCCTCTATTCTTCATCATCTATTTTTATAGTGATGGTGTTGCATTATTATGGTGAATGAATGGTGGTTGTAATAGCTTTTTATGGTGTTTATTATGAAGAGATTTGCTTCGGTGAAATGGATAAAGAGAAATCTAACTTTGACGAAACTCTTTCATCTTTTTATTCCCTTTTTAGGTGCGAAAATGATTTTTGCATTGTCATGGTGAAATAATTGGTGGTTATGGTGGTTATCTAGTGGTGGAGTGTGTCAAGTTTATGTCACTGTAAGTCGTTTGTATCATTTTACATATTGTAAAATATAAATGACATATATATGACATTCATGTGTTATATCATTGTTTGTTGTGCATATGTCACGTGTATGTATTATATATGTCATGTGCACCAGTATTATATACTTGGCATACACATGACATACTTACAACATACAAGTAACATATAAGTGATATGTACTGTGTATGTGAAAGTATATCAATGTATGTCCTCTATATCAAGTGTTATCCTATGTATATAATGACATATATACAATGTTATACCAGTAAAGTGTAGAATTTATGGAATCCATGTGATGCAACCAAAACTAAGACAAGACATTTTCGTGAGATTTGGAGGAGTGGGCAGCATGTTGCAAGGGTCAATGAGTAAGCTAGCAAGCTTGGAAGATGGAGGGGCGTTGCTTGGAGTGCTTGGCCGAGACCTCTAGTATTCAACGAGCACCTTGGCGAGCTAGCTTTGGGTGCTGTGAAGCTTTGGAGTTTTGGACAAATCTCGCATGCTCTCAACGAGCTCCTTTTGGCGCCTAGTCTCTTCGGGCAAACTTTCCATGCACTCAACGAGCTCCTTTGCTTACAATACATAGATAGTCTAGTTTTAAACGATGGCACTTTACTGGCTCTGGATGGTCTCTTTAAAATTATCCAATTAGGGACCGTTTTCTTGACAATTTAGGCGTTATTGGATGAACCTATATAAGCCTAAGCCATAGGTATTTTTTAGTTACTACAGATTATTGAGAATAGAAAAAAAAAAACTAGCGTTAGTTTTTTTAGAGAAGCTCCATAACATCTTCCTTTATCTCCTAAACTTGTAACTCTAAATATCTTCACTAGTATGAATCCGATTTTTGTTCAAGTTTCATTCCTCTCATGGGATTAACACTTCAATTATTGTAAGTTTACTTCCATTCTTTCTTCTAAATTCTGTCCCCCTAGTCTTATCTTCTTGTTCATATGATTGTTTCTATCATTCCATTCGTTCATAAGTTATATTGCATTAGTTGGTATCAGAGCTTGGAAAGGGATTGTTCTTACAACCTCAGTCCTGTTCTTCGTGCCTTAGTAACTAGGGTTTCTAGTTTTTAGGGTTCTTGTTTCATTTTTGATTTTTTTTAAAAAAAAAGAAGAAAAAATGAAAAGAAGAATAGCGGCTAGGGTTGATAATTTCAGCCGTTGTTGTTGTTGAATCCTGTCATGTGTAGGCTGTTTCAGCCGTATGTGTGATTGTTACACGCCTAGGAAGAGGTTTCTTAAAGTTATTGAACAAATCTTGAAACCCTAGGGCGAGTTAATAACAATCTTGAATTGTCTCTCAAAATTTTAGCCTTGTTCTTGATCTAGTACTAGTTTCTTGATTGAATTCTTGATTGTTCTTGGAACCAGTGTGCTTAGGGTTGTTCTTGGTGTGATTTCAATTGAATTCTTGAAGAGTGTTGAACAATTATAACATTGGTGAAGTAGGAGAAGAGGAGCAGCTTGAAAAGGTTTTTCTTGGTGTGTTCTTGATTAAATTAATAGTGTTCTTAAATTGAAAATATTGGGTTGTTTGATCATGAATAGTTGTTAGACAGAAGAGATACACTGAAAATTGAGGAGAAAAGAAGGAAAAAAAATGATTCATTGTTAAAAGTTAGGAGGAATAATTTGTTCCTAGTCAAAGTGGAATACAACTCCCATTAAAAAAAAGAGAAGTTTACCTACTTTTCAAACAAGAGAATTACTTTTCTCGTAGGATTGGAATACGAAAGGGCCGGCTGAACTTAAGGGAAACTAGCCAAGGAAAAAATATTGTAGGTTGTTGGAAAACTAGTAAAAGTTTTAACAAATTTGATTTGGAAAGGCAAAGTATGAAGGAAAAACTCATTCCAACCTAAAAATGGAAGGCTTAGGCGTCCAAAAAGGAAAGGGAAAGTAAGTTTCTTCCTAGGATTTCCTTATTTTTTTAAGAAAAACTTCTAGTTAGAATTTCTTCTGATACGAAATTAAAGACCCAAAAAAAAAGATTAAAAGAAGAAAGGAAGACCCACTTTTGATTAGAAATTATTAGAGAAGTAGATTAGGGAAAGATTAACCTAAACACCTCTCTAATTGTCCAACAAAATGAACCAACACTATTTGATCCTCAATTAGATGGAATCTAATTGCAAATCAAGGACTACTGTGCTTAAGAAAACTAGCTCAGCCAATAACCTCACAATGTCAATAATCATACAAAAAGGTTTATATAGTTAGCACATTTGCCTTAATTACCCTTAACAATGGGCCTTCAAGTCATTAGCTACTGTTGGGCTTTCTGATCCTCGTCTCAGCGCGATCGCGCAGTAACGGTCGCTATTGCGCTGAGCAATATATCATAGCCTCGCGATCGCGGCTATGGTCACGCGATCGCGCAGGCGAAGGATTTCAACCATCCTCTTGCGCGATCGCGCTTCATTGCCTTTTCATCTTCCGCGATCACGTCTGGCTGCCCGCGATCGCATATTTCTTCTTTCTTGCTCTGCATGATTGCGTCTGTGCACTCGCGATCGCAATGAGTATTTTCAATTCCAGAGGCAGTGAGCATGCAGAATTTCCCTGAAACCTCCAACACTTGCTCAATCAGCTCCAGTTGTGCGAACATAGCCTGTAGCTGTTGCAACTCCAGTGCTTGGCTCCTTGTGAATGGTTTGGTCGAGCATCAGGTTGCATCATTCTCCCCGTCTTGAGAAGAATCCGTCCACGGATTCACTTGATGTTTGACTTCGAAGGGAGACAAGTCACACAGGTTGAACGTGTTGTGCACTTGGCATATGCTTGGCAAGTCCACCTTGTACGCGTTGTCATTGAGGCGTTCAAGGACTTGGAAGGGGCCATCGCCTCTAGACATCAATTTGATCGTCCTCTTTTTTGGGAACCTATCCTTTCGGAAATGAACCCATACCCAATCACCGGGCTCGAAGATAACCTTCTTCCTTTCTTTGTTGGCCTTCTTGGAAACTTCTTGGTTTTTCTTCTCAAGTTGTTTCCTTACTTGCTCATGAAGTTGCTTCATCTCTTGAGCTCTCACCTTGGCATCTATGTTTAAGACAACATCACTAGATAAAAGCATAAGATCCGAGGGGGTAAGAGGATTAAAGCCATACACAACCTCAAAAGGTGTCATGCAAGTAGATGTGTGCATAGTCCTATTATAAGCAAATTCAATCAATGATATATGTTCTTCCCAAGAAGCTACTTTCCCCTTAGCCGTTACTCTATGCATGGCACCCAAGGTTTTATTGACAACCTCGGTTTGGCCATCGGTTTGGGGGTGACAAGAAGTGGAGAACAACAACTTAGTGCCAAGCCTCCCTCAAAGCTCCTTCCAAAAATGACTAAGGAACTTGGGATCCGTATCACTAACAATAATTTTTAGAACCCCATGCAATTTAAGCACATTGTCAACAAACAAATTAGCTATGTGAGATGCATCATCAACCTTGTGACATGGAATGAAATGAGCCATTTTAGAAAATCTATCAACGACCACCAAAATGCTATCTTTTCCCCTTTTGGTCCGAGGCAATCCAAAGACAAAATCCATAGAAATGTCAAGCCAAGGATCTAAGGGAATGGGGAGGGGTGAGTACAAACCATGTGGAAGTAGCTTTAACTTGGCTTGCCTACACTCCAAGCAATGGCCACACACCCTCACAACATCCACCCTCATTTTGGGCCAATAAAATTTCTCCTTAAGAATCTCCATGGTCTTGCCCACACCAAAATGCCCCATTAGTCCCCCACTATGGGCCTCTCTCACTAGCAACTCCCTCCAAGATGAACTAGGCACACATAACTTCCCATTCCTAACCAAGAAGCCATCGAACTTATGAAACCTCCTTTTCTCCACATCACCACTAAGTTCATCTTCACCACACATTCGATTGATTCTTCTACCCCTTTCATCCACTTCACAATTAGCATAAAGTTCTCCAAACTCCGGCTCATTAACATACATCTCCTTCATACTTTCAAAACCCATGAGTTTAGACCCCAAAGTATTCAACAACAATTGCCTTCTTGATTGAAGCACAAACTTTCTTGACAAGGTATCTGCCACCGCATTCTCTTTCCCCTTTTTATGATGGATGACATAAGGAAAGGTCTCAAGAAACTCCACCCATTTGCTATGTCTCACATTCAATTTCTCTCGAGATTTGAGGTGCTTTAAGGATTGGTGATCGGTTCAAATAACAAATTCTTTGGACCAAAGGTAATGTTGCCAGTGAGCCAATGCCCTCACCAAGGCATATAACTCTTTGTCATAAGTGGAATATTTAGTGGTTTCTCACTAAAATAGGCAATAGGCTTTTGTTCTTGCATCAACACGGCTCCAATGCCTACCCCACTAGCATCACATTCAATCTCAAAGGTCTTATCGAAGTTTGGCAATTGAAGAGGAGGTGTGAAACTAAGGACTTCTTTCAATTTTGCAAAAGCCTCTTCTTGCTCTTTTCCCCACACAAAAGCCTTATCCTTCCTTATCACTTCGATCAATGGTGCAGGTATAGTGCTAAACTCTCTCACAAACCTCCTATAAAAGCTAGCCAACCCATGAAAACTTCTCACATCACTAATGGTTTTAGGAGTGGGCCAATATCTAATGGCCTCCACTTTAGCCTCATCTACTTCCACACCATTTGCACTTACCACAAAACCAAGGAAAACAACTTTCTCAACACAAAAAGAGCACCTTTTCAAATTAGCAAACAATTGTTCTTTTCTCAAAACACCAAACACTCGTTTCAAATGATTAGCATGCTCATCAATGGATTTGGTATAAATAAGAATATCATCAAAGTATACTACAACAAATTTTCCAATGAAATATTTGAGCACATGATTCATTAACCTCATGAAGGTTGAAGGAGCATTCGACAAGCCAAAAGGCATGACAAGCCACTCATAAAGACCAAATTTAGTCTAAAAGGCCGTCTTCCACTCATCACCCGGTTTCATCCGGATTTGGTGGTATCCACTCCTCAAATAATTTTAGAGAACACACAAGATCCACATAACTCATCAAGCATATCATCTAACATAGGAATAGGATGATGATATATATACCGTGATCTTGTTGATGACTCTATAATCCACACACATGCGCTAAGTCCCATCTTTCTTTGGCACTAAGATGACCGGGACCGCACATGGGCTCAAGCTTTCTTGCACAAGGCCTCTTCCAAGCAACTCCTCCACTTGCTTTGAGAGTTTTTTGGTAGCTTTAGGGTTGCTTCTATAAGCGGCCTTGTTGGGAAATTGGGAACCCGGAACAAGGTCAATTTGATGTTCAATGCCTCTTAGTGGTGGCAATCCACTATGAAACTCCTCGGGGAAGATGTCTTCATAACTTTGCAAAAGAGAAGAAATAGAACTAGGCAAAGAAGGGGTTAGTTCATTAGTAAGCAAAACATGTTCCTTGTGTAGGAGGAGAATCATGGGTGCTCCTTCCTCCACATCTTTCAAGCACTCCTTCCTAGACAAGAACAAGTTCACTCTCTCTTTTGTTTCCTCACTCTTTTGAGTAATAACTCCCACTCTCCCTTCCTCCACAACTCCCTCTTTATTTTCTTTCTCTCTTTTCAATTTCAACTCCCTCATCTTCCTATAACCCTCACTCACTTGTGTCGGGGTCAATGGGTTGAGGACAAACATCCGACCTCTCACTTCCAAGGCATACCTATTAGTTTTGCCATCATACCTTGCCAACTGGTCATATTGGCAATGCCTACCAAGCAAGATATGACAAGCTTGCATAGGAACCACATCAAATAAAAGCCCATCATGGTAGTCCCCAGTCTTGAATTTAATCAAGGCTTGCTTGGTCACCTTTAGTTCACCACACTCATTCAACCATTGGAGTTTGTAAGATTGTGGACACTTTCTAGTGGGTAGTTTGAGTTGCTCAATCAAAGTGGTACTCGCCACATTGACACCACTACCACTATCAATAATTAGAGAGCAAGTAGTCCCTTGAACCTTACAATATGCATGGAACAAATTTTCCCTTTGACTTGCACCCCCATTATTCTAACCACTAGTGTTGCATAGACATCATCTAATTGTTCACTCTCCAACGGCTCCTCATCAAAATTATCGTCACATGACATACCCCTATCTATCTCATCATCATCACTACCTCCCGTTTCATAGCCCCCATCACCCAAAGTAATAATAGTCCTCCTATTGGGACAATCTCTCATTATGTGTCCACGGCCATTACACTTATAGTATTGAATGTTAGATAAGCTTTCAAGTTTAGCTTTATTACTTCCCACCTTGGGCTCTTCTTTAGGCTTGGTTCTTTCAAATTTTCCTTTGAACTCTCGCTTGGGCTCCTTAGCTTTATCCCACGGGGTATAAGCCTGCACATTATCTTTTCCTTTGTTCCAAGTGGAAGGGATGTTTTTGGCCTTGTAAGACTTGTCTAGTTTGATCCCTTTCTCCACCTTGAGAGCCGCTTGGAATGCATCATTCAAGCTTTCAAACCGGTGCAATTCCATTGGGGAAGAGATCTCCCTATTCAAACCTCCTCAAAACTTTGGTATGAGAGACCGGTCACCATCTAGCACGTTGGCCATTGTCCTAGTCTTCTCAAATTCATCAAAATACTCCACCACGCTGTTGGTTCCTTACCTCAAATTGTAGAAATTTTTGATCAATTCATCTTCATAGTTTGGAGGTAGAAACCGAGCCTCCATCATGGCTTTCAAAGCCACCCAACCCCCATTGGCAATGAGACCTTGTGTTTCCCTTTGTCTTTGCTTGGACTCCCACCAAGTAGAAACATAGCTTTCAAATTCGGTGATAGCATACTTCACCTTTGCAACATCTTGGATGTTGTTGGTTTGAAAGATTCTCTCCGACTTGACCACCAACTCCAAGTACTCATTTGGATCACTCTCACCTTGGAAGGTAGGTAGGTTGATCTTGATAGTGTTCACCCCCTATCTTTATCATGATGTCTCCGTTGTCCACTATAACCCCCGTAATCATAATAGTCCTCATCATGATCCACTCTCCCTTGGTAACCTCAACCAAATCAACCACCTCGACCCCTAGCTCCCCCTCGACAGGCATCCCCCGGGTAGTGAAATGGGTCATTGTCATAGTTCTCATGCTCATGAAAAGCCTCATCTTTAAGTGGCCTTGGAGTGTCATCCCTTGGTTGTTCATTTCTTGGGAGATCATGAATGGGATCCCTCACTTGTGGAGTGACATTTAGAGAATAGGTATCTTGGACCACCATGTAAGAGTAGCGGTCATTAGCCCGAGAGATTCGGCTAGGTCCATCACCCTGTACCCCCACGGTTGGAGATGTGTCATCCAGTTGTTTACCCATTTCCTGAAGCTTTTCCTTTCACGTTAGCTCATCAACCTTCTCCTTCATCCCATCAGACTTATCTTGCATTGAGCTAACACTTTCCATCAAGGCTTGCATCATGGTTTTGAGTTCCAGGTCCGCCTCGACTCCCTTTTGAGCCATTGTACCTACAAACAAGTAAACAAACCAGGTTATTAGAAAGAGTCCTCACCGAGTCGCTCCCTAAGTGTTCACACTCAAATTGATGTCACTCAATTCATTTGTGTTTGCACTCAATGTTCGGCTTTTACTCACTCTAATACTCTCACCACACTTGCCTTTTTCCACTCTTGGCTATTGCAAGTTTGTTCTTCACACACTAAATCTGAATTGACTATCAAACTCAAGCTAATTCGGGATCGAAAGGAATTATTGTGACAAGAAACAGACAATTGAAACCGACGGACGCAATTTAGGAAACTTTAAAGAAAGGGAAGAAAGAAAGGCACGAATCGAATTCGGAATTGGATGAAATTTTGTTTCAGATCTAGAAACTCACTGATGTAGGAAATCAAACGCGGAAAGTAAAAGATAAAGAACGAGACGTAACTCGATCTCTAATCCCAAGTAGCAACGGAGAACTCGTTCCGTTACACCCCGGGAGAAGGACAAGAACACCTACGCTATGCAACTACCCTCGAGCTAACGCGAGCACGCAAGTAGAATGGTCGGAGAGGAAGAGTATTCACCTAGATCCGCTAGAAGACATACAAGTCCAAGAACAAAAGGTTTCATTCAATAGTCAAGAGCCTTGCTCATGTTCATCATTCATAATCATCAATAATAAGCTAAGTGTAAAATAAGCTAGGCTTGGATATTTATAGTGTTTCCCAAGCTTACACAAAGACTTAACTACCCTTACTAATAAGGTTCAACAAATAAGCCACGTAGGGCAAAATAGTAAAAGAAACATAAGTTCAGCAGCTAGGAGGGGCGCCTGGGGCTGGGAGGGGCGCCTGGATCATGCTGAAGCTAGGCTGGGCGCCTGGAGCTAGGCGGGGCGCCTGGCTTGGCCTTCAGCTAGGCTGGGCGCCTGGCTAGGCTGGGCGCCTGGCTTGGCCTTCAGCTAGGCTGGGCGCCTGGCTAGGCTGGGCGCCTGGCTAGGCGGGGCGCCTGGCTAGGTGGGGCGCCTGGGTGCCTCCTTCCTTCTCCTTAGGCGTGGAGCCTAGTGATGAAACCATCCGGAACACTTCCAAAGCCCTTAGAGATTTGGCACATGTTGGAAAGTGTTGGAAAGTGTTTTGGCACGATTTGCTCTACATCATCCTCCCCTTCTTGAAGAGATTTCGTCCTCGAAATCAATGCATTCATGTTCATGGCATCATCTCTTAGGGGTGCCCAATGCTCTCCTCCTTTGTAACTCTTGATCGTCACCTTGACATAGGTCTCTTCCAAGATCTCCCTTGCTTTAACATGGAGCTTAGAACCTACAAGCAACGTCAAGCAAACACAAGAACTCCTACTTTGAAAGTAGGTTAGTGCAAGAAGTGTGGAAAACACACTCTTGTGATATAACCAAGCATCAATTAAAAGCACAAATATCAAGTCTCCAAAGAGAACAATAAGTACTTGGTGAAAGATCATCATGCACCTAACACAATAGTGATCATATAAGCCATGGGGATATGAAAAATGCAAAATCAAGCTATCAAAATCCCCTTGAACCTTAAGCTCAAGATCAACGAACCAATCTATCCTCGAGGTGTGATCAACATGTGGAGTGGAGTGAGTCAAGTAACCCATCATGCAAGTAACATCAAGTACTCCACTCCCCTTCTTTAGAGCATACTTACTCACACCAAGGGATTCCTTTTCACCTTCCATTTCATCACTTAAGCAACCCTTCTCAAAAGACAAACTATCAAGAAAGGCATTGATAATGGCCTCTTCTTCATCATAACCCACACAAGCAATAGTGGGGTCACTCAAAGAACCATCTACCTCACTCAAATTCTCAAACAAGTGGTTGCCTAAGGAACCAAATCCTTCACACCATGGGGGTTCCATTTGACCACCCACCCTAGCCCGATACAAGTCGCTACCACAAATGAGATTATCGTCACACAATGGAAATATAAAAGCATGCATCTCAATATCATGATTAAGCATAGACAAATTATCGAGACTAGGTTCACTTGAGGAGTCATCATAGACAACCTTGTCCAATTCATGCAATTTGGACTCCTCAAGGACAAGACCATCCTCACCACAACACATTGGTCCACCAAATAGAAGCATATCAATTAGGGAATGGTCAACTACCTCATCTTTCCCTATGTCAAAGGTTGGCGGTGTGTCATAGCAAAGGTCAAAATCATGGTCAACTATCAAATCTACACTAGGGAAGGGTTCAATGAACAATGAGCTCACATCATGATGTGGCATAGCATCCCTTCCAACTAGTGTTTCACAAGCACATACAAGTTGACAACTAGACTCTACACTAGTGGTATATTCACTAGATGCATCAAAACCACCAACTAGTGTTGAGTCATCACAAGACAAGTAGCTAGTAAGTTCATGAAAAGGTGAAGCAACACTTACATTTGTAATACTTCCTTGGTCACTCGCAAAGCTTGAAATGTCATGTGCAACTCCTTCTTCATGAGGCTCACATTGAGAACTTTCCTCCTCTTGTCTTTCCTTCCAAGCACATGGTTGAGGCTCCAATGGCTTGTCTTCAATTGTAACTACACAAGAACTTTCACAAGAAAAGGTAGAAGATGAAGGATTGTTAGAACAATGGGTGCTCTCACTCTCAATTTTTCTTTCCTCACCTCTCTCCTCTCTCAATTTTACCTCATGGTCAAGTGTAGGGCAAAATAGTAAAAGAAACATAAGTTCAGCAGCTAGGAGGGGCGCCTGGGGCTGGGAGGGGCGCCTGGATCATGCTGAAGCTAGGCTGGGCGCCTGGAGCTAGGCGGGGCGCCTGGCTTGGCCTTCAGCTAGGCTGGGCGCCTGGCTAGGCTGGGCGCCTGGCTTGGCCTTCAGCTAGGCTGGGCGCCTGGCTAGGCTGGGCGCCTGGCTAGGCGGGGCGCCTGGCTAGGCGGGGCGCCTGGGTGCCTCCTTCCTTCTCCTTAGGCGTGGAGCCTAGTGATGAAACCATCCGGAACACTTCCAAAGCCCTTAGAGATTTGGCACATGTTGGAAAGTGTTGGAAAGTGTTTTGGCACGATTTGCTCTGCATCACTCACTGTTCTTGATGCTGAAATTGGGTTTCGGTTGATTGGAAACTGTTACGGGGCTGTTGCGAGCAATCTGTCTAAAAAATATTTTTCTAGAAAATGTTGTTCAGTGCGATCGCGTGCGTGCGTCGCGTTCGAGTAGGCTTCTCTGGTGGTACTTACGCAGTCGCATAGGACTGTCGCGATCGCATAGGCCTTTTAATTATTGGCCTGCGCGATAGTGCTGGTTGTTGCGCGATCGTGTAAGCTTCTGGGTTTGAAGTAGAACCCGATTATCAAACCTACTTTTCAACTTGAATCTTCACAAACCACTGTGTTTTTGCTCAAAATTTGAGATTTATACTCCTTGTTGGTCCGTGAACGAACCCCAGTAGCTGAATCTTTAATATCAACAACCAAATTCAAAAGTCCCAATTTCTTGATGAAGAACTCTAATTTTTCAATCCTTTAAATCAGCACCAAATTGTTGTTGTTTGATCAATTCCTTTTTGGAGTAGTTTCTAGACAACATTATCTTCAATTGGTAACAAAAATTTCACCCAAAAGAACCATAATCCTAAGACTCACATTTTGGAATTTTGAATTTTTTTGACTTGATGAACAAATTGGATTAGTGATTGTAAAATCAAACACTAATCCAGCTCTGATACCAAATGATACAAAATTAAAGACACAAAACAAAAATAACAAGATTGAAAGAAGAAAGGAAGACCCACTTTTGATTAGAAATTATTAGAGAAGTAGATTAGGCAAATTAACCTAAACACCCCTCTAATTGTCCAATAAAAGGAACCAACACTATTTGATCCTCAATTAGATGGAATCTAATTGCAAATCAAGGACTAATGGCCCTTCGCGATCACGTCTGTGCACTCGCGATCGCGATGAGTATTTTCAATTCTAGAGGCAGTGAGCATGCAGAATTGCCCTAAAACCTCCAACACTTGCTCAATCAGCTCCAGTTGTGCGAACATAGCCTGCAGCTGTTGCAACTCCCATGCTTGGCTCCTTGTGAATGGTTTAGCCGAGCGTCGGGTTGCATCGTCTTCTGCTCAAAATAATACTAACTTTTGAGCTTTTAGGGAATTCGTGCTTGCTGAATTTCTTCAAACTCTTGTAGAACTTTCTTGGCTTCAAGTGCTTACTTTAAAAAGCCGCTCGTCCATAGAGTCACATAAACTCCATTACAAACCAATACTTGAACATACTAGTTGGTAAATTTGAACCGTGGTTTCTAAGAGGTAACAAAAATATTTTAGTAGGGGTATTTGGAGTGTGAACTCTAAATAGCGTGAGTACCACCTTTGATGCCGGGCAAATTGGCCTAAGCGACAACCATCAATAACCAAGCTTGAAGAGCACGAAGTTTGCAAGTCAAGGCCTTCGGATGAGGGTTCGAGAGTGATTTGGAGCCATGGACTTGAGCACGCTTGAGGGAGGACCGACTATGGACCAAGGAGGAACACTTAGAGTCCATTTTGAGCCGTATCCATACCTCCCAGGAAGAGGCGGAGCGCCTATGATGAGACCCAAACCCCCTCAAGACCATTCACACGTAGTCAAGCTAAGGAGATCCAAGGAGTGCACATACACTTGGTGAGGAAGGGCCTTGAAGAAGGAAGCGATTGGAAGCCGTTCCGGGTGCTCAAGCTAGGCCTCACGCCTAAGGAAGAAGAGAACCCAGCAGAGCTAGGCGCCCCGCCTACCCCAGGCGCCCCGCCTAGGGAGCTCACTGCCTAAGGCTCAGAAAATGCACCAGGCGCCCCACCTGGCTAGGCGCCCAGCCTAGCTGAAGGCCAAGCCAGGCGCCCCGCCTAGCTTCAGGCGCCCAGCCTAGCTGAAGGCCAAGCCAGGCGCCCCGCCTAGGTCCAGGCGCCCAGCCTAGCTTCAACATGAACCAGGCGCCCCTCCCAGCCCCAGGCGCCCCACCTAGCTGCTGAACTTATGTTTCTTTTACTATTTTGCCCTACGTGGCTTATTTGATGAACCTTATTAGTAAGGGTAATTACGTCTTTGTGTAAGCTTGGGAAAACACTATAAATACCCAAGCATAGCTTATTTTACACTTAGCTTATTATTGATATTGATGAATGTTGAACATTGAACATGAGCATGGCTCTTGGTATTGAATGAAACCCTTTGATCTTGGACTTGTATGTCTTCTAGCGGATCTAGATGAATACTCTTCCTCTCCGACCATTCTACTTGCGTGCTCGCGTTAGCTCGAGGGTAGTTGCATAGCGAAGGTGTTCTTGTCCTTCTCTCGGGGTGTAACGGAACAAGTTCTCCGTTGCTACTTGGGATTAGAGATCGAGTTACGTCTCGTTCTTTATCTTTTATTTTTCCGCGTTTGATTCTCATCAGTTTGGTATCAGAGCAAGGCTCGGGTTTTGTTTCTACAAACCCCCGACCCTTGATTCTTCGTGCCTAGTATCTTCTTTTAGTTTTCTTGTTGTTGAAGTTATTAGAAAGGAGAAAATTGCAAAAAAATTGAAAAATTGAAAAATACAAAAATTTGGTGTAACTTGTTGATTTGGATGATTTGTGATATGGGTGTTATGGATTCTTGATCGTGATTGATTTCCCGTTGCTTGGGTACCAAAATTGTTGGAATTGGTGAAGTTTGAAAAATTGAAACCCCTTAAACCCTTGAAGAACTTGTTCTTGATGAATTTTGGCTTGATTCTTGGGTTGGATTGATGTTTGTTTGGAAACTTGTTATTGGGGAGTGATCTTCATTGAAAAACAAACAATTCGGTACCAATTTTGTGGGATTTGAACATGTTTAACACCTACTTTGATGACTCACAATCCTTGTTAAAACCCTTTTGATAAACCCTTGTGTTCTTGAGTTCTTGAGATTGAACCTTGATTTGATTGATTGATTGATTGAAAATTTGATTGGGTTTTGTTAAGGAAGATCAAACACAACTTTGGGTATCATCGGATTGTGAAAACGAGTTGAAAACATCGGATTTGAGGCTTGAAATTCGACTTGAAACGAGTTTGGAACGAGTTGGAAAAAGCTTCAGGCTAGTCGCCCCGCCTAAGCCAGGCGCCCCGCCTGACTTGGCTACTGCCTAAGTCCCAGGCGCCCCGCCTAGACTCAGGCGCCCCGCCTGGCACACAGCACAATCTAGGCGCCCCACCTGAGTTTCAGGCGCCCCTCCTGAGTGCTGAACGCATTGTTTCGGGTAGATTTTCGTAGGTAATTCCCTTTGTTTGATAACATAACATCTAGTTAGTACTAATTTGAGTAACCGATCTACTTGAATAGTGCTAACCCTTTGATTGCTCTTAAGTGATTCGTGCCTAGCAAGGAGAGTAGAATTCTAAGGAAAAGCGTAGAATCTTTTAACTCAAGTCCTTCACTTCAAAGTGCCTAGCGTTCATTGAGTCCCATTAACTCCACTCACCCCGGAGTGTGCGTGCCTCGTGAATAGTTTAGTTGAGTTGAGGAGTTGCTAATCATCTACGTGAAGCTTTGGGACTACAAGTTGAGTGAAATATCCACCGCCACCCAAAGAGTGATCCGAGTGAACACAAGTGAGGGAGCGAGTGAGGTGTTTTAACTAACTCTTGTTTTCTTTGTTTGTAGGTACAATGGCCAACGAAGGTCAAGATTTCATTAAGGAGGCCTTGGCTAATCTTCTTGCCAAGATGGACCTCATGAACCAAAGGATTGACTCTCTTGAAAAAGGAGCCTCGAGTACTCAAGGTGAACATGGGACCCCGAGTGTCCCAATTGAAAAGGGGACCCCGAGTGTCCAAATTGAGACCGGTGAAGGCTCAAGTAGTCCTACTTTTACCCCGGAGCAAGTTGTTGAATTGCTCAATCAACAACGGGTAAAGGAGGATCGAGAGAGAATTGACCGAACGGGCATTCCCCGTATCTTGGACAATCCTCCAAGAAACTTTCCACTACCAAGACCCGTCCGAAATGTGCAACCTCTTGAGCAAGTTGTTGAGGCTCAAGAAGGGGAGGAAGTTGATGATGATGACAATGTGTATGGGTTTGATGATCACTTTCAACCAAGGCGAGCTATGAATTGGGGTCGAAATGTGGATCGGGGTAGAGGCCGAGGTCGAGGGCCACCCTTAGGATATGGAGGAAGGAATGTTAGAAGGGACTATGTTGCTTATGATGATCACCAAGGAGGCCAACCGGAGCCATTCCAAGGGGGTCGTGATAACAACAACAACCTTAATAGTGTGAAGCTCACTATTCCTTCTTTCAAAGAAAGTAGTGACCCGGTGGAGTACATTGGTTGGAAATTGGCTATGGAGCGTATCTTTGACACCAATGATATGGCCGATGTGAAGAAGACCAAGTATGCAATATCCTCCTTTGAATCTTTTGCTTCTACTTGGTGGGAGTCGGTGAAGAGAAATAGAAGAAGGACGGGTATGGCTATTAATCTTACTTGGGAAGAGTTGATCCGTGTGATGGATGAGAAGTACTTGACTAATCAATACCGGGTTGAACAACAAAGGCGTCTATATGATTTGAAGCAAGGGTACAAATCGGTTGGTGAATACTTCAATGAATTTGAGCAAATCCGAATGATCCTTGACTTAGATGATGAAGACAATGAGACGGCCATGATCCGTTTCAAAGGGGGCTTGAACCGAGACATAGCTTCACAATTGAAGTTCCACAAATATGATGATCATTACAAGCTATGTGAAGATGCGGTTGAGGCCGAGAAATGGCTCAAGGAGGAGAAATCCCTTCGCTACAAGAGTAGCACTACTACTCCAACAAGCAAACCAAAGGAATGGAAGCCTCCTACCACAAATGCAAGGTTCCCAAGTGCAAGTGGAACAAGTGGTGCAAATGCTACCAAGGATGTGAAGAAGCCGTTTGAGAAGAACACACCTAATGTGGGAGGTAACTCTAAAACTCAACTACATGCTCCTAATTCTTCTTCAATACAATGCCACAAGTGCAAGGGGTATGGTCACTTTGCTAGGGAATGCCCTACAAAGAGGACCATGATTGTTGTTGGCAATGAAGCATATGAGAAAGAGAGTGAATCGGAGGATGAGGGAGTAGAGGGAGTAGAGGGAGATGAGGGAGTAGAGGAGAGTGATTTGCTTGTTGATACGATGGAGGAGGAGGATCCTCATACTTTCTTGGTTGTGAGACGGAGCCTAGGAGCTATGATTGTGGAGGATAGTGAAACCTTGCAAAGGGAAAATCTTTTCCATGCTAGGTGCCGGGTCAAAGATGTTGTTTGCTCTATGATAATTGATTCCGGAAGTTGTGCAAATGTAGTGAGTCAATCACTAGTGGCTCAATTGAAATTAACTACCATGAAGCATCCTAAACCTTACCGGTTACAATGGCTTAGTGAATGTGGAGAGCTTAAGGTGATGAAACAAGCCATGATCAAGTTTAGAATGGGTAGTTATGTTGATGAGCATTTGTTTGACGTTGTGCCTATGCAAGCATGCCACCTACTCTTAGGGAGGCCATGGCAATTCGATAGGCAAGTGGTGCATGATGGTCGTGTCAACACTTACACGGTCAAACATGAAGGGAAGAGATTTGTGCTTAAACCTCTCACTCCTAAGCAAGTGAGTGATGACTACAAGAAAATGAAGGAGTTGAGGGAGGTGGCAAAGGCTAAGTCACTCATTGAGACTAGTCCTTTGTCCAAAAGCATGGTGGCAATCCCACCTACTTCATCTACCGGAGGCATGTGTGCCATGATGCAACCGGGCGAGCTCTTGAAAGGTAATGATGGCACCAAATTTCTCCTATGCCTAGTGCACAAAGGTATGATCCTTAACTCTAATTGTGATTTTTCTTCTAGCCCTATGCCTAGTGCTTTGAAAAATGTCTTGGAAAACTTTGGGGACATGTTCCCGGATGAGATGCCCGATGGCTTGCCTCCCTTGAGAGGTATTGAACATCAAATTGACTTTATTCCGGGCTCTCAAATCCCGAACAAGCCGGCCTATAGAAGCAATCCCGAGGACACAAGGGAGTTGCAAAAACAAGTTGATGACTTGCTTTCCAAAGGCTTGGTAAGGGAGAGTTTGAGTCCTTGTGCCGTACCGGTCATTCTTGTCCCAAAGAAAGACGGCACTTGGAGAATGTGCGTTGATTGCCGAGCCGTGAATAAGATAACGGTCAAGTACCGTCACCCTATTCCACGGCTTGATGATATGTTGGATGAATTGAGTGGGTCGTGTGTCTTTTCCAAAATCGACCTTAGGTCCGGCTACCATCAAATCCGGATGAAACCCGGAGATGAATGGAAAACCGCATTCAAGACCAAATTCGGTCTCTATGAATGGTTGGTAATGCCCTTCGGGCTTTCCAACGCACCTAGCACTTTCATGCGACTCATGAATCATGTTTTGAAGTCTTTTATCAACAAGTTTGTTGTTGTCTATTTTGATGATATCTTGATCTATAGTAAGACAATGGATGAACATGTTGACCACCTTAGGCAAGTGCTTGATGCTTTGAGAGCCGAAAAGCTCTATGCTAATTTCAAAAAGTGTGCCTTTGGTGTGGATAAGGTTGTCTTCCTTGGGTTTGTTGTGAGTGCCCGAGGAGTGGAGGTGGATGAGTCTAAGGTAGAGGCCATACGTGATTGGCCTACTCCTACTACCGTGACTCAAGTGAGGAGCTTTCATGGTCTCGCAAGCTTTTATAGGCGATTTGTGAGGGACTTTAGCTCCATTGCCGCTCCACTCACCGAATTGGTAAAGAAAGACCAACCGTTTGTTTGGGGAGAGCCTCAAGAGAAGGCCTTCCTTGAGTTGAAAAGTAGGTTGAGTACCGCCCCACTATTGCAATTGCCCGACTTCGGAAAGGCATTTGAGGTTGAGTGTGATGCCTCGGGGGTGGGAATCGGTGGTGTTTTAATGCAAGATAGCAAACCCATCGCCTACTTTAGTGAGAAATTGAAAGGGGCCTCCTTGAACTATTCTACATATGACAAGGAATTGTATGCCCTTGTGAGAGCCCTTGCCCATTGGCAACACTATCTTTGGCCTCGTGAGTTTGTAATCAAGAGTGACCATGAGTCACTCAAGCATTTGAGAGGTCAAGAGAAGCTCAATAAGAGACATGCCAAGTGGGTTGAATTCATTGAGTCCTTTCCCTATGTGATTCAATATAAGAAAGGGAAGGACAATGTTGTGGCGGATGCGCTTTCGAGAAAGTTTGCTCTAGCCACCACTCTCACCTCTAAGCTCATGGGTTTTGAGAGCATTAAATTGATGTATGCCCATGACCCAACGCTAAAGAGTGTCCATGATGCTCTAGAGAAGGGGGAGAGAGTTGAGAAATACCAATGGGTTAATGGTTATATCTTCAAAAATGGTAGAGTGTGCATTCCGGAGTCCTCTTGGAGGGAGTTGCTTGTGCAAGAGGCACATTGCGGGGGACTCATGGGACATTTTGGCACAAGAAAGACTTTGGCTATTCTTAAAGAACAATTTCATTGGCCAAAGATGGGGGTGCAAGTGGAAAAGTTTTGCAACAATTGCCTTGAGTGCAAGCGTGCTAAATCCAAAGCCCTCCCCCATGGGTTGTATACCCCTCTTCCCGTACCTACTAGTCCTTGGTTGGATATCTCAATGGATTTTGTGATGGGATTACCTAGGACTAGGGGAGGCCATGATAGCATTTATGTTGTTGTGGATAGGTTCTCAAAGATGGCTCATTTCATTCCATGCAAGAAATGCGATGATGCTCAACATGTAGCTTCCTTGTTTGTTGAAAATGTTTTGAAGTTACATGGTGTGCCTCAAACTATAGTGAGTGATAGGGACACTAAGTTCCTAAGCCATTTTTGGCGAAGTTTATGGGGTGCTTTAGGCACCAAGCTCTTGTTCTCCACGTCCCACCACCCACAAACCGATGGGCAAACGGAAGTGGTAAACCGAACCTTGGGTGCTCTTCTTAGAGCCATGACCCGGGGTAAGGCCGGGACTTGGATTGATCGTTTACCTCTTATGGAGTTTGCCTACAATCGAACCGTGCATAGAATGATTGGCATGACTCCATTCGAGTGTGTTTATGGTTTTAACCCCTTGATTCCCCTTGATCTAACCCCTTTGCCAAGGGAAATGGTTGTTAATTTTGAAGGTCAAGCTAGAGCGAAGGCAATGATGGAACTCCATGCAAAGGCAAAGAAGAAGTTGGAGGAAGCCTATGCTAAGGTTGCTTCCAAGAAAAACAAAGGACGCAAGAAGGTGGAACTCAAGAAGGGTGACTATGTGTGGGTGCACTTCCGGAAAGAAAGGTTTCCAAACCTTAGAAAAGGGAAGTTAGCACCCCGTGGCGATGGCCCATTCCAAGTGCTTTCAAAGATAAACAACAACGCCTATGTGGTCGACTTGCCAAGTGAGTATCAAGTTTCTAATACTTTTAATGTTTGTGACTTGGTTCCTTTGGATGTAGGTGATGATGCGGTCGTGGGTGATGATGCCTCAATTTCGAGGATGAAATCTTCTCAAGAAGGGGAGGATGATGAGACCCAAACCCCCTCAAGACCATTCACACGTAGTCAAGCTAAGGAGATCCAAGGAGTGCACATACACTTGGTGAGGAAGGGCCTTGAAGAAGGAAGCGATTGGAAGCCGTTCCGGGTGCTCAAGCTAGGCCTCACGCCTAAGGAAGAAGAGAACCCAGCAGAGCTAGGCGCCCCGCCTACCCCAGGCGCCCCGCCTAGGGAGCTCACTGCCTAAGGCTCAGAAAATGCACCAGGCGCCCCACCTGGCTAGGCGCCCAGCCTAGCTGAAGGCCAAGCCAGGCGCCCCGCCTAGCTTCAGGCGCCCAGCCTAGCTGAAGGCCAAGCCAGGCGCCCCGCCTAGGTCCAGGCGCCCAGCCTAGCTTCAACATGAACCAGGCGCCCCTCCCAGCCCCAGGCGCCCCACCTAGCTGCTGAACTTATGTTTCTTTTACTATTTTGCCCTACGTGGCTTATTTGATGAACCTTATTAGTAAGGGTAATTACGTCTTTGTGTAAGCTTGGGAAAACACTATAAATACCCAAGCATAGCTTATTTTACACTTAGCTTATTATTGATATTGATGAATGTTGAACATTGAACATGAGCATGGCTCTTGGTATTGAATGAAACCCTTTGATCTTGGACTTGTATGTCTTCTAGCGGATCTAGATGAATACTCTTCCTCTCCGACCATTCTACTTGCGTGCTCGCGTTAGCTCGAGGGTAGTTGCATAGCGAAGGTGTTCTTGTCCTTCTCTCGGGGTGTAACGGAACAAGTTCTCCGTTGCTACTTGGGATTAGAGATCGAGTTATGTCTCGTTCTTTATCTTTTATTTTTCCGCGTTTGATTCTCATCAGCCTAAAGATGAGGCGGACCGCCTACAAAAGTCCAGAGAGCTGAGCAGCCTGAGGCGGAGCGCCTCCCACTGAGGCGGAGCGCCTCCCCCTGTGTCTTGACGAGATTTTGTGTAAAGTTCCTATTTTGCCCTTAAGTGGCCTTTTATGTCTTAGCCAACTTTGGGGGCATTTTAGTCATTTCACTAGGAGTGTGGAAAAACTATAAAAGCCACACTTAGTCTTTCATTTCATTAGTTTACATTGTATGAGTATTTGAGAAGAGGGAATTAGAGAAGGCCGAGCCTTTCTAGTCCGAAGCCCGAGGCTTCAAGAATCTTGTACAACTTGGAATCTATGGAGATTCACCACTAGTGTGAATTCCTTGTAAGGTTCGAGTTTCATTTCTCCCTTTTGGATTATTAATTCATGTCTTGAA
Organism: Petunia x hybrida; assembly: GCA_037355625.1. Lineage (NCBI taxonomy): Eukaryota > Viridiplantae > Streptophyta > Magnoliopsida > Solanales > Solanaceae > Petunia > Petunia x hybrida. The sequence continues at coordinate 12,401,502 of JBBBVM010000162.1, forward strand.
TTCATTAATCCGTTCTTTCTTCTCGTTTCTTGACTCCCCAATCCTTGTTTCCCGATATCTTTGATATCGTCTATCTTGTGTTTTATCGCTTCCGCATAGTTTATATCGTTGTTTAGCTTCCGCTATTTTACCCTGCATCAGTTGGTATCAGAGCAACGCTCGGGTTATGTTCTTACAAGCCCCCGTTCCTTGTTCCATATTTTAGTATTGTTGTTGTGTTGTTCTTGAAAAAGAAGAAAACAAAAAAATTGAAAAACTAGAAAACTTGAAAAAAAAATTGGTAGATCGGGTTGGATTCGAATCCCCAAGTGTTAAAAAGTATTGGGGTTTGTTCCTTATAGTATTCCCGTTGTTTTGATACCCATATATCACGTTTTGGTGTTACGAATCAAAATTTCGAAGATCAAAATCCCAAAAGTTTTAAAATTTCTTGAAAACACTTCAATCTTGATTCGAAGCTTGTTCTTGTTTGTTGGAGGTTGAAAATCATTGGGGATTGGTTATTGTAGTTGTATACACTTTGGGTATCATTAGTTTTGTGTATCGGCTTGGAATCATTGGAAAATTTGGGCAAAACGGACCAAAATCGCGTCTTGTGAAGTTGCAGGAAAACCCCCCTAGGCGGACCGCCTACATTTTGAGGTGAAGCGCCTCCCTCTGGGCTGCTCTCTGGACTTTTCCAGGCGGAGCGCCTCTGGTTTGAGGTGGAGCGCCTCTTGTCCTGAGGCTTTCCCGAGTAGTTTTTTGCCTAGGTTTCCATTGTTAATCGCCCACGGGCTTCTTGGTTAGTGTTTCTAGGGTAATTGGCCTACTAGAAAGACACTAACTTACTAGCGTATTAGGACATTCGTGCTTAGAGGAGATTAGAAATCAAAGAAGATTCGAAGAACTTTCTTTGGCCTCAAGTGCGCACTTTAAATAACCGTCCGTCCATTGAGTCTCATTAACTCCATTCCGAACTTTAACTTGGACATACTAGTTGTGATCACCTTGGTTCCCAAGTTGTTAAGGCCTCGCTCTTGAGTGTTCATAAATTGAGTGATACACGTGAGGGAGTGACTTTTGGGAGGTTTTGTTCTATTGGTATTGCAACAATGTCGGATGTTGATCGTGGAGATTATGACTCGTGTGGGGATTATTCGAGTGGTGTTGCCACTATTGGAGGGATAAGGAAGACCCAAGTTGTCGGTGTTGACACTCATGGGCGTTCAAGTTCTCACTTGGATGCCACGCTACAACGCTTGGGTAGAAGAAGGGTTGACGTTGAGGTAAATGGTAATGGAGGATACTTGCTCAAAATTGGTGAGACCGATGCCAATTGTATGAGCGCCTCTTTGGTTGATGAATTGAGGATACCATGCCGTAAGCTAGAGGATCCTTATGAGTATGAGGGAGTGTGGGTTTCCAAGGAAGCTCGGGTACTTCTATCTCATAGGAATTATAGATGTTATGTGTGGTGTGATGTGTATCCAATGCAACATATTGATATTTGGCTAGGTGAGCCATGGTTGCAAGACAAGAGGGTGCAATATACTGTGATGAAGGATGCGTATCTTGTGGGCATAGGGCAAAGGGTTTATGACTTTGTGCCTTATCGGGCAAGGGGCTAAGTGCCTACTAGTGCACCTTCTTTGGCAAAGCAAAGGAGCAAGGAGCAAGGACTTCATTCCATGGGATACAATATGCAAACAAGAAGTCCTACAAACACGAGCAATGGTGGGACTAGTGCTACAAAAGAGTTGACAAATGTCAACAAGGTGAGCCCGAAGCCACTTCCAAAGCCGAGTGGTTCACCAACGAATAAGAAGGAGACATCAAGTGATGAGTCTCCAAGTCCTAGATTCCGGGTTGATGTAAAGAGTCCACCTACTCCGGCTATGGGTATTCTTGGGCCGCGTCCCAATTCACCCGAATTTGAGAGACAAAAGATAGAGAGGAGTAAGGGAGTGACCGGTGACATTCCTCGAGTGGAAAAAGGAGAGGATGTGTTGAGTGGTGTGAGTGGGATGTCACCACCCGAATCTACACCCGACTTTAAAAAGAAAATGAGGGAAAAGAAAGAGGGAAAAAGAAAAATTGAGAGTGAGGACACCCCTTATTCTAACCTTAACCCTTTATCTTTTTCTTCTATTTGTTTGAACTCTTGTGTAGGAATTCTTGGAGGCAAACCGGTGGAGCCTCAACCATGTTCCGTGATGGAAAGACAAGGTGAAGGAGATGCCAAATGTGAGCTACGAGGAAGAGAAGCTAGCCATGACGCTTCAAATACATTGAGTGAGCCGGGATGCAACTCAAGTGTAAGTGTTAGTTCTTCTTCCCATAAGCCTATTACTTCCTTGTCTTGTGTTAGTGTTTGAGATAACTCCACACTAGTTGATGATATGTATGATTACAATGTGTTTGCAACTAGTGTAGAGCCTTTGGGTCAACTTATGTGTGTAAATGAACCACTAGTTGAGAGGGTTGAAAAGCCACATCATGATGTGAGCTCGGTTTTCAATGAATCTCTCTTTAGTGAAAATGTTGAAGTTGACCTTGTTTGTTGACCTTGTTTGTGAACCTTGTTATGACACCCCACCCATATTTGATAAAGGAGAAGATGAATTGTATGATAATCTTATTCTTCCCTTTCATTGCTTAATTGATAGTGGTGGTCTCTTGTGTTGTAGTGAGGGTGGATTTGATCTTGAGGAGTCTCTTGGGTGTGAGATGGATCGATTTATTTTCGATGACTCCTCGAGTGAGAGTGAAGGACCTAGTCTTGATTCTATGCTTTTGTGTAACCATGAATTTGAGGTGCATGCCTTTACATTTTTAATGTTTGAAGGCAATCTCATTTGTGGTGGTGAATTGTATCGGACTAGGGTCGGTAGTAGAGTCGAACCTCCATGGTTTGTAAAGTTAGGCTCTAGGGATGATCCACTGTTTGGGACTCCAAGTGAGGAGAGTAGTCTTGATATTGGTCGTGTTGACCTTTCTTCTAGTGGTCCTAGCCTTCGCTGTGTGGACTATAATGATGAAGAACCTATTTTGGAGACTTTCCTTTAGAGTTTGACTAGTGAGGAGGTTGTCTTAGGGTTGATTTGGGAGGTGAGGAGGTACCTCTCGGTGTGTGTAATAATGCTCTTAAGAAGGGGAGTGGAGTAGTCGATGTTAGTTGTGAATTGAACTATTTTACATACTCCATCCCATATGTTGAGCATAGCTTGAGTGTTGAGCATGCCAAAGCCGATGTGTCACTTTGTGATAAAATTGATTTGAAGGCTTTGTGTATTGGTCATGGGCTTAGGGGTCGTGGGGAAATTAATTGCTACATGCATATCCTTGATCTCTTTGTTTGTTTTGAAAATGAGTGCTTGTTCTTGTCGAGCCAAGACCTTGTTGTCTCCTTTGGGGACATAAGCTTTTTAATAGGTATTGATGCTTGGCTCTATCACAAGAGTGTGTTTTCCACACCACTTGCACTTATTCTTGTTAAGCTAACCTACTTGTGAAGTAGGAAGTTTTGGTTGTGCTTGCTTTGAATGTAGGTTTTGATGGTTTGATTTCGAGGACGAAATCCTTTCAAGAAGGGGAGGATGATGCCGGGAAAATTGGCCTAAGCAACAACCATCAATAACCAAGCTTGAAGAGCACAAAGGTTGCAAGTCAAGGCCTTCGGATGAGGGTTCGAGAGTGATTGGAGCCATGGACTTGAGCACGCTTGAGGGAGGACCGACTACGGACAAAGGAAGAACACTTAGAGTCCATTTTGAGCCGTATACATACCTCCCAGGAAGAGGCGGAGCGCCTAAAGATGAGGCGGACCGCCTACAAAAGTCCAGAGAGCTGAGCAGCCTGAGGCGGAGCGCCTCCCACTGAAGAACCCTGAGGCGGAGCGCCTCCCTTTCTGATAAGACTCAAATTAGGCGGAACCAATAATCTAAGGTGTGGAAGCAATAATCATAAGATAACAAGAAATAGGGAAGGGGAAGAACAGAAAGTAGAAGAAAAGAACGAATCAAACTAAACAATTAGATTGATTGAAAAGGGAGGAGAGACTTGAACCATTAAACGGGAGTCACACTAGCGGTGATCCACCATGGATTCAACGTAACAGATACATGAAGTCAACGCTTCAACAAGAATGGCCAAGCCTATTCTATCTTCTCAATTCTATCTTCAAAACTTGCTCCCTAAATTAAATGGCTAAGTGTGGTATTTATAGATGTTCCACACTCCTAATGAAATGACATAAAAGCCCCTACAAGTTTATTAAACATAATAGGCCACGTAGGGCTAAAATAGTCTTAACACACTTAATAATCCCGCAACTCAGCATATCGGGCGGAGCGCCCAAGCTCAGGTGGAGCGCCTCCCAAAATGCTCAGGTGGAGCGCCCTAAGGCAGGGAGGGGCGCCTGAAAGCCTGACTTCTTGGGCGGAGCGCCTGGTTGGTCTGGGCGGGGCGCCTCGGCCTGGATCTTCCCAGAACGGCTTCAATCTACCTCCAACACTCTTGACCTCTAGTCCTTAGCATCCTCCAATCCCGGCTCTTGATGGTAAGTACTCTAAGCTCGATTTGAGGCTTATCATCCTCCCCTTCTTGAAATGATTTCGTCCTCGAAATCAAACCATCAAGACCTACAATCAAAGACAAGAACAAGCCAAATATCCTACTACAAGAGTAGGTTAGTGCAAGTAGTGTGGAAAATACACTCTTATGGTATAACCAAGTATCAATGACAATGATAAAGCGCATGTTTCCAAAGAAAACAACAATTACTTGGCTTCCCCAATGGGTACACTCAATACATGATTCATCAAAGAGATCAATAAGACATGGAACATGCAAGATTAAGCAACTAAGTTCCTTATGACCTCCAAGCTTATGGTCAACACACCAAGCCTTCAATGTATTACTATCACAATGTGACTCATTGGCTTTGGCATGCCCAACACCCAAGGTGTAATCAACATGTGGGGTGGAGTAAACAAAATAGTTCAATTGGCAACTAACATCAAATACTCCACTCCCCTTCTTGGAAGTACTCTTACACGCACAAAGAGTGGCTTCCTCACCTCCAAATCCATCTCTAAGACAATCTCCCTCACTAGGAAAACTCCAAAGGAAGGTCTCCAAAATCGGCCCTTCATCATTATAGTCCGCACAATAAAGGGTAGGACTACTAGAAAATGGTTCAACACAACCAATATCAAGACCATTCATCCCAATTGGAGTTCCAAACAATGGATCATCCTTAGAGTCTATCTTTACATACCATGGAGGTTCTATTTTACTATCAATCCTAGTCCGATACAATTCTCTACCACAAATGATATTTTCTTCACATAATGGAAATGTAAAAGCATGCACCTCAAATTCATGGTCACATACAAGCATGGTATCAAGACTAGGTTCTTTACCCACACCCGAGGAGTCATCAAAAACAAATTGATGTAGGAAATCAAACGCGGAAAGTAAAAGATAAAGAACGAGACGTAACTCGATCTCTAATCCCAAGTAGCAACGGAGAACTTGTTCCGTTACACCCCGAGAGAAGGACAAGAACACCTACGCTATGCAACTACCCTCGAGCTAACGCGAGCACGCAAGTAGAATGGTCGGAGAGGAAGAGTATTCATCTAGATCCGCTAGAAGACATACAAGTCCAAGATCAAAAGGTTTCATTCATTCAATAGTCAAGAGCCTTGCTCATGTTCATCATTCATAATCATCAATAATAAGCTAAGTGTTAAATAAGCTATGCTTGGGTATTTATAGTGTTTTCCCAAGCTTACATAAAGACTTAAGTACCCTTACTAATGAGGTTCATCAAATAAGCCACGTAGGGCAAAATAGTAAAAGAAACATAAGTTCAACAGCTAGGTGGGGCGCCTGGGGCTGGGAGGGGCGCCTGGTTCATGCTGAAGCTAGGCTGGGCGCCTGGATCTAGGCGGGGCGCCTGGCTTGGCCTTCAGCTAGGCTGGGCGCCTGAAGCTAGGCGGGGCGCCTGGCTTGGCCTTCAGCTAGGCTGGGCGCCTAGCCAGGTGGGGCGCCTGGTGCGTTTTCTGAGCCTTAGGCAGTGAGCTCCCTAGGCGGGGCGCCTGGGCTAGGCGGGGCGCCTAGCTCTGCTGGGGTCTCTTCTTCCTTAGGCGTGAGGCCTAGTTTGAGCACCCGGAACGGCTTCCAATCGCTTCCTTCTTCAAGGCCCTTCCTCACCAAGTGTAAATGCGCTTCTTGGACATCCTTGGCTTGGCTCCTAGTGAATGGTCTCCTTGTGGTGGATTGCCCGGCATCATCCTCCCCTTCTTGAGAAGATTTCGTCCTCGAAATCGAGGCATCATCATCCACGACCCCTTCATTACCTACATCCAAAGGAACCAAGTCACAAACATTGAAAGTATTAGAAACTTGATACTCACTTGGCAAGTCGATCACGTAGGCGTTGTTGTTTATCTTTGAAAGCACTTGGAATGGACCATCGCCACGGGGTGCTAACTTCCCTTTTCTAAGGTTTGGAAACCTTTCTTTCCGGAAGTGCACCCACACATAGTCACCCTTCTTGAGTTCCACCTTCTTGCGTCCTTTGTTTTTCTTGGACGCAACCTTAGCATAGGCTTCCTCCAAATTCTTCTTTGCCTTTGCATGGAGTTCCATCATTGCCTTCGCTCTAGCTTTACCTTCAAAATTAACAACCATTTCCCTTGGCAAAGGGGTTAGATCAAGGGGAATCAAGGGGTTAAAACCATAAACACACTCGAATGGAGTCATGCCAATCATTCTATGCACGGTTCGATTGTAGGCAAACTCCATAAGAGGTAGCTTATCTATCCAAGTCCCACCCTTATCTCGGGTCATGGCTCTAAGAAGAGCACCCAAGGTTCGGTTCACCACTTCGGTTTGCCCATCGGTTTGGGGGTGGTGGGACGAAGAAAACAAGAGTTTGGTGCCAAAGGCACCCCATAAACTCCTCCAAAAATGACTTAGGAACTTAGTGTCCCTATCACTCACTATGGTTTGAGGCACACCATGCAATTTCAAGATATTATCAATAAACAAGGTTGCAACATGTTCTGCATCATCACATTTACGACATGGAATGAAATGAGCCATTTTGGAGAACCTATCCACAACAACATAAATGCTATCATGGCCCCCCCTAGTCCTTGGTAATCCCATCACAAAATCCATCGAAATATCCAACCATGGACTAGTAGGTACGGGGAGTGGGGTATACAAACCATGGGAGTTCGACTTGGACTTAGCAACCTTGCATTCAAGACAAGAGTTGCAAAGCTTCTCAACATGAGTTCCCATTTTTGGCCAATGGAATTGTTCCCGAAGGATGGCCAAGGTCTTGTCTCGACCAAAATGACCCATGAGTCCTCCACAATGTGCCTCTCGCACAAGCAATTCCCTCCATGAGGACTCGGGTATGCACACTTTACCATTCTTAAAGATATATCCATTAACCCATTGGTATTTCTCAACTCTCTCCCCCTTCTCTAGAGCGTCAAGGACACTCTTTAGCTTTGGGTCATGAGCATACATCAATTTAATGCTCTCAAACCCCATGAGCTTAGAGGTGAGAATGGTGGCTAGAGTAAACTTTCTCGAAAGCGCATCCGCCACCACATTGTCCTTCCCTTTCTTATATTGAATCACATAGGGAAAGGACTCAATGAATTCAACCCACTTGGCATGTCTCTTATTGAGCTTCTCTTGGCCTCTCAAATGCTTGAGTGACTCATGGTCACTCTTGATTACAAACTCACGAGGCCAAAGATAGTGTTGCCAATGGGCAAGGGCTCTCACAAGGGCATACAACTCCTTGTCATATGTAGAATAGTTCAAGGAGGCCCCTTTCAACTTTTCACTAAAGTAGGCGATGGGTTTGCTATCTTCCATTAAAACACCACCGATTCCCACCCCCGAGGCATCACACTCAACCTCAAATGCCTTTCCGAAGTCGGGCAATTGCAATAGAGGGGCGGTACTCAACCTACTTTTCAATTCATGGAAGGCCTTCTCTTGAGGCTCTCCCCAAACAAACGGTTGGTCTTTCTTCACCAATTCGGTGAGTGGAGCGGCAATGGAGCTAAAGTCCCTCACAAATCGCCTATAAAAGCTTGCGAGACCATGAAAGCTCCTCACTTGAGTCACGGTAGTGGGAGTAGGCCAGTCACGTATGGCCTCTACCTTAGACTCATCCACCTCCACTCCTTGGGCACTCACAACAAACCCAAGAAAGACAACCTTATCCACACCAAAGGCACACTTTTTGAAATTAGCATAAAGCTTTTCGGCTCTCAAAGCATCAAGCACTTGCCTAAGGTGGTCAACATGTTCATCCATTGTCTTACTATAGATCAAGATATCATCAAAATAGACAACAACAAACTTGTTGATAAAAGACTTCAACACATGATTCATGAGTCGCATGAAAGTGCTAGGTGCGTTGGAAAGCCCGAAGGGCATTACCAACCATTCATAGAGACCGAATTTGGTCTTGAATGCGGTTTTCCACTCATCCCCGGGTTTCATCCGGATTTGATGGTAACCGGACCTAAGGTCGATTTTGGAAAAGACACACGACCCACTCAATTCATCCAACATATCATCAAGCCGTGGAATAGGGTGACGGTACTTGACCGTTATCTTATTCACGGCTCGGCAATCTACGCACATTCTCCAATTGCCGTCTTTCTTTGGGACAAGAATGACCGGTACGGCACAAGGACTCAAACTCTCCCTTACCAAGCCTTTGGAAAGCAAGTCATCAACTTGTTTTTGCAACTCCCTTGTATCCTCGGGATTGCTCCTATAGGCCGGCTTGTTCGGGATTTGAGAGCCCGGAATAAAGTCAATTTGATGTTCAATTCCTCTCAAGGGAGGTAAGCCATCGGGCATCTCATCCGGGAACATGTCCCCAAAGTTTTCCAAGACATCTTTCAAAGCACTAGGCATAGGGCTAGAAGAAAAATCACAATTAGAGTTAAGGATCATACCTTTGTGCACTAGGCATAGGAGAAACTTGGTGCCATCATTACCTTTCAAGAGCTCGCCCGGTTGCATCATGGCACACATGCCACAGGTAGATGAAGTAGGTGGGATTGCCACCATGCTTTTGGACAAAGGGCTAGTCTCAATGAGTGACTTAGCCTTTGCCACCTCCCTCAACTCCTTCATTTTCTTGTAATCATCACTTACTTGCTTAGGAGTGAGAGGTTTAAGCACAAATCTCTTCCCTTCATGTTTGACCGTGTAAGTGTTGACACGACCATCATGCACCACTTGCCTATCGAATTGCCATGGCCTCCCTAAGAGTAGGTGGCATGCTTGCATAGGCACAACATCAAACAAATGCTCATCAACATAACTACCCATTCTAAACTTGATCATGGCTTGTTTCATCACCTTAAGCTCTCCACATTCACTAAGCCATTGTAACCGGTAAGGTTTAGGATGCTTCATGGTAGTCAACTTCAATTGAGCCACTAGTGATTGACTCACTACATTTGCACAACTTCCGGAATCAATTATCATAGAGCAAACAATATCTTTGACCCGGCACCTAGCATGGAAAAGATTTTCCCGTTGCAAGGTTTCACTATCTTCCGCAATCATAGCTCCTAGGCTCCGTCTCACAACCAAGAAAGTATGAGGATCCTCCTCCTCCATGGTATCATCAAGCAAATCATTCTCCTCTACTCCCTCATCTCCCTCTACTCCCTCTACTCCCTCATCCTCCGATTCACTCTCTTTCTCATATGCTTCATTACCAACAATAATCATGGTCCTCTTTGTAGGACATTCCCTAGCAAAGTGACCATACCCCTTGCACTTGTGGCATTGTATTGAAGAAGAAGTAGGAGCATGTAGTTGAGTTTTAGAGTTACCTCCCACATTAGGTGTGTTCTTCTCAAACGGCTTTTTCACATCCTTGGTAGCATTTGCACCACTTGTTCCACTTGCACTTGGGAACCTTGCATTTGTGGTAGGAGGCTTCCAATCCTTTGGTTTGCTTGTTGGAGTAGGAGTGCTACTCTTGTAGCGGAGAGATTTCTCCTCCTTGAGCCATTTCTCGGCCTCAACCGCATCTTCACATAGCTTGTAATGATCATCATATTTGTGGAACTTCAATTGTGAAGCTATGTCTCGGTTCAAGCCCCCTTTGAAACGGATCATGGCCGTCTCATTGTCTTCATCATCTAAGTCAAGGATCATTCGGATTTGCTCAAACTCATTGAAATATTCACCAACCGATTTGTAACCTTGCTTCAAATCATATAGACGCCTTTGTTGTTCAACCCGGTATTGATTAGTCAAGTACTTCTCATCCATCACACGGATCAACTCTTCCCAAGTAAGATTAATAGCCATACCCGCCCTTCTTCTATTTCTCTTCACCGACTCCCACCAAGTAGAAGCAAAAGATTCAAAGGAGGATATTGCATACTTGGTCTTCTTCACATCGGGCATATCATTGGTGTCAAAGATACGCTCCATAGCCAATTTCCAACCAATGTACTCCACCGGGTCACTACTTCCTTTGAAAGAAGGAATAGTGAGCTTCACACTATTAAGGTTGTTGTTGTTGTCACGACCCCCTTGGAATGGCTCCGGTTGGCCTCCTTGGTGATCATCATAAGCAACATAGTCCCTTCTAACATTCCTTCCTCCATATCCTAAGGGTGGCCCTCGACCTCGGCCTCTACCCCGATCCACATTTCGACCCCAATTTATAGCTCGCCGTGGTTGAAAGTGATCATCAAACCCATACACATTGTCATCATAATCAACTTCCTCCCCTTCTTGAGCCTCAACAACTTGCTCAAGAGGTTGCACATTTCGGACGGGTCTTGGTAGTGGAAAGTTTCTTGGAGGATTGTCCAAAATACGGGGAATGCCCGTTCGTTCAACTCTCTCTCGGTCCTCCTTCACCCGTTGTTGATTGAGCAATTCAACAACTTGCTCCGGGGTAAAAGTAGGACTACTTGAGCCTTCACCGGTCTCAATTTGGACACTCGGGGTCCCTTTTTCAATGGGGACACTCGGGGTCCCATGTTCTCCTTGAGTACTCGAGGCTCCTTTTTCAAGAGAATCAATTCTTTGGTTCATGAGGTCCATCTTGGCAAGAAGATTAGCCAAGGCCTCCTTAATGAAATCTTGACCTTCGTTGGTCATTGTACCTACAAACAAAGAAAACAAGAGTTAGTTAAAACACCTCACTCGCTCCCTCACTTGTGTTCACTCGGATCACTCTTTGGGTGGCGGTGGATATTTCACTCAACTTGTAGTCCCAAAGCTTCACGTAGATGATTAGCAACTCCTCAACTCAACCAAACTATTCACGAGTCACGCACACTCCGGGGTGAGTGGAATTAATGGGACTCAATGAACGCTAGGCACTTTGAAGTGAAGGACTTGAGTCAAAAGATTCTACGCTTTTCTTTAGAAGTCTACTCTCCTTGCTAGGCACGAATCACTTAAGAGCAATCAAAGGGTTAGCACTATTCAAGTAGATCGGTTACTCAAATTAGTACTAACTAGATGTTATGTTATCAAACAAAGGGAAATACCTACGAAAATCTACCCGAAACAATGCGTTCAGCACTCAGGAGGGGCGCCTGAAACTCAGGAGGGGCGCCTAGATTGTGCTGTCTGCCAGGCGGGGCGCCTGAGTCTAGGCGGGGCACCTGGGACTTAGGCAGTAGCCAAGTCAGGCGGGGCGCCTGGCTTAGGCGGGGCGCCTAGCCTGAAGCTTTTTCCAACTCGTTCCAAACTCGTTTCAAGTCGATTTTCAAGCCTCAAATCCGATGTTTTCAACTTGTTTTCACAATCCAATGATACCCAAAGTTGTGTTTGATCTTCCTTAACAAAACCCAATCAAAATTTCAATCAAACAATCAATCAAATCAGGGTTCAATCTCAAGAACTCAAAAACACAAGGGTTTATCAAAAGGGTTTCAACAAGGATTGTGATTCATCAAAGAAGGTGTTATATATGTTCAAATCCCACAGAATTGGTACCGAATTGTTTGTTTTTCGATGAAGATCAATCCCCAATAACAAGTTTCCACACAAACATCAATCCAACCCAAGAATCAAGCCAAAATTCATCAAGAACAAGTTCTTCAAGGGTTTAAGGGGTTTTGGGGTTTCAATTTTTCAAACTTCACCAATTCCAACAATTTTGGTACCCAAGTAACGGGAAATCAATCACGATCAAGAATCCATAACACCCATATCACAAATCATCCAAATCAACAAGTTACACCAAATTTTTGTATTTTTCAATTTTTCAATTTTTTTGCAATTTTCTTCTTTCTAAGAATTTCAACAAGAAGAAAAACTAAAAGAAGATACTAGGCACGAAGAATCAAGGGTCGGGGGTTTGTAGAAACAAAACCCGAGCCTTGCTCTGATACCAAATGATGTAGGAAATCAAACGCGGAAAGTAAAAGATAAAGAACGAGACGTAACTCGATCTCTAATCCCAAGTAGCAACGGAGAACTTGTTCCGTTACACCCCGAGAGAAGGACAAGAACACCTACGCTATGCAACTACCCTCGAGCTAACGCGAGCACGCAAGTAGAATGGTCGGAGAGGAAGAGTATTCATCTAGATCCGCTAGAAGACATACAAGTCCAAGATCAAAAGGTTTCATTCATTCAATAGTCAAGAGCCTTGCTCATGTTCATCATTCATAATCATCAATAATAAGCTAAGTGTTAAATAAGCTATGCTTGGGTATTTATAGTGTTTTCCCAAGCTTACATAAAGACTTAAGTACCCTTACTAATGAGGTTCATCAAATAAGCCACGTAGGGCAAAATAGTAAAAGAAACATAAGTTCAACAGCTAGGTGGGGCGCCTGGGGCTGGGAGGGGCGCCTGGTTCATGCTGAAGCTAGGCTGGGCGCCTGGATCTAGGCGGGGCGCCTGGCTTGGCCTTCAGCTAGGCTGGGCGCCTGAAGCTAGGCGGGGCGCCTGGCTTGGCCTTCAGCTAGGCTGGGCGCCTAGCCAGGTGGGGCGCCTGGTGCGTTTTCTGAGCCTTAGGCAGTGAGCTCCCTAGGCGGGGCGCCTGGGCTAGGCGGGGCGCCTAGCTCTGCTGGGGTCTCTTCTTCCTTAGGCGTGAGGCCTAGTTTGAGCACCCGGAACGGCTTCCAATCGCTTCCTTCTTCAAGGCCCTTCCTCACCAAGTGTAAATGCGCTTCTTGGACATCCTTGGCTTGGCTCCTAGTGAATGGTCTCCTTGTGGTGGATTGCCCGGCATCACAAATCGATCCATTTCACACTCTAGAGACTCCTCAAGGTCACAACCTTCCTCACTATGACACATAGGTCCACCATTATCAAGCAATTCATCAAGGGAAAAGATAGGGTACTCATTCAACTCATTTTCCCCTTTGTAAAATATAGGTGGGGTGTCATAACAAGGTTCACAAGCAAGGTCAACTACACATTCCTCACTAATATGAGGTTCAATAAAAACCGAGCTCACATCATGATGTGGCTTATCATCCCTCTCAACTAGTGGTTCACAATCACACACAAGTTGACCATTCGACTCTTTACTAGTTGCAAACACATTGTAATCATACACATCATCAACTAGTGTTGAGTTTTCACAAACACTATCATGAGACAAAGAAGTAACATGTTTAAGAGAAGAACTTTCACATACCTTTGAGTGGCCATCTTGCCCACTCAATGCACTTGAAGTGTCTTGGATTGTCCCTTCACCTTGAAGCTCACATTGAAGATCTTCTTCACTTTTTCCATCAATCTTGGAACATGATTGAGGCTCCATTGATTGGCCTCCAAGAGTACCTACACAAGAATTAACAAAAGTAGAAGAAAAAGATAAAGGGTTAATGTTAGAATAAGGGGTGTCCTCACTCTCTTTTCCCTCTTTCTTTTCCCTCATTTTCTTTTCAAGGTTGGGTGTGGATTCGGGTGGTGACATCCCACTCACATCACTCAACACTTCCTCTCCTTTTTCTACTCGAGGAATGTCACCGGTCACTCCCTTACTCCTCTCAATCTTTTGTCTCTCAAATTCGGGTGAGTTGGGACGAGGCCCAAGAATACCCATAGCCGGAGTAGGTGGACTTTTAAGATCAACCCGGAATCTAGGACTTGGAGACTCATCACTTGAGACCTCCTCCTTCTTTGTTGGTGAACCATTTGGCTTTGAAGCTTGTGGTCTCGGGTTCACCTTGTTGACATTCGTCAACCCTTTTCTTGCACTAGTCCCACCATTGCTTGTGATTGTAGGACTTCTTGATTGCTCAATTTTAATCATGGTTTGAAGTTCTCGCTCCCTCCTCCTTTGCACAACCCAAGCATGTAATCGAGGGGACATCTTGCCCCTCTTGCCTTAAGGTGCAAACTCATAAATCCCTTGACCCGTGGCCACTAGATACATATTCCGCTTAGCATCATAGTGAACCTCCTTGTTGTGCAACCATGGGTCACCTAACCAAACACCCACATTCGGTACGGGATACATAACACACCAAACATACTCATTGTAACCCTTATGAGATATGAGTACCCGTGCCTCCTTGAAAACCCGAACTCCTTTGTACTCATAGGGGTACTTTAGATCATAGCATGGTATGTTTAACATTTGACCTACACTTGGGTTAATGCAATTGGCATCGGTTCCACCAATTTGGAGCAAGTGTCCACCAAACCTATTTACCCCAATAACAAACCTACTTTCACCCAAGTATCGTATAGGCACATCCAAAGTAGAGCTTGAATGTCCAAGACTTGCATCACCATCAACTCGGGTTTTCCTTATCCCTCCACTAGCGGAAACACCACTAGAATAACCTCCACTTCCCGTCACTCTTCCAACATTAGAAGTGTTGTTGCAAGTCGGGGATGGAATACCACTATGGAACCCATAATTGCCTCTCGCCTTGGGTCCATAGCCCATAGCACCACTCCTACCACCTCTACTAGAGCATTGCACCCCCGTAACGGTAAAAGCAATACCATTTCTCCTTCCACCCTTCACATGGGAACTAGAAGATGCAAACCTCCCATTTCCCATGGAACAACCACCACCTCCTCCCATACTAATGGAAGGACCTCTACTACTCCCTTGCTCACCACAAGCAACATCAAGAGAAGATGAAAATGAACAATTCTCATAATCAACCTCATCATCAATTCTCTCAAATTCATCACAAGAAGAGTAAGTAGGATCATCATACCTCGAAGCGTCACCATCTTCAAATTCTTGACTTGGAGCATAAGATTCTTCACACTCATCTTTGCAAGCCCAATAGTCTTCTTCATCTTCATAATCGACATAGTGACCCGCTTCATCATCATATGAGCCTTGGTTCCCCCAAATCGTCATAGCAATACCCATCATCACCATCATAGGAACCATAGTCTCCATCATCTCCACATGAGTCATACCCTCCAAAATCTTCATCCGAAGCCATAGTTGTAACCAAAGAGTATAGGACCTCACAAATTCACTCCCTCACGTGTATCACTCAAAAGATGTCACTCAATTTTCTTTCCACTCGTGTATACACTCAAGGTCGTTGGCTTTTGTGACCACACTCTATTGTTCTCACCACTCAAGCCTTTTGCCACTCAAGACCTTCTTGTCTCTTAGTAATCACAATGGCAAGATCAATCAACTAATGCACCCAAGTAATGGTTCGGAATGGAGTTTAAGGGACTCGATCTACGGAAGTTAATTTAATGCGCACTTGAAGCAAGCAAATTCTACGACTTTAAGTAAAGACTCCAAGACACACAACACCCTAAGGATCAATGATTAGTGTCAATAAAGTAGGACTAATACCTTAGAAACACTAACCAAGAGGTTCGGAATCGAAACAAACACAAAAAACCCTGAAACGGAGCAAAACCAAGCAACCAGCTTACTGGGCGGTCCGGCTGGGGTGGGTGGGCAGTCCGCCTGCCTTGGTAGGCAGTGAGGGAGGGTAGGCGGAGCGCCTAGGGGGTGGGCGGTCCGCCTGGGAGGTGGGTTCAGCTTTTTCCAACTCCGATTTTCTTCAATTCCAAGCCGATTTTGGGTCCGATTTCAACGTTTTTTTCACAAATTCAAGGTACCCAAAGTTAAATATTGATATAACCTTCAAACATCAATAAATTTCACACCCAAACAACCAACAAATAAGGCACAATCATGATTCAAAGTTTCAAGTTGGGGGTTTTCAACAACGGTTTCCAAGGTTCAAGGTGGGTTTCGATTCTTCAAAATTGATGTTACCGAACTCCAAATCACATGATTCTTTTTGCAATTTGTTCATTTTGCAATGAAGAACAAACCCCAGTAATCAATTCCACAACCCCATAATCAAACAACCCAAGAATCAACCAAATTCATCAAGAACAAAGAGTTTTGGGTGGGTTTAACAATTTGGGGTTTCAAATTTTCAAATCAATCCAATCCAAACAATTTTGGTACCCAAACGTCGGGTTTTCAACAAGGATCAATAATCTATAACACTCATAACACGAATCGATCACACCACAAAGTTACACCAATTTTTGTATTTTTTTCACTTTTCTATTTTTTTGTGTTTTTCTTCAACAATAAGAAACTAAAATAAAGATAAGATGAACAAGGAACGTGGATTCGTAAGAATGAAAACCGAGCCTTGCTCTGATACCAACTGATAAGACTCAAATTAGGCGGAAGCAATAATCTAAGGTGCGGAAGCAATAATCATAAGATAACAAGAAATAGGGAAGGGGATGAACAGAAAGTAGAAGAAAAGAACGAATCAAACTAAACAATTAGATTGATTCAAAAGGGAGGAGAAACTAAACATTTTGTGATCCACCATGGATTCAACGTAAGAGATACATGAAGTCAACGCTTCAACAAGAATGGCCAAGCCTATTCTATCTTCTCAATTCTATCTTCAAAACTAGCTCCCTAAATTAAATGACTAGGTGTGGTATTTATAGATGTTCCACACTCCTAATGAAATGACATAAAAGCCCCTACAAGTTTATTAAACATAATAGGCCACGTAGGGCTAAAATAGTCTTAACACCCTTAATAATCCCGCAACTCAGCATATCGGGCGGAGCGCCCAAGCTCAGGCGGAGCGCCTCCCAAAATGATCAGTAGGGTGGCCTGGGCAGGGCGCCTGGATAGTGGGCGGAGCGCCCCACTGTGCAGTGGTTTGGGCAGAGCGCCCCAAGGCTGGGAGGGGCGCCTGAAAGCCTGCCTTCTTGGGCAGAGCGCCTGGTTAGTCTGGGCGGGGCGCCTCGGCCTGGATCTTCCCGGAACGGCTTCAATCCACCTCGAACACTCTTGACCTCTAGTCCTTAGCATCCTCCAATCCCGGCTCTTGATGGTAAGTATTCTAAGCTCGATTTGAGGCTTATCACTTTCTGAGGCGGAGCGCCTCCCCCTGTGTCTTGACGGAATTTTGTGTAAAGTTCCAATTTTGCCCTTAAGTGGCCTTTTATGTCTTAGCCCACTTTGGGGGCATTTTAGTCATTTTACTAGGAGTGTGGAAAAACTATAAAAGCCGCACTTAGTCTTTCATTTCATTAGTTTACATTGTATGAGCATTTGAGAAGAGGGAATTAGAGAAGGCCCAGCCTTTCTAGTCCGAAGCCCGAGGCTTCAAGAATCTTGTACAACTTGGAATCTATGGAGATTCACCACTAGTGTGAATTCCTTGTAAGGTTCGAGTTTCATTTCTCCCTTTTGGATTATTAATTCATGTCTTGAATTCATTAATCCGTTCTTTCTTCTCGTTTCTTGACTCCCCAATCCTTGTTTCCCGATATCTTTGATATCATCTATCTTGTATTTTATCGCTTCCGCATAGTTTATATCGTTGTTTAGCTTCTGCTATTTTACCCTGCATCAACCATTAAAAGTGAGGGCGTGCAAGTAAAGATTTTTTAGAGTAACCTTCCCCATCCCCTTTTCTTAATATGTCTTTTGCAGGTACACAGAGCAATAAGGGAGGTATGGTTTGCTATGGAGACGGGTCGGATGATAGAAGTTTTTACTACATTTTTGAGGTGACTAAGGCTGACCTCTTGGCCGAAATAAGGAGAATAAGTACTGAGATAAAGGGAGTGGGAGCTCGAGTTGATAGTCTTGCTACTTATGATCCACCCCAGGGTTTGAGTGTATCAACGTATAAGACTCCTTCCTCAATTTTTAATAAAGTGATTAGTGTTGGAAGAGTGACGAGAAGTAAAAGCTTCTCTGATGAAGATGCTACTAAGAGGGAGTAGAGGGGATATTACTACGACGAGCTTGGGGTGAAAAGAGAATGGATTCAATACGTAGTAAGCATTTATTGGTATAAAGGCTACGTGTTGTATGTGGATGAGGACGAGATAAACTCGATTAGTCCTTCCGTGGTTAAGAAGTTGGGAATACATTGTGCTAATGGAAGGGGTTAATTCCTTATTTCCCACAGGGAATATAAAGAATATGTCCAGTGTGGAGTGGCTTCTTTGACAGGATGTCATGTCATATTGCAAAATCCTTAGCTTTACCAAAGGTACTTTGGGTATATTGTTGCCCGTGGTATCTACTATATTTAGGCGCAAGGAAGGATGCTGGAACTTCGATCTATGACTGAAATAGTGCAAATAAGAAGTCCTACAAGCACAAAAATCGCTGGGACAAATGCAACAAGTAAGGGTTTGGAAACTGTCAAAAAGGTGACCCCAAAACCGCATGACTCAAAGTCAAGTAGATCACCTAAGAAGAAGAGAGTATCAAGTGATGGTTCTCTATGTCCTAGATTTCATGTTGATGTAAAGAGTCCACGTACTCCGGCTAAAGGCATTGTTGGGACTCATCGCAACTCACCCGTACATGAAAGACAAAAGATTGAGAGGATTAAGGGAGGCATTGTTGGGACTCATCGGTGACAACTCTCGAGTTGAAAAAAGAGAGGATGTGTGGAGTGATGTGAGTGGGTTGTCACCTCAATCAAAACTCGACCTTGAAAGAAAAATGAGGGAGAAGAGAAAGGGAAAAAGAATAATTGAGAGTGAGGGCCCCCTTGTTCTAACACTAACTCTCTATCTTCTTCTTCTACTTGTTTTAGCTATTGTGCAAGAATTCTTGGAGGCAAGCTGATGGAGCCTCAATCATGCTCTAAGGTGGAAATGCAAGATGATGAAGATCTTCGGAGTGAGCTACATAGTGAAAGAACTTGTCATAGCACATCAAGTGCTTCGAGTGATCAAGGCAGCAACTTGAGTGTAAGTGGTAGTTTATCTCCCTATGCGCTTAATAATTCCTTGTCTTATGATAGTGATGGTTATCGTCTACTAGTTGATAATTTGCATGAATACAATGTGTTTGCATCTAGTATGGAGTCTAGTGGTCAACTTGTGTGTGAGCATGAATCGCTAATTGAGGGGGTTTATAAGTTGCATGTGATAAGACCCAAATCGAGCAACCATCCAAAAGCACCATCCAAGGCCAAGGAAGAGCACTTCAAGGTCATGCATTGGGACGCCATGGAAAGAAGAGCATCCGAGACACATTTCGAAGTGTTTCAAGAAGCTTCAGGAAGAGGCGGACCGCCTACGGATTGAGGCGGACCGCCTAAAAGAAGATGACTCTCGGGACTTTTGGAGGCGGACCAAGGAGGCGGACCGCCTAGGCAAGCTGAGGCGGAGCGCCTCCCCCAGAGGCGGGCTCCCTCTATTCAACTTTGACGGGAATTTGACTTTAATTGCTATGTAATTCCTACTATGCCCCTACGTGGCTTATGTCTTTAGAATCTACTTAAGGATACTTTAGGCCTTTCCTTATGTCTTAAATGAGGCCTATAAATACCCCATAGCTTAGCATTATTCCTTAGTTAGCTATTATGATGAATGATTGATTGTCAATGACAATGTTCAAGAGTGGATTCTCTTTGAATGAAAACCCTTTGAGACGGTTTGAGTTTACTAGTGGATTCTAGTTGAACCCCAAACCACCCCCGATCATTCTATTTGCGAGTCCCAGGTGCGGCTCGAGGGTAGTTGCATAGCGTAGGTGTTCTTGTCGTTCCCTCGGGGTGTAACGGAACAAGTTCTCCGTTGCTACTTGAGATTATCGTACGAGCTACGTCTCGCTTTTATCTTTTACTTTTTCCGCATTTTGATTCTTATCATCTTGGTATCAGAGCAAGGCTCGGGTTTTGTTTCTACAAACCCCCGACCCTTGATTCTTCGTGCCTAGGTCGATTCCTGTCTTTATTTTCTTGTTCTTGTTATTGAAAGAAGAAAATTACAAAAAAATTGAAAAATCTAAAAATTTGGTGTATCTTGTTGGTTTGGATGATTTTTGATATGGGTGTTATAGATTCTTGATCGTGGATGAATCCCCGTTACTTGGGTACCAAAATTGTTGGATTTGGTGGAGTTTGAAAAATTGAAACCCCAATTGCCCTTAAACCCTTGATGAACTTGTTCTTGATCAATTTTTGCTTGATTCTTGGGTTGGATTGATGTTGGTTTGAAAACTTGATATTGGGGATTGATCTTCATTGAAAAACAAACGATTTGGTACCAATTTTGTGGGATTTGGACCTATATAACACCTACTTTGATGAATCACAATCCATTTTGAAACCCGGGTGTTCTTGAAGAGGATGAACATGGTGAATTCGTTGTTTTCGATTGGGGTTTGTTAAAAATCATTGGGGTTTGATATTTGTGACCAAAAACAACTTTGGGTATCCTTGGATTGTGAAAACAAGTCGAAAACATCGGATTTGAGGCTTGGAAATCGACTTGAAACGAGTTTGAACTGTGCTGAAAAGTTGCAGAGGCGGAGCGCCTCAATTTAGAGGCGGAGCGCCTCATCTGTGGGAGCTCTCTGGATTTCCTGAGGCGGAGCGCCTCCCCTGAAGAGGCGGAGCGCCTCCTCCTGTAGGTTTGCCCAGGGCGGACCGCCCACTTCCTGAGGCGGGGCGCCTACTTCCTGAAGCTTGGGAATTGGGTAGAAACTTCTAGGATTTCTTGTTTTGTTGCTTGCATTGCTTCCGGTTAGTGCTATTAGAGTATAATCCTACTCGATTAGTGCTAATTACTTTGAGCTATTAGGATCATCGTGCCTTAGAAAGGAGACTAGAATTCAAAGAAGATCCGTAGTATCTTTTGATTCAAGTCCTCATTTAAAGTGCCTATCGTCCAATCGAGTCCCATTAACTCCACTCACCCCGGAGTGCATTTGGACTTGATAAGTTGAGTGATTGAGTTGTGGTTCGTTGGTCAACTACTTGAAGCTTTTAGACTCAAACTTGTGTGAAATATCCATCCCCCACTAAACACGAGCGAGCCGAGTGAAACAATTGTAAGGGAGCGGGTGAGGTATTTTGCTAACGTTTGTTGCTTTTTGTAGGTACCATGGCAAACGATGGGGATGATCCTATGAAGAACTTTATGGCCACCATTATGGCTAAATTGGAGGATATCTCATTGAGACTTGAAACCGTCGAGAGGAATCAAGTTGAGACCGGAGAGAGGAGAACCTCGAGCGTCCAAATTGAATCCGGGGAAGGAACGAGTCATAGCACTCCTATGACTCCCGGACACTTTGTTGAGCTAAACAAGAGGTATGAACAAAGCAAAGTTGAAGCTCTACGAGAGCGTGGGTTGGGCAATCCCCGACAAGAGGGCAATCCCCTCAACTTGGGCAATCCCCAAGTAAATGCTCCACTTAGAAGACCCGTGCGGAATGTCCCACCTCTTGAACTGATGCAATACGAACCAGGCTCACCTGTTCGATTCATCAAGCAAGTCCACCGAGGAGTCACATGGCGCCCACGATCAAAGTGTGGCCGGAATGAAAGGTACCGAAGACTGCCTCGCCGAGCAGCAACGATGGAAATCCACCGAGCAGACAACAAGTGACTGTGACCGTTGCTGACACTGACTTCGGAGCTGTGAGAACGAGCACAACTAACGATCAAGTTTGAGCCCGAAGCTAAAAGCAACCGAACCGAGGAAGAACGACGCCGATCAAAGAATCGATCGAAGAGCTACAAGTGTGCCCGAGGCAAGGGTGTTCGATTCCAAACGTGACCGAGGCAAACAAGCGTCCGAAGACAATATGTTCGAGCTGAGCTGCCGAACACATAAGCTACTCCAGCCCTGCGTGACTTTATCTCATTGGTCGCCTGTGACCACTTTACTATTTTGCCCCTTTTATTGTCTATATAAACTCCTAGCATAGCTCATTAGTTTTTAGTTTTTAGTTGATATTGAATTGAGAGAATAGAGATAGAATTGGCCGAGCCATTCTTGTTTGAAGCCCGAGGCTTCGTGTATGCCTTCTATGGCTTGGAACCGAAATGGATTTCATCACTAGTATGAATCCTTGTTAGGTTCAAGTTTCATTTTCTCCCTTGGATAATCAATCAATGTTTTGACTGTGATTATCCATTCTTTCTTCTATTTCTGTTCTCCCCCTTCCCCGATTTCTTGTTATCTTGGTTACTTTACTGCTTCCGCCTCTTTACTCCGTTGTTTCCGCGTCTTGTTTGTTGTCTCCGTTTGCAAGGCTACGACTTCGGTTTAGCTTGCATCAGTTTGGTATCAGAGCAAGGCTTGGATTTCGTTCCTACGAATCCACGTTTCTTGTTCATCTTATCTTTATTTTCTGTCTGTTCTTGTGTTACTTGAAAAGAAGAAAATACAAAAAAATTGAAAAAAAAAAAATTGAAAATTCAAAAATTTGTTTGTTGTTGATTGTTTGGATTAAACAGTCACATATTTGGATTCACCACTGTTAGAGGATCAGATTGGATACCCGACGTACAACGTTTGTGACTAGGGTTTTTCCATCGTTTTGGACCGTGTTCTTGACGTGGTGTTGTTGAAAATCGAACCCCAGTTGTGTTTTTGGTGTTTACCGATGAAAACTGGAGGTTGTTGAGGTATTTGGGTCGATTTTTGTGCTTAAAATCGAAGTTCCACTGCTATAGACACTGTCCGTACACCGGAAGCTTGTTGACATTGTTGACAGTGTACGGGCGACGTGAGCTGTGTTCTTAGCTTCGCTTGGAACTGGAGTGATCTCCGACGTTGTAAAACCGGAGACGACCCAAATCTTGAGCTTAATCTGTTGTTAGTGGACTGTGAACGAATCTTGAATTGTCCGTACACCGGAGTAAAAGTTCACTGTTCTATTGAAGAAGAAAGGGGTAAACTGTCAAATCTAAAACCCCAGGTGAAAAGTTGTCGGCTAGAAAAGGGAAAGTGGATAAGGTTAAACCCTATCTGTACCGAGGAGGAAACACTTGTACCGAGGTCACGTGTTCGGAAAATTCTGAAGCGGAACCGAGGAGGAGGTAGATTCTCTTAGGATTTCACTTTTCTTGTGTCCGAATATTCTCGATAGTGGATCTCTGGAGTAATCCTTTCTACTCGAGGTCGTACTATCGAATCTGAGCTTATAGGAACTCGTGCGTGGGGTGACCGAAGTCTAATTTCGTAGATAATTCTTTGACTCCCCGTGCGCAGTTAAATAGCTACCGTTCCATCGAGTCATATAAACTCCTTCCGAACCTAAGCTTGGAAAGTACTAGTTGTGACTTATCACTTCGGTTTCCTAACAAGAAGGCAAGGCCAACTTGAGTGGAAAAAGGCTGAGTGGTGAGAACAATAGAGTGAGGTCACAAAAGCCAACGACCTTGAGTGTAAACACGAGCGGAAAGAAACTGAGTGAACATTGCTCGAGTGATACACGTGAGGGAGTGAACTTGTGAGGTCCTTTACTTTGTTTATTGCAGCTATGTCTTTGGATGATGATGACTACGGAGGGTATGATTCGTGTGGAGATGATGGAGACTATGGTTCCTACGGAGGTGATGATTGTTATAATGACACCGGGGACTATGGCTCTTACGAAGACGAAGCAGGTCACTATGGTGAATACGAAGACGAAGAAGACTACGAAGCCTGTGAAGATGAACGAGAAGAATCTTTTGCTTCGGGTCAAGAATACGAAGGTAGTGACGCTTCGAGGTACGATGACTCTACTTACTCTCATTGTGATGACCTTGAATACGATGAGTGTGACATCGAGGAGGTCGATGACGAAGTTGACCGAGCAAACTATTTGATGTCTTCTTCCGTCGGTGTCTCGTGTGGAGCACAAGAGAGTGGTAGAACTCCTTCCTTCGGGATAGGAGGTGGTGGAGGTTGTTCCATGGGAGGAGGAAGATTTGCAACTTTTAGTCGTGGCACACGATTCATTGCTTCCAATTCCTATGGAAAGGGTGGCTCGAGGAGCGCTGGTGGTTATGGACCCGAGGAGGGTAGAGGAGGTTTCTGCCGAACACCTTCTTCGAGGAGAAGTTCTCACGGGTTCCATGCTAAAACTCCTTCCTCGACTTTCAACAAAACTTCTAATGTTGGAAGAGTGAAAGGAAGTGGGAGTTATTCTAGTGGTGCTACCACTAATGGAGAAATAAGGAGAACCCACGGAATGGGATACTCAAGTTCGATCTTGGATCTTCGTATCCGAAACTTGGGTAGAAGTAGGTTCGCTGTTGAGGTAAATGGTTATGGAGGAAATTTGCTCAAGATTGGAGGAACCGATGTCAATTGCATTAGTGCTTACTTGGTTCGGATCCTAAAAATACCATGCTATAAATTGAAGCATCCTTATACATATAAGGGAGTGAGTGTTTCGTATGAGGCTCGAGTACTCATAACTCATGGAGATTATAGAGAGTATGTTTGGTGCGATGTGTATTCCAGGCCCGATCTTGATGTTTGGCTGGGAGATCCATGGGTGCACGACAAGCAGATGCTATATATCGATGAGAGGGATGTGTACCTTGTGTACAACAGAGAGCTGCAAATGGCTTATACGTTCACACCTCACGGGTTGAAGGGAAAGATGTCCGTTAGTGCATATGCTTCAATTTTACAGATGAGAAAAGAGCGAGAACTCCAATCCAGGATCGAAAGAGTGCCATCGAGGAGTCCTACGACCACAAGGAGCAGTGGGAAAAGTGCAAGAAAAGAACCGACCGAAGTCAGTACTGTGAACCCGAAGCCACAAGCTTCGAAGTCAAGTGGTTCCCCGATAACGGAAGAAGAGACCTCGGTTGATGAGTCTTCGAGTCCTAGACTTCGGGTCGATGTTAAAGGTCCACCTACTCCAGCTATGGGTATTCTTGGTCCCCGACCAAACTCACCTGAATATGAGAGACAAAAGATCGAGAGGAGTAAGGGAGTGACCGGTGACAACTCTCGAGAGGAAAAAGGAGAGGCTGTGAAGAGTGATGTGAGTGAGTTGTCACCACCCAAACCCACACCTGACCTTGAAAGAAAAATGAGGGAAAAGAAAGAGGGAAAAAGAATCGATGAGAGTGAGAACACCCCTTATTCTAATATTAACCTTTTATCTTTTCCTTCTACTTGTTCGAACTCTTGTGCAGGAACTCTTGGAGGCAAACCGATGGAGCCTCAACTCTGTGCCGAAGTAAAAAGGCAAGGTGAAGAAAATCTTTCATGTGAGCTCCACGGAGAAGAAACTACTCGTGAGACTTCGGAGACATTAAGAGATACCGAAGGGCACTCCGAGGTAAGTGTTCGATTTCCTTCCCGTGAGCATGATACTTGTCTTGTGAAATTGTATGTGAAAACTCTATGCTAGTTGATGATTTGTATGATTACAATGTGTTTGCAACTAGTGTAGATTCGAATGGTCAACTTGTGAGTGAATGTGAACCACTAGTTGAGAGAATTGATATGCCACATCATGATGTGAGCTCGATCTTCATCGAATCTCTCTCTAGTGATGAAGTTGTAGTTGACCTTACTTGTGACCCTTGTTATGACACACCACCAATCTTTGATAAAGGGGAAAATGAGTTGTTTGATCATACCCTTGTTAAAATTATTGCCTATGGTGGATCTGTGTGTTGTAGTGAGGAAGATGATACCCTTGAGGAGTCCTTCGTGGATGAGTTGGATCGGATTATATTCGATGACTCCTCAAGTGTGGACGATAACCTGGGTTCGGATGCACCTTTGATGGGTAGTGAACTTATTTTCACTAACCCTCTGTTCGAAGGAGATGGTGATGAGCATCCGACTCGAGGAGAACCACCTCGGTTTGAAAGGCTTAACCCCGTAGATAATCCATTATTTGAGACGTTCTTCGGAAGTCTGTCTAAAGAGAAGGATTGTCTTGGAGTTCATTTGGGAGGTGAAAAGCTCTCTCTTGGTGTGAATAAGATTGCTTTTAAGAAGGGGAGTGGAGTATTCGATGTCGGTTGTCGAGTCAATCATTTTACTTACTCCATCCCACATGTTGATCACACCTCGAGTATCGTGCATACCGAAGTCTATAAGCCCCATGGTGATAAAAGTGAATTTAGGGCTCGGTATGATGACTACGAGTTTAGAGGTGATAGGGTCTTTGATCGTCACATCTTTCATATAAAGTGTCCAATTGATCTCTTCGTGTACTCATGTGTTCGTTACAGTTCCTACTTGAGCCAAGAACTTGTTGTTTCCTTCGGAGACATAGGCTGTTTGATCATTATTGATGCTTGGCTCTACCATAAGAGTGTGTTTTCCACTCGTAAATACTAACCTACTTTCGAAGTAGGAAGCTTTGTTTGTCTTTGCCTTGTTGCAGGTCTTGCCGGTTTGATTTCGAGGACGAAATCCTTTCAAGAAGGGGAGGATGATGCAATACGAACCAGGCTCACCTGTTCGATTCATCAAGCAAGTCCACCGAGGAGTCACATGGCGCCCACGATCAAAGTGTGGCCGGAATGAAAGGTACCGAAGACTGCCTCGCCGAGCAGCAACGATGGAAATCCACCGAGCAGACAACAAGTGACTGTGACCGTTGCTGACACTGACTTCGGAGCTGTGAGAACGAGCACAACTAACGATCAAGTTTTAGCCCGAAGCTGAAAGCAACCGAACCGAGGAAGAACGACGCCGATCAAAGAATCGATCGAAGAGCTACAAGTGTGCCCGAGGCAAGGGTGTTCGATTCCAAACGTGACCGAGGCAAACAAGCGTCCGAAGACAATATGTTCGAGCTGAGCTGCCGAACACATAAGCTACTCCAGCCCTGCGTGGCTTTATCTCATTGGTCGCCTGTGACCACTTTACTATTTTGCCCCTTTTATTGTCTATATAAACTCCTAGCATAGCTCATTAGTTTTTAGTTTTTAGTTGATATTGAATTGAGAGAATAGAGATAGAATTGGCCGAGCCATTCTTGTTTGAAGCCCGAGGCTTCGTGTATGCCTTCTATGGCTTGGAACCGAAATGGATTTCATCACTAGTATGAATCCTTGTTAGGTTCAAGTTTCATTTTATCCCTTGGATAATCAATCAATGTTTTGACTGTGATTATCCATTCTTTCTTCTATTTCTGTTCTCCCCCTTCCCCGATTTCTTGTTATCTTGGTTACTTTACTGCTTCCGCCTCTTTACTCCGTCGTTTCCGTGTCTTGTTTGTTGTCTCCGTTTGCAAGGCTACGACTTCGGTTTAGCTTGCATCATGAACAAATTGATGAAGTTCAAGAAGAGGAGGAGTTCGGGTATGGTGATGAGGCCTATGGGTATGATGTTCCTTATCAACCTAGGAGGCAAATGCATTGGGGTCGAAATGTGGAAAGGGGTAGAGGCCGAGGTCGAGGGCCACCCATGGGCTATGCTAGAGGGAATGCGAGGAGAGAGTATGTTGCTCATGATGACCATTACGGAGGCCAACCGGAGCCTAACTATGGGGTACGTGACAACAACAACAACCTCAATAGCGTCAAGCTAAATCTTCCACCCTTCAAGGGAACTTGTGATCCGGAGGCATACATGGAATGGGTACTACTCATGGAGAGGGTGTTTGATACCAATGAAATGACCGAGGAGAGAAAGGGTACCTATGCTATTTCTACCTTTGAGGCCTATGCTTCTACTTGGTGGGAGTGTATGAAGAGGTCTAGGAGAAGGATGAATTTGCATTTGAATGTGACTTGGGATGAGTTGAAAGGCCTTATGAACACCAAGTACATAACTCCAAGGTATCGGCAAGAGCAACTCAAGAAGCTCTATGATCTAAAGCAAGGTGTCAAATCGGTGCATGAGTACTATGATGAGTTTGAGAAGATCCGGATGGCATTGGATATGGATACCGAAGGTGAAGAAGAAGCCATGATCCGATTCAAGAATGGCTTGAGCTATGGTATAGCTTCTCAATTGAGGTTACATCATTATCTCACACTTCAAGATATGTTTGAAGCCGCAATTGATGCTGAGACTTGGCTCAAAAGGGAGAAGTTCAAAAACAACACTCCTACTACTACAAGCAAGCCAAAAGAATGGAAGACTCCAAATGCCAACTTTCCAAGTGCAAGTGCTAGCAAAGAAGTGAAAGGGCCTTATGAGAAGACTACACCACACTTGGGAGGTAACTCTAAAACTCGCTTGAGTAATCCTATTTCCACTTCTACTCAATGTTATAAGTGTAAGGGCTTTGGGCATATTGCTAAGGAATGCACTACCAAAAGAACCATGGTTGTGGTTGGTGATTTGGTGTATGAGCAAGAGAGTGAACCCGAGGAAGAAGAGGGAGTAGAGGGTGATGAGGAAGGAGATGTGATGAGACCCAAATCGCGCCAAGACACTTTCTAACACTTTCCGACATGTGCCAAGCTTGGAAGATACAATGGACTTGAAGTCAAGGGCTTTGGAAGTGCTCCGGATGGTTTCATCATTAGGCTCCACGCCTAAGGAGAAGGAAGGAGGCCCAGCATAGCTAGGCGCCCCGCCTAGCCCAGGCGCCCCGCCTAGGAAGTTCACTGCCTAAGAATGGAAGGCACCCAGGCGCCCCACCTAGCCAGGCGCCCCGCCTAGCTGAAGGCCAAGCCAGGTGCCCCGCCTAGCCAGGCGCCCAGCCTAGCTGAAGGCCAAGCCAGGCGCCCAGCCTAGCCAGGCGCCCAGCCTAGTTGAAGGCCAAGCCAGGCGCCCCTCCTACAGTCCAGGCGCCCCTCCCAGCTGAAAAGACTATGTTTCTTTTACTGTTTTGCCCTGCGTGGCTTATTTGTTGAACCTTATTAGTAAGGGTAATTACGTCTTTGTGTAAGCTTGGGAAAACACTATAAATACCCAAGCATAGCTTATTTTACACTTAGCTTATTATTGATGATTATGAATGATGAACATGAGCAAGGCTCTTGATTATTGAATGAAACCTTTTGTTCTTGGACTTGTATGTCTTCTAGCGGATCTAGATGAATACTCTTCCTCTCCGACCATTCTACTTGCGTGCTCGCGTTAGCTCGAGGGTAGTTGCATAGCGTAGGTGTTCTTGTCCTTCTCCCGGGGTGTAACGGAACGAGTTCTCCGTTGCTACTTGGGATTAGAGATCGAGTTACGTCTCGTTCTTTATCTTTTACTTTCCGCGTTTGATTCTCATCAAGATGTTGGGGAGATTGATAAGACCCAAATATGCGGAAGCAAATAACAAGGATGCGGAAGCAACAATCACAAGATAACAAGAAAGTAAGGGATTGGGGAGAATAGAAATAGAAGAAAGAACGAATCAAACTAAACAAGTAGATTGATTCAAAAGGGAGAAGAGACTTGAACCATTAAACGGGACTCACACTAGCGGTGATCCACCATGGATTCATCGTAAGAGATACATGAAGTCAACGCTTCAACAAGAAAGGCCCAAGCCTATTCTATCTTCTCAATTCTATCTTCAAAACTAGCTTCTTCAAATAAATGACTAAGTGTGGTATTTATAGGTTCACCACACTTCTAAATAAAATGTCTACATAGCCCCTAAGTCTAGTCAAAACAATACATGTCACTTAGGGCTATAGTTGGAATTACACTCAAAATAAGTAGGAAACCCGGATAGGCCTTCAGCACACTAGGCGCCCCGCCTGAATAGTAGGCGCCCAGAGTAGGCGCCCAGCCTGGAAAAATGGGCGGTCCGCCTCTGCAGTAGGCGGCCAGAGATCCTGAGAGGTGTAGTCAACTAGGCG
This sequence comes from Petunia x hybrida, assembly GCA_037355625.1. Lineage (NCBI taxonomy): Eukaryota > Viridiplantae > Streptophyta > Magnoliopsida > Solanales > Solanaceae > Petunia > Petunia x hybrida. The sequence continues at coordinate 12,431,510 of JBBBVM010000162.1, forward strand.
GTCCGCCTAGTCCAATGGGCGGTCCGCCTCCTTCCTGGGAGACTTGGAAACGGCTCAAAATGGACTCTAAGTGTTCCTCCTTGGTCCGTAGCCGGTCCTCCCTCATTGGCGCTCAAGTCCATGACTCCAAATCACTCTCAAACCCTCCTCCGGTGCCCTTGCCTTGTATCCTTTGTGCTCTCATGCTTAACTCTTGATGGTTGGCGCTTTGGCTCCAATTTGGATCTTATCATCCTCCCCTTCTTGAAAGGATTTCGTCCTCGAAATCAAACCATCAAGCCTACATTCAAAACAAGCACAAACAAAGCTTCCCACTACAAGAGTAGGTTAGTGTCAAAAGTGTGGGAAAACACACTCTTATGGTATAGCCAAGCATCAATAACAATGATAAAGCACATGTTTCCGAAGAAAACAACAAGCACTTGGCTTCCCCAATGGGTACACTCAATGCATGATTCATCAAGGAGATCAATAGGATAGAGAATATGCAAGATCAAGCCATTAAAACTCCTATGATCCCTAAGCCCAATAAGAACACACCAAAACTTCCCACTACAAGAGTAGGAAAGTCCAACAAGAGTGAGTACAAGTGATGTGAAAATCACACTTTTATGATAGAGCCAAGCATCAATACTAATCAAGAAGCTTTTGTTCCCAAAGGAAATAACAAGTTCTCGGCTCAACAACGACAAGTACTCACTACCATAACAAGCAAAGAGATCAATATGATATGGAACATGCAAGATTAAGCAACTAAGTTCCTTATGACCTCCAAGCTTATGGTCATCACATCGAGCTTTGGCATGCTCAACACTCAAGGTGTGATCAACATATGGGATGGAGTAAGCAACATAATTCAAGCGACAACTAACATCGAATACTCCACTCCCCTTCTTGGAAGCACTCTTACACACACCAAGAGTGACTTCTCCTCCTCCCATTCCAACTCCAAGACAATCTTCCTCACTAGCCAAACTCCAAAGGAAGGTCTCCAAAATTGGCCCTTCATCATTATAGTCCACACAATGAAGGTTAGGACTACTAGAAGATGGTTTAACACAACCAAAATCAAGACCACTCATCCCACTTGGAGTTCCAAACAATGGATCATCCATAGAGTCTAACTTTTCAAACCATGGAGGTTCTATTCTATTGCCAATCCTAGTCCGATACAATTCGCTACCACAAATGAGATCATGTTCACACAATGGAAATATAAAAGCATGCACTTCAAATTCATGGTTATCCAAACACATGGTATCAAAACTAGGTTCTTCACTCTCACCCGAGGAGTCATTGAAAACAATTCGATCCATCTCATTCACTAGGGACTCCTCAAGGTCACTACAAACCTCACTACAACACATAGGTCCACCATTATCAAGCAATTCATCAAGGGTAAGAATAGGGCATTCATTCAACTCATCTTCCCCTTTATCAAATATAGGTGGGGTGTCATAACAAGGGTCACAAATAGGGTCAACCACACAATCTTCACTAGAGAGAGGTTCAATGAATATCGAGCTCACATCATGACGTGGCTTATCATACCTCTCAACTAATGGTTCACAATTACACACAAGTTGACCATTTGACTCTACACTAGTTGCAAACACATTGTAATCATACAAGTCATCAACTAGTGTTGAATTACCACAAACACTACCATAAGACAAGGAAGTAACATGTTCAAGGGAGGAACTATCACTTACCTTTGAGTGGCTATCTTGCTCACTCAATGCATTTGAAGTGTCATGAATTGTCTCTTCACCTTGAAGCTCACATTGAAGAGTTTCTTCACCTTGTCTATCCTTCTTGGGACATGTTTGAGGCTCCATTGCTTTGCCTCCAATAGTACCTACACAAGCATTCACAAGAGTAGGAGAAAAAGATAAAGGGTTAAGGTTAGAATAAGGGGTGTCCTCACTCTTTTTTCCCTCTTTCTTTTCTCTCATTTTCTTTTCAAGGTTAGGTGTAGATTCGGGTGGTGACATCCCACTCACATCACTCAACACATCCTCTCCTTTTTCCGCTCGAGGAATGTCACCGGTCACTCCCTTACTCCTCTCAATCTTTTGTCTCTCAAATTCGGGTGAGTTGGGACGAGGCCCAAGAATACCCATGGCCGGAGTAGGTGGACTTTTAACATCAACCCGGAATCTAGGACTAAGAGACTCATCACTTGAGGTCTCTTTCTTCTTTGTTGGTGAACCACTCGGCTTTGGAGCTTGTGGTTTGGGTTTCACCTTGTCGACAATTGTCAACTCTTTTCTTGCACTAGTCCCACCCTTGCTTGTGATTGTAGGACTTCTTGTTTTCACATTGTTGCCCATGGATTGAAGTTCTCGCTCCCTCCTCCATTGTATGATCCTACCTTGCATCTCAATGGACATCTTTCCCCATCTACCGTAAGGTGCAAACTCATAAATCCCTTGACCCGTGGCCACTAGATACATATCCCGTTTAGCATCATAGTGAACCTCCTTGTTGTGCAACCATGGGTCACCTAGCCAAACTCCCACATTGGGTACGGGATACACATCACACCAAACATACTCATTGTAACCCTTATGAGATATGAGTACCCGTGCCTCCTTGAACACCCGAACTCCTTTGTACTCATAGGGGTACTTAAGATCTTGGCATGGTATGTTTAGCATTTGAACTACTCTTGGGTTGATGCAATTGGCATCGGTTCCACCAATTTGGAGCAAGTATCCATCAACCCTATTTACCCCAACAACAAACCTACTTCTACCCAAGTTTCGTATAGGTACATCCAAAGAAGAGCTTGAATGTTCAAGACTAGTATTACCATCAACTCGGGTTTTCCTTATCCCTCCACTAGTGACAACACCACTAGAATAACCTCCACTTCCCGTCACTCTTCCAACATTAGAAGTGTTGTTGAAAGTCGGGGAAGATATACCACTATGGAAACCATAATTGCCTCTCGCCTTGGCTCCATAGCCCATAGCACCACTCCTACCACCACTACTAGAGCAACGCACCCCCGTAACGGTAAGAGCAAGACCATTTCTCCTTCCACCATTCACATGGGAACTAGACGATGCAAACCTCCCATTTCCCATGGAACAACCACCACCACCTCCCATACTAATGGAAGGTCCTCTACTACTCTCTTGCTTACCACAAGCAACATCAAGAGAAGATGCAATTGAACAATTCTCATAATCAACCTCATCACCAATTCTCTCTACGTCACTATCATCATGTTCAAATTCATCACAAGAAGAGTAAGTAGGATCATCATACCTTGAAGCGTCACTATCTTCATATTCTTGACTTGGAGCATAAGATTCTTCACATTCATCTTTGAAAGCCCCATAGTCTTCTTCATCTTCATAATCAACATAGTGACCCGCTTCATCATCATAGGAGCCGTGGTTCCCCGAATCGTCATAGCAATACCCATCATCACCATCATAGGAACCATAGTCTCCATCATCTCCGCATGAGTCATACCCTCCACAATCGTCATCCGATGCCATATTTGTAACCAAAGAGTTAAGGACCTCACAAGTTCACTCCCTCACGTGTATCACTCAAGAGATGTCACTCAATTTTCTTTCCTCTCGTGTATACACTCAAGGTCGTTGGCTTTTATGACCTCACTCTATTGTTCTCACCACTCAAGCCTTTTTCCACTCAAGACCTTCTTGTCTCTTAGTAATCACAATGGCAAGACCAATCAACTAATGTACCCAAGTAACGGTTCGGAATGGAGTTAATGCGACTCGATGAACGGAAGCTAGTTTAGTGCGCACTTGAAGCAAGCAAATTCTACGACTTTAAGTAAAGACTTCAAGACACACAACACCCTAAGGAATCAAAGATTAGTGTTAATAAAGTAGGACTAATACCTTAGAAACACTAACCAAGAGGTACGGAAGCAAACGGATCACAAAAAGACACGAAACGAAGCCAAACGGAGACCTCCCAGGAGTGGGCGGTCCGCCTACTTAGGGTGGGCGCCCCGCCTACTCAAAATACAGAGAGTAACAAAAAAATAGGCGGACCACCTACTATTTTGGGCGCCCCGCCTACTGGTGCTTTCAGCACAGTCCGAAAACGGGTTTTTGGCCCTTTTGCACCCAAATTTCGATGTTCCAAGGTGTTTTTTTCCAATCCGAAGGTACCCAATGGTGTTTTCAACTACTCCAATCAATCCCCAATGATTTATAACAACACCCAATCCATAACGAATCCAAATCAAGAAATTTCAATCAAATTCAAGGGTTTTTCAATTTTGGGGTTTTTGATTTTTTTCAACTTTTGATTCTCAACACCAAATCATATAACAAGGGTACCAAATTAACGGGTAATCATCATAGATCAATCCCCGATATCAAACACCAAAGGAATCATCAAATCCAATCAACAATAAGAATTTTTTTTTGTAATTTTCACTTTTTTTTCAATTTTTTTGTTTTTCTTCTTTTCTTCAAGAACAAGAACAATAACAATAAAGTAAAGATAGGATGAACAAGGAACGTGGATTCGTAAGAACGAAACCCGAGCCTTGCTCTGATACCAAACTGATAAGACCCAAATATGCGGAAGCAAATAACAAGGATGCGGAAGCAACAATCACAAGATAACAAGAAAGTAAGGGATTGGGGAGAATAGAAATAGAAGAAAGAACGAATCAAACTAAACAATTAGATTGATTCAAAAGGGAGAAGAGACTTGAACCATTAAACGGGACTCACACTAGCGGTGATCCACCATGGATTCATCGTAAGAGATACATGAAGTCAACGCTTCAACAAGAAAGGCCCAAGCCTATTCTATCTTCTCAATTCTATCTTCAAAACTAGCTTCTTCAAATAAATGACTAAGTGTGGTATTTATAGGTTCACCACACTTCTAAATAAAATGTCTACATAGCCCCTAAGTCTAGTCAAAACAATACATGTCACTTAGGGCTATAGTTGGAATTACACTCAAAATAAGTAGGAAACCCGGATAGGCCTTCAGCACACTAGGCGCCCCGCCTGAATAGTAGGCGCCCAGAGTAGGCGCCCAGCCTGGAAAAATGGGCGGTCCGCCTCTGCAGTAGGCGGCCAGAGATCCTGAGAGGTGTAGTCAACTAGGCGGTCCGCCTAGTCCAATGGGCGGTCCGCCTCCTTCCTGGGAGACTTGGAAACGGCTCAAAATGGACTCTAAGTGTTCCTCCTTGGTCCGTAGCCGGTCCTCCCTCATTGGCGCTCAAGTCCATGACTCCAAATCACTCTCAAACCCTCCTCCGATGCCCTTGCCTTGTATCCTTTGTGCTCTCATGCTTAACTCTTGATGGTTGGCGCTTTGGCTCCAATTTGGATCTTATCAGAGATTGTTGCCATGGAAGAAGAAGATGATGATGCCCGTGCCTTCCTTGTTGTGCGGAGGAGTCTAGGAGCCATGATAGTGGAGGATAGTGAAACCTTGCAAAGGGAAAATCTATTCCATGCTAGGTGTCGGGTCAAAGATGTTGTGTGCTCAATGATCATTGACTCCGGGAGTTGTACTAATGTTGTGAGTCAATCTCTTATATCCCAATTGAAGTTGCCTACCGTGAAGCACCCCAAGCCGTATCGATTACAATGGCTTAGTGAATGTGGGGAGTTAAAGGTAGTGGAGCAAGCAATGATCAAGTTCAAAATGGGTAGTTATGTGGATGAACACTTGTTCGACGTGGTGCCCATGCAAGCTTGCCACCTTCTCTTTGGAAGGCCTTGGCAATTTGATCGACAAGTGGTTCATGACGGTCGTGTCAATACTTACACGGTCAAACATAAAGGGAAGAGATATGTGCTTAAACCCCTAACTCCCAAGCAAGTGAATGATGACTACAAACTCATGAAGGAGTTGAAGGAAGCGGCTAAAGCCAAGTCACCCATTGTACTTGAACCCGAGGCAAACAATTTCATTGTTTTGCCAATGCATGATGAAAATGGGAGTCACTCCACTCCAATTGAGAGAGAAAAGATAGAGAGAAGTGAGGGAGTGACCGGTGACAATCCAAGAGAGGAAAAAGGAGAGGATTTGAGGAGTGATGTGAGCGGATTGTCACCACAAACTACGCTTGACCATGAGGTAAAATTGAGAGAGATGAGGGGTGAGGAAGAAAAAATTGAGAGTGAGAGCACCCATTGTTCTAACCCTTCTTTATCTTCTATCTCTTCTTGTGAAAGTTCTTGTGTAGGTACATTGAAAGACAAGTCATTGGAGCCTCAATGTGAGCTTCATGAAGGAGGAGTTGCATATGACACTTCAAACCTTGTGAGTGATCAAGGAAGTACTACCAATGTAAGTGTCACTTCACCTTTTCATGAGCCTACTAGCTACTTGTCTTGTGATGACTCAACACTAGTTGGTGTTTTTGATGCACCTAGTGAGTACACCACTAGTGAAGAGTCTAGTTGTCAACTTGAGTTTACATGTGAAACACTAGTTGGGAGGAGCACTATGCCACATCATGATGTGAGCTCATTGTTCATTGAACCCCTCCCTAGTGTAGATTTGATAGTTGACCATGAATGTGACCTTTGCTATGACACACCGCCAACCTTTGACATAGGGAAAGATGAGGTAGTTGACCATTCCCTAATTGATATGCTTCTATTTGGTGGTTCAATGTGTTGTGGTGATGATGGTCTTGTCCTTGAGGATTCCACATTGCATGAATTGGACAAGGTTGTTCGTGATGACTCCTCAAGTGAACCTAGTCTTGATAGCTCGTCTATGTCTTATCATGATAGTGAGATGCATGTTTTTACCAATCCCTTATTTGAAGGCCTTCTCACTAGTGGATATGACTTGTATCGGACTAGGGTGGGTGGTCACATGGAACCCCCATGGTGTGAAGGGTTTGACCCCTTAGGCAACCCATTGCATAAAAAGTGGGTGAGGTAGATGGTTCTTTGAGTGACCCTACTATTGCTAGTTTGGGTTATGATGAAGAAGAATCCATCATCAATACCTTCCTTGAGAACTTGACTTTTGAGGAGGGTTGCCTAGTTGATGAAATGGAAGGGAAAAAGGAACCCCTTGGTGTGAGTAGGTATGCTCTAAAGAAGGGGAGTGGAGTGCTTGATCCTACTTGTAGGTTGGGCTATTTGATTCACTCCACTCCACATGTTGATCACACCTCGAGGATAGGTTGGTATGTTGATCTTTAGCTTAAGGTTCAAGGGGATTTTGGTAGCTTGATCTTGCATTTCCCATCTCCCCATGACCTATTTGCTCATTATCTTATTGAGTGCATGTTGATTTTTAACCGAGTGCTTATGGTTCTCTTTGGAGACATGATATTCATGATTGTTATTGACGCTTGGTTATATCACAAGAGTGTGTTTTCCACACTTCTTGCACTAACCTACTTTCAAAGTGGGACGTTTGCTTGTTTTTGCTTGTCGTTGCTTGTAGGTTCTAAGCTCCATGCTAAGGCGGGGAAGATCTTGGAAGAAGCCTATGCCAAAGTGACGATCAAGAAGGACAAAGGAGGAGATTCTTGGCCACCCCGAAAAGTTGATAGAGCCATGAGAGACCAAGCCTTGATTTCGAGGACGAAATCTTCTCAAGAAGGGGAGGATGATATGACCCAAATCGAGCAACAATCCAAAAGCACCATCCAAGGCCAAGGAAGAGCACTTCAAGGTCATGCATTGGGACGCCATGGAAAGAAGAGCATCCGAGACACATTTCGAAGTGTTTCAAGAAGCTTCAGGAAGAGGCGGACCGCCTACGGATTGAGGCGGACCGCCTAAAAGAAGATGACTCTCGGGACTTTTGGAGGCGGACCAAGGAGGCGGACCGCCTAGGCAAGCTGAGGCGGAGCGCCTCCCTCTGTTCAACTTTGACGGGAATTTGACTTTAATTGCTATGTAATTCCTACTATGCCCCTACGTGGCTTATGTCTTTAGAATCTACTTAAGGGTACTTTAGGCCTTTCCTTATGTCTTAAATGAGGCCTATAAATACCCCATAGCTTAGCATTATTCCTTAGTTAGCTATTATGATGAATGATTGATTGTCAATGACAATGTTCAAGAGTGGATTCTCTTTGAATGAAAACCCTTTGAGACGGTTTGAGTTTAATAGTGGATTCTAGTTGAACCCCAAACCACCCCTGATCATTCTATTTGCGAGTCCCAGGTGCGGCTCGAGGGTAGTTGCATAGCGTAGGTGTTCTTGTCGTTCCCTCGGGGTGTAACGGAACAAGTTCTCCGTTGCTACTTGAGATTATCGTACGAGCTACGTCTCGCTTTTATCTTTTACTTTTTCCGCATTTTGATTCTTATCAGCATGACTATATGAGTTCTTTGTTCAATGACCTCTCTTTAGTAAAAAAAAACTGTAGTTGACCCAGTCTGTGATCCTTGTTATGATACACTACCCTTATTTAATAGATGGAAAGATGATGTGTTTGATTACCATGTTCTTTCCTTTGAAAACACATATGATCTTGATGGTCTTACGTGTCTTAATAATGATGATGTTTGTTCTAAGGAGTCTCTAGTGAATGAAATAGATATGGTTGTACAAAATGATTCCTTAGCTGTTGATGAATCTGGTGTTGATACTTCACCTTTGCTGGATAATGAACTTAAGAGGCTTTCTTTAACTAACCCTTTATTTAAGGGCATCTTTAATATATGTGGTGACTTGTATCAAACTAGAGTAGAATGTGAGTTAGAACCTCCATGGTGAAGTATGTTTGGCTTTTTAGATAATCCTTTGTTTGAACCTCCATGGTGTAGTATGTTTGAATCTTTAGATAATCCTTTGTTTGAAACTCCAAGTGATAAGACCCAAACCCCCACAAGACCCTTCACCCGGAGCCAAGCTAAGGAGATCCAAGGAGTACATCTACACTTGGTGAGGAAGGGACTAGAAGAAGGAAGCAATTGGAAACCATTCCGGGTGATTAGCGCACAAGAAAGAGCACTTCAAGGTCATGCATTGGGACGTCATGGAAAGAAGAGCATCCGAGACACATTTCAAAGTGTTTCAAGAAGCTTCAGGAAGAGGCGGACCGCCTACGGATTGAGGCGGACCGCCTAAAAGAAGATGACTCTCGGGACTTTTGGAGGTGGACCAAGGAGGCGGACCGCCTAGACAAGCTGAGGCGGAGCGCCTCCCCCAGAGGCGGAGCGCCTCCCTCTGTTCAACTTTGACGGGAATTTGATTTTAATTGCTATGTAATTCCTACTATGCCCCTACGTGGCTTATGTCTTTAGAACTTACTTAAGGGTACTTTAGGCCTTTCCTTATGTCTTGAGTGAGGCCTATAAATACTCCATAGCTTAGCATTATTCCTTAGTTTTTAGCTATTATGATGAATGATTGATTGTCAATGACAATGTTCAAGAGTGGATTCTCTTTGAATGAAAACCCTTTGAGACGGTTTGAGTTTACTAGTGGATTCTAGTTGAACCCCAAACCACCCCCGATCATTCTATTTGCGAGCCCCAGGTGCGGCTCGAGGGTAGTTGCATAGCGTAGGTGATCCTTGACATCCACCCGGGGTGTATCGGAACTAGTTCTCCGGTGCTACTTGGGTCTTTGTTCGAGCCTCGTCTCGTTTTCTATCTTTTTATCTTTTCCGCGTTTTGATTCTTATCAGATGATCACCATGGAGGCCAACCGGAGCCATTCCAAGGGGGTCGTGACAACAACAACAACCTTAATAGTGTAAAGCTCACTATTCCTTCTTTCAAAGGAAGTAGTGATCCGGTGGAGTACATTGGTTGGAAATTGGCTATGGAGCGTATCTTTGACACCAATGATATGCCCGAAGTAAAGAAGACCAAGTATGCAATATCCTCCTTTGAATCTTTTGCTTCTACTTGGTGGGAGTCGGTGAAAAGGAATAGAAGGAGGACGGGTATGGCTATCAATCTTACTTGGGAAGAGTTAATCCGTGTGATGGATGAGAAGTACTTGACTAATCAATACCGGGTTGAACAACAAAGGCGTCTTTATGAGTTGAAGCAAGGTTCTAAATCGGTTGGTGAATACTTCAATGAATTTGAGCAAATCCGAATGATCCTTGACTTAGATGATGAAGACAATGAGACGGCCATGATCCGTTTCAAAGGGGGCTTGAACCGAGACATAGCTTCACAATTGAAGTTCCACAAGTATGATGATCATTACAAGCTATGTGAAGATGCGGTTGAGGCCGAGAAATGGCTCAAGGAGGAGAAATCCCTTCGCTACAAGAGTAGCACTACTACTCCAATAAGCAAACCAAAGGAATGGAAGCCTCCTACTACAAATGCAAGGTTCCCAAGTGCAAGTGGAACAAGTGGTGCAAATGCTACCAAGGATGTGAAAAGGCCATATGAGAAGAACACACCTAATGTGGGAGGTAACTCTAAAACTCAATTGCATGCTCCTACCTCTTCTTCAATGCAATGCCACAAGTGCAAGGGATATGGGCACTTTGCTAGGGAATGTCCTACGAAGAGGACCATGATTGTTGTTGGTAACGATGCATATGAGAAAGAGAGTGAATCGGAAGATGAGGGAGTAGAGGGAGTAGAGGGAGATGAGGGAGTAGAGGAGGATGATTTGCTTGATGACACGGAGGAGGAGGAGGATCCTCATACTTTCTTGGTTGTTAGAAGGAGCCTAGGGGCTATGATTGTTGAAGATAGTGAAACCTTGCAAAGGGAAAATTTATTCCATGCTAGGTGCCGGGTCAAAGATGTTGTTTGCTCTATGATAATTGATTCTGGAAGTTGTGCGAATGTAGTGAGTCAATCACTTGTGTCTCAATTGAAGTTGACTACCATGAAGCATCCTAAACCTTACCGGCTACAATGGCTAAGCGAATGTGGGGAGCTTAAAGTGGTAAAGCAAGTGATGATTCGATTCAAAATGGGGAGTTATGTTGATGAGCATTTGTTTGACGTTGTGCCTATGCAAGCATGCCACCTACTCTTAGGGAGGCCATGGCAATTCGATAGGCAAGTGGTGCATGATGGTCGTGTCAACACTTACACGGTCAAACATGAAGGGAAGAGATTTGTGCTTAAACCTCTAACTCCTAAGCAAGTAAATGAGGACTACAAAAAGATGAAGGAGTTGAGGGAAGCGGCTAAAGCTAAACCATCCATTGAACTTAAACCCGAAGCAAACAATCTTGTTGTCTTGCCATTGCATGATAAAAATGGGAGTCACTCCACTCCAAATGAGAGAGAAAAGATAGAGAGAAGCGAGGGAGTGACCGGTGACAATCCAAGAGAGGAAAAAGGAGAGGATTTGAGGAGTGATGTGAGTGGATTGTCACCACAAACTACACTTGACCATGAGGTAAAATTGAGAGAGGTGAGAGGTGAGGAAGGAAAAATCGAGAGTGAGAGCACCCATTGTTCTAACCCTTCTTTATCTTCTATTCTTTCTTGTGAAAAATCTTGTGTAGGTACACTTGAAGACAAGCAATTGGAGCCTCAATGTGAGCCTCGTGAAGAAGGAGTTGCACATGACATTTCAAGCCTTGCGAGTGACCAAGGAAGTACTACAAATGTCAGTGTTGCTTCACCTTTGCATGAGCCTACTAGTTACTTGTCTTGTGTTGACTCAACACTAGTTGGAGCTTGTGAAGCATCTAGTGAATATGCCACTAGTGAAGAGTCTAGTTGTCAACTTGAGTTTGTTTGTGAAACACTAGTTGGAAGGGATGTTATGCCACATCATGATGTGAGCTCATTGTTCATTGAACCCCTCCCTAGTGTAGAATTGATAGTTGACCATAATTGTGACCTTGAGGAGTCTTTTGCATGTGAGATGGAACGATTTACTTTCGATGACTCCTCGAGTGAGGGAAAAGAACCTAGTCTTGATAACTTGTCTATGCTTGATCATGATGTTGAGATGCATGTTTTTACATTTCCATTGTTTGAAGATAATGTCATTGGTGATGATGACTTGTGTCGGACTAGGGTGAGTAGTAAAATGAAGCCTCCAGGGTGTGAAGGGTTTGAACCCTTAGGCAACCCCTTGTGTGAGAATTTGAATGAGGTAAATGACTCTTTGAGTGACCCTACTATTGCTTGCTTGGGTTATGATGAAGAAGAGGCCATCATCAATACCTTTCTTGATAGTTTGTCTTTTGAGACGGGTTGCTTAAGTGATGAAATGGGAGGTGGAAAGGAATCCCTTGGTGTGAGTAGGTATGCTTTAAAGAAGGGGAGTGGAGTACTTGATGTTACTTGCATGATGGGTTATTTGACTCACTCCACTACACATATTGATTACACTTTGAGTAGGGATTGGTTTGTTGATCTTGAGCTTAAGGTTCAAGGGGATTTTGATAGCTTGGTCTTGCATTTTCCATGTCCCCATGACCTACTTGCTCATTATTGTGATGAGTGCTTGTTGATCATTAACCAAGTACTTATTGTTCTCTTTGGAGACTTGATATTTGTTCTTAACATTGATGCTTGGTTATATCACAAGAGTGTGTTTTCCACACTTCTTGCACTAATCTACCTTCAAGGTAGGAAATCTTGTGTTTGTTTGTCGTTGCTTGTAGGTTCTAAGCTCCATGTTAAGGCAAATGAGACCTTGGAAGAAACCTATGTCCAAGTGACGATCAAGGATTGCGAGAGAGGAGAGCTTTGGGCACCCCGAGGAGATGACGCCATGTACGTGAATGCATTGATTTCGGGGACGAAATCCTCTCAAGAAGGGGAGGATGATAAGACCCAAACCCCCACAAGACCCTTCACTCGGAGCCAAGCTAAGGAGATCCAAGGAGTACATCTACACTTGGTGAGGAAGGGACTAGAAGAAGGAAGCAATTGGAAACCATTCCGGGTGATTAGCACACAAGAACAACTACTCAGCACTTTGGGCGCTCCACCCAGTGTTTTGGGCGCTCCACCTGAAGACAACTGAGCTGAGGCGCTCCGCCCCAATTCCAGGCGGACCGCCCGGGCCACCCCACTGCCTAGTTTTTGCTGAATTGCGGGCGCTCCGCCCCAATCTTGGGCGCTCCGCCCGGAACGCTGAAGCACGTGAATCCTAGCTATGTTATGACTATTTTGACCCTACGTGGTCCTTTATTTCCTAAGCCTAAGTGTGGGCATTTTAGACCTTTCAAAGGGTGTCTAACAACACCTATAAATAGCTAGTAGCTTGTCTTATTTCATTAGCTAACTTGGATGATTAAAACAATTGTGTTGAGAGTTGAACTCTTTGATTGAGTGAATGAAACCTTTTGATGGGACTTGTTTTTCCTCTAGCGGATCTAGATGAATTCCAATCCCCCCCCGATCATTCTACTTGCGTGCTCACGTTAGCTCGAGGGTAGTTGCCTAGTGTAGGTGTTCTTGTCATCTTCTTGGGGTGTAACGGAACTAGTTCTCCGTTGCTACTCGAGATTATCGTACGAGTTACGTCTCGCTTTTATCTTTTACCTTTCCGCATATTGATTCTTATCATCTTGGTATCAGAGCAAGGTTCGGGTATCGTTTCTACGAACCCCCGACCCTTGATTCTTCGTGCCTAGGTTAGTTTGTTTAGTTTTCTTGTTGTTGAAGTTGTTATTAGAAGAAAACACAAAAAAATTGAAAAATTGAAAAAAAATACAAAATTGGCGTAACTTTTGGTTGGATCGATTCTTGGATTGGGTGTTATAGATTTGTGATCGTGGTTGAATTTCCGTTGTTTTGGTACCAAATTTACTTGGATTGGATTGGATTGAAAAATTAAAACCCCAATTTTCCTTAAACCCTACCAAACCCTTGTTCTTGAGAAAACTTGGTTGATTTGGGATTGTGTGATTGTGGGGTTTTGGATTTGATTACTGGGGAATGATCTACTTGTGATAACAAACCATTTGAAACAAATTTGGTGTGAATCGGAGTTGTATAACATCATTTTTGAAAGATTGAAATCCATCTTTTACCCCTTTTGAAGAAATTGTGAAACCCCAACTTGAAACTTGAATCATGATTGTTCCTTGTTTGTTGCTTGGTTGGGTGTAAAAATCATTGGGGATTGGTGGTTATACCAATATACAACTTCGGGTACTTCAAATTTGGGAAGAACACGTTGGAATCGACCAAAAAGTTGCATTGAAATCGAAGAACACGTTGCTAAAAACCCAGGTGTTCTTCGTCCAGGCGCTCCGCCTAAAGTTTGGGCGCCCCGCCTGAACTCTTCTTGGTCCAGGCGCTCCGCCTCACCACTGGGCGCTCCGCCTGAGGGACCTCACTGGACAAGTTTCCAGGCGCTCCGCCCCATTGCCTTGGGCGCTCCGCCTGAAAGCTGAAGAGTGGGAAACGGGTAGTTTCTTCTAGGATTGCTTGATTCTTTGTTGCCTAACCTCTAATTGGTGTTGATCTAAGTATTCTTTCTACTTAATTAGCACTAATCCTTCATTGCTTTAGGTGATTCGTGCCATAGTTGGAGATTAGAAATCCAAAGAAGACTCGTAGTTTCTTTTTGATTCAAGTCCTTTACTTCAAAGTGCCTAGCGTTCATCGAGTCCCAATAACTCCACTCACCCCGGAGTGTGCGTGACTCGTGAATAGTTTTGGTTGAGTTGGGAATTGCTAATCATCTACGTGAAGCTTTGGAATTACAAGTCGAGTGAAATATCCACCGTCACCCAAAAGAGTGATCCGAGTGAACACAAGTGAGGGAGCGAGTGAGGTGTTTTAACTAACTCTTGTTTCTTTTTTTCTTTGTAGGTACCATGGCTAACGAAGGACAAGATTTCATTAAGGAGGCCTTGGCTAATCTTCTTGCCAAGATGGACCTCATGAACCAAAGGATTGATTCTCTTGAAAAAGGAGCCTCGAGTACTCAAGGTTAACATGGGACCCCGAGTGTCCAAATCGAGAAAAGGACCCCGAGTGTCCAAATTGAAACCGGAGAAGGCTCAAATAGCCCTACCTTTACCCCGGAGCAAGTTGTTGAATTGCTCAAACAACAACGGGTAAAGGAGGATCGTGAGAGGATGGATCAAGTGTTGGGCAATACCCAACGAACGGGCATTCCCCGTATTTTAGACAACCCCCAAAGAGACATTCCACTTCCAAGACCCGTCCGCAATGTCCAAGCTCTTGAGCAACCCGTTGAAGCTCAAGAAGGGGAGGAAGCCGAGTATGTTGAAGAGGCTTATGGGTATGATGATCACTTTCAACAACGGCAAGGTATGAATTGGGGTCGAAATGTGGATCGGGGTAGAGGCTGAGGTCGAGGGCCACCCTTAGGATATGGAGGGAGGAATGCTAGAAGGGACTATGTTGCTTATGATGATCACCATGGAGGCCAACCGGAGCCATTCCAAGGGGGTCGTGACAACAACAACAACCTTAATAGTGTAAAGCTCACTATTCCTTCTTTCAAAGGAAGTAGTGATCCGGTGGAGTACATTGGTTGGAAATTGGCTATGGAGCGTATCTTTGACACCAATGATATGCCCGAAGTAAAGAAGACCAAGTATGCAATATCCTCCTTTGAATCTTTTGCTTCTACTTGGTGGGAGTCGGTGAAAAGGAATAGAAGGAGGACGGGTATGGCTATCAATCTTACTTGGGAAGAGTTAATCCGTGTGATGGATGAGAAGTACTTGACTAATCAATACCGGGTTGAACAACAAAGGCGTCTTTATGAGTTGAAGCAAGGTTCTAAATCGGTTGGTGAATACTTCAATGAATTTGAGCAAATCCGAATGATCCTTGACTTAGATGATGAAGACAATGAGACGGCCATGATCCGTTTCAAAGGGGGCTTGAACCGAGACATAGCTTCACAATTGAAGTTCCACAAGTATGATGATCATTACAAGCTATGTGAAGATGCGGTTGAGGCCGAGAAATGGCTCAAGGAGGAGAAATCCCTTCGCTACAAGAGTAGCACTACTACTCCAATAAGCAAACCAAAGGAATGGAAGCCTCCTACTACAAATGCAAGGTTCCCAAGTGCAAGTGGAACAAGTGGTGCAAATGCTACCAAGGATGTGAAAAGGCCATATGAGAAGAACACACCTAATGTGGGAGGTAACTCTAAAACTAAATTGCATGCTCCTACCTCTTCTTCAATGCAATGCCACAAGTGCAAGGGATATGGGCACTTTGCTAGGGAATGTCCTACGAAGAGGACCATGATTGTTGTTGGTAACGATGCATATGAGAAAGAGAGTGAATCGGAAGATGAGGGAGTAGAGGGAGTAGAGGGAGATGAGGGAGTAGAGGAGGATGATTTGCTTGATGACACGGAGGAGGAGGAGTGATGCAATGGAAAAATACGCGGAAGCTAAAAACGATACAAACAATGCGGAAGCGATAAATAACAAGATAGGTGATATCAAAGATATCGGGAAACAAGGATTGGGGAGTCAAGAAACGAGAAGAAAGAACGGATTAATGAATTCAAGACATGAATTAATAATCCAAAAGGGAGAATGAAACTCGAACCTTACAAGGAATTCACACTAGTGGTGAATCTCCATAGATTCCAAGTCGTACAAGATACTTGAAGCCTCGGGCTTCGGATTAGAAAGGCTCGGCCTTCTCTAATTCTCTCTTCTCTCAATTGTTCATACAATGTAACTTATGAAATGGAGACTAAGTGTGGCTTTTATAGTTTTCCACACACCTAAGTAAAATGACTAAAATGCCCCTAAAGTGGGCTAAGGCAATACAAGCCACTTAAGGGCAAAAATGGAACTTTACACAAAATCCCGTCCAAGCAAGACAACTAGGCGCCCCGCCCCTTTTGAGTAGGCGGTCCGCCTACTTCTCCATGCTGTGGAGTAGGCGGCCCAAGCCTCTGCAGAGGCGGTCCGCCCCTTTCAGGCGCCCCAAAAATCCAGAGGCTCAACACCAACTAGGCGGTCCGCCCCTTTGACTAGGCGGTCCGCCCCTTCCTGGGGTTCCGTGGAATGGCTCAAAATGTGTCCCCCGAGCCTCTCCGTTGGTGTCCACGTGCTCCTCCTTCCTTGGCGCTCCAATGCATGATCTTCAAGACGTTTCCGGAGCCCTTGACTTGTGTCCTTTGTGCTCTCCAAGCTTGGTTCTTGATGGTTGTTGTTTAGGCCAATTTACCCGGCATCATCCTCCCCTTCTTGAAAGGATTTCGTCCTCGAAATCGAACCATCAAAACCGACAATCAAAACAAGCACAACCAAAAACTTCCTACTTCACAAGTAGGTTAGCTCAACAATAATAAGTGCAAGTGGTGTGGAAAACACACTCTTGTGATAGAGCCAAGCATCAATACCAATTAAAAAGCATATGTCCCCAAAGGAAACAACATAGTCTTGGCTCGACAAGAACAAGCACCCATTTTTCAAACAAGCAAAGAGATCAAGGATATGCATGTGGCAATTAAATTCCCCACGACCCCTAAGCCCATGATCAACACACCAAGCCTTCGACTCAATTTTATCACAATGTGACACATTGGCTTTGGTATGCCCAACACTCAAGGTGTGCTCCACATATGGGATGGAGTAGGTAAAATAGTTCAATTCACAACTAACATCGACTACTCCACTCCCCTTCTTAAGAGCATTCATACACACACCGAGAGGTACCTCCTCACCTTCCAAATCAACCCCAAGACAATCCTCCTTATTGGACAAACTCCAAAGGAAGGTCTCCAAAATAGGTCCTTCATCGTTATAGTCCACACAACGAAGGCTAGGACTACTAGAAGGTAGGTCATCACGACCAATACCAAGACCACTCTCCTCACTCGGAGTTCCAAACGTTGGATCATCCATAGAGCCTAACTTGACAAACCATGGAGGTTCGACTCTACTACCGACCCTAGTCCGATACAATTCACCACCACAAATGAGATTGCCTTCAAACAATAGAAATGTTGATAGGAATCAAAAATGCGGAAAAAAGATAAAAGATAGAAAACGAGACGAGGCTCGAACAAAGACCCAAGTAGCACCGGAGAACTAGTTCCGATACACCCCGGGTGGATGTCAAGGATCACCTACGCTATGCAACTACCCTCGAGCCGCACCTGGGGCTCGCAAATAGAATGATCGGGGGTGGTTTGGGGTTCAACTAGAATCCACTAGTAAACTCAAACCGTCTCAAAGGGTTTTCATTCAAAGAGAATCCACTCTTGAACATTGTCATTGACAATCAATCATTCATCATAATATCAAAACTAGCTAAGGAATAATGCTAAGCTATGGAGTATTTATAGGCCTCATTCAAGACATAAGGAAAGGCCTAAAGTACCCTTAAAATAGGTTCTAAAGTCATAAGCCACGTAGGGGCATACTAGGAATTACATAGCGACTTAAAGTCAAAATCCAGTCAAAGTTGCACAGGGGGAGGCGCCCGCCTCCATGCCTTAGGCGGTCCGCCCCACACACTGAGGCGCTCCGCCTCCTTGGTCCGCCTCTTGGAATCCAGAGAGCAAGCAATCCTTAGGCGGTCCGCCTCAATCCGTAGGCGGTCCGCCTCAATCCGTAGGCGGTCCGCCTCTTCCTGAAGCTTCTTGAAACACTTCGAATTGTGTCTCGGATGCTCTTCTTTCCATGGCGTCCCAATGTATGACCTTGAAGTGCTCTTCCTTGGCCTTGGATGGTGCTTTTGGATGGTTTCTCGATTTGGGTCTTATCATCCTCCCCTTCTTGAGAAGATTTCCTCCTCGAAATCAAGGCTTGGTCTCTCATGGCTCTATCAACTCTTCGGGGTGGCCAAGAATCTCCTCCTTTGTCCTTCTTGATCGTCACTTTGGCATAGGCTTCTTCCAAGATCTTCCCCGCCTTTGCATGGATCTTAGAACCTACAAGCAACGACAAACGAAAACAAGCAAACGTCCCACTTTGAAAGTAGGTTAGTGCAAGAAGTGTGGAAAACACACTCTTGTGATATAACCAAGCGTCAATAACCATCATAAATATCAAGTCTCCAAAGAGAACCATAAGCACTTGGTTAAAGATCAACATGCACTCAACAAGATAATGAGCAAAGAGGTCATGGGGAGGTGGAAAATGCAAGATCAAGCTACCAAAATCCCCTTGAACCTTAAGCTCAAGATCAACACACCAACCTATCCTCGAGGTGTGATCAACATGTGGAGTGGAGTGAGTCAAATAGCCCAACCTACAAGTAGGATCAAGCACTCCACTCCCCTTCTTTAGAGCATACCTACTCACACCAAGGGGTTCCTCTTTCCCTTCCATTTCATCAACTAGGCAACCCTCCTCAAAAGTCAAGCTCTCAAGGAAGGTGTTGATGATGGATTCTTCTTCATCATAACCCAAACTAGCAATAGTAGGGTCACTCAAAGAACCATCTACCTCACCCACATTTTCAAGCAATGGGTTGCCTAAGGGGTCAAACCCTTCACACCATGGGGGTTCCATTTGACCACCCACCCTAGTCCGATACAAGTCATATCCACTAATGAGAATGCCTTCAAATAAGGGATTGGTAAAAATATGCATCTCACTATCATGATAAAACATAGACGAGCTATCAAGACTAGGTTCACTTGAGGAGTCATCACGAACAACCTTGTCCAATTTATGCAATTTGGACTCCTTAAGGACAAGACCATCATCACCACAACACATTGGTCCACCAAATAGAAGCATATCAATTAGGGAATGGTCAACTACCTCATCTTTCCCTATGTCAAAGGTTGGCGGTGTGTCATAGCAAAGGTCACCATCATGGTCAACTATCAATTCTACACTAGCGAGGGGTTCAATGAACAATGAGCTCACATCATGATGTGGCATAGCATCCCTCTCCACTAGTGTTTCACAAGTACACTCAAGTTGACAACTAGACTCTTCACTAGTGGTATACTCACTAGATGCATCAAAAACACCAACTAGTGTTGAGTCATTACAAGACAAGTAGCTAGTATGCTCATGAAAAGGTGAAGCAACACTTACATTTGTAGTACTTTCTTGATCACTCACAAGATTTGAAGTATCATATGCAACTCCTCCTTCATGAAGCTCACATTGAGGCTCCAATGACTTGTCTTCAATTGTACCTACACAAGAACTTTCACAAGAAGAGATAGAAGATAAAGAAGGGTTAGAACAATGGGTGCTCTCACTCTCAATTTTTCCTTCCTCACCCCTCATCTCTCTCAATTTTACCTCATGGTCAAGTGTAGTTTGTGGTGACAATCCGCTCACATCACTCCTCAAATCCTCTCCTTTTTCCTCTCTTGGATTGTCACCGGTCACTCCCTCACTTCTCTCTATCTTTTCTCTCTCAATTGGAGTGGAGTGACTCCCATTTTCATCGTGCAATGGCAAAACAATGAAATTGTTTGCCTCGGGTTCAAGTACAATGGGTGACTTGGCTTTAGCCCTTTCCCTCAACTCCTTCATGAGTTTGTAGTCATCATTCACTTGCTTGGGAGTTAGGGGTTGAAGCACGAACTTTTTTCCCTCATGCATCACCGTATAGGTGTTGGCATGGCCATTATGAACCACACGTCGATCAAATTGCCATGGCCTACCAAAGAGAAGGTGGCATGCTTGCATAGGCACAACATCGAACATGTGCTCATCCACGTAGTTCCCAATCTTGAATTTGATCAAACATTGCTTAACCACCCTCAACTCACCACACTCACTAAGCCATTGTAGCCTATAAGGATTTGGGTGCTTCAAGGTAGGTATTTTCAATTGGGTAACTAGTGTTTGGCTAATGACATTAGCACAACTTCCCGAGTCAATGATCATAGAACAAATGAGACCCATGACTCGGCATTTGGAATGAAAAAGGTTCTCCCGTTGTAAGGTCTCAACATCCTCCACACACATGGCTCCTAGACTCCTCCGCACAACAAGGAAGGCAAGGGCATCATCATCCTCTTCTTCCAAGGCGACAATCTCCCCAACATCTCCTTCCTCATCACCCTCTACTCCCTCTTCTTCTTCGGGTTCACTCTCTTGCTCATACACCAAATCACCAACCACAACCATGGTTCTTTTCGTGGTGCATTCCTTAGCAATATGCCCAAAGCCCTTACACTTATAACATTGAGTAGAAGTGGAAATAGGATTACTCAAGCGAGTTTTAGAGTTACCTTCCAAGTGTGGTGTAGTCTTCTCATAAGGCTTCTTCACTTCTTTGCTAGCACTTGCACTTGGAAAGTTGGCATTTGGAGTCTTCCACTCTTTTGGCTTGCTTGTAGTAGTAGGAGTGTTGTTTTTGAACTTCTCTCTTTTGAGCCAAGCCTCGGCATCAATTGCGGCTTCAAACATATCTTCAAGTGTGAGGTAATGATGCAACCTCAATTGAGAAACTATACCATAGCTCAAACCATTCTTGAATCGGATCATGGCTTCTTCTTCACCTTCGGTATCCATGTCCAATGCCATCCGGATCTTTTCAAATTCATCATGGTACTCATGCACCGATTTGACACCTTGTTTTAGATCATAGAGCTTCTTGAGTTGCTCTTGCCGATACCTTGGAGTCACGTACTTGGTGTTCATAAGGCCTTTCAACTCATCCCAAGTCACATTCAAATGCAAATTCATCCTTCTCCTAGACCTCTTCATACACTCCCACCAAGTAGAAGCATAGGCCTCAAAGGTAGAAATAGCATATGTACCCTTCCGCTCCTCGGTCATCTCATTGGTATCAAACACTCTTTCCATTTGTAGTACCCATTCCATGTATGCCTCCGGATCACAAGTTCCTTCGAAGGATGGAAGATTGAGCTTGACACTATTGAGGTTGTTGTTGTTGTCACGTACCCCATAGTTAGGCTCCGGTTGGCCTCCGTAATGGTCATCATGAGCAACACACTCTCTCCTCGCATTCCCTCTAGCATAGCCCATGGGTGGCCCTCGACCTCGGCCTCTACCCCTATCCACATTTCGACCCCAATGCATTTGCCTCCTAGGTTGATAAGGAACATCATACCCATAGGCCTCATCACCATACCCGAACTCCTCCTCTTCTTGAACTTCATCAATTTGTTCAAGAGGTGGGACATTCCGCACGGGTCTTCTAAGTGGAGCATTTACTTGGGGATTGCCCAAGTTGAGGGGATTGCCCTCTTGTCGGGGATTGCCCAACCCACGCTCTCGTAGAGCTTCAACTTTGCTTTGTTCATACCTCTTGTTTAGCTCAACAAAGTGTCCGGGAGTCATAGGAGTGCTATGACTCGTTCCTTCTCCGGACTCAATTTGGACGCTCGGGGTCCTCCTCTCACCGGTCTCAACTTGGTTCCTCTCGACGGACTCAAGTCTCAAAGTGATGTCCTCCAACTTGGCTATAACGGTAGCCATGAAAATTTTCATAGGATCATCTCCATCGTTTGCCATGGTACCTACAAAAAGCAACAAACGTTAGCAAAACACCTCACCCGCTCCCTTACAATTGTTTCACTCGGCTCGCTCGTGTTTAGTGGGGGATGGATATTTCACACAAGTTTGAGTCTAAAAGCTTCAAGTAGTTGACCAACGAACCACAACTCAATCACTCAACTTATCAAGTCCAAATGCGCTCCGGGGCGAGTGGAGTTAATGGGACTCGATTGGAACGCTAGGCACTTTAATTGAGGACTTGAATCAAAAGATACTACGGATCTTCTTTGAATTCTAGTCTCCTTTCTATGGCACGATGATCCTAATAGCTCAAAGTAATTAGCACTAATCGAGTAGGATTATACTCTAATAGCACTAATTGGAAGCAATGCAAACAACGAAACAAGAAATCCTAGAAGTTTCTACCCGATTCCCAAGCTTCAGGAAGTAGGCGCCCCGCCTCAGGAGGTGGGCGGTCCGCCCTGGGCAAACCTACAGGAGGAGGCGCTCCGCCTCTTCAGGGGAGGCGCTCCGCCTTAGGAAATCCAGAGAGCTCACAGAGCTGAGGCGCTCCGCCTCTAAATTGAGGCGCTCCGCCTCTGCAACTTTCCAGCACAGTTCAAACTCGTTTCAAGTCGATTTCCAAGCTTCTAATCCGATGTTTTCGACTTGTTTTCACAATCCAAGGATACCCAAAGTTGTTTTTGGTCACTAAGATCAAACCCCAATGATTTTTAACAAACCCCAATCGAAAACAATGAATTCACCATGTTCATCTTCCTCAAGAACACAAGGGTTTATCAAAGGGTTTCAAAATGGATTGTGATTCATCAAGGTAGGTGTTATATAGGTTCAAATCCCACAAAATTTGTACCGAATCGTTTGTTTTTCAATGAAGCTCAATCCCCAATATCAAGTTTTCAATCTAACATCAATCCAACCCAAGAATCAAGCAAAATTTCATCAAGAACAAGTTCATCAAGGGTTTAAGGGCAATTGGGGTTTCAATTTTTCAAACTCCACCAAATCCAACAATTTTGGTACCCAAGTAACGGGGATTCATCCACGATCAAGAATCTATAACACCCATATCAAAATTCATCCAAACCAACAAGATACACCAAATTTTTAGATTTTTCAATTTTTCAATTTTTTTGTAATTTTCTTCTTTCAATAACAAGAACAAGAAAATAAAGATAGGAATCGACCTAGGCACGAAGAATCAAGGGTCGGGGGTTTGTAGAAACAAAACCCGAGCCTTGCTCTGATACCAAGATGATAGGAATCAAAAACGCGGAAAAAAGATAAAAGATAGAAAACGAGACGAGGCTCGAACAAAGACCCAAGTAGCACCGGAGAACTAGTTCCGATACACCCCGGGTGGATGTCAAGGATCACCTACGCTATGCAACTACCCTCGAGCCGCACCTGGGGCTCGCAAATAGAATGATCGGGGGTGGTTTGGGGTTCAACTAGAATCCACTAGTAAACTCAAACCGTCTCAAAGGGTTTTCATTCAAAGAGAATCCACTCTTGAACATTGTCATTGACAATCAATCATTCATCATAATATCAAAACTAGCTAAGGAATAATGCTAAGCTATGGAGTATTTATAGGCCTCATTCAAGACATAAGGAAAGGCCTAAAGTACCCTTAAAATAGGTTCTAAAGTCATAAGCCACGTAGGGGCATACTAGGAATTACATAGCGACTTAAAGTCAAAATCCCGTCAAAGTTGCACAGGGGGAGGCGCCCGCCTCCATGCCTTAGGCGGTCCGCCCCACACACTGAGGCGCTCCGCCTCCTTGGTCCGCCTCTTGGAATCCAGAGAGCAAGCAATCCTTAGGCGGTCCGCCTCAATCCGTAGGCGGTCCGCCTCTTCCTGAAGCTTCTTGAAACACTTCGAATTGTGTCTCGGATGCTCTTCTTTCCATGGCGTCCCAATGTATGACCTTGAAGTGCTCTTCCTTGGCCTTGGATGGTGCTTTTGGATGGTTGCTCGATTTGGGTCTTATCAAATGTAAAGGCATGCACCTCAAATTCATGGTTACATAAAAGCATAGAATCAAGACTAGGTCCTTCACTCTCACTCAAGGAGTCATCGAAAATGAATCGATCCATCTCACACTCAAGAGACTCCTCAAGGTCAAATCCACCCTCACTACGACACGTGAGACCACCATTATCAATTAAGCAATCAAAGGGAAGAATAAGATCATCATGCAATTCATCTTCTCCTTTATCAAATATAGGTGGGGTGTCATAAAAAGGTTCACAATCAAGGTCAACTACGACATCTTCACTAAAGAGAGGTTCAATGAAAACCGAGCTCACATCATGATGTGGCTTTTCAACCCTCTCAACTAGTGGTTCAATTTCACACACAAGTTGACCCGAAGGCTCTACACTAGTTGCAAACACATTATACTCATGCAAATCATCAACTAGCATAGAGTCGTTACAAGCAAGATCACAAGACAAGGAAGTATCATGCTCAAGGGAGGAAGAACTAACACATACCTTTGAAGTGTCATGAACGTCTCCGCCTTGTAGCTCGCATTCGGCATCTCCTTCACCTTGTCTTTCCATCTCGGAACATGGTTGAGGCTCCATCGGTTTGCCTCCAAGAATACCTACACAAGTACTCACACAAGTAGAAGAAAAAGGTAAAGGGTTAAGGTTAGAATAAGGGGTGTCCTCACTCTTTTTTCCCTCTTTCTTTTCCCTCATTTTTCTTTCAAGGCTAGGTGTAGATTCGGGTGGTGACATCCCACTCACATCACTCAACACATCCTCTCCTTTTTCCACTCGAGGAATGTCACCGGTCACTCCCTTACTCCTCTCTATCTTTTGTCTCTCAAATTCGGGCGAATTGGGGCGAGGCCCAAGAATACCCATAGCCGGAGTAGGTGGACTCTTCACGTCAACCCGGAATCTAGGACTAGGAGACTCATCACTTGAGGTCTCCTTCTTCTTCGTTGGTGAACCACTTGGAATTGAAACTTGTGGTTTTGGGTTCACCTTGTTGATGTCTATCAACCCTTTTCTAGCACATGTCCCATCATTGCTTGTGTTTGTAGGACTTCTTATTTGCACATTGTTGCCCATGGAATGAAGTTCTCGATCCTTGCTCCCTTGCCTAGCCAAAGAAGGCGCACTAGTAGGCACTTGGCTCTTCGCCCGGTAAGGCACAAAGTCATAAACTCTTTGCCCTACGCCCACAAGATATGCACCTTTCACCGCACTATATTGCACCCTCTTCCCCTCCAACCACGGCTCACCCATCCACACATCAACATGACGCATGGGATACACGTCACACCACACATAGCATCTATAACTCCCATGAGATATGAGTACCCGAGCCTCCTTAGAAACCCACACTCCATCATACTCATAAGGATGCTCTAGCTTGTGGCACGGTATCCTAAGCCTATCAACCAAAGAGGTGCTAATATAATTGGCATCGGTACCACCAATTTTGAGCAAGTATCCTCCAATACCATCTACCTCAACAACGAACCTACATCTACCCAAGTCTTGCACATTGGCACCCAAATGAGAATTTGGACGCCCACAAGTGTCAACACCAACAACTTGGGTCTTCCTTATCCCTCCACTAGTGGCAACACCACTAGAACAACCTCCACTTCCCGTCACTCTCCCAACATTAGCAATGTTGTTGGAAGTCAAGGAAGGAACCTTGCCATGGAACCCATAAGTGCCTCTCGCCTTGGTTCCATAGCCCATAGCACTACTCCTACTACAACCATCCACGCCCCTCACGGCATACATCCCCTTTGTAGCAAAAGCAACACCATCTCTCAAACCAACCTCCACATGGGAATTAGAAGCATTAGGTCGCCTAGCGTACCTAGAAGATGTAAGCTTCTCCTTCCCCATGGAACAACCACCACCACCTCCCATACTAATGGAAGGTCCTCTACTACTCCCTTGGACACCATTAGCAACACTAAGAGAAGATGCATAAGAATAACCCATATGTTCAACATCATCATCCCTATCTATGTCACTATCATGCTCTAATTCATCACAAGAAGAGTAAGTAGGATTAATGTACCTTGAAGCGTCACCATCTTCATTTTCTTGACTAGAAGCATAAGGATCAACACATTCATCTTCATGAGCCTCATAGTCTTCATCAATCTCACGATCATCATAGTGAACCGCTTCATCTTCATAGGAGCCATGGTTTCCATCATCATAGTAATGGCCATCATCACCCTCGTAGGAACCACAGTCTCCATCATCACCATACGAGTCATAGCAACTCGCATCATCGCCACATGAGCCATAATCTACTCCATCATCAATATCCGACATTGTTGCAATCACCAAAGAACAAAACCTCCCAAAAGTCACTCCCTCACGTGTATCACTCAATATATGTACACTCAAGAGCGAGGCCTTATCAACTTGGGAACCAAGGAAATCACAACTAGCATGTCCAAGTTAAAGTTCGGAATGGAATTAATGAGACTCGATGTACGGACGGTTATTTAAAGTGCGCACTTGAGGCCAAAAGGAGTTCTACGACTCTTCTTTGAATTCTAATCTCCTCTACGCACGAATACCTAATACGCTAAAGGATTAGTGTTAATAAGGTAGGCCAATTACCCTAGGAACACTAACCAAGAAGTGCCGAAGCAACGGAAACACGAAAACCTACGAAAAAACTACCCGGGCACACTTCAGGAAAAGGGGCGCCCCGCCTCTGTAAAAGGGGCGGTCCGCCCAGTGTGATTTCCAGAGAGCAGCAGAAAAAGGGGCGGTCCGCCTATAGGGGTGGGCGGTCCGCCTACTGGAGCCTTCAGCACAGTCCGAACTTCGTGTTCTTGGTTTTTAGCACCCAAAAATCCAACGATTTCGAGTTGTTTTTCAATTTAAATGATACCCAAAGTTGATATATGTTATAACAAACAAACCCCAATGGTTTGATCCAACAAACAACCAAAAACAAGTTTGTTTCAAGAATTTGGAGCAAGTTCTTCAAGAACTTTCAAAATTTTCAAGATTTGAAAACTTCGATTTTCTTTCCGCAACTCCAAATGATGTTATGGGGGTATCAAAATGACGGGTTAGCTATATAGAACAATCCCCGATACCAAACATCCAAGGATTCATATCAACAAACAAGTTCTAGCAAATTTTGTGAAGTTTTCAACTTTTGGGTTTGATTTTCAAAATTTTGATTCACAACTCCAAAATGAGTTTTGTTGGTACCCAATTGTCGAGAATGCGTATACAAACAATCCCCGATAATCAAAACCAACAAAATCGTAACAATGAACGATTTCTAGCAATTTTTTTGTGATTTTCAAATTTTTGGATTTTTTTGTTTTTCTTCAAATTTCAAGATCAAACAACAAGAACACAACAACGATAAGAACAAGACCGAGGATTCGTAAGAACGAAGCCTAGCCGTGCTCTGATACCAACTGATGCAATGGAAAAATACGCGGAAGCTAAAAACGATACAAACAATGCGGAAGCGATAAATAACAAGATAGGTGATATCAAAGATATCGGGAAACAAGGATTGGGGAGTCAAGAAACGAGAAGAAAGAACGGATTAATGAATTCAAGACATGAATTAATAATCCAAAAGGGAGAATGAAACTCGAACCTTACAAGGAATTCACACTAGTGGTGAATCTCCATAGATTCCAAGTCGTACAAGATACTTGAAGCCTCGGGCTTCGGATTAGAAAGGCTCGGCCTTCTCTAATTCTCTCTTCTCTCAATTGTTCATACAATGTAACTTATGCAATGGAGACTAAGTGTGGCTTTTATAGTTTTCCACACACCTAAGTAAAATGACTAAAATGCCCCTAAAGTGGGCTAAGGCAATACAAGCCACTTAAGGGCAAAAATGGAACTTTACACAAAATCCCGTCCAAGCAAGACAACTAGGCGCCCCGCCCCTTTTGAGTAGGCGGTCCGCCTACTTCTCCATGCTGTGGAGTAGGCGGCCCAAGCCTCTGCAGAGGCGGTCCGCCCCTTTCAGGCGCCCCAAAAATCCAGAGGCTCAACACCAACTAGGCGGTCCGCCCCTTTGACTAGGCGGTCCGCCCCTTCCTGGGGTTCCGTGGAATGGCTCAAAATGTGTCCCCCGAGCCTCTCCGTTGGTGTCCACGTGCTCCTCCTTCCTTGGCGCTCCAATGCATGATCTTCAAGACGTTTCCGGAGCCCTTGACTTGTGTCCTTTGTGCTCTCCAAGCTTGGTTCTTGATGGTTGTTGTTTAGGCCAATTTACCCGGCATCAAGGAGGATCCTCATACTTTCTTGGTTGTTAGAAGGAGCCTAGGGGCTATGATTGTTGAAGATAGTGAAACCTTGCAAAGGGAAAATTTATTCCATGCTAGGTGCCGGGTCAAAGATGTTGTTTGCTCTATGATAATTGATTCTGGAAGTTGTGCGAATGTAGTGAGTCAATCACTTGTGTCTCAATTGAAGTTGACTACCATGAAGCATCCTAAACCTTACCGGCTACAATGGCTAAGCGAATGTGGGGAGCTTAAAGTGGTAAAGAAAGTGATGATTCGATTCAAAATGGGGAGTTATGTTGATGAGCATTTGTTTGACGTTGTGCCTATGCAAGCATGCCACCTACTCTTAGGGAGGCCATGGCAATTCGATAGGCAAGTGGTGCATGATGGTCGTGTCAACACTTACACGGTCAAACATGAAGGGAAGAGATTTGTGCTTAAACCTCTAACTCCTAAGCAAGTAAATGAGGACTACAAAAAGATGAAGGAGTTGAGGGAAGCGGCTAAAGCTAAACCATCCATTGAACTTAAACCCGAAGCAAACAATCTTGTTGTCTTGCCATTGCATGATAAAAATGGGAGTCACTCCACTCCAAATGAGAGAGAAAAGATAGAGAAAAGCGAGGGAGTGACCGGTGACAATCCAAGAGAGGAAAAAGGAGAGGATTTGAGGAGTGATGTGAGTGGATTGTCACCACAAACTACACTTGACCATGAGGTAAAATTGAGAGAGGTGAGAGGTGAGGAAGGAAAAATCGAGAGTGAGAGCACCCATTGTTCTAACCCTTCTTTATCTTCTATTCTTTCTTGTGAAAAATCTTGTGTAGGTACACTTGAAGACAAGCAATTGGAGCCTCAATGTGAGCCTCGTGAAGAAGGAGTTGCACATGACATTTCAAGCCTTGCGAGTGACCAAGGAAGTACTACAAATGTCAGTGTTGCTTCACCTTTGCATGAGCCTACTAGCTACTTGTCTTGTGTTGACTCAACACTAGTTGGAGCTTGTGAAAGATCTAGTGAATATGCCACTAGTGAAGAGTCTAGTTGTCAACTTGAGTTTGTTTGTGAAACACTAGTTGGAAGGGATGTTATGCCACATCATGATGTGAGCTCATTGTTCATTGAACCCCTCCCTAGTGTAGAATTGATAGTTGACCATAATTGTGACCTTGAGGAGTCTTTTGCATGTGAGATGGAACGATTTACTTTCGATGACTCCTCGAGTGAGGGAAAATAACCTAGTCTTGATAACTTGTCTATGCTTGATCATGATGTTGAGATGCATGTTTTTACATTTCCATTGTTTGAAGATAATGTCATTGGTGATGATGACTTGTGTCGGACTAGGGTGAGTAGTAAAATGAAGCCTCCAGGGTGTGAAGGGTTTGAACCCTTAGGCAACCCCTTGTGTGAGAATTTTAATGAGGTAAATGACTCTTTGAGTGACCCTACTATTGCTTGTTTGGGTTATGATGAAGAAGAGGCCATCATCAATACCTTTCTTGATAGTTTGTCTTTTGAGACGGGTTGCTTAAGTGATGAAATGGGAGGTGGAAAGGAATCCCTTGGTGTGAGTAGGTATGCTTTAAAGAAGGGGAGTGGAGTACTTGATGTTACTTGCATGATGGGTTATTTGACTCACTCCACTACACATATTGATTACACTTTGAGTAGGGATTGGTTTGTTGATCTTGAGCTTAAGGTTCAAGGGGATTTTGATAGCCTGGTCTTGCATTTTCCATGTCCCCATGACCTACTTGCTCATTATTGTGATGAGTGCTTGTTGATCTTTAACCAAGTACTTATTGTTCTCTTTGGAGACTTGATATTTGTTCTTAACATTGATGCTTGGTTATATCACAAGAGTGTGTTTTCCACACTTCTTGCACTAATCTACCTTCAAGGTAGGAAATCTTGTGTTTGCTTGTCGTTGCTTGTAGGTTCTAAGCTCCATGTTAAGGCAAATGAGACCTTGGAAGAAACCTATGTCCAAGTGACGATCAAGGATTGCGAGAGAGGAGAGCTTTGGGCACCTCGAGGAGATGACGCCATGTACGTGAATGCATTGATTTTGGGGACGAAATCCTCTCAAGAAGGGGAGGATGATAAGACCCAAACCCCCACAAGACCCTTCACTCGGAGCCAAGCTAAGGAGATCCAAGGAGTACATCTACACTTGGTGAGGAAGGGACTAGAAGAAGGAAGCAATTGGAAACCATTCCGGGTGATTAGCGCACAAGAACAACTACTCAGCACTTTGGGCGCTCTACCCAGTGTTTTGGGCGCTCCACCTGAAGACAACTGAGCTGAGGCGCTCCGCCCCAATTCCAGGCGGACCGCCCGGGCCACCCCACTGCCTAGTTTTTGCTGAATTGCGGGCGCTCCGCCCGGAACGCTGAAGCACGTGAATCCTAGCTATGTTATGACTATTTTGACCCTACGTGGTCCTTTATTTCCTAAGCCTAATGTGGGCATTTTAGACCTTTCAAAGGGTGTCTAACAACAACTATAAATAGCTAGTAGCTTGTCTTATTTCATTAGCTAACTTTGATGATTAAAACAATTGTGTTGAGAGTTGAACTCTTTGATTGAGTGAATGAAACCTTTTGATGGGACTTGTTTTTCCTCTAGCGGATCTAGATGAATTCCAATCCCCCCCGATCATTCTACTTGCGTGCTCACGTTAGCTCGAGGGTAGTTGCCTAGTGTAGGTGTTCTTGTCATCTTCTTGGGGTGTAACGGAACTAGTTCTCCGTTGCTACTCGAGATTATCGTACGAGTTACGTCTCGCTTTTATCTTTTACTTTTCCGCATATTGATTCTTATCACCAAGTGAGGTGAATAATTTTGATGTTAACTGTGATGAGTAGTCCTAACATTCATTGTGTTGCTTGTGATAACGAAGAAGCCGTAATTGATGCTTTTCTCGGAAGTTATTCTATTAGGGAGGGATTTCTTAGAGGGGAATGTGGTAGTGAGGAGGATTCTCTTGGTGTGAGTAAGAGTGATCCTAAGAAGGCGAGTGGAGTAGTTGATGTTAGTACTAGGTTGAACTATTTTACCTACTCTATTCCATATGTTGATCACACCTTGGATAATAAGCATGCCAAACCTAACGTATCAAATTGTGACTGCAATACATTGGGGGTTTGGTATGATAGGCATGAACTTTGAGATAATAGGTCCCTTGATTGTTTGAGATTGCATTTACGACCTATTGATCTCTTTGTTTGTTGTTGCTTTGGGTACATTCTTCTGATAAGCCAAGAACTTACTGTCCAATTTGAGGACTTGGACTTCATGAGAGTCATAGAAGCTTGGCAATCATAAGAGCGTATTATTCACACATCATGTTCTAATCTTGGTTAAGCTAACCTACTCGTATAGTAGAATGTTGTGGTTGTATTTTCCTTTGCTTGCAGGATTTGGTGGTGTGATTTCGAGGACGAAATCTTTTCAAGAAGGGGAGGATGATGCAGCCCAAGCTAAGCCAAGACATGTTCGTGAGCTTTTGAGGAGCGGACAACATGTTGCAAGGGTCAATGAGCAAGCTAACAAGTTTGGAATATGGAGGGGCGTTGCTTGGAGTGCTTGGCCAAGACCTCTAGTACTCATGATCCGGGGCATATGACCTCAAGGCCGTTCACTAGAAGTCAAGCTAAGTTGATTCAAGACACCCATCTTCACTTGACTTGGAGGGACATGGAAGGAGGCTCCGAGAGTAGCTCGAAGATCATGCTTTTGAGCACCATGGATGGAGGACCACTTGGGCTCCAAGGGGATCCACCCCAAGCTCATTTTGAGCCTCTTGCACAAGCTCCAGGATGAGGCGAAGCGCCTCACAGATGAGGCGGAGCGCCTACCAAAAGGCAGAGAGTTGATCAGGAGAAGGCGGAGCGCCTCAGAATAGAGGCGGAGCGCCTCAGCAGAGGAGGCAGAGCGCCTCAGCATGGAGGCGGAGCGCCTCCCCCTATGACAGCATGCGGGATATTTTACTACTTTTTGCATGAACTTCCAACTATAGCCCTGCGTGGCCTTATTTGTTTTAACCCACTTTGGGGGTACTTTAGACCTTTTATTATGACTAAGTGAAGCCTATAAATACTTCACTTAGCCTCATCAAACATTAGCTTACCTTTGAATCTTATGAATGAAGAATAGAGTTTATCTCTTTTTGTGAAGAAACCCTTTCTTGGTTGCTTGAATTCACTAGTGGATCCTAGTTGAGTCTTGAACCGACGCCCGATCATTCTACTTGCGAGTCCCAGGTGCGATTTGAGGGTGGTTGCATAGTGTAGGTCCTTCTAGACGCCGATTCGAGGGTATCTCGGGACAAGTTCCCCGGGGTTACTTCGAAGGGAGTTCGAGAAGTGTCTCGCTCTCCTATCGTTCTTTGTTTTGTCGTATTGATCCTTATCATCTATGTATCAGAGCAAGGCTCGGGTTTTGTTTCTACAAATCCCCAACCCTTGATTCTTCGTGTCTAGGTTAGTTTCTATGTTAGGTTCTTGTTTGTTGTTGAGGAAAAAGAAGAAAAACATAAAAAAATTGAAAAAGTTGAAAAACACAAAAAAAAATTTGATCATAGATTCTTGGTTTGTTGGATCCGTTGTGTGATTGTTATTGGGGTTTGTTCCTTAATGGAAACCTGTTCTTTTGGTACCCTAAACACAAGATTTGAAGTTGAAACATATGATTTGAAAATTTGAAATCCTTTGAAAATTTGAAAATTTTGAAACCCTAGTTTTGAAGAAGATGAACATGGTGGATTGCTTGTTTTTTATTGGGGTTTGATAAAAGTTTTTGGGGTTTGTTCTTTGTGATTGAAACAACATTGGGTTACCTTTGAATTGCTAAAACAACGTGAGAATTGTTGGATTTTTGGGTGCAAAACCAAGAAAACACGAAGTGAAACTGTGCTGAAAGTTGCAGGAGACGGAGCGCCTAGAATCTGAGGCGGACCGCCTAAAGTCTGTGACCTCTCTGGACTTTGTGAGGCGGAGCGCCTCCCCAAAGAGGCGGAGCGCCTCCTAAATCTACTCTGCTGAGGCGGGGCGCCTACTTCTGGGAGTTGTTGCTTTGGGTAGTTTTTCGTAGGATCTCTTGTTTCTTTGATTGCATCGCATCTAGCTAGTACTTCTTTGAGTAATCTTTCCTGCTTGAATTGTGCTAGCCCTTCTAAGCTATTAGGAAACTCAAGCCTAGACCAGAGACTAGAATTCAAAGAAGACTCATAGTCTCATTTGGCTCAAGTCCACAATTAAAGAGCTTATCGTTCCAATAGAGTCATATCAACTCCACTCACCCCGGAGTGCATTTGGCTTTTGAGTGAGTGATTAAGTTGAGGTTTACTATTCAACTTAGTGAAGCTTTAGATTCAAGCTAGAGTGAAATAGCCACCATCACTAAACAAGTGATCTGAGTGAAGCACTTGTGAGGGAGTGAGTAAGGTTGTTTTGCTAACGTTTGTTTCTTGTGTAGGTACAATGTCCACCGAAGGAGAAGATTTTGCTAAGTGTGCCCTTGCTACTATCCTTGCCAAATTGGATAGTATGAACTGAGAATTGAGAACCTTGAGAGGGTATCAACAAGTGCCCTAGTTGAGCAAGGGACTTCTAATGTCCAATCGGAGAAAGGGACCCCGAGTGTCCAAGTTGAGAAAGGGGCCCCGAGTGCCCAAGTTGAGGCCGGAGAAGGCACAAGTAGTCCGACCTTTACCCGAGAACAAGTTGCGGAGTTGCTTCATCACCAACAACGGGTAAGGGAGGATCGTGATCGAATTGACCTATTGTTGGGCAATACCCAACGAGTGACTATTCCAAACCTTATGGGAAATCCCAAAAGGAATGCTCCACTTCCCGGACCAATCCGAAATGTTCAACCTCTTGAGCAAGTTGCACAAGCTCAAGAAGGGGAGGAGGATGATTATGGTGATGGTGGGTATGATGCTCATTATCAATTTAGGGGTCGGAATGTGGATAGGGGTCGAGGCCGAGGTCGTGGGCCACCCTATGGGTACTTTGGAGGAAATACTAGGAGGGATCTTGGTAGATATGTGATGCAAGCTAGATCCGAAGACAAGCTAGCAATCGGAAACAGCAAGAACTCGACGCGGAAACGACGGAGTAAAGATGCGGAAGCAGTAAAGTAACCAAGATAACAAGAAATCGGGAAGGGGGAGGACAGAAATAGAAGAAAGAACGGATAATCACAGTCAAAACATTGATTGATTATCCAAGGGAGAAAATGAAACTTGAACCTAACAAGGATTCATACTAGTGATGAAATCCATTTCGGTTCCAAGCCTAAGAAGGCATAAACGAAGCTTCGGGCTTCAAACAAGAATGGCTCGGCCAATTCTATCTCTATTCTCTCAATTCAATATCAACTCAAAACTAAAAACTAATGAGCTATGCTAGGAGTTTATATAGACAATAAAAGGGGCAAAATAGTAAAGTGGTCACAGGCGACCAATGAGATAAAGCCACGCAGGGCTGGAGTAGCTTATGTGTTCGGCAGCTCAGCTCGAACACATTGTCTTCGGACGCTTGTTTGCCTCGGTCACGTTTGGAATCGAACACCCTTGCCTCGGGCACACTTGTAGCTCTTCGATCGATTCTTTGATCGGCGTCGTTCTTCCTCGGTTCGGTTGCTTTCAGCTTCAGGCTCAAACTTGATCGTTAGTTGTGCTCGTTCTCACAGCTCCGAAGTCAGTGTCAGCAACGGTCACAGTCACTTGTTGTCTGCTCGGTGGATTTCCATCGTTGCTGCTCGGCGAGGCAGTCTTCGGTACCTTTCATTCCGGCCACACTTTGATCGTGGGCGCCATGTGACTCCTCGGTGGACTTGCTTGATGAATTGAACAGGTGAGCCTGGTTCGTATTGCATCATCCTCCCCTTCTTGAAAGGATTTCGTCCTCGAAATCAAACCGGCAAGACCTGCAACAAGGCAAAGACAAACAAAGCTTCCTACTTCGAAAGTAGGTTAGTATTTACGAGTGGAAAACACACTCTTATGGTAGAGCCAAGCATCAATAATGATCAAACAGCCTATGTCTCCGAAGGAAACAATAAGTTCTTGGCTCAAGTAGGAACTGTAACGAACACATGAGTACACGAAGAGATCAATTGGACACTTTATATGAAAGATGTGATGATCAAAGACCCTATCACCTCTAAACTCGTAGTCATCATACCGAGCCCTAAATTCACTTTTATCACCATGGGGCTTATAGACTTCGGTATGCACGATACTCGAGGTGTGATCAACATGTGGGATGGAGTAAGTAAAATGATTGACTCGACAACCGACATCGAATACTCCACTCCCCTTCTTAAAAGCAATCTTATTCACACCAAGAGAGAGCTTTTCACCTCCCAAATGAACTCCAAGACAATCCTTCTCTTTAGACAGACTTCCGAAGAACGTCTCAAATAATGGATTATCTACGGGGTTAAGCCTTTCAAACCGAGGTGGTTCTCCTCGAGTCGGATGCTCATCACCATCTCCTTCGAACAGAGGGTTAGTGAAAATAAGTTCACTACCCATCAAAGGTGCATCCGAACCCAGGTTATCGTCCACACTTGAGGAGTCATCGAATATAATCCGATCCAACTCATCCACGAAGGACTCCTCAAGGGTATCATCTTCCTCACTACAACACACAGATCCACCATAGGCAATAATTTTAACAAGAGTATGATCAAACAACTCATTTTCCCCTTTATCAAAGATTGGTGGTGTGTCATAACAAGGGTCACAAGTAAGGTCAACTACAACTTCATCACTAGAGAGAGATTCGATGAAGATCGAGCTCACATCATGATGTGGCATATCAATTCTCTCAACTAGTGGTTCACATTCACTCACAAGTTGACCATTCGAATCTACACTAGTTGCAAACACATTGTAATCATACAAATCATCAACTAGCATAGAGTTTTCACATACAATTTCACAAGACAAGTATCATGCTCACGGGAAGGAAATCGAACACTTACCTCGGAGTGCCCTTCGGTATCTCTTATTGTCTCCGAAGTCTCACGAGTAGTTTCTTCTCCGTAGAGCTCACATGAAAGATTTTCTTCACCTTGCCTTTTTACTTCGGCACAGAGTTGAGGCTCCATCGGTTTGCCTCCAAGAGTTCCTGCACAAGAGTTCGAACAAGTAGAAGGAAAAGATAAAAGGTTAATGTTAGAATAAGGGGTGTCCTCACTCTCATCGATTCTTTTTCCCTCTTTCTTTTCCCTCATTTTTCTTTCAAGGTCAGGTGTGGGTTTGGGTGGTGACAACTCACTCACATCACTCTTCACAGCCTCTCCTTTTTCCTCTCGAGAGTTGCCACCGGTCACTCCCTTACTCCTCTCGATCTTTTGTCTCTCATATTCGGGTGAGTTTGGTCGGGGACCAAGAATACCCATAGCTGGAGTAGGTGGACCTTTAACATCGACCCGAAGTCTAGGACTCGAAGACTCATCAACCGAGGTCTCTTCTTCCGTTATCGGGGAACCACTTGACTTCGAAGCTTGTGGCTTCGGGTTCACAGTACTGACTTCGGTCGGTTCTTTTCTTGCACTTTTCCCACTGCTCCTTGTGGTCGTAGGACTCCTCGATGGCACTCTTTCGATCCTGGATTGGAGTTCTCGCTCTTTTCTCATCTGTAAAATTTAAGCATATGCACTAACGGACATCTTTCCCTTCAACCCATGAGGTGTGAACGTATAAGCCATTTGCAGCTCTCTGTT
Organism: Petunia x hybrida; assembly: GCA_037355625.1. Taxonomy (NCBI): domain Eukaryota; kingdom Viridiplantae; phylum Streptophyta; class Magnoliopsida; order Solanales; family Solanaceae; genus Petunia; species Petunia x hybrida. The sequence continues at coordinate 12,468,834 of JBBBVM010000162.1, forward strand.
GTACACAAGGTACACATCCCTCTCATCGATAATAGCATCTGCTTGTCGTGCACCCATGGATCTCCCAGCCAAACATCAAGATCGGGCATGGAATACACATCGCACCAAACATACTCTCTATAATCTCCATGAGTTATGAGTACTCGAGCCTCATACGAAACACTCACTCCCTTATACGTATAAGGATGCTTCAATTTATAGCATGGTATTTTTAGGATCCGAACCAAGTAAGCACTAATGCAATTGACATCGGTTCCTCCAATCTTGAGCAAATTTCCTCCATAACCATTCACCTCAACAGCGAACCTACTTCTACCCAAGTTTCGGATACGAAGATCCAAAATCGAACTTGAGTATCCCATTCCGTGGGTTCTCCTTATTTCTCCATTAGTGGTAGCACCACTAGAATAACTCCCACTTCCTTTCACTCTTCCAACATTAGAAGTTTTGTTGAAAGTCGAGGAAGGAGTTTTAGCATGGAACCCGTGAGAACTTCTCCTCGAAGAAGGTGTTCGGCAGAAACCTCCTCTACCCTCCTCGGGTCCATAACCACCAGCGCTCCTCGAGCCACCCTTTCCATAGGAATTGGAAGCAATGAATCGTGTGCCACGACTAAAAGTTGCAAATCTTCCTCCTCCCATGGAACAACCTCCACCACCTCCTATCCCGAAGGAAGGAGTTCTACCACTCTCTTGTGCTCCACACGAGACACCGACGGAAGAAGACATCAAATAGTTTGCTCGGTCAACTTCGTCATCGACCTCCTCGATGTCACACTCATCGTATTCAAGGTCATCACAATGAGAGTAAGTAGAGTCATCGTACCTCGAAGCGTCACTACCTTCGTATTCTTGACCCGAAGCAAAAGATTCTTCTCGTTCATCTTCACAGGCTTCGTAGTCTTCTTCGTCTTCGTATTCACCATAGTGACCTGCTTCGTCTTCGTAAGAGCCATAGTCCCCGGTGTCATTATAACAATCATCACCTCCGTAGGAACCATAGTCTCCATCATCTCCACACGAATCATACCCTCCGTAGTCATCATCATCCGAAGACATAGCTGCAATAAACAAAGTAAAGGACCTCACAAGTTCACTCCCTCACGTGTATCACTCGAGCAATGTTCACTCAGTTTCTTTCCGCTCGTGTTTACACTCAAGGTCGTTGGCTTTTGTGACCTCACTCTATTGTTCTCACCACTCAGCCTTTTTCCACTCAAGTTGGCCTTGCCTTCTTGTTAGGAAACCGAAGTGATAAGTCACAACTAGTACTTTCCAAGCTTAGGTTCGGAAGGAGTTTATATGACTCGATGGAACGGTAGCTATTTAACTGCGCACGGGGAGTCAAAGAATTATCTACGAAATTGGACTTCGGTCACCCCACGCACGAGTTCCTATAAGCTCAGATTCGATAGTACGACCTCGAGTAGAAAGGATTACTCCAGAGATCCACTATCGAGAATATTCGGACACAAGAAAAGTGAAATCCTAAGAGAATCTACCTCCTCCTCGGTTCCGCTTCGGAATTTTCCGAACACGTGACCTCGGTACAAGTGTTTCCTCCTCGGTACAGATAGGGTTTAACCTTATCCACTTTCCCTTTTCTAGCCGACAACTTTTCACCTGGGGTTTTAGATTTGACAGTTTACCTCTTTCTTCTTCAATAGAACAGTGAACTTTTACTCCGGTGTACGGACAATTCAAGATTCGTTCACAGTCCACTAACAACAGATTAAGCTCAAGATTTGGGTCGTCTCCGGTTTTACAACGTCGGAGATCACTCCAGTTCCAAGCGAAGCTAAGAACACAGCTCACGTCGCCCGTACACTGTCAACAATGTCAACAAGCTTCCGGTGTACGGACAGTGTCTATAGCAGTGGAACTTCGATTTTAAGCACAAAAATCGACCCAAATACCTCAACAACCTCCAGTTTTCATCGGTAAACACCAAAAACACAACTGGGGTTCGATTTTCAACAACACCGCGTCAAGAACACGGTCCAAAATGATGGAAAAACCCTAGTCACAAATGTTGTACGTCGGGTATCCAATCTGATCCTCTAACAGTGGTGAATCCAAATATGTGACTGTTTAATCCAAACAATCAACAACAAACAAATTTTTGAATTTTCAATTTTTTTTTTTCAATTTTTTTGTATTTTCTTCTTTTCAAGTAACACAAGAACAGACAGAAAATAAAGATAAGATGAACAAGGAACGTGGATTCGTAGGAACGAAATCCAAGCCTTGCTCTGATACCAAACTGATGCAAGCTAGATCCGAAGACAAGCTAGCGATCGGAAACAGCAAGAACTCGACGCGGAAACGACGGAGTAAAGATGCGGAAACAGTAAAGTAACCAAGATAACAAGAAATCGGGAAGGGGGAGGACAGAAATAGAAGAAAGAACGGATAATCACAGTCAAAACATTGATTGATTATCCAAGGGAGAAAATGAAACTTGAACCTAACAAGGATTCATACTAGTGATGAAATCCATTTCGGTTCCAAGCCTAAGAAGGCATAAACGAAGCTTCGGGCTTCAAACAAGAATGGCTCGGCCAATTCTATCTCTATTCTCTCAATTCAATATCAACTCAAAACTAAAAACTAATGAGCTATGCTAGGAGTTTATATAGACAATAAAAGGGGCAAAATAGTAAAGTGGTCACAGCCGACCAATGAGATAAAGCCACGCAGGGCTGGAGTAGCTTATGTGTTCGGCAGCTCAGCTCGAACACATTGTCTTCGGACGCTTGTTTGCCTCGGTCACGTTTGGAATCGAACACCCTTGCCTCGGGCACACTTGTAGCTCTTCGATCGATTCTTTGATCGGCGTCGTTCTTCCTCGATTCGGTTGCTTTCAGCTTCGGGCTCAAACTTGATCGTTAGTTGTGCTCGTTCTCACAGCTCCGAAGTCAGTGTCAGCAACGGTCACAGTCACTTGTTGTCTGCTCGGTGGATTTCCATCGTTGCTGCTCGGCGAGGCAGTCTTCGGTACCTTTCATTCCGGCCACACTTTGATCGTGGGCGCCATGTGACTCCTCGGTGGACTTGCTTGATGAATCGAACAGGTGAGCCTGGTTCGTATTGCATCAATATGGGGATCACTTTGGAGGCCAACCGGAGCCTTACCAAGGGGGACGTGACAACAACAACAATATTAATAGTGTGAAGCTCACTATTCCTTCTTTCAAAAGAAGTAGTGACCCGGCGAAATACCTTGATTGGAAGTTGTCTATGGAGCGTATATTTGACACCAATGATATGCCCGAAGCGAAGAAGACCAAGTATGCTATATCTTTCTTTGAATCCTTCGCTTCTACTTGGTGGGAGTCGGTGAAGAGGAATAGAAGGAGGATGGGAATGGCTATTAATCTTACTTGGGAAGAGTTGATCCGTGTGATGGATGAAAAGTACTTGACTAACCAATACCGAGTGGAACAACAAAAGCGTCTCTATGAGTTGAAGCAAGGTTACAAATCGGTTGGGGAGTACTTCAATGAGTTTGAACAAGTCCGGATGACTCTAGACTTGGATGAGGAAGATAATGAGACGGCCATGATCCGTTTCAAAGGGGGCTTAAATTGAGACATAGCTTCACTATTGAAGTTTCACAAGTACAATGATCACTACAAGCTTTGTGAAGATGCGGTCGAAGCCGAGAAATGGCTCAAAGAGGAGAAATCTCTTCGCTACAAGAGTAGTACTACAACTCCCTTGAGCAAGCCAAAGGAGTGGAAGACTCCTGCAACAAATGCCAAATTCCCAAATGCAGGTGGTGCAGGTGCTAGCAAGGATGTGAAGAAGCCTTATGAGAAGGCTACACAACATGTGGGAGGTAACTCTCGAACTCACTTGAGTAATCCAATCTCTACTTCTACTCAATGCTTCAAGTGTAAGGGTTATGGCCATATCTCCAAATATTGCCCTACCCGGAAAACTATGGTTCTTATGGGTGACTTGGTCTATGAACAAGATAGTGAATCCAAGGAAGAAGAGGGAGTAGAGGATGATGAGGAGGGTGATGATGGGGAGATTGCCATGGAGGAAGATGATGATGCGCACGCCTTCCTTGTTGTGAGGAGGAGTTTAGGAGCCATGTTTGTAGAGGATGTTGAGACTCTACAAATGGAGAACCTCTTCCATTCTAAATGTCGAGTCATGGGTCTCCTTTGTTCTATGATCATTGACTCAGGGAGTTGTGCCAATGTCATTAGCCAAACACTAGTTGCTCAATTGAAAATACCCACCCTAAAACACCCAAATCCTTACCGTTTGCAATGGCTTAGTGAGTGTGGTGAGTTGAAGGTGGTCAAACAATGTATGATCAAGTTCAAGATTGGGAACTATGTGGATGAACACATGTTCGATGTTGTGCCTATGCAAGCATGCCACCTTCTCTTTGGAAGGCCTTGGTAATTTGATCGACGTGTGGTTCATGATGGCCATGCCAACACCTATACGGTTAAGCATGAGGGGAAAATGTTCGTGCTCCAACCCTTAACTCCCAAACAAGTGAGCGATGATTACAAGCGGATGAGGGAGTTAAGAGAAGCGGCAAAGGCTAAGTCGGTTGTTGAGACTAGCCCTTTTTCCAAAAGCTTGGTGGCAATCCCACCATCTTCTACCGGTAGCATATTTGCCATGATGCAACCGGGCGAGGTCCTAAGGAGAAATGATGGAAACAAACTACTCATATGCCTAGTGCACAAAGGTATGATTCTAACCTCCGATCTTGATTTTTCTACTAACTGTTTGCCTAGTGTGTTTGAGAATGTTTTGAAGGATTTTGGTGACATGTTCCCGGATGAGATGCCAGATGGATTACCTCCTTTGAGGGGTATTGAGCACCAAATCGACTTTGTCCCAGGATCTCAAATCCCAAACAAGCCGGCTTATAGGAGCAATCCGGAGGACACAAGAGAATTGCAAAATCAAGTTGATGAATTGCTCACTAAAGGCTTGGTGAGGGAAAGCTTGAGTCCTTGTGCCGTACCTGATAAGACCCAAACCCCCACAAGACCCTTCACTCGGAGCCAAGCTAAGGACATCCAAGGAGTACACCTACACTTGATGAGGAAGGGCCTAGAAGAAGGAAGCGATTGGAAGCCGTTACGAGTGCTTAAAGTGCAAGGGGACCAGCCCAGTCATCGAGGCGCTCCGCCTGAAGAACCAGGCGCTCCGCCTGAAGAAGCTTAGGCCTGGGCGCCCCACCTGAAGAGCCAGGCGCTCCGCCTGAGGAAGCCTAGGCCTGGGCGCTCCACCCAAACTCTGGGCACCCCGCCTAGGCCACCCCACTGCTCACTTTTTGGGGCGCTCCGCCTCACCAGCGCCCGGATTGCTGAAGAACGGGAATTTAGCTAGTGTTAAGACTATTTTGACCCTACGTGGTCCTTTATTCCTAAGCCTAAGTGTGGGCATATTAGACCTTTCATATGGTATCTAAAAACACCTATAAATAGCTAGATGTCTTATTATTTTCATTAGCTTACCTTTGATGAAAACAAACACTTGTGTTGAAGAGTTGAACTCTTATTGAATGAAAAACCTTGAATTGTGACTTGTTCTTCCTCTAGCAGATCTAGATGAATTTCAATCCCTCCCCACCATTCTACTTGCGTGCTCACGTTAGCTCGAGGGTAGTTGCCTAGCGTAGGTGTTCTTGACCTCCTCTCGGGGTGTAACGGAACAAGTTCTCCGTTGCTACTTGAGATTTGTGATCGAGATACGTCTCGTTCCTATCTTTTACTTTCCGCGTTTGATTTCCTACATCATTTGGTATCAGAGCAAGGCTCGGGTATCGTTCCTACGAACCCCGACCCTTGATTCTTCGTGCTTAGGTTAGTTTGTTTAGATTTCTTGTTGTTGAAGTTATTGCAAAAAGAAAATTACAAAAAAAAATTGAAAAATTGAAAAATTCAAAATGGTGTAACTTTTTGGTGTTTGTGATTCTTGAAGTGGGTGTTATAGATTATCGATCCTTGTTGAAAACTTGACGATTGGGTACCAAATTTGTTGGGATTGGATTGAATTGAAAATTGAAAACCCCAATTGTTGTTAAAACCCTACCAAACCCTTGTTCTTGAGAAAATTGTTTGATTTTGGGTTTTGTGTTGATGGGGTTTTGGAATTGATTATTGGGGATTGATCTCTATTGAAAACCGAACAATTTGCAACAAGAATCGTGTGATTCGGAGTTCGGTAACATAGTTTTTGAAGAATCAAAACCCACTTTTGAACCTCGAAATCCATGTTGAAACCCCAAACTTGAAAACTTTGAATCTTGATTGAGCATTATTTGTTGGTTGTTTGGGTGTGAAATTGATTGGGGATTGTAGGTTGTATCAAGGAGCAACTTTAGGTACCTTGGATTTGGCCAAAACACCTTGGAATCGGTCTAGAAATTGGATTGAAAACGAAGAACACGGAATGAAAAACCCAGGTGTTCTTCGTCCGGGCGCTCCGCCTAAAGTTTGGGCGCCCCGCCTGACTTGTTCTTACCCCAGGCGCTCCGCCTAAACCCCAGGCGCTCCGCCTGCCCGACCTCACTGCACCAATTTGCCAGGCGCTCCGCCTAACATCCTGAAGGGTTGTTTTTGGGTAGTTTCTTCTAGGATTGCTTGTTCTTTGTTGCCTAATCTCTTATTAGTGCCTATCTAAGTAATCTTTCTACTTAATTAGCACTAATCTTTCATTGCTTTTAGGTTGATTCGTGCATTAGTTGGAGAGTAGAATTCCAAGAAGAATCCTAGACTCTTTTTGATTCAAGTCCTCACTTCAAAGTGCCTAGCTTTCATTGAGTCCTATAAACTCCACTCACCCCGGAGTGTGCTTGACTCGTGAATAGTTTGGTTGAGTTGAGGAATTGCTACTCATCTACGTGAAGCTTTGGAACCACAAGTCGAGTGAAATAGCCACCGTCACTAAACGAGAGAGCCGAGTGATCTCAAGTGAGGGAGTGTGTGAGGTTGTTTACTAACGTTTGCTACTTGTGTAGGTACAATGTCTTCCGAAGGAGATGATTTTGCAAAGAGTGCCCTTGCTACTATCCTCGCCAAATTGGATAGTATGCACTTGAGGATTGAAAGCCTCGAGAGGGTGAACTCTAGTGCTCTAGTTGAGCAAGGGACTTCTAATGTCCCATCGGAGAAAGGGACCCCGAGTGTCCAAGTCGAGAAAAGGACCCCGAGTGTCCAAGTTGAAGTCTCAAGTACTCCTAACTTTACCCCGGAGCAAGTTAGCCATGTCATTGAATTGCTCAATCAACAACGGGCAAAGGAGGAGCGAGAGAGACTTGATCAAGTGTTGGGCAATACCCAACGAACGGGCATTCTCCGTATCTTGGATAACCCCCCAAGAAACATTCCACTACCAAGGCCCATCCGAAATGTGCAACCTCTTGAGCAAGCCGATGAAGCTCAAGAAGGGGAGGAAGCCGATTATGGTGATGATATGTATGGGTTTGATGATCACTTTCAACCAAGGCGAGGTATGAATTGGGGTCGGAATGTGGATAGAGGTAGGGGCCGAGGTCAAGGGCCAATGGGTTATGCTGGAGGGAATGCTAGAAGGGAGTATGGTGTGAATGAAGATCACTATGGGGGCCAACCGGAGCCTTTCCGTGGGGGTCGTGACAACACCAACATCAATAGTGTGAAGCTTAATCTCCCAACCTTTAAAGGGAATTGTTGATAAGAATCAAACGCGGAAAAGATAAACAAGATAGAAAACGAGACGAGGCTCGAACAAAGACCCAAGTAGCACCGGAGAACTCGTTCCGATACACCCCGGGTGGATGTCAAGGATCACCTACGCTATGCAACTACCCTCGAGTCAACTAGAACTCGCAAGTAGAATGATCGGGGCGGGGTTGTTAGGCAACTAGAATCCACTAGAAGTAACAAGTCCCAACGAAGGTTGGTTTTCATAAACCCAAAGAGAATCCACTCTTTACAATATTCAATTCATCATTCAACATAAGCTCCCTAATGAAATAAGCTATCTAGCTATTTATAGAGGTTTCTAGGCATTAAGTAAAAGGTCTATAATGTCCACAAGCTAGGCTTTAAGCTAAAAGACCATGCAAGGTCAAAATAGTCACTTCACACTCAAAATCCCGCATCTCAGCAATTGGGGCGGAGCGCCCGCCAAGTTGGGCAGTGGAGGGGCTTGGGCGGAGCGCCCCAAGCTTGGGCGGAGCGCCCGGGACAAGTGCATCTCAGGCGGGGCGCCTAGTTTGCCTAGGCGGAGCGCCTGGCTGCCTGTGGAGTGGAGCACCGATGCTCCATCGCCTAAACATGCTTGAATCATCTCCGAAGCTCTTGCCCTTGCATCCTTTGCCTCTTCCAAGCTTGATACATGTTGGCAAGGTGTTTTGGCTCGATTTGGGGCTTATCATCCTCCCCTTCTTGAGAAGATTTCGTCCTCGAAATCAATGCATTCACGTACATGACATCATCTCTTCGGGGTGCCCAATGCTCTCCTCCCTTGTAACCCTTGATCGTCACTTTAACATAGGTTTCTTCCAAGGTCTCCTTTGCCTTAACATGGAGCTTAGAACCTACAAGCAACGACAAGCAAACACAAGATTTCCTACTTTGAAAGTAGGTTAGTGCAAGAAGTGTGGAAAACACACTCTTGTGATATAACCAAGCATCAATAACAATCATGAATATCAAGTCTCCAAAGGGAACCATAAGCACTTGGTTAAAGATCAACATGCACTCAACAAGATAATGAGCAAATAGGTCATGGGGGCATGAAAAATGCAAGATCAAGCTATCAAAACCCTCTTGAACCTTAAGCTCAAAATCAACATACCAATCAATCCTCAATGTGTGATCAACATGTGGAGTGGAGTGAGTCAAATAGCCCATCATGCAAGTAACATCAAGCACTCCACTCCCCTTCTTTAGAGCATACCTACTCACACCAAGGGATTCCTCTTCCCCTCCAATTTCATCACCTAAGCAACCCTTCCCAATAGACAAACTCTCAAGAAAGGTATTGATGATGGACTCTTCTTCATCATAACCCAAACAAGCAATAGTAGGGTCACTCAAAGAGTCATTTACCTCATTCAAATTCTCACACAAGGGGTTGCCTAAGGGGTCAAATCCTTTATACCATGGGGGTTCCAATCGACTAACCACCCTAGCCCGACACAAGTCTTTACCACTAATGAGATTATCTTCAAACAACGGAAATGTAAAAACATGCATCTCAACATCATGATCAAGCATAGACAAGTTATCAAGACTAGGTTCACTTGAGGAGTCGTCATAGACAACTTTGTCCAATTCATGCAATTTGAACTCCTCAAGGTCAAGACCATCCTCTCCACAACACATGGGTCCACCAAATAGAAGTATATCAATTAGGGAATGGTCAACTACCTCATCTTCCCCTATGTCAAAGGTTGGCGGTGTGTCATAGCAAAGGTCACAATCATGGTCAACTATCAAATCTACACTAGGGAGGGGTTCAATGAACAATGAGCTCACATCATGATGTGGCATAGCATCCCTTCCAACTAGTGTTTCACAAGCACACACAAGTTGACAACTAGACTCTTCACTAGTGGCATACTCACTAGATGCATTCAAAACACCAACTAGTGTTGAGTCATCACAAGACAAGTAGCTAGTCGGCTCATGAATAGGTGAAGTAACACTTACATTTGTAGTACTACCTTGATCACTCACAAGGTTTGAAGTGTCATATGCAACTTCTCCTTCATGAAGCTCACATTGAGGCTCCAATGGCTTGTCTTCAAATGTACCTACACAAGAACTTTCACAAGAAAAGGTAGAAGATAAAGAAGGGTTAGAACAATGGGTGCTCTCACTCTCAATTTTTCCTTCCTCACCTCTCATCTCTCTCAATTTCACCTCATGGTCAAGTGTAGTTTGTGGTGACAATCCACTCACATCACTCCTCAAATCCTCTCCTTTTTCCTCTCTTGGATTGTCACCGGTCACTCCCTCACTTCTCTCTATCTTTTCTCTCTCATTTGAAGTGGAGTGACTCTCATTTTCATCATGGAATGGCAAAACAATAAGATTGTTTGCCTCGGGTTCAAGTACAATGGGTGACTTTGCTTTAGCCACTTCCCTCAACTCCTTCATTCGTTTGTAGTCTTCCCTCACTTGCCTTGGAGTCAAAGGTCTAAGCACATACTTCCTACCATCTGGCTTAACCGTATAGGAGTTGGTCCGGCCATCATGCACTACACTCCTATCATGTTGCCATGGTCTCCCAAACAATAAATGGCATGCTTGAATCGAGACCACATCAAACATGATCTTATCCTTATCGCTTCCAATGCTAAACTCAATCAACGCTTGTTTCACCACTTTAAGTTCACCACACTCGCTAAGCCATTGTAATCGATATGGTTTTGGATGCTTTAGAGTAGGTAACTTCAATTGGGAAATCAAGGTTTGGCTCACTATGTTGGTACAACTCCCCGAATCAACAACCATTGAACATACTTGGCCCATTACTCGGCACCTAGCATGAAAGAGGTTTTCCCTTTGATCATTTTCCACCTCCTCTTCCATGACAATGGTACTCAAGCTCCTCCTAACCACCAAGAACATTTGAGGGCCATCATCCTCTTCTACGGCCTCCTCACAATCAACTTCCTCATCCTCCTCTACTTCCTCATTTTCAGACTCACTTTCTTGTTCATACACCAAATTGCCAACCACAACCATGGTTCGTTTTGTGGAGCATTCTTTAGCAATATGCCCAAAGCCCTTACACTTATAACATTGAGTAGAAGTAGAAATAGGATTACTCAAGCGAGTTTTAGAAGTACCTTCCAAGTGGGGTGTAGTCTTCTCGTAAGGCTTCTTCACTTATTTGCTAGCACTTGCACTTGGAAAGTTTGCACTTGGAGTCTTCCACTCTTTTGGCTTGCTTGTAGTAGTAGGAGTGTTGTTTTTGGACCTCTCTCCCTTAAGCCAACTATCGGCTTCAATGGCGGCTTCAAGTAGATCTTGAAGTGAAAGATAAGTATGCAACCTCAATTGAGAAGCTATACCATAGCTCAAACCATTCTTGAAGCGGATCATTGCTTGTTCTACACACTCGGTATCCATATCCAATGCCATCCGGATCTTCTCAAACTCATCAAAGTATTCATGCACCGACTTGACACCTTGTTTTAGATCATAGAGCTTCTTGAGTTGCTCTTGTCGATACCTTGGAGTTATGTACTTGGCATTCATAAGTCCTTTCAAGTCATCCCAAGTCACATTCAAATGCAAATTCATCCTTCTCCTAGACCTCTTCATAGACTCCCACCAAGTAGAAGCATAGGCCTCAAAGGTAGAAATGGCATAGGTACCCTTTCTCTCCTCGGTCATCTCATTAGTATCAAACACTCTCTCCATGTGTAGAACCCATTCCATGTATGCCTCCGGATCACAAGTTCCCTTGAAGGGTGGAAGATTGAGCTTGACACTATTGAGGTTGTTGTTGTTGTCACGTACACCATAGTTAGGCTCCGGTTGGCCTCCGTAGTGGTCATCATGTGCAACATACTCCCTCCTAGCATTCCTCCCTCCATATCCCATGGGTGGCCCTCGACCTCGGCCTCTACCCCTATCCACATTTCGACCCCAATTCATTGGCCTCCTAGGTTGATAAGGAGCATCATACCCATAGGCCTCATCACCATACTCGGCTTCCTCCTCTTCTTGAGCCTCAACAACTTGCTCAAGAGGTGGGACAAACCTAACGGGTCTTCGAAGTGGAGCATTACCTTGGGGATTGCCCAAGTTGAGAGGATTGCTCTCTTGTTGGGGATTGCCCAACTCACGCTCTCGTAGAGCTTCAACTTTGCTTTGTTCATACTTCTTTGTTAGCTCAACAAAGTGTCCGGGAGTCATAGGAGTGCTATGACTCGTGCCCTCTCCGGATTCAATTTGGACACTCGGGGTCCTCCTCTCACCGGATTCAACTTGATTCCTCTCGACGGTTTCAAGTCTCAATGAGATATCCTCCAATTTAGCCATAATGGTGGCCATGAAGTTCTTCATGGGATCATCTCCATCGCTTGCCATTGCACCTACAAAAAGCAACAAACGTTAGTAAAAGACCTCACACACTCCCTCACTTGTGTTCACTCGGATCACTCTTTTGGGGGTGGTGGTGGATATTTCACTCGGACTTGATTACCAAAAGCTTCAAGTAGTTGACTATCAATCCTCAACTCAACCAACTATTCACAAGCCAATTGTACTCCAGAGTGACTGGAGTTGATATGACTCGATGAACGCTAAGCACTTTTAAAGTGAGGACTTGAACCAAAAGAAACTACGAGTTCTTCTTGGAATTCTATTCTCCAACTAAGGCACGAATTCACCTAAAAGTAATGAAAGATTAGTGCTAATTAAGTAGAAATATTACTTAGATAGGCACTAATTAGAAGTTAGGCAACAAAAGAATAGGAAAACCTAGGAAAAACTACCCAAACAACACCTTCAGAGGTCAGGCGGAGCGCCCAAAGGGTGGGGCGGAGCGCCTGAAGAAAATTTGGTCAGTGGGGTTGGTCAGGCGGGGCGCCTGGGATTTAGGCGGAGCGCCTGGGGCAAGAACAAGTCAGGCGGGGCGCCCAAACTTCAGGCGGAGCGCCTGGACGAAGAACACCTGGGTTTTTCACTCCGTGTTCTTCGTTTTCAATCCAATTTCTAGGCCGATTCCAAGGTGTTTTGGCCAAATCCAAGGTACCCAAAGTTGCTCCTTGATACAACCTACAATCCCCAATCAATTTAAAACCCAAACAACCAACAAATAATGCCCAATCAGGATTCAAAGTTTTCAAGTTTGGGGTTTCAACATGGGTTTCAAGGTTCAAAAGTGGGTTTCGATTCTTCAAAAACTATGTTACCGAACTCCGAATCACACGATTCTTGTTGCAAATTGTTCGGATTTCAATAGAGATCAATCCCCAATAATCAATTCCAAAACCCCATTAACACACAATCCAAAATCAATCAATTCCTTCAAGAACAAAGGGTTTTGGGAGGGTTTAACAAATTGGGGTTTCAAATTTTCAATCCAATCCGATCCAAACAAATTTGGTACCCAAACATCGGGTTTTCAACAAGGATTAAGAATCTATAACACCCACTTCAAGAATCAAATACACCAAAAAGTTACACCAATTTTTGTATTTTTCAATTTTTCTATTTTTTTGTAATTTTCTTCTTTCAATAACTTCAACAACAAGAAAACTAAAAGAAAAGATACTAGGCACGAAGAACCAAGGGTCGGGGGTTTGTAGAAACAAAACCCGAGCCTTGCTCTGATACCAAACTGATAAGAATCAAACGCGGAAAAGATAAACAAGATAGAAAACGAGACGAGGCTCGAACAAAGACCCAAGTAGCACCGGAGAACTCGTTCCGATACACCCCGGGTGGATGTCAAGGATCACCTACGCTATGCAACTACCCTCGAGTCAACTAGAACTCGCAAGTAGAATGATCGGGGCGGGGTTGTTAGGCAACTAGAATCCACTAGAAGTAACAAGTCCCAACTAAGGTTGGTTTTCATAAACCCAAAGAGAATCCACTCTTTACAATATTCAATTCATCATTCAACATAAGCTCCCTAATGAAATAAGCTATCTAGCTATTTATAGAGGTTTCTAGGCATTAAGTAAAAGGTCTATAATGCCCACAAGCTAGGCTTTAAGCTAAAAGACCATGCAAGGTCAAAATAGTCACTTCACACTCAAAATCCCGCATCTCAGCAATTGGGGCGGAGCGCCCAGAGGTTGGGCGGAGCGCCCGCCAAGTTGGGCAGTGGAGGGGCTTGGGCGGAGTGCCCCAAGCTTGGGCGGAGCGCCCGGGACAAGTGCATCTCAGGCGGGGCGCCTAGTTTGCCTAGGCGGAGCGCCTGGCTGCCTGTGGAGTGGAGCACCGATGCTCCATCGCCTAAACATGCTTGAATCATCTCCGAAGCTCTTGCCCTTGCATCCTTTGCCTCTTCCAAGCTTGATACATGTTGGCAAGGTGTCTTGGCTCGATTGGGGCTTATCAATTGTGATCCGGCGGCTTACATTGAATGGGTGCTACACATGGAAAGATTGTTCGACACAAATGAGATGACCGATGAGAAGAAAGATACCTATGCTATTTCATCTTTTGAATCCTATGCATCTACTTGGTGGGAATCCGTCAAGAGATCAAGGAGGAGAGCGGGGGTTCCCGTGAATGTGGGTCGGAATGACTTGAAGGGTATCATGAGTATCAAGTACATCACTCCTAGATATCGGCAAGAGCAACTCAAGAAACTTTATGAGTTGAAGCAAGGTGTCAAGACGGTGCATGAATACTTTGATGAGTTTGAAAGAACTCGAATGGCCTTAGATATGGACACCGAAGATGAAGAGCAAGCCGTGATCCGTTTCATGAATGGTTTGAGCTATGGTATAGCTTCACAATTGAGATTGCATGCTTATCTTTCACTTCAAGAAGTTCTTGATGCCGCTATTCAAGCCGAGCAATGGCTTGAGAAAGAGAAGTCCAACCGTTACAAGAGCAACACTTCTACCTCCATGAACAAGTCAAAGGATTGGAAAAATCCTACTCCCAATGCAAAATTCACAAATGCAAGTGGCCCTAGTGGAGCAAGTGCTAGCAAAGATGTGAAGAAGCCGTTTGAGAAGTACACACCCAATGTGGCAGGTAATTCTAAAACCCAATTGAATACTCCTACTTCTTCTTCCATTCAATGTCACAAATGGAAGGGGTATGGACACTTTGCTAAGGAGTGTCCTACGAAGAGTACCATGGTTCTTGTTGGTGAAAATGCATATGAACAAGAGAGTGAACCGGAGGATGATGAGGGAGTAGAGGGAGATGAGGGAGTAGAGGAGGATGATCAAGATGACACGGTGGAGGATGAGGAACCTCATACATTTCTAGTTGTGAGGAGGAGCTTAGGAGCTATGATTGTGGAGGATGGTGAAACCTTGCAAAGAGAAAACCTTTTCCATGCTAGGTGTCGTGTTAAGGGTGTTGTATGCTCTATGATCATTGACTCCGGGAGTTGTGCTAATGTTGTGAGTCAATCTCTTATAACCCAATTGAAGTTGCCTACCGTGAAGCATCCCAAGCCATATCGATTGCAATGGCTTAGTGAATGTGGGGAGCTAAAGGTAGTGAAGCAAGCAATGATCAAGTTCAAAATGGGTAGTTATGTTGATGAACACTTGTTCGACGTTGTGCCCATGCAAGCTTGCCACCTTCTCTTTGGAAGGCCTTGGCAATTTGATCGACAAGCGGTTCATGACGGGCGTGTCAACACTTACACGCTCCAACATGAAGGAAGGAAATTTGTGTTGAAGCCCCTAACTCCCAAACAAGTGAGTGATGACTACAATAGGATGAGGGAGTTGAGGGAGGTGGCAAAGGCCAAGTCAATCATTGAGACTAGCCCTTTGTATAAAAGCATGGTGGCAATCCCACCTTCTTCTTCTACCGGTGGCATTTGTGCCATGATACAACCGGGCGAGATCTTAAAGGGAAATGATGGCACCAAGTTTCTCCTATGCCTAGTGCACAAAGGTATGATCCTAAACTCTAATTGTGATTTTTCTTCTAACCCTTTGCCTAGTGTGTTTGAGAATGTCTTGAAGGATTTTGGGGACATGTTCCCGGATGAGATGCCGGATGGATTACCTCCTTTGAGGGGTATTGAACATCAAATAGACTTTGTCCCGGGATCTCAAATCCCAAACAAGCCGGCCTATAGGAGCAATCCGGAAGATACAAAAGAATTGCAAAAGAAAGTTGATGAATTGCTCACTAAGGGCTTGGTGAGGGAGAGCTTGAGTCCTAATGCCGTGCCCGTGATCCTTGTTCCCAAAAAAGACGGCACTTGGAGGATGTGCGTTGATTGTCGGGCCGTGAACAAAATAACGGAAAAATTACCGTCATCCTATTCCCCGACTTGATGATATGTTAGATGAATTGAGTGGTTCATGTGTGTTTAGCAAAATTGACCTTAGGTCCGGCTACCATCAAATCCGGATGAAACCCGGGGATGAATGGAAAACCGCAGTCAAGACCAAATTTGGTCTCTATGAATGGTTGGTGATGCCCTTTGGGCTCTCCAATGCACCTAGCACTTTCATGAGGCTAATGAACCATGTTCTAAAGCCATTCATCAACAAGTTTGTGGTCGTCTATTTTGACGATATATTGATCTATAGCAAATCAATAGACGACCATGTTGATCACCTTAGGCAAGTGCTTGAAAAGTTGAGAGCCGAAAAGCTCTATGCTAATTTTAAAAAGTGTGCCTTTGGTGTTGAGAAGGTAGTCTTCCTTGGGTTTGTTGTGAGTGCCCAAGAAGTGGAGGTGGATGACTCTAAGGTAGAGGCCATACGTGATTGGCCTACTCCTACTACCGTGACTCAAGTGAGGAGCCTTTATGGTCTTGCTAGCTTTTATCAGCGATTTGTGAAAGACTTTAGCTCCATTGCCGCTCCACTCACCGAATTGGTGAAGAAGGACCAACCTTTTGTTTGGGGAGAGCCTCAAGAGAAGGCCTTCCATGAGTTGAAAAGTAGGTTGAGTACCACCCCTCTATTGCAATTGCCCGACTTCGGAAAGGCATTTGAGGTTGAATGTGATGCCTCGGGGGTGGGAATTGGTGGTGTTTTAATGCAAGATAGCAAACCCATCGCCTACTTTAGTGAGAAGTTGAAAGGGGCCTCCTTGAACTTTTCTACATATGACAAGGAGTTGTATGCCCTTGTGAGAGCCCTTGCCCATTGGCAACACTACCTTTGGCCTTGTGAGTTTGTGATCAAGAGTGACCATGAGTCACTCAAGCATTTGAGAGGCCAAGAGAAGCTCAATAAGAGACATGCCAAGTGGGTTGAATTCATTGAGTCTTTTCCCTATGTGATCCAATACAAGAAAGGGAAGGACAATGTTGTGGCGGATGCGCTTTCGAGAAAGTTTGCTCTAGCCACTACTCTCACCTCTAAGCTCATGGGTTTTGAGAGCATTAAATTGATGTATGCTCATGACCCAAAGCTAAAAGGTGTCCATGACGCTCTAGAGAAAGGGGAGAGAGTTGAAAAATACCAATGGGTTAATGGATATATCTTCAAAAATGGTAGGGTGTGCATACCGGAGTCCTCTTGGAGGGAGTTTCTTGTGCATGAGGCACATTGCGGGGGACTCATGGGACATTTTTGGCACAAGAAAGACTTTGGCTATTCTTAAAGAACAATTTCATTGGCCAAAGATGGGGGTGCAAGTGGAAAAGTTTTGCAACAATTGCCTTGAGTGCAAGCGTGCTAAATCCAAAGCACACCCCCATGGGTTGTATACCCCTCTCCCCGTACCTGCTAGTCTGTGGTTGGATATCTCAATGGAATTTGTTATGGGATTACCAAGGACTAGAGGGGCCATGATAGCATTTATGTTGTTGTGGATAGGTTCTCCAAAATGGCTCATTTCATTCCATGAAAGAAATGTGATGATGCACAACATGTTGCAACTTTGTTTATTGAAAATGTTTTGAAGTTGCATGGTGTGCCTCAAACCATAGTGATTGATAGGGACACTAAGTTCCTAAGTCATTTTTGGAGGTGTTTATGGGGTGCTTTAGGCACCAAGCTCTTGTTCTCCACGTCCCACCACCCACAAACCGATGGGCAAACAGAAGTGGTAAACCGAACCTTGGGTGCTCTTCTTAGAGCCATGACCCGAGGTAAGGCCGGGACTTGGATTGATCGTCTACCTCTTATGGAGTTTGCCTACAATCGCACATTGCATAGCATGATAGGCATGACTCCATTCGAGTGTGTCTATGGTTTTAACCCCTTGATTCCACTTGATCTAACACCTTTGCCAAGGGAAATGGTTGTTAATTTTGAAGGTAAAGCTAGAGCCAAGGCTTTGATGGAGCTATATGCTAAGGCAAAAAAGAACTTGGAGGAAGCTTATGCAAAGGTAGCCTCCAAGAAAAACAAGGGACGCAAGAAGGTGGAACTCAAGAAGGGTGAATATGTGTGGGTGCACTTCCGGAAAGAAAGGTTTCCAAACCTTAGAAAAGGGAAGTTGGCACCCCGTGTGATAAGACCCAAATCGAGCAACCATCCAAAGGCACCATCCAAGGCCAAGGAAGAGAACTTCAAGGTCATGCATTGGGACGCCATGGAAAGAAGAGCATCCGAGACACAATTCGAAGTGTTTCAAGAAGCTTCAGGAAGAGGCGGACCGCCTACGGATTGAGGCGGACCGCCTAAGGATTGCTTGCTCTCTGGATTCCAAGAGGCGGACCAAGGAGGCGGAGCGCCTCAGTGTGTGGGGCGGACCGCCTAAGGCATGGAGGCGGGCGCCTCCCCCTGTGCGAGTTTGACCGGATTTTGACTTTAAGTCGCTATGTAATTCCTAGTATGCCCCTACGTGGCTTATGACTTTAGAACCTATTTTAAGGGTATTTTAGGCCTTTCCTTATGTCTTGAATGAGGCCTATAAATACTCCATAGCTTAGCATTATTAGCTAGTTTTGTTATTATGATGAATGATTGATTGTCAATGACAATGTTCAAGAGTGGATTCTCTTTGAATGAAAACCCTTTGAGACGGTTTGAGTTTACTAGTGGATTCTAGTTGAACCCCAAACCACCCCCGATCATTCTATTTGCGAGTCCCAGGTGTGGCTCGAGGGTAGTTGCATAGCGTAGGTGATCCTTGACATCCACCCGGGGTGTATCGGAACTAGTTCTCCGGTGCTACTTGGGTCTTTGTTCGAGCCTCGTCTCGTTTTCTATCTTTTTATTTTTTCCGCGTTTTTGATTCTTATCATCTTGGTATCAGAGCAAGGCTCGGGTTTTGTTTCTACAAACCCCCGACCCTTGATTCTTCGTGCCTAGGTCGATTCCTATCTTTATTTTCTTGTTCTTGTTATTGAAAGAAGAAAATTACAAAAAAATTGAAAAATTGAAAAATCTAAAAATTTGGTGTATCTTGTTGGTTTGGATGAATTTTGATATGGGTGTTATAGATTCTTGATCGTGGATGAATCCCCGTTACTTGGGTACCAAAATTGTTGGATTTGGTGGAGTTTGAAAATTTGAAACCCCAATTGCCCTTAAACCCTTGATGAACTTGTTCTTGATGAAATTTTGCTTGATTCTTGGGTTGGATTGATGTTAGATTGAAAACTTGATATTGGGGATTGATCTTCATTGAAAAACAAACGAATCGATACCAATTTTGTGGGATTTGGACCTATATAACACCTACCTTGATGAATCACAATCCACTTGAAACCCTTTGATAAACCCTTGTGTTCTTGAGGAAGATGAACATGGTGAATTCGTTGTTTTCGATTGGGGTTTGTTAAAAATCATTGGGGTTTGATCTTTGTGACCAAAAACAACTTTGGGTATCCTTGGATTGTGAAAACAAGTTGAAAACAATCGGATTTGAGGCTTAGAAATCGACTTGAAACGAGTTTGAACTGTGCTGAAAAGTTGCAGAGGCGGAGCGCCTCAATTTAGAGGCGGAGCGCCTCAGCTCTGTGAGCTCTCTGGATTTCCTGAGGCGGAGCGCCTCCCCTGAAGAGGCGGAGCGCCTCCTCCTGTAGGTTTGCCCAGGGCGGACCGCCCACCTCCTGAGGCGGGGCGCCTACTTCCTGAAGCTTGGGAATTGGGTAGAAACTTCTAGGATTTCTTGTTTTGTTGCTTGCATTGCTTCCGGTTAGTGCTATTAGAGTATAATCCTACTCGATTAGTGCTAATTACTTTGAGCTATTAGGATCATCGTGCCTTAGAAAGGAGACTAGAATTCAAAGAAGATCCGTAGTAGCTTTTGATTCAAGTCCTCAATTAAAGTGCCTAGTGTTCCAATCGAGTCCCATTAACTCCACTCGCCCCGGAGTGCATTTGGACTTGATAAGTTGAGTGATTGAGTTGTGGTTCGTTGGTCAACTACTTGAAGCTTTTAGACTCAAACTTGTGTGAAATATCCATCCCCCACTAAACACGAGCGAGCCGAGTGAAACAATTGTAAGGGAGCGGGTGAGGTGTTTTGCTAACGTTTGTTGCTTTTTGTAGGTACTATGGCCAATGAAGGTGATGACTTTGTGAAGAATACCTTGACTACTATCTCGGCAAAATTGGATAGTATGAGCCTACGGATCGAAACTCTTGAAAGAAGGGCCTCAAGGGCCAAAGTTGAGAAGGGGACCCCGAGTGTCCGAAGGGAATCCGGAGAAGGCCCGAGTCATAGCACTCCTATGACTCCCGAACACTTTGTTGAGATAAACAAGAGGTATGAACAAAGCAAAGTTGAAGCTCTACGAGAGCGTGGGTTGGGCAATCCCCAACAAGTGGGCAATCCCCACCCTTTGGGCAATCCCCAAAGAACTACTCCACTTCCAAAACCCATCCGAAATGTTCTACCAATGGATGATGTGGAGGAGGATATGGTTGAAGAGGATAATCCTCATGTTCCCCTAGTTGTGAGGAGGAGCTTAGGTGCCGTATTTGTGGAGGATAGTGAGAATGATCAAAGAGAGAACCTCTTTCACGCTAGATGCCGAGTCATGGGTGTAGTTTGCTCCATGATTATTGACTCGGGAAGTTGTGCCAATATAGTGGGCCAAACATTGATTTCCCAATTGAAGTTACCCACCTTGAAACATCCCAACCCGTATCGATTACAAGGGCTAAGTGAGTGTGGGGAGTTGAAGGTGGAGGAGCAAGCAATTATTGAGTTTGGCATGGGAAGCTATAAAGACAAAATCTTGTTTGATGTTGTCCCGATGCAAGCATGCCATCTCTTATTTGGGAGACCATGGCAATATGATAGATGTGTGGTGCACGATGGCCGGACCAATTCATACACGGTCAAGAATGATGGGAGGAAATATGTGCTTAGACCCTTGAATCCAAGGCAAGTAAGGGAAGACTACAAGCGGATGAGGGAGTTGAGGGAAGCGGCTAAAGCCAAGTCACCCATTGTACTTGAACCCGAGGCAAACGATCTTGTTGTCTTGCCAAAGCATGATGAAAGTGAGAGTCACTCCACTCCAATTGAGAGAGAAAAGATAGAGAGAAGTGAGGGAGTGACCGGTGGCAATCCAAGAGAGGAAAAAGGAGAGGATTTGAGGAGTGATGTGAGCGGATTGTCACCACAAACTACACTTGACCATGAGGTAAAATTGAGAGAGATGAGGGGTGAGGAAGGAAAAATTGAGAGTGAGAGCACCCATTGTTCTAACCCTTCTTTATCTTCTATCTCTTCTTGTGAAAGTTCTTGTGTAGGTACAATTGAAGACAAGTCATTGGAGCCTCAATGTGAGCTTCATGAAGGAGGAGTTGCATATGACACTTCGAATCTTGTGAGTGATCGAGAAAGTACTACAAATGTAAGTGTTGCTTCACCTTTTCATGAGCCTACTAGCTACTTGTCTTGTAATGACTCAACACTAGTTGGTGTTTTTGATGCATCTAGTGAGTATACCACTAGTGAAGAGTCTAGTTGTCAACTTGAGTGTGCTTGTGAAACACTAGTTGAGAGGGATGCTATGCCACATCATGATGTGAGCTCATTGTTCATTGAACCCCTCCCTAGTGTAGATTTGATAGTTGACCATGATTGTGACCTTTGCTATGACACACCGCCAACCTTTGACATAGGGAAAGATGAGGTAGTTGACCATTCCCTAATTGATATGCTTCTATTTGGTGGATCAATGTGTTGTGGTGAGGATGGTCTTGTCCTTGAGGAGTCCAAATTGCATGAATTGGACAAGGTTGTCCGTGATGACTCCTCAAGTGAACCTAGTCTTGATAGCTCGTCTATGTTTTATCACGATAGTGAGATGCATGTTTTTACCAATCCCTTATTTGAAGGCATTCTCCTTAGTGGACATGACTTGTATCGGACTAGGGTGGGTGGTCAAATGGAACCCCCGTGGTGTGAAGGGTTTGACCCCTTAGGCAACCCATTGCTTGAAAATGTGGGTGAGGTAGATGGTTCTTTGAGTGACCCTACTATTGCTAGTTTGGGTTATGATGAAGAAGAATCCATCATCAACACCTTCCTTGAGAGCTTGACTTTTGAGGAGGGTTGCCTAGTTGATGAAATGGAAGGGAAAGAGGAACCCCTTGGTGTGAGTAGGTATGCTCTAAAGAAGGGGAGTGGAGTGCTTGATCCTACTTGTAGGGTGAGCTATTTGATTCACTCCATTCCACATGTTGATCACACCTCGAGGATAGGATGGTGTGTTGATCTTGAGCTTAAGGTTCAAGGGGATTTTGGTAGCTTGATCTTGCATTTCCCATCTTCCCATGACCTCTTTGCTCATCATCTTGTTGAGTGCATGTTGCTCTTTAACCAAGTGCTTATGGTTCTCTTTGGAGACTTGATATTCATGATTGTTATTGATGCTTGGTTATACAACAAGAGTGTGTTTTCCACACTTCTTGCACTAACCTACTTTCAAAGTGGGACGTTTGCTTGTTTTGCTTGTCGTTGCTTGTAGGTTCTAAGCTCCATGCTAAGGCGAGGAAGATCTTGGAAGAAGCCTATGCCAAGGTGACGATCAAGAAGGACAAAGGCGGAGATTCTTGGCCACCCCGAAGAGTTGATAGAGCCATAAGAAACCAAGCCTTGATTTCGAGGACGAAATCTTCTCAAGAAGGGGAGGATGATAAGACCCAAATCGAGCAACCATCCAAAGGCACCATCCAAGGCCAAGGAAGAGAACTTCAAGGTCATGCATTGGGACGCCATGGAAAGAAGAGCATCCGAGACACAATTCGAAGTGTTTCAAGAAGCTTCAGGAAGAGGCGGACCGCCTACGGATTGAGGCGGACCGCCTAAGGATTGCTTGCTCTCTGGATTCCAAGAGGCGGACCAAGGAGGCGGAGCGCCTCAGTGTGTGGGGCGGACCGCCTAAGGCATGGAGGCGGGCGCCTCCCCCTGTGCGAGTTTGACCGGATTTTGACTTTAAGTCACTATGTAATTCCTAGTATGCCCCTACGTGGCTTATGACTTTAGAACCTATTTTAAGGGTATTTTAGGCCTTTCCTTATGTCTTGAATGAGGCCTATAAATACTCCATAGCTTAGCATTATTAGCTAGTTTTGTTATTATGATGAATGATTGATTGTCAATGACAATGTTCAAGAGTGGATTCTCTTTGAATGAAAACCCTTTGAGACGGTTTGAGTTTACTAGTGGATTCTAGTTGAACCCCAAACCACCCCCGATCATTCTATTTGCGAGTCCCAGGTGTGGCTCGAGGGTAGTTGCATAGCGTAGGTGATCCTTGACATCCACCCGGGGTGTATCGGAACTAGTTCTCCGGTGCTACTTGGGTCTTTGTTCGAGCCTCGTCTCGTTTTCTATCTTTTTATCTTTTCCGCGTTTTTTATTCTTATCACCGTGGAGATGGCCCATTCCAAGTGCTTTCCAAGATAAACAACAATGCCTATGTGGTCGACTTGCCAAGTGAGTATCAAGTTTCTAATACTTTCAATGTTTGTGACTTGGTTCCTTTGGATGTAGGTAATGAAGAGGTCGTGAATGATGATGAAGAGGTCGTGAATGATGCTCCAATTTCGAGGACGAAATCCTCTCAAGAAGGGGAGGATGATAAGACCCAAACCCCCACAAGACCCTTCACTCGGAGCCAAGCTAAGGACATCCAAGGAGTACACCTGCACTTGATGAGGAAGGGCCTAGAAGAAGGAAGCGATTGGAAGCCGTTCCGAGTGCTTAAAGTGCAAGGGGAGCAGCCCAGTCATCCAGGCGCTCCGCCTGAAGAACCAGACGCTCCGCCTGAAGAAGCTTAGGCCTGGGCGCCCCGCCTGAAGAGCCAGGCGCTCCGCCTGAGGAAGCCTAGGCCTGGGCGCTCCACCCAATCTCTGGGCGCCCCGCCTAGGCCACCCTACTGCTCACTTTTTGGGGCGCTCCGCCTGGATTGCTGAAGAACGGGAATTTAGCTAGTGTTAAGACTATTTTGACCCTACGTGGTCCTTTATTCCTAAGCTTATGTGTGGGCATATTAGACCTTTCATATGGTGTCTAAAAACACCTATAAATAGCTAGATGTCTTATTATTTTCATTAGCTTACCTTTGATGAAAACAAACAGTTGTGTTGAAGAGTTGAACTCTTATTGAATGAAAAACCTTGAATTGGGACTTGTTCTTCCTCTAGCGGATCTAGATGAATTCCAATCCCCCCGACCATTCTACTTGCGTGCTCACGTTAGCTTGAGGGTAGTTGCCTAGCGTAGGTGTTCTTGACCTCCTCTCGGGGTGTAACGGAACAAGTTCTCCGTTGCTACTTGAGATTTGTGATCGAGATACGTCTCGTTCTTATCCTTTTAATTTTCCGCGTTTGATTCTTATCACCCGTGATCCTTGTTCCCAAAAAGGATCGCACTTGGAGAATGTGCGTTGATTGTCGGGCCGTGAACAAAATAACGGTAAAGTACCGTCATCCTATTCCCCGACTTGATGATATGTTAGATGAACTAAGTGGTTCATGTGTTTTAGCAAAATAGACCTTAGGTCCGGCTACCATAAAATCAGGATGAAACCCGGAGATGAATGGAAAACCGCATTCAAGACCAAGTTTGGTCTCTATGAATGGTTGGTGATGCCCTTTGGGCTCTCCAATGCACCTAGCACTTTCATGAGGCTAATGAATCATGTTCTAAAGCCATTCATCAACAAGTTTGTGGTCGTCTATTTTGACGATATATTGATCTATAGCAAATCAATAGACGACCATGTTGATCACTTTAGGCAAGTGCTTGAAAAGTTGAGAGCCGAAAAGCTCTATGCTAATTTTAAAAAGTGTGCCTTTGGTGTTGAGAAGGTAGTCTTCCTTGGGTTTGTTGTGAGTGCCCAAGGAGTGGAGGTGGATGAGTCTAAGGTAGAGGCCATACGTGATTGGCCTACTCCTACTACCGTGACTCAAGTGAGGAGCTTTCATGGTCTTGCTAGTTTTTATAGATGATTTGTGAAAGACTTTAGCTCCATTGCCGCTCCACTCACCGAATTGGTGAAGAAGGACAAATCTTTTGTTTGGGGAGAGCCTCAAGAGAAGGCCTTCCAAGTATTGAAAAGTAGGTTGAGTACCACCCCTCTATTGCAATTGCCCAACTTCGGAAAGGCATTTGAGGTTGAATGTGATGCCTCGGGGGCAGGAATTGGTGGTGTTTTAATGCAAGATGGCAAACCCATAGCCTACTTTAGTGAGAAATTGAAGGGTGCATCTTTGAACTACTCTACGTATGACAAAGAGATGTACGCCTTGGTGAGGGCTCTTGCTCATTGGCAACACTACCTTTGGCCTAGAGAATTTGTGATCAAGAGTGACCATGAGTCACTCAAGTATCTTAGGGGCCAAGAGAAATTGAACAAGCGTCATGCCAAGTGGGTAGAGTTCATTGAGTCTTTTCCCTATGTTATCTAATACAAGAAAGGGAAAGACAATGTTGTGGCGGATGCACTTTCTCGGAAGTTTGCTCTAGCCACCACCCTAGCCTCCAAGCTCATGGGTTTTGAGAGCATTAAGTTGATGTATGCTCATGACCCTAAGCTAAAGAGCATTCATGAAGCTCTTGAAAAGGGAGAAAGGGTTGAAAAATACCAATGGGTTAATGGATATATCTTTAAAAATGGTAAAGTGTGTGTTCCCGAGTCCTCTTGGAGAGAATTTATGATTCGTGAGGCTCATTGTGGAGGCTTGATGGAACACTTTGGGAGGAACAAGTCCTTGGCCATTCTCATGGAACAATTCCATTGGCCAAAGATGGGGGTTCAAGTTGAAAAGCTTTGCAAAAATTGCCTCGAGTGCAAGCATGCTAAATGTAAAGCTAACCCCCATGGTTTGTATACTCCTCTCCCCGTGCCTACTAGTCCGTGGGTTGATATATCAATGGATTTTGTGATGGGCTTGCCACGGTCTAGGGGGGGCTAATTTTGTGATGGATTTTGTGATAGGTTCTCCAAGGGAAATGGTTGCTAATTTTGAAGGGAAAAGCCAAGCAAAGGCTATGTTTGAGCTCCATGCTAAAGCCAAGAAGAACTTGGAGGAAGCCTATGCCAAGGTTGCTTCCAAGAAGAACAAGGGAAGGAAGAAGCATGAGCTCAAAAAGGGAGATTGGGTGTGGATGCACTTCCGCAAGGAAAGGTTTCCAAACCTTAGGAAGGGGAAGTTGGCACCCCGTGGAGATGGGCCTTTTCAAGTGCTTTCCAAGATCAACAACAACGCCTATGTGATTGATCTACCCGGTAAGTACAATGTGTCAAATATTTTTAATGTGACTGACTTGACCCCTTTTGATGTAGGGTATGGTGATGCCGGAGAGGAGGAAGCCATGGTTTCGAGGACGAAACCTTCCCAAGAAGGGGAGGATGATGCGGGGCATATATGACCTCAAGGCCGTTCACTAGAAGTCAAGCTAAGTTGATTCAAGACACTCATCTTCACTTGACTTGGAGGGACATGGAAGGAGGCTCCGAGAGTAGCTCGAAGATCATGCTTTTGAGCACCATGGATGGAGGACCACTTGGGCTCCAAGGGGATCCACCCCAAGCTCATTTTGAGCCTCTTGCACAAGCTCCAGGATGAGGCGGAGCGCCTCACAGATGAGGCGGAGCGCCTACCAAAAGGTAGAGAGTTGATCAGGAGAAGGCGGAGCGCCTCAGAATGGAGGCGGAGCGCCTCAGCATGGAGGCGGAGCGCCTCCCCCTGTGACAGCATGCATGATATTTTACTACTTTTTGCATGAACTTCCAACTATAGCCCTGCGTGGCCTTATTTGTTTTAACCCACTTTGGGGGTACTTTAGACCTTTTATTATGACTAAGTGAAGCCTATAAATACTTCACTTAGCCTCATCAAACATTAGCTTACCTTTGAATCTTGTGAATGAAGAATGGAGTTTATCTATTTTTATGAAGAAACCCTTTCTTGGTTGCTTGAATTCACTAACGAATCCTAGTTGAGTCTTGAACCGACACCCGATCATTCTACTTGTGAGTCCCGGGTGCGACTCGAGGGTGGTTGCATAGTGAGTCCCTGCGTGGCCTTATTTGTTTTAACCCACTTTGGGGGTACTTTAGACCTTTTATTATGACTAAGTGAAGCCTATAAATACTTCACTTAGCCTCATCAAACATTAGGTTACCTTTGAATCTTATGAATGAAGAATGGAGTTTATCTCTTTTTATGAAGAAACCCTTTCTTGGTTGCTTGAATTCACTAACGGATTCTAGTTGAGTCTTGAACCGACACCCGATCATTCTACTTGTGAGTCCCGGGTGCGACTCGAGGGTGGTTGCATAGTGTAGGTCCTTCTAGACGCCGATTCGAGGGTATCTCGGGACAAGTTCCCCAGGGTTACTTCGAAGGGAGTTCGAAAAGTGTCTCGCTCTCCTATCGTTCTTTGTTTTGTCGTATTGATCCTTATCAACTCAACGAGCACCTCTGCGAGCTAGATTTGGGCATTGTGAGGCTTGGAAGTTTTGGACAGATCTTGCATCTCTCAACGAGCAACTCAACTTGCTCCTTTGGCGCCTAGTCTTTATGGGCAGAATTTCCATGCACTCAATGAACTACTCAACGAGCTCCTTTGCTTACAATACATAGATAGTCTAGTTTTAAACGATGACACTTTACTTGCCCTGGATGATCTCTTTAAAATTAGCCAATTAGCGACCGTTTCGTTGACAATTTAGGCGTTATTGGATGAACCTATATAAGCCTAAGCCATAGGTATTTTTCAGTTACTTCAGATTATTTAGAATAGAAAAAAAAAATAAACTAGCTTATTTTTTTTAGAGAAGCTCCGTAGTTTCTTCATTTATCTGTTAAACTTGTAACTCTAAGGATCACCACTAGTATGAATCCAAAGTTTGGTTCAAGTTTCATTCCTCTCATGGGATTAACACTTCAATTATTGTAAGTTTAGTTCCGTTCTTTTTTCTAAATTTTATTCTCCCAAGTCTTACTTTCTTGTTCATGTGATTGTTTCTATCTTTTTCATTAGCTCATAAATTATATCGCATCACCAATGGTGAGAACACTAGCAAAGACACAACAAGAATGAACAACAACAAAACTAAGGTGAAGAAGCACCAACAAACAATATAACTAGCGATTTTTTAGGCGAAGTAGCGGCAAATGTCTGGCAATGCAGCGCGAAGCTCTGACCCGCAACTCCATTTGTAACTTTTGGATTATTCGATGGCTTCTACTGCAAGTAAATTTTTAGAGTATTTTCTTCTCTCGTCTCAATACTTAGAATCAATTTTAGATTTAACTTCAATTTGTTGATTTCTTCCAAATTCATGTCTAGCTAAATCTTCTAGTTGTTGACACCCAATTTTGGCCCGGTATTTTTGAAATTAATTTACCAACATTTTCTTTTTATATAAATCTCAAAATATAGCATGTTGTATTAATATAAAGCCAAAAGTGTCCTTTTTCGAAAGAAATAGTAAAATTTAAAGTTTTATCGCAATGTGGTTTACTTTTGCAAAGTTGTCTATTGCTTACACTTTGATATTTTCGGCTTTGTATTACCTCCAACATGTAAAATATTTATGAGCATTTATTTAATTAGAAAGTTCTTTAAATTAATTGAAAAATTAGTTGGGGCAGTTAGCTATTTCTAGAAAAGGGCTAAATATGAAATTTGGATTCAATTCTAGCCTATGCTTGCAAAATACACAATTTATACACACAGTTCTCTCATTAGCAAGGGGTTCCTCTTGATTCCCACGCACTCTTTTTTTTTGTCAGTATCTCTCTTGGTTATTTTTTAAGTTTACTCCTATCAATATAGCCGTTAGGGGGTCAAAGTGGTCCGAGGATTCTTCCATTTTTCACACTTTTGGAAACACTAATTAGGATGATATGGAAACCTTGCTTGTTTTGACGAAAAAGAGGAACATTTTCAGAGAATTGTTGGGGCTTTTGTGAGGGAATTTGTAAAGGGAATTGAAGAGAGAGAAAAGAAGAAGGTGGGGCAGTGGGGACGCCAGCTAAGCTCGCCATAGCACTAGCAGTTGCCCCTCCTCTTCAACCATTTATGTTGCTGCAGGTGTATTTCTCTCTACCCGCTAGCTATGTTGCTTGCTGTTGCTTCTTCTTCGACACCCTCGACACCGCCTCTACAAAATACTCCATCCCGGTCCATCCCGGTACTATCTATCTTTATCTTTGCTTCTCTGACTTTCTTTCTCATGCACATATTAATTTTATGGCCTTGCGGACCCTTTTACTTCACGATTTGGTTGCTATTTATGGCTGCTTCTGCTTGTGCCTTCCCTGGTTGTCTCTATCGATATACTCATTGGACAAACGACAATTTTATGAGGCTACCTTATTCTCTACTACTGATGTCCCTCCGCTACTATTCCGCTGCTCTCCTGAAAGAAGAAAAAGAGCAATGATGAAAATATATAAAATCAGCTAGACGAGGAAATGAGGGGATCGAATCTTGGAAAGGGGAGCTTGGAGGGTAGTTGTACAATGTGTAACTAGCTCGCAGCCATGGCGACCCTGGCGTTTCTTTTGTTAAAGCTACAGTTCCAATTATTTATGAGCCTCATCAACGCCTGCACTTTTGTCGCTGTTCTTGGCTTAGCTTCGGTATTTCCAGGTTGTTTCGTTCCTTTTCTCTTTTTTATATGAATAAATATTTATCTCGCATTGGTGACATTTTTTTCATTTTATTGTCCTTTATAGCTTTATCAGCTCTCTGTTACTTTTATTAGTTCTGTTGTCCCTTTATTGGCTCCCTGATACAGTGGTATGTTTTCATGGCTAAGCTAATTTGAATCTTCTGTTAATTAACCATAATCTGATTTGATGTTAGTGCTTATGGGATACCTACTGAGTTTCTCTTGTTATATTTACTGAACCTTCTCTTTATTATGGGTGTCACTAGTTTACTTTCTTTTTAAATGAAACTTGTAATGTCCACTGTTGCATTTGGAATTAGGAAATGAAGTTCGTCGGTGCTATTTCATCTATAATTCTGCCTTACCTGAGAGTTTAGTAGTTCCCTATACAAAGATGGATTGATAGTTATCTATTACTTTGGATTCCATATTCTTCATGAAATGATTAATTTATGCGTTTTTTCTTTGCAAAATGTCTGAATGTTGAATCAGTTTGATGACTATGTTGTAGTCTTTATGATTGTGACATGTCAATTAATCACAGACGTTTAACTCTTGATAAAGTTTGCTCCGCCTCTTCTGTTCAAGACAATTAAAAAAAGATTATGATAAAGTGTGTAGTTGTGCAATTACTCTACTTGCTGCATACTGCGTGGACAAATGAAGCTTGAAGTAAGTTAGTTGATTAAGTTGGTGTATCTGTTCGTGCCATTAATGCTGGTACAGTTTTTTTCTTTCAACAAAGTGGTATTTTTTTAATTCATTCATTTCTTTTGAAAAATAACATTTTTATTTAGTTTTGCTAAGGATTATGGCAATCTTAAAGGTTAAATATTATCTCATCACTGCTTATATTCCTTTTAATGTAATATTTGGTTGGATTATTTATTGGATCTAAGTTCTTATCTGCTGATCCTCCTCGCCTGAATGTGTAACTTGCATCCAAAGAAGAAAAGCTAAGCTTGAATCCATGTTTAAGTGGTAGCGTTACCAATTAACTGACTTTGTTGTTTACTGTTACCTTTTAATTGGTCATGGCCTCTGTTGATACATTCTTTCCTTTAAAGGAGATCAACATGTGATTTAGTTATATTTGCTACTTAGCTGAGTTTAATGTGTTATTTCTTCTATTTATTTCATTATTTGCATAGATACTAATCCTTATCTCCTTCTTTTTTGGCATGGAAACCTTCTTTTGGCAAGGAAACCTTGGAAATGAGTTGATAAAAACTCACAAATGCAACCTCGCACGACTCGCTACTTCGGCTTCAAATCGCATTTCCAGCACTGTTATTATACACATGTTATAACCTAGTTACCTACTTACACTTGCGAATCGATGTAGCTATGGTACTCTTTATGGCTGCTTCCACTGTGAAAAATATTTCTGTTGTACTGGTTTTCGACTGGTTCAAATGACACCAGATTTGTTGACCTATAATATTTTGGTAATCGTTTCAGCGTTAGTGCTATCTGTTGATGTTGTCGTTCCTATGAGAAATTGGTGGTATTATTGGGAGCTGTTTTTCTATTCTTCTTTATCATTAATGCTAATTTAAAAAAAGATACTATACCATGGCCTATGATCTTTCGTGAGGCCACTTTTTGATCATTTTATTTGGCGATTGATTTACCTTATCATGGTTGCCCTGCTATTTCCATTTCATGGCTGATTTTTTGGCTAAGTTGTTATACGTTTGGCCTGTGGAAAGTGCACATTTTTGAAGCCTCACAACTTGTTGTTTTGGCGGATGATATGAACTGATTTGAACAGGTGTTACTTAGCCAATGATCCACCCATATCTTCATGCAAGGCTGCTAGTGCTACAAATTTATTTTTTTAAGATCTTGCATCATCACTAATTAAGTATTTAAGGCTGTACTGTTTATACAACGTCACGGCTCTCTTGATAAGGGAAAAGTCTAGTTGGTTTGCTGGTTTTTCATTAATTTGAACAGAGTATTACACTTGGTCACTGATCAAACTTTTCTGAGAGCCTCTTACCGAATACTCCTGCTTCTCTGTGCTTTCAGCTGCTGCTGCCCTTTACTGCTTTTGATAAAATAAATCTACTTTTTTGGCGATGACGAGAGTCCTAGAATGTCAAGTGAGGCGGAGGATTTATGGGTCTTGCATCTTGGCAAGACAAGTCATTGTAGCCATGGCAAGCTCGATGTTCTTTGCCTACGTTGATTACAGGTCCGAGCCCGCTAATTTTTTATTTCTACTGTGTTTTGTTGTAGTTGTAATTTCAGGAAGCGAAGCCCGATTGACTTCAGGATATTTCTAAAGTCATGTTGGAAGGACCAAGATGGTTCAAGGCGATGTTCTAACCGTGGCGCGTGTTCTTGTATTTTATTGTTCTTTCATTCGAACATAAAATTGTGTGGTAACATTTTGGGAACTCAATTTAACCGGTTATTCATACTACTTATTGTGCTCTTTCTTTGTCTACTCTATTGGCTATACGTACTATTTACTCTATTCATTGATCATTTATTGTCACTCAATTTTTTGGTATATCTCAGACATACTAGTACACTATAAGTATAATTAGCGATTGATTAGTTCTTAGTTGAGTTCATGAATAATTTGTAAGTGCTCTTAGTAGGATCTATATAACCTTGAGCTCAAAGGTTAAGCTGCATTCAAATAAGTCAATCTTTACATTCATAGAAGTTTTATCCAGTACATTGTTTTAAATTTTAACAATATAACATTAGATTCATTTTTATTATTGTTCCTACCTCTTATGATTTTCCGCCAAACGTAGCTTACTGACTAACTATCTAACTTTGATCAATTCTTTTCAAAGCTAAACTTCTATTGACTAATCCTTCTCTAACTTGCTCATTTATTTTAAACAATATTTATTATACTTTATTCATTCAAGTATCTATGCATATACATACATTTTGTAAATCTTATCTCATCTAATCATCTTGCCTCACACTTATTTATTCATTCTAGACAAATTTCTTCATACCTTATTCTTTTTACATGTAATCTAAAGATATTTTTTTAAACATCCTTTATTTTAAATCTTCCCATGCTTCATTCTTTAATCAAAGTTCTATTAGGTTCTTAATCATTCATTTTAACTTAATGTTGTTTTACAGAAACCTCCCCATTTCATTAAATTGAGTCCGACATGGAACCGCATTACATTTAGCGGATCTTGAACGGTGCCTAACACCTTCTCTTTAGATAACTTGAACCCTTGCCTAGAACTCACATGTTTCGCAGACCATAATAGGAGCTAAGCATGCATTTATTTAATTTGATTAGGTGTCCTAGTAGACCTTAGAATTGCTAGGTGGCAACTCCTTTCTTTACCCAAAAAGTGTCCCAGAAGTTGTAAACTATTTTGACTAGTGCCAAAATAGGGTGCAACAACATGGAGACTCCGCTGGGGATGCTTAGGTTCTAACCACATTGGACTTGATTTATTATTGACACTTTGGGGGTTGTTTGCCTTTGCTTTATATATTTCTATACATATGCGATTTATTTATTTATAATTGTTTTACTTTGTCAATAATATTTATTTTTAAAGTTTCTAACACTTTTTGCAAGTTTTTGCCTTCTGGTCTATGGATGAGATGCGATAATGTCTAACTTGTGTTGAACCACAGATCCTTCCAAGCACTCAGATCATTCTTTAAGACTCATCCATGTGTCTATCTTTTGCTTAAGCGCTATCATTCTCCACCCACCCATCCAGTTTGTTTTTTTTCTTGTTCTTTTCTCAAGCATGCCTTTATAATCACATTTTTGGGCACTAAAAATTCGCAAATCCTATCATTAAGTCTCACACTCTTAGGGCACAAAATTCTCACTCTACAAGTCAGAATTTTGGTCCCATCCATTCGGCCTAATGGCCTATTATGGAAATCATCGTATTCTTGTTGTCACTTTATGCACGTTTTACCTTCTAGTGTGCTAACTTGTTTATCTTCTGTTTAGAGAATTTATTTTAAAGATTAACTTAGCAATGAACACCTAAGTGGTGAAGAATCTGCTTCAAGACGACGACACTACATGAGAGACCGTTCTTCATCAAACTATACAAAATATCTCCTTATCAAGTATATTGAAGGCCGAACGGTTGTTGCAACAAAAAATTAGTTCCCCTCAACAACCAAACCAAGGCAGTTTTTAGAGGTTTTTCCTTGTGCAAAAAGCAGAATCAGGGGGCCTCGAGCATGTCAGATTCCCGCAATAGTCGCATCTCAAATGGGGAACTTTGAGGCAAGTAAAAATGGAAGTTTAGGATAGATTTCACAGCTAATAGTAGCTTTAAGCATTTATTTATTTTTTTTTACAGTAAGTTATCACCAAAATATAGTTCTTAGAACTACAGAAAACCCAACATATTTCTCAGCTCCCATTACTTGATTTATTATTATAACAACAACAACAACATATCCAGTATATCCCACAAGCAGTGGTGCAAGCAAAACCGAGGTTAAGCTAACACGAAGGAAAATGCGGAAAATAACAACGAAAATATAGAAGCAAGACAAATCTTGCTTCGATTCAAAATAACATTGAGGAACTTGCCTTAAGCTCGATCGAATCGAAGGTCAAGCATCACCTATACTAAGCAACAATCCTCACGAAGAACGAGCTTCTTGCAAATTGAATGATCAAGAAGAAAATATTCAAACGACTCACACCGATTGACACAAGTTCTTTAAAATCCCACACGGGGTTCGGGCTCCATCGGAGACACTCAAATAACAACTGCTATATCGAATATTAATCAACAACTAACTACTCACAATGAAATGTAAAGAAGTATTTATAGGCTACGCTAAGGATAAAACAGTAAATAGTCACAGGTGACCAATAAAAGTAAGCTGCGCAGGGCTGAACTAATGTGTGTTCGACAGCCTTGACTTCAGTGCTCGGTTGCTTACTCGATCACACTTAGTTAGTGTTCGGCAGCCTTGAATTTGATGCTTGGTTGCTTGCTCGAACACATTTGT
The DNA here is from genome assembly GCA_037355625.1 of Petunia x hybrida. Taxonomy (NCBI): domain Eukaryota; kingdom Viridiplantae; phylum Streptophyta; class Magnoliopsida; order Solanales; family Solanaceae; genus Petunia; species Petunia x hybrida. Next base: position 12,503,528 of record JBBBVM010000162.1, read on the forward strand.
CATCGGGCGCCACTTAACTTTGAACAGAATTTGTTGTGTTCGGTTCTGTGATGCTCAGTTCCAAGAGTTGGTGTTCGGTCACTTTGTCCTCGGGCTTAAGTTTGAAGATGTGGCCTTCAGCTCTAGCACTTTTCCATTCTTCCTCCATACACACGCTTCCTCCCGACCAAGCCAACTAAATGTGCATGTCATGCAGCAGTTTGGCTTAGCTTCGTGTTATTGGCCTCGGTTGATCAGTAATTGACTTTGGTGGATTGTCGAGCACTTGATCAGCACTTCGGGCTGCATCATCCTCCCCTTCTTGAGAAGAATTCGTCCTTGAAATCACTTCAGTATCTGTCTCTGGTACTTGGCCTACAACACAAGGAGTTAAGTCAGCAACATTGAAAGTGTTGGACACATTATACTCACCTGGGAGGTCGATCACATAAGCATTGTTGTTAATGTTGCTCAGCACTTGAAATGGACCATCCTCTCAAGGTGCCAACTTTCCTTTCCTTTTGTTCGGGAAGCGCTCTCTTGTGAAGTGAACCCAAACCCAATCTCCCTTCTTCAACTCCAACTTCTTTCGCCCCTTGTTCTTTTTAAATGCCACTTTGGCATAAGCTTCCTCAATACTCTTCTTTGTCTTGGCATGCAACTCGAGCAAAGCTTTGGCTCGGTGAGTACCTTCAAAATAAATAACAATATCTCGAGGCAATGGGGTTAGATCAAGTGGAATCAAAGAATTAAAACCATACACACACTCGAATAGGGTCATATTTATCATTCGATGCATCGTTCGATTCTATGCAAATTCCATCATGGGCAAACGATCAGCCTAATTTCCGACCTTTCCTTTGGTCATTTCACAAAACCAAGATCCCAAGGTTCGGTTAACTACCTCGGTCAGAGGATGGTGAGACGTCGAGAATAGTAGTTTGGAGCCGAGGGCTCCCCACAAACATTTCCAAAAATGACTCAAAAACTTCGGGTCTCGATCACTCATAATTGTACATGGCACACCATGCAATTTTAACACATGATTAATAAACAAGAAGCAACATGTTTGGCACAATCACATTTCTTGAAAGGAATACAGTGAGCCATTTTGGAAATCGGTCCACGACAACGAAGATGCTATCATGTCCTCCCCCCGACCTCGGTAACCCCAAGAAAAAATCCATAGATATATCAACTCAAGGGCGGTCAGGCACAGGCAACGGGGTATACAAACCATGACGGTTCGACTTCGATTTAGCTTTCTTGCAAACGAGATAAGCGTTGCAAAGCTTTTCAACATCTCGTCGCATTTTTGGCCAATAAAATTGCTTGGTTAAGATACCAAGAGTTTTGTCGACACCGAAGTGTCCCATCACGCCTCCAGAGTGAGCTTCTCGAACTAAGAGCTTTCTCCATGATGACACTGGTACAGAAACCCTCCTATTCTTGAACAGGTAGTCATCGTGCCACTGATATTTCTCAACCCTTCGGCCACTCAAGTTTGCGTCACGAACGCATTTTAATTTGGCATTGTCTTCGTACATCGACTTAATGCTTTCGAATTCTATGAGCCTCGAGGCGAGAGTGGTCGCTAAAACAAATTTTCTCGATAGCGCATCGGCCACAACATTGTCTTTTCCCTTTTTGTAATGAATTACGTAGGGAAAAAATTCAATGAATACAACCCATTTGGCATGTCTTCGGTTCAATTTCTCCTGACCTCAGAGATGCTTCAAAGATTCATGGTCACTTTTAATCACAAACTCTCGAGGCCACAAATAATGTTGCCAATGGGTGAGTGCTTGAACGAGGGCATACAATTCCTTGTCATACGTAGAGCAGTTCAAGGTTGCACCCTTAAGATTTTCGCTAAAGTAAGCGATCGGCTTCGATTCTTGCATAAGCATTCCTGCAATCCCAACTCCGGACGCATCACACTCGACTTCTAATGCTTTGCCGAAGTCAGGGAGTTGCAACAACGGAGCAGAATGTAGCCTCCGTTTCAACTCTTGGAAAGCCCTCTTTTGGGACTCTCCCTACACAAATGGATGGTGTTTCTTTACCAGCTCGGTCAAAGGAGCTGCCACGGTGCTAAAGCCATGAACAAACCTTTGGTAAAAGCTAGCTAACCCATGGAAGCTACGAACTTGAGATACCGAGGTTGGAGTTGGCCAATCTTTGATGGTTTCGACTTTTGACTCATCGACTTCAACACCATTAGCACTCACAACGAATCCTAGAAAGACTACACGCTCGACATAAAAGGCACATTTCTTGAAATTGGCATATAACTTCTCTTCTCTAAGCTTATCAAGCACTAGCCTTAGGTGTTCGACATGTTCATCCACAGATTTACTATAAATAAGGATGTCTTCGAAGTAAACGACAACAAACTTATTTATTAACGGTTTGAGCACATGGTTCATTAGTCACATGAATGTGCTTGGTGCATTGGATAGGCCAATGGGCATCACTAACCATTCATAGAGACCGAACTTGGTCTTGAATGAAGTTTTCCACTCGTCTCCGGGTTTCATTCGGATTTGGTGGTAACGGGACCTGAGGTCTATCTTCGAAAAGCATGAAGAACTACTTAACTCATCTAGCATGTCATCTAATTGAGGGATAGGATGACGATACTTTACCGTAATTTTGTTGACTGGAAATCAACACACATTCGCCACGTTCTATCTTTCTTTGGGACAAGGATAGCAGGAACGGCGCAAGGACTCAAGCTCTCTCGAACAAGGCCCTTGTTCAGCAACTCATCAACCTGCCTTTGGAGCTCTTTGGTGTCTTTGGGATTACACCGGTATGCAGGTTTGTTGGGGGATTTGAGACCCCGGTATGAAGTCAATTTGGTGCTCGATTCCTCTCAACGGAGGAAATCCACCTGGCATTTCTTCGGGAAATATGTCTCCGATGTCCTGCAAAACACTTTGTACAGCACTAGGCAAAGGGTTATCATTAGAAAACTCATCAGTAGAGTTTAGAAAGATACCATTGTGCACGAGGCAAATCATCATCTGATCGTTATCGTTGCCTTGTAGATACTCACCCGGTTGCATGATTGCACAGATGTTTCTTACTTCGGGCGGTGAGTTGTTGTCTTCGGCCACAATTTTTGTTCCTATCGGAAGTTTAGCTTTGCCCGCTTCTTTCAATTGTTTCATTATTTTATAGTCCTCGCTAACTTGCTTCGGAGACAAGGGTTTGAGTATGAAACTCTTCCCTTCGAGCTTAGCAGTATAAGTGTTGGATCTTCCATTGTGAACAACCGATGATCATACTGCCATGGTCGACCCAATAGCATATGACAAGCTTACATCGGTACCACATCAAACATCATCTCATCTTGATATTGTCCAACTTTGAACTTGATCCACACTTGTTTGACAACCTTCAATTCTCCACACTCATTCAACCATTGTAATCTGTAAGGATGGTGATGTTTCAAGGTAGGTAGTCCCAATTGTGAAACCAAGGTTTAGCTCACCACATTCGTACAACTACCCGAATCAATGATCATCGAACAAACTTTCCCCTTCACTCGACATCGGGCATGGAAAAGGTTTTCTTTTTGGTTGTCCTCTTCTTCAAGAGTCATGCAGCTCAAATTCCTTCGAACTATAGGAAACATTTCCAGATGATCAGCTTCGGCAGCTTCACGACCATCATCATCTTCAGCTCGGTCAGTCTCCTCAAAATTTTCCTCCTCGGTGTCATTCGCTTGCTCACAAACATCTCCACTGTCGAGCACAAGCATAACTTTGCGAGTTGGACACTCTTTTGCCATGTGACCATAACCTTTGCATTTATAACACTAAATACTTGAGGCACTAGGAGAATTAAGTTGAACTTTACCTCCCACTTCTCTTAGTTGGTTAACGATCACACCCCTCTCAAAGAGTTTCTTCGGCTCTCGAACAGTGTTAGCACTTGTTGGGTTTGGACTCTTCCATTCTTTACCTCGGTTCAAAGGAGTTGAAGTAGTGACTCCTCGGTACCAGTTTGCTTTCTCGTCCTTAAACCATTTCTCAGCTTCGATGGCAGCATGAAACATATCTTCCAAAGTTTGTGAAACGACCTCGGTCAGTCGATTCAGAAGTTAGGACTCCAATTGGCGTGACGATAATTTTAAAATATTCGTAATGTCCATTAGGACCTGTCTGTAAAGTTTGAGCTAAATCAGACCTCGTTTGGTAGGCATCGGAAGAAGGTTTCAGTTTTTATTGGCGATAAATATTAAAAAGAGATTTTCGAGCTCGGTTTTGCCGAATGAGCTCCGTTTCGAAATCCGAAAGCGCCGTTAGGTTCGTATGATTATTTGTGATTTTTGTAAACTTTCAAAAGTGAATTTCGATGTTGTTCGGCTAGTTTCCGCTAAAATGCTGAAAGTTAAATAATTTGACTTCTTTTCATTTAAATTCGCATCTTGAGTTTCGGGAGTCTGATTTGAGATCCGCCTTCGCGAGTATGTTACATATATTTTGTACAACTTGTATGCAAAAGTTGGAATTATTTCGAATATCGTAGGGCACTGTTTTAATTTTTGTTAAAAAAGAAAATAAAATAAAAGAAAACAAAAAAAAAAAGGAAAAAGACAAAAAAATTTAAATGAATGGCGGTGGTGAAGAGCATATAATGCTCATTTTCACTAAGTGAAACAGCAAAAACAACGGAACATTAACAGAGAAAAAGGGAAAAACACAGTGAGGAAAAAATGCCCGAAAATAAGAAAAGGGACCGGAGAAAAATGGTATTTTCACCCCAGAACATTCAGGTAATGATCCTACTATATTATTTGAGTTTATTACGTGTGTTTGAATATGTTTTAACGGTAAAACTTGGAATATTAGACATCGTTTTAATAAGTTTAATTAATATTTTAAAGGGTCAAATGGACCCCGATAATGAAATTGATTATATATTCGTACTCAGTGAGTTATGGACAACATATAGACATAATTTATTTGGGGTTTGGTTATGTGGCTTTGAACCCTGTATATAGGTCTGGCCTGCGTATTGCATATGCGAATAGGGTATCAGGTTCCTACCTGGATTGCCCTAAGATGTGAGGAATGAAGCCTTTAGCCTAATGTGATATATTTTTCTGCTTATTGAACACAGTGGGATCGTTTGGCCATGGAACCAAAGGATAAAAGCGGTTATTGATTAGCAATGCTAACTTTTGGAAGAGGTAAGTGTTTATATCCATTTCTTTGGAGGCACCTGGCCTCGTGGATTTTCTACCACGTATTCCTTACGTGTGTAGCTGCCGATAGGCGTACTCATTACGCCTTAGCTTTGAATTTATATTGTATATTATATTTTATGTCCTACTGTTGGTATTACATTGAGAATCTGAGCATTGTACCCTGGCTGTAAGTTGGAATCTACTTCCCGGCTGTCGATGAGAGTCTCGAACCGGTGAAGGGTTATTATTGCATCACATTGTATTCATACGCATTATATGTCATTCATATGCATTACATTGCATATCATATTGGGTGCAGGAGTATTCCGCCCCAGGAGCAGGAGGATTCCGCTCCATTGTATCATATTGAGGGTAGGAGGATTCCGCCCCAAGAGCAGGAGTATTCCGCTCTTATGTTAGATATTGAGTGCAGGAGTATTCCGCCTCAGCTTTACAGTATATCGGGTGCAGGAGTATTCCGCCCCAGGAGAGTGCAGGAGTATTCCGCCTCTGGTTTATATTATATCGGGTGCAGGAGTATTCCGCCCTAGGAGCAGGAGTATTCCGCTCCAGTTGGTTATCAGATTGGATTCCCCTCGAATGCAGGAGTATTCCGCTTCGGGATGGGATTACGGGCACATGGGACCCTTTGCATCATATTTCATTTCATTTCATCTCACTTCATTTCATTTCATCTCAATTCATACCATTGTGTAGTTTGCGGTACATGACTACTGTTCTGCTTATATGTGCATTGCTTATTTGTTGATATGTTTCTGGCACGCATCCTTGGTTGAGTTTAGAAGTCCTTACGTGTTTTCGGTTGTTATCTGGCTCTGTCTTTTTATAATTTAAATAAAAGAAATTTGGTCTATCTGTTTCTTCTCCCTGGCTAGCTATCCTATTCTTTGAGGTGGCTAGTCTGCCCCACTTATTGAGTCCTTTTGACTCACCCTTGTTTGTTGTTTGTTTTTTTGTCTATCTATTTCGTTTCGGCAGGTTCTGATGCGGGGCAAACCACCATCACAAAACCCTTTACGAGAAGCCAAGCCAAAGCACTTCATGATGCTCACTTACACTTGATCCGGAAGGGCATGGACGATACGAGCTCGGGAGAAGACTTGAAAACGATGCATTGGAGCTCAATCAACGTTGAAACAGGGCAGGAAACAGAGCAAGAAGCAGGGGACCAAAACAGGGCCAAAACAGGGGAATTCTGCTGAGCTTACTGCCTGAAGCTGGATTTTTGTTCTTCGCGATCGCGTGAATACCTTCGCGATCGCGAAGAGTCTCTTTTTGCTCTTCGCCTTCGCGCCGTGTCTTGCGCGATCGCGCAACTAGTTTTTAAGTGTGCCTCGCGATCGCATATAATCATGCGCGATCGCGATGAACACTTTGGCAGTCTCGGACCAGAAACTAGGAAAACCTTGTAAAGGGGTGTATTTATAACACCCCTCTTTCATTTATTGCTCTCACCTTTCTATGAACAAAGAACATTAATGAGCATTGCTCTCAAACACTTGTAACTCTTTTTGGCTTGAAATCAATTGGATGAATCCAAGTTGCTCTTCAATCCATCTTCGATCATTCTATTTGCTCGAGCCTCGTGTCTCTTGAGGATAGTTGCATAGTGTTAGGTGATTCTTTCCAATCGTTTGGGGTGTAACGGAACAAGTTCTTCGTTGCTACTCGAACTTTAGTGTAAGTCTCGTCTCGCTTTTATCTCTTTATCGCTTTCGTGGGTTTGCCCCTTATCAGTTGGTATCAGAGCAAGGCTAGGGTTGCGTTCTTACGAGCCCTCGTCCTACTCTTCGTGCTTGTCTTTTATGTTCCGTGTTTATTTTCGTGTTCTTGTTCTTGTTTCATTGAAAAAGAAGAGAAAAGTCAAAAACTAGAAAACACAAAAATTTGCTAGAAATCGTTGGTTGTTCCGATTTTGTTGGTTTTGATTATCGGGGATTGTTTGTTTACGTGAACCCAACAATTGGGTACCAACAAAACGCGTTTTGGAGTTGAAAATCAAAAGTTGAAAAATTTGAACCCTAGGTTGGGTATTTTGCAAAATTTGCCAAAACTTGTTTGATGTTATGATTTTGTGGTTGTTTGGTATCGGGGATTATTCCTTATAGTTACCCCGTCATTTTGATACCATCATAACATCATTTGGAGTATTGTAGTGAAAATCGAAATTTTGAACTTTGAAGGTTTTGAAAAGTTGAAGAACTTGACCCAAAATCATTGAAAAACAAGTTGTTTAATGGTTGTTTTTGTGTTAGAACCATTGTGGGTTGTTTACCACAGTTGAAAACACCTTTTGCAAGCTTGAAAACTGAAAAGGTTGAATTTGGGTTATTGTGTGTGCCAAAACTGCTGTTTTTCTATCGAGTTTCTGGTTCAGCTGAACAAACCTGCGCGATCGCGCAAGGTCTCGCGCTATCGCGCCATTTATGAATTCTTGTTCATCGCGATCGCGCCCCTCTGCACGCGATCGCGAAGGGTACCAATTTCCAGAATTTCCTGAAGTTGGACAGAATGTTCGCAAAGGCGTCGTAACAGTTTCCAACCACGAAAACTCCCATAGCATCATCAAATATGGTGAGTTTCTAGATCACAAACCAAAATTCATCCAATTCCGAATCCGTTTAGTGGCGATTCGATCTTTGAACATTTGATCGCGCCACTTCCGGTTAGTACTTTGAGGGTAACACTTCTACCCAATTAGTACTAATCCCTCGTTCGACTAGGATACTCGTGCCTAGAAGGAGAGTAGATTTCAAAGAAGATTCATAGTTAATTGTTTGGTTCAAGTGCGCACCAAATAGCTTGGCATTGATCGAGTCCCATTGAATCCACTCTTCCCGAAGAGCATTTGGTTCTTGTATTTTGGATTTGATCATCGAGGAGGTTGCGCAACTACGAGGAGGCCATTGATTTCAAGTTGTGTGAAACCAACCCCAAGCTTGAGTGAACCCGAGCGATAAACAAAAGTGAGGGAGTGAGTGAGGGTTTTTACTCTAACCTTCCTTCTTGTTTTGATTGTTGTAGGTACATGGCGGAGGAGAAAGCAAAGAGTACCATTGAGGTTCCAACCGACGTCTTGGCTAGTTTGTTAGCCGAGGTGAAGGCCCTAAACCTTAAAATGGAGGCTCTTGAAAAGGAGAGGACCCCGAGTGTCCAAAAGGACCCCAATGAAGGCACTAGTGATGATTCCATCATGAAGCCGGATCATTATGCGGAGCTAGTTCGTCGACAATGGTTGAGGGATGAGGCTCTTGCTAGAGAAAGAATGTTGGGCAATCCCCAACCCTTGAGCAATCCCCAAGGAGATGTTCCATTCCTAAGGCCACGGAGAAACATTGCACCTCTTGAGCAAGTTGATGAAGCTCAAGAAGGGGAGGGCCTCGGACTTGATGATGATTACTTTGATGCCCCCTATCCAAATAGGAGGGCGATGAATGGGGGTCGAGGTATAGATAGAGGTCGTGGTCGAGGTCGAGGACCACCAAGAGCTTATATGGGAAGGAACTTGGGAAGGGAATATGAAGATATTGATGACAACTATGGGGTTCCACCGGAACAACACCGTGGGGGTCGTGACACTAATCTCAATAGTGTCAAGATCACTATCCCTCCTTTCAAAGGGACTAGTGATCCGGAAGCATTTCTTGAATGGAAGGTCCAACTAGAGCGGGTCTTTGACACAAATGATATGACCGAGGATAAGAAGGCCACCTATGCTATATCATCATTTGAGTCTTATGCATCTACATGGTGGGAATCCATGAAGCGATCAAGGAGACGACTTGGGTTGCGGATGAACATTACTTGGGAAGAGTTGAAAGAAATAATGAACAACAAATATGTGACTCCCAAGTATCGACAAGAGCAACTCAAAAGGCTCTATGAATTAAAACAAGGTTACAAGTCCGTTGATGAATATTTCAACGACTTTGAAAAAAATCGGATGGCGCTTGATATGGAAACGGAAGATGAGGAACAAGCTATCATCCGTTTCAAAAGTGGCTTGAGTAGGGAGATTGCATCCCAATTGAGACTTCACATCTTTCACTCCTTACAAGATGTTTGTGATGCCGCGGTTGAAGCCGAGAAATGGCTCAAAGAAGAAAAGGCTCCTCGCTATAGGAGTTGATGTAGGAAATCAAACGCGGAAAGTAAAAGATAAAGAACGAGACGTAACTCGATCTCTAATCCCAAGTAGCAACGGAGAACTTGTTCCGTTACACCCCGAGAGAAGGACAAGAACACCTACGCTATGCAACTACCCTCGAGCTAAAGCGAGCACGCAAGTAGAATGGTCGGAGAGGAAGAGTATTCATCTAGATCCGCTAGAAGAACTACAAGTCCCAAAACAAAGGTTTCATTCAATAATCAAGAGCCTTGCTCATGTTCAACATTCATTCATCATCAATAATAATCTAAGTGTAAAATAAGCTAGGCTTGGGTATTTATAGTGTTTCCCAAGCTTACACAAAGACTTAACTACCCTTACTAATAAGGTTCAACAAATAAGCCACGTAGGGCAAAATAGTAAAAGAAACATAAGTTCAGCAGCTAGGAGGGGCGCCTGGGGCTGGGAGGGGCGCCTGGATCATGCTGAAGCTAGGCTGGGCGCCTGGAGCTAGGCGGGGCGCCTGGCTTGGCCTTCAGCTAGGCTGGGCGCCTGAAGCTAGGCGGGGCGCCTGGCTTGGCCTTCAGCTAGGCTGGGCGCCTAGCCAGGTGGGGCGCCTGGTGCTTTGCTGGGCCTTAGGCAGTGAGCTCTCTAGGCGAGGCGCCTGGGGTAGGCGGGGCGCCTAGCTGATGCAGGGCAAATCGAGCCTAAGGCACTTACCATCAAGAGCCGGGATTGGAGGATGCAAAGGACGGGAGGTCAAGAGCATCGGAGATGAATTGAAGCCGTCCCGGAAAGTTCCAGGCTGAGGCGCCCCGCCCAAGCCGTTCAGGCGCCCCGCCCAGGAACCAAAGGGGCCAGGCGCTCCGCCCACCCCTTAGGCGCTCCGCCCAGCCCCCTCCACTGCACAAGTTGGCGGGCGCTCCGCCCAAGGAGAGGCGCTCCGCCCCAAAAGCTGAAGCACGGGATTTTTGAGTGTGTTTTGTCTATTTTGACCCTACATGGTCTTTTATGTGTAATAAACATGTAGGGGCTTTTATGTCATTTCATTTGGAGTGTGGAACATCTATAAATACCACACTTAGTCATTTTATTGAGGGGCTAGTTTTGGAAGATAGAATTGAGAAGATAGAATAGGCTTGGCCATTCTTGTTGAAGCGTTGACTTCATGTATCTCTTACGTTGAATCCATGGTGGATCACCGCTAGTGTGAATCCCGTTTAATGGTTCAAGTCTCTTCTCCCTTTTGAATCAATCTAAGTGTTTAGTTTGATTCGTTCTTTTCTTCTAATTTCTGTTCTTCCCCTTCCCTATTTCTTGTATCTTATGATTATTGCTTCCGCATCTTAGTTTATCGCTTCCGCCTAATTTTCCCTACATCATTTGGTATCAGAGCAAGGCTCGGGTTTCGTCCTTACGAATCCACGTTCCTTGTTCATCTTATCTTTACTTTAGTATTCTTGTTGTTATTGTTCTTGTGAAAGAAGAAAAACACAAAAAAATAGAAAAGTGAAAAAAAATACAAAAATTGGTGTAACTTTGTGGTGTGATCGATTCATGTTATGGGTGTTATAGATTCTTGATCCTTGTTGAAAACCCGACGTTTGGGTACCAAAATTATTTGGATTGGATTGATTTGAAAATTTGAAACCCCAAATTATTAAACCCACCCAAAACCCTTTGTTCTTGATGAATTTGGTTGATTCTTGGGTTGTTTGATTATGGGGTTGTGGAATTGATTACCGGTGTTTCTTCTTCATTGCAAAACGAACAAATTGCAAAAAGAATCGTGTGATTTGGAGTTCGGTAACATCAATTTTGAAGAATCGAAACCCACCTTGAACCTTTGAAACCCTTGTTGAAAAACCCCCAACTTGAAACTTTGAATCATGATTGTGCCTTGTTTGTTGGTTGTTTGGGTGTGAAATCTATTGGGGTTTGAAGGTTATATCAATATTCAACTTTGGGTACCTTGGAATTGTGCAAAAAACGTCGAAATCGGATCAATTTTTGGCTTGAAATTGAAGAAAAACGGACTTGGGAAGTGCTGAACCCGACCCCCAGGCGGACCGCCCACCCCCTAGGCGCCCCGCCTACCCTCCCTCACTGCCTCCAAGGCAGGCGGACCGCCCACCCACCCCAGGCGGACCGCCCAGTGAGCTGGGTACTTGGTTTTGCTCCGTTTCATGGTTTTTTGTGTTTGTTTCGATTCCGAACCTCTTGGTTAGTGTTTCTAAGGTATTAGTCCTACTTTATTGACACTAATCTTTGATCTTTTAGGGTGTTGTGCGTCTTGGAGTCTTTACTTAAAGTCGTAGAACTTGCTTGCTTCAAGTGCGCATTAAATTAGCTTCCGTACATCGAGTCACTTTAACTCCATTCCGAACCATTAATTGGGTGCATTAGTTGATTGATCTTGCTATTGTGATTACTAAGAGACAAGAAGGTCTTGAGTGGAAAAAGGCTTGAGTGGTGAGAACAATAGAGTGTGGTCACAAAAGCCAACGACCTTGAGTGTATACACGAGTGGAAAGAAAATTGAGTGACATCTTTTGAGTGATACACGTGAGGGAGTGAATTTGTGAGGTCCTTTACTCTTTTGTTACAACTATGGCATCGGATGACGATTGTGGAGGATATGACTCATGCGGAGATGATGGAGACTATGGTTCCTATGATGGTGATGATGGGTATTGCTATGACGATTCGGGGAACCAAGGCTCCTATGATGATGAAGCGGGTCACTATGTCGACTATGAAGATGAAGAAGACTATGGGGCTTTCGAAGATGAGTGTGAAGAATCTTATGCTCCATGTCAAGAATACGAGGATAGTGACGCTTCAAGGTATGATGATCCTACTTACTCTTCTTGTGATGAATTTGAGCATGATGATAGTGACGTAGAGAGAATTGATGATGAGGTTGCTTATACGGATTGTGCATATGCATCTTCTCTTGATGTTGCTTGTGGTGAGCAAGAGAGTAGTAGAGGACCTTCCATTAGTATGGGAGGTGGTGGTGGTTGTTCCATGGGAAATGGGAGGTTTGCATCTTCTAGTTCCCATGTGAATGGTGGAAGGAGAAATGGTATTGCTCTTACCGTTACGGGGGTGCATTGCTCTAGTAGTGGTGGTAGGAGTGGTGCTAAGGGCTATGGAACCAAGGCGAGAGGCAATTATGGGTTCCATAGTGGTACTACTTCCTCGACTTTCAACAACACTTTTAATGTTGGAAGAGTGACGGGAAGTGGAAGTTATCCTAGTGATGTTGCTAGGAAAGAAGGATTGAGGAAGCTTCGATTTGATAGTGATGGATATCATGAGGTTCCAAGATTGTACTTGAATGATCCTATACTACACGTGGGTCTAAGGAGGTTCCTTATTGAGGTGGAAGGTTATGGAGGGTACTATCTCAAGATTGGTGACACCGATACCAATTGCATTAGTACCTCGGTGGTTGATGAGCTAAGGCTACCTTGCTATGCCCTAGAGTATCCTTATGACTACTACGGAGTGAGGGTTTCCAAGCAAGCCCGGGTGTGTATATCTCATAGGGAATATTGGGGTTATATGTGGTGTCATGTGTATCCCATGCAACATTGTCATGTGTGGTTAGGTGAGTCATGGTTGCAAAGCAAGAAGGTGCGATATAGTAATGTGAATGATAAGTATTACCTCGGCCAAGGCCCAAAGATCTTTGACTTTGAGCCTATTGGGGTAAGGATCAAGTCACCTCCTAGTGTATCTTCTAGGCCTATGCAAAAGGAAAAGGAGCAAGAACCTCATCCTATGGTTGAAAGAGAGCAAACAAGAAGTCCTATAATCACAAGCAATAGTGGGACTAGTGCAAGAAAAGAGTTGACACTTGTCAACAAGGTGAACCCCAAACCACAAGCTCCAAAGCCGAGTGGATCACCAACAAAGAAGAAAGAGACCTCAAGTGATGAGTCTCTTAGTCCTAGATTCCGGGTTGATGTAAAAAGTCCACCTACTCCGGCTATGGGTATTCTTGGGCCTCGTCCCAACTCACCCGAATTTGAGAGACAAAAGATCGAGAGGAGTAAGGGAGTGACCGGTGACATTTCTCGAGTGGAAAAAGGAGAGGAAGTGTTGAGTGATGTGAGTGGGATGTCACCACCCGAATCTACACCTAACCTTGAAAAGAAAATGAGAGAAAAGAAAGAGGGAAAAAAGAGTGAGGATACCCCTTATTCTAACCTTAACCCTTTATCTTTTTCTTCTTCTTTTGTGAATGCTTGTGTAGGTACTCTTGGAGGCAAACCAATGGAGCCTCAATCATGTCCCAAGAAGGATAGACAAGGTGAAGAAACTCTTCAATGTGAGCTTCAAGGTGAAGAGACAACTCATGACACTTCAAATGCATTGAGTGAGCAAGCTGGCCACTCAAAGGTAAGTGATGGATCTTCCCTTGAACATGTTACTTCCTTGTCTCATGGTAGTGTTTGTAATAACTCAACACTAGTTGATGATTTGTTTGATTACAATGTGTTTGCAACTAGTGTAGAGTCGGTTGGTCAACTTGTGAGTGATTGTGAACCACTAGTTGAGAGGGATGATAAGCCACATCATGATGTGAGCTCAGTTTTCATTGAACCTCTCATTAGTGAAGAATGTGTAGTTGACCCTATTTGTGATCCTTGTTATGACACTCCACCTATATTTGATAAAGGAGAAGATGAGTTAAATGAATATCCTATCTTTTCTCTTGATGAATTGCTTGGTAATGGTGGACCTATGTGTTGTAGTGAGGTTGGTAGCGACCTTGAGGAGTCCCTAGTGGATGAGATGCACCGAATTGTATTCGATGACTCCTCAAGTGTGGATGAGGATTCTAGTTTTGATGCCTCACCTTTGATGGGTAGTGGACTTGTTTTCACAAACCCTTTGTTTGAAGAGGATTCTCAAAAAGGTGATGGTGAATATCAAACTAGAGAAGAGTTTGGATTTAAACCTCCATGGTTTGGAAAGTTGAACTCTATAGACAATCCCTTGTTTGGAACTCCTAGTGAGGAAGATTGTCCTAGAGGTGGAATTGGAGGTGAGGAAGCCACTCTTGGTGTGTGTAAGAGTGCTTCCAAGGAGGGGAGTGGAGTATTTGATGTTAGTTGCCAATTGAACTACTTTGTTTACTCCACCCCACATGTTGGTCACACCTTGGGTGTTGCGCATGCCAAAGCTTGGTGTGTTGACCATAAGCTTAGAGGTCATAAGGAACTTAGTTGCTTAAACTTGCAAGTTCCATGTCTTATTGATCTCTTTGCTTGTTATGGTAGTGAGTGCTTGTCATTTTTGAGCCAAGACCTTGTTGTCTCCTTTGGAGACCTATACTTTTTGATTAGTATTGATACTTGGCTCTATCACAAAAGTGTGATTTTCACATCACTTGCACTCACTCTTGTTGGACTTGCCTACTCTTATAGTGGGAAGTTTTGGTTTGTTCTTATTGGACTTGGGGATCATAGGAATTTTGATGGCTTGATCTTGCATATTCTCTACCCTATTGATCTTCTTGATGAATTTTGTGTTGAGTACACCTATTTGGGAAGCCAAGTGCTTGTTGTTTTCGGTGGAAACATGTGCTTTATCATTGTTATTGATGCTTGGCTATACCATAAGAGTGTGTTTTCCACACTACTTGCACTAACCTACTTTTGTAGTAGGAGCTTTTGGATGTGCTTGCCTTTGGATGTAGGTCTTGATGGTTTGATTTCGAGGACGAAATCCTTTCAAGAAGGGGAGGATGATGCAGGGCAAATCGAGCCTAAGGCACTTACCATCAAGAGCCGGGATTGGAGGATGCAAAGGACGGGAGGTCAAGAGCATCGGAGATGAATTGAAGCCGTCCCGGAAAGTTCCAGGCTGAGGCGCCCCGCCCAAGCCGTTCAGGCGCCCCGCCCAGGAACCAAAGGGGCCAGGCGCTCCGCCCACCCCTTAGGCGCTCCGCCCAGCCCCCTCCACTGCACAAGTTGGCGGGCGCTCCGCCCAAGGAGAGGCGCTCCGCCCCAAAAGCTGAAGCACGGGATTTTTGAGTGTGTTTTATCTATTTTGACCCTACATGGTCTTTTATGTGTAATAAACATGTAGGGGCTTTTATGTCATTTCATTTGGAGTGTGGAACATCTATAAATACCACACTTAGTCATTTTATTGAGGGGCTAGTTTTGGAAGATAGAATTGAGAAGATAGAATAGGCTTGGCCATTCTTGTTGAAGCGTTGACTTCATGTATCTCTTACGTTGAATCCATGGTGGATCACCGCTAGTGTGAATCCCGTTTAATGGTTCAAGTCTCTTCTCCCTTTTGAATCAATCTAAGTGTTTAGTTTGATTCGTTCTTTTCTTCTAATTTCTGTTCTTCCCCTTCCCTATTTCTTGTATCTTATGATTATTGCTTCCGCATCTTAGTTTATCGCTTCCGCCTAATTTTCCCTACATCATTTGGTATCAGAGCAAGGCTCGGGTTTCGTCCTTACGAATCCACGTTCCTTGTTCATCTTATCTTTACTTTAGTATTCTTGTTGTTATTGTTCTTGTGAAAGAAGAAAAACACAAAAAAATAGAAAAGTGAAAAAAAATACAAAAATTGGTGTAACTTTGTGGTGTGATCGATTCATGTTATGGGTGTTATAGATTCTTGATCCTTGTTGAAAACCCGACGTTTGGGTACCAAAATTATTTGGATTGGATTGATTTGAAAATTTGAAACCCCAAATTATTAAACCCACCCAAAACCCTTTGTTCTTGATGAATTTGGTTGATTCTTGGGTTGTTTGATTATGGGGTTGTGGAATTGATTACCGGTGTTTCTTCTTCATTGCAAAACGAACAAATTGCAAAAAGAATCGTGTGATTTGGAGTTCGGCCCTTCATCATTATAGTCCGCACAATAAAGGGTAGGACTACTAGAAAATGGTTCAACACAACCAATATCAAGACCATTCATCCCAATTGGAGTTCCAAACAATGGATCATCCTTAGAGTCTATCTTTACATACCATGGAGGTTCTATTTTACTATCAATCCTAGTCCGATACAATTCTCTACCACAAATGATATTTTCTTCACATAATGGAAATGTAAAAGCATGCACCTCAAATTCATGGTCACATACAAGCATGGTATCAAGACTAGGTTCTTTACCCACACCCGAGGAGTCATCAAAAACAAATTGATGTAGGAAATCAAACGCGGAAAGTAAAAGATAAAGAACGAGACGTAACTCGATCTCTAATCCCAAGTAGCAACGGAGAACTTGTTCCGTTACACCCCGAGAGAAGGACAAGAACACCTACGCTATGCAACTACCCTCGAGCTAACGCGAGCACGCAAGTAGAATGGTCGGAGAGGAAGAGTATTCATCTAGATCCGCTAGAAGACATACAAGTCCAAGATCAAAAGGTTTCATTCATTCAATAGTCAAGAGCCTTGCTCATGTTCATCATTCATAATCATCAATAATAAGCTAAGTGTTAAATAAGCTATGCTTGGGTATTTATAGTGTTTTCCCAAGCTTACATAAAGACTTAAGTACCCTTACTAATGAGGTTCATCAAATAAGCCACGTAGGGCAAAATAGTAAAAGAAACATAAGTTCAACAGCTAGGTGGGGCGCCTGGGGCTGGGAGGGGCGCCTGGTTCATGCTGAAGCTAGGCTGGGCGCCTGGATCTAGGCGGGGCGCCTGGCTTGGCCTTCAGCTAGGCTGGGCGCCTGAAGCTAGGCGGGGCGCCTGGCTTGGCCTTCAGCTAGGCTGGGCGCCTAGCCAGGTGGGGCGCCTGGTGCGTTTTCTGAGCCTTAGGCAGTGAGCTCCCTAGGCGGGGCGCCTGGGCTAGGCGGGGCGCCTAGCTCTGCTGGGGTCTCTTCTTCCTTAGGCGTGAGGCCTAGTTTGAGCACCCGGAACGGCTTCCAATCGCTTCCTTCTTCAAGGCCCTTCCTCACCAAGTGTAAATGCGCTTCTTGGACATCCTTGGCTTGGCTCCTAGTGAATGGTCTCCTTGTGGTGGATTGCCCGGCATCATCCTCCCCTTCTTGAGAAGATTTCGTCCTCGAAATCGAGGCATCATCATCCACGACCCCTTCATTACCTACATCCAAAGGAACCAAGTCACAAACATTGAAAGTATTAGAAACTTGATACTCACTTGGCAAGTCGATCACGTAGGCGTTGTTGTTTATCTTTGAGAGCACTTGGAATGGACCATCGCCACGGGGTGCTAACTTCCCTTTTCTAAGGTTTGGAAACCTTTCTTTCCGGAAGTGCACCCACACATAGTCACCCTTCTTGAGTTCCACCTTCTTGCGTCCTTTGTTTTTCTTGGAAGCAACCTTAGCATAGGCTTCCTCCAAATTCTTCTTCGCCTTTGCATGGAGTTCCATCATTGCTTTTGCTCTAGCTTTACCTTCAAAATTAACAACCATTTCCCTTGGCAAAGGAGTTAGATCAAGGGGAATCAAGGGGTTAAAACCATAAACACACTCGAATGGAGTCATGCCAATCATTCTATGCACGGTTCGATTGTAGGCAAACTCCATAAGAGGTAGCTTATCTATCCAAGTCCCACCCTTACCTCGGGTCATGGCTCTAAGAAGAGCACCCAAGGTTCGGTTCACCACTTCGGTTTGCCCATCGGTTTGGGGGTGGTGGGACGAAGAAAACAAGAGTTTGGTGCCAAGGGCACCCCATAAACTCCTCCAAAAATGACTTAGGAATTTAGTGTCCCTATCACTCACTATGGTTTGAGGCACACCATGCAATTTCAAGATATTATCAATAAACAAGGTAGCAACATGTTGTGCATCATCACATTTACGACATGGAATGAAATGAGCCATTTTGGAGAACCTATCCACAACAACATAAATGCTATCATGGCCCCCCCTAGTCCTTGGTAATCCCATCACAAAATCCATCGAGACATCCAACCATGGACTAGTAGGTACGGGGAGTGGGGTATACAAACCATGGGGGTTCGACTTGGACTTAGCAACCTTGCATTCAAGACAAGAGTTGCAAAGTTTCTCAACATGAGTCCCCATTTTTGGCCAATGGAATTGTTCCCGAAGGATGGCCAAGGTCTTGTCCCGACCAAAATGACCCATGAGTCCTCCACAATGTGCCTCTCGCACAAGCAATTCCCTCCATGAGGACTCGGGTATACACACTTTACCATTCTTAAAGATATATCCATTAACCCATTGGTATTTCTCAACTCTCTCCCCCTTCTCTAGAGCGTCAAGGACACTCTTTAGCTTTGGGTCATGAGCATACATCAATTTAATGCTCTCAAACCCCATGAGCTTAGAGGTGAGAATGGTGGCTAGAGCAAACTTTCTCGAAAGCGCATCCGCCACAACATTGTCCTTCCCTTTCTTATATTGAATCACATAGGGAAAGGACTCAATGAATTCAACCCACTTGGCATGTCTCTTATTGAGCTTCTCTTGGCCTCTCAAATGCTTGAGTGACTCATGGTCACTCTTGATTACAAACTCACGAGGCCAAAGATAGTGTTGCCAATGGGCAAGGGCTCTCACAAGGGCATACAACTCCTTGTCATATGTAGAATAGTTCAAGGAGGCCCCTTTCAATTTCTCACTAAAGTAGGCGATGGGTTTGCTATCTTGCATTAAAACACCACCGATTCCCACCCCCGAGGCATCACACTCGACCTCAAATGCCTTTCCGAAGTCGGGCAATTGCAATAGAGGGGCGGTACTCAACCTACTTTTCAATTCATGGAAGGCCTTCTCTTGAGGCTCTCCCCAAACAAACGGTTGGTCTTTCTTCACCAATTCGGTGAGTGGAGCGGCAATGGAGCTAAAGTCCCTCACAAATCGCCTATAAAAGCTTGCGAGACCATGAAAGCTCCTCACTTGAGTCACGGTAGTAGGAGTAGGCCAATCACGTATGGCCTCTACCTTAGACTCATCCACCTCCACTCCTTGAGCACTCACAACAAACCCAAGGAAGACAACCTTATCCACACCAAAGGCACACTTTTTGAAATTAGCATAGAGCTTTTCGGCTCTCAAAGCATCAAGCACTTGCCTAAGGTGGTCAACATGTTCATCCATTGTCTTACTATAGATCAAGATATCATCAAAATAGACAACAACAAACTTGTTGATAAAAGACTTCAACACATGATTCATGAGTCGCATGAAAGTGCTAGGTGCGTTGGAAAGCCCGAAGGGCATTACCAACCATTCATAGAGACCGAATTTGGTCTTGAATGCGGTTTTCCATTCATCCCCGGGTTTCATCCGGATTTGATGGTAACCGGACCTAAGGTCGATTTTGGAAAAGACACACGACCCACTCAATTCATCCAACATATCATCAAGCCGTGGAATAGGGTGACGATACTTGACCGTTATCTTATTCACGGCCCGGCAATCTACGCATATTCTCCAAGTGCCGTCTTTCTTTGGGACAAGAATGACCGGTACGGCACAAGGACTCAAACTCTCCCTTACCAAGCCTTTGGAAAGCAAGTCATCAACTTGTTTTTGCAACTCCCTTGTATCCTCGGGATTGCTTCTATAGGCCGGCTTGTTCAGGATTTGAGAGCCCAGAATAAAGTCAATTTGATGTTCAATTCCTCTCAAGGGAGGTAAGCCATCGGGCATCTCATCCGGGAACATGTCCCCAAAGTTTTCCAAGACATTTTTCAAAGCGCTAGGCATAGGGCTAGAAAAATCACAATTAGAGTTAAGGATCATACCTTTGTGCACTAGGCATAGGAGAAATTTGGTGCCATCATTACCTTTCAAGAGCTCGCCCGGTTGCATCATGGCACACATGCCACCGGTAGATGAAGTAGGTGGGATTGCCACCATGCTTTTGGACAAAGGGCTAGTCTCAATGAGTGACTCAGCCTTTGCCACCTCCCTCAACTCCTTCATTTTCTTGTAGTCATCACTCACTTGCTTAGGAGTGAGAGGTTTAAGCACAAATCTCTTCCCTTCATGTTTGACCGTGTAAGTGTTGACACGACCATCATGCACCACTTGCCTATCGAATTGCCATGGCCTCCCTAAGAGTAGGTGGCATGCTTGCATAGGCACAACGTCAAACAAATGCTCATCAACATAACTACCCATTCTAAACTTGATCATGGCTTATTTCATTACCTTAAGCTCTCCACATTCACTAAGCCATTGTAACCGGTAAGGTTTAGGATGCTTCATGGTAGTTAACTTCAATTGAGCCACTAGTGATTGACTCACTACATTTGCACAACTTCCGGAATCAATTATCATAGAGCAAACAACATCTTTGACCCGGCACCTAGCATGGAAAAGATTTTCCCTTTCCAAGGTTTCACTATCTTCCACAATCATAGCACCTAGGCTCCTTCTCACAACCAAGAAAGTATGAGGATCCTCATCCTCCACCGTGTCATCAAGCAAATCATTCTCCTCTACTCCCTCATCTCCCTCTACTCCCTCTACTCCCTCATCCTCCGATTCACTCTCTTTCTCATATGCATCATTAC
The DNA here is from genome assembly GCA_037355625.1 of Petunia x hybrida. Taxonomy (NCBI): domain Eukaryota; kingdom Viridiplantae; phylum Streptophyta; class Magnoliopsida; order Solanales; family Solanaceae; genus Petunia; species Petunia x hybrida. Next base: position 12,524,352 of record JBBBVM010000162.1, read on the forward strand.
CAACAACAATCATGGTCCTCTTTGTAGGACATTCCCTAGCAAAGTGACCATACCCCTTGCACTTGTGGCATTGTATTGAAGAAGAAGTAGGAGCATGTAGTTGAGTTTTAGAGTTACCTCCCTGATGTAGGGAAAACGCGGAAAAGATAAAAGGATAAAGAACGAGACGTAACTCGATCTCTAATCCCAAGTAGCAACGGAGAACTGGTTCCGCTACACCCCGGGAGAAGGACAAGAACACCTACGCTATGCAACTACCCTCGAGCCAACTAGGACCCGCAAGTAGAATGATCGGGGCGGGGTTGTTAGGCAACTAGAATCCACTAGAAGTAACAAGTCCCAACTAAGGATGGTTTTCATAAACCCAAAGAGAATCCACTCTTTACAATATTCAATTCATCATTCAACATAAACTAAGTGTAAAATAAGCTAGGCTTGGATATTTATAGTATTTTCCCAAGCTTACACAAAGACTTAACTACCCTTACTTAATAAGGTTCAACAAATAAGCCACGTAGGGCAAAATAGTAAAAGAACCATAAGTTCAGCAGCTAGGATGGGCGCCTGGGGCTAGGAGAGGCGCCTGGATCATGCTGAAGCTAGGCTGGGCGCCTGGAGCTAGGCGGGGCGCCTGGCTTGGCCTTCAGCTAGGCTGGGCGCCTGGCTAGGCTGGGCGCCTGGCTTGGCCTTCAGCTAGGCTGGGCGCCTGGCTAGGTGGGGCGCCTGGGTGCCTTCCATTCTTAGGCAGTGAGCTTCCTAGGCGGGGCGCCTGGGCTAGGCGGGGCGCCTAGCTATGCTGGGCCTCCTTCCTTCTCCGTAGGCGTGGAGCCTAGTGATGAAACCATCCGGAACACTTCCAAAGCCCTTGACTTCAAGTCCTTTGTATCTTCCAAGCTTGGCACATGTCGGAAAGTGTCTTGGCACGATTTGCTCTGCATCATCCTCCCCTTCTTGAAGAGATTTCGTCCTCGAAATCAATGCATTCATGTTCATGGCATCATCTCTTAGGGGTGCCCAATGCTCTCCTCCTTTGTAACTCTTGATCGTCACCTTGACATAGGTCTCTTCCAAGATCTCCCTTGCTTTAACATGGAGCTTAGAACCTACAAGCAACGTCAAGCAAACACAAGAACTCCTACTTTGAAAGTAGGTTAGTGCAAGAAGTGTGGAAAACACACTCTTGTGATATAACCAAGCATCAATTAAAAGCACAAATATCAAGTCTCCAAAGAGAATCATAAGTACTTGGTTAAAAATCAACATGCACTCAACAAGATAATGAGCAAATAGGTCATGGGAAGATGGGAAATGCAAGATCAAGCTACCAAAATTCCCGTGAACCTTAAGCTCAAGATCAACACACCAATCTATCCTCGAGATGTGATCAACATGTGGAGTGGAGTGAGTCAAGTAACCCATCATGCAAGTAACATCAAGTACTCCACTCCCCTTCTTTAGAGCATACTTACTCACACCAAGGGATTCCCTTTCACCTCCAATTTCATCACCTAAGCAACCCTTCTCAAAAGTCAAGCTCTCAAGGAAGGCATTGATGATAGATTCTTCCTCATCATAACCCCAACTAGCAATAGTAGGGTCACTCAAAGAACCATCCACCTCACCCAAATCCTCAAACAATGGGTTGCCTAAGGAATCAATTCCTTCACACCATGGGGGTTCCAATTTGCTATTCACCCTAGTCCGATACAAGTCATTACCACTAATGAGAATGCCTTCAAACAATGGATTAGTATAAACATGCATCTCACTATCATGATCAAGCATAGACAAGTTATCAAGACTAGGTTCACTTGAGGAGTCATCGTAGACAACCTTGTCCAATTCATGCAATTTGGACTCCTCAAGGTCAAGACCATCCTTACCACAACACATTGGTCCACCAAATAGAAGCATATCAATTAGGGAATGATCAACTACCTCATCTTTCCCTATGTCAAAGGTTGGCGGTGTGTCATAGCAAAGGTCACAATCATGGTAAACTATCAAATCTACACTAGGGAAGGGTTCAATGAACAATGAGCTCACATCATGATGTGGCATAAAATCCCTTCCAACTAGTGTTTCACAAGCACACACAAGTTGACAACTAGACTCTTCACTAGTGGCATATCCACTAGATGCATCACAAGCTCCAACTAGTGTTGAGTCAATACAAGACAAGTAGCTAGTGGGTTCATGAAAAGGTGAAGCAACACTTACATTTGTAGTACTCCCTTGATCACTCACAAGGTTTGAAGTGTCATATGCAACTTCTCCTTCATGAAGCTCACATTGAGGCTCCACTGACTTGTCTTCAAATGTACCTACACAAGAGCTTTCACAAGAAGAGATAGAAGATAAAGAAGGGTTAGAACAATAGGTGCTCTCACTCTCAATTTTTCCTTCCTCACCTCTCATCTCTCTCAATTTTACCTCTTGGTCAAGTGTAGTTTGTGGTGACAATCCCCTCACATCACTCCTCAAATCCTCTCCTTTTTCCTCTCTTGGATTGTCACCGGTCACTCCCTCACTTCTCTCTATCTTTTCTCTCTCATTTGAAGTGGAGTGACTCTCATTTTCAACATGCATTGGCAAAACAATAAGATTGTTTGCCTCGGGTTCAAGTACAATGGGTGACTTGGCTTTAGCCTCTTCCCTCAACTCCTTCATTCGTTTGTAGTCTTCCCTCACTTGCCTTGGAGTCAAAGGTCTAAGCACATACTTTCTCCCATCTTGCTTGACCGTATAGGAGTTGGTCCGGCCATCATGCACTACACACCTATCATGTTGCCATGGTCTCCCAAACAATAAATGGCATGCTTGCATCGGGACCACATCAAACATGATCTTATCCTTATAGCTCCCAATGCTAAACTCAATCAACGCTTGTTTCACCACCTTTAGTTCACCACACTCGCTAAGCCATTGTAAACGATATGGTTTTGGATGCTTTAGAGTGGGTAACTTCAATTGGGAAATCAAGGTTTGGCTCACTATGTTAGTGCAACTCCCCGAATCAACAACCATTGAACATACTTGGCCCTTTACTCGGCACCTAGCATGAAAGAGGTTTTCCCTTTGATCATTTTCCACCTCCTCCTCCATAACAATGGTACTCAAGCTTCTCCTAACCACCAAGAACATTTGAGGGCCATCATCCTCTTCCACGGCCTCCTCACAATCAACTTCCTCATCCCCCTCTACTTCTCCATTTTCGGACTCACTTTCTTGTTCATACACTAAATTGCCAACCACAACCATGTTTCGTTTTGTGGAGCATTCTTTAGCAATATGCCCATAGCCCTTGCACTTATAACATTGAGTAGAAGTAGAAATAGGATTACTCAAGCGAGTTTTAGAAGTACCTTCCAAATGTGGAGTAGTCTTCTCATATGGCTTCTTCACTTCTTTGCTAGCATTGGCACTTGGAAAGCTTGCATTTGGAGTCTTCCACTCTTTTGGTTGGTTCATGGGAGTAGGAGTGCTACTCTTGTAACGGGTGGACTTTTCTCCCTTAAGCCATTGCTCGGCTTCAATAGCGGCTTCCAATAGATCTTGAAGTGAAGGATAAGAATGTAACCTCAATTGAGAAGCTATACCATAGCTCAACCCATTTTTGAAACGGATCATGGCTTGCTCTTCATCCTCGGTCTCCATATCTAAGGCCAATCGGGTCTTCTCAAACTCATCATAGTACTCATGAACCGTCTTGACACTTTGCTTTAGATCATAGAGCTTCTTGAGTTGCTCTTGTCGATATCTAGGAGTCACATATTTGGTATTCATGAGGGCCTTCAATTCATTCCATGTCACATTCACATGCACACCCGCTCTTCTTCTTGTTCGCTTTATGGATTCCCACCAAGTAGAAGCATAAGACTCAAAGGATGAAATAGCATAAGTACCTTTCTTCTCATCGGTCATCTCATTTGTGTCAAACACTCTCTCTATAAGTAGAACCCATTCCATATATGCCTCCGGATCACAAGCTCCCTTAAAGGATGGAAGATTAAGCTTCACACTATTGAGATTGTTGTTGTTGTCACGATAGTTAGGCTCCGGTTGGCCTCCATAGTGGTCATCATGAGCAACGTATTCTCTCCTAGCATTCCTTCCATCAAATCTCATGGGTGGCCCTCGACCTCGGCCTCTACCCCGATCCACATTTCGACCCCAATTCATTTGCCTCCTAGGTTGATAATGAGCATCATACCCATAGGCCTCATCACCATACTCGGCTTCCTCCTCTTCTTGAGCCTCAACAACTTGCTCAAGAGGTGGGACAAACCTAACGGGTCTTCGAAGTGGAGCATTTCCTTGGGGATTGCCCAAGTTGAGAGGATTGCTCTCTTGTTGGGGATTGCCCAACCCACGCTCTCGTAGAGCTTCAACTTTGCTTTGTTCATACCTCTTGTTTAGCTCAACAAAGTGTCCGGGAGTCATAGGAGTGCTATGACTCGTGCCCTCTCCGGATTCAATTTGGACACTCGGGGTCCTCCTCTCACCGGTCTCAACTTGATTCCTCTCGACGGTTTCAAGTCTCAATGAGATATCCTCCAATTTAGCCATAATGGTGGCCATGAAATGCTTCATGGGATCATCTCCATCGTTTGCCATTGTACCTACAAGAAGCAACAAACGTTAGTAAAAGACCTCACTCACTCCCTCACTTGAGTTCACTCGGATCACTCTTTTGGGGGTGGTGGTGGATATTTCACTCGGACTTGTTACCAAAAGCTTCAAGTAGTTGACTATCAATCCTCAACCCAACCAACTATCCACGAGCCAATTGTACTCCGGGGCGAGTGGAGTTGATATGACTCGATGAACGTTAAGCAATTTGAAGTGAGGACTTGAACCAAAAGATACTACGGATCTTCTTTGAATTCTAGTCTCCTTTCTAGGCACGATGATCCTAATAGCTCAAAGTGATTAGTACTAATCGAGTAGGATTATACTCTAATAGCACTAACCGGAATTAATGCAATCAAACAAAGGGAAATGCCTATGAAAATCTACCCGAAACAACACTTTCAGCACTCAGGAGGGGCGCCTGAACTCAGGAGGGGCGCCTAACTGTGCAGTGTTCCAGGGGGGGCGCCTGGGTCTAGGCGGGGCGCCTGGGACTTAGGCAGTAGCCAAGTCAGGCGGGGCGCCTGGCTTAGGCGGGGCGCCTGGCCTGAAGCCTCTCCCAACTCGTTCCAAACCCGTTTCAAGTCGATTTTCAAGCTCCAAATCCGATGTTTTCAACTTGTTTTCACAATCCAATGATACCCAAAGTTGTTTTTGATCTTCCTTAACAAACCCCAATCACATTAACATCCAAACAATCAATCAAATTCAAGATTCAATGTCAAGAACTCAAGAACAAGGGGGTTTTTCAAAGGGTTTTCAAAATGGATTGTGATTCATCAAACTTGGTGTTATACATACTCAAATCCCACAAAATTGGTATCAAATCGTTTGCTTTTCAGTGAAGTTCAATCCCCAATAACAAGTTTTCAAGCAAACATCAATCCAACCCAAGAATCAAGCCAAAATCATCAAGAACAAGTTCTTCAAGGGTTTAAGGGGTTTTGGGGTTTCAAATTTTCAAACTCCACCAATCCAAACAATTTTGGTATCCAAGTAACGGGAATTCATTCACGATCAAGAATCTATAACACCCATATCATAAATCATCCAAACCAACAAGATACACCCAATTTTTGGATTTTTCAATTTTTCAATTTTTTTGTAATTTTCTTCTTTGAATAACTTCAACAACAAGAAAACTAAAAGGATAGATACTAGGCACGAAGAACCAAGGGTCGGGGGTTTGTAGAAACAAAACCCGAGCCTTGCTCTGATACCAAATGATGTAGGGAAAACGCGGAAAAGATAAAAGGATAAAGAACGAGACGTAACTCGATCTCTAATCCCAAGTAGCAACGGAGAACTGGTTCCGCTACACCCCGGGAGAAGGACAAGAACACCTACGCTATGCAACTACCCTCGAGCCAACTAGGACCCGCAAGTAGAATGATCGGGGCGGGGTTGTTAGGCAACTAGAATCCACTAGAAGTAACAAGTCCCAACTAAGGTTGGTTTTCATAAACCCAAAGAGAATCCACTCTTTACAATATTCAATTCATCATTCAACATAAACTAAGTGTAAAATAAGCTAGGCTTGGATATTTATAGTGTTTTCCCAAGCTTACACAAAGACTTAACTACCCTTACTTAATAAGGTTCAACAAATAAGCCACGTAGGGCAAAATAGTAAAAGAACCATAAGTTCAGCAGCTAGGAGGGGCGCCTGGGGCTGGGAGGGGCGCCTGGATCATGCTGAAGCTAGGCTGGGCGCCTGGAGCTAGGCGGGGCGCCTGGCTTGGCCTTCAGCTAGGCTGGGCGCCTGGCTTGGCCTTCAGCTAGGCTGGGCGCCTGGCTAGGTGGGGCGCCTGGGTGCCTTCCATTCTTAGGCAGTGAGCTTCCTAGGCGGGGCGCCTGGGCTAGGCGGGGCGCCTAGCTATGCTGGGCCTCCTTCCTTCTCCGTAGGCGTGGAGCCTAGTGATGAAACCATCCGGAACACTTCCAAAGCCCTTGACTTCAAGTCCTTTGTATCTTCCAAGCTTGGCACATGTCGGAAAGTGTCTTGGCACGATTTGCTCTGCATCACTCCCGCATTAGGTGTGTTCTTCTCATACGGCTTTTTCACATCCTTGGTAGCATTTGCACCACTTGTTCCACTTGCACTTGGGAACCTTGCATTTGTAGTAGGAGGCTTCCAATCCTTTGGTTTGCTTGTTGGAGTAGGAGTGCTACTCTTGTAGCGGAGGGATTTCTCCTCCTTGAGCCATTTCTCGGCCTCAACCGCATCTTCACATAGCTTGTAATGATCATCATATTTGTGGAACTTCAATTGTGAAGCTATGTCTCGGTTCAAGCCCCCTTTGAAACGGATCATGGCCGTCTCATTGTCTTCATCATCTAAGTCAAGGATCATTCGGATTTGCTCAAATTCATTGAAATATTCACCAACCGATTTGTAACCTTGCTTCAAATCATATAGACGCCTTTGTTGTTCAACCCGGTATTGATTAGTCAAGTACTTCTCATCCATCACACGGATCAACTCTTCCCAAGTAAGATTAATAGCCATACCCGTCCTCCTTCTATTCCTCTTCACCAACTCCCACCAAGTAGAAGCAAAAGATTCAAAGGAGGATATTGCATACTTGGTTTTCTTCACATCGGGCATATCATTGGTGTCAAAGATACGCTCCATAGCCAATTTCCAACCAATGTACTCCACCGGGTCACTACTTCCTTTGAAAGAAGGAATAGTGAGCTTCACACTATTAAGGTTGTTGTTGTTGTCACGACCTGATAAGGGGCAAACACGCGGAAGCTAAACAACGATATAAACTATGCGGAAGCAATAATTAACAAGATAGGTGATATCAAAGATATCGGGGAAACAAGGATTGGGGAGTCAAGAAACGAGAAGAAAGAACGGATTAAGGAATTCAAGACATGAATTAATAATCCAAAAGGGAGAAAGTGAAACTCGAACCTTACAATGGACTCAACTAGGTGTCGATCGCCATAGGTTCCAAGTTAGTGAGATACATGAAGCCTCGGGCTTCGGACTAGAAAGGCTCGGCCTTCTCTAATTCTCTCTTCTCTCTATTCAATGCTATCTCAAAAACTAATGAAAATGAAGACTAAGTGTGGCTTTTATAGTTTTCCACACTCCTAGTGAAATGTCTAAATTGCCCCTAAAGCTAATTAATACATACAAGCCATTTAAGGGTAAAATAGGAAGTTCATAACCCAAATTGGTAGTCTTCAGCATTCTAGGCGGGGCGCCTAGGCCTAGGCGGGGCGCCTGGAACTTAGGCAGTGGGCTGGGGGACTTGTGGCCAGGCGGGGCGCCTGGGTGGCCAGGCGGGGCGCCTGAGTGGCTGGGCGCCTGCTGGGCGGGGCGCCTGGGTTGCTGGGCGGGGCGCCTGTATGGCTGGGCGCCTGCTGGGCGGGGCGCCTGGGTTGCTGGGTGGGGCGCCTGGCTGCCTAGGCAGTGAGCCCTCCAGGCGGGGCGCCTGGGCTAGGCGGGGCGCCTGGCTGTGCTGGGCGTCCCTCCTCCTCCTTGGGCATGGAGCCTAGAGCCGAAATCATCCGAAACACTTCCAAAGCCTCTTGACTTCTATTCCTTGCATCCTTCAAGCTTGGCACACGTTGAAAAGTGTCTTGGCTCGATTTGCCCCGCATCATCCTCCCCTTCTTGAAGAGATTTCGTCCTCGAAGTCAATCCATCAAGCCTACGTCCAAAGACAAATACAAACAAAAAAAAAAACTTTCTACTCCAAGAGTAGGTTAGTGCTCAATAGTATGGGAAAACACACTCTTGTGATAGAGCCAAGCGTCAATAACAATTAAAAAGTTCATGCCTCCCAAGGAGACAACACGTACTTGACTCGACAAGAAAGTGCACTCAACACATCGACAAGCAAAGAAATCAATAGAGCATGGAACATGCAAGATGTAGCAATCAATTCCCCTATGATCTCTAAGCTTACTACCAACACACCAAGCCTTCAAATCAATTTTGTCACATGGTGACACATTGGCTTTGGCATGCACAACACTCAAGGCGTGCTCAACATATGGGATGGAGTAAGTAAAGTAGTTCAATTCACAACTAACATCGACTACTCCACTCCCCTTCTTAAGAGCATTCATACACACACCGAGAGGTACCTCACCTCCCAAATCAACCCCAAGACAATCCTCCTTATTGGGCAAACTCCAAAGGAAGGTCTCCAAAATAGGTCCTTCATCATTATAGTCCACACAACGAAGGCTAAGACTACTAGAAGATAGGTCAACACGACCAACACCAAGACCACTCTCCTCACTCGGAGTTACAAACGTTGGATCATCCATAGAGCCTAACTTGACAAACCATGGAGGTTCGACTCTACTATCGACTCTAGTCCGATACAATTCACCACCACAAATGAGATTGCCTTCCAACAATAGAAATGTAAAGGCATGCACCTCAAATTCATGGTTACGCAAAAGCATAGAATCAAGACTAGGTCCTTCACTCTCACTCAAGGAGTCATCGAAAATGAATCGATCCATCTCACACTCTAGAGACTCCTCAAGGGTACATCCACCCTCACTACGACACAAGAGACCACCACTATCGATTAAGCAATCAAAGGGAAGAATAAGATTATCATGCAATTCATCTTCTCCTTTATCAAATATAGGTGGGGTGTCATAACAAGGTTCACAAACAAGGTCAACTACGACATCTTCACTAAAGAGGGGTTCAATGAAAACCGAGCTCACATCTTGATGTGGCTTTTCAACCCTCTCAACTAGTGGTTCATTAGCACTCACAAGTTGACCCTTCGACTCTACACTAGTTGCAAACACATTGTAATCATACAAATCATCAACTAGCCTAGAGTTCTCACTAACAACATCACAAGACAAGGAAGTATCATGCTCAAGGGAGGAAGGACTAACACATACCTTTGAAGTGTCAAGAACGTCTCCACCTTGTAGCTCACATTCGGCATCTCCTTCACCTTGTCTTTCCATCTTGGAACATGGTTGAGGTCCCATCGGTTTGCCTCTAAGAATACCTACACAAGCATTCACACAAGTAGAAGAAAAAGGTAAAAGGTTAAGGTTAGAATAAGGGGTGTCCTCACTCTTTTTTCCCTCTTTCTTTTCCCTCATTTTTCTTTCAAGGCTAGGTGTAGATTCGGGTGATGACATCCCACTCACATCACTCAACACATCCTCTCCTTTTTCCACTCGAGGAATGTCACCGGTCACTCCCTTACTCCTCTCTATCTTTTGTCTCTCAAATTCGGGCGAATTGGGACGAGGCCCAAGAATACCCATAGCCGGAGTAGGCGGACCTTTCACGTCAACCCGGAATCTAGGACTAGGAGACTCATCACTTGATGTCTCCTTTTTCTTTGTTGGTGAACCACTCGGAATTGGAACTTGTGGTTTTGGGTTCACCTTGTTGATGTCTATCAACCCCTTTCTAGCACATGTCCCACCATTGCTTGTGTTTGTAGGACTTCTTGTTTGCACATTGTCAACCATGGAATGAAGTTCTTGCTCCTTGCTCCTTTGCATAGCTAAGGAAGCTCTACTAGTAGGCACTTGGCTCTTCGCCCGGTAAGGCACAAAATCATAGACTCTTTGCCCTACGCCCACAAGATACGCATCCTTCACCACACTATATTGCACCCTCTTCCCCTCCAACCACCGGTCACCTATCCACACATCAACATGACGCAAGGGATACACATCACACCACACATAGCATTTATAGTTCCTATGAGATATGAGTACCCGAGCCTCCTTAGAAACCCACACTCCATCATACTCATAAGGATGATCTAGCTTATGGCATGGTATCCTAAGCCTATCGACCAAAGAGGTGCTAATACAATTGGCATCGGTACCACCAATCTTGAGCAAGTATCCTCCAATACCATCTACCTCAACAACGAACCTACATCTACCCAAGTTTTGTAGATTGGCATCCAAATGAGAACTTGAATGCCCACAAGTGTCAACTCCTTCAACTTGGGTCTTCCTTATTCCTCCACTAGTGGCAACACCACTAGGAATTTCTCCACTTCCCGTCACTCTCCCAACATTAGCAATGTTGTTGGAAGTCAAGGAAGGAACCTTGCCATGGGACCCATAAGTGCCTCTCGCCTTGGTCCCATAGCCCATAGTACTACTCCTACTACAACCATCCACGCCCCTCACGGCATATAACCCCTTTGTAGCAAAAGCAACACCATCTCTCATACCAACCTCCTCAAGGGAATTAGAAGCATTTGGTCGCTTAGCGTACCTAGAAGATGCAAGCTTCTTCTTTCCCACGGAACAACCACCACCACCTCCCATACTAATGGAAGGTCCTCCACTACTCCCTTGTACTCCATTAGCAACACCAAGAGAAGATGCATAAGAACAATTCATATACTCAACATCATCATCAACTCTATCTATGTCACTATCATGCTCAAATTCATCACAAGTAGAGTAAGTAGGATCAATGTACCTTGAAGCGTCACTATCTTCGTATTCTTGACTTGAAGCATTAGATTCATCAAATTCATCAACACAAGCTTCATAGTCTTCTTCAACCTCACGATCATCATAGTGAACCGCTTCATCATCATAGGAGCCATAGTCCCCCGAGTCATCATAGCAAGACCCATCATCACCATCGTAGGAACCATAGTCTCCCTCGTCTCCACATGAGCCATAACCTCCACATTCATTATCCGACATAGTTGCAACACCAAAATATCAAATCCTCCCGAAAGTCACTCCCTCACGTGTATCACTCAATTTATGAACACTCAAAAGCGAGGCCTTTACAATTTGGGAACCAAGGTGATCACAACTAGTATGTCCAAATAAAAGTTCGGAATGGAGTTAATGAGACTCGATGTACGGACGGCTATTTAAGTGCGCACTTGAGGCCAAAAGGAGTTCTACGACTCTTCTTTGAATTCTAATCTCCTCTACGCACGAGTGTCCTAATTCGCTTAAGGATTAGTGTCAATGGAGTAGGCCAATTACCCTAGAAACACTAACCAAGAAGTTAGGAAACAAACGGAACACAAAAAACTACAAAAAGAAGTGAACCGGACAAAACTGGGTGCCAGGCGGGGCGCCTGGGTGCTAGGCGGGGCGCCTGGACACTTTCAGCAGCCTAGGCAGTAGCCAATCTAGGCGGGGCGCCTGGATCTAGGCGGGGCGCCTAGGCCTGTTCGACAGCTTTTTCCGAAAACGGGTTTTTGGTGATTTTGGCCAAATTTTTGGCTCGATTTTAACCCGATACACAAAATCAACGATACCCCAAGGTGTATACAACTAATATCATCAATCCCCAATAGTTTTTCAACTCCAAACAAGCAACAACAAGCTTCGATTCAAGATTGAAGCGTTTTCAAGAATTTTCAAACTTTTTGGATTTTGATTGTGGAAATTTTGATTCGTAACACCAAATTGTGATATATGGGTACCAAAACAACGGGGATACTATAAGGAACAAACCCCAATACTTTTTAACACTTGGGGATTCGATTCCAACCCGATCTACCAAATTTTCTTGAGTTTTCTAGTTTTTCAATTTTTTTGTTTTTCTTCAAATTTTCAAGAACAAACAACACAAGGATAACAACGATAAGAACAAGACCGAGGATTCGTAAGAACGAAGCCTAGCCGTGCTCTGATACCAACTGATAAGGGGCAAACACGCGGAAGCTAAACAACGATATAAACTATGCGGAAGCGATAATTAACAAGATAGGTGATATCAAAGATATCGGGGAAACAAGGATTGGGGAGTCAAGAAACGAGAAGAAAGAACGGATTAAGGAATTCAAGACATGAATTAATAATCCAAAAGGGAGAAAGTGAAACTCGAACCTTACAATGGACTCAACTAGGTGTCGATCGCCATAGGTTCCAAGTTAGTGAGATACATGAAGCCTCGGGCTTCGGACTAGAAAGGCTCGGCCTTCTCTAATTCTCTCTTCTCTCTATTCAATGCTATCTCAAAAACTAATGAAAATGAAGACTAAGTGTGGCTTTTATAGTTTTCCACACTCCTAGTGAAATGTCTAAATTGCCCCTAAAGCTAATTAATACATACAAGCCATTTAAGGGTAAAATAGGAAGTTCATAACCAAAATTGGTAGTCTTCAGCGTTCTAGGCGGGGCGCCTGGAACTTAGGCAGTGGGCTGGGGGACTTGTGGCCAGGCGGGGCGCCTGGGTGGCCAGGCGGGGCGCCTGAGTGGCTGGGCGCCTGCTGGGCGGGGCGCCTGGGTTGCTGGGCGGGGCGCCTGTATGGCTGGGCGCCTGCTGGGCGGGGCGCCTGGGTTGCTGGGTGGGGCGCCTGGCTGCCTAGGCAGTGAGCCCTCCAGGCGGGGCGCCTGGGCTAGGCGGGGCGCCTGGCTGTGATGGGCGTCCCTCCTCCTCCTTGGGCATGGAGCCTAGAGCCGAAATCATCCGAAACACTTCCAAAGCCTCTTGACTTCTATTCCTTGCATCCTTCAAGCTTGGCACACGTTGAAAAGTGTCTTGGCTCGATTTGCCCCGCATCACGACCCCCTTGGAATGGCTCCGGTTGGCCTCCATGGTGATCATCATAAGCAACATAGTCCCTTCTAACATTCCTCCCTCCATATCCTAAGGGTGGTCCTCGACCTCGACCTCTACCCCGATCCACATTTCGACCCCAATTCATAGCTCGCCTTGGTTGAAAGTGATCATCAAACCCATACACGTCGTCACCATAATCAACTTCCTCCCCTTCTTGAGCCTCAACAACTTGCTCAAGAGGTTGCACATTTCGGACGGGTCTTGGTAGTGGAAAGTTTCTTGGGGGATTATCCAAGATACGGGGAATGCCCGTTCGTTCAATTCTCTCTCGGTCCTCCTTCACCCGTTGTTGATTGAGCAATTCAACAACTTGCTCCGGGGTAAAAGTGGGACTACTTGAGCCTTCACCGGTCTCAATTTGGACACTCGGGGTCCCCTTTTCAATTGGGACACTCGGGGTCCCATGTTCACCTTGAGTACTCGAGGCTCCTTTTTCAAGAGAGTCAATCCTTTGGTTCATGAGGTCCATCTTGGCAAGAAGATTAGCCAAGGCCTCCTTAATGAAATCTTGACCTTCGTTGGCCATTGTACCTACAAAGAAAGAAACAAGAGTTAGTTAAAACACCTCACTCGCTCCCTCACTTGTGTTCACTCGGATCACTCTTTTGGGTGGCGGTGGATATTTCACTCAACTTGTAGTTCCAAAGCTTCACGTAGATGATTAGCAACTCCTCAACTCAACTAAACTATTCACGAGTCACGCACACTCCGGGGTGAGTGGAATGAATGGGACTCAATGAACGCTAGGCACTTTGAAGTGAAGGACTTGAGTTAAAAGGTTCTACGCTTTTCCTTAGAATTCTACTCTCCTTGCTAGGCACGAATCACTTAAGAGCAATCAAAGGGTTAGCACTATTCAAGTAGATCGGTTACTCAAATTAGTACTAACTAGATGTTATGTTATCAAACAAAGGGAAATACCTACGAAAATCTACCCGAAACAATACGTTCAGCACCCAGGAGGGGCGCCTGAAACTCAGGTGGGGCGCCTAGATTGTGCTGTGTTCCAGGCGGGGCGCCTGGGTCTAGGCGGGGCGCCTGGGACTTAGGCAGTAGCCAAGTCAGGCGGGGCGCCTAGCCTGAAGCTTTTTTCAACTCGTTCCAAACTCGTTTCAAGTCGATTTTCAAGCCTCAAATCCGATGTTTTCAACTTGTTTTCACAATCCAAAGATACCCAAAGTTGTTTTTGATCTTCCTTAACAAAACCCAATCAAAATTCCAATCAAACAATCAATCAAATCAAGGTTCAATCTCAAGAACTCAAGAACACAAGGGTTTAACAAAAGGGTTTCAACAAGGATTGTGATTCATCAAAGTAGGTGTTATACGTGTTCAAATCCCACAAAATTGGTACCGAATTGTTTGTATTTCAATGAAGATCAATCCCCAATAACAAGTTTCCAATCAAACATCAATCCAACCCAAGAATCAAGGCAAAATTCATCAAGAACAAATTCTTCAAGGGTTTAAGGGATTTTGGGGTTTCAATTTTTCAAACTTCACCAATTCCAACAATCTTGGTACCCAAGTAACGGGAAATCAATCACGATCAAGAATCCATAACACCCATATCATAAATCATCCAAATCAACAAGATACACCAATTTTTGTATTTTTCAATTTTTCAATTTTTTTTTTGCAATTTTCTTCTTTCAATAACTTCAACAACAAGAAAACTAAAAGAAGATACTAGGCACGAAGAATCAAGGGTCGGGGGTTTTTAGAAACAAAACCCGAGCCTTGCTCTGATACCAAATGATGTAGGAAATCAAACGCGGAAAGTAAAAGATAAAGAACGAGACGTAACTCGATCTCTAATCCCAAGTAGCAACGGAGAACTTGTTCCGTTACACCCCGAAAGAAGGACAAGAACACCTACGCTATGCAACTACCCTCGAGCTAACGCGAGCACGCAAGTAGAATGGTCGGAGAGGAAGAGTATTCATCTAGATCCGCTAGAAGAACTACAAGTCCCAAAACAAAGGTTTCATTCAATAATCAAGAGCCTTGCTCATGTTCAACATTCATTCATCATCAATAATAATCTAAGTGTAAAATAAGCTAGGCTTGGGTATTTATAGTGTTTCCCAAGCTTACACAAAGACTTAACTACCCTTACTAATAAGGTTCAACAAATAAGCCACGTAGGGCAAAATAGTAAAAGAAACATAAGTTCAGCAGCTAGGAGGGGCGCCTGGGGCTGGGAGGGGCGCCTGGATCATGCTGAAGCTAGGCTGGGCGCCTGGAGCTAGGCGGGGCACCTGGCTTGGCCTTCAGCTAGGCTGGGCGCCTGAAGCTAGGCAGGGCGCCTGGCTTGGCCTTCAGCTAGGCTGGGCGCCTAGCCAGGTGGGGCGCCTGGTGCTTTGCTGGGCCTTAGGCAGTGAGCTCTCTAGGCGAGGCGCCTGGGGTAGGCGGGGCGCCTAGCTCTGCTGGGTTCTCTTCTTCCTTAGGCGTGAGGCTTAGTTTGAGCACCCGGAATGGCTTCCAATCGCTTCCTTCTTCAAGGCCCTTCCTCACCAAGTGTAAATGCGCTTCTTGGACATCCTTGGCTTGGCTCCTAGTGAATGGTCTCCTTGTGGTGGATTGCCCGGCATCATCCTCCCCTTCTTGAGAAGATTTCGTCCTCGAAATCGAGGCATCATCATCCACGACCCCTTCATTACCTACATCCAAAGGAACCAAGTCACAAACATTGAAAGTATTAGAAACTTGATACTCACTTGGCAAGTCGATCACGTAGGCGTTGTTGTTTATCTTTGAGAGCACTTGGAATGGACCATCGCCACGGGGTGCTAACTTCTCTTTTCTAAGGTTTGGAAACCTTTCTTTCCGGAAGTGCACCCACACATAGTCACCCTTCTTGAGTTCCACCTTCTTGCGTCCTTTGTTTTTCTTGGAAGCAACCTTAGCATAGGCTTCCTCCAAATTCTTCTTCGCCTTTGCATGGAGTTCCATCATTGCTTTTGCTCTAGCTTTACCTTCAAAATTAAAAACCATTTCCCTTGGCAAAGGAGTTAGATCAAGGGGAATCAAGGGGTTAAAACCATAAACACACTCGAATGGAGTCATGCCAATCATTCTATGCACGGTTCGATTGTAGGCAAACTCCATAAGAGGTAGCTTATCTATCCAAGTCCCACCCTTACCTCGGGTCATGGCTCTAAGAAGAGCACCCAAGGTTCGGTTCACCACTTCGGTTTGCCCATCGGTTTGGGGGTGGTGGGACGAAGAAAACAAGAGTTTGGTGCCAAGGGCACCCCATAAACTCCTCCAAAAATGACTTAGGAATTTAGTGTCCCTATCACTCACTATGGTTTGAGGCACACCATGCAATTTCAAGATATTATCAATAAACAAGGTAGCAACATGTTGTGCATCATCACATTTACGGCATGGAATGAAATGAGCCATTTTGGAGAACCTATCCACAACAACATAAATGCTATCATGGCCCCCCCTAGTCCTTGGTAATCCCATCACAAAATCCATCGAGACATCCAACCATGGACTAGTAGGTACGGGGAGTGGGGTATACAAACCATGGGGGTTCGACTTGGACTTAGCAACCTTGCATTCAAGACAAGAGTTGCAAAGTTTCTCAACATGAGTCCCCATTTTTGGCCAATGGAATTGTTCCCGAAGGATGGCCAAGGTCTTGTCCCGACCAAAATGACCCATGAGTCCTCCACAATGTGCCTCTCGCACAAGCAATTCCCTCCATGAGGACTCGGGTATACACACTTTACCATTCTTAAAGATATATCCATTAACCCATTGGTATTTCTCAACTCTCTCCCCCTTCTCTAGAGCGTCAAGGACACTCTTTAGCTTTGGGTCATGAGCATACATCAATTTAATGCTCTCAAACCCCATGAGCTTAGAGGTGAGAATGGTGGCTAGAGTAAACTTTCTCGAAAGCGCATCCGCCACAACATTGTCCTTCCCTTTCTTATATTGAATCACATAGGGAAAGGACTCAATGAATTCAACCCACTTGGCATGTCTCTTATTGAGCTTCTCTTGGCCTCTCAAATGCTTGAGTGACTCATGGTCACTCTTGATTACAAACTCACGAGGCCAAAGATAGTGTTGCCAATGGGCAAGGGCTCTCACAAGGGCATACAACTCCTTGTCATATGTAGAATAGTTCAAGGAGGCCCCTTTCAATTTCTCACTAAAGTAGGCGATGGGTTTGCTATCTTGCATTAAAACACCACCGATTCCCACCCCCGAGGCATCACACTCGACCTCAAATGCCTTTCCGAAGTCGGGCAATTGCAATAGAGGGGCGGTACTCAACCTACTTTTCAATTCATGGAAGGCCTTCTCTTGAGGCTCTCCCCAAACAAACGGTTGGTCTTTCTTCACCAATTCGGTGAGTGGAGCGGCAATGGAGCTAAAGTCCCTCACAAATCGCCTATAAAAGCTTGCGAGACCATGAAAGCTCCTCACTTGAGTCACGGTAGTAGGAGTAGGCCAATCACGTATGGCCTCTACCTTAGACTCATCCACCTCTACTCCTTGAGCACTCACAACAAACCCAAGGAAGACAACCTTATCCACACCAAAGGCACACTTTTTGAAATTAGCATAGAGCTTTTCGGCTCTCAAAGCATCAAGCACTTGCCTAAGGTGGTCAACATGTTCATCCATTGTCTTACTATAGATCAAGATATCATCAAAATAGACAACAACAAACTTGTTGATAAAAGACTTCAACACATGATTCATGAGTCGCATGAAAGTGCTAGGTGCGTTGGAAAGCCCGAAGGGCATTACCAACCATTCATAGAGACCGAATTTGGTCTTGAATGCGGTTTTCCATTCATCCCCGGGTTTCATCCGGATTTGATGGTAACCGGACCTAAGGTCGATTTTGGAAAAGACACACGACCCACTCAATTCATCCAACATATCATCAAGCCGTGGAATAGGGTGACGGTACTTGACCGTTATCTTATTCACGGCCCGGCAATCTACGCACATTCTCCAAGTGCCGTCTTTCTTTGGGACAAGAATGACCGGTACGGCACAAGGACTCAAACTCTCCCTTACCAAGCCTTTGGAAAGCAAGTCATCAACTTGTTTTTGCAACTCCCTTGTATCCTCGGGATTGCTTCTATAGGCCGGCTTGTTCGGGATTTGAGAGCCCGGAATAAAGTCAATTTGATGTTCAATTCCTCTCAAGGGAGGTAAGCCATCGGGCATCTCATCCGGGAACATGTCCCCAAAGTTTTCCAAGACATTTTTCAAAGCGCTAGGCATAGGGCTAGAAGAAAAATCACAATTAGAGTTAAGGATCATACCTTTGTGCACTAGGCATAGGAGAAATTTGGTGCCATCATTACCTTTCAAGAGCTCGCCCGGTTGCATCATGGCACACATGCCACCGGTAGATGAAGTAGGTGGGATTGCCACCATGCTTTTAGACAAAGGGCTAGTCTCAATGAGTGACTTAGCCTTTGCCACCTCCCTCAACTCCTTCATTTTCTTGTAGTCATCACTCACTTGCTTAGGAGTGAGAGGTTTAAGCACAAATCTCTTCCCTTCATGTTTGACCGTGTAAGTGTTGACACGACCATCATGCACCACTTGCCTATCGAATTGCCATGGCCTCCCTAAGAGTAGGTGGCATGCTTGCATAGGCACAACGTCAAACAAATGCTCATCAACATAACTACCCATTCTAAACTTGATCATGGCTTGTTTCATTACCTTAAGCTCTCCACATTCACTAAGCCATTGTAACCGGTAAGGTTTAGGATGCTTCATGGTAGTTAACTTCAATTGAGCCACTAGTGATTGACTCACTACATTTGCACAACTTCCGGAATCAATTATCATAGAGCAAACAACATCTTTGACCCGGCACCTAGCATGGAATAGATTTTCCCTTTGCAAGGTTTCACTATCTTCCACAATCATAGCACCTAGGCTCCTTCTCACAACCAAGAAAGTATGAGGATCCTCATCCTCCACCGTGTCATCAAGCAAATCATTCTCCTCTACTCCCTCATCTCCCTCTACTCCCTCTACTCCCTCATCCTCCAATTCACTCTCTTTCTCATATGCATCATTACCAACAACAATCATGGTCCTCTTTGTAGGACATTCCCTAGCAAAGTGACCATACCCCTTGCACTTGTGGCATTGTATTGAAGAAGAAGTAGGAGCATGTAGTTGAGTTTTAGAGTTACCTCCCGCATTAGGTGTGTTCTGCTCATACGGCTTTTTCACATCCTTGGTAGCATTTGCACCACTTGTTCCACTTGCACTTGGGAACCTTGCATTTGTAGTAGGAGGCTTCCAATCCTTTGGTTTGCTTGTTGGAGTAGGAGTGCTACTCTTGTAGTGGAGGGATTTCTCCTCCTTGAGCCATTTCTCGGCCTTAACCGCATCTTCACATAGCTTGTAATGATCATCATATTTGTGGAACTTCAATTGTGAAGCTATGTCTCGGTTCAAGCCCCCTTTGAAACGGATCATGGCCGTCTGATAAGATCCAAATTGGAGCCAAAGCGCCAACCATCAAGAGCCAAGCATGAGAGCACAAAGGATACAAGGCAAGGGCACCGGAGGAGGGTTCGAGAGTGATTTGGAGTCATGGACTTGAGCACCAATGAGGGAGGACCAGCTACGGACCAAGGAGGAACACTTAGAGTCCATTTTGAGCCGTTTCCAAGTCTCCCAGGAAGGAGGCGGACCGCCCATTGGACTAGGCGGACCGCCTAGTTGACTACACCTCTCAGGATCTCTGGCCGCCTACTGCAGAGGCGGACCGCCCATTTTTCCAGGCTGGGCGCCTACTCTGGGCGCCTACTATTCAGGGGGGGCGCCTAGTGTGCTGAAGGCCCATCCGGGTTTCCTACTATTTTTGAGTGTAATTCCAACTATAGCCCTAAGTGACATGTATTGTTTGACTAGACTTAGGGGCTATTTAGACATTCCAACTATAGCCCTAAGTGACATGTATTGTTTGACTAGACTTAGGGGCTATTTAGACATTTTATTTAGAAGTGTGGTGAACCTATAAATACCACACTTAGTCATTTATTTCATTTAGCTTGTTTAGAATTGAAGAATAGACTTAGTAAGAGAGGCAAGGCCTTCTTCTTTGTAGAAGCTTGAAGCTTCGGATTATCTCTTTGCTTGGAGCCTATGGAGGTCCGTCACTAGTACGGAATCCTTGTACGGTTCAAGTTTCCCTTCCTCTCTCGGATAATCAATTCATGGTTTGAATCGTTTATCCATTCTCTTTCTTCTATTTCTATTCTCCCCAATCCCTTACTTTCTTGTTATCGTGTGATTGTTGCTTCCGCATCCTTGTTATTTGCTTCCGCCTATTTGGGTCTTATCAGTTTGGTATCAGAGCAAGGCTCGGGTTTTGTTCTTACGAATCCACGTTCCTTGTTCATCCAATCTTTACTTTATTGTTATTGTTCTTGTTCTTGAAGAAAAGAAGAAAAAACAAAAAAATTGAAAAAAAAAGTGAAAATTACAAAAAAATTCTTATTGTTGATTGGATTTGATGATTCCTTTGGTGTTTGATATCGGGGATTGATCTATGATGATTACCCGTTAATTTGGTACCCACCCTTGTTATATGATTTGGTGTTGAGAATCAAAAGTTGAAAAAAATCAAAAACCCCAAAATTGAAAAACCCTTGAATTTGATTGAAATTTCTTGATTTGGATTCGTTATGGGTTGGGTGTTGTTATAAATCATTGGGGATTGATTGGAGTAGTTGAAAACACCATTGGGTACCTTTGGATTGGGAAAAAACACCTTGGAACATCGAAATTTGGGTGCAAAAGGGCCAAAAACCCGTTTTCGGACTGTGCTGAAAGCACCAGTAGGCGGGGCGCCCAAAATAGTAGGTGGTCCGCCTATTTTTTGGTTAATCTCTGTATTTTGAGTAGGCGGGGCGCCCACCCTAAGTAGGCGGACCGCCCACTCCTGGAAGGCCTCCGTTTGGCTTCGTTTCGTGTGTTTTTGTGATCCGTTTGCTTCCGTACCTCTTGGTTAGTGTTTCTAAGGTATTAGTCCTACTTTATTAACACTAATCTTTGATTCCTTAGGGTGTTGTGTGTCTTGGAGTATTCACTTAAAGTCGTAGATCTTGCTTGCTTCAAGTGCGCACTAAATTAGCTTCCGTACATCGAGTCACCTAAATTCTATTCCGGACCTTTACTTGGATCTACTAGTTGATTGATCTTACCATTGTGGTTCCTAAAGAAGATAAAGGCATCTTTGGGTGGGGGTTTGGGAGTGTGCACCCTAAAAAGAGTGTTGAGAGCCACCACCAATAGTAAGGGAGAGCAAGTGAGAACCTTTGCACTTTCTTAACATGTCTTTTGCAGGTACAAGGAGCCATAAGGGAGGTTTGGAGGGAAGTAGGAGTGGTGAGAAAGGTGTAAGTGAGAGGGAGTTAGTTGAAGCCTACCTTCCGAGCCTCTTGGCTCAAATAGAGGCAATAGACACTAGGGTCCAACACTTGGAGGATGAGATGAAAGAGAATGAGGCCGAGGGAAGAGATGGTATGAGTAGCACTATAGGTTATGGTATTGCTAGTAGTGGTGAAATGAGGAAGTACCCAACTAGTGTTGGTACTATTGATGGGATGTGTAAAGGGCATTACTTAGATGAATTCATGAGAGAAAGAATGTGGTGTCAATTCGAGTGAGCCTTAATGGGAATCATGGGTATGTGCTTCAAGTGGATAATGGTGAAGCAAGTTGGATTAGCCATCTTGTAGTGAGAAGGTTGGGAATACCTTGTGTTGATGGAATGGCGAGGGTAGTTATTTCACAAAGGAACTTTGAAGAAGAAGTGGAGTGCAAAGTAGGCCCTTTAGTGGGATGTGATGTTATGTTGGGAAAGCCTTGGCTTTCCAATAGATACTTCAAGATCGCACAAGAAGTTGTGGATGGCTACCGTGTTCAAGCACAAGGGAAGTTTCAAATCCTTTTTCTTAGGAAAGAAGGAATACAACCAAGCACACCCATGAACATGAGAAGTGGTGGGACACCAATGAGGAGAAGCCCTATGCTCCAAAGAGTGCAATCAAGAAGCCCTATGAGCATGAGAAGTAGTGGGACACCATTGAAGAGAAATCCTACACTCACAATCAATGGTGGGATTAGTACAAAAAGAGAGTTGACATATGTCAACAAGGTGAGCCCCGAACCACAAGATCCAAAGCAAAGTGGTTCACCTACAAAGAAGAAAGAGACATCAAGTGATGAGTCTCTTAGTCCTAGATTCCGGGTTGATGTTAGAAGTCCACCTACTCCGGCTATGGGTATTCTTGGGCCTCGTCCCAACTCACCCGAATTTGAGAGACAAAAGATTGAGAGGAGTAAGGGAGTGACCGGTGACATTCCTCGAGTGGAAAAAGGAGAGGATGTGTGATGAGAATCAAACGCGGAAAAGTAAAGATAAAGAACGAGACGTAACTCGATCTCTAATCCCAAGTAGCAACGGAGAACTTGTTCCGTTACACCCCGAGAGAAGGACAAGAACACCTACGCTATGCAACTACCCTCGAGCTAACGCGAGCACGCAAGTAGAATGGTCGGAGAGGAAGAGTATTCATCTAGATCCGCTAGAAGAACTACAAGTCCCAAAACAAAAGGTTTCATTCAATAATCAAGAGCCTTGCTCATGTTCATCATTCATAATCATCAATAATAAGCTAAGTGTAAAATAAGCTAGGCTTGGGTATTTATAGTGTTTCCCAAGCTTACACAAAGACTTAATTACCCTTACTAATAAGGTTCATCAAATAAGCCACGTAGGGCAAAATAGTAAAAGAAACATAAGTTCAGCAGCTAGGAGGGGCGCCTGGGGCTGGGAGGGGCGCCTGGCTTGGCCTTCAGCTAGGCTGGGCGCCTGAAGCTAGGCGGGGCGCCTGGCTTGGCCTTCAGCTAGGCTGGGCGCCTGAAGCTAGGCGGGGCGCCTGGCTTGGCCTTCAGCTAGGCTGGGCGCCTAGCCAGGTGGGGCGCCTGGTGCATTTTCTGAGCCTTAGGCAGTGAGCTCCCTAGGCGGGGCGCCTGGGCTAGGCGGGGCGCCTAGCTCTGCTGGGCTCTCTTCTTCCTTAGGCGTGAGGCCTAGTTTGAGCACCCGGAATGGCTTCCAATCGCTTCCTTCTTCAAGGCCCTTCCTCACCAAGTGTATGTGTACTCCTTGGATCTCCTTAGCTTGACTACGTGTGAATGGTCTTGTGGGGGTTTGGGTCTCATCATCCTCCCCTTCTTGAGAAGATTTCGTCCTCGAAATTGAGGCATCATCACCCACGACCGGATCATCACCTACATCCAAAGGAACCAAGTCACAAACATTAAAAGTATTAGAAACTTGATACTCACTTGGCAAGTCGACCACATAGGCGTTGTTGTTTATCTTTGAAAGCACTTGGAATGGGCCATCGCCACGGGGTGCTAACTTCCCTTTTCTAAGGTTTGGAAACCTTTCTTTCCGGAAGTGCACCCACACATAGTCACCCTTCTTGAGTTCCACCTTCTTGCGTCCTTTGTTTTTCTTGGAAGCAACCTTAGCATAGGCTTCCTCCAAATTCTTCTTCGCCTTTGCATGGAGTTCCATCATTGCTTTTGCTCTAGCTTTACCTTCAAAATTAACAACCATTTCCCTTGGCAAAGGGGTTAGATCAAGGGGAATCAAGGGGTTAAAACCATAAACACACTCGAATGGAGTCATGCCAATCATTCTATGCACGGTTCGATTGTAGGCAAACTCCATAAGAGGTAAACGATCAATCCAAGTCCCGGCCTTACCCCGGGTCATGGCTCTAAGAAGAGCACCCAAGGTTCGGTTTACCACTTCCGTTTGCCCATCGGTTTGTGGGTGGTGGGACGTGGAGAACAAGAGCTTGGTGCCTAAAGCACCCCATAAACTTCGCCAAAAATGGCTTAGGAACTTAGTGTCCCTATCACTCACTATAGTTTGAGGCACACCATGTAGCTTCAAAACATTTTCAACAAACAAGGAAGCTACATGTTGAGCATCATCGCATTTCTTGCATGGAATGAAATGAGCCATCTTTGAGAACCTATCCACAACAACATAAATGCTATCATGGCCCCCCCTAGTCCTAGGTAATCCCATCACGAAATCCATTGAGATATCCAACCAAGGACTAGTAGGTACGGGGAGAGGGGTATACAACCCAGGGGAGAGGGCTTTGGATTTAGCACGCTTGCACTCAAGGCAATTGTTGCAAAACTTTTCCACTTGCACCCCCATCTTTGGCCAATGAAATTGTTCTTTAAGAATAGCCAAAGTCTTTCTTGTGCCAAAATGTCCCATGAGTCCCCCGCAATGTGCCTCTTGCACAAGCAACTCCCTCCAAGAGGACTCCGGAATGCACACTCTACCATTTTTGAAGATATAACCTTTAACCCATTGGTATTTCTCAACTCTCTCCCCCTTCTCTAGAGCGTCATGGACACTCTTTAGCTTTGGGTCATGAGCATACATCAATTTAATGCTCTCAAAACCCATGAGCTTAGAGGTGAGAGTGGTGGCTGGAGCAAACTTTCTCGAAAGCGCATCCGCCACAACATTGTCCTTCCCTTTCTTATATTGAATCACATAGGGAAAGGACTCAATGAATTCAACCCACTTGGCATGTCTCTTATTGAGCTTCTCTTGGCCTCTCAAATGCTTGAGTGACTCATGGTCACTCTTGATTACAAACTCACGAGGCCAAAGATAGTGTTGCCAATGGGCAAGGGCTCTCACAAGGGCATACAACTCCTTGTCATATGTAGAATAGTTCAAGGAGGCCCCTTTCAATTTCTCACTAAAGTAGGCGATGGGTTTGCTATCTTGCATTAATACACCACCAATTCCCACCCCCGAGGCATCACATTCAACCTCAAATGCCTTTCCGAAGTCGGGCAATTGCAATAGAGGGGCGGTACTCAACCTACTTTTCAATTCATGGAAGGCCTTCTCTTGAGGCTCTCCCCAAACAAACGGTTGGTCTTTCTTCACCAATTCGGTGAGTGGAGCGGCAATGGAGCTAAAGTCCCTCACAAATCGCCTATAAAAGCTTGCGAGAACATGAAAGCTCCTCACTTGAGTCACGGTAGTAGGAGTAGGCCAATCACGTATGGCCTCTACCTTAGACTCATCCACCTCCACTCCTTGGGCACTCACAACAAACCCAAGAAAGACAACCTTATCCACACCAAAGGCACACTTTTTGAAATTAGCATAGAGCTTTTCGGCTCTCAAAGCATCAAGCACTTGCCTAAGGTGGTCAACATGTTCATCCATTGTCTTACTATAGATCAAGATATCATCAAAATAGACAACAACAAACTTGTTGATAAAAGACTTCAAAACATGATTCATGAGTCGCATGAAAGTGCTAGGTGCGTTGGAAAGCCCGAAGGGCATTACCAACCATTCATAGAGACCGAATTTGGTCTTGAATGCGGTTTTCCATTCATCCCCGGGTTTCATCCGGATTTGATGGTAACCGGACCTAAGGTCGATTTTGGAAAAGACACACGACCCACTCAATTCATCCAACATATCATCAAGCCGTGGAATAGGGTGACGGTACTTGACCGTTATCTTATTCACGGCTCGGCAATCTACGCACATTCTCCAAGTGCCGTCTTTCTTTGGGACAAGAATAACCGGTACGGCACAAGGACTCAAACTCTCCCTCACCAAGCCTTTGGAAAGCAAGTCATCAACTTGTTTTTGCAACTCCCTTGTATCCTCGGGATTGCTTCTATAGGCCGGCTTGTTCGGGATTTGAGAGCCCGGCATAAAGTCAATTTGATGTTCAATTCCTCTCAAGGGAGGTAAGCCATCGGGCATCTCATCCGGGAACATGTCCCCAAAGTTTTCCAAGACATTTTTCAAAGCACTAGGCATAGGGCTAGAAGAAAAATCACAATTAGAGTTAAGGATCATACCTTTGTGCACTAGGCATAGGAGAAACTTGGTGCCATCATTACCTTTCAAGAGCTCGCCCGGTTGCATCATGGCACACATGCCACCGGTAGATGAAGTAGGTGGGATTGCCACCATGCTTTTGGACAAAGGGCTAGTCTCAATGAGTGACTTAGCCTTTGCCACCTCCCTCAACTCCTTCATTTTCTTGTAATCATCACTTACTTGCTTAGGAGTGAGAGGTTTAAGCACAAATCTCTTCCCTTCATGTTTGACCGTGTAGGTGTTGACACGACCATCATGCACCACTTGCCTATCGAATTGCCATGGCCTCCCTAAGAGTAGGTGGCATGCTTGCATAGGCACAACATCAAACAAATGCTCATCAACATAACTACCCATTCTAAACTTGATCATGGCTTGTTTCATCACCTTAAGCTCTCCACATTCACTAAGCCATTGTAACCGGTAAGGTTTAGGATGCTTCATGGTAGTTAACTTCAATTGAGCCACTAGTGATTGACTCACTACATTTGCACAACTTCCGGAATCAATTATCATAGAGCAAACAACATCTTTGACCCGGCACCTAGCATGGAAAAGATTTTCCCTTTGCAAGGTTTCACTATCTTCCACAATCATAGCTCCTAGGCTCCGTCTCACAACCAAGAAAGTATGAGGATCCTCCTCCTCCATCGTATCATCAAGCAAATCATTCTCCTCTACTGATGCAGCTGGGCTATCAAGGATTGGGCCCGGGGCTATCAAGGATTGGGCCCGCATCATAAGGAGCCGCCCGTAGTGGGGTCCACCCCCTGGAAGAGTTGCGTTGCTCGGGGTGGTCATGGTGGTGTCAGGGACGGACCTCGATTTGGGGTTGATCCGGCGGTATAAGAGTTGCGTTGCGCCTCTACCAACAGCTATGGCTTTTGGTAGAAATGGTTGCAGTGCCTCTCTTAAAGTTTGGTATCAGAGCCAACCCGGGTTCGATTCCTGGCTACACTATGCGAAGTTCGGGGACGAACTAGCTTTAATGAAAGGGGGGATGATGCAGCTGGGCTATCAAGGATTGGGCCCGGGGCTATCAAGGATTGGGCCCGCATCATAAGGAGCCGCCCGTAGTGGGGTCCACCCCCTGGAGGAGTTGCGTTGCTCGGGGTGGTCATGGTGGTGTCAGGGACGGACCTCGATTTGGGGTTGATCCGGCGGTATAAGAGTTGCGTTGCGCCTCTACCAACAGCTATGGCTTTTGGTAGAAATGGTTGCAGTGCCTCTCTTAAAGTTGATGATGCAGCCCGATCACGTGCTGATCAAGTGATCGATCCACCGATGAGACCGATGACAAGAAGCCAAGCCAAGTTGCTGCACGATGTGCACGTTCACTTAGCCTGGCCGAAGGAAAACAATTGCTCCGAAGCTGAGTGGCCGAGCTCAAGAATCGAAGGCATTATCTTCAGATTTGAGCCCGAAGGCAAAGTGAACGAGGACAATGAGCTCGAAGACAATTGAGCGTCCGAAGGCAACAAGTGTGTGTTCAAGCAGACAATCGAGAACCGAAGCCAAGGCTTACCGAAGTCAAAGTCTGCCGAACACATTTTAATTCAGCCCTGCGTGGCTTATTTCTATTGGTCAACTGTGACCTATTTACTAGTTTACCCTTAGTATTTCCTATATAAACACTACTTCCTTCCATTGTAAGAAGCTAGTTTTTGAACATTGATGAATTGAATGAAAGTGCCGAGCACATTTCTTCTGGTCTCCGTCGTGAGCGAAACCCCGGTGAGGGCTTTTAAGGACTTGTGGCTTTCGGTTAGTCCGATTGAACATTCCTCTTGATCATTCAGTTTGCAAGAGGCAATGTTCTCTTGAGGATTGTTGCATAGTATAGGTGATCCTTGTACTCCTTTTGATTGAGCTTTGAGACAGGTTCCTCACTGTTCTTTCGAAAGAAGCAAGTTTTGTCTTGCTTCTATCTTCTTCTTTATTTGTTCTTCTTCCGCGTTTGTGCTTAGCAACCCCTTCGGGAATTGCATTGCACCATCTTGGTATCAGAGCACGGTTTGGGCTTGTTTATACAACCCCAATCCTGTTCAAGCTATCTTTATTTTCGTGCGTTGTGTCTTTGTTTTCCATTTCGTGTTCCTGTTTTGTTTGCGTTACTGTTGGTGTTTTTACAAAAAAAAAAAAAAAGTGTTAAAAAGAAAAATTCAAAAAAATTTGTGTTGATTGTTGGAAGTTTGGGAAAAACAATCTTGGATTCTTGTTCACCATCGGGTTCTGATTCCAACGAATACCCGACGTACTGATTTCGTGACTAGGGTTTCTTGGTGAATTTTTGGACTGATGAGCTTTAATGGTGACTGAAAACTCGAACCCCACTGTGTTTGGAAGAAACTGGTGAAGATTGGTGGTTCTTGAGTGATTTGGGTTTGTTGTTGCTTAAGAATCGAAGTTCTGGGATTAATTCGAAGTCCGTACGCCGGAAACTTGTTACAAATCGTAACAGTGTACGACTCGAACGAGCTGGATCTTAGCTCGAAGAACTTCGTTTGATTTCCTCCGTTGTTGTTTGGAACCGGAGTTGAAAGAGCAACTCAGATCTTGTTAGAAAATTTGTGGTCAGTGAACCGAAGTTGTTGCGTCCGTACGCCGGAGCAAGGTCACTGTTCCATTGAAGAAGAAAGGGGTTAAAATTTTAAACATCAAAACCCCCAGGTGAAATTTGTCGGCTGAAAAAGGAAAGTGGATAAGGTAAAACCCTATCCGTACCAAGGAGGGACCACTCTTGTACGGACAAGAGTGGGTGTGATCGAAAAAGATTCCAAAAGGGAATCAAAGGGTAGATTCTCCTAGGTTCTCACTTTCTTTCGTGTCAAAATTCTAGTTAGTGGATCTTTTGAGTAATTGTCCTACTCAAGGTCGTACTAACTCTTTTAAGCTGATAGGAGTTCGTGCGAAGGGGTGACCGAAGTCCAAACTTTCGTAGAAATTCTCTTGACTCCCCGAGCTCAGTTTAAAAAGCGTCCGTTCCATCGAGTCGAACATCACTTCACTCTTCCCGAAGAGGCAGTGACTATTGTCGAACTTGAAGGATCTTAGAGGACCGATCAATCAGACGAGCCACTGTTAACAAGTCCTTGAGTGATCAAAAACCGAACCCATAAATTGAGTGGACCCGAGTGCCACCCATCAAAGGTGAGGGAGTGTGTGAGGTGATTTCTAACCCTAACATTTGTTTGATCTTTGACTTGTGCAGGGGCCATGGCTGGAAACGATGGCAAAAGCATTGAAAAGCCTGAATTGTCGTTAGCCGATCTCATGGCTGCGATACAAGGCATCAGTGCCGAAGTAAGAGGAGTGAGTGCTCGAGTAACTCAACTTGAGCAAGGAAGTGCGTCCGTGGCTATGCATGGGTCCGGCGCTGGAACAAGCCAATCCACTCCGATGAAACCTGAGCTGTATGCTGAGCTTGTACGACAACATCAGTTGACAAGTGAAGCAATTCGAAGAGAACTTAACTTGGGCAATCCCCAAGCTGCTTATCAAAACTTGGGCATTCCCCGAGGAGAAAGAATACCACCTCCAGTGGCCCGAAGAGATCTTGGAGCTGTTGCCGAGGAGGTTGGTGAAGAGGAATTTCCCGAGGACGAATATGAGCGTGAGCCGCCATTCGCTCAACGAAGGCAAGCTCACCGAGGACGTGGAAATTTCCGAGGTCGAGGCCGAGGCGCAAATGTTGAAAGAAATATTGAGCGTGAGGCTGATGATCGAGAAGATGAGTTTCCCGAGCAGGCTAGAGCTGTTCGAGACTCAAACTTGAACAGTGTCAAGATCACTATTCCACCCTTTAAAGGAACTAGTGATCCCGACGAGTATCTTGAATGGAAGCTTAAAATGGAGCGCATCTTTGAAACAAATGAGATGACCGATGAGAGAAAAGCTGCCCATGCCATTGCTTCGTTCGAAGCTTATGCATCAACATGGTGGGAATCTGACAAGAGGCATAGAAGAAGAAATGACTATCCAGTAGTCAATACATGGCCACAGTTGATGAGAGCGATGGATGGTAAGTACTTAAGTGCCAAATACAGGCAGACTCAAATGCAAAAACTCTATGAGTTAAAGCAAGGGTCTAAGTCCGTCCAAGAGTACCACGATGAGTTTGAAAAGGTTCGATTGAATCTTGATCTGGTCGAAGACGAAGAGCAAGCCATTATCAGATTTAAAAATGGCTTGGCTAGGGATGTGTCATCTCAGTTGAGACTCCACGTGTACCACACGTTGGAAGATCTGTTCGATGCTGCCACCGAAGCTGAAAAATTGGTGAAGGACGATAAGGCAAACCGGTATCGAGGAGTTACTACTTCTGCTCCTTTGAACCGAAGGAAAGAATGGAAAAGTCCAAACCAAACAAATCCTAACACTGTTCGAGATTCGAAGAGACCCTTCGAAAGAGGTGTGACCGTTAACCAACCAAGAGAAGTGGGAGGTAAAGTTCAACTCAACTCTCCTAGTGCTTCAAATATTCAGTGTCACAAATGCAAAGGTTATGGTCACATGGAAAAAGAGTGTCCAACTCGCAAGGTTATGCTTCTGCTCGAAGATGGAACCGTCCATGAGCAAGCGAGTGACACCGAGGAGGAAATTATCGAGGAGACTGATCGAGCTGAAGTTGATGATGATCATGAGGCCGCTGAAGCTGATCATCCGGAAATGTTTCTTGTGGTTCGAAGGAATTTGAGCTGCATGACTCTTGAAGAAGAGGACAACCAAAGAGAAAACCTCTTTCATGCCCGATGTCGAGTGAGGGGAAAGGTGTGTTCGATGATCATTGACTCTGGTAGCTGTGCAAATGTGGTGAGCCAAACTTTGGTTTCACAAATGGGACTACCTACGATGAAGCATCCCCACCCTTACAAATTACAATGGCTGAATGAGTGTGGAGAATTGAGGGTTGTCAAACAAGTGTGGATCAAGTTTAGAATCGGCGAGTATCAAGATGAAATGGTATTCGATGTGGTGCCGATGCAAGCTTGTCATTTGCTCTTGGGTCGACCATGGCAATATGACCGAACAGCTGTTCACAATGGCAGATCCAACACTTACACCGTAAAGCTTGATGGGAAGAGTTTCATCCTCAAACCATTGTCTCCGAAACAAGTCTCCGAGGACTATAAACGAATGAAAGAATTGAAAGAAGCGGCCAAAGCTAAGCTTCCGATAGGAGCAAAATTGGGTCCCGAAGAGATAAACTCACCGACCGAAGTGAAAGGAATTTGTGCAATCATGCAACCCGGTGAGATCTTACGAGGCAACGACCACGGTCAGATGATGATTTGCCTCGTGCACAAGGGTATCTTTCTAAACTCTAATGATGATTTTTCTAATGATAACCCTTTGCCTTTGTTTGTTCAAAAAGTTTTGCAGGACTTCGAGGACATGTTTCCCGAGGAAATGCCAGGTGGATTACCTCCATTGAGAGGAATCGAGCACCAAATTGACTTCGTACCAGGATCTCAAATCCCTAACAAACCTGCATACCGGTGTAATCCCGAAGACACCAAAGAGCTCCAACGGCAGGTTGATGAATTGCTGAACAAGGGCCTCGTTCGTGAGAGCTTGAGTCCTTGCGCGGTTCCTGTCATCCTTGTTCCGAAGAAGGATGGAACATGGCGAATGTGTGTTGACTGTCGAGCAGTCAACAAAATAACGGTAAAGTATCGTCATCCTATCCCTCGATTAGATGACATGCTAGATGAGTTGAGTGGTTCTTCATGCTTTTCGAAGATAGACCTCAGGTCCGGTTACCATCAGATCCGAATGAAACCCGGGGACGAGTGGAAAACCGCATTCAAGACCAAATTCGGTCTCTATGAATGGTTGGTGATGCCTTTTGGCTTATCCAATGCACCGAGCACATTCATGCGACTGATGAACCATGTGCTCAAGCCGTTCATAAATAAGTTTGTTGTCGTTTATTTCGATGACATACTTGTTTATAGCAGAACCGTGGATGAACATGTCGATCACCTAAGGCAAGTACTTGAAAAGCTTCGAGAAGAGAAGTTGTATGCCAACTTCAAGAAATGCGCCTTTGGTGTCGATCGTGTAGTCTTTCTTGGATTTGTAGTCAGTGTTAATGGTGTCGAAGTCGACGAATCAAAAGTCGAAGCCATCAAAGATTGGCCAACTCCACCCTCGGTATCACAAGTTCGTAGCTTCCATGGCTTAGCTAGCTTTTACCGAAGGTTTGTTCGTGACTTTAGCACCATAGCAGCTCCTTTAACCGAGCTGGTGAAGAAAGACAATCCATTTGTGTGGGGAGAGTCCCAAGAGAGGGCTTTCCAAGAGTTGAAGCGGAGGCTTTGTTCTGCCCCGTTGTTGCAACTCCCTGACTTCGGCAAAGCATTCGAAGTCGAGTGTGATGCGTCTGGAGTTGGGATCGGAGGAGTGCTGATGCAAGACTCGAAGCCGATCGCTTACTTTAGCGAAAAGCTTAAGGGTGCAACTTTGAATTACTCTACGTATGACAAAGAGTTGTATGCCCTCGTTCGAGCACTCGCCCATTGGCAGCATTATTTGTGGCCTCGAGAGTTTGTGATCAAAAGTGATCAT
Source organism: Petunia x hybrida (assembly GCA_037355625.1). Taxonomy (NCBI): domain Eukaryota; kingdom Viridiplantae; phylum Streptophyta; class Magnoliopsida; order Solanales; family Solanaceae; genus Petunia; species Petunia x hybrida. The sequence continues at coordinate 12,557,102 of JBBBVM010000162.1, forward strand.
GAGTCTTTGAAACACCTCCGAGGTCAGGAGAAATTAAATCGAAGACATGCCAAGTGGGTTGAATTCATTGAAAGCTTTCCCTATGTAATTCATTACAAAAATGGAAAAGATAATGTTGTGGCCGATGCGCTATCAAGAAAATTTGCCTTAGCGACCACTCTCGCCTCGAGGCTCATGGGATTCGAAAGCATCAAGCTAATATACGATGATGATCCCAAGCTGAAATGCGTTCGTGACGCAATCTTGAGTGGCCGAAAGGTTGAGAAATATCAGTGGCATGATGGCTACCTCTTCAAAAATTGGAGGGTTTGTGTGCCAGTGTCATCGTGGAGAGAGCTCTTGGTTCGAGAAGCTCACTCAGGTGGACTGATGGGACACTTCGGTGTCGATAAAACTCTTGGTATCTTGACCGAGCAGTTCCATTGGCCCAAAATGCGACGAGATGTGGAAAAGCTTTGCAACGCTTGTCTCGTTTGCAAGAAAGCAAAATCGAAGTCCAACCCTCATGGTTTGTACACCCCGTTGCCTGTGCCTGATCGACCTTGGGTTGATATATCCATGGACTTTGTCTTGGGGTTACCGAGGTCGGGGGGAGGACATGATAGCATCTTCGTTGTGGTTGACCGTTTTTCAAAAATGGCTCACTTTATTCCTTGCAAAAAGTGTGATGATGCACAGCATGTAGCTACATTGTTTGTTTCTAACGTGTTAAAATTGCATGGTGTACCTCGTACTATTGTGAGTGATCGAGACTCGAAGTTCTTGAGTCATTTTTGGAAGTGTTTGTGGGGTGCCCTCCGCACCAAGCTACTATTCTCGACGTCTCACCATCCTCAGACTGATGGCCAGACCGAGGTAGTAAACCGAACCTTGGGATCGTTGCTTCGGGCAATGACAAAAGGGAAGGTTGGAAACTGGGCTGATCGTTTGCCCATGATGGAGTTTGCATACAATCGAACGGTGCATAGAATGATCAACATGACCCCGTTTGAATGTGTGTATGGCTTTAATCCTTTAATTCCACTTGATTTAACCCCATTGCCTCGAGATTCTGTTCTTGATTTTGAAGGTACTCGACGAGCAGCTGCCTTGATCGAATTGCATGCAAAGGTGAAGAAGAACCTCGAGGAGGCCTATGCAAAGGTTGCCTTAAAGAAAAACAAGGGGCGTAAAAAGTTGGAATTAAAGAAGGGAGATTGGGTTTGGGTTCACTTCCGAAAGGAACGCTTCCCGAACCAAAGGAAAGGAAAGTTGGCTCCTCGAGGGGATGGTCCATTTCAAGTGTTGACCAAGATCAACAACAATGCCTACGTGATCGACCTCCCTGGTGAGTATAACGTGTCCAACACCTTTAATGTTGCTGACTTAGTTCCTTGTGTTGTAGGTCCAACTTCGGAGGACGAGGAAGGCTTGATTTCGAGGACGAAACCTTCTCAAGAAGGGGAGGATGATGCAGCCCGATCACGTGCTGATCAAGTGATCGATCCACCGATGAGACCGATGACAAGAAGCCAAGCCAAGTTGCTGCACGATGTGCACGTTCACTTAGCCTGGCCGAAGGAAAACAATTGCTCCGAAGCTGAGTGGCCGAGCTCAAGAATCGAAGGCATTATCTTCAGATTTGAGCCCGAAGGCAAAGTGAACGAGGACAATGAGCTCGAAGACAATTGAGCGTCCGAAGGCAACAAGTGTGTGTTCAAGCAGACAATCGAGAACCGAAGCCAAGGCTTACCGAAGTCAAAGTCTGCCGAACACATTTTAATTCAGCCCTGCGTGGCTTATTTCTATTGGTCAACAGTGACCTATTTACTAGTTTACCCTTAGTATTTCCTATATAAACACTACTTCCTTCCATTGTAAGAAGCTAGTTTTTGAACATTGATGAATTGAATGAAAGTGCCGAGCACATTTCTTCTGGTCTCCGTCGTGAGCAAAACCCCGGTGAGGGCTTTTAAGGACTTGTGGCTTTCGGTTAGTCCGATTGAACATTCCTCTTGATCATTCAGTTTGCAAGAGGCAATGTTCTCTTGAGGATTGTTGCATAGTATAGGTGATCCTTGTACTCCTTTTGATTGAGCTTTGAGACAGGTTCCTCACTGTTCTTTCGAAAGAAGCAAGTTTTGTCTTGCTTCTATCTTCTTCTTTATTTGTTCTTCTTCCGCGTTTGTGCTTAGCAACCCCTTCGGGAATTGCATTGCACCATCTACTCCCTCATCTCCCTCTACTCCCTCTACTCCCTCATCCTCCGATTCACTCTCTTTCTCATATGCATCATTACCAACAACAATCATGGTCCTCTTTGTAGGACATTCCCTAGCAAAGTGACCATACCCCTTGCACTTGTGGCATTGTATTGAAGAAGAAGTAGGAGCATGTAGTTGAGTTTTAGAGTTACCTCCCACATTAGGTGTGTTCTTCTCATACGGCTTTTTCACATCCTTGGTAGCATTTGCACCACTTGTTCCACTTGCACTTGGGAACCTTGCATTTGTAGTAGGAGGCTTCCAATCCTTTGGTTTGCTTGTTGGAGTAGGAGTGCTACTCTTGTAGCGGAGGGATTTCTCCTCCTTGAGCCATTTCTCGGCCTCAACCGCATCTTCACATAGCTTGTAATGATCATCATATTTGTGGAACTTCAATTGTGAAGCTATGTCTCGGTTCAAGCCCCCTTTGAAATGGATCATGGCCGTCTCATTGTCTTCATCATCTAAGTCAAGGATCATTCGGATTTGCTCAAATTCATTGAAATATTCACCAACCGATTTGTATCCTTGCTTCAAATCATATAGACGCCTTTGTTGTTCAACCCGGTATTGGTTAGTCAAGTACTTCTCATCCATCACACGGATCAACTCTTCCCAAGTAAGATTAATAGCCATACCCGTCCTTCTTCTATTTCTCTTCACCGACTCCCACCAAGTAGAAGCAAAAGATTCAAAGGAGGATATTGCATACTTGGTTTTCTTCACATCGGGCATATCATTGGTGTCAAAGATACGCTCCATAGCCAATTTCCAACCAATGTACTCCACCGGGTCACTACTTCCTTTGAAAGAAGGATTAGTGAGCTTCACACTATTAAGGTTGTTGTTGTTGTCACGACCCCCTTGGAATGGCTCCGGTTGGCCTCCATGGTGATCATCATAAGCAACATAGTCTCTTCTAACATTCCTCCCTCCATATCCTAAGGGTGGCCCTCGACCTCGGCCTCTACCCCGATCCACATTTCGACCCCAATTCATAGCTCGCCTTGGTTGAAAGTGATCATCAAACCCATACACGTCGTCACCATAATCAACTTCCTCCCCTTCTTGAGCCTCAACAACTTGCTCAAGAGGTTGCACATTTCGGACGGGTCTTGGTAGTGGAAAGTTTCTTGGAGGATTGTCCAAGATACGGGGAATGCCCGTTCGTTCAATTCTCTCTCGGTCCTCCTTTACCCGTTGTTGATTGAGCAATTCAACAACTTGCTCCGGGGTAAAGGTAGGGCTACTTGAGCCTTCACCGGTCTCAATTTGGACACTCGGGGTCCCCTTTTCAATTGGGACACTCGGGGTCCCATGTTCACCTTGAGTACTCGAGGCTCCTTTTTCAAGAGAATCTATCCTTTGGTTCATGAGGTCCATCTTGGCAAGAAGATTAGCCAAGGCCTCCTTAATGAAATCTTGACCTTCGTTGGCCATTGTACCTACAAAGAAAAGAAACAAGAGTTAGTTAAAACACCTCACTCGCTCCCTCACTTGTGTTCACTCGGATCACTCTAGTTGAGTCTTGAACCGAAAACCCGATCATTCTATTTGCGAGCCCCAAGTGTGGCTCGAGGGTAGTTGCATAGTGTAGGTCCTCCTTGACACCGATACGAGGGTATTATGGAACGAGTTCTCCATAGTTACTTCGTAGGGAGTTCGAGTAGTGTCTCGCTCTTTATCTTTATTTCCGCGTTTCGTATTTGATTCTTATCATCTTGGTATCAGAGCAAGGCTCGGGTTTTGTTTCTACAAACCCCCGACCCTTGATTCTTCGTGCCTAGGTTGGTTTCTATCTTAGGTTCTTATTTGTTGTTGAAGAAAAAGAAGAAAACACAAAAAAATAGAAAAGGTTGAAAAACACAAAAAAATTTGATCATAGAATCTTGGTTTGTTAGACCCATTGCTTGGTTGATATTGGGAATTGTTCCTTGTTGGAAACCCGTTCTTTTGGTACCCTGAGCATCGAATTTGAAGTAGAAACACAAGGATTGAAAATTTGAAACCCTTGAAGAACTTGAAAATTTGAAACCCTAGCTATGAACATGGTGGAATGTTGAACTTTGATTGGGGTTTGATCTCTGTGCTTGAAACAACATTGGGGTACCTTTGATTTGCCAAAACAACGTGTGGATTGATGAATTTTTGGGTGCAAAACCAAGAAAATCGTGTTTGAACTGTGCTGGAACTTGCAGTAGGCGGAGCGCCTAGGGAAACGGGCGGACCGCCTGATTTTTGAGTGCTCTCTGGACTTTACAGAGGCGGACCGCCTACTCAGAGTAGGCTGACCGCCCACTCCTCACTGCAGACACTGGGCGGACCACCTAGTCCAAACAGGTGGGGCGCCTACTTCCTGGAGAGTTGGGAATCGGGTAGTTTCTTCTAGGTTCGCTTGTTTTGTTGTTTGCATCGCTTCTAATTAGTATTATTAGAGTATAATCCTACTCGATTAGTACTAATTACTTCAAGCTACTAGGATCATCGTGCCTTAGAACGGAGACTAGAACTCAAAGAAGATCCGTAGTGCCTTTTGACTCAAGTCCTCACTCAAAGTGCTTAGCGTTCCAATCGAGTCCTATTAACTCCACTCACCCCGGAGTACATTTGGCTTTTGAGTCGAGTGATTAGGTTAAGGTTTACTATTCAACTTTGTGAAGCTTTTGAGTTCAAGCAAGAGTGAAATAGCCATCGCCACCATACGAGTGATCCGAGTGAACACAAGTGAGGGAGCGAGTGAGGTGTTTTAACTAACTCTTGTTTCTTTTCTTTGTAGGTACAATGGCCAACGAAGGTCAAGATTTCATCAAGGAGGCCTTGGCTAGCCTTCTTGCCAAGATGGATGTTATGACTCAACGGATTGAGTCACTTGAAAAGGGTGCTTCAAGTACCCAAGGAGACCAAGGGACCCCGAGTGTCCCAATTGAAAAGGGGACCCCGAGTGTCCAAATTGAGACCGGTGAAGGCTCAAGTAGCCCTACCTTTACCCCGGAGCAAGTTGTTGAATTGCTCAATCAACAACGGGTAAAGGAAGATCGAGAGAGAATTGAACGAACGGGCATTCCCCGTATCTTGGATAATCCCCCAAGAGACAACCCATTACCAAGACCCATCCGAAATGTGCAACCTCTTGAGCAAGTCGATGACCACTATGGGCTTGATGACCACTTTCAACCGAGACGTGGTATGAATTGGGGTCGTAATGTGGATCGAGGTAGAGGCCGAGGTCGAGGGCCACCTATGGGATTTGTTGGAGGGAATGCGAGAAGGGAGTATGGTGTGAATGAAGACCACTATGGGGGCCAACCGGAGCCATTCCGTGGGGGTCGTGACAACAACAACAATCTTAATAGTGTGAAGATTACTATTCCTCCTTTCAAAGGGAGTAGTGATCCGGTGGAGTACCTTGATTGGAAGTTGTCCATGGAACGTATATTTGACACCAATGACATGCCCGAATTGAAGAAGACTAAGTATGCTATCTCTACCTTTGAGTCCTTTGCTTCTACATGGTGGGAGTCGCTAAAGAGGAATAGAAGGAGGATGGGGATGGTTCTTAATCTTACTTGGGATGAGTTGATCCGTGTGATGGATGAAAAGTACTTGACTAACCAATACCGAGTGGACCAACAAAAGCGTCTCTATGAATTGAAACAAGGTTCCAAGTCGGTTGGGGAGTACTTCAATGAGTTTGAACAAGTCCGGATGACTCTAGACTTGGATGAGGAAGACAATGAGACGGCCATGATCCGTTTCAAAGGGGGCTTAAACCGAGACATAGCTTCACTTTTGAAGTTTCACAAGTACAATGATCACTACAAGCTATGTGAGGATGCGGTTGAAGCCGAGAAGTGGCTCAAAGAGGAGAAGTCCCTTCGCTACAAGAGTAATGCTATTACTCCATTGAACAAGCCAAAGGATTGGAAGTCTCCTACAACTAATGCCAAATTCCAAAGTGCAAGTGGTGCAAGTGCTAGCAAGGAAGTGAAAAAGCCTTTTGAGAGGTCGACACAACCCGTGGGAGGTAATTCTAGAACTCAATTGAGTAATCCAATCTCTTCTTCTACTCAATGCTTTAAGTGTAAGGGATATGGTCATCTCTCTAAAGATTGCCCTACTCGGAAAACTATGGTTCTTGTTGGTGACTTGGTCTATGAGCAAGATAGTGAGCCCGAGGAAGAAGAGGGAGTAGAGGGTGATGTGGATGAGGGAGATGAAGGGGAGATTACTATGATTGAAGATGATGAATCCCATGCCTTCCTTGTTGTGAGGAGGAGTCTAGGAGTCATGTGTGTAGAGGATGTTGAGACTTTGCAATGAGAGAATCTTTTTCATTCCAAATGCCGAGTCATGGGTCTCATTTGCTCTATGATCATTGACTCGGGAAGTTGTGCTAATGTTATTAGCCAAACACTTGTTACCCAATTGAAAATACCTACCTTGAAACACCCAAGTCCTTATAAGCTTCAATGGCTTAGTGAGTGTGGTGAGTTGAGGGTGGTTAAGCAATGTTTGATCAAATTCAAGATTGGGAACTATGTGGATGAACACATGTTCGATGTTGTGCCTATGCAAGCATGCCACCTACTCTTTGGTAGGCCTTGGCAATTTGATCGACGTGTGGTTCATAATGGTCATGCCAACACCTATACGGTGACGCATGAGGGGAAAAAGTTTGTGCTCCAACCTATGACTCCCAAACAAGTGAGCGATGATTACAAACGGATGCGGGAGTTGAGAGAAGTGGCAAAGGCTAAGTCGGTTGTTGAGACTAGCCCTTTGTCCAAAAGCTTGGTGGCAATCCCACCTACTTCTACCGGTGGCATATGTGCCATGATGCAACCGGGCGAGATCCTAAAAGGAAATGATGGCAACAAACTTCTCATATGCCTAGTGCACAAAGGTATGGTTCTAAACTCTAATTGTGATTTTTCATCTAACCCTTTGCCTAGTGTGTTTGAGAATGTTTTGAAGGATTTTGGTGACATGTTCCCGGATGAAATGCCGGATGGATTGCCTCCTTTGAGGGGCATTGAGCATCAAATAGACTTTGTCCCGGGATCCCAAATCCCAAACAAACCGGCCTATAGGAGCAACCCGGAGGATACAAGGGAATTGCAAAAGCAAGTTGATGAATTGCTCACTAAAGGCTTGGTGAGGGAAAGCTTGAGTCCTTGTGCCGTGCCCGTGATCCTTGTTCCCAAAAAGGACGGCACTTGGAGAATGTGTGTTGATTGTCGGGCCGTGAACAAAATAACGGTAAAGTACCGTCATCCTATTCCCCGGCTTGATGATATGTTAGATGAATTGAGCGGATCATGTGTGTTTAGCAAAATTGACCTTAGGTCCGGCTACCATAAAATCCGGATGAAACCCGGTGATGAATGGAAAACCGCATTCAAGACCAAATTTGGTCTCTATGAATGGTTGGTGATGCCCTTTGGGCTCTCCAATGCACCTAGCACTTTCATGAGGCTAATGAACCATGTTCTAAAGCCATTCATCAACAAGTTTGTGGTCGTCTATTTTGACGATATATTGATCTATAGCAAATCAATAGACGACCATGTTGAACACCTTAGGCTAGTGCTTGAAAAGTTGAGAGCCGAAAAGCTCTATGCTAATTTTAAAAAGTGTGCCTTTGGTGTTGAGAAGGTGGTCTTCCTTGGGTTTGTTGTGAGTGCCCAAGGAGTGGAGGTGGATGAGTCTAAGGTAGAGGCCATACGTGATTGGCCTACTCCTACTACCGTGACTCAAGTGAGGAGCTTTCATGGTCTCGCAAGCTTTTATAGGCGATTTGTGAAGGACTTTAGCTCCATTGCCGCTCCACTCACCGAATTGGTGAAGAAAGACCAACCGTTTGTTTGGGGAGAGCCTCAAGAGAAGGCCTTCCTTGAGTTGAAAAGTAGGTTGAGCACCGCCCCTCTATTGCAATTGCCCGACTTCGGAAAGGCATTTGAGGTTGAATGTGATGCCTCGGGGGTGGGAATTGGTGGTGTTTTAATGCAAGATAGCAAACCCATCGCCTACTTTAGTGAAAAGTTGAAAGGGGCCTCCTTGAATTATTCTACATATGACAAGGAGTTGTATGCCCTTGTGAGAGCCCTTGCCCATTGGCAACACTATCTTTGGCCTCGTGAGTTTGTAATCAAGAGTGACCATGAGTCACTCAAGCATTTGAGAGGCCAAGAGAAGCTCAATAAGAGACATGCCAAGTGGGTTGAATTCATTGAGTCTTTTCCCTATGTGATCCAATACAAGAAAGGGAAAGACAATGTTGTGGCGGATGCGATTTCAAGAAAGTTTGCCCTAGCCACCACTCTCACCTCTAAGCTCATGGGTTTTGAGAGCATTAAATTGATGTATGCTCATGACCCAAAGCTAAAGAGTGTCCATGACACTCTAGAGAAAGGGGAGAGAGTTGACAAATACCAATGGTTTGATGGTTATATCTTCAAAAATGGTAGGGTGTGCATTCCGGAGTCCTCTTGGAGAGAATTGCTTGTGCATGAAGCGCATTGCGGGGGACTCATGGGACATTTTGGCACAAGGAAGACTTTGGCCATTCTTCAAGAACAATTCCATTGGCCAAAGATGAGGGTGCATGTGGAAAAGTTTTGCTCTAATTGCCTTGAGTGAAAGCGAGCCAAATCTAAAGCCCACCCTCATGGGTTGTATACCCCTCTCCCCGTACCTACTAGTCCATGGTTGGATATTTCAATGGATTTTGTGATGGGATTACCAAGGACTAGAGGGGGCCATGATAGCATTTATGTTGTTGTGGATAGGTTTTCCAAAATGGCTCATTTCATTCCATGCAAGAAATGTGATGATGCACAACATGTGGCAACTTTGTTTATTGAAAATGTCTTGAAGTTGCATGGTGTGCCTCAAACTATAGTGAGTGATAGGGACACTAAGTTCCTAAGTCATTTTTGGAGGTGTTTATGGGGTGCTTTAGGCACCAAGCTCTTGTTCTCCACGTCCCACCACCCCCAAACCGATGGGCAAACGGAAGTGGTAAACCGAACCTTGGGTGCTCTTCTTAGAGCCATGACTCGAGGCAAGGCCGGGACTTGGATTGATCGTTTACCTCTTATGGAGTTTGCCTACAATCGCACATTGCATAGCATGATAGGCATGACCCCATTCGAGTGTGTTTATGGATTTAACCCCTTGATTCCCCTTGATCTAACCCCTTTGCCAAGGGAAATGGTTGTTAATTTTGAAGGTAAAGCTAGAGCCAAGGCTTTGGTTGAACTCCATGCAAAAGCGAAGAAGAACTTGGAGGAAGCTTATGCTAAGGTTGCCGCCAAGAAGAACAAAGGACGCAAGAAGGTGGAATTCAAGAAGGGTGACTATGTGTGGGTGCACTTCCGGAAAGAAAGGTTTCCAAACCTTAGGAAAGGGAAGTTGGCACCCCGAGGAGATGGCCCATTCCAAGTGCTCTCGAAGATAAACAACAATGCATATGTGGTCGACTTGCCAAGTGAGTATCAAGTTTCTAATACTTTCAATGTTAGTGACTTGGTTCCTTTGAATGTAGGTGATGAAGAGGCTGTGCTTAATGCTGAAGAGGTCGTGGATGATGCTTCGATTTCGAGGACGAAATCTTCTCAAGAAGGGGAGGATGATAAGACCCAAACCCCCTCAAGACCCTTCACTCGGAGTCAAGCCAAGTTGATCCAAGACACCCATCTTCATTTGATATGGAAGGGTACGGAAGGAGGCTCCAAGACCAACTTGAAGACTATACTTTGGTGTGCCATGGACGGGGAACCTTCTAGTACACTTGTCGAGGCATCCGGAGCACTTTTGGAAGCAACTCAAGAGGCCACAGCACCAGGCGGACCGCCTACTCCACTAGGCCGGCCGCCTAGTTTTTGATCACTCTCTGGATCTCACTAGGCGGACCGCCTCTGTAGAACTCACAGACCAGGCGGACCGCCCACTCTCTCAGCTTGCCAAGAATAGGCCGGGCGCCTAGTTGAAGTAGGCTGGGCGCCTACTTTGTGAAGGGGTGCGGGAATTGCTACTTTTTATGCTATGTTTGGACAAGTATAGCCCTATGAGGCCCTTATTGTTTTAACCCACTTTGGGGGTATTTTTGAGCTTTCATTACATGTAAGTGAAGTCTATAAATACTTCACAAACCTATTCAAACCTTAGTCTACCTTGAATTATATGAATGATGAAAAGAAACTATCTCTTGTTTGGAGAAACCTTTGCCTTGGTTGCTTGAATTCACTAGTTGAATCTAGTTGAGTCTTGAACCGAAAACCCGATCATTCTATTTGCGAGCCCCAAGTGTGGCTCGAGGGTAGTTGCATAGTGTAGGTCCTCCTTGACACCGATACGAGGGTATTATGGAACGAGTTCTCCATAGTTACTTCGTAGGGAGTTCGAGTAGTGTCTCGCTCTTTATCTTTATTTCCGCGTTTCGTATTTGATTCTTATCATCTCAGGATCTCTGGCCGCCTACTGCAGAGGCGGACCGCCCATTTTTCCAGGCTGGGCGCCTACTCTGGGCGCCTACTATTCAGGCGGGGCGCCTAGTGTGCTGAAGGCCCATCCGGGTTTCCTATTATTTTTGAGTGTAATTCCAACTATAGCCCTAAGTGACATGTATTGTTTGACTAGACTTAGGGGCTATTTAGACATTCCAACTATAGCCCTAAGTGACATGTATTGTTTGACTAGACTTAGGGGCTATTTAGACATTTTATTTAGAAGTGTGGTGAACCTATAAATACCACACTTAGTCATTTATTTCATTTAGCTTGTTTAGAATTGAAGAATAGACTTAGTAAGAGAGGCAAGGCCTTCTTCTTTGTAGAAGCTTGAAGCTTCGGATTATCTCTTTGCTTGGAGCCTATGGAGGTCCGTCACTAGTACGGAATCCTTGTACGGTTCAAGTTTCCCTTCCTCTCTCGGATAATCAATTCATGGTTTGAATCGTTTATCCATTCTCTTTCTGCTATTTCTATTCTCCCCAATCCCTTACTTTCTTGTTATCGTGTGATTGTTGCTTCCGCATCCTTGTTATTTGCTTCCGCCTATTTGGGTCTTATCACCGTCTCATTGTCTTCATCATCTAAGTCAAGGATCATTCGGATTTGCTCAAATTCATTGAAATATTCACCAACCGATTTGTAACCTTGCTTCAAATCATATAGACGCCTTTGTTGTTCAACCCGGTATTGATTAGTCAAGTACTTCTCATCCATCACACGGATCAACTCTTCCCAAGTAAGATTAATAGCCATACCCGTCCTCCTTCTATTCCTCTTCACCGACTCCCACCAAGTAGAAGCAAAAGATTCAAAGGAGGATATTGCATACTTGGTTTTCTTCACATCGGGCATATCATTTGGTATCAGAGCAAGGCTCGGGTTTTGTTTCTACAAGATGTTTGTGATGCCGCGGTTGAAGCCGAGAAATGGCTCAAAGAAGAAAAGGCTCCTCGCTATAGGAGTACTACCACTACCACTCCTTCAACTCGCACCAAAGAATGGAAGAGCCCATATGCTAGTGGGGCAAGTGGGAGTCGAGATGTAAAGAAGCCTTTTGAGAAGGCTACCCCGAAGAGCGACCACAAAGAGGTTGGAGGTACTTCTAAAACTACTTTAAATACTCCTTCTTCTTCTTCCTTCCAATGTCATAAATGCAAGGGATATGGCCACTTTGCCAAAGAGTGCCCTACCCGGAAAACAATGATTGTAATGGATGATGGGTTGGTCTATGAGGGGGAAAGTGAGCCCGAGGGAGATGATGAGGAGGAGAGTGAGGAAGTTGAGGGTGAAGGTGAGGAGAGAGCGACGGAGGGGGATGATCCTAATATGTTCCTCGTGGTACGCCGCATTTTGGGAACTATGTTGGGTGAGGAGAGGGAAGATGAGCAAAGGGAGAACTTGTTCCATGCCCGTTGTAGAGTGAGGGGGCAAGTTTGTTCCATGATTATTGACTCGGGTAGTTGTACAAATGTGGTGAGCCAATCTTTGGTCTCACAATTGAAGTTGACTACCATTAAACACCCGAGCCCCTACCGTTTGCAATGGCTAAGTGAGTGTGGGGAATTGAGGGTAGTGAAGCAAGTCTTGGTTAGGTTCAAGATTGGAAACTATCAAGATGAACACATGTTTGACGTGGTGCCAATGCAAGCTTGCCATCTTTTGTTTGGAAGGCCTTGGCAATACGACAAACAAGTGGTTCATGATGGCCGGGCCAACACTTACACGGTGAAACATGAGGGAAAAAGGTTCGTGCTTACACCTTTGACCCCAAAGCAAGTAAGTGAAGACTATCGGCGCATGAAAGAGTTGAGGGAAGCGGCTAAGGCCAAGTCCCCGATTGTGGCCAAATCTTTGGCCGAGACTCCACCATCTTCCACCGGTCGCATGTGTGCCATGATGCAACCGGGTGAGGTTTTGAGAGGTAATGATGGCACCAAGATGCTCATATGCCTAGTGCACAAAGGTATGGTTTTAAATTCCGAAAGTGATTATTTATCTAACCCTAACCCTTTGCCTAGTGCCATTGACAATGTCTTGAAGGTCTACGAGGACATGTTTCCGGAAGAGATGCCGGATGGACTACCTCCCTTGAGAGGTATTGAACATCAAATTGATTTTGTCCCGGGATCTCAAATCCCCAACAAGCCGGCATATAGAAGCAATCCCGAGGACACAAGGGAGTTGCAAAAACAAATTGATGAATTGCTTACAAAGGGGTTGGTGAGGGAGAGCTTGAGTCCTTGTGCCGTGCCCGTGATCCTCGTTCCAAAGAAGGATGGCACTTGGAGGATGTGTGTTGATTGTCGCGCGGTCAACAAGATTTAGTGAAAAGTTGCCTACTTTAGTGAAAAGTTGAAGGGCGCAACCTTGAATTACTCCACGTATGACAAGGAGTTGTATGCCCTCGTGAGAGCATTAGCCCATTGGCAACACTATCTATGGCCTCGGGAATTTGTGATCAAGAGTGACCATGAGTCACTCAAGCATCTAAGAGGCCAAGAGAAATTGAACAAAAGGCATGCCAAGTGGGTGGAGTTCATTGAGTCTTTCCCTTATGTAATTCATTACAAGAAGGGCAAGGACAATGTTGTAGCCGATGCGCTTTCTAGGAAGTTCGCCCTTGCTACCACTCTTGCCTCTAGACTTATGGGTTTTGAGAGTATAAAGTCCTTGTATGCACATGACCCAAAGTTCAAGAGCATTCATGATGCTCTAGTGAGTGGAAAGCGGGTGGAGAAATACCAATGGGTTGACGGCTACATTTTTAAAAATGGAAGAGTTTGTGTGCCCGAGTCCTCATGGAGGGAGTTGCTTGTTCGTGAAGCACATTGTGGGGGCTTGATGGGTCACTTTGGGAGGAACAAAACCTTGGCCATTCTCATGGAGCAATTCCATTGGCCAAAGATGGGTGTGCAAGTTGAGAGACTTTGCAATACTTGCTTGGATTGCAAGTATGCTAAGTCCAAATCTAATTCCCATGATTTGTATACTCCCCTACCTATTCCTACTAGCCCGTGGATGGATATTTCAATGGATTTTGTTATGGGCTTGCCACGGTCTAAAGGGGGGCACGATAGCATTTATGTTGTCGTGGATCGGTTCTCCAAAATGGCTCACTTTATTCCTTGTAAGAAGAGTCATGATGCACAACATGTAGCTTCGTTGTTCATTGATAATGTGTTAAAGTTGCATGGTGTGCCTCAAACCATTGTGAGTGATAGGGACTCTAAGTTCCTTAGCCATTTTTGGAGGTGTCTTTGGGGTGCTCTTGGCACCAAGTTGTTATTCTCTACGTCCCACCACCCCCAAACGGATGGTCAAACCGAAGTGGTGAACCGAACCTTGGGTGCTCTCCTTAGAGCCATGACCCGAGGTAAGGCCGGGGCATGGGTTGACAAGTTGCCTCTTATGGAGTTTGCTTATAACCGTACATTGCATAGCATGATTGGCTTAACTCCGTTTGAGTGCGTTTATGGTTTTAATCCTTTGATTCCACTTGATCTAACCCCTTTGCCCAAGGAAATGGTTGTTAATTTTGAAGGTGAAAACCGAGCTAAAGCCATGCTTGAAATCATGCCAAAGCGAGGAAGCGATTGGAGGAAGCCTATGACAAGGTTGCCCTCAAGAAGAACAAGGGGAGGAAGAAGTTGGAACTCAAGAAAGGAGATTGGGTGTGGGTGCGTTTCCGCAAAGAAAGGTTTCCAAACCTCAGGAAAGGGAAATTGGCACCCCGGGGAGATGGACCCTTCCAAGTGATATCCAAGATCAACAACAACGCCTATGTGATCGATTTTCCAAGTGAGTACGCTATTTCAAACACTTTTAATGTTAGTGACTTGGCTCCTTTTGATGTAGGTAATGGCACCGTAGAGGACAATGTCGTGGAGGTTAACGCTACAATTTCGAGGACGAAATCTTCTCAAGAAGGGGAGGATGATGCGGGGCAAACCACCATCACAAGACCCTTTACGAGAAGCCAAGCCAAAGCACTTCATGATGCTCACTTACACTTGATCCGGAAGGGCATGGACGATACGAGCTCGGGAGAAGACTTGAAAATGATGCATTGGAGCTCAATCAACGTTGAAACAGGGCAGGAAACAGAGCAAGAAGCAGGGGACCAAAACAGGGCCAAAACAGGGGAATTCTGCTGAGCTTACTGCCTGAAGCTGGATTTTTGTTCTTCGCGATCGCGTGAATACCTTCGCGATCGCGAAGAGTATCTTTTTGCTCTTCGCCTTCGCGCCGTGTCTTGCGCGATCGCGCAACTAGTTTTTAAGTGTGCCTCGCGATCGCATATAATCATGCGCGATCGCGATGAACACTTTGGCAGTCTCGGACCAGAAACTAGGAAAACCTTGTAAAGGGGTGTATTTATAACACCCCTCTTTCATTTATTGCACTCACCTTACTATGAACAAAGAACATTAATGAGCATTGCTCTCAAACACTTGTAACTCTTTTTGGCTTGAAATCAATTGGATGAATCCAAGTTGCTCTTCAATCCATCTTCGATCATTCTATTTGCTCGAGCCTCGTGTCTCTTGAGGATAGTTGCATAGTGTTAGGTGATTCTTTCCAATCGTTTGGGGTGTAACGGAACAAGTTCTTCGTTGCTACTCGAACTTTAGTGTAAGTCTCGTCTCGCTTTTATCTCTTTATCGCTTTCGTGGGTTTGCCCCTTATCAGGTTCGCTCCAGGATTGAGTTCGCCACATTGTTCAGGAGCGAAGACGACTTCAGCTGTCAGGGTGAGCCAGCTTTTATTCCGGATGGCCACCAGTTTATCGGTTATCATTCAGTTGCATTTTGTTCCCTTCAGGAGGTATCTGTTTTCTTTGTACTCTTAGATGTCTAGTCTGGATAGCCCTAAACCTAGTATGTTGGGTAGCCAGCTGTAACTTCTTTTGTACAGCTTAGAGGTATCAGTATGTCTGTATTTTTGTTTTAAGTGCTGTCCTTATTTATGAATTATTATATTTATTTTCCTAATTTAGTTGGTAAGGGTTCGCCCGACGGGTCTAGGGGAGGATGTTGGGTGCCCGCACGGCCTAACCGTATTCCGGGTCGTGTCAGTTGGTATCAGAGCCCGGTTTAGAGTCTATCCAGAATAAGACAGTGTCTAGTAGAGTCTCGCTGATGGGTACGTAGACGTCCGTACTTATCTACGAGGGGCTATGATGGCATTTAGGAAGTTTCACTTCCTTCATTTCTGATCGTGCGTCGGTCTAGGATTCAAAAGTATTTTCGTTAATTCGTTAATTCCTTTGTGGTAATTGTGAACCCTCGTGCGACAAATCAGCAAACGGTATGAGTTCAAGAAGAAGCAGTCTAGCCTGGGGCTAACACTGACGAAGCACCGAGAGTTTTGATCGTGCTGACGAACTAGTTACGGAGGTCCCAGCCGTACGAGCTCGCGATGGGCAAGGGAGCAGGGCCTGGTGGTTCCCTTGGCTCTCTACGATACTTTTACGAGAATCTTGGCGACAGATACCACAATAACCTATTATTCGCTAGGCAGCATATCAGGTTGCCGCAGATGCAGATGTTTTGTCTTAGGGAGCTCCGTTGCAATCGTTGATGTTGTTCCAATATATTGTTCCCAATGCAGCATGTATTGTACCTCTAATTGTTCCGGCTAGTTAGCCAACCGAGGTAACAGTTCGGTCCGAGCGCCCAAAGAGGTTGCATTATTTTACGCGGTTGAACCTTCCGATATTCTTAAGCAATGCATCAAATAAACCTCGTGATTTTTTTTAAAATAAAAGAATGACAACGTATCCTTCAGGCTTTTGATTATATCAAGCGGTATGGTGTTGATTAATCTTCTTTCCAGTTTCAAGGTCCAGCCCTGGATTGGTGGACTGCTCTCTTATTAGCTAACTTGGTTTGATTTTTCTTCTAGATTCGTGGAAAGTTCCTTTCGAGTAGCGAGCGAGATGAAAACTGTTGCCAGTTTGAGTGAATTGGACAGGGTAGCCTGTCGGTTAGCCTGTTGGTGTTTCAGAATATGAGATTGAATTCTTTAGGATGGCTGGATATGCACGGAAAATAGTCCATGAGCCTTTCGAGAGATTCAAAGATTTATTGATAACCTTTCTTTTTTTCCTTGAAATCCTAGATAGCTCAAGAGATTGAGGTTGGGACTTTATTTGATGTCGTTGTTGATATTGCTTAAAGGTATTAGGCATACCATAAGTTACAGCGGGAAGAGCTAGAGCGGGAGAGCATGAGATCTCGTGGCCCTAGTGGGTAACCATGGTACCTCATTTGGAGGTAAAAGTTCTGATTATTTTGAGAGGTCACCTTCCAGGTTATTTCAGCTTGTGTCACTTGATTCTTAGAGTGCGCCAGTAGCTCATCAAGATCAGATTCAGTCTTCTCTTTACAGCTATCAACAATCTTTGCAGCTTCCTTTTCAACGAAAAGGCGTTATCACTGTCGTGAGTCTGATTATCCTTTGAGGAATTTTCTCTTAATCTGGAAAGTAGGCAGTCGTCCTCTCTCTTGTCATCAGGCACCTGCACAGTCGCAGGGGATTTCATTTAGATCTTAATCAGCCAGAGAAATGCCACCATTCAGTAGCGGTTGAGAGCGTGGTGGTAGTAGTTCTTCAGAAGGTAATTATCAGTATAGCGGCTTAGTTCAGCTGCAGAGGCAGTTCTATGAACTGCTAGTCTGGCAGGATGCTGAAGCATCCGATGTAGTACACCCATGTAATTCTTCTTCCAGTATATGTGAGTAAGATTTGATTCTTCCGATCGGTCTGAACTTCGTTTATCTTACCATGTTTCCATGGCTTCCTTGGATATTATTTCTATTAAGAATTGATTGTGGTAGAGGGGTGAGCTTCTAGTATGATTTATTCTTGGCATTTGTGAGACCCTACTAGTTGATCTGGTTTAAATGTGAGAAATTTGGGAGAATGTGTCGGTATGGTCTGCTCGGCATCTTTTTGTACCACCCTGTATTATTATGTTAAATCAGTTTATCTCTCTCCTCGAAATTCAATGTTGGTAGGATAATGGGATCCTAATTTGTCACCGTCAGAAAGTGTTGTCGTTTCTTCCTGTGCGAAGTGATTAGTAAGTAATATTCGATCTACGTATATCCTCTTGGTTCAAAACGCTAGTAAAGTTTGTTACCCTATGAGCTTATCTGGGTTATAAAAGGGTTTTCTGGTAAATTGTTAGAGTTTCCTTATTATTGGGAGATTAAATTAGCATGGATGTTGTTCCATAAAGCTTATTTAATATTTATTTCTTCGATTGTGATTCTTTGGCTAGCTTGACTCGGAAGTAGTCTAGATCTGGTAGCCAAGCAATAAGAAGATGAGCTTCCTGAAGTTCTAATTATTTCTATCCTCGATCCATTTCCATTTCTTCTTCGTCCGGCACTAGTGAGCTTGGGCGATTGGTAGCCGCTTGTGACGTTCCCTGTGTTGAGCCAGAGTACGTGTTATTGTAGCCGGGTAAGCATATTATTGTTTTGGATATCAGTTTATCCGGGTATCCATTCCCATGTATAGTATAGTGCTGGTTCTGTTTTTGCGGATCATCCAGTTTCAGGGGAAACTCTGCCGAAATTTTTATATAGAAGTACCATCCATCAGGCGGTGGTTTTTACGACAAAGGTATGGAGTTGTGAACTTGAGAGTTGCAGCTATTTGGCAACTCGAAAGGGTAGTTGGTAGCTTAGGTCTGCCTACGTTCAGCTTTTAGCTAAATCCTCTTTAGTCCAGTAGGCTGTGCGAGGATGATTATTCCTATTCAAATGGCTGCATGAGTTAGTGCTTTAATTGGAGGAGTCTTCCTCCAAATACTGAATGGTAATGTTAAATCTCTGAGGTGTTGATACCACTTTTCTCACGACCCAAAGTAAGGCCACGACAGAAATCTACAATGAGTGTCGATCATTGCTAAACCCACTAATAATCTATTAACAACAGAGATAAGGTGGCAACTTGATCATATACACGTACCTATTTGCTGAAAGCATAAATTCTGGAAAGATGACACCACTTTAACTTTCTGGCAATTAGAACATTGAGCCACAAATTTTGCTATGTCACATTTCATTCCGTCCCACCAATAAATTTGCTTAAGATTATGGTACATCTTAGTCGAACCTGGATGAACAGTGTATTTGGAATAATGTGCCTTTATCGTAAACTAAATCTGCAACATCAGGAACAAGAAGTCTATCTTTATACATGAGAACACCGTCAGTAGTGACCCTGTATGGTGACTACGGTTTTCTTTGGGCTATCTGTCTGTATTCAACTAGAACTGGATCATCATACTGACGCTGTTTTACTTCATGAAAATTTAGAGTTAAAGGTCTAGTCCAGCTTGTCGATAATCCATCATTGGTATATATATCTCTTTCACACCTCAACTCTTTGATAAGTTACTTTAGCGTTGTAAGTGCTCATGTAATCAACTTTGTTGCTGGTACTCTGCCTTAGCTGAAAGTCCAACTACATGTATCTTTTATATTTACTTTTTCAAGTCATAATAATTCCAATTCAAAGACAATACCCTGAGGGAGATGTTCAGTCTGAAGATCATTCTTGGTCTACATCATACTATCCAGTAGTAGTTGCATGATCTTTATCCTTATACGATAAACCCTGTTCAGATGAACCTTTGACATACATTAGGATATGAGTATCTACATTCCCACAAGGAGCTTGCGGAACAACACTAACATCAATTGAGATGTTGTATAGTGCATTCGTAAAAATAATATAGCTTGCATCAAATCTTCTATAGTGAGTGGTGACAAGGTACTTCAAAAGCTTCCCCTATTGCATCAAGTGTGAGCTAATTCCTAGTTCCATCAATTTGTTCTATATCGAAAGGTATATCGAAGAGGTAATTATCGGCTGAATCATGTTAACCCATTCAAAGTTTCGTGCATTTTTGTTTCAAAAATATAGAACTCTTCTCTCATGATCGAGGAAGGGTCAGCTTAATCGGAATAAGTTGGGCAATGATGTGATAATATTATCCAGATATGTTTTATTCGAAAAGTACAATGCGCGTAATATAATTTTGATCCTATAATCAGGAAATAATGTCCGTGGAGTAGCTCATGAAGGACGTGCAAGTTCTTTTGCTATCTGTGCGAATTCTTCTTTAGATTTAGGCTCGTTCGAGGACGAACGAGAGTTTAAGTGGAGGAGAATGAAACGACCTCGGTCAGTCGTTTCAGAAGTTAGGACTCCAATTGGCGTGACGATAATTTTAAAATATTCATAATGTCCATTAGGACCTGTCTGTAAAGTTTGAGCTAAATCAGACCTCGTTTGGTAGGCATCGGAAGAAGGTTTCAGTTTTTATTGGCGATAAATATTAAAAAGAGATTTTCGAGCTCGGTTTTGCCGAATGAGCTCCGTTTCGAAATCCGAAAGCGCCGTTAGGTTCGTATGATTATTTGTGATTTTTGTAAACTTTCGAAAGTGAATTTCGATGTTGTTCGGCTAGTTTCCGCTAAAATGCTGAAAGTTAAATAATTTGACTTCTTTTAATTTAAATTCGCATCTTCAGTTTCGGGAGTCTGATTTGAGATCCGCCTTCGCGAGTATGTTACATATATTTTGTACAACTTGTATGCAAAAGTTAGAATTATTTCGAATATCGTAGGGCACTGTTTTAATTTTTGTTAAAAAAGAAAATAAAATAAAAGAAAACAAAAAAAAAGGAAAAAAGACAAAAAATTTAAATGAATGGCGGTGGTGAAGAGCATATAATGCTCATCTTCACTAAGTGAAGCAGCAAAAACAACGGAACATTAACAGAGAAAAAGGGAAAAACACAATGAGGAAAAAATGCCAGAAAATAAGAAAAGGGACCGGAGAAAAATGGTATTTTCACCCCAGAACATTCAGGTAATGATCCTACTATATTATTTGAGTTTATTACGTGTGTTTGAATATGTTTTAACGGTAAACCTTGGAATATTAGACATCGTTTTAATAAGTTCAATTAATAGTTTAAAGGGTCAAATGGACCCCGATAATGAAATTGATTATATATTCGTACTCAGTGAGTTATGGACAACATATAGACATAATTTATTTGGGGTTTGGTTATGTGGCTTTGAACCCTGTATATAGGCCTGGCCTGCGTATTGTATATGCGAATAGGGTATCAGGTTCCTACCTGGATTGCCCTAAGATGTGAGGAATGAAGCCTTTAGCCTAATGTGATATATTTTTCTGCTTATTGAACACAGTGGGATCGTTTGGCCATGGAACCAAAGGATAAAAGCGGTTATTGATTAGCAATGCTAACTTTTGGAAGAGGTAAGTGTTTATATCCATTTCTTTGGAGGCACCTGGCCTCGTGGATTTTCTACCACGTATTCCTTACGTGTGTAGCTGCCGATAGGCGTACTCATTACGCCTTAGCTTTGAATTTATATTGTATATTATATTTTATGTCCTACTGTTGGTATTACATTGAGAATCTGAGCATTGTACCCTGGCTGTAAGTTGGAATCTACTTCCCGGCTGTCGATGAGAGTCTCGCACCGGTAAAGGGTTATTATTGCATCACATTGTATTCATACGCATTATATGTCATTCATATGCATTACATTGCATATCATATTGGGTGCAGGAGTATTCTGCCCTAGGAGCAGGAGGATTCCGCTCCATTGTATCATATTGAGGGTAGGAGGATTCCGCCCCAAGAGCAGGAGTATTCCGCTCTTATGTCAGATATTGAGTGCAGGAGTATTCCGCCTCAGCTTTACAGTATATCGGGTGCAGGAGTATTCCGCCCCAGGAGAGTGCAGGAGTATTCCGCCTCTGGTTTATATTATATCGGGTGCAGGAGTATTCCGCCCCAGGAGCAGGAGTATTCCGCTCTAGTTGGTTATCAGATTGGATTCCCCTCGAATGCAGGAGTATTTCGCTTCGGGATGGGATTACGGGCACATGTGACCCTTTGCATCATATTTCATTTCATTTCATCTCAATTCATACCATTGTGTAGTTTGCGGTACATGACTACTGTTCTGCTTATATGTGCATTGCTTATTTGTTGATATGTTTCTGGCACGCATCCTTGGTTGAGTTTAGAAGTCCTTACGTATTTTCGGTTGTTATCTGGCTCTGTCTTTTTATAATTTAAATAAAAGAAATTTGGTCTATCTGTTTCTTCTCCCTGGCTAGCTATCCTATTCTTTGAGGTGGCTAGTCTGCCCCACTTATTGAGTCCTTTTGACTCACCCTTGTTTGTTGTTTGTTTTTTTGTCTATCTATTTCGTTTCGGCAGGTTCGCTCCAGGATTGAGTTCGCCACATTGTTCAGGAGCGAAGACGACTTCAGCTGTCAGGGTGAGCCAGCTTTTATTCCGGATGGCCACCAGTTTATCGGTTATCATTCAGTTGCATTTTGTTCCCTTCAGGAGGTATCTGTTTTCTTTGTACTCTTAGATGTCTAGTCTGGATAGCCCTAAACCTTGTATGTTGGGTAGCCAGCTGTAACATCTTTTGTACAGCTTAGAGGTATCAGTATGTCTGTGTTTTTGTTTTAAGTGTTGTCCTTATTTATGAATTATTATATTTATTTTCCTAATTTAGTTGGTAAGGGTTCGCCCGACGGGTCTAGGGGAGGATGTCGGGTGCCCGCACGGCCTAACCGGATTCCGGGTCGTGTCAGTTTGGTACACATGCAGCCTCAATTGAGATGATACATCTCGAGCCAAGCCATTTTTAAATAGAATGATGGCTTGCTCATTATCTTCTTCCATATCAAGGGCCAATCGAATTCTTCCAAACTCATCATGGTATTCTTCAACTGATTTGGTCCCTTGTTTCAATTCGAAGAGCTTTCGAAGTTGTTCCTGCCGGTATTTGGCATTCACATACTTAGCATCCATTGCTCTCTTCAACTCCATCCATGTGGTGACTTCGAGATAAGCATTCCTTTGCCTCAACCTTTTGTCTGCCTCCTACCATGTCGATGCATATGCTTCGAACGAAGCAACAACATGTGCAGCTTTTCTTTCTTCGGTCATCTCATTGGTCTCGAAGATTCGCTCCAATTTAAGCTTTCAATCAAGATATTGATCTTGATCACTAGTTCCTCTGAAGGGTGGAATAGTGATCTTGACACTATTCAATTTTGAATCACGAGTACCTCGAATTTTTCGGGATACTCCTTATAATAGTCATCAGCCTCACGTTCAATATTTCAATCGACATTTGCGCCTCGGCCTCGACCTCGGAAATTTCCACGACCTCGTTGGGCCTGCCTTCGTTGAATGGACGGCTGCTCATATTCAGGTTCGGCATCGAGAAATTCTCCTTCATCGACCCCTTTATCAAAGTCCATGACTTGTCTTCGGGCCATTGGAAGTGGTACTCTTTCACCTCGAGGAATGCCCAAGTTTTGATAATAATCTTGGGGGTTGCCCAAGTTTGGTTGTGGCACTCGGGGATTGCCAAAGTTTTGTGTAGCTTGGGGATTGCCCATAGCTTTATTTCGAACAGCCTCGATCTTCAACTGATGTTGTCAAACGAGCTCAGCAAATAGCTCAGGTTTCATCGGAGTGGAGTTGCTAGTTCCAGCGCCGAACCCAGGTAAGGCCATGGACACACTTCCTTGCTCGAGTTGAGTTACTCGAGCACTCACTCCTCTTACTTCGGCACTGATGCCTTGTATCGCAGCCAGGAGATCGGCTAACGACACTTCGGGCTTCTCAATGCCTTAGCTTTCGCCTCCATTCCCAGCCATTGTACCTGCACAAATCAAAGACCAAATAGAATGTTCAGGTTAGAAATCACCTCATACACTCCCTCACCTTTGATTGGTGGCACTCGGGTCCACTCAATTTAAGGGTTCGATTTTTGGTCACTTAAGAACTTGTAGCCAATGGCTTCCTCGGTTAATTAACTTCTCTCAGTTCATTTGAATTTAACAAGTTACACTGTCTCCTTCGGGATGAGTGAATTGATATGACTCGATGGAATGGATGATGTTTACTCTGCGCCTCGGAAGTCAAAGAATTTTCTACGAAATTTGGACTTCGGTCACCCCACGCACGAGTCCCTATAAGTTCAAATGAGTTAGTACGACCTCGAGTAGGAAGAATTACTCCAGAGATCCACTAACTACATTTATCAAACACAAGAAAAGTGAAAACCTAGGAGAATCTACCCTTCGATTCCTCTTTGGAATCGTTTTCGAACACACCAACCCTTGTTCGTACAAGAGTGGTCCCTCCTTGGTACGGATAGGGTTTTACCTTATCCAATTTCCTTTTCTAACCGACAACTTTTTCACCTGGGGTTTTAATCTTTATACTTTACCCTTTTCTTCTTCAATAGAACAATGACGTTTTATTCTGGCATACGGACCAACTTACTTTGTTCACTGACCAAGTATTTTAACAGGCTTTGGGTTTCCCTTTCAACTCCGGTATCAACATCATCGGAGGAAATCAGTTACAGATTCTTTTGAGCTAAGAACTGATAAGACCCAAACCCCCTCAAGGCCCTTCACCCGGAGTCAAGCCAAGTTGATCCAAGATACCCATCTTCACTTGATATGGAAGAGTATGGAAGAAGGCCTCGGGAGCGACTTGAAGACTATACTTTGGTGTGCCATAGATGGAGGACCTTCTAGTACACTTGTCGAGGCATCCGGAGCACTTTTGGAAGCAACTCAAGAGGCCACAGTACCAGGCGGATGTGGCCTCTTGAGTTGCTTCCAAAAGTGCTCCGGATGCCTCGACAAGTGTACTAGAAGGTCCTCCATCTATGGCACACCAAAGTATAGTCTTCAAGTCGCTCCCGAGGCCTTCTTCCATACTCTTCCATATCAAGTGAAGATGGGTATCTTGGATCAACTTGGCTTGACTCCGGGTGAAGGGCCATGAGGGGGTTTGGGTCTTATCATCCTCCCCTTCTTGAGAAGATTTCGTCCTCGAAATCGAAGCGTCATCCACGACCTCTTCATCATTATGCACAGCCTCTTCATTACCTACATTCAAAGGAACCAAGTCACTAACATTGAAAGTATTAGAAACTTGATACTCACTTGGCAAGTCGACCACATAGGCATTGTTGTTTATCTTCGAGAGCACTTGGAATGGGCCATCTCCTCGGGGTGCCAACTTCCCTTTCCTAAGGTTGGGAAACCTTTCTTTCCGGAAGTGCACCCACACATAGTCACCCTTCTTGAGTTCCACCCTCTTGCGTCCTTTGTTCTTCTTGGCGGTAACCTTAGCATAAGCTTCCTCCAAGTTCTTCTTCGCCTTTGCATGGAGTTCAACCAGAGCTTTACCTTCAAAATTAACAACCATTTCCCTTGGCAAAGGGGTTAGATCAAGGGGAATCAAGGGGTTAAATCCATAAACACACTCGAATGGAGTCATGCCTATCATGCTATGAAATGTGCGATTGTAGGCAAACTCCATAAGAGGTAGACGATCAATCCAAGTCCCGGCCTTGCCTCGAGTCATGGCTCTAAGAAGAGCACCCAAGGTTCGGTTTACCACTTCCGTTTGCCCATCGGTTTGGGGGTGGTGGGACGTGGAGAACAAGAGCTTGGTGCCTAAAGCACCCCATAAACTCCTCCAAAAATGACTTAGGAACTTAGTGTCCCTATCACTCACTATGGTTTGAGGCACACCATGCAACTTCAAGACATTTTCAATAAACAAAGTTGCCACATGTTGTGCATCATCACATTTCTTGCATGGAATGAAATGAGCCATTTTGGAAAACCTATCCACAACAACATAAATGCTATCATGGCCCCCTCTAGTCCTTGGTAATCCCATCACAAAATCCATTGAGATATCCAACCATGGACTAGTAGGTACAGGGAGAGGGGTATACAACCCATGAGGGTGGGCTTTAGATTTGGCTCGCTTGCACTCAAGGCAATTAGCACAAAACTTTTCCACATGCACCCTCATCTTCGGCCAATGGAATTGTTCTTGAAGAATGGCCAAAGTCTTTCTTGTGCCAAAATGTCCCATGAGTCCCCCGCAATGTGCTTCATGCACAAGCAACTCTCTCCAAGAGGACTCCGGAATGCACACCCTACCATTTTTGAAGATATAACCATCAAACCATTGGTATTTGTCAACTCTCTCCCCTTTCTCTAGAGTGTCATGGACACTCTTTAGCTTTGGGTCATGAGCATACATCAATTTAATGCTCTCAAAACCCATGAGCTTAGAGGTGAGAGTGGTGGCTAGGGCAAACTTTCTTGAAAGCGCATCCGCCACAACATTGTCTTTCCCTTTCTTGTATTGGATCACATAGGGAAAAGACTCAATGAATTCAACCCACTTGGCATGTCTCTTATTGAGCTTCTCTTGGCCTCTCAAGTGCTTGAGTGACTCATGGTCACTCTTGATTACAAACTCACGAGGCGAAAGATAGTGTTGCCAATAGGCAAGGGCTCTCACAAGGGCATACAACTCCTTGTCATATGTAGAATAATTCAAGGAGGCCCCTTTCAACTTTTCACTAAAGTAGGCGATGGGTTTGCTATCTTGCATTAAAACACCACCAATTCCCACCCCCGAGGCATCACATTCGACCTCAAATGCCTTTCCGAAGTCGGGCAATTGCAATAGAGGGGCGGTACTCAACCTACTTTTCAACTCAAGGAAGGCCTTCTCTTGAGGCTCTCCCCAAACAAACGGTTGGTCTTTCTTCACCAATTCGGTGAGTGGAGCGGCAATGGAGCTAAAGTCCTTCACAAATCGCCTATAAAAGCTTGCGAGACCATGAAAGCTCCTCACTTGAGTCACGGTAGTGGGATTAGGCCAATCATGTATGGCCTCTACCTTAGACTCATCCACCTCCACTCCTTGGGCACTCACAACAAACCCAAGGAAGACCACCTTCATAGAGACCAAACTTGGTCTTGAATGCGGTTTTCCATTCATCACCGGGTTTCATCCTGATGCAGCCCGATTGATGCAGGCTAAAATACGCGGAAGCTAAACACGATACATATAATGCGGAAGCGATAAAGATAACGAGAAATCAAGATTGGGAAGGCAAGAATTTAGAAGAAAGAAATGAATTCAATTCAATTACGTGGATTGAATTCAAGAGGGAGAAAGGGAAACTTGAACCTTACAATGGATCCAACTAGGTGTCGATCCCCATAGGTTCCAAGTACATAGATAATCGAAGCCTCGGGCTTCAAACCTCGAAGGGCTCGGCCTCTTCAATGTTCTCTCTTCTTTCTATTCAATGTCAAGACTAACTTATGAACTAAATGACCTAAGGAAGGTATTTATAGTCTTCCCTTACACTTAATGAAATGTCTAAAACACCCCCAAAGTGGGTTATAACAATACAAGCCACTTAAGGGCAAAATAGGAAAATTACACAAAATCCCGTCAAGGCTAACAGGGAGAGGCGCTCCGCCTCAGAGGGGGAGGCGCTCCGCCTCAGGACCCTTCAGTGAGGGGCGGTCCGCCTAGTGTCTTGGGCGGCCGCCTCTTGCTGTGTTGCTCTCTGGACCTTTGCTAGGCGGTCCGCCTCTTTGGGGAGGCGCTCCGCCTCTTCCTGGGAGGTATGGTTACGGCTCAAAATGGACTCTAAGTGTTCCCCCTTGGTCCGTAGTCGGTCCTCCCTCAAACGTGCTCAAGTCCATGGCTTCAAATCACTCTCGAACCCTCATCCGAAGGCCTTGACTTGCAACCTTTGTGCTCTCCAAGCTTGGTTCTTGATGGTTGTCGTTTAGGCCAATTTGTCCGGCATCATCCTCCCCTTCTTGGAAGGATTTCGTCCTCGAAATCACACCATCAAAACCTACAATCAAAGCAAGCACAACCAAACTTTCCTACTTCACAAGTAGGTTAGCATTAACAAGAAAAGTGCAATTTGTGTGGAAAACACACTCTTGTGATAGAGCCAAGCATCAACACCCATTAAAAAGCGTATATCCCCAAAGGACACAATAAGTTCTTGGCTCAACAAGAACAAGCACTCAAAATCATAACAAGCTAAGAGATCAAAGTCATGTAACATGTAGCAATCAAATGTCCTATGACCCCTAAGCTTACTATCAACACACTAAGCCTTCAAACCAATCTTATCACAATGCGACACATCGGCTTTGGCATGACCAACACTCAAGGTGTGCTCAACATGTGGGATGGAGTAAGTGAAATAGTTCAATTCACAACTAACATCGGTTACTCCACTCCCCTTCTTACGAGCATTCTTATACACACCAAGAGGTACCTCCTCACCTCCAAATATTCCTCCAAGACAACCCTCGTCACTAGACAAACTCCCAAGGGAGGTCTCAAACAAAGGATTATCTATAGAGTTAGGCAGTCCAATCCATGGAGGTCCAAACTCACACCCTACTCTAGTTTGATACAATTCACCATTTTCATTGAAGTTGCCCTCATACAAAGGATTAGTATAGGCACACTTCTCAAGTTCATTAGCAAGCAAAGGTGAAGTTCTCAAACTAGGGACCACATCTAAACTTGAGGAGCCATCGAACACAAGTCGATCAATCTCATTCTCAAGAGACTCCTCAAGGTTACAAACTTCCTCACTACGACACAAGGTACCACCGCTAGCAAATAAGCAATCAAAGGGAAGAATAGGATAATCATGCAATTCATCTTCTCCTTTATCAAACATGGGTGGGGTGTCATAACAAGGGTCACAAACAAGGTCAACTTCAATATTGTCACTAAAGAGAGGTTCAATAAAAACCGAGCTCACATCATGATGTGGCTTTTCAACCCTCTCAACTAGTGGTGCATTTTCACACACAAGTTGACCCAAAGGCTCTACACTAGTTGCAAACACATTATAGTCATGCAAATCATTAACTAGTCTAGAGTCCTCAGTAACAACATCACAAGACAAGGAAGTAGCATGCTCAAGGGAGGAAGAACCAACACATACCTTTGAAGTGTCAAGAACGTCTTCACCTTGTAGCTCACATTCGGCATCTCCTTCACCTTGTCTTTCCAACTTGGAACATGGTTGAGGCTCCATTGGTTTGCCTCCAAGAATCCCTACAAAAGAATTCAAGCACATAGAAGAAAAGGATAAAGGGTTAAGGTTAGAATAAGGGGTACCCTCACTCTCAATTTTTCTTTTTCCCTCTTTCTTTTCCCTCATTTTTTTTCCAAGGTCGGGTGTAGATTCGGGTGGTGACAACCCACTCACATCACTCATCACAACCTCTCCTTTTTCCACTCGAGAGTTGTCACCGGTCGCTCCCTTACTCCTCTCTATCTTTTGTCTCTCAAATTCGGGCGAATTGGGACGAGGCCCAAGAATACCCATAGCCGGAGTAGGTGGACTCTTTACATCAACCCGGAATCTAGGACTAGGAGACTCATCACTTGATGTCTCCTTTTTCTTTGTTGGTGAACCACTCGGCTTTGGAAGTGGCTTCGGGCTCACCGTGTTGACATTTGTCAACTCTTTTATAGCACTAGTCCCACCACTTCTTGTAATTGTAGGACTTCTTGTTTGCACATTGTTGCCCATGGAATGAAGTTCTCGATCCTTGCTCCTTTGCCTAGCCAAAGAAGGTGCACTAGTAGGCACTCGGCTCTTCACCCGGTAAGGCACAAAGTCATAGACTCTTTGCCCTATGCCCACAAGATACGCATCCTTCACCACACTATATTGCACCCTCTTCCCTTCCAACCACCGGTCACCTATCCACACATCAATATGACGCATGGGATACACATCACACCACACATAGCATTTATAGTTCCTATGAGATATGAGTACCCGAGCCTCCTTAGAAACCCAAACTCCATCATACTCATAAGGATGCGCTAGTTTATGGCATGGTATCCTAAGCCTATCAACCAAAGAGGTGCTAATACAATTGGCATCGGTACCACCAATCTTGAGCAAGTATCCTCCAATACCATCTACCTCAACAACGAACCTACATCTACCCAAGTGTTGTAGATTGGCATCCAAGTGAGAATTTGAACGCCCACAAGTGTCAACTCCGACAACTTGGGTCTCCCTTATCTCTCCACTAGTGGCAACACCACTAGAACATTCTCCTCTTCCCGTCACTCTCCCAACATTAGCAATGTTGTTGGAAGTCAAGGAAGGAACCATGCCATGGAACCCATAAGTGCCTCTCGCCTTGGTTCCATAGCCCATAGTACTACTCCTACTACAACCACCCACGCCCTTCACGGCATATAATCCCGTTGTAGCAAAAGCAACACCTTCTCTCAAACCAACCTCCACATGGGAATTAGAAGCATTAGGTCGCTTAGCGTACCTAGAAGATGCAAGCTTCTCCTTCCCCATGGAACAACCACCACCACCTCCCATACTAATGGAAGGTCCTCTACTACTCCCTTGTACACCATTAGCAACACTAAGAGAAGATGCATAAGAATAACCCATAGGTTCAACTTCATCATCAACTCTATTTATGTCACTACCATCAATATTAAATTCTTCACAAGAAGAGTAAGTAGGATCATCGTACCTTGAAGCGTCACCATTCTCGGGTTCTTGACTAGAAGCATTAGATTCATCAAATTCATCTTCATGGGCTTCATAGTCTTCTTCAACCTCACGATCATCATAGTGAACCGCTTCATCATCATAGGAGCCATAGTTCCCCGAGTCATCATAGCAAGACCCATCATCACCATCGTAGGAACCATAGTCTCCCTCGTCTCCACATGAGCCATAACCTCCACATTCATTATCCGACATAGTTGCAACACCAAAAGATCAAAACCTCCCGAAAGTCACTCCCTCACGTGTATCACTCAATTTAGGAACACTCAAGAGCGAGGCCTTTACAACTTGGGAACCAAGGTGAGCACAACTAGCATGTCCAAGTTAAAGTTCGGAGTGGAGTTAATGAGACTCAATGGACGGACGGTTACTTTAAGTGCGCACTTGAGGCCAAAAGAGAATCTACGACTCTTCTTTGAATTCTAGTCTCCTCTACGCACGAATACCCTAATATGCTAAAGGATTAGTGTCCCTCAAGTAGGCCAATTACCTTAGAAACACTAACCAAGAAGCCCGTGGGCGAATAACAATGGAAACCTAGGCAAAAAACTACCCGGGAAAGCCTCAGGACAAGAGGCGCCCCGCCTCAAACCAGAGGCGCTCCGCCTCCAAAATTCCAGAGGGCAGCCCAGAGGGAGGCGGTCCGCCTCAATAGGTAGGCGGTCCGCCTAGGGCCATTTCCTGCAGCATTGCGAAACGCGTTTTGGCTCGTTTCGCACCCAAAAATCCAACGTTTTCAACCCGAAACACAAAATCAATGATACCCAAAGGTGTATACAACTATTATAACCAATCCCCAATGGTTTTAAACCTCCAACAAACAACAACAAGCTTCGGATCAAGATTGAAGCGTTTTCAAGAAATTTTCAAACTTTGAGATTTTGATTTTCGAAATTTTGAATCGTAACACCAAAATGTGATATATGGGTACCAAAACAACGGGAATACTATAAGGAACAAACCCCAATACTTTTTAACACTTGGGGATTCGAATCCAACCCGATCTACCAAATTTTTTTCAAGTTTTCAAGTTTTTCAATTTTTTTTTGTTTTCTTCTTTTTCAAGAACAACAAGAACAATGATAAACTAACACAATGAACAAGGAACGGGGGTTTGTAAGAACATAACCCGATCCGTGCTCTGATACCAACTGATGCAGGCTAAAATACGCGGAAGCTAAACACGATACATATAATGCGGAAGCGATAAAGATAACGAGAAATCAAGATTGGGAAGGCAAGAATTTAGAAGAAAGAAACGAATTCAATTCAATTACGTGGATTGAATTCAAGAGGGAGAAAGGGAAACTTGAACCTTACAATGGATCCAACTAGGTGTCGATCCCCATAGGTTCCAAGTACATAGATAATCGAAGCCTCGGGCTTCAAACCTCGAAGGGCTCGGCCTCTTCAATGTTCTCTCTTCTTTCTATTCAATGTCAAGACTAACTTATGAACTAAATGACCTAAGGAAGGTATTTATAGTCTTCCCTTACACTTAATGAAATGTCTAAAACACCCCCAAAGTGGGTTATAACAATACAAGCCACTTAAGGGCAAAATAGGAAAATTACACAAAATCCCGTCAAGGCTAACAGGGGGAGGCGCTCCGCCTCAGAGGGGGAGGCGCTCCGCCTCAGGACCCTTCAGTGAGGGGCGGTCCGCCTAGTGTCTTGGGCGGCCGCCTCTTGCTGTGTTGCTCTCTGGACCTTTGCTAGGCGGTCCGCCTCTTTGGGCAGGCGCTCCGCCTCTTCCTGGGAGGTATGGTTACGGCTCAAAATGGACTCTAAGTGTTCCCCCTTGGTCCGTAGTCGGTCCTCCCTCAAACGTGCTCAAGTCCATGGCTTCAAATCACTCTCGAACCCTCATCCGAAGGCCTTGACTTGCAACCTTTGTGCTCTCCAAGCTTGGTTCTTGATGGTTGTCGTTTAGGCCAATTTGTCCGGCATCACCGATCACGTGCTGATCAAGTGATCGATCCACCGAGGAGACCGATGACAAGAAGCCAAGCCAAGCTGCTGCACGATGTGCACGTTCACTTAGCCTGGCCGAAGGAAAACAATTGCTCCGAAGCTGAGTGGCCGAGCTCAAGAATCGAAGGCATTATCTTCAGATTTGAGCCCGAAGGCAAAGTGACCGAGGACAATAAGCTCGAAGACAATTGAGCGCCCGAAGGCAGCAAGTGTGTGTTCGAGCAGACAAACGAGAACCGAAGCCAAGGCTTACCGAAGTCAAATCTGCCGAACACAGTCTAACTCAGCCCTGCGTGGCTTATTTCTATTGGTCAACTGTGACCTATTTACTAGTTTACCCTTAGTATTTCCTATATAAACACTGTTTCCTTTCATTGTAAGTAGCTAGTTTTTGAATATTGATGAATTGAATGAAAGTGCCGAGCACATTTCTTCTTGTCTCCGTCGTGAGCAAAACCCCGGTGAGGGCTTTTAAGGACTTGTGGCTTTCGGTTAGTCCGATTGAACATTCCTCTTGATCATTCAGTTTGCAAGAGGCAATGTTCTCTTGAGGATTGTTGCATAGTATAGGTGATCCTTGCATCCCTTTTGATTGAGCTTTGAGACAGGTTCCTCACTGTTCTTTCGAAAGAAGCAAGTTTTGTCTTGCTTCTATCTTTATCTTTCTTGTTTGTTCTTCCGCGTTTGTGCTAGCAACCCCTTCAGGAATTGCATTGCACCATCTTGGTATCAGAGCACGGTTTGGGCTTGTTTCTACAACCCCAAATCCTGTTCACGTTATCTCTATTTTCGTGCGTTTTGTGTCTTTGTTTCCGTTTCGTGTTCCTATTTTGTTTGTTATTGTTGGTGTTCTTACAAAAAAAAAAAAAGTGTTAAAAGAAAATTCAAAAATTGTGTTTGATTGTTGGTTGTTTGGGAAAAACAATCTTGGATTCTTGTTCACCATCGAGTTCTGATTCCAACGAATACCCGACGTACTGATTTCGTGACTAGGGTTTCTTGGTGAATTTTGGACTGTTTTTGAGCTTCCTTGGTGACTGGAAATCAAACCCCAGCCGTGTTGGAAGAAACCGGTGAAGATTGGTGGTTCTTGATTGATTTGGGTTTGTTTATTGCTTAAAATCGAAGTTCTTAAGTTGGAAACGTTGTCCGTACACCGGAAAATTGTTACAAGTTCGTAACAGTGTACGACACGTCGAGCTAGTCTTGGCTCGAAGAACTTTAATTCCTCCGTCGTTGGAACCGGAGTCGAAAGCAACCCAGATCTGTTGAAATTCGTGGTCAGTGAACCGAAGTTGTTGTGCCCGTACGCCGGAGCAAGGTCACTGTTCCATTGAAGAAGAAAGGGGTTAAAATTTTAACATCAAAACCCCCAGGTGAAAGTTGTCGGCTGAAAAAGGAAAGTGGATAAGGTAAAACCCTATCCGTACCAAGGAGGGACCACTTTTGTACGGACAGGAGTGGGTGTGATCGAAAAAGATTCCAAAAGGGAATCAAAGGGTAGATTCTCCTAGGTTCTCACTTTCTTTCGTGTCTAATTCTAGTTGGTGGATCTTTTGAGTATTTGTTCTACTCAAGGTCGTACTAACTCTTTTAAGCTGATAGGAATTCGTGCGAAGGGTTGACCGAAGTCCAAACTTTCGTAGAAATTCTCTTGACTCCCCGAGCTCAGTTAAAAAGCGTCCGTTCCATCGAGTCGAACATCACTTCACTCTTCCCGAAGAGGCAGTGACTATTGTCGAACTTGAAGGATCTTAGAGGACCGATCAATTGGATGAGCCACTGTTAACAAGTCTTTGAGTGATGAAAACCGAACCCATAAAATTGAGTGGACCCGAGTGCCACCCATCAAAGGTGAGGGAGTGTGTGAGGTGATTTCTAACCCTAACACTTGTTTGATCTTTGACTTGTGCAGGTACAATGGCTGGAAACGATGGCAAAAGCATTGAAAGGCCTGAATTGTCGTTAGCCGATCTCATGGCTGCGATACAAGGTATCAGTGCCGAAGTAAGAGGAGTGAGTGCTCGAGTAGCAAACCTCGAGCAGGGAAACGCGTCCGTGGCCATGAATGGGTCCGGCGTGGGAACGAGCCAATCAACTCCGATGAAACCTGAACTGTATGCTGAGCTTGTACGACAACATCAGTTGACGAGTGAAGCAATTCGAAGAGAGCTTAACTTGGGCAATCCCCAAGTACAACAAAACTTGGGCAATCCCCAAGCTGGAAATCAAAACTTGGGCATTCCCCGAGGAGAGAGGTTACCACTTCCAAGGACCCGAAGAGATCTTGGAGCTGTAACCGAGGAGGTTGGTGAAGAAGAATTTCCCGAGGACGAATATGAGCGTGAGCCGCCATTCGCTCAACGAAGGCAAGCTCACCGAGGACGTGGAAATTTCTGAGGTCGAGGCCGAGGCGCAAATGTTGAAAGAAATATTGAGCGTGAGGCTTATGATCGAGAAGATGAGTTTCCCGAACAGGCTAGAGCTGTTCGAGACTCAAACTTGAACAGTGTCAAGATCACTATTCCACCCTTTAAAGGAACTAGTGATCCCGACGAGTATCTTGAATGGAAGCTTAAAATGGAGCGCATTTTTGAAACAAATGAGATGACCGATGAGAGAAAAGCTGCCCATGCCATTGCTTCGTTCGAAGCTTATGCATCAACATGGTGGGAATCTGACAAGAGGCATAGAAGAAGAAATGACTATCCAGTAGTCAATACATGGCCACAGTTGATGAGAGCGATTGATGGTAAGTACTTGAGTGCCAAATACAGGCAGACTCAAATGCAAAAACTCTATGAGTTAAAGCAAGGGTCCAAGTCCGTCCAAGAGTACCACGATGAGTTTGAAAAGGTTCGATTGAATCTTGATCTGGTCGAAGACGAAGAGCAAGCCATTATCAGATTTAAAAATGGCTTGGCTAGGGATGTGTCATCTCAGTTGAGACTCCACGTGTACCACACGTTGGAAGATCTGTTCGATGCTGCCACCGAAGCTGAAAAATTGGTGAAGCACGATAAGGCAAACCGGTATCGAGGAGTCACTACTTCTACTCCTTTGAACCGAGGTAAAGAATGGAAGAGTCCAAACCAAACAAGTGCTAACGCTGTTCGAGATTCGAAGAGACCCTTCGAAAGAGGTGTGACCGTTAACCAACCAAGAGAAGTGGGAGGTAAAGTTCAACTCAACTCTCCTAGTGCTTCAAATATTCAGTGTCACAAATGCAAAGGTTATGGTCACATGGCAAAAGAGTGTCCAACTCGCAAGGTTATGCTTCTGCTCGAAGATGGAACCGTCCATGAGCAAGCAAGTGACACCGAGGAGGAAATTATCGAGGAGACTGATCGAGCTGAAGTTGATGATGATCATGAGGCTGCCGAAGCTGATCATCCGGAAATGTTTCTTGTGGTTCGAAGGAATTTGAGCTGCATGACTCTTGAAGAAGAGGACAACCAAAGAGAAAACCTCTTTCATGCCCGATGTCGAGTGAGGGGAAAGGTGTGTTCGATGATCATTGATTCTGGAAGTTGTGCCAATGTAGTGAGCCAAACTTTGGTTTCACAAATGGGATTACCTACGATGAAGCATCCCCACCCTTACAAGTTACAATGGCTGAATGAGTGTGGAGAATTGAGAGTTGTCAAACAGGTGTGGATCAAGTTCAAAATCGGAGAGTATCAAGATGAGATGATATTCGATGTGGTTCCGATGCAAGCTTGTCATTTGCTATTAGGTCGACCATGGCAGTATGATCGTACCGCTGTTTACAATGGCAGATCCAACACTTATACTGTGAAGCTTGATGGGAAGAGTTTCATGCTCAAACCCTTGTCTCCAAAACAAGTCACCGAGGACTATAAACGAATGAAAGAATTGAAAGAAGCGGCCAAAGCTAAGCTTCCGATAGGAGCAAAATTGGGGCCCGAAGAGATAAACTCACCGACCGAAGTGAAAGGAATTTGTGCAATCATGCAACCCGGTGAGATCTTACGAGGCAACGACCACGGTCAGATGATGATTTGCCTCGTGCACAAGGGTATCTTTCTAAACTCTAAAGTTGATTTTTCTAATGATAACCCTTTGCCTTTGTTTGTTCAAAAGGTTTTGCAGGACTTCGAGGACATGTTTCCCGAGGAAATGCCAGGTGGATTACCTCCGTTGAGAGGAATCGAGCACCAAATTGACTTCGTACCAGGGTCTCAAATCCCTAACAAACCTGCATACCGGTGTAATCCCGAAGACACCAAAGAGCTCCAACGGCAGGTTGATGAATTGCTGAACAAGGGCCTCGTTCGTGAGAGCTTGAGTCCTTGCGCCGTTCCTGTTATCCTTGTCCCAAAGAAGGATGGAACATGGCGAATGTGTGTTGACTGTCGAGCAGTCAACAAAATAACGGTAAAGTATCGTCATCCTATTCCTCGATTAGATGACATGCTAGATGAGTTAAGTGGTTCTTCATGCTTTTCGAAGATAGACCTCAGGTCCGGTTACCACCAGATCCGAATGAAACCCGGAGACGAGTGGAAAACCGCATTCAAGACCAAATTCGGTCTCTATGAATGGTTGGTGATGCCTTTTGGCTTATCCAATGCACCGAGCACATTCATGCGACTGATGAACCATGTGCTCAAACCGTTCATAAATAAGTTTGTTGTCGTCTATTTCGATGACATACTTGTTTATAGCAGAACCGTGGATGAACATGTCGACCACCTAAGGCACGTACTTGAAAAGCTTCGAGAAGAGAAGTTGTATGCCAACTTCAAGAAATGCGCCTTTGGTGTCGATCGTGTAGTCTTTCTTGGATTTGTTGTCAGTGCTAATGGTGTCGAAGTCGACGAATCAAAAGTCGAAGCCATCAAAGATTGGCCAACTCCAACCTCGGTATCTCAAGTTCGTAGCTTCCATGGCTTAGCTAGCTTTTACCGAAGGTTTGTTCGTGACTTTAGCACCGTGGCAGCTCCTTTAACCGAGCTGGTGAAGAAAGACAATCCATTTGTGTGGGGAGAGTCCCAAGAGAGGGCTTTCCAAGAGTTGAAGCGGAGGCTTTGTTCTGCCCCGTTGTTGCAACTCCCTGACTTCGGCAAAGCATTCGAAGTCGAGTGTGATGCGTCTGGAGTTGGGATCGGAGGAGTGCTGATGCAAGACTCGAAGCCGATCGCTTACTTTAGCGAAAAGCTTAAGGGTGCAACTTTGAATTACTCTACGTATGACAAAGAGTTGTATGCCCTCGTTCGAGCACTCGCCCATTGGCAGCATTATTTGTGGCCTCGAGAGTTTGTGATCCGAAGTGATCATGAGTCCTTGAAGCATCTCCGAGGACAGGAGAAATTGAACCGAAGACATGCCAAGTGGGTTGAATTCATTGAGAGCTTTCCCTATGTAATTCATTACAAAAAGGGAAAAGACAATGTTGTGGCCGATGCGCTATCAAGGAAATTTGCCTTAGCGACCACTCTCGCCTCGAGGCTCATGGGATTCGAAAGCATCAAGCTAATGTACGATGACGATCCCAAGCTGAAATGCGTTCGTGACGCAATCTTGAGTGGCCGAAGGGTTGAGAAGTATCAGTGGCACGATGGCTACCTCTTCAAGAATGGGAGGGTTTGTGTGCCAGTGTCATCGTGGAGAGAGCTCCTTGTTCGGGAAGCTCACTCCGGTGGACTGATCGGGCACTTCGGTGTCGACAAAACTCTTGGTATCTTGACCGAGCAGTTCCATTGGCCCAAAATGCGACGAGATGTGGAAAAGCTTTGCAACGCTTGTCTCGTTTGCAAGAAAGCTAAATCGAAGTCCAACCCTCATGGTTTGTACACCCCGTTACCTGTGCCTGATCGACCGTGGGTTGATATATCCATGGACTTTGTCTTGGGGTTACCGAGGTCGGGGGGAGGACATGATAGCATCTTCGTTGTGGTTGATCGATTTTCGAAAATGGCTCACTTTATTCCTTGCAAGAAGTGTGATGATGCACAGCATGTAGCTACATTGTTTGTTTCTAATGTGTTGAAATTGCATGGTGTACCTCGTACTATTGTGAGTGATCGAGACACAAAATTCTTGAGTCATTTTTGGAAATGTCTATGGGGTGCCCTCGGCACCAAACTACTCTTCTCGACGTCTCACCATCCACAGACTGATGGACAGACCGAGGTAGTTAACCGAACCTTGGGATCTTTGCTTCGGACAATGACCAAAGGGAAGGTTGGAAACTGGGCTGATCGTTTGCCCATGATGGAGTTCGCGTACAATCGAACGGTGCATAGAATGATCAACATGACCCCGTTTGAATGTGTGTATGGCTTTAATCCTTTGATTCCACTTGATTTAACCCCATTGCCTCGAGATTCTGTTCTTGATTTTGAAGGTACTCGACGAGCAGCTGCCTTGATCGAATTGCATGCAAAGGTGAAGAAGAACCTCGAGGAGGCCTACGCAAAGGTTGCCTTAAAAAAAACAAGGGGCGTAAAAAGTTGGAATTAAAGAAGGGAGATTGGGTTTGGGTTCACTTCCGAAAGGAACGATTCCCGAACCAAAGGAAAGGAAAGTTGGCTCCTCGAGGGGATGGTCCATTTCAAGTGTTGACCAAGATCAACAACAATGCCTACGTGATCGACCTCCCTGGTGAGTATAACGTGTCCAACACCTTTAATGTTGCTGACTTAGTTCCTTGTGTTGTAGGTCCAACTTCGGAGGACGAGGAGGGCTTGATTTCGAGGACGAAATCTTCTCAAGAAGGGGAGGATGATGCAGCCCGATCACGTGCTGATCAAGTGATCGATCCACCGAGGAGACCGATGACAAGAAGCCAAGCCAAGCTGCTGCACGATGTGCACGTTCACTTAGCCTGGCCGAAGGAAAACAATTGCTCCGAAGCTGAGTGGCCGAGCTCAAGAATCGAAGGCATTATCTTCAGATTTGAGCCCGAAGGCAAAGTGACCGAGGACAATAAGCTCGAAGACAATTGAGCGCCCGAAGGCAGCAAGTGTGTGTTCGAGCAGACAAACGAGAACCGAAGCCAAGGCTTACCGAAGTCAAATCTGCCGAACACAGTCTAACTCAGCCCTGCGTGGCTTATTTCTATTGGTCAACTGTGACCTATTTACTAGTTTACCCTTAGTATTTCCTATATAAACACTGTTTCCTTTCATTGTAAGTAGCTAGTTTTTGAATATTGATGAATTGAATGAAAGTGCCGAGCACATTTCTTCTTGTCTCCGTCGTGAGCAAAACCCCGGTGAGGGCTTTTAAGGACTTGTGGCTTTCGGTTAGTCCGATTGAACATTCCTCTTGATCATTCAGTTTGCAAGAGGCAATGTTCTCTTGAGGATTGTTGCATAGTATAGGTGATCCTTGCATCCCTTTTGATTGAGCTTTGAGACAGGTTCCTCACTGTTCTTTCGAAAGAAGCAAGTTTTGTCTTGCTTCTATCTTTATCTTTCTTGTTTGTTCTTCCGCGTTTGTGCTAGCAACCCCTTCGGGAATTGCATTGCACCACATCCGGATTTGATGGTAGCCGGACCTAAGGTCAATTTTGCTAAACACACATGAACCGCTCAATTCATCTAACATATCATCAAGTCGGGGAATAGGATGACGGTACTTTACCGTTATTTTGTTCACGGCCCGACAATCAACACACATTCTCCAAGTGCCGTCCTTTTTGGGAACAAGGATCACGGGCACGGCACAAGGACTCAAGCTTTCCCTCACCAAGCCTTTAGTGAGCAATTCATCAACTTGCTTTTGCAATTCCCTTGTATCCTCCGGGTTGCTCCTATAGGCCGGTTTGTTCGGGATTTGGGATCCCGGGACAAAGTCTATTTGATGCTCAATGCCCCTCAAAGGAGGCAATCCATCCGGCATTTCATCCAGGAACATGTCACCAAAATCCTTCAAAACATTCTCAAACACACTAGGCAAAGGGTTAGAAGAAAAATCACAATTAGAGTTTAGAACCATACCTTTGTGCACTAGGCATATGAGAAGCTTGTTGCGATCATTTCCTTTTAGGATCTCGCCCGGTTGCATCATGGCACATATGCCACCGGTAGAAGTAGGTGGGATTGCCACCAAGCTTTTGGACAAAGGGCTAGTCTCAACAACCGACTTAGCCTTTGCCACCTCCCTCAACTCCCGCATCCGTTTGTAATCATCGCTCACTTGTTTGGGAGTCATGGGTGGGAGCACAAACTTTTTCCCCTCATGTGTCACCGTATAGGTGTTGGCATGACCATTATGAACCACACGTCGATCAAATTGCCACGGCCTACCAAAGAGTAGGTGGCATGCTTGCATAGGCACGACATCGAACATGTGTTCATCCACATAGTTCCCAATCTTGAATTTGATCAAGCATTGTTTAACCACCCTCAACTCACCACACTCAGTAAGCCATTGAAGCTTATAAGGATTTGGGTGTTTCAAGGTAGGTATTTTCAATTGGGTAACAAGTGTTTGGCTAATAACATTAGCACAACTTCCCGAGTCAATGATCATAGAGCAAAGGAGACCCATGACTCGGCATTTGGAGTGAAAAAGGTTCTCTCGTTGTAAGGTTTCAACATCCTCTACACACATGGCTCCTAGGCTTCTCCTCACAACAAGGAAGGCATGGGAATCATCATCTTCTTCCTTGGCAATCTCCCCAACATCTCCTTCCTCCTCACCCTCTACTCCCTCTTCTTCCCCCTCCTCGGGCTCACTATCTTGCTCATAGACCAAGTCACCAACAAGAACCATAGTTTTCCGGGTAGGGCAATCTTTAGAGAGATGACCATAACCTTTACACTTAAAGCATTGAGTAGAAGAAGAGATTGGATTACTCAATTGGGTTCTAGAATTACCTCCCACGGGTTGTGTTGACCTTTCAAAAGGCTTTTTCACTTCCTTGCTAGCACTCGCACCACTTGCACTTTGGAATTTGGCATTAGTTGTAGGAGACTTCCAATCCTTTGGCTTGTTCAATGGAGTAATAGCATTACTCTTGTAGCGAAGGGATTTCTCCTCTTTGAGCCATTTCTCGGCTTCAACCGCATCTTCACATAGCTTGTAATGATCATTGTACTTGTGAAACTTCAATAGTGAAGCTATGTCCCGGTTTAAGCCCCCTTTGAAACGGATCATGGCCGTCTCATTGTCTTCCTCATCCAAGTCTAGAGTCATCCGGACTTGTTCAAACTCATTGAAGTACTCCCCAACCGACTTGGAACCTTGTTTCAATTCATAGAGACGCTTTTGTTGGTCCACTCGGTATTGGTTAGTCAAGTACTTTTCATCCATCACACGGATCAACTCATCCCAAGTAAGATTAAGAACCATCCCCATCCTCCTTCTATTCCTCTTTACCGACTCCCACCATGTAGAAGCAAAGGACTCAAAGGTAGAGATAGCATACTTAGTCTTCTTCACTTCGGGCATGTCATTGGTGTCAAATATACGTTCCATGGACAACTTCCACTCAAGGTACTCCACCGGATCACTACTCCCTTTGAAAGGAGGAATAGTAATCTTCACACTATTAAGATTGTTGTTGTTGTCACGACCCCCACGGAATGGCTCCGGTTGGCCCCCATAGTGGTCTTCATTCACACCATACTCCCTTCTCGCATTCCCTCCAACAAATCCCATAGGTGGCCCTCGACCTCGGCCCCTACCTCGATCCACATTACGACCCCAATTCATACCACGTCTCGGTTGAAAGTGTTCATCAAACCCATACATATCATCACCATACTCGGCTTCCTCCCCTTCTTGAGCTTCATCGACTTGCTCAAGAGGTTGCACATTTCGGATGGGTCTTGGTAATGGGTTGTTTCTTGGGGGATTATCCAAGATACGGGGAATGCCCGTTCGTTCAATTCTCTCTCGATCTTCCTTTACCCGTTGTTGATTGAGCAATTCAACAACTTGCTCCGGGGTAAAGGTAGGGCTACTCGAGCCTTCACCGGTCTCAATTTGGACACTCGGGGTCCCCTTTTCAATTGGGACACTCGGGGTCCCTTGGTCTCCTTGGGTACTTGAGGCACCCTTTTTGATGCAGAGCAAATCGTGCCAAGACACTTTCCGACATGTGCCAAGCTTGGAAGATACAAAGGACTTGAAGTCAAGGGCTTTGGAAGTGTTCCGGATGGTTTCATCACTAGGCTCCACGCCTACGGAGAAGGAAGGAGGCCCAGCATAGCTAGGCGCCCCGCCTAGCCCAGGCGCCCCGCCTAGGAAGCTCACTGCCTAAGAATGGAAGGCACCCAGGCGCCCCACCTAGCCAGGCGCCCAGCCTAGCTGAAGGCCAAGCCAGGCGCCCAGCCTAGCCAGGCGCCCAGCCTAGCTGAAGGCCAAGCCAGGCGCCCCGCCTAGCTCCAGGCGCCCAGCCTAGCTTCAGCATGATCCAGGCGCCCCTCCCAGCCCCAGGCGCCCCTCCTAGCTGCTGAACTTATGGTTCTTTTACTATTTTGCCCTACGTGGCTTATTTGTTGAACCTTATTAAGTAAGGGTAGTTAAGTCTTTGTGTAAGCTTGGGAAAACACTATAAATATCCAAGCCTAGCTTATTTTACACTTAGTTTATGTTGAATGATGAATTGAATATTGTAAAGAGTGGATTCTCTTTGGGTTTATGAAAACCAACCTTAGTTGGGACTTGTTACTTCTAGTGGATTCTAGTTGCCTAACAACCCCGCCCCGATCATTCTACTTGCGGGTCCTAGTTGGCTCGAGGGTAGTTGCATAGCGTAGGTGTTCTTGTCCTTCTCCCGGGGTGTAGCGGAACCAGTTCTCCGTTGCTACTTGGGATTAGAGATCGAGTTACGTCTCGTTCTTTATCCTTTTATCTTTTCCGCGTTTTCCCTACATCATTTGGTATCAGAGCAAGGCTCGGGTTTTGTTTCTACAAACCCCCGACCCTTGGTTCTTCGTGCCTAGTATCTATCTTTTAGTTTTCTTGTTGTTGAAGTTATTGAAAGAAGAAAATTATAAAAAAATTGAAAAATTGAAAAATCCAAAAATTTGGTGTATCTTGTTGGTTTGGATGATTTATGATATGGGTGTTATAGATTCTTGATCTTGAACGAATTCCCGTTACTTGGATACCAAAATTGTTTGGATTGGTGGAGTTTGAAAATTTGAAGCCCCAAAACCCCTTAAACCCTTGAAGAACTTGTTCTTGATGATTTTGGCTTGATTCTTGGGTTGGATTGATGTTTGCTTGAAAACTTG
The DNA here is from genome assembly GCA_037355625.1 of Petunia x hybrida. Lineage (NCBI taxonomy): Eukaryota > Viridiplantae > Streptophyta > Magnoliopsida > Solanales > Solanaceae > Petunia > Petunia x hybrida. Next base: position 12,600,573 of record JBBBVM010000162.1, read on the forward strand.
TTATTGGGGATTGAACTTCACTGAAAAACAAACGATTTGATACCAATTTTGTGGGATTTGAGTATGAATAACACCAAGTTTGATGAATCACAATCCATTTTGAAAACCCTTTGAAAAACCCCCTTGTTCTTGAGTTCTTGACATTGAATCTTGAATTTGATTGATTGTTTGGATGTTAATGTGATTGGGGTTTGTTAAGGAAGATCAAAAACAACTTTGGGTATCATTGGATTGTGAAAACAAGTTGAAAACATCGGATTTGGAGCTTGAAAATCGACTTGAAACGAGTTTGGAACGAGTTGGGAGAGGCTTCAGGCCAGGCGCCCCGCCTAAGCCAGGCGCCCCACCTGACTTGGCTACTGCCTAAGTCCCAGGCGCCCCGCCTAGACCCAGGCGCCCCGCCTGGAACACTGCACAGTTAGGCGCCCCTCCTGAGTTCAGGCGCCCCTCCTGAGTGCTGAAAGTGTTGTTTCGGGTAGATTTTCATAGGCATTTCCCTTTGTTTGATTGCATTAATTCCGGTTAGTGCTATTAGAGTATAATCCTACTCGATTAGTACTAATCACTTTGAGCTATTAGGATCATCGTGCCTAGAAAGGAGACTAGAATTCAAAGAAGATCTGTAGTATCTTTTGGTTCAAGTCCTCACTTCAAATTGCTTAGCGTTCATCGAGTCATATCAACTCCACTCGCCCCGGAGTACAATTGGCTCGTGGATAGTTGGTTGGGTTGAGGATTGATAGTCAACTACTTGAAGCTTTTGGTAACAAGTCCAAGTGAAATATCCACCACCACCCCCAAAAGAGTGATCCGAGTGAACTCAAGTGAGGGAGTGAGTGAGGTCTTTTACTAACGTTTGTTGCTTCTTGTAGGTACAATGGCAAACGATGGAGATGATCCCATGAAGCATTTCATGGCCACCATTATGGCTAAATTGGAGGATATCTCATTGAGACTTGAAACCGTCGAGAGGAATCAAGTTGAGACCGGTGAGAGGAGGACCCCGAGTGTCCAAATTGAATCCGGAGAGGGCACGAGTCATAGCACTCCTATGACTCCCGGACACTTTGTTGAGCTAAACAAGAGGTATGAACAAAGCAAAGTTGAAGCTCTACGAGAGCGTGGGTTGGGCAATCCCCAACAAGAGAGCAATCCTCTCAACTTGGGCAATCCCCAAGGAAATGCTCCACTTCGAAGACCCGTTAGGTTTGTCCCACCTCTTGAGCAAGTTGTTGAGGCTCAAGAAGAGGAGGAAGCCGAGTATGGTGATGAGGCCTATGGGTATGATGCTCATTATCAACCTAGGAGGCAAATGAATTGGGGTCGAAATGTGGATCGGGGTAGAGGCCGAGGTCGAGGGCCACCCATGAGATTTGATGGAAGGAATGCTAGGAGAGAATACGTTGCTCATGATGACCACTATGGAGGCCAACCGGAGCCTAACTATCGTGACAACAACAACAATCTCAATAGTGTGAAGCTTAATCTTCCATCCTTTAAGGGAGCTTGTGATCCGGAGGCATATATGGAATGGGTTCTACTTATAGAGAGAGTGTTTGACACAAATGAGATGACCGATGAGAAGAAAGGTACTTATGCTATTTCATCCTTTGAGTCTTATGCTTCTACTTGGTGGGAATCCATAAAGCGAACAAGAAGAAGAGCGGGTGTGCATGTGAATGTGACATGGAATGAATTGAAGGCCCTCATGAATACCAAATATGTGACTCCTAGATATCGACAAGAGCAACTCAAGAAGCTCTATGATCTAAAGCAAAGTGTCAAGACGGTTCATGAGTACTATGATGAGTTTGAGAAGACCCGATTGGCCTTAGATATGGAGACCGAGGATGAAGAGCAAGCCATGATCCGTTTCAAAAATGGGTTGAGCTATGGTATAGCTTCTCAATTGAGGTTACATTCTTATCCTTCACTTCAAGATCTATTGGAAGCCGCTATTGAAGCCGAGCAATGGCTTAAGGGAGAAAAGTCCACCCGTTACAAGAGTAGCACTCCTACTCCCATGAACCAACCAAAAGAGTGGAAGACTCCAAATGCAAGCTTTCCAAGTGCCAATGCTAGCAAAGAAGTGAAGAAGCCATATGAGAAGACTACTCCACCTTTGGAAGGTACTTCTAAAACTCGCTTGAGTAATCCTATTTCTACTTCTACTCAATGTTATGATAAGACCCAAACCCCCTCAAGACCATTCACTCGGAGTCAAGCCAAGTTGATCCAAGACACCCATCTTCATTTGATATGGAAGGGTATGGAAGAAGGCTCCAAGACCAACTTGAAGACTATACTTTGGTGTGCCATGGATGGAGAACCTTCTAGTACACTTGTCGAGGCATCCGGAGCACTTTTGGAAGCAACTCAAGAGGCCACAGCACCAGGCGGACCGCCTACTCCACTAGGCCGGCCGCCTAGTTTTTGCACACTCTCTGGATCTCACCAGGCGGACCGCCTCTGTGAGAGTCCCAGACCAGGCGGACCGCCCACTCCTTCAGCATAGTGAAAAGAGGTGGGGCGCCTAGTTAGAGTAGGCTGGGCGCCTACTTTTGTGAAGGGTTGCGGGATTCCTAGTTTAATTGCTATGTTTTGGACAACTATAGCCCTATGAGGCCCTTATTGTTTTAACCCACTTTGGGGGTATTTTTGAGCTTTCATTACATGTAAGTGAAGTCTATAAATACTTCACAAACCTATTCAAACCTTAGTCTACCTTGAATTATATGAATGATGAAAAGAAACTATCTCTTGTTTGGAGAATCCTTTGCCTTGGTTGCTTGAATTCACTAGTGGAATCTAGTTGAGTCTTGAACCGAAAACCCGATCATTCTATTTGCGAGCCCCAAGTGTGGCTCGAGGGTAGTTGCATAGTGTAGGTCCTCCTTGACACCGATACGAGGGTATTATGGAACGAGTTCTCCATAGTTACTTCGTAGGGAGTTCGAGTAGTGTCTCGCTCTTTATCTTTATTTCCGCGTTTCGTTTTTTATTCTTATCATCTTGGTATCAGAGCAAGGCTCGGGTTTTGTTTCTACAAACCCCCGACCCTTGATTCTTCGTGCCTAGGTTGGTTTCTATCTTAGGTTCTTATTTGTTGTTGAAGAAAAAGAAAAAAAAACACAAAAAAAAAATAGAAAAGGGTTGAAAAACACAAAAAAATTGATCATAGAATCTTGGTTTGTTGGACCCATTGCTTGATTGATATAGGGTTTTGTTCCTTGTTGGAAACCCGTTCTTTTGGTACCCTGAGCATCGAATTTGAAGTAGAAACACAAGGATTGAAAATTTGAAACCCTTGAAGAACTTGAAAATTTGAAACCCTAGCTATGAACATGGTGGAATGTTGAACTTTGATTGGGGTTTGATAAAATTGATTGGGGTTTGATCTCTGTGCTTGAAACAACATTGGGGTACCTTTGATTTGCCAAAACAACGTGTGGATTGATGAATTTTTGGGTGCAAAACCAAGAAAATCGTGTTTGAACTGTGCTGGAACTTGCAGTAGGCGGAGCGCCTAGGGAAACGGGCGGACCGCCTGAATTTTTTGTGCTCTCTGGACTTTACAGAGGCGGACCGCCTACTTAGAGTAGGCTGACCGCCCACTCCCCACTGCAGACACTGGGCGGGGAATCGGGTAGTTTCTTCTAGGTTCGTTTGTTTTGTTGTTTGCATCGCTTCTAATTAGTATTATTAGAGTATAATCCTACTCGATTAGTACTAATTACTTCAAGCTACTAGGATCATCGTGCCTTAGAACGGAGACTAGAACTCAAAGAAGATCCGTAGTGCCTTTTGACTCAAGTCCTCACTCAAAGTGCTTAGCGTTCCAATCGAGTCCTATTAACTCCACTCACCCCGGAGTACATTTGGCTTTTGAGTCGAGTGATTAGGTTAAGGTTTACTATTCAACTTTGTGAAGCTTTTGAGTTCAAGCAAGAGTGAAATAGCCACCGCCACCATACGAGTGATCCGAGTGAACACAAGTGAGGGAGCGAGTGAGGTGTTTTAACTAACTCTTGTTTCTTTTCTTTGTAGGTACAATGGCCAACGAAGGTCAAGATTTCATCAAGGAGGCCTTGGCTAGCCTTCTTGCCAAGATGGATGTTATGACTCAACGGATTGAGTCACTTGAAAGGGGTGCTTCAAGTACCCAAGGAGACCAAGGGACCTCGAGTGTCCCAATTGAAAAGGGGACCCCGAGTGTCCAAATTGAGACCGGTGAAGGTTCGAGTAGCCCTACCTTTACCCCGGAGCAAGTTGTTGAATTGCTCAATCAACAACGGGTAAAGGAAGATCGAGAGAGAATTGAACGAACGGGCATTCCCCGTATCTTGGATAATCCCCCAAGAGACAACCCATTACCAAGACCCATCCGAAATGTGCAACCTCTTGAGCAAGTCGATGAAGCTCAAGAAGGGGAGGAAGCCGAGTATGGTGATGATATGTATGGTTTTGATGATCACCTTCAACCAAGACGTGGTATGAATTGGGGTCGTAATGTGGATCGAGGTAGGGGCCGAGGTCGAGGGCCACCTATGGGATTTGTTGGAGGGAATGCGAGAAGGGAGTATGGTGTGAATGAAGACCACTATGGGGGCCAACCGGAGCCATTCCGTGGGGGTCGTGACAACAACAACTGATGTAGGGAAAACGCAGAAAAGATAAAAGATAAAGAACGAGACGTAACTCGATCTCTAATCCCAAGTAGCAACGGAGAACTTGTTCCGTTACACCCCGGGAGAAGGACAAGAACACCTACGCTATGCAACTACCCTCGAGCCACACTTGGGACTCGCAAATAGAATGATCGGGGTGGGGTTGTTAGGCAACTAGAATCCACTAGAAGTAACATGTCCCAACTAAGGTTGGTTTTCATAAACCCAAAGAGAATCCACTCTTTACAATATTCAATTCATCATTCAACATAAACTAAGTGTAAAATAAGCTAGGCTTGGATATTTATAGTGTTTTCCCAAGCTTACACAAAGACTTAACTACCCTTACTTAATAAGGTTCAACAAATAAGCCACGCAGGGCAAAATAGTAAAAGAACCATAAGTTCAGCAGCTAGGAGGGGCGCCTGGGGCTGGGAGGGGCGCCTGGATCATGCTGAAGCTAGGCTGGGCGCCTGGAGCTAGGCGGGGCGCCTGGCTTGGCCTTCAGCTAGGCTGGGCGCCTGGCTAGGCTGGGCGCCCGGCTTGGCTTTCAGCTAGGCGGGGCGCCTGGCTAGGTGGGGCGCCTGGGTGCCTTCCATTCTTAGGCAGTGAGCTTCCTAGGCGGGGCGCCTGGGCTAGGCGGGGCGCCTAGCTATGCTGGGCCTCCTTCCTTCTCCTTAGGCGTGGAGCCTAATGATGAAACCATCTGGAACACTTCCAAAGCCCTTGACTTCAAGTCCTTTGTATCTTCTAAGCTTGGCACATGTCGGAAAGTGTTGGAACGTGTCATGACTCAACGCTAGTTGGAGCTTGTGATGCATCTAATGAATATGCCACTAGTGAAGGGTCTAGTTGTCAACTCGTGTGTGCTTGTGAAACACTAGTTGGAAGGGATTTTATGCCACATCATGATGTGAGCTCATTGTTCATTGAACCCCTCCCTAGTGTAGATTTGATAGTTGACCATGATTGTGACCTTTGCTATGACACACCGCCAACCTTTGACCTAGGGAAAGATGAGGTAGTTGACCATTCCCTAATTGATATGCTTCTATTTGGTGGACCAATGTGTTGTGGTAAGGATGGTCTTGACCTTGAGGAGTCCAAATTGCATGAATTGGACAAGGTTGTCTACGATGACTCCTCAAGTGAACCTAGTCTTGATAACTTGTCTATGCTTGATCATGATAGTGAGATGCATGTTTATACTAATCCATTGTTTGAAGGCATTCTCATTAGTGGTAATGACTTGTATCGGACTAGGGTGAATAGCAAATTGGAACCCCCATGGTGTGAAGGAATTGATTCCTTAGGCAACCCATTGTTTGAGAAATTGGGTGAGGTGGATGGTTCTTTGAGTGACCCTACTATTGCTAGTTGGGGTTATGATGAAGAAGAATCTATCATTAATGCCTTCCTTGAGAGCTTGACTTTTGAGAAGGGTTGCTTGGGTGATAAAATTGGAGGTGAAAAGGAGTCCCTTGGTGTGAGTAAGTATGCTCTAAAGAAGGGGAGTGGAGTACTTGATGTTACTTGCATGATGGGTTACTTGACTCGCTCCACTCCACATGTTGATCACACCTCGAGGATAGATTGGTTCGTTGATCTTGAGCTTAAGGTTCAAGGGAATTTTGATAGCTTAATCTTGCATTTTTCATATCCCCATGGCTTATATGATCACTATTGTGTTAGGTGCATGATGATCTTTAACCAAGTACTTTTTGTTCTCTTTGGAGACTTGATATTTGTGCTTTTAATTGATGCTTGGTTATATCACAAGAGTGTGTTTTCCACACTTCTTGCACTAACCTACTTTCAAAGTAGGAGTTCTTATGTTTGCTTGTCGTTGCTTGTAGGTTCTAAGCTCCATGATAAGGCAAGGGAGATCTTGGAAGAGACCTATGTCAAGGTGACGATCAAGAGTTACAAGGGAGGAGAGCATTGGGCACCTCGAGGAGATGATGCCAAGGACGTGAACGCATTGATTTCGAGGACGAAATCTTTCAAGAAGGGGAGGATGATGAAGCCCAAATCGTGCCAAGACACGTTCCAACACTTTCCGACATGTGCCAAGCTTAGAAGATACAAAGGACTTGAAGTCAAGGGCTTTGGAAGTGTTCCAGATGGTTTCATCATTAGGCTCCACGCCTAAGGAGAAGGAAGGAGGCCCAGCATAGCTAGGCGCCCCGCCTAGCCCAGGCGCCCCGCCTAGGAAGCTCACTGCCTAAGAATGGAAGGCACCCAGGCGCCCCACCTAGCCAGGCGCCCCGCCTAGCTGAAAGCCAAGCCAGGCGCCCAGCCTAGCCAGGCGCCCAGCCTAGCTGAAGGCCAAGCCAGGCGCCCCGCCTAGCTCCAGGCGCCCAGCCTAGCTTCAGCATGATCCAGGCGCCCCTCCCAGCCCCAGGCGCCCCTCCTAGCTGCTGAACTTATGGTTCTTTTACTATTTTGCCCTGCGTGGCTTATTTGTTGAACCTTATTAAGTAAGGGTAGTTAAGTCTTTGTGTAAGCTTGGGAAAACACTATAAATATCCAAGCCTAGCTTATTTTACACTTAGTTTATGTTGAATGATGAATTGAATATTGTAAAGAGTGGATTCTCTTTGGGTTTATGAAAACCAACCTTAGTTGGGACTTGTTACTTCTAGTGGATTCTAGTTGCCTAACAACCCCGCCCCGATCATTCTATTTGCGAGTCCCAAGTGTGGCTCGAGGGTAGTTGCATAGCGTAGGTGTTCTTGTCCTTCTCCCGGGGTGTAACGGAACAAGTTCTCCGTTGCTACTTGGGATTAGAGATCGAGTTACGTCTCGTTCTTTATCTTTTATCTTTTCCGCGTTTTCCCTACATCAACAACAATCTTAATAGTGTGAAGATTACTATTCCTCCTTTCAAAGGGAGTAGTGATCCGGTGGAGTACCTTAATTGGAAGTTGTCCATGGAACGTATATTTGACACCAATGACATGCCCGAATTGAAGAAGACTAAGTATGCTATCTCTACCTTTGAGTCCTTTGCTTCTACATGGTGGGAGTCAGTAAAGAGGAATAGAAGGAGGATGGGGATGGTTCTTAATCTTACTTGGGATGAGTTGATCCGTGTGATGGATGAAAAGTACTTGACTAACCAATACCGAGTGGACCAACAAAAGCGTCTCTATGAATTGAAACAAGGTTCCAAGTCGGTTGGGGAGTACTTCAATGAGTTTGAACAAGTCCGGATGACTCTAGACTTGGATGAGGAAGACAATGAGACGGCCATGATCCGTTTCAAAGGGGGCTTAAACCGGGACATAGCTTCACTATTGAAGTTTCACAAGTACAATGATCATTACAAGCTATGTGAAGATGCGGTTGAAGCCGAGAAATGGCTCAAAGAGGAGAAATCCCTTCGCTACAAGAGTAATGCTATTACTCCATTGAACAAGCCAAAGGATTGGAAGTCTCCTACAACTAATGCCAAATTCCAAAGTGCAAGTGGTGCGAGTGCTAGCAAGGAAGTGAAAAAGCCTTTTGAAAGGTCAACACAACCCGTGGGAGGTAATTCTAGAACCCAATTGAGTAATCCAATCTCTTCTTCTACTCAATGCTTTAAGTGTAAAGGTTATGGTCATCTCTCTAAAGATTGCCCTACCCGGAAAACTATGGTTCTTGTTGGTGACTTGGTCTATGAGCAAGATAGTGAGCCCGAGGGGGGGGAAGAAGAGGGAGTAGAGGGTGAGGATGAGGGAGGTGAAGGGGAGATTACTATGATTGAAGATGATGAATCCCATGCCTTCCTTGTTGTGAGGAGGAGTCTAGGAGCCATGTGTGTAGAGGATGTTGAGACCTTGCAACGAGAGAATCTTTTTCATTCCAAATGCCGAGTCATGGGTCTCATTTGCTCTATGATCATTGACTCGGGAAGTTGTGCTAATGTTATTAGCCAAACACTTGTTACCCAATTGAAAATACCTACCTTGAAACACCCAAGTCCTTATAAGCTTCAATGGCTTAGTGAGTGTGGTGAGTTGAGGGTGGTTGATGCAGGGCAAAATAGGCGGAAGCGACAAACGATATGAAAATGCGGAAGCTAAAACAAGATAGGCGATATCGATGAAGATATCGAGATAAAGAGCAAGACGAGGCTTGAACGTTTACCTAAGTAGCACCGAGGAACTCGTCTCGATACACCCCGGGTGAAGTCAAGGATCACCTATACTATGCAACTATCCTCAAGAGGCACCCGGCTCTTGCAAATAGAATGATCAAAGATGGATGAAGTTCAAATTGGATTCCACCAATTGAATTCAAGTTCCCAACAAGGGTTCAAATGAGAGCATTGCTCAAGTTTCTTCAATATTCAAGATTGTGTGTATGAAATGAAAGCCTAAGGAAGACATTTATAGTCTTCTACAATGCATAATGAAATGTCTAAAATGCCCTTAAAGTGGTTCAAAACAATAGAAGTAAACTAGGGCTATACTTGGAATTACACCCCAAAATAGTGGGAATCTCGGATGAAGGCTCAGGGAACTAGGCGCCCCGCCTACTAGGGGAGGCGGTCCGCCTCTGCATGGCGTGGAGGAGCAGCACAGGGGAGTGGGCGGTCCGCCCATTGCACTAGGCGGTCCGCCCAGTGAGAGATCCAGAGAGTGGCTACAAATCAGGCGGTCCGCCCACTTTGGGAGGCGGTCCGCCCCTTCCTGAAGCCTCTTGAGGCGCCTCACTTTGTGTCTCTTGAGCCTCTCCTTTGGGTCTAAGCGGTCCTCCTTCCGTGATGCTCCAATGCATGATCTTCAAGGTTGTTCCGGAGCCCTTCACTTGCATCCTTTGTGCTCTCGAGCTTGGTTCTTGATGGTTGGTGCTTTGGCTCCAATTTGCCCGGCATCATCATACCAACTGATGCAGGGCAAAATAGGCGGAAGCGACAAACGATATGAAAATGCGGAAGCTAAAACAAGATAGGCGATATCGATGAAGATATCGAGATAAAGAGCAAGACGAGGCTTGAACGTTTACCTAAGTAGCACCGAGGAACTCGTCTCGATACACCCCGGGTGAAGTCAAGGATCACCTATACTATGCAACTATCCTCAAGAGGCACTCGGCTCTTGCAAATAGAATGATCAAAGATGGATGAAGTTCAAATTGGATTCCACCAATTGAATTCAAGTTCCCAACAAGGGTTCAAATGAGAGCATTGCTCAAGTTTCTTCAATATTCAAGGTTGTGTGTATGAAATGAAAGCCTAAGGAAGACATTTATAGTCTTCTACAATGCATAATGAAATGTCTAAAATGCCCTTAAAGTGGTTCAAAACAATAGAAGTAAACTAGGGCTATACTTGGAATTACACCCCAAAATAGTGGGAATCTCGGATGAAGGCTCAGGGAACTAGGCGCCCCGCCTACTAGGGGAGGCGGTCCGCCTCTGCATGGCGTGGAGGAGCAGCACAGGGGAGTGGGCGGTCCGCCCATTGCACTAGGCGGTCCGCCCAGTGAGAGATCCAGAGAGTGGCTACAAATCAGGCGGTCCGCCCACTTTGGGAGGCGGTCCGCCCCTTCCTGAAGCCTCTTGAGGCGCCTCACTTTGTGTCTCTTGAGCCTCTCCTTTGGGTCTAAGCGGTCCTCCTTCCGTGATGCTCCAATGCATGATCTTCAAGGTTGTTCCGGAGCCCTTCACTTGCATCCTTTGTGCTCTCGAGCTTGGTTCTTGATGGTTGGTGCTTTGGCTCCAATTTGCCCGGCATCATCCTCCCCTTCTTGAAAGGATTTCGTCCTCGAAATCAAACCATCAAGTCCTACAATCAAAGACAAGCACAAACAAAAACAAAACTCCTACTACAAGAGTAGGTTAGTGCAACAAGTGCGGGAAAACACACTTTTATGGTACAACCAAGTATCAATGGCAACAAAGAAGCTCATGTTCCCGAAGGAACTAGCAAGTACTTGGTTCAACAACGAAGTGATCCCAACACAAGAAGAAACAAAGAGATCAATAGGGCACGACACATGCAAGATTAAGCCATCAAAATCCCTACAATCCCTAAGTTCAAGATTAGCACACCAAGACCTTCTACTACACGAGTAGGTAGGTCCAATAAGAGTGAGTGCAAGCACGGTGGAAAATTCGCTCTTGTTATAGAGCCAAGTATCAATACCAATCAAGAAGCTCATGTTCCCAAAGGGAACAACAAGTCCTTGGCTCCATAGTGTCAAGCACTCACAACCATAACAAACAAGGGAATCATTAGGACATAGAACAGTCACGATCAAGCAATCAAAGTTCCTATGACCCCTAAGCTCATGATTATCATACCAAACCATCAAGGCAATATTTTCAAAATGAGGCGCAATGGTTTTGGCATGCTCAATTCTCAATGTGTGGTTAACATATGGGAGGGAATAGGCAATGTAGTGCAATACACAATTAGCGTCAAATACCCCACTCCCCTTCTTAAAAGCCCTCATACTCACACTAAGAGATTCCTCCTCACCTCTAATCTCATCCTCAAGACAACCCTCCTCACAAGGTAAGCTCTCAAGGAAGGCAATTATAATGGCCTCTTCATCATCATAACCCGAACCAACAAGAGTAGGGTCACTAGAAGAATCATCTACCTCACTCAAAGCTTCAAACAAAGAGTTGTCTATGGGATCAAATCCCACACACCACGGAGGTTCTAGCTCATTCTCAACTCTAGTCCGATACAAATCATTTTCACAATTAAAGAGGCCCTCACGCAATGGGAATGTAAAAGCATGCACCTCAATTTCATAGTCAAACAAAGGCATCGTATCAAGACTAGGTTCTTCGCTCTCGCTTGAGGAGTCATCATATACAACCTTGTCCAATTCATGCAATTTGGACTCCTCAAGGTCACTATCATCCTTACTACGACACACAATTCCACCAAAATCAATTACACCAACAAGGGTCGAGTCACATAACTCTTCTTCCCCATTATCAAATATGGGTGGGGTGTCATAACAAGGGTCACAATTATAGTCAACTACCATTTTCTCACTAAAGAGAGGTTCATTGAATATCGGGCTCACATCATGATGTGGCTTATCAATCCTCTCAACTAGTGGTTCACATGCACACACAAGTTGACTAATCGACTCTATGCTAGTTGCAATTTGATTACATGCATTACAAGTACTATCTAGCATTGAGTCTTCACAAGACAAGGAATTAGCATGTTCATGAAAGGGTGAAGTAACACTTACATTGGAGTCACTCCCGTGAGTACTCGTGCCGCTTGAAGTGTCATGTTCAAGTCCTCCTTCATGAAACTCACAATGAAGATCTCCATTCTCTTGTCTTTCTTTCTTACCAACCGGTTGAGGCTCCACTAGCTCGCCTCCAAGAGTACCTACACATAAGCCAAAACAAATAGAAGGAGAAGAAGGTAAATCATGTTTAGAACAAAGGGTGTCCTCACTCTCACCCAAAATTTCCTCTCCCCTCACTTCTTTCATTTCTCGCTCAAGGCCAATTGTAGGTCCGGGTGATGTTTCACTCTCCACTTGCAAGGGCATGACCATAAGATTGTTGGTTCCGGGCTCAAGTACCATGGGTGACTTTGCTTTGGCCGCTTCCCTCAACTCCCTCATAATCCTATAGTCATTACTTACTTGCTTCGGCGTCAAGAGCTTGAGCACATATTTTCTAGAACCATGCAAGACCGTATAGGAATTGGTTCTACCATCATGCACTACGCTCCGATCATATTGCCATGGCCTTCCAAACAAGAGGTGGCAAGCTTGCATAGGAACTACATCGAACATTACCTTATCTCGGTAATTGCCAATGCCAAACTCAACCAAAGCTTGCTTCACCACCCTCAACTCTCCACACTCGCTCAACCATTGCAACCGGTAGGGATGTGGATGTGTTATAGTAGGCAATTGCAATTGGGAAATCAAAGTCTCACTTACTATGTTAGCGCAACTTCCCGAATCGATGATCATTGAGCACACTTGCCCCATCACACGACACCTAGCATGGAAGAGATTCTCCCTTTGCACATGCTCCGACTCCGCAATACTCATGGCACCCAAACTCCTCCGTACCACAAGTGTCGTTTTAAGCTCATCGCCGTGCTCACCTTCACCTTGGGGAATGCCCAAGTTGTGGGGAATGCCCACTTGTTGGGGATTGCCCAACGGTTGGGGATTGCCCAACTTCCTTTCACTAATGCCTTCTCCGGCATCTTTTTGGACACTCGGGGCCCATTCCTCTTTGAGGCGATCAAACCTCGAGCTTATGGATCTCACCTTGGCCAAGAGGTTGACCAAAGTGCTTACCGGGACCTCAATGGTATCGTACACGTCTCCGGCCATGTACCTATATCAATCAAAAGACAAGAAAGAAGTTAGAGTAAAAACCTCACTCACTCCCTCACTTTTTGAATGTCACTCGGTTCACTCGTTTATTGGTGGGGGATTTATCACTCGAACTTGATTCAATGGCTTCCTCGTAGTTGAACAACCTCCTCGATAACCAACCAAGTTCACAAGAACCAAATACTCTTCGGGAAGAGTGGAATTGATGGGACTCGATGAACGCTAGGCTATTTAGGTGCGCACTTGAAGCAAAATCAAACTACGAGTCTTCTTTGAGGTCTACTCTCCTCTAGGCACGATTACTCTAATACGCTAAAGGATTAGTGTTAATAAAGTAGGCCAATTACCCTAGAAATACTAACCAAGAAGTGCCGAAGCAACGGAAACACGAAAACCTACGAAAAAACTACCCGGGCACACTTCAGGAAAAGGGGCGCCCCGCCTCTGTAAAAGGGGCGGTCCGCCCAGTGTGGTTTCCAGAGAGTTGCAATAAAAGAGGCGGTCCGCCTCCCACAGTGGGCGGTCCGCCTACTGCTCTTTCAGCAGCTTCGCAACACGCGTTTTTGGCTTTTGGCACCCAATTTTTCAATGGTTTTTGAGTTGTTTTGCACTTTTGAGGATACCCAAAGATGTTATATGCTATAACAAACAAACCCCAATGGTTTAATCCAACAAACAACCAAAAACAAGTTTGTTTCAAGAATTTGGAACAAGTTCTTCAAGAACTTCCAAAATTTTCAAGATTTGAAAACTTCGATTTTCTTTCCGCAACTCCAAATGATGTTATGGGGGTATCAAAATGACGGGTTAACTATATAGAACAATCCCCGATACCAAACATCCAAGAATCCATAACAACAAACAAGTTCTAGCAAATTTTGTGAATTCTTCAACTTTTGGGTTTGATTTTCAAAATTTTGTTTCACAACTCCAAAATGAGTTTTGTTGGTACCCAATTGTCGAGAATGCGTAATCAAACAATCCCCGATAATTAAAACCAACAAAATCGTAACAATGAACGATTTCTAGCAATTTTTTTGTGATTTTCAAATTTTTGGATTTTTTTGTTTTTCTTCAAATTTCAAGAACAAACAACAAGAACACAACAACGATAAGAACAAGACCGAGGATTCGTAAAAACGAAGCCTAGCCGTGCTCTGATACCAACTGATGCAGGGCAAAATAGGCGGAAGCGACAAACGATATGAAAATGCGGAAGCTAAAACAAGATAGGCGATATCGATGAAGATATCGAGATAAAGAGCAAGACGAGGCTTGAACGTTTACCTAAGTAGCACCGAGGAACTCGTCTCGATACACCCCGGGTGAAGTCAAGGATCACCTATACTATGCAACTATCCTCAAGAGGCACCCGGCTCTTGCAAATAGAATGATCAAAGATGGATGAAGTTCAAATTGGATTCCACCAATTGAATTCAAGTTCCCAACAAGGGTTCAAATGAGAGCATTGCTCAAGTTTCTTCAATATTCAAGATTGTGTGTATGAAATGAAAGCCTAAGGAAGACATTTATAGTCTTCTACAATGCATAATGAAATGTCTAAAATGCCCTTAAAGTGGTTCAAAACAATAGAAGTAAACTAGGGCTATACTTGGAATTACACCCCAAAATAGTGGGAATCTCGGATGAAGGCTCAGGGAACTAGGCGCCCCGCCTACTAGGGGAGGCGGTCCGCCTCTGCATGGCGTGGAGGAGCAGCACAGGGGAGTGGGCGGTCCGCCCATTGCACTAGGCGGTCCGCCCAGTGAGAGATCCAGAGAGTGGCTACAAATCAGGCGGTCCGCCCACTTTGGGAGGCGGTCCGCCCCTTCCTGAAGCCTCTTGAGGCGCCTCATTTTGTGTCTCTTGAGCCTCTCCTTTGGGTCTAAGCGGTCCTCCTTCCGTGATGCTCCAATGCATGATCTTCAAGGTTGTTCCGGAGCCCTTCACTTGCATCCTTTGTGCTCTCGAGCTTGGTTCTTGATGGTTGGTGCTTTGGCTCCAATTTGCCCGGCATCAGTGGTTAAACAATGCTTGATCAAATTCAAGATTGGGAACTATGTGGATGAACACATGTTCGATGTTGTGCCTATGCAAGCATGCCACCTACTCTTTGGTAGGCCTTGGCAATTTGATCGACGTGTGGTTCATAATGGTCATGCCAACACCTATACGGTGACGCATGAGGGGAAAAAGTTTGTGCTCCAACCTATGACTCCCAAACAAGTGAGCGATGATTACAAACGGATGCGGGAGTTGAGAGAAGTGGCAAAGGCTAAGTCGGTTGTTGAGACTAGCCCTTTGTCCAAAAGCTTGGTGGCAATCCCACCTACTCCTACCGGTGGCATATGTGCCATGATGCAACCGGGAGAGATCCTAAAAGGAAATGATGGCGACAAGCTTCTCATATGTCTAGTGCACAAAGGTATGGTTCTAAACTCTAATTGTGAATTTTCTTCTAACCCTTTGCCTAGTGTGTTTGAGAATGTTTTGAAGGATTTTGGTGACATGTTCCCGGATGAAATGCCGGATGGATTGCCTCCTTTGAGGGGCATTGAGCATCAAATAGACTTTGTCCCGGGATCCCAAATCCCGAACAAACCGGCCTATAGGAGCAACCCGGAGGATACAAGGGAATTGCAAAAGCAAGTTGATGAATTGCTCACTAAAGGCTTGGTGAGGGAAAGCTTGAGTCCTTGTGTCGTGCCCGTGATCCTTGTTCCCAAAAAGGACGGCACTTTGAGAATGTGTGTTGATTGTCGGGCCGTAAACAAAATAACGGTAAAGTACCGTCATCCTATTCCCCGGCTTGATGATATGTTAGATGAATTGAGCGGTTCATGTGTGTTTAGCAAAATTGACCTTAGGTCCGGCTACCATCAAATCCGGATGAAACCCGGTGATGAATGGAAAACCGCATTCAAGACCAAATTTGGTCTCTATGAATGGTTGGTGATGCCCTTTGGTCTCTCCAATGCACCTAGCACTTTCATGAGGCTAATGAACCATGTTCCATTCATCAACAAGTTTTTGGTCGTCTATTTTGACGATATATTGATCTATAGCAAATCAATAGACGACCATGTTGAACACCTTAGGCTAGTGCTTGAAAAGTTGAGAGCCGAAAAGCTCTATGCTAATTTTAAAAAGTGTGCCTTTGGTGTTGAGAAGGTGGTCTTCCTTGGGTTTGTTGTGAGTGCCCAGGGAGTGGAGGTGGATGAGTCTAAGGTAGAGGCCATACGTGATTGGCCTACTCCTACTACCGTGACTCAAGTGAGGAGCTTTCATGGTCTCGCGAGCTTTTATAGGCGCTTTGTGAAGGACTTTAGCTCCATTGCCGCTCCACTCACCGAATTGGTGAAGAAAGACCAACCGTTTGTTTGGGGAGAGCCTCAAGAGAAGGCCTTCCTTGAGTTGAAAAGTAGGTTGAGTACCGCCCCTCTATTGCAATTGCCCGACTTCGGAAAGGCATTTGAGGTTGAATGTGATGCCTCGGGGGTGGGAATTGGTGGTGTTTTAATGCAAGATAGCAAACCCATCGCCTACTTTAGTGAAAAGTTGAAAGGGGCATCCTTGAATTATTCTACATATGACAAGGAGCTGTATGCCCTTGTGAGAGCCCTTGCCCATTGGCAACACTATCTTTGGCCTCGTGAGTTTGTAATCAAGAGTGACCATGAGTCACTCAAGCATTTGAGAGGCCAAGAGAAGCTCAATAAGAGACATACCAAGTGGGTTGAATTCATTGAGTCTTTTCCCTATGTGATCCAATACAAGAAAGGGAAAGACAATGTTGTGGCGGATGCGCTTTCAAGAAAGTTTGCCCTAGCCACCACTCTCACCTCTAAGCTCATGGGTTTTGAGAGCATTAAATTGATGTATGCTCATGACCCAAAGCTAAAGAGTGTCCATGACGCTCTAGAGAAAGGGGAGAGAGTTGACAAATACCAATGGTTTGATGGTTATATCTTCAAAAATGGTAGGGTGTGCATTCCGGAGTCCTCTTGGAGAGAGTTGCTTGTGCATGAAGCACATTGCGGGGGACTCATGGGACATTTTGGCACAAGAAAGACTTTGGCCATTCTTCAAGAACAATTCCATTGGCCAAAGATGAGGGTGCATGTGGAAAAGTTTTGCGCTAATTGCCTTGAGTGCAAACGAGCCAAATCTAAAGCCCACCCTCATGGGTTGTATACCCCTCTCCCTGTACCTACTAGTCCATGGTTGGATATCTCAATGGATTTTGTGATGGGATTACCAAGGACTAGAGGGGGCCATGATAGCATTTATGTTGTTGTGGATAGGTTTTCCAAAATGGCTCATTTCATTCCATGCAAGAAATGTGATGATGCACAACATGTGGCAACTTTGTTTATTGAAAATGTCTTGAAGTTGCATGGTGTGCCTCAAACCATAGTGAGTGATAGGGACACTAAGTTCCTAAGTCATTTTTGGAGGTGTTTATGGGGTGCTTTAGGCACCAAGCTCTTGTTTTCCACGTCCCACCACCCCCAAACCGATGGGCAAACGGAAGTGGTAAACCGAACCTTGGGTGCTCTTCTTAGAGCCATGACTCGAGGTAAGGCCGGGACTTGGATTGATCGTCTACCTCTTATGGAGTTTGCCTACAATCGCACTTTGCATAGCATGATAGGCATGACTCCATTCGAGTGTGTTTATGGATTTAACCCCTTGATTCCCCTTGATCTAACCCCTTTGCCAAGGGAAATGGTTGTTAATTTTGAAGGTAAAGCTAGAGCCAAGGCTTTGGTTGAACTCCATGCAAAAGCGAAGAAGAACTTGGAGGAAGCTTATGCTAAGGTTGCCGCCAAGAAGAACAAAGGACGCAAGAAGGTGGAATTCAAGAAGGGTGACTATGTGTGGGTGCACTTCCGGAAAGAAAGGTTTCCAAACCTTAGGAAAGGGAAGTTGGCACCCCGAGGAGATGGCCCATTCCAAGTGCTCTCGAAGATAAACAACAATGCATATGTGGTCGACTTGCCAAGTGAGTATCAAGTTTCTAATACTTTCAATGTTAGTGACTTGGTTCCTTTGAATGTAGGTAATGAAGAGGCTGTGCTTAATGATGAAGAGGTCGTGGATGATGCTTCGATTTCGAGGACGAAATCTTCTCAAGAAGGGGAGGATGATAAGACCCAAACCCCCTCAAGACCATTCACTCGGAGTCAAGCCAAGTTGATCCAAGACACCCATCTTCATTTGATATGGAAGGGTATGGAAGAAGACTCCAAGACCAACTTGAAGACTATACTTTGGTGTGCCATGGATGGAGAACCTTCTAGTACACTTGTCGAGGCATCCGGAGCACTTTTGGAAGCAACTCAAGAGGCCACAGCACCAGGCGGACCGCCTACTCCACTAGGCCGGCCGCCTAGTTTTTGCACACTCTCTGGATCTCACCAGGCGGACCGCCTCTGTGAGAGTCCCAGACCAGGCGGACCGCCCACTCCTTCAGCATAGTGAAAAGAGGTGGGGCGCCTAGTTAGAGTAGGCTGGGCGCCTACTTTTGCGAAGGGTTGCGGGATTCCTAGTTTAATTGCTATGTTTTGGACAACTATAGCCCTATGAGGCCCTTATTGTTTTAACCCACTTTGGAGGTATTTTTGAGCTTTCATTACATGTAAGTGAAGTCTATAAATACTTCACAAACCTATTCAAACCTTAGTCTACCTTGAATTATATGAATGATGAAAAGAAACTATCTCTTGTTTGGAGAATCCTTTGGCTTGGTTGCTTGAATTCACTAGTGGAATCTAGTTGAGTCTTGAACCGAAAACCCGATCATTCTATTTGCGAGCCCCAAGTGTGGCTCGAGGGTAGTTGCATAGTGTAGGTCCTCCTTGACACCGATACGAGGGTATTATGGAACGAGTTCTCCATAGTTACTTCGTAGGGAGTTCGAGTAGTGTCTCGCTCTTTATCTTTATTTCCGCGTTTCGTTTTTGATTCTTATCATGTTATAAGTGCAAGGGCTATGGGCATATTGCTAAAGAATGCTCCACAAAACGAAACATGGTTGTGGTTGGCAATTTAGTGTATGAACAAGAAAGTGAGTCCGAAAATGGAGAAGTAGAGGGGGATGAGGAAGTTGATTGTGAGGAGGCCGTGGAAGAGGATGATGGCCCTCAAATGTTCTTGGTGGTTAGGAGAAGCTTGAGTACCATTGTTATGGAGGAGGAGGTGGAAAATGATCAAAGGGAAAACCTCTTTCATGCTAGGTGCCGAGTAAAGGGCCAAGTATGTTCAATGGTTGTTGATTCGGGGAGTTGCACTAACATAGTGAGCCAAACCTTGATTTCCCAATTGAAGTTACCCACTCTAAAGCATCCAAAACCATATCGTTTACAATGGCTTAGCGAGTGTGGTGAACTAAATGTGGTGAAACAAGCGTTGATTGAGTTTAGCATTGGGAGCTATAAGGATAAGATCATGTTTGATGTGGTCCCGATGCAAGCATGCCATTTATTGTTTGGGAGACCATGGCAACATGATAGGTGTGTAGTGCATGATGGCCGGACCAACTCCTATACGGTCAAGCAAGATGGGAGAAAGTATGTGCTTAGACCTTTGACTCCAAGGCAAGTAAGGGAAGACTACAAACGAATGAAGGAGTTGAGGGAAGAGGCTAAAGCCAAGTCACCCATTGTACTTGAACCCGAGGCAAACAATCTTATTGTTTTGCCAATGCATGATGAAAATGAGAGTCACTCCACTTCAAATGAGAGAGAAAAGATAGAGAGAAGTGAGGGAGTGACCGGTGACAATCCAAGAGAGGAAAAAGGAGAGGATTTGAGGAGTGATGTGAGGGGATTGTCACCACAAACTACACTTGACCAAGAGGTAAAATTGAGAGAGATGAGAGGTGAGGAAGGAAAAATTGAGAGTGAGAGCACCTATTGTTCTAACCCTTCTTTATCTTCTATCTCTTCTTGTGAAAGCTCTTGTGTAGGTACATTTGAAGACAAGTCAGTGGAGCCTCAATGTGAGCTTCATGAAGGAGAAGTTGCATATGACACTTCAAACCTTGTGAGTGATCAAGGGAGTACTACAAATGTAAGTGTTGCTTCACCTTTTCATGAACCCACTAGCTACTTGTCTTGTATTGACTCAACACTAGTTGGAGCTTGTGATGCATCTAGTGGATATGCCACTAGTGAAGAGTCTAGTTGTCAACTTGTGTGTGCTTGTGAAACACTAGTTGGAAGGGATTTTATGCCACATCATGATGTGAGCTCATTGTTCATTGAACCCTTCCCTAGTGTAGATTTGATAGTTGACCATGATTGTGACCTTTGCTATGACACACCGCCAACCTTTGACATAGGGAAAGATGAGGTAGTTGATCATTCCCTAATTGATATGCTTCTATTTGGTGGACCAATGTGTTGTGGTAAGGATGGTCTTGACCTTGAGGAGTCCAAATTGCATGAATTGGACAAGGTTGTCTACGATGACTCCTCAAGTGAACCTAGTCTTGATAACTTGTCTATGCTTGATCATGATAGTGAGATGCATGTTTATACTAATCCATTGTTTGAAGGCATTCTCATTAGTGGTAATGACTTGTATCGGACTAGGGTGAATAGCAAATTGGAACCCCCATGGTGTGAAGGAATTGATTCCTTAGGCAACCCATTGTTTGAGGATTTGGGTGAGGTGGATGGTTCTTTGAGTGACCCTACTATTGCTAGTTGGGGTTATGATGAGGAAGAATCTATCATCAATGCCTTCCTTGAGAGCTTGACTTTTGAGAAGGGTTGCTTAGGTGATGAAATTGGAGGTGAAAGGGAATCCCTTGGTGTGAGTAAGTATGCTCTAAAGAAGGGGAGTGGAGTACTTGATGTTACTTGCATGATGGGTTACTTGACTCACTCCACTCCACATGTTGATCACATCTCGAGGATAGATTGGTGTGTTGATCTTGAGCTTAAGGTTCACGGGAATTTTGGTAGCTTGATCTTGCATTTCCCATCTTCCCATGACCTATTTGCTCATTATCTTGTTGAGTGCATGTTGATTTTTAACCAAGTACTTATGATTCTCTTTGGAGACTTGATATTTGTGCTTTTAATTGATGCTTGGTTATATCACAAGAGTGTGTTTTCCACACTTCTTGCACTAACCTACTTTCAAAGTAGGAGTTCTTGTGTTTGCTTGACGTTGCTTGTAGGTTCTAAGCTCCATGTTAAAGCAAGGGAGATCTTGGAAGAGACCTATGTCAAGGTGACGATCAAGAGTTACAAAGGAGGAGAGCATTGGGCACCCCTAAGAGATGATGCCATGAACATGAATGCATTGATTTCGAGGACGAAATCTCTTCAAGAAGGGGAGGATGATGCAGAGCAAATCGTGCCAAGACACTTTCCGACATGTGCCAAGCTTGGAAGATACAAAGGACTTGAAGTCAAGGGCTTTGGAAGTGTTCCGGATGGTTTCATCACTAGGCTCCACGCCTACGGAGAAGGAAGGAGGCCCAGCATAGCTAGGCGCCCCGCCTAGCCCAGGCGCCCCGCCTAGGAAGCTCACTGCCTAAGAATGGAAGGCACCCAGGCGCCCCACCTAGCCAGGCGCCCAGCCTAGCTGAAGGCCAAGCCAGGCGCCCAGCCTAGCCAGGCGCCCAGCCTAGCTGAAGGCCAAGCCAGGCGCCCCGCCTAGCTCCAGGCGCCCAGCCTAGCTTCAGCATGATCCAGGCGCCCCTCCCAGCCCCAGGCGCCCCTCCTAGCTGCTGAACTTATGGTTCTTTTACTATTTTGCCCTACGTGGCTTATTTGTTGAACCTTATTAAGTAAGGGTAGTTAAGTCTTTGTTTAAGCTTGGGAAAACACTATAAATATCCAAGCCTAGGTTATTTTACACTTAGTTTATGTTGAATGATGAATTGAATATTGTAAAGAGTGGATTCTCTTTGGGTTTATGAAAACCAACCTTAGTTGGGACTTGTTACTTCTAGTGGATTCTAGTTGCCTAACAACCCCACCCCGATCATTCTACTTGCGGGTCCTAGTTGGCTCGAGGGTAGTTGCATAGCGTAGGTGTTCTTGTCCTTCTCCCGGGGTGTAGCGGAACCAGTTCTCCGTTGCTACTTGGGATTAGAGATCGAGTTACGTCTCGTTCTTTATCCTTTTATCTTTTCCGCGTTTTCCCTACATCACTTTTCAAGTGACTCAATCCTTTGAGTCATAACATCCATCTTGGCAAGAAGGCTAGCCAAGGCCTCCTTGATGAAATCTTGACCTTCGTTGGCCATTTTACCTACAAAGAAAAGAAACAAGAGTTAGTTAAAACACCTCACTCACTCCCTCACTTGTGTTCACTCGGATCACTCGTATGGTGGTGATGGCTATTTCACTCTTGCTTGAACTCAAAGCTTCACGAAGTTGAATAGTAAACCTAAACCTAATCACTCGACTCAAAAGCCAAATGTACTCCGGGGTGAGTGGAGTTAATAGGACTCGATTGGAACGCTAAGCACTTTGAGTGAGGACTTGAGTCAAAAGGCACTACGGATCTTCTTTGAGTTCTAGTCTCCGTTCTAAGGCACGATGATCCTAGTAGCTTGAAGTAATTAGTACTAATCGAGTAGGATTATACTCTAATAATACTAATTAGAAGCGATGCAAACAACAAAACAAACGAACCTAGAAGAAACTACCCGATTCCCAACTTTCAGAAAAGTAGGCGCCCCACCTGTTTGGACTAGGTGGTCCGCCTGGTGTCTGCAGTGGGGAGTAGGCGGTCAGCCTACTCTAAGTAGGCGGTCCGCCTCTGTAAAATCCAGAGAGCAAGAAAATTTCAGGCGGTCCGCCCGTTTCCCTAGGCGCTCCGCCTACTGCGAGTTCCAGCACAGTTCAAACACGATTTTCTTGGTTTTGCACCCAAAAATTCATCAATCCACACGTTGTTTTATCAATTCAAAGGTACCCCAATGTTGTTTCAAGCACAGAGATCAAACCCCAATCAATTTCATCAAAACCCAATCAAAATTCAACAATCTACCATGTTCATCATGTTCATAGCTAGGGTTTCAAGCTTTTTCAATTTCTTCAAAGGTTTCAAATCTCAAATCATGGAATACAACTCCAAATCGGGTGTGTTGGGTACCAAAATAACGGGTTTCCAATAAGGAACAAACCCCAATAACAATCACAACACGAATCAATCCAAAACACAAGATAGAATAATTTTTTTTTTTTTTTTTGGTATTTTTCAATTTTCCAATTTTTTTGTGATTTTCTTCTTTCAATAACAACAAACAAGAACCTAAGATAGAAACCAACCTAGGCACGAAGAATCAAGGGTCGGGGGTTTGTAGAAACAAAACCCGAGCCTTGCTCTGATACCAAGATGATAAGAATCAAAAACGAAACGCGGAAATAAAGATAAAGAGCGAGACACTACTCGAACTCCCTACGAAGTAACTATGGAGAACTCGTTCCATAATACCCTCGTATCGGTGTCAAGGAGGACCTACACTATGCAACTACCCTCGAGCCACACTTGGGGCTCGCAAATAGAATGATCGGGTTTTCGGTTCAAGACTCAACTAGGTTCCACTAGTGAATTCAAGCAACCAAGGCAAAGGATTCTCCAAACAAGAGATAGTTTCTTTTCATCATTCATATAATTCAAGGTAGACTAAGGTTTGAATAGGTTTGCGAAGTATTTATAGACTTCACTTACATGTAATGAAAGCTCAAAAATACCCCCAAAGTGGGTTAAAACAATAAAGGCCTCATAGGGCTATAGTTGTCCAAAACATAGCAAATAAACTAGGAATCCCACAACCCTTCACAAAGTAGGCGCCCAGCCTACTCTAACTAGGCGCCCCGCCTCTTTTCACTATGCTGAAGGAGTAGGCAGTCCGCCTGGATTGGGACTCTCACAGAGGCGGTCCGCCTGGTGAGATCCAGAGAGTGAGCAAAAACTAGGTGGCCGGCCTAGTTGAGTAGGCGGTCCGCCTGGTGCTGTGGCCTCTTGAGTTGCTTCCAAAAGTGCTCCGGATGCCTCGACAAGTGTACTAGAAGGTCCTCCATCTATGGCACACCAAAGTATAGTCTTCAAGTCGCTCCCGAGGCCTTCTTCCATACTCTTCCATATCAAGTGAAGATGGGTATCTTGGATCAACTTGGCTTGACTCCGGGTGAAGGGCCTTGAGGGGGTTTGGGTCTTATCAAGAACACTCAACGTTGTTCGTACACTGTTGCAAGGTAACAAGTTTCCAGCGTACGGACAAGGCTAAATTCATAGAACTTCGAAATTTAACGCACAAAATAACCCAAAAACAATCAAGAACCACCATTCTTCATCAATACCCACCAAAAGACGACTGGGTTCGATTACAGTCACCACCACGTCCAAAATAGTCCAAAATCACCACGAAACCCTAGTCGACAATCGCGTACGGCATGTGCTCGTTGGAATCAGGAAACAATGGTGAACAAGAATCAATGGTTGTTTGATTCAAACAACCAATAAATCAACCATTTTTTTTTGAATTTTTCTTTTCTACTTTTTTTTTGTAAATCAACACTATAGCAACAACAATCAACAACAAGGAAGAAAGCT
The DNA here is from genome assembly GCA_037355625.1 of Petunia x hybrida. NCBI lineage: Eukaryota > Viridiplantae > Streptophyta > Magnoliopsida > Solanales > Solanaceae > Petunia > Petunia x hybrida. The sequence goes on from JBBBVM010000162.1 coordinate 12,625,153, forward strand.
GAAACTGGGGACACAAAGCACGAGATAAAACGAACAGGATTTGAGGTTCTAGGAACAAGCTCAAGCCTTGCTCTGATACCAGATGGTGCAAGCAAAACCGAGGTTAAGCTAACACGAAGGAAAATGCAAAAATAACAACGAAAAGATAGAAGCAAGACTTGTCTTGCTTCGATTCAAAAGAACATTGAGGAACTTATCTCAAGCTCGATCGAATCAGAGGCCAAGAATAACCTATACTAAGCAACAATCCTCAAGAAGAACGAGCTTCTTGCAAATTGAATGACCAAGAAGAAAATGTTCAGACGACTCACACCGATTGACACAAGTTCTTTAACATCCCACACGGGGTTCGGGCTCTATCGGAGACACTCAAATAGCAACTGCTATATCAAATATTCATCAACAACTAACTACTCCTAATGAAATGTAAAAGAGTATTTATAGGCTACGCTAAGGATAAAACAGTAAATGGTCACAGGTGACCAATAAAAGCAAGCCACGCAGGACTGAACTAATGTGTGTTCGGCAGCCTTGACTTCAGTGCTTGGTTGCTTACTTGATCACACTTAGTGAGTGTTCGGCAGCCTTGAATTTAATGCTTGGTTGCTTGCTCGAACACATTTGTCATCGGGCACCCACTTAATTTCGAACACAATTTATTGTGTTCGGCTCTGTGCTGCTCGGCGCCAAGAGTTGGTGTTCGGTCACTCTGTCCTCGGGCTCAAGTTTGAAAATGTGGCCTTCGGCTCTAGCACTTTGCCATTCTTCCTCCGTACACATGCTTCCTCCAGATCAAGCCAACTGAATGTGCATGCCATGTAGCAGTTTGGCTTGGCTTCGTGTTATTGGCCTCGGTTGATCAGTCATTGTCTTCGGTGGATTGTCGAGCACTCGATCAGCACTTTGGGCCGCATCAAGTGGGGGTCTGGGGAGGGTGAGATGTATGCAGACCTTACCCCCACCAAGGTGGAGTGGCTGTTTCCGATAGACCCTTTGCTAGGAAAATAAAGTTATTATAAGTAAATACTTATAAAATCAAGTTAGCCATATAGTGTTCGAAAGAAATATAAAACTAAAACATATCCAATATAAACATATAAGAAAACATAGAGGTAGAGACTACAATGAAAAATCGTCTATATACATATAATACTGGATCTAATAAAAGAACAGACACTTGACTACTACTCACCCTTCTACCCTAATACTCGACCTCGAAACACTGCTATCTAAGGTCATGTACTCGGTGATCTGGATCTAGGCCATGTCATGACGAATCACCTCAGTCCAGTTCTTCTTCGGTTTACTTCTCCCTCTCCGTAGACCCAGCACTGCCAACCTCTCACACTGAGCATCAACGCTCCTCCTCCTCCCATAGCTGAACCATCGCAACCTCACTTCTCGCATCTTCTCAACCACAGGGGCCACGCCCACCCCATCGCGAATGACTTCATTCTTAATCCTATCCATCCTGGTACGACCACACATCCACCTAAGCATTCTCATTTCCACCAGGTTCATTTTCTGAATGTGCGAGTTCTTGACAGGCCAACACTCTGCCCCATACAACATAGTTGGTCTAACGACCACTCAATAGAATTTACCTTTGAGCTTAAGCGGCACTCTCTTATCATACAAAACACCAGATGCAAGCATCCACTTAATCCAACCTACTCCTATACGGTAAGCGACATCATCATCAATTTCTCCATTACCTTGGATGATTGAGCCAAGATACCAGAAACTTCCTTTCTTAGGGATGACTAGCGTATCAATCCTCAATTCCTCATCTGACTTATCAAAAGCGTCACTAAACTTGCATTCCATGTACTCTATTTTAGTCCTGCTTAGCCTGAAGCCTTTAGACTCTATCGTCTGCCTCCACACCTCCAGCTTCTCATTGACACCTCTGCATGTCTCATCCACCAACACTATATCATCCGCAAATAACATGCACCACGGCAGTTCTCCCTGAATACTCCGCGTCAATTCATCCATCACTAGGGCAAATAAAAATGGGCTAAGCACCGACCCCTGATGCAATCCAATTTCGACCGGGAAGTGCTCTGAGTCTCATCTCACAGTCCTCAAGCGAGTGTGGATTCCATGATCCGATTTTTTTTCACTGCACCGCAAGAGGTTATAACCCCTTCCTATTTACTTTCAGTTTAGTTCTATATTTCTTGTTATGTTAGCAGAATTGTAGTTTGAAAATTAAATTCTGTTTGAAAGTTTGATTAACTTTTGTGATAAGGATCAAACGTGGAAAGTAAAGCAAAGATAAAAAGCGAGACGTGGCTCGAACGAATAACCCAAGTAACACCGAAGAACTAGTTTCGATACACCCCGAGAGATTGTCAAGGAACACAACACTAGGCAATTACCCTCGAGTTACACCCAGAACCCGCAAGTAGAATGATCGGGGAGGGGTTGGAATTCATCTAGATCCGCTAGAACAAAAACAAGTCCCAAACAAGGTTGTTTCATCAACCAAAGAGTTCAACTTTTAACAATATTCATCATTCATCAAAATTAGCTAAGTAGTGAAATAGACTAAGCTAGGCTATTTATAGGGGTTTTCAAGCTCTAAGTAAAAGGTCTATAATGCCCATATGCTAGGTTTTAAGTTAATAGACCATACAAGGCCAAGATAGTGAAAGGATACCAAAAATCTCGGGTGTCTAACGTTTGGGTGGAGCGCCCACACTTTTGATCAGTGGACTTGCATGGGCGGATCGCCTGGTGCCTAGGCGGAGCGCCTGGTTCCTGTGCATCTTGGGCGGGGCGCCTGCTTGGCCTAGACGGGGCGCCAGGCCTAGGACCTTCTTGACGCGTCTTCAATTCACCTCCAACGCTCTTGACTTCTAGTTCTTTGCACCCTTCAAGCTTGGTACACGTTGGAAAGTGTCTTGGTTGATTTGCCCCGCATCATCCTCTCCTTCTTGAAGAGATTTCATCCTCTAAATCAATGCGCTCTCGTCCATGACATCATCATCTCTTCGGGGTGCCCAATGCTCTCCTCCCTTGAACTTCTTGATCGTCACATTGACATAAGCTTCTTCCAAGATCTCCCTTGCTTTGACATAGAGCTTAGGACCTACAAGCAACGACAAACAAACACAAAATCTCCTACTTCGAAAGTAGGTTAGTGCAAGAGGTGTAGAAACACACTCTTATGGTATAACCAAGCATCAATAATAAGCACAAATAGCAAATCTCTAAGGAGATCATCAAGTACTTGGTTCAATGGAAACATGCACTCAACACAATAATGAGCAAATAGGTCATGGGGACATGGAGAATGCAAGATCAAGCTACCTAAATCTCCTTGATCCTTAATCTCACTATCAATATACCAATCTATCCTCAAAGTGTGATCCACACGTGGAGTGAAGTGAGTCAAATAACCCAACCTACAAGTAGTATCAAGTACTCCACTCCCCTTCTTTAGAGAATACTTACTCACACAAAGGGATTCCTTTTCACCTGCAGTTGCATCACCAAAGCAACCCTTCTCCAAAGACAAGCTCTCAAGGAAGGTATTGATAATGGCCTCTTCTTCATCATAACCCAAACAAGCAATAGTAGGGTCACTTAAATAGTCATTTACCTCAATCAAATTTTCACACAATGGGTCGCCTAAGGAGTCAAATCCTTCACACCAGGGAGGTTCCATTTTACTACTCACCCTAGTTCGATATAAGTCATGACCACAAATGAGGATGCTTTCAAACAATGGATCAGTAAAAACATGCATCTCAATGTCATGATCAAGCATAGACAAGATATCAAGACTATGTTCATTACTCTCACATGAGGAGTCATCATAGACAAACTTGTCCAATTCATGCAAGTTGGACTCCTCAAGATTACTATCAACCTCACCACAACACATAGTCCCACCAAATAGAAGCATATCAATAAGGGTATGATCAACCATCTCATCTACCCTTGATAAAAAATTGGGGGTGTGTCATAGCAAAGGTCCCAATCATTGTCAACTATCAAATCTACACTAGTGAGAGATTCATTGAACAATGAGCTCACATCATGATGTGGCTTAGCAAGGCTCTCAACTAATGATACAAAAGCACGCAAAAGTTGACTATTAGACTCTTCACTAGCGGCACATTCACTTGATGCATCACAAGCTCCAACTAGTGTTGAGTCATCACAAGACAAATAGCTAGTAGGCTCATGAAAAGATGAAGCAACACTTACATTTGTAGTACTTCCTTGATCACTCACAAGGCTTGAAAGGTCATATGCAACTCCTCCTTCATGAAGCTTACATTGAGAATTTTCCTCCTCTTGTCTTTCCTTCCAAGCACATGTTTGAGGCTCCAATGGCTTGTCTTCAAATGTACCTACACATGAGCTAACACAAGAAAAAGTAGAAGATGAAGAATTATTAGAACATTGGGTGCTCTCACTTCCAAAATTTCTTTCCTCACCTCTCCTTTCGTTCATTTTTCCCTCAAGGTCAAGTGTAGTTTGTGTTGACAATCCACCCACATCACTCCACAAATCCTCTCGTTTTTCTTCTCTAGGATTGTCACCGGTCACTCCCTCACTTCTCTCTTTCTTTTTTCTCACATTTTCAAGTACATGATACTCAAGATTATCATCATTTGGAGTAGAGTGACTCTCACTTTCATCATGCAATGGCAAGATAATAAGATTGTTTGCCTCGGGTTCAAGAACAATGGGTGACTTTGCTTTAGCCCCTTCCCTCAATTCCTTCATACGCTTGTAGTCTTCCCTTACTTGCCTTGGAGTCAAAGGTCTAAGCACATACTTCCTTCCCTCTTGCTTGACCGTGTAGGAGTTGGTCCGACCATTATGTACCACATATCTATCATATTGCCATGGTCTCCCAAACAAAAGATCTCAAGCTTGCATTGGGACCACATCAAACATGATCTTATCTTTGTAGTTCCCAATGCTAAACTCTATCAACACTAGTTTCACCACCTTTAGTTCACCACACTCATTAAGCCATTGTAAACGATATGGTTTTAGATGCTTTAGAGTGGTTAATTTCAATTGGGAAATCAAAGTTTGGCTCACTATGTTGGCATAACTTCCCGAATCAACAACCATTGAGCACACTTGCCCCATCACATGACATCTAGCATGAAAGAGGTTTTCTCTTTGATCATTTTCCACCTCCTCTTCGATGAATATGGTACTCAAGCTCCTCCTAACCACCAAGAACAATTGAGGATCTTCTTCTTCCCCTATAGCCTCTTCACAAGCAACCTCTTCACCCACCTCATTTTCGGGTTCACTATCTTGCTCATACACCAAATTACCTACCATAACCATGGTCCTTTTCGTAGGACAATCTCTAGAAAAATGTCCATACCCTTTGCATGTGGCATTCAATAGAAGAAGAAGTAGGATTGCTCAAGCGAGTTGTAGAATTACCTTCCACATATGGTGTAGTCTTCTCATAAGGGTTCTTCACCTCTTTGGTAGCACTTGCACCACTTGCAGTTTGAAAAGTTGCATTTGGAGTCTTCCACTCTTTTGGCTTGCTTGTGGAAGTAGGAGTATTGCTCTTGTAGTTGGTGGACTTCTCCTCCCTTAAGCCAATTCTCGGCATCAACTGCGGCTTCAAAGATATCTTGAAGTGAGAGGTAATGATGCAACCTCAATTGGGATGCTAAACCATAGCTCAAGCCATTCTTGAAACGGATCACGACTTGTTCTTCACCTTCGGTATCCATATCTAATGCCATCTGAGTCTTCTCAAACTCATCATAGTACTCATGAACCATCTTGACACCTTGCTTTAGATCATAAAGCTTCTTAAGCTGCTCTTGACGATACCTAGGAGTGATGTAGGAAATCAAATGCGGAAAAGTAAAAGATAAAGAACGAGACGTAACTCGATCTCTAATCCCAAGTAGCAACGGAGAACTTGTTCCGTTACACCCCGAGAGAAGGACAAGAACACCTACGCTATGCAACTACCCTCGAGCTAACGCGAGCACGCAAGTAGAATGGTCGGAGAGGAAGAGTATTCATCTAGATCCGCTAGAAGAACTACAAGTCCCAAAACAAAAGGTTTCATTCAATAATCAAGAGCCTTGCTCATGTTCATCATTCATTAATCATCAATAATAAGCTAAGTGTAAAATAAGCTAGGCTTGGATATTTATAGTGTTTTCCCAAGCTTACACAAAGACGTAATTACCCTTACTAATAAGGTTCATCAAATAAGCCACGTAGGGCAAAATAGTAAAAGAAACATAAGTTCAGCAGCTAGGTGGGGCGCCTGGGGCTGGGAGGGGCGCCTGGTTCATGCTGAAGCTAGGCTGGGCGCCTGGATCTAGGCGGGGCGCCTGGCTTGGCCTTCAGCTAGGCTGGGCGCCTGAAGCTAGGCGGGGCGCCTGGCTTGGCCTTCAGCTAGGCTGGGCGCCTAGCCAGGTGGGGCGCCTGGTGCTTTGCTGGGCCTTAGGCAGTGAGCTCCCTAGGCGGGGCGCCTGGGGTAGGCGGGGCGCCTAGCTCTGCTGGGCTCTCTTCTTCCTTAGGCGTGAGGCCTAGTTTGAGCACCCGGAACGGCTTCCAATCGCTTCCTTCTTCAAGGCCCTTCCTCACCAAGTGTAAATGCGCTTCTTGGACATCCTTGGCTTGGCTCCGAGTGAATGGTCTCCTCGTGGTGGATTGCCCGGCATCAAGGAGTCACATACTTGGTATTCATAAGGCCTTTCAACTCATTCCAAGTCACATTCACATGCACACATGCTCTCCTTCTTCACCTCTTTATGGACTCCCACCAAGTAGAAGCATAGGCCTCAAAAGATGAAATATCATAGGTGCCTTTCTTCTCCTCGGTCATTTTATTTGTCAAACACTCTCTCCATGAGTAGTACCCATTCCATGTATGCCTCCGGATCACAAGTTCCCCTAAAGATTGGAAGATTAAGCTTCACACTATTGAGATTATTATTGTCACGACCTCCATGGTAAGGCTCTGGTTGGCCTCCATAGTGGTCACCATACATACCATAATCCCTCCTAACATTCCCTCAAACATATCCCATGGGTGGCCCTCGAACTCCGCCTCTACCCCTATCCATATTTCGACCCCAATTCATACCTCGCCTCAGTTGGTAGTGATCTTCATACCCATAAGCCTCATCACCATACTCAGCTTCCTCTTCTCCTTGAGCTTCAACAACTTGCTCGAGAGGTGGAACATATCTAACGGGTCTAGGAAGTGGAGCATTTCCTTGGGATTGCCCAAGTTGTGGCAAATGCCCACTTGTTGGGGATTGCCCAACACTCGCTCTTGTGGAGCTCTATCATTCTTTAGCTCATATTTCTTATCTATCTCCACAAAGTGTCCGGGAGTCATAGGAGTGCTATGACTTCTGCCTTCTCTGAATTCAATTGGAACGCTCGGGGTCCCTCCTTCAACGGTCTCAAGCCTCAAAGTATATCCTCGAACTTAGCCATGATGGTGGCCAAGGAATTCTTAATGGAATCATCTCCATCATTTGCCATTGTACCTATAAAATGAACAAACGTTAGTGAAAATACCGCACTCACACCCTCAATTGTGTTTCACTTGGTTCACTCATTTAGTGGTGGTGGATATTTCACTCGAACTTGATTCTAAGAGCTTCACGTAGATGAATAACAATCCTCAACTCAATCAAACTATCCACAAGTCAAGTGTACTCCGGGGTGAGTGGAGTTTATATGACTCAATGGACGATAAGCACTTTAAAGTAAGGACTTGAGTCAAAAGGATCTACGAATCTTCTTGGAGTTCTACTCATCAAACTAGGCACGAATTACCTAATAGCTTCAAGGAGTAGTACTAATTAAGTAGAAAAGGTTACTCAAAGTAATAATAGTTAGATGTTATGCAAGCAAAGAAATAGGAAAGCCTAGGAAAAAACTACCCAACCAACCTTCAGCACAGTAGGCGGAGCACCTGGGGCCTGGGTGGAGCGCTCTAGTAGGCAGAGCGCCTGCTCAAACAACCAGTAGGGGAGGGCAGGCGGAGCGCCTGGAGCTCGGGCCCCTGCTCCTCCAACTCCGTTTTTCTTCGATTTAAACCCAATTTTTGGATCGATTTCACCATGTCTTGCAAAAATCCGAGGTACCTAAAGTTGTATATTGATATTCTCTTCAAACCCCAATGAATTTCACACTCAACCACCCAAAAAGTCAAGCATAATCATCAATCAAAGGTTCAAAGTGGGTTTTCAAAAAGGGCTTCAAAAGTGGGTTTGATTCTTCAAATTTGATGTTATACAACTCCAAATCTCACAAAATTGGTATCAAATCGTTCGTTTTTCAATCTAGAATAAACCCCGATAATCAAATCCACAATCAATCAACCAATAAATCCATCAATCAAGCAAAATCATCAAGAACAAGGGTTTAAGAAATTGGAGTTTCATATTTTCAAATTCCGTAATATCAATCCAAACCACGAGATTTAGGTACCAAAACGACGGGTTTTCAACAAGGATCAATCTCCAATAACACCCATAACATGAATCAAACACACCAAAATGTTATGTAAAATTTTTGGATTCTCAATTTTTTTTTTTCAATTTTTTTGTTTTTCTTCTTTCTAATAACTTCAACAACAAGAAACCAAAAGAAAAGATACTAGGCACGAAGAATCAAGGGTCGGGGGTTTGTAGAAACAAAACCCGAGCCTTGCGCTGATACCAAACTGATAAGGATCAAACGCGGAAAATAAAGTAAAGATAAAAGCGAGACGTGGCTCGAACGAATAACCCAAGCAGCACCGAAGAACTAGTTTCGATACACCCCGGGAGATTGTCAAGGAACACCTACACTAGGCAACTACCCTCGAGTTACACCCAGAACCCGCAAGTAGAATGATTGGGGAGGGGTTGGAATTCATCTAGATCCTTTCGAAGAAAAACAAGTCCTAAGCAAGGTTGTTTCATTCACCAAAGAGTTCAACTTTTAACAATATTCATCATTCATAAAAATTAGCTAAGTAATGAAATAGACTAAGCTAGGCTATTTATAAGGGTTTCCAAGCTCTAAGTAAAAGGTCTATAATGCCCACATGCTAGACTTTAAGTTAATAGACCATACAAGGCCAAAATAGTAAAAGGACACCAAAAATCTCGGGTTATAAGGATCAATACGACAAGACAAAAAGAACGATAAGAGAGCGAGATACTACTCGAACTCCCTACAAAGTAACCCCAGGGAACTTGTCCCGAGATACCCTCGTATTGGTGTCAAGGAGGACCTTCACTATGCAACTACCCTCGAGACGGCAACGGCCTCGCAAGCAGAATGATCGCGGGGGGGGGGGGGGGAGGGGGGTTTGGGGGTCAACTAGAATCCACTAGTAAACTCAAACCAACTCAAAAAGCTTTTCATTCTTAGAGAATCCACTCTTGAACATTATCATTCAATCATTCATCATAATAGCTAACTAAGTAAAAATGCTAAGCTATGGAGTATTTATAGGCCTTCCTTAGACATCAATGAAAAGCCTAAAGTACCCTCAAGTAAGTTCTAAAGTCATAAGCCACGTAGGGACATAATAGGAATTACATAGGATAAAAACTAGAAATCCCGCAACTTGTTCAGCAACTAGGCGCCCCGCCTAGTGGAGTAGGCGCCCCGCCTAGTCTCCAGTAGGCGCCCCAAGCAGGTGGTCCGCCTCTTTAGTGGGCGGCCAAGAATCCAGAGAGTGAGCATGAAGTGGGCGGTCCGCCCATTTGCAGAGGCGGTCCGCCCCCTCTTGGGCAGGCTTGAAACGCTTCGAAATGGATCCCGAATGCTCCTCGTTCCATGGCGTTCCAATGCATAAGCTCTTCCTTGGCCTTGGATGGTGTTTTTGGATGGTAGCTCGACTTACCCCGCATCATCGGGTGTCTAGCATTTGGGTGGAGCGCCCACACTTTTAATCAGTGGTTTAGCATGGGCGGACTGGTTGGTGCCTAGGCAGCGCGCCTGGCTCCTGTGCATCTTAGGCGGGGTGCCTGCTTGGCCTAGGCGGGACGCCAGGCGTGGGACCTACTTGACGCGCCTTCAATTCACCTCCAACGCTCTTGCTTCTAGTCCGTTGCACCCTTCAAGCTTGGTACACGTTGAAAAGTGTCTTGGCTCGATCTGCCCCGCTTCATTTCGTGTAAGAATATAGCAAGTGTAAATATAGAACCTACTATCGTTTGTTTAGTACTTATCGATTAGAAAAAGATTTTGTATGAATCATGTTTGTAGTATGAAAGTTTTATTCTTTCGATTAAGTTTTGATCCTACATTTCTTAGAGTCCTGACTTCATTTGAAGTCTTGTGTTTGGTTTATGATCTCTCTTGAAATAAAGTTGTAATATTGATGCAATATAAATTGGGTCTAGACTCCAATCAACGAGTGCCAAGCTTGAAGGATGCAAAGGACGGGAAGCCGAGGGCTTTAGGAGCGATCCGGAGAAGCAACAAGCGGAGAGGCTCTTAGGCGCACCTCCCAGGCATCCAGGCGGTCCGCCCAAGAGGCTACAAGGTCAGGTGCTCCGCCCACCAGTTGGGCGCCCCGCCTTCACCACTTGTCTGCCAGGCGCCCCGCCTTATTTTTTGGGCGCTCCGCCCACTCCAGTGGGCTGCCCAAGGAAGGCCAATTCCAGGCTCTCCGCCCCCATTTTGGGCGCTCTGCCCGACAACGCTGAAGACTTGATTTTTGTTGTGAACTTCCTATTTTGCCCTCAAGTGTTGTATAATATTTGAACTTAGTTGAGGGCTATTTTAGCCATTTCACTTTAGTCTTAGAAAGTTCTATAAATAGTACACTTAACCATTTCATTACACACATCACCTTGAATATTGTAAGAACATGAGCTATGCTGTCTTTGAACCCTCGTTGGGAACTTGAATTCAATTGGTGGATTCCAATTTGAACTTCATCCATCTTTGATCACTCTATTTACAAGTGTCGGGTACCTCTTGAGGATAGTTGCATAGCGTAGGTGATTCCTTGACATTCATCCGAGGTGTAGCGAGACAAGTTCCTCATTGATACTTAGGTAATCGTTCGAGTCTCGTCTCGTTTTTATCTTTATCTTTATCGTTTCCGTATTTTCATATCGTTTGTTGCCTCCGCCTATTTTCCGCTAGATCAAATATTTAAGTTGTTTCCGTTATGGTATACAGATTAATTCTTTGGCATTCTGGAAAGTGCTCTGTACTTTGTTTGCATTTTGACATGTTCCCTGAAGCTTCAAGCTTTTCTTAATAAGTTTATCTTTGCCCGTTCAAGATGTGCAGTCTTCGTTTTGATTAGCATAAAACAGTCCTCTGTTTAAGAGAGGCCTGAACAATGGAAGTTTTAGATATAGTAAAGTTTCTGACATCATAAAAGAAAATTCATTAGAAGTGCTCGAACTAGTTTGCATCAATTCCTGTTGGTTAACTAAAAGTTCATTTCTTGACTAAAGATTCTGTGTTCTCTTCCATTATGTTAGTTTTCCTGTGATTTATTGTTAATCATGAAGGATTACTACTTGTGAAGGCACTTATGAGTTTAGAAATGCTTTTACGAAGGAAAACATGTGTTTGAATCTCCTATCTATTATTACTGTTCTGAAAATATGATGTCTTTCTAGGGATATTTAGCACCTTCCTTTCATGTGAGTTCTATCCTGCTATGACTATTTATGAACCTGAAATTGTTAAAATATCATTGCTAAATTGCCTATAGCTCTGAATTTGGAAGTGGCTGGTTCATTAGTAGCATATTTTCTTTTAAGGTCACATGTCGTGTCACATCTAAGAAGTTTAGTTAGATAAAAAAAATGCATTTTTGCACCATAGAATTCTGTTAGTATCCTTTAAAATATTTGGTTCTTTGTATTTATGGGATTAACTTTGAAAGCTTCCTTGTTTACATATCAGATTCTTAAGTTTGCTTCATTTATTTTTTTATAAAAGATGTGTGACTTTACCTTAAATTCCCTATAGTTCTTTGATATTTGGCTTGACAATCCATATTTTCTTAAGTTGAAAAACATATAAAGGTGTTGTTTCAGTCTTTATCCTCTAAAATGGCCAATTGATTTTTAACGTTTAAGAGGTGTGCATTTTACTTAGCATGTGAAAACTTATGGATGACTGAAACATCAAATCTTGGGGCTTGACTTGGCTATATATCAAGTTGATGAAGCTGTTTCGTTTTCCACTTATTAATTAAGTTTCAGATCACTTAATAAGCTTGGCTATTTGCTTAGTTTGGGCCTTTTGCTTAGTTTATAGAGTATATTCCATTCTAGAGTAATGAATATTTGTTTATTTCTCTTCTTTATCTTAATATGAAATATAGTCGCTGATGTTTGAAAATGACAATAAAATCACTTAGTTATTCTTGTATGAGTTTGAGCCTGTCTAGCCTGGGTTTGAAATTGCCTAAAACTGTGAGCCTATGTCAAACAACGTTTTTTTCCTCTCAAGTATAGATTGGGTTAAAATAACAGTGGCATGTTTGATTATCTCAAATTCTGAAGTAAAACTTTTGTTCCTTCTGGAAGTTGGATTATTTCTACTCATTAAGTTGCCTTAAAATCTATCATTTTTATGAGTTGAACTCTGGTCAATGCATTTCCATGTCCACTGTTGGTCTAATTTAAAGAGTAAAACATAGAGATAATAAATTTTACCTTTGAGCTAGAGATGTAATAAGTTTATTAGCATATTTACTGGAAATTTGCCTAGGATGGAATGACAATAAAAGATAGTAATTTTTAGCCTCTAAAGATCCTAGCTTGTTTCTGTTTCTTTTGTTTCTTTTAGTTGTCCGCATCTTTCTTTAGTTGGACTAGTTTAGCCCATGGTCTCTTTTATCACTATATTTGTTACTCCAGTGATTAAGTTCTTTTACCAATTTACATATTAATCTTTTTCTTCTTTTATTCCTTGCATAAACACTCCTGATGAGTTCTAATTGGCAAGCTAACATCTTCAAGTCTGTGATGAACTTGCCTAATCGTTACATTCAAGACCTATTACGTCAAGCACCGGTTTTAGGAGGGAGCTCTCGTGTATATTCTGCTTTGCGTCTTCGGCCTCTTTCTAGGGATTCAACAGCATGGGGCAGATTTTAGCCATCTTGGAGGGATCCTGGGTGTTACCTCTGAATTCACATCAAAAGAAAGTTGCAAGCTTTAGAAGGGCAAAGAAATTTGTCGAGGCCCTAAAATAATTTTTTTTTCAAAACTCACATCTTTCTTCGAGTGTAGGTTTCTCATATAGCAATCGATGCACAATCAGCAACAATGCAATAAGATAGTACCAATAACAATAATCCGCGGTCCATGCAAACGTGCATAATTCGGAGGCTTAAAACAACTCCCTGCAATAAGCCAGATGGCTTTGTTTAGTGCATTATCTGTTGCCTTATCCACCGTGTTATAACTTTACTAACAACTTTACTTTAAACTTTGCAGGTGTTAAGCACTGAATCCAACTGGAATCAATGACAGCATTGAACTTGTTGCAACTTCACTAGCACAAGCTAGAAGACTTCATCTCGCTTGATATTTACTTTATCTAGGATGCTGTCATGACTTTGAAGCTCACTCGCAACTTCATTTTGCAGGTGATTGAGCCATGCATTGAAGAAGTATCAACATCAAGCATTTATCATCGCAAATTTCAGCAAGTAGCACAATGGTATTGCAAATACCGTAAATTTCAGCAGTCTTCCCACAAGCAGCTCAGCAGCAATTTAAGCATCCATCACAACAGGATTTAGCAGCATTTTAGCAAGCACCGCGGCAGAACTTCAATATTCAGATTATATAAGAAGTTACCAGTGATTCTTTGGAGTCTTCTCTGCTTTTGTGGCAAAGACCAGCTTCACCATTTTATTTTGATTGGTTTATAATGCAAGGAGTTGTTGCACTCACCAGCAGCCTTGTTGTCGTAAAGGCAACATTTCTTCTCTCTGGTGTTCTTAGCCGAAAGGCCAAAATTTATATTTCGTTCCTTTTGAGTATTTATTATGTTTAATGCTTTCTTGGAATCTGTAGAGAATAGATCTATCATATACAATTGGTGGCGTTATCTCAATGGTCTTATTATCCAGCCTACCATACATAATTGGCGGCATTATGTCAATGGCCTTATTATCTAGCCTACTATATATATTTGTTGGCATTGTGCCAATGGCTTTATGATTCAGCCTACCATATACAATTGGTGGCGTTATCTCAATTGTTTTATTATTCAGCCTACCATACACAGTTGGTGGCATTCTGTCAATGACTTTATTATCCAGCCTTCCATATACAATTGGTAGCATTGTCTTGCTTTATTATCTAGCCCGCCATATGCAATTGGCTTTGTTGTCTCAATGGCCTTATTATCCAGCCTACCATATACAATTGGTGAAATTGTCTCGATGGCCTTATTATCCAGCCTACCATACACAATTGGTGGCGTTCTGTCAATGACTTTATTATCCAGCCTTCCATATACAGTTGGTGGTGTTGTCTTGCTTTATTATCTAGCCCGACATATACAATTGGCATTGCTGTCTCAATAGCTTTATTATCCAGCCTACCATATACAGTTGGTGGCATGTCTCAATAGACTTATTATGCAGTTTACCATATATATTTGGTGGAGTTATGTTAATGGCCTTATTATGAAGTCTACCGTATACAATTGGGGACGTTACTTCATCAAGTCTACCGTATACAATCGGAGATGTTTACTTATGAAGGCTACTGTATACAATCAGAGACCTTTATTTATGAAGTCTACCATAGACAATCGGAGACGTTATTTCATCAAGTCTACCGTATACAATTGGAGATGTTTACTTATGAAGTCTACCATAGACAATCGGGACGTTTATTTATGAAGTCTACCGTATGCGATCGAAGACATTTATTTTTGAAGTCTACCGTAGACAATCAGAGACAATATTTTATGTACTCTACCGTACATAATCGGAGACGCCATGATGCAGGGCAAATCGAGCTAAGACGCCAACCATTAAGAGCCAAGCTTGAAGGAAAGAGCTTCGGAGTAGGGTTTGGGAGAAAATTGATGAGCACCCTTGAGAAGGACCGCTTAGGCAACAAGGAGGAGCGACCCAAGCTCATTTTGAACCTCCTTCACCTCCCAAGAAGTGGCGCACCGCCTACCCAAGAGGGCGGACCGCCTACACAATATGCAACTCTCTAGATCTCCTCATGGGCGGACAGCCTCTGTAAATGGGCCGACCGCCTCTGTAAATGGACAAACCTCCCACTCTACAGCCACCCTCAGAAGATCAGAGACCGGCGGAGTTCCTAGTAGGGTAGGTGGACCGCCTACCCCCTTTGACAGCATGATAGGATTTCCTTCACTTTTGTATGTAATTCCAACTATATCCCTGTGTGGCCTTTATTGTTTTAACCCACTTTGGGGGTATTTAGGACCTCTCATTATGCATAGAAGGGGACTATAAAAGCCTCCCTTAGGGCTTTACTTTCATGAACCTTACCTTAAATATTGAAGAACATGAGCAATGCTCTCTTGAAAACCTTGTTATTGGATTTGATTTTAATTGATTGAATCCAAGTGTCTCTTGAGGATAGTTGCTTAGTGTAGGTATTCCTTGACCTTCACCCGAGGTGTAACGATACTAGTTCCTCGTTGCTACTTAGGTAAGTGTTCGAGCCATGTCTTGCTCTTATGTTTCCTTTATCGCTTCCATATTTCACCCCATATTAATTGATAAGAATCAAAAACGAAATGCGGAAATAAAGATAAAGAGCGAGACACTACTCGAACTCCCTACGAAGTAACTATGGAGAACTCGTTCCATAATACCCTCGTATCGGTGTCAAGGAGGACCTACACTATGCAACTACCCTCGAGCCGCACCTGGGGCTCGCAAATAGAATGATCGGGGGTGGTTTGGGGTTCAACTAGAATCCACTAGTAAACTCAAACCGTCTCAAAGGGTTTTCATTCAAAGAGAATCCACTCTTGAACATTGTCACTTGACATTCAATCATTCATCATAATAGCTAACTTAGGAATAATGCTAAGCTATGGAGTATTTATAGGCCTCATTAAAGACATAAGGAAAGGCCTAAAGTACCCTTAAGTAGATTCTAAAGTCATAAGCCACATAGGGGCATAATAGAAATTACATAGGCTAAAAACTAGAAAATCCCGCAGCTCTTCAACAGACTAGGCGCTTGGCCTACTTGCACTAGGCGCCCAGCCTCTTTGGCACTAGGCGGTCCGCCTCTTCTGAGTAGGTGGTCCGCCTGGGCGAGATCCAGAGAGTGGTTGAAAAGTAGGCGGTCCGCCCCTTTGACTAGGCGGTCCGCCCCTTCCTGGACAGCCTTGAAACGCTCCGAAATTGATCCCGATTGCTCCTCATTCCATGGCGTTCCATTGCATAAGATCTTCCTTGGCCTTGGATGGTGTTTTTAGATGGTTGCTCGATTTGGGTCTTATCATCCTCCCCTTCTTGAGAAGATTTCGTCCTCGAAATCAAGGCTTGGTCTCTCATGGCTTTATCAACTCCTCGGGGTGGCCAAGAATCTCCTCCTTTGTCCTTCTTGATCGTCACTTTGGCATAGGCTTCTTCCAAGATCTTCCCCGCCTTAGCATGGAGCTTAGGACCTACAAGCAACGACAAGCAAAAACAAGCAAACGTCCTACTTTGAAAGTAGGTTAGTGCAAGAAGTGTGGAAAACACACTCTTGTGATATAACCAAGCATCAATAACAATCATAAATATCAAGTCTCCAAAGAGAACCATAAGCACTTGGTTTAAAATCAACATGCACTCAACAAGATAATGGGCAAAGGGGTCATGGGAAGATGGGAAATGCAAGATCAAACTACCAAAATCCCCTTGAACCTTAAGCTCAAAATCAACATACCAATCAATCCTCGAGGTGTGATCAACATGTGGAGTGGAGTGAATCAAATAGCTCAACCTACAAGTAGGATCAAGCACTCCACTCCCCTTCTTTAGAGCATACTTACTCACACCAAGGGATTCCTCTTCTCCTCCCATTTTATCAACTAGGCAACCCTCCTCAAAAGTCAAGCTATCAAGGAAGGTATTGATGATGGATTCTTCTTCATCATAACCCCAACAAGCAATAGTAGGGTAACTCAAAGAGCCATCTACCTCTCCCAAATTCTCAAACAATGGGTTGCCTAAGGGGTCAAACCCTTCACACCATGGGGGTTCCATTTGTCCACCCACCCTAGTCCGATACAAGTCATGTCCACTAACGAGAATGCCTTCAAATAAAGGATTGGTAAAAACATGCATCTCACTATCATGATCAAGCATAGACAAGTTATCAAGACTAGGTTCACTTGAGGAGTCATCATAGACAACCTTGTCCAATTCATGCAATTTGGACTCCTCAAGGACAAGACCATCATCACCACAACACATTGGACCACCAAATAGAAGCATATCAATTAGGGAATGGTCATCTACCTCATCTTTCCCTATGTCAAAGGTTGGCGGTGTGTCATAGCAAAGGTTACAATCATGGTCAACTATCAAATCTACACTAGGGAGGGGTTCAATAAACAATGAGCTCACATCATGATGTGGCGTAGTGCTCCTCCCAACTAGTGTTTCATATGTAAACTCAAGTTGACAACTAGACTCTTCACTAGTGGTATACCCACTAGATGCATCAAAAACACCAACTAGTGTTGAGTCATTACAAGACAAGTAGCTAGTAGGCTCATGAAAAGGTGAAGCAACACTTACATTTGTAGTACTTTCTTGATCACTCACAAGATTTGAAGTGTCATATGCAACTCCCCCTTCATGAAGCTCACATTGAGGCTCCAATGGCTTGTCTTCAAATGTACCTACACAAGAACTTTCACAAGAAGAGATAGAAGATAAAGAAGGGTTAGAACAATGGGTGCTCTCACTCTCAATTTTTCTTTCCTCACCTCTCATCTCTCTCAATTTTACCTCAAGGTCAAGTGTAGTTTGTGGTGACAATCCGCTCACATCACTCCTCAATTCCTCTCCTTTTTCCTCTCTTGGATTGTCACCGGTCACTCCCTCACTTCTCTCTATCTTTTCTCTCTCAATTGGAGTGGAGTGACTCCCATTTTCATCATGCATTGGCAAAACAATGAAATTGTTTGCCTCGGGTTCAAGTACAATGGGTGACTTCGCTTTAGCCCTTTCCCTCAACTCCCGCATTCGTTTGTAGTCATCACTCACTTGCTTGGGAGTTAGGGGTTTAAGCAAATATCTCTTCCCTTCATGTTTGACCGTGTAAGTATTGACACGACCGTCATGAACCACTTGTCGATCAAATTGCCAAGGCCTTCCAAGGAGAAGGTGGCAAGCTTGCATGGGCACCACGTCAAACAAGTGTTCATCCACATAACTACCCATTTTGAACTTGATCATTGCTTGCTCCACTACCTTTAACTCCCCACACTCACTAAGCCATTGTAATCGATACGGCTTGGGGTGCTTCACGGTAGGCAACTTCAATTGGGATATAAGAGATTGACTCACAACATTAGTACAACTCCCGGAGTCAATGATCATTGAGCACACAACACCTTTGACTCGGCATCTAGCATGGAATAGATTTTCCCTTTGCAAGGTTTCACCATCCTCTACTATCATGGTCCCTAGACTCCTCCGCACAACAAGGAAGGCACGGGCATCATCATCTTCTTCTTCCATGGCAACAATCTCTCCAACATCTCCTTCCTCATCACCTTCTACTCCCTCTTCTTCCTCGGGTTCACTCTCTTGCTCATACACCAAATCACCAACCACAACCATGGTTCTTTTTGTGGTGCATTCCTTAGCAATATGCCCAAAGCCCTTACACTTATAACATTGAGTAGAAGTAGAAATAGGATTACTCAAGCGAGTTTTAGAATTACCTCCCAAGTGTGGTGTAGTCTTCTCATAAGGCCCTTTCACTTCTTTGCTAGCACTTGCACTTGGAAAGTTGGCATTTGGAGTCTTCCACTCTTTTGGCTTGCTTGTAGTAGTAGGAGTGTTGTTTTTGAACTTCTCTCTTTTGAGCCAAGCCTCGGCATCAATTGCGGCTTCAAACATATCTTCAAGTGTGAGATAATGATGCAACCTCAATTGAGAAGCTATACCATAGCTCAAGCCATTCTTGAATCGGATCATGGCTTCTTCTTCACCTTCGGTATCCATATCCAATGCCATCCGGATCTTCTCAAACTCATCATAGTACTCATGCACCGATTTGACACCTTGTTTTAGATCATAGAGCCTTTTGAGTTGCTCTTGCCGATACCTTGGAGTTATGTACTTGGTGTTCATAAGGCCTTTCAACTCATCCCAAGTCACATTCAAATGCAAATTCATCCTTCTCCTAGACCTCTTCATACACTCCCACCAAGTAGAAGCATAGGCCTCAAAGGTAGAAATAGCATATGTACCCTTTCGCTCCTCGGTCATCTCATTGGTATCAAACACCCTTTCCATTTGTAGTACCCATTCCATGTATGCCTCCGGATCACAAGTTCCTTTGAAGGATGGAAGATTGAGTTTGACACTATTGAGGTTGTTGTTGTTGTCACGTACCCCATAGTTAGGCTCCGATTGGCCTCCATAGTGGTCATCATGTGCAACATACTCCCTCCTAGCATTCCTCCCTCCATATCCCATGGGTGGCCCTCGACCTCGGCCTCTACCCCTATCTACATTTCGACCCCAATTCATTGGCCTCCTAGGTTGATAAGGAGCATCATACCCATAGGCCTCATCACCATACTCGGCTTCCTCCTCTTCTTGAGCCTCAACAACTTGCTCAAGAGGTGGGACAAACCTAACGGGTCTTCGAAATGGAGCATTTCCTTGGGGATTGCATTGCTCTCTTGTTGGGGATTGCCCAACCCACGCTCTCGTAGAGCTTCAACTTTGCTTTGTTCATACCTCTTGTTTAGCTCAACAAAGTGTCCGGGAGTCATAGGAGTGCTATGACTCGTGCCTTCTCCGGATTCAATTTGGACACTCGGGGTCCTCCTCTCACCGGTCTCAACTTGGTTCCTCTCGACGGACTCAAGTCTCAAAGTGATATCCTCCAATTTAGCCATAATGGTGGCCATAAAGTGCTTCATGGGATCATCTCCATCGTTTGCCATTTCACCTACAAAAAGCAACAAACGTTAGCAAAATACCTCACCCACTCCCTTACAATTGTTTTCACTCGGCTCGCTCGTGTTTAGTGGGGGATGGATATTTCACACAAGTTTGAGTCTAAAAGCTTCAAATCGTTGACCAACGAACCACAACTCAATCACTCAACTTATCAAGTCCAAATGCACTCCGGGGTGAGTGGAGTTAATGGGACTCGATTGGACGATAGGCACTTTAAATGAGGACTTGAATCAAAAGATACTACGGATCTTCTTTGAATTCTAGTCTCCTTTCTATGGCACGATGATCCTAATAGCTCAAAGTAATTAGCACTAATCGAGTAGGATTATACTCTAATAGCACTAACCGGAAGCAATGCAATCAACAAAACAAGAGAACCTAGAAGGAACTACCCAATGCCCAACTTGAAGGAAGTAGGCGCCCCACCTGTTTTGAGTAGGTGGTCCGCCTGGTTCCCTTTAGAGGGGAGTAGGCGGTCAGCCTACTTGAAGTAGGCGGTCAGCCTACTCTACTAGGCGGTCCGCCTCTGTAAAATCCAGAGAGTGAGCAAAAAGTAGGCGGTCCGCCCCTTCTACTAGGCGCCCCGCCTAGTGCAACTTCCAGCACTGGTCAAACTCGTTTTTCTTGCCTTTGGCACCCAAAATTCCAACAATCCACACGTTGTTTTATCAATCCGAAGGTACCCAATCGTTGTTTCAAGCACAGAGATCAAACCCCAATCAATTTCATCAAAACCCAATCAAAATTCAATAATCTACCATGTTCATCATGTTCATAGCTAGGGTTTCAAGCTTTTTTTCAATTTCTTCAAGGGTTTCAAATCTCAAATCATGGAATACAACTCCAAATCGTGTGTGTTGGGTACCAAAATAACGGGTTTCCAATAAGGAACAAACCCCAATAACAATCACAACACGAATCAATCCAAAACACAAGATAGAACAAATTTTTGGTATTTTTCAATTTTCCAATTTTTTTTTTTGTGATTTTCTCCTTTCCAATAACAATAAACAAGAACCTAAGATAGAAACCAACCTAGGCACGAAGAATCAAGGGTCGGGGATTTGTAGAAACAAAACCCGAGCCTTGCTCTGATACCAAGATGATAAGAATCAAAAACGAAACGCGGAAATAAAGATAAAGAGCGAGACACTACTCGAACTCCCTACGAAGTAACTATGGAGAACTCGTTCCATAATACCCTCGTATCGGTGTCAAGGAGGACCTACACTATGCAACTACCCTCGAGCCGCACCTGGGGCTCGCAAATAGAATGATCGGGGGTGGTTTGGGGTTCAACTAGAATCCACTAGTAAACTCAAACCGTCTCAAAGGGTTTTCATTCAAAGAGAATCCACTCTTGAACATTGTCACTTGACATTCAATCATTCATCATAATAGCTAACTTAGGAATAATGCTAAGCTATGGAGTATTTATAGGCCTCATTAAAGACATAAGGAAAGGCCTAAAGTACCCTTAAGTAGATTCTAAAGTCATAAGCCACATAGGGGCATAATAGAAATTACATAGGCTAAAAACTAGAAAATCCCGCAGCTCTTCAACAGACTAGGCGCTTGGCCTACTTGCACTAGGCGCCCAGCCTCTTTGGCACTAGGCGGTCCGCCTCTTCTGAGTAGGTGGTCCGCCTGGGCGAGATCCAGAGAGTGGTTGAAAAGTAGGCGGTCCGCCCCTTTGACTAGGCGGTCCGCCCCTTCCTGGACAGCCTTGAAACGCTCCGAAATTGATCCCGATTGCTCCTCATTCCATGGCGTTCCATTGCATAAGATCTTCCTTGGCCTTGGATGGTGTTTTTAGATGGTTGCTCGATTTGGGTCTTATCATTAATTGGTATCAGAGCGCGGCTAGGTTTTGCTTATACAAACCTCGATGGTGCTATTTTATCTTTGTGTTTGTTGGA
Organism: Petunia x hybrida; assembly: GCA_037355625.1. Classification (NCBI taxonomy): domain Eukaryota; kingdom Viridiplantae; phylum Streptophyta; class Magnoliopsida; order Solanales; family Solanaceae; genus Petunia; species Petunia x hybrida. The sequence continues at coordinate 12,647,233 of JBBBVM010000162.1, forward strand.
TATTTGTTCTTTTTGTTCTTATTTGGAAAAAGAAGAAAAAAATAGAAAAACTTGAAAATTACAAAAAAATTGTCGAAACTTGTTGGATTTGAACACCCAAACATAAAAAATAATTGGGATTTGTTCTATGTTTGATTCCCGTTCTTTTGGTACCAAAATTTTGTGACTTGGTGTTGTGATTCAAAGTTTGAAGAATCAAAATCCTAAAAGTTTGAAAACCCTAGAAAATCTTGCTCCAAAATCAAAATCGATTTGTTGTTGTTTGTTTGAGGTTAAAACCTATTGGGGATTGTTTAGAATCATCATATACACCTTTGGGTACCATTTTATTTGAGAAAAAACTTGAAAAACATTGAAAAATTGGGTGCAAAAGACCAAGAACACGTTCTTGAAGGTTGCAGGAATTTGCAGCAGGCGCCTCTTTTTTGTCAACTCTCTGAATTCTTGACTGGGCGGACCGCCCACCTGCAGAGGCGGGGTGCCTGGTACTAGAAGGTGTTCTGGTAGTTTGTTTTCGTAGGTTTTCGTGTTTCTTTTGCTTGCATTGCTTTCGACTAGTACTTTGAGAATAACATTTCTACTTGGTTAGTACTAGTTCACTGGGCGATTAGGACACTCGTTCATAGTGGAGAGTAGAATTCAAAGAAGTGTCGTAGAATAATTTTGCTTCAAGTGCTCACTTATATAGCCTAGAGTTCATCGAGTCACATCAATTCCACTCTTCCCAAAGAGTAGTTGGCTTTTGTAGACATGATTGGTTATTGAGAAGGTTGTTCAACTACAAGGAACCTATGGAATCAAGCTCGAGTGAACCTACCCAACTAAATTTAGTGTACCCGAGTGACATTCAAAAGGTAGGGAGCGACTGAGGTTTTTATCCTAACTTCTTCTTGTTTTGTAGGTACATGGCCAAGGAAGGAAAAAAGGGTGTTGAGGTCTCGAATAACACTTTTGCCACCCTATTGGCCGAAGTGAGAAACATAAGCTTGAGACTGGAAAATCTTGAAAGAGAAAGGACCCCAAGTGTCCACAAAGATACCGGAGAAGGCACTGGTGATGGTTGATAAGATCCAAATTGGAGCCAAAGCGCCAACCATCAAGAGCCAAGCATGAGAGCACAAAGGATACAAGGCAAGGGCACCGGAGGAGGGTTCGAGAGTGATTTGGAGTCATGGACTTGAGCGCCAATGAGGGAGAACCGGCTACGGACCAAGGAGGAACACTTAGAGTCCATTTTGAGCCGTTTCCAAGTCTCCCAGGAAGGAGGCGGACCGCCCATTGGACTAGGAGGACCGCCTAGTTGACTACACCTCTCAGGATCTCTGGCCGCCTACTGCAGAGGCGGACCGCCCATTTTTCCAGGCTGGGCGCCTACTCTGGGCGCCTACTATTCAGGCGGGGCGCCTAGTGTGCTGAAGGCCTATCCGGGTTTCCTACTTATTTTGAGTGTAATTCCAACTATAGCCCTAAGTGACATGTATTGTTTGACTAGACTTAGGGGCTATTTAGACATTTTATTTAGAAGTGTGGTGAACCTATAAATACCACACTTAGTCATTTATTTGAATTAGCTAGTTTTGAAGATAGAATTGAGAGATAAATAGGCTAGGCCTTTCTTGTTGAAGCGTTGACTTCGTGTATCTCTTACGTTGAATCCATGGAAGATCACCGCTAGTGTGAGTCCCGTTTAATGGTTCAAGTCTCTTCTCCCTTTGAATTAATCTAATTGTTTAGCTTGATTCAATTCTTTCTTCTATTTCTATTCTCCCCAATCCCTTACTTTCTTGTTATCTTGTGATTGTTGCTTCCGCATCCTTGTTATTTGCTTCCGCCTATTTGGGTCTTATCATTTGGTATCAGAGCAAGGCTCGGGTTTCGTTCTTACGAATCCACGTTCCTTGTTCATCCTATCTTTACTTTATTGTTATTGTTCTTGTTCTTGAAGAAAAGAAGAAAAACAAAAAAATTGAAAAAAAGTGAAAATTACAAAAAAATTCTTATTGTTGATTGGATTTGATGATTCCTTTGGTGTTTGATATCGGGGATTGATCTATGATGATTACCCGTTAATTTGGTACCCTTGTTATATGATTTGGTGTTAAGAATCAAAAGTTGAAAAAAATCAAAAACCCCAAAATTGAAAAACCCTTGAATTTGATTGAAATTTCTTGATTTGGATTCGTTATGGATTGGGTGTTGTTATAAATCATTGGGGATTGATTGGAGTAGTTGAAAACACCATTGGGTACCTTCGGATTGGAAAAAAACACCTTGGAACATCAAAATTTGGGTGCAAAAGGGCCAAAAACCCGTTTTCGGACCGTGCTGAGAAGCCCAGTAGGCGGACCGCCTACTCCTAAGAGGTGGACCGCCTCTTTTCATGCTACTCTCTGGATTTTGAGTAGGCGGGGCGCCCACTTTACAGAGGCGGACCGCCTACTCCTGGGAGGCCTCCGTTTGGCTTCGTTTCGTGTCTTTTTGTGATTCGTTTGCTTCCGTACCTCTTGGTTAGTGTTTCTAAGGTATTAGTCCTACTTTATTAACACTAATCTTTGATTCCTTAGGGTGTTGTGTGTCTTGAAGTCTTTACTTAAAGTCGTAGAATTTGCTTGCTTCAAGTGCGCACTAAACTAGCTTCCGTTCATCGAGTCGCATTAACTCCATTCCGAACCGTTACTTGGGTGCATTAGTTGATTGGTCTTGCCATTGTGATTACTAAGAGACAAGAAGGTCTTGAGTGGAAAAAGGCTTGAGTGGTGAGAACAATAGAGTGAGGTCATAAAAGCCAACGACCTTGAGTGTATACACGAGAGGAAAGAAAATTGAGTGACATCTCTTGAGTGATACACGTGAGGGAGTGAACTTGTGAGGTCCTTAACTCTTTGGTTACAACTATGGCATCGGATGACGATTGTGGAGGGTATGACTCATGCGGAGATGATGGAGACTATGGTTCCTATGATGGTGATGATGGGTATTGCTATGACGATTCGGGGAACCACGGCTCCTATGATGATGAAGCGGGTCACTATGTTGATTATGAAGATGAAGAAGACTATGGGGCTTTCGAAGATGAATGTGAAGAATCTTATGCTCCAAGTCAAGAATATGAAGATAGTGACGCTTCAAGGTATGATGATCCTACTTACTCTTCTTGTGATGAATTTGAACATGATGGTAGTGACGTAGAGAGAATTGATGATGAGGTTGATTATGCGGATTATGCATATGCATCTTCTCTTGATGTTGCTTGTGGTGTGCAAGAGAGTGGTAGAGGACCTTCCATTAGTATGGGAGGTGGTGGTGGTTGTTCCATGGGAAATGGGAGGTTTGCATCTTCTAGTTCCCATGTGAAGGGTGAAAGGAGAAATGGTATTGCTCTTGCCGTTACGGGGGTGCATCACTCTAGTAGTGGTGGTAGGAGTGGTGCTATGGGCTATGGAACCAGGGCGAGAAGCAATTATGGGTTCCATAGTGGTACTCCTTCCCCGACTTTCAACAACGCTTCTAATGTTGGAAGAGTGACGGGAAGTGGAGGTTATCCTAGTGGTGTTGCTAGGAGAGGAGGATTGAGGAAGATCCAAGTTGATAGTGATGGATATCATGAAGTTCCAAGATCTTACTTGGATGATCCTATACTACACTTGGGTCTAAGGAGGTTTCTTGTTGAGGTGGAAGGTATTGGAGGGTACTTGCTCAAGATTGGTAACACCGATACCAATTGCATTAGTACCTCGGTGGTTGATGAGCTAAGGCTACCTTGCTATGCCTTGGAGTATCCTTATGACTACTACGGAGTGTGGGTTTCCAAGCAAGCTCGGGTGTGCATATCTCATGGAGGTTATTGGGGTTATATGTGGTGTCATGTGTACCCCATGCAACATTGTCATGTGTGGTTAGGTGAGTCATGGTTGCAAAGCAAGATGGTGCGATATAGTAATGTGAATGATAAGTATTACCTCGGCCAAGGCCCAAAGATTTATGACTTTGAGCCTATTGGGGTAAAGATCAAGTCACCTCCTAGTGTACCTCCTAGGTCTATGCAAAGGGAAAAGGAGCAAGAACCTCATCCTATGGTTGAAAGAGTGCATACAAGAAGTCCTACAATCACGAGCAACGGTGGGACTAGTGCAAGAAAACAGTTGACAATTGTCGACAAGGTGAACCCCAAGCCACAAGCTCCAAAGCCAAGTGGTTCACCAACAAAGAAGAAAGATATCTCAAGTGATGAGTCTCTTAGTCCTAGATTCCGGGTGGATGTTAAAAGTCCACCTACTCCGGCTATGGGTATTCTTGGGCCTCGTCCCAATTCACCCGAATTTGAGAGACAAAAGATTGAGAGGAGTAAGGGAGTGACCGGTGACATTCCTCGAGTGGAAAAAGGAGAGGATGTGTTGAGTGATGTGAGTGGAATGTTGATGCAGCCCGATCACGTGCTGATCAAGTGATCGATCCACCGAGGAGACCGATGACAAGAAGCCAAGCCAAACTGCTGCACGATGTGCATGTTCACTTAGCCTGGCCGAAGGAAAACAATTGCTCCGAAGCTGAGTGGCCGAGCTCAAGAATCGAAGGCATTATCTTCAGATTTGAGCCCGAAGGCAAAGTGACCGAGGACAATGAGCTCGAAGGCAATTGAGCGTCCGAAGGCAACTAGTGTGTGTTCGAGCAGACAATCGAGAACCAAAGCCAAGGCTTACCGAAGTCAAAGTCTGCCGAACACATTTTGACTCAGCCCTGCGTGGCTTATTTCTATTGGTCAACTGTGACCTATTTACTAGTTTACCCTTAGTATTTCCTATATAAACAGTGTTTCCTTTCATTGTAAGGAGCTATTTTTTGAATATTGATGAATTGAATGAAAGTGCCGAGCACATTCCTTCTTGTCTCCGTCGTGAGCAAAACCCCGGTGAGGGCTTTTAAGGACTTGTGGCTTTCGGTTAGTCCGATTGAACATTCCTCTTGATCATTCAGTTTGCAAGAGGCAATGTTCTCTTGAGGATTGTTGCATAGTATAGGTGATCCTTGTATCCCTTTTGATTGAGCTTTGAGACAGGTTCCTCACTGTTCTTTCGAAAGAAGCAAGTTTTGTCTTGCTTTTATCTTTTATCCTTTTGTTTGTTCTTCCGCGTTTGTGCTAACAATCCCTTCGGGAATTGCATTGCACCATCTTGGTATCAGAGCACGGTTTGAGTTTGTTCTTACAACCTCAATCCTGTTCATTATATTCGTGCGTTTTGTGTCTTTGTTTCCTTTTCGTGTTCTTAAATTTTGTTACTGTTGGTGTTATTATTTACAAAAAAAAAAAAAAAAGGGTGTTAAAAGAAAATTCAAAATTTGTGTTTGATTGTTGGTTGTTTTGGAAAAACAATCTTGGATTCTTGTTCACCATCGAGTTCTGATTCCAACGAATACCCGACGTACTGATTTCATGACTAGGGTTTCTTGGTGAATTTTTGGACTGTTTTGAGCTTTAATGGTGACTGGAAACTCGAACCCCACTGTGTTTGGAAGAAACCGATGAAGGTTGGTGGTTCTTGAGTGATTTGGGTTTGTTTATTGTTTAAAATCGAAGTTCTTAAGTTGGAAACGTTGTCCGTACACCGGAAAATTGTTACAAGTTCGTAACAGTGTGCGACGCGTCGAGCTGGATCTTAGCTCAAGGAGCTTCGTTTGAATTCCTCCGTTGTTGTTTGGAACCGGAGTTGAAAGAAGCAACTCAGATCTGTTGAATTTCGTGGTCAGTGAACCGAAGTCGTTGTGTCCGTACGCCGGAGCAAGGTCACTGTTCCATTGAAGAAGAAAAGGGGTTAAAATTTTAAACATCAAAACCCCAGGTGAAATTTGTCGGCTGAAAAGGGAAAGTGGATAAGGTAAAACCCTATCCGTACCAAGGAGGGACCACTTTTGTACGGACAGGAGTGGGTGTGATCGAAAAAGATTCCAAAGGGAATCAAAGGGTAGATTCTCCTAGGTTCTCACTTTCTTTGTGATAAAAATTCTGGTTGGTGGATCTCTTGAGTAATTGTCCTACTCGAGGTCGTACTAACTCATTTGAGCTGATAGGGACTCGTGCGAAGGGGTGACCGAAGTCCAAACTTTCGTAGAAATTCTTTTGACTCCCCGAGCTCAGTTAAAAAGCGTCCGTTCCATCGAGTCGAACATCACTTCACTCTTCCCGAAGAGGCAGTGACTATTGTCGAACTTGAAGGATCTTAGAGGACCAATCAATCAGACGAGCCACTGTTAACAAGTCTTTGAGTGATCAAAACCGAACCCATAAAATTGAGTGGACCCGAGTGCCACCCATCAAAGGTGAGGGAGTGTGTGAGGTGATTTCTAACCCTAACCTTTGTTTGATCTTTGACTTGTGCAGGTACAATGGCTGGAAACGATGGCAAAAGCATTGAAAAGCCTGAATTGTCGTTAGCCGATCTCATGGCCGCGATACAAGGCATCAGTGCCGAAGTAAGAGGAGTGAGTGCTCGAGTAGCTAACCTCGTGATAAGAATCAAATACGAAACGCGGAAATAAAGATAAAGAGCGAGACACTACTCGAACTCCCTACGAAGTAACTATGGAGAACTCGTTCCATAATACCCTCGTATCTATGTCAAGGAGGACCTACACTATGCAACTACCCTCGAGCCACACTTGGGGCTCGCAAATAGAATGATCGGGTTTTCGGTTCAAGACTCAACTAGATTCCACTAGTGAATTCAAGCAACCAAGGCAAAGGATTCTCCAAATAAGAGATAGTTTCTTTTCATCATTCATAGCATTCAAGGTAGACTAAGGTTTGAATAGGTTTGTGAAGTATTTATAGACTTCACTTACATGTAATGAAAGCTCAAAAATACCCCCAAAGTGGGTTAAAACAATAAGGGCCTCATAGGGCTATAGTTGTCCAAAACATAGCAATTAAACTAGGAATCCCGCAACCCTTCACAAAAGTAGGCGCCCAGCCTACTCTAACTAGGCGCCCCACCTCTTTTCACTATGCTGAAGGAGTGGGCGGTCCGCCTGGTCTGGGACTCTCACAGAGGCGGTCCGCCTGGTGAGATCCAGAGAGTGTGCAAAAACTAGGCGGCCGGCCTAGTGGAGTAGGCGGTCCGCCTGGTGCTGTGGCCTCTTGAGTTGCCTCCAAAAGTGCTCCGGATGCCTCGACAAGTGTACTAGAAGGTTCTCCATCCATGGCACACCAAAGTATAGTCTTCAAGTTGGTCTTGGAGCCTTCTTCCACACCCTTCCATATCAAATGAAAATGGGTGTCTTGGATCAACTTGGCTTGACTCCGAGTGAATGGTCTTGAGAGGGTTTGGGTCTTATCATCCTCCCCTTCTTGAGAAGATTTCGTCCTCGAAATCGAAGCATCATCCACGACCTCTTCATCATTAAGCACAGCCTCTTCATTACCTACATTCAAAGGAACCAAGTCACTAACATTGAAAGTATTAGAAACTTGATACTCACTTGGCAAGTCGACCACATATGCATTGTTGTTTATCTTCGAGAGCACTTGGAATGGGCCATCTCCTCGGGGTGCCAACTTCTCTTTCCTAAGGTTTGGAAACCTTTCCTTCCGGAAGTGCACCCACACATAGTCACCCTTCTTGAATTCCACCTTCTTGCGTCCTTTGTTCTTCTTGGCGGCAACCTTAGCATAAGCTTCCTCCAAGTTCTTCTTCGCCTTTGCATGGAGTTCAACCAAAGCCTTGGCTCTAGCTTTACCTTCAAAATTAACAACCATTTCCCTTGGCAAAGGGGTTAGATCAAGGGGAATCAAGGGGTTAAATCCATAAACACACTCGAATGGAGTCATGCCTATCATGCTATGCAATGTGCGATTGTAGGCAAACTCCATAAGAGGTAGACGATCAATCCAAGTCCCGGCCTTACCTCGAGTCATGGCTCTAAGAAGAGCACCCAAGGTTCGGTTTACCACTTCCGTTTGCCCATCGGTTTGGGGGTGGTGGGACGTGGAAAACAAGAGCTTGGTGCCTAAAGCACCCCATAAACACCTCCAAAAATGACTTAGGAACTTAGTGTCCCTATCACTCACTATAGTTTGAGGCACACCATGCAACTTCAAGACATTTTCAATAAACAAAGTTGCTACATGTTGTGCATCATCACATTTCTTGCATGGAATGAAATGAGCCATTTTGGAAAACCTATCCACAACAACATAAATGCTATCATGGCCCCCTCTAGTCCTTGGTAATCCCATCACAAAATCCATTGAAATATCCAACCATGGACTAGTAGGTACGGGGAGAGGGGTATACAACCCATGAGGGTGGGCTTTAGATTTGGCTCGCTTGCACTCAAGGCAATTAGCGCAAAACTTTTCCACATGCACCCTCATCTTTGGCCAATGGAATTGTTCTTGAAGAATGGCCAAAGTCTTTCTTGTGCCAAAATGTCCCATGAGTCCCCCGCAATGTGCTTCATGCACAAGCAACTCTCTCCAAGAGGACTCCGGAATGCACACTCTACCATTTTTAAAGATATAACCATCAAACCATTGGTATTTGTCAACTCTCTCCCCTTTCTCTAGAGTGTCATGGATACTCTTTAGCTTTGGGTCATGAGCATACATCAATTTAATGCTCTCAAAACCCATGAGCTTAGAGGTGAGAGTGGTGGCTAGGGCAAACTTTCTTGAAAGCGCATCCGCCACAACATTGTCTTTCCCTTTCTTGTATTGGATCACATAGGGAAAAGACTCAATGAATTCAACCCACTTGGCATGTCTCTTATTGAGCTTCTCTTGGCCTCTCAAATGCTTGAGTGACTCATGGTCACTCTTGATTACAAACTCACGAGGCCAAAGATAGTGTTGCCAATGGGCAAGGGCTCTCACAAGGGCATACAACTCCTTGTCATATGTAGAATAATTCAAGGATGCCCCTTTCAATTTTTCACTAAAGTAGGCGATGGGTTTGCTATCTTGCATTAAAACACCACCAATTCCCACCCCCGAGGCATCACATTCAACCTCAAATGCCTTTCCGAAGTCGGGCAATTGCAATAGAGGGGCGGTACTCAACCTACTTTTCAACTCAAGGAAGGCCTTCTCTTGAGGCTCTCCCCAAACAAACGGTTGGTCTTTCTTCACCAATTCGGTGAGTGGAGCGGCAATGGAGCTAAAGTCCTTCACAAATCGCCTATAAAAGCTTGCGAGACCATGAAAGCTCCTCACCTGAGTCACGGTAGTGGGAGTAGGCCAATCACGTATGGCCTCTACCTTAGACTCATCCACCTCCACTCCTTGGGCACTCACAACAAACCCAAGGAAGACCACCTTCTCAACACCAAAGGCACACTTTTTAAAATTAGCATAGAGCTTTTCGGCTCTCAACTTTTCAAGCACTAGCCTAAGGTGTTCAACATGGTCGTCTATTGATTTGCTATAGATCAATATATCATCAAAATAGACGACCACAAACTTGTTGATGAATGGCTTTAGAACATGGTTCATTAACCTCATGAAAGTGCTAGGTGCATTGGAGAGCCCAAAGGGCATCACCAACCACTCATAGAGACCAAACTTGGTCTTGAATGCGGTTTTCCATTCATCACCGGGTTTCATCCGGATTTGATGGTAGCCGGACCTAAGGTCAATTTTGCTAAACACACATGAACCGCTCAATTCATCTAACATATCATCAAGCCGGGGAATAGGATGACGGTACTTTACCGTTATTTTGTTCACGGCCCGACAATCAACACACATTCTCCAAGTGCCGTCCTTTTTGGGAACAAGGATCACGGGCACGGCACAAGGACTCAAGCTTTCCCTCACCAAGCCTTTAGTGAGCAATTCATCAACTTGCTTTTGCAATTCCCTTGTATCCTCCGGGTTGCTCCTATAGGCCGGTATGTTCGGGATTTGGGATCCCGGGACAAAGTCTATTTGATACTCAATGCCCCTCAAAGGAGGCAATCCATCCGGCATTTCATCCGGGAACATGTCACCAAAATCCTTCAAAACATTCTCAAACACACTAGGCAAAGGGTTAGATGAAAAATCACAATTAGAGTTTAGAACCATACCTTTGTGCACTAGGCATATGAGAAGCTTGTTGCCATCATTTCCTTTTAGGATCTCGCCCGGTTGCATCATGGCACATATGCCACCGGTAGAAGTAGGTGGGATTGCCACCAAGCTTTTGGACAAAGGGCTAGTCTCAACAACCGACTTAGCCTTTGCCGCTTCTCTCAACTCCCGCATCCGTTTGTAATCATCGCTCACTTGTTTGGGAGTCATAGGTTGGAGCACAAACTTTTTCCCCTCATGCGTCACCGTATAGGTGTTGGCATGACCATTATGAACCACACGTCGAAATCAAATTGCCAAGGCCTACCAAAGAGTAGGTGGCATGCTTGCATAGGCACGACATCGAACATGTGTTCATCCACATAGTTCCCAATCTTGAATTTGATCAAACATTGTTTAACCACCCTCAACTCACCACACTCACTAAGCCATTGAAGCTTATAAGGACTTGGGTGTTTCAAGGTAGGTATTTTCAATTGGGTAACAAGTGTTTGGCTAATAACATTAGCACAACTTCCCGAGTCAATGATCATAGAGCAAATGAGACCCATGACTCGGCATTTGGAATGAAAAAGATTCTCTCGTTGCAAGGTCTCAACATCCTCTACACACATGACTCCTAGACTCCTCCTCACAACAAGGAAGGCATGGGATTCATCATCTTCAATCATAGTAATCTCCCCTTCATCTCCCTCATCCTCATCACCTTCTACTCCCTCTTCTTCCCCCCCCTCGGGCTCACTATCTTGCTGATAGACCAAGTCACCAACAAGAACCATAGTTTTCCGGGTAGGGCAATCTTTAGAGAGATGACCATAACCTTTACACTTAAAGCATTGAGTAGAAGAAGAGATTGGATTACTCAATTGAGTTCTAGAGTGATGAGACCCAAACCCCCTCAAGACCATTCACACGTAGTCAAGCTAAGGAGATCCAAGGAGTGCACATACACTTGGTGAGGAAGGGCCTTGAAGAAGGAAGCGATTGGAAGCCGTTCCGGGTGCTCAAGCTAGGCCTCAAGCCTAAGGAAGAAGAGAGCCCAGCAGAGCTAGGCGCCCCGCCTAGCCCAGGCGCCCCGCCTAGGGAGCTCACTGCCTAAGGCTCAGAAAATGCACCAGGCGCCCCACCTGGCTAGGCGCCCAGCCTAGCTGAAGGCCAAGCCAGGCGCCCCGCCTAGATCTAGGCGCCCAGCCTAGCTTCAGCATGAACCAGGCGCCCCTCCCAGCCCCAGGCGCCCCACCTAGCTGTTGAACTTATGTTTCTTTTACTATTTTGCCCTACGTGGCTTATTTGATGAACCTTATTAGTAAGGGTACTTAAGTCTTCATGTAAGCTTGGGAAAACACTATAAATACCCAAGCCTAGCTTATTTTACACTTAGCTTATTATTGATGATTATGAATGATGAACATGAGCAAGGCTCTTGATTATTGAATGAAACCTTTTGTTCTTGGACTTGTATGTCTTCTAGCGGATCTAGATGAATACTCTTCCTCTCCGACCATTCTACTTGCGTGCTCGCGTTAGCTCGAGGGTAGTTGCATAGCGTAGGTGTTCTTGTCCTTCTCTCGGGGTGTAACGGAACAAGTTCTCCGTTGCTACTTGGGATTAGAGATCGAGTTACGTCTCATTCTTTATCTTTTACTTTCCGCGTTTGATTCTCATCAGTTTTGGTATCAGAGCAAGGCTCGGGTTTTGTTTCTACAAACCCCCGACCCTTGATTCTTCGTGCCTAGTATCTTCTTTTAGTTTTTCTTGTTGTTGAAGTTATTAGAAAGGAGAAAATTGCAAAAAAAAAATTGAAAAAAATAGAAAATACAAAAATTTGGTGTAACTTGTTGATTTGGATGATTTGTGATATGGGTGTTATGGATTCTTGATCGTGATTGATTTCCCGTTACTTGGATACCAAAATTGTTGGAATTGGAGAAGTTCGAAAAATTGAAACCCCAAAACCCCTTAAACCCTTGAAGAACTTGTTCTTGACGAATTTTGGCTTGATTCTTGGGTTGGATTAATGTTTGATTGAAAACTTGTTATTGGGGATTGATCTTCATTGAAATACAAGCAATTTGGTACCAATTTTGTGGGATTTGAACATGTATAACACCTTCTTTGATGAATCACAATCCTTGTTGAAACCCTTTTGATAAACCCTTGTGTTCTTGAGTTCTTGAGATTGAACCCTGATTTGATTGATTGTTTGATTGAAAATTTGATTGGGTTTTGTTAAGGAAGATCAAACACAACTTTGGGTATCTTTGGATTGTGAAAACAAGTTGAAAACATCGGATTTGAGGCTTGAAAATCGACTTGAAACGAGTTTGGAACGAGTTGGAACAAGCTTCAGGCTAGGCGCCCCGCCTAAGCCAGGCGCCCCGCCTGACTTGGCTACTGCCTAAGTCCCAGGCGCCCCGCCTAGACCCAGGCGCCCCGCCTAGGACACAGCACAATCTAGGTGCCCCACCTGAGTTTCAGGCGCCCCTCCTGAGTGCTGAACGTTTTGTTTCGGGTAGATTTTCGTAGGTATTTCCCTTTGTTTGATAACATAACATCTAGTTAGTACTAATTTGAGTAACCGATCTACTTGAATAGTGCTAACCCTTTGATTGCTCTTAAGTGATTCGTGCCTAGCAAGGAGAGTAGAATTCTAAGGAAAAGCGTAGAATCTTTTAACTCAAGTCCTTCACTTCAAAGTGCCTAGCGTTCATTGAGTCCCATTAACTCCACTCACCCCGGAGTGTGCGTGACTCGTGAATAGTTTAGTTGAGTTGAGGAGTTGCTAATCATCTACGTGAAGCTTTGGAACTACAAGTTGAGTAAAATATCCACCGCCACCCAAAAGAGTGATCCGAGTGAACACAAGTGAGGGAGCGAGTGAGGTGTTTTAACTAACTCTTGTTTCTTTCTTTGTAGGTGCAATGGCCAACGAAGGTCAAGATTTCATTAAGGAGGCCTTGGCTAATCTTCTTGCCAAGATGGACCTCATGAACCAAAGGATAGATTCTCTTGAAAAAGGAGCCTCGAGTACTCAAGGAGAACATGGGACCCCGAGTGTCCCAATTGAAAAGGGGACCCCGAGTGTCCAAATTGAGACCGGTGAAGGCTCAAGTAGTCCTACTTTTACCCCGGAGCAAGTTGTTGAATTGCTCAATCAACAACGGGTAAAGGAGGACCGAGAGAGAATTGAACGAACGGGCATTCCCCGTATCTTGGACAATCCTCCAAGAAACTTTCCACTACCAAGACCCGTCCGAAATGTGCAACCTCTTGAGCAAGTTGTTGAGGCTCAAGAAGGGGAGGAAGTTGATTATGATGACAATATGTATGGGTTTGATGATCACTTTCAACCAAGGCGAGCTATGAATTGGGGTCGAAATGTGGATCGGGGTAGAGGCCGAGGTCGAGGGCCACCCTTAGGATATGGAGGGAGGAATGCTAGAAGGGACTATGTTGCTTATGATGATCACCATGGAGGCCAACCGGAGCCACTCCAAGGGGGTCGTGACAACAACAACAACCTTAATAGTGTGAAGCTCACTATTCCTTCTTTCAAAGGAAGTAGTGACCCGGTGGAGTACATTGGTTGGAAATTGGCTATGGAGCGTATCTTTGACACCAATGATATGCCCGATGTGAAGAAAACCAAGTATGCAATATCCTCCTTTGAATCTTTTGCTTCTACTTGGTGGGAGTCGGTGAAGAGGAATAGAAGGAGGACGGGAATGGTTATTAATCTTACTTGGGAAGAGTTGATCCGTGTGATGGATAAGAAGTACTTGACTAATCAATACCGGGTTGAACAACAAAGGCGTCTATATGATTTGAAGCAAGGATACAAATCGGTTGGTGAATACTTCAATGAATTTGAGCAAATCCGAATGATCCTTGACTTAGATGATGAAGACAAAGAGACGGCCATGATCCGTTTCAAAGGGGGCTTGAACCGAGACATAGCTTCACAATTGAAGTTCCACAAATATGAAGATCATTACAAGCTATGTGAAGATGCGGTTGAGGCCGAGAAATGGCTCAAGGAGGAGAAATCCCTCCGCTACAAGAGTAGCACTCCTACTCCAACAAGCAAACCAAAGGATTGGAAGCCTCCTACTACAAATGCAAGGTTCCCAAGTGCAAGTGGAACAAGTGGTGCAAATGCTACCAAGGATGTGAAAAAGCCGTATGAGAAGAACACACCTAATGTGGGAGGTAACTCTAAAACTCAACTACATGCTCCTACTTCTTCTTCAATACAATGCCACAAGTGCAAGGGGTATGGTCACTTTGCTAGGGAATGTCCTACAAAGAGGACCATGATTGTTGTTGGTAATGAAGCATATGAGAAAGAGAGTGAATCGGAGGACGAGGGAGTAGAGGGAGTAGAGGGAGATGAGGGAGTAGAGGAGAATGATTTGCTTGATGATACGATGGAGGAGGAGGACCCTCATACTTTCTTGGTTGTGAGAAGGAGCCTAGGGGCTATGATTGTGGAAGATAGTGAAACCTTGCAAAGGGAAAATCTTTTCCATGCTAGGTGCCGGGTCAAAGATGTTGTTTGCTCTATGATAATTGATTCCGGAAGTTGTGCAAATGTAGTGAGTCAATCACTAGTGGCTCAATTGAAGTTAACTACCATGAAGCATCCTAAACCTTACCGGTTACAATGGCTTAGTGAATGTGGAGAGCTTAAGGTGATGAAACAAGCCATGATCAAGTTTAGAATGGGTAGTTATGTTGATGAGCATTTGTTTGACGTTGTGCCTATGCAAGCATGCCACCTACTCTTAGGGAGGCCATGGCAATTTGATAGGCAAGTGGTGCATGATGGTCGTGTCAACACTTACACGGTCAAACATGAAGGGAAGAGATTTGTGCTAAAACCTCTCACTCCTAAGCAAGTGAGTGATGACTACAAGAAAATGAAGGAGTTGAGGGAGGTGGCAAAGGCTAAGTCACTCATTGAGACTAGCCCTTTGTCCAAAAGCATGGTGGCAATCCCACCTACTTCATCTACCGGTGGCATGTGTGCCATGATGCAACCGGGCGAGCTCTTGAAAGGTAATGATGGCACCAAGTTTCTCCTATGCCTAGTGCACAAAGGTATGATCCTTAACTCTAATTGTGATTTTTCTTCTAGCCCTATGCCTAGTGCTTTGAAAAATGTCTTGGAAAACTTTGGGGACATGTTCCCGGATGAGATGGCCGATGGTTTACCTCCCTTGAGAGGAATTGAACATCAAATTGACTTTATTCCGGGCTCTCAAATCCCGAACAAGCCGGCCTATAGAAACAATCCCGAGGATACAAGGGAGTTGCAAAAACAAGTTGATGACTTGCTTTCCAAAGGCTTGGTAAGGGAGAGTTTGAGTCCTTGTGCCGTACCGGTCATTCTTGTCCCAAAGAAAGACGGCACTTGGAGAATGTGCGTAGATTGCCGAGCCGTGAATAAGATAACGGTCAAGTACCGTCACCCTATTCCACGGCTTGATGATATGTTGGATGAATTGAGTGGGTCGTGTGTCTTTTCCAAAATCGACCTTAGGTCCGGTTACCATCAAATCCGGATGAAACCCGGGGATGAATGGAAAACCGCATTCAAGACCAAATTCGGTCTCTATGAATGGTTGGTAATGCCCTTCGGGCTTTCCAACGCACCTAGCACTTTCATGCGACTCATGAATCATGTTTTGAAGTCTTTTATCAACAAGTTTGTTGTTGTCTATTTTGATGATATCTTGATCTATAGTAAGACAATGGATGAACATGTTGACCACCTTAGGCAAGTGCTTGATGCTTTGAGAGCCGAAAAGCTCTATGCTAATTTCAAAAAGTGTGCCTTTGGTGTGGATAAGGTTGTCTTTCTTAGGTTTGTTGTGAGTGCCCAAGGAGTGGAGGTGGATGAGTCTAAGGTAGAGGCCATACGTGATTGGCCTACTCCTACTACCGTGACTCAAGTGAGGAGTTTTCATGGTCTCGCAAGCTTTTATAGGCGATTTGTGAGGGACTTTAGCTCCATTGCCGCTCCACTCACCGAATTGGTGAAGAAAGACCAACCGTTTGTGTGGGGAGAGCCTCAAGAGAAGGCCTTCCATGAATTGAAAAGTAGGTTGAGTACCGCCCCTCTATTGCAATTGCCCGACTTCGGAAAGGCTTTTGAGGTTGAATGTGATGCCTCGGGGGTGGGAATTGGTGGTGTATTAATGCAAGATAGCAAACCCATCGCCTACTTTAGTGAGAAATTGAAAGGGGCCTCCTTGAACTATTCTACATATGACAAGGAGTTGTATGCCCTTGTGAGAGCCCTTGCCCATTGGCAACACTATCTTTGGCCTCGTGAGTTTGTAATCAAGAGTGACCATGAGTCACTCAAGCATTTGAGAGGCTAAGAGAAGCTCAATAAGAGACATGCCAAGTGGGTTGAATTCATTGAGTCCTTTCCCTATGTGATTCAATATAAAAAAGGGAAGGACAATGTTGTGGCGGATGCGCTTTCGAGAAAGTTTGCTCTAGCCACCACTCTCACCTCCAAGCTCATGGGTTTTGAGAGCATTAAATTGATGTATGCTCATGACCCAAAGTTAAAGAGTGTCCATGACGCTCTAGAGAAGGGGGAGAGAGTTGAAAAATACCAATGGGTTAAAGGTTATATCTTCAAAAATGGTAGAGTGTGCATTCCGGAGTCCTCTTGGAGGGAGTTGCTTGTGCAAGAGGCACATTGCGGGGGACTCATGGGACATTTTGGCACAAGAAAGACTTTGGCTATTCTTAAAGAACAATTTCATTGGCCAAAGATGGGGGTGCAAGTGGAAAAGTTTTGCAACAATTGCCTTGAGTGCAAGCGTGCTAAATCCAAAGCCCTTCCCCATGGGTTGTATACCCCTCTCCCCGTACCTACTAGTCCTTGGTTGGATATCTCAATGGATTTTGTGATGGGATTACCTAGGACTAGGGGAGGCCATGATAGCATTTATGTTGTTGTGGATAGGTTCTCAAAGATGGCTCATTTCATTCCATGCAAGAAATGCGATGATGCTCAACATGTAGCTTCCTTGTTTGTTGAAAATGTTTTGAAGTTACATGGTGTGCCTCAAACTATAGTGAGTGATAGGGACACTAAGTTCCTAAGCCATTTTTGGCGAAGTTTATGGGGTGCTTTAGGCACCAAGCTCTTGTTCTCCACGTCCCACCACCCACAAACCGATGGGCAAACGGAAGTGGTAAACCGAACCTTGGGTGCCCTTCTTAGAGCCATGACCCGGGGTAAGGCCGGGACATGGATTGATCGTTTACCTCTTATGGAGTTTGCCTACAATCGAACCGTGCATAGAATGATTGGCATGACTCCATTCGAGTGTGTTTATGGTTTTAACCCCTTGATTCCCCTTGATCTAACCCCTTTGCCAAGGGAAATGGTTGTTAATTTTGAAGGTAAAGCTAGAGCGAAAGCAATGATGGAACTCCATGCAATGGCAAAGAAGAATTTGGAGGAAGCCTATGCTAAGGTTGCTTCCAAGAAAAACAAAGGACGCAAGAAGGTGGAACTCAAGAAGGGTGACTATGTGTGGGTGCACTTCCGGAAAGAAAGGTTTCCAAACCTTAGAAAAGGGAAGTTAGCACCCCGTGGCGATGGCCCATTCCAAGTGCTTTCAAAGATAAACAACAACGCCTATGTGGTCGACTTGCCAAGTGAGTATCAAGTTTCTAATACTTTTAATGTTTGTGACTTGGTTCCTTTGGATGTAGGTGATGATGCGGTCGTGGGTGATGATGCCTCAATTTCGAGGACGAAATCTTCTCAAGAAGGGGAGGATGATGAGACCCAAACCCCCTCAAGACCATTCACACGTAGTCAAGCTAAGGAGATCCAAGGAGTGCACATACACTTGGTGAGGAAGGGCCTTGAAGAAGGAAGCGATTGGAAGCCGTTCCGGGTGCTCAAGCTAGGCCTCAAGCCTAAGGAAGAAGAGAGCCCAGCAGAGCTAGGCGCCCCGCCTAGCCCAGGCGCCCCGCCTAGGGAGCTCACTGCCTAAGGCTCAGAAAATGCACCAGGCGCCCCACCTGGCTAGGCGCCCAGCCTAGCTGAAGGCCAAGCCAGGCGCCCCGCCTAGCTTCAGGCGCCCAGCCTAGCTGAAGGCCAAGCCAGGCGCCCCGCCTAGATCTAGGCGCCCAGCCTAGCTTCAGCATGAACCAGGCGCCCCTCCCAGCCCCAGGCGCCCCACCTAGCTGTTGAACTTATGTTTCTTTTACTATTTTGCCCTACGTGGCTTATTTGATGAACCTTATTAGTAAGGGTACTTAAGTCTTCATGTAAGCTTGGGAAAACACTATAAATACCCAAGCCTAGCTTATTTTACACTTAGCTTATTATTGATGATTATGAATGATGAACATGAGCAAGGCTCTTGATTATTGAATGAAACCTTTTGTTCTTGGACTTGTATGTCTTCTAGCGGATCTAGATGAATACTCTTCCTCTCCGACCATTCTACTTGCGTGCTCGCGTTAGCTCGAGGGTAGTTGCATAGCGTAGGTGTTCTTGTCCTTCTCTCGGGGTGTAACGGAACAAGTTCTCCGTTGCTACTTGGGATTAGAGATCGAGTTACGTCTCGTTCTTTATCTTTTACTTTCCGCGTTTGATTCTCATCATAGAGTTACCTCCCACGGGTTGTGTCGACCTTTCAAAAGGCTTCTTCACTTCCTTGCTAGCACTTGCACCACTTGCACTTGGGAATTTGGCATTAGTTGTAGGAGACTTCCAATCCTTTGGCTTGTTCAATGGAGTAATAGTATTACTCTTGTAGCGAAGGGATTTCTCCTCTTTGAGCCATTTCTCGGCTTCAACCGCATCCTCACATAGCTTGTAGTGATCATTGTACTTGTGAAACTTCAAAAGTGAAGCTATGTCTCGGTTTAAGCCCCCTTTGAAACGGATCATGGCCGTCTCATTGTCTTCCTCATCCAAGTCTAGAGTCATCCGGACTTGTTCAAACTCATTGAAGTACTCCCCAACCGACTTGGAACCTTGTTTCAATTCATAGAGACGCTTTTGTTGGTCCACTCGGTATTGGTTAGTCAAGTACTTTTCATCCATCACACGGATCAACTCATCCCAAGTAAGATTAAGAACCATCCCCATCCTCCTTCTATTCCTCTTTACCGACTCCCACCATGTAGAAGCAAAGGACTCAAAGGTAGAGATAGCATACTTAGTCTTCTTTAATTCGGGCATGTCATTGGTGTCAAATATACGTTCCATGGACAACTTCCAATCAAGGTACTCCACCGGATCACTACTCCCTTTGAAAGGAGGAATAGTAATCTTCACACTATTAAGATTGTTGTTGTTGTCACGACCCCCACGGAATGGCTCCGGTTGGCCCCCATAGTGGTCTTCATTCACACCATACTCCCTTCTCGCATTCCCTCCAACAAATCCCATAGGTGGCCCTCGACCTCGGCCCCTACCTCGATCCACATTACGACCCCAATTCATACCGCGTCTCGGTTGAAAATGGTCATCAAGCCCATACATATCATCACCATACTCGGCTTCCTCCCCTTCTTGAGCTTCATCGACTTGCTCAAGAGGTTGCACATTTCGGATGGGTCTTGGTAATGGGTTGTCTCTTGGGGGATTATCCAAGATACGGGGAATGCCCGTTCGTTCAATTCTCTCTCGATCTTCCTTTACCCGTTGTTGATTGAGCAATTCAACAACTTGCTCCGGGGTAAAGGTAGGGCTACTTGAGCCTTCACCGGTCTCAATTTGGACACTCGGGGTCCCCTTTTCAATTGGGACACTCGGGGTCCCTTGGTCTCCTTGGGTACTTGAAGCACCCTTTTCAAGTGACTCAATCCGTTGAGTCATAACATCCATCTTGGCAAGAAGGCTAGCCAAGGCCTCCTTGATGAAATCTTGACCTTCGTTGGCCATTGTACCTACAAAGAAAAGAAACAAGAGTTAGTTAAAACACCTCACTCGCTCCCTCACTTGTGTTCACTCGGATCACTCTTTTAGGTGGCGGTGGATATTTCACTCTTGCTTGAACTCAAAAGCTTCACAAAGTTGAATAGTAAACCTTAACCTAATCACTCGACTCAAAAGCCAAATGTACTCCGGGGTGAGTGGAGTTAATAGGACTCGATTGGAACGCTAAGCACTTTGAGTGAGGACTTGAGTCAAAAGGCACTACGGATCTTCTTTGAGTTCTAGTCTCCGTTCTAAGGCACGATGATCCTAGTAGCTTGAAGTAATTAGTACTAATCGAGTAGGATTATACTCTAATAATACTAATTAGAAGCGATGCAAACAACAAAACAAACGAACCTAGAAGAAACTACCCGATTCCCAACTCTCCAGGAAGTAGGCGCCCCACCTGTTTGGACTAGGTGGTCCGCCCAGTGTCTGCAGTGGGGAGTGGGCGGTCAGCCTACTCTAAGTAGGCGGTCCGCCTCTGTAAAGTCCAGAGAGCACAAAAAATTCAGGCGGTCCGCCCGTTTCCCTAGGCGCTCCACCTACTGCAAGTTCCAGCACAGTTCAAACACGATTTTCTTGGTTTTGCACCCAAAAATTCATCAATCCACACGTTGTTTTGGCAAATCAAAGGTACCCCAATGTTGTTTCAAGCACAGAGATCAAACCCCAATCAATTTTATCAAACCCCAATCAAAGTTCAACATTCCACCATGTTCATAGCTAGGGTTTCAAATTTTCAAGTTCTTCAAGGGTTTCAAATTTTCAATCCTTGTGTTTCTACTTCAAATTCGATGCTCAGGGTACCAAAAGAACGGGTTTCCAACAAGGAACAAAACCCAATATCAATCAAGCAACGGGTCCAACAAACCAAGATTCTATGATCAAATTTTTGTGTTTTTCAACCCTTTTCTATTTTTTTTTTTTGTGTTTTCTTCTTTTCTTCAACAACAAATAAGAACCTAAGATAGAAACCAACCTAGGCACGAAGAATCAAGGGTCGGGGGTTTGTAGAAACAAAACCCGAGCCTTGCTCTGATACCAAGATGATAAGAATCAAATACGAACGCGGAAATAAAGATAAAGAGCGAGACACTACTCGAACTCCCTACGAAGTAACTATGGAGAACTCGTTCCATAATACCCTCGTATCGGTGTCAAGGAGGACCTACACTATGCAACTACCCTCGAGCCACACTTGGGGCTCGCAAATAGAATGATCGGGTTTTCGGTTCAAGACTCAACTAGATTCCACTAGTGAATTCAAGCAACCAAGGCAAAGGATTCTCCAAACAAGAGATAGTTTCTTTTCATCATTCATAGCATTCAAGGTAGACTAAGGTTTGAATAGGTTTGTGAAGTATTTATAGACTTCACTTACATGTAATGAAAGCTCAAAAATACCCCCAAAGTGGGTTAAAACAATAAGGGCCTCATAGGGCTATAGTTGTCCAAAACATAGCAATTAAACTAGGAATCCCGCAACCCTTCACAAAAGTAGGCGCCCAGCCTACTCTAACTAGGCGCCCCACCTCTTTTCACTATGCTGAAGGAGTGGGCGGTCCGCCTGGTCTGGGACTCTCACAGAGGCGGTCCGCCTGGTGAGATCCAGAGAGTGTGCAAAAACTAGGCGGCCGGCCTAGTGGAGTAGGCGGTCCGCCTGGTGCTGTGGCCTCTTGAGTTGCCTCCAAAAGTGCTCCGGATGCCTCGACAAGTGTACTAGAAGGTTCTCCATCCATGGCACACCAAAGTATAGTCTTCAAGTTGGTCTTGGAGCCTTCTTCCACACCCTTCCATATCAAATGAAAATGGGTGTCTTGGATCAACTTGGCTTGACTCCGAGTGAATGGTCTTGAAGGGGTTTGGGTCTTATCACCTCGAGCAGGGAAACGCGTCCGTGGCCATGAATGGGTCCGGCGTGGGAACGAGCCAATCCACTCCGATGAAGCCTGAGCGGTATGCTGAGCTTGTACGACAACATCAGTTGACAAGTGAAGCAATTCGAAGAGAACTTAACTTGGGCAATCCCCAAGCTTCTTATCAAAACTTGGGCATTCCCCGAGGAGAAAGAATACCACCTCCAGTGGCCCGAAGAGATCTTAGAGCTGTTGCCGAGGAGGTTGGTGAAGAGGAATTTCCCGAGGACGAATATGAGCGTGAGCCGCCATTCGCTCCACGAAGGCAAGCTCACCGAGGACGTGGAAATTTCCGAGGTCGAGGCCGAGGCGCAAATGTTGAAAGAAATATTGAGCGTGAGGCTTATGATCGAGAAGATGAGTTTCCCGAACAGGCTAGAGCTGTTCGAGACTCAAACTTGAACAGTGTCAAGATCACTATTCCACCCTTTAAAGGAACTAGTGATCCCGACGAGTATCTTGAATGGAAGCTTAAAATGGAGCGCATCTTTGAAACAAATGAGATGACCGATGAGAGAAAAGCTGCCCATGCCATTGCTTCGTTCGAAGCTTATGCATCAACATGGTGGGAATCTGACAAGAGGCATAGAAGAAGAAATGACTATCCAGTAGTCAATACATGGCCACAGTTGATGAGAGCGATGGATGGTAAATACTTGAGTGCCAAATACAGGCAGACTCAAATGCAAAAACTCTATGAGTTAAAGCAAGGGTCCAAGTCCGTCCAAGAGTACCACGATGAGTTTGAAAAGGTTCGATTGAATCTTGATCTGGTCGAAGACGAAGAGCAAGCCATTATCAGATTTAAAAATGGCTTGGCTAGGGATGTGTCATCTCAGTTGAGACTCCACGTGTACCACACGTTGGAAGATCTGTTCGATGCTGCCACCGAAGCTGAAAAATTGGTGAAGGACGATAAGGCAAACAGGTATCGAGGAGTCACTACTTCTACTCCTTTGAACCGAGGTAAAGAATGGAAGAGTCCAAACCAAACAAGTGCTAACACTGTTCGAGATTCGAAGAGACCCTTCGAAAGAGGTGTGACCGTTAACCAACCAAGAGAAGTGGGAGGTAAAGTTCAACTTAACTCTCCTAGTGCTTCAAATATTCAGTGTCACAAATGCAAAGGTTATGGTCACATGGCAAAAGAGTGTCCAACTCGCAAGGTTATGCTTCTGCTCGAAGATGGAACCGTCCATGAGCAAGCGAGTGACACCGAGGAGGAAATTATCGAGGAGACTGATCGAGCTGAAGTTGATGATGATCATGAGGCTGCCGAAGCTGATCATCCGGAAATGTTTCTTGTGGTTCGAAGGAATTTGAGCTGCATGACTCTTGAAGAAGAGGACAACCAAAGAGAAAACCTCTTTCATGCCCGA
The DNA here is from genome assembly GCA_037355625.1 of Petunia x hybrida. Taxonomy (NCBI): domain Eukaryota; kingdom Viridiplantae; phylum Streptophyta; class Magnoliopsida; order Solanales; family Solanaceae; genus Petunia; species Petunia x hybrida. The sequence goes on from JBBBVM010000162.1 coordinate 12,670,564, forward strand.
TGTCGAGTGAGGGGAAAGGTGTGTTCGATGATCATTGATTCTGGAAGTTGTGCCAATGTAGTGAGCCAAACTTTGGTTTCACAAATGGGATTACCTACGATGAAGCATCCCCACCCTTACAAGTTACAATGGCTGAATGAGTGTGGAGAATTGAGAGTTGTCAAACAAGTGTGGATCAAGTTCAAAATCGGAGAGTATCAAGATGAAATGATATTCGATGTGGTTCCGATGCAAGCTTGTCATTTGCTATTGGGTCGACCATGGCAGTATGACCGAACAGCTGTTCACAATGGCAGATCCAACACTTACACTGTGAAGCTCGACGGGAAGAGTTTCATACTCAAGCCCTTGTCTCCAAAACAAGTCACCGAGGACTATAAACGAATGAAAGAATTGAAAGAAGCGGCCAAAGCTAAGCTTCCGATGGGAGCAAAATTGGGGCCCGAAGAACTAAACTCACCGACCGAAGTGAAAGGAATTTGTGCAATCATGCAACCTGGTGAGATCTTACGAGGCAACGACCACGGTCAGATGATGATTTGCCTCGTGCACAAGGGTATCTTTCTAAACTCTAATGATGATTTTTCTAATGATAACCTGATGAGACCCAAATTGCACCAAGACACTTTCCAACACTTTCCGACTTGTGCCAAGCTTGGAAGATACAATGGACTTGAAGTCAAGGGCTTTGGAAGTGTTCCGGATGGTTTCATCATTAGGCTCCACGCCTAAGGAGAAGGAAGGAGGCCCAGCATAACTAGGCGCCCCGCCTAGCCCAGGCGCCCCGCCTAGGAAGCTCACTGCCTAAGAATGGAAGGCACCCAGGCGCCCCACCTAGCCAGGCGCCCAGCCTAGCTGAAGGCCAAGTCAGGCGCTGATGCAGCCCAAAATGGCCTAAACGACAACCATCAAAGCCAAGCTCGAGAGCACAAGGGATACAAGTCAAGACCTCCGGAAACATCTTGAAGACCGTGCATTGGAGCGCCAAGGACGGAGGAAAACAGGGCAGGAAACTGGGCAGCCCAAAACAGGGCAAAACAGGGGAGCAATCTGGGAGCTCACTGCCTGAGGAAGAACAAGTGTTCTTCGCGATCGCGCCACTACTCACGCGATCGCGAAGAATAGTCCATTACCCTGCGCGACAGCGTGTGATCTTGAGCGATCGCGTGGAGTTGATGTCCAGCCAGATCGATCTCTGCGCGACAGCGACCAATCAAGCGCGATCGCGGTGCTTTGAAGAATGCCCAGCGCGATCGCGAGCCTTCCTGGCGCGATCGCGAAGAAGAAGTATTGAGCAGCGAGGCAGAATCAGCTGCAGGGCCATTTTTGTCCATTTTTAGTGAAAATGTATATATAGCACATTTGCTCTTCATTTCATTAGTTTAGCTTGAATTGAATAGAGAGAAGAGAGAATTAGAGAAGGCCGAGCCTTTCTAGTCCGAAGCCCGAGGCTTCATGTATCTCGTTAACTTGGAACCTATGGCGATCGACACCTAGTTGAGTCCATTGTAAGGTTCGAGTTTCACTTTCTCCATTTTGGATTATTAATTCATGTCTTGAATTCATAAATCCGTTCTTTCTTCTCGTTTCTTGACTCCCCAATCCTTGTTTCCCCGATATCATTGATATCACCTATCTAGTTATTTATCGCTTCCGCATATTTGTGTCGTTGTTTAGCTTCCGCGTATTTTGGGTTGCATCAGTTGGTATCAGAGCACGGCTAGGCTTCGTTCTTACGAATCCTCGGTCTTGTTCTTGTCGTTGTTGTGATTGTGTTGTTTGTTCTTGAAAAGTGAAGAAAAACAAAAAAATTAAAAAAAACTAGAAAAGTTGAAAAAAATTGGTGGAGCGGGTTGGATACGAATCCCCGAGTGTTAAAAAGTAGTGGGGTTTGTTCCTTGTTGCATTCCCGTCGTTTTGATACCTATATCTCGTGTTTTGGTGTTACGAATCAAAATTTCCAAAATCAAAATCCAAAAGTTTGAAAATTTCTTGAAAACGCTTCAATCTTGAATCGAAGCTTGTTGTTGTTTGTTTGGAGTTGAAAACTATTGGGAATTGGTTGTTATAGTTGTATACACCTTTGGGTATCGTTGGTTTTGTGTTTCGGGTTGGAATCGAGCCAAAAATTTGGCCAAAATCGCCCAAAAACCCGTTTTTGAGCTGCTGTGAAAGTGCAGGGATTAACCCTTCGCGATCGCGAAGAGCAATTTCGCGATAGCGAAGAACAAAATTATTTTTTGAAAATTTAACCCTTCGCGATCGCGCGCGTCTGGTCGCGATAGCGAAGAACAAAAAAATTTCAGAATTCCAGTTTTGGGACAGAACGTTCGCAACGGCTTCCGAACAGTTCCCAAACATCATGACTCCAATTGGACCCTTAAATATGATGAGTTTGTAGATCACAAACAAAATTTCATCCGATTCCAAATCCGTTTGGTGCCGATTCGAGTCGAATCTTTTGTGTCCCGTTTTCTATCGTACCTCTTGGTTAGTGTTTTGAAGGTAATTGGCCTACTTGAAAGACACTAATCCTTTAGCGTATTAGGTAATCATGCGTAGAGGAGATTAGAATTCAAAGAAGAGTCGTAGAACTCCTTTTGGCCTCAAGTGCGCACTTTAAATAGCCGTCCGTACATCGAGTCTCATTAATTCCACTCTGAACTTTAACTTGGACATGCTAGTTGTGATTACCTTGGTTCCCAAGTTGATAAGGCCTCGCTCTTGAGTGTACATATATTGAGTGATACACGTGAGGGAGTGACTTTTGGGAGGTTTTGTTCTTTGGTGATTGCAACAATGTCGGATATTGATGATGGAGTAGATTATGGCTCATGTGGCGATGATGCGAGTTGCTATGACTCGTATGGTGATGATGGAGACTATGGTTCCTACGGTGAGGATGATGGCCATTACTTTGATGATGGAAACCATGGCTCCTATGAAGATGAAGAGGTTCACTATGATGATCGTGAGGTTGATGACGACTATGAAGCTCATGAAGATGAATTTGATGAATCTAATGCTTCTAGTCAAGAACCCGAGAATGGTGACGCTTCAAGGTATGATGATCCTACTTACTCTTCTTGTGAAGAATTTGATATTGATGGTAGTGACATAGATAGAGTTGATGATGATGTTGAACATATGGATTATTCTTATGCATCTTCTCCTAGTGTTGCTAACGGTGTACAAGGGAGTAGTAGAGGACCTTCCATTAGTATGGGAGGTGGTGGTGGTTGTTCCGTGGGGAAGGAGAAGCTTGCATCTTCTAGGTACGCTAAGCGACCTAATGCTTCTAATTCCCATGTGGAGGTTGGTTTGAGAGATGGTGTTGCCTTTGCTACAACGGGGTTATATGCCGTGAAGGGCGTGGATGGTTGTAGTAGGAGTAGTACTATGGGTTGTGGGACCAAGGCGAGAGGCACTTATGGGTTCCATGGCAAGGTTCCTTCCTCGACTTCCAACAACATTTCTAATGTTGGGAGAGTGACGGGAAGTGGAGGTTGTTCTAGTGGTGATGCCACTAGTGGAGGGATAAGGAAGACCCAAGTTGTTGGTGTTGACACTTGTGGGCGTCCAAATTCTCATTTGGGTGCCAATGTGCAAGACTTGGGTAGATGTAGGTTCGTTGTTGAGGTAGATGGTATTGGAGGATACTTGCTCAAGATTGGTGGTACCGATGCCAATTGTATTAGCACCTCTTTGGTTGATAGGCTTAGGATACCATGCCACAAGCTAGAGCATCCTTATGAGTATGATGGAGTGTGGGTTTCTAAGGAGGCTCGGGTACTCATATCTCATAGGAACTATAAATGCTATGTGTGGTGTGATGTGTATCCCATGCGTCATATTGATGTGTGGATAGGTGACCGGTGGTTGGAGGGGAAGAGGGTGCGATATAGTGCGGTGAAGGGTGCATATCTTGTGGGCGTAGGGCAAAGAGTTTATGACTTTGTGCCTTACCGGGCGAAGAGCCAAGTGCCTACTAGTGCGCCTTCTTTGGCTAGGCAAAGGAGCAAGGAGCAAGAACTTCATTCCATGGTTGACAATGTGCAAACAAGAAGTCCTACAAACACAAGCAATGGTGGGACATGTGCTAGAAAAGGGTTGATAGACATCAACAAGGTGAACCCGAAACCACAATTTCCAATTCCAAGTGGTTCACCAACGAAGAAGAAGGAGACGTCAAGTGATGAGTCTCCTAGTCCTAGATTCCGGGTTGACGTGAAAGGTCCACCTACTCCGGCTATGGGCATTCTTGGGCCACGTCCCAATTCGCCCGAATTTGAGAGACAAAAGATTGAGAGGAGTAAGGGAGTGACCGGTGACATTCCTCGAGTGGAAAAAGGAGAGGATGTGTTGAGTGATGTGAGCGGGATGTCACCACCCGGATCTATACCTAGCCTTGAAAGAAAATGGAGGGAAAAGAAAGAGGAAAAAAAGAGTGAGGACACCCCTTATTCTAACCTTAACCCTTTATCTTTTTCTTCTACTTGTTTGAGTACTTGTGTAGGTATTCTTGGAGGCAAACCGGTGGAGCCCCAACCATGTTCCGAGATGGAAAGACAAGGTGAAGGAGATGCCGAATGCGAGCTACAAGGCGGAGACGTTCATGACACTTCAAAGGCATGTGTTAGTTCTTCCTCCCTTGAGCATGATACTTCCTTGTCTTGTGATCTTGCTTGTAACAACTCTATGCTAGTTGATGATTTGCATGAGTATAATGTGTTTGCAACTAGTGTAGAGCCTTCGGGTCAACTTGTGTGTGAAATTGAACCACTAGATGGGAGGGTCGAAAAGCCACATCATGATGTGAGCTCGGTTTTCATTGGACCTCTCTTTAGTGAAGATGTTGTAGTTGACCTTGTTTGTGAACCTTGTTATGACACCCCGCCCATATTTGATAAAGGAGAAGATGAATTGCATGATGATCTTATTCTTCCCTTTGATTGCTTCATTGATAATGGTGGTCTCATGTGTCGTAGTGAGGGTGGATTTGACCTTGAGGAGTCTCTTGAATGTGAGATGGATCGATTTATTTTCGATGACTCCTCGAGTGAGAGTGAAAGACCTAGTCTTGATTCTATGCTTTTGCGTAACCATGAATTTGAGGTGCATGCCTTTACATTTCTATTGTTTGAAGGCAATCTCATTTGTGGTAATTGTATCGGACTAGAGTCGATAGTAGAGTCGAACCTCCATGGTTTGTAAAGTTAGGCTCTATGGATGATCCGACGTTTGGAACTCCAAGTGAGGAGAGTAGCCTTGATATTGGTCGTGTTGACCTTTCTTCTAGTGGTCCTAGCCTTCATTGTGTGGACTATAATGATGAAGAACCTATTTTGGAGACGTTCCTTTAGAGTTTGCCTAGTGAGGGGGATTGTCTTGGAGTTGATTTGGGAGGTGAGGAGGTACCTCTCGGTGTGTGTAAGAATGCTCTTAAGAAGGGGAGAGGAGTAGTCGATGTTAGTTGTGAATTGAACTACTTTACTTACTCCATCCCATATGTTGAGCACACCTTGAGTGTTGAGCATGCCAAAGCCGATGTGTCACTTTGTGATAGAATTGATTTGAAGGCTTGGTGTGATGGTGGGCTTAGGGGTCGTGGGGAATCTAATTGCTACATGCATATCCTTGATCTCTTTGCTTGTTTTGAAAATGAGTGCTTGTTCTTGTCGGACCAAGACTATGTTGTCTCCTTTGGGGACATAAGCTTTTTCATAGGAATTGATGCTTGGCTCTATCACAAGAGTGTGTTTTCCACACCACTTGCACTTATCTTTGTTAAGCTAACCTACTTGTGAAGTAGGACGTTTTGGTTGTGCTTGTTTTGATTGTAGGTTTTGATGGTTCGATTTCGAGGACGAAATCCTTTCAAGAAGGGGAGGATGATGCAGCCCAAAATGGCCTAAACGACAACCATCAAAAGCCAAGCTCGAGAGCACAAGGGATACAAGTCAAGACCTCCGGAAACATCTTGAAGACCGTGCATTGGAGCGCCAAGGACGGAGGAAAACAGGGCAGGAAACTGGGCAGCCCAAAACAGGGCAAAACAGGGGAGCAATCTGGGAGCTCACTGCTTGAGGAAGAACAAGTGTTCTTCGCGATCGCGCCACTACTCACGCGATCGCGAAGAATAGTCCATTACCCTGCGCGACAGCGTGTGATCTTGAGCGATCGCGTGGAGTTGAAGTCCAGCCAGATCGATCTCTGCGCGACAGCGACCAATCAAGCGCGATCGCGGTGCTTTGAAGAATGCCCAGCGCGATCGCGAGCCTTCCTGGCGCGATCGCGAAGAAGAAGTATTGAGCAGCGAGGCAGAATCAGCTGCAGGGCCATTTTTGTCCATTTTTAGTGAAAATGTATATATAGCACATTTGCTCTTCATTTCATTAGTTTAGCTTGAATTGAATAGAGAGAAGAGAGAATTAGAGAAGGCCGAGCCTTTCTAGTCCGAAGCCCGAGGCTTCATGTATCTCGTTAACTTGGAACCTATGGCGATCGACACCTAGTTGAGTCCATTGTAAGGTTCGAGTTTCACTTTCTCCATTTTGGATTATTAATTCATGTCTTGAATTCATAAATCCGTTCTTTCTTCTCGTTTCTTGACTCCCCAATCCTTGTTTCCCCGATATCATTGATATCACCTATCTAGTTATTTATCGCTTCCGCATATTTGTGTCGTTGTTTAGCTTCCGCGTATTTTGGGTTGCATCAGTTGGTATCAGAGCACGGCTAGGCTTCGTTCTTACGAATCCTCGGTCTTGTTCTTGTCGTTGTTGTGATTGTGTTGTTTGTTCTTGAAAAGTGAAGAAAAACAAAAAAATTAAAAAAAACTAGAAAAGTTGAAAAAAATTGGTGGAGCGGGTTGGATACGAATCCCCGAGTGTTAAAAAGTAGTGGGGTTTGTTCCTTGTTGCATTCCCGTCGTTTTGATACCTATATCTCGTGTTTTGGTGTTACGAATCAAAATTTCCAAAATCAAAATCCAAAAGTTTGAAAATTTCTTGAAAACGCTTCAATCTTGAATCGAAGCTTGTTGTTGTTTGTTTGGAGTTGAAAACTATTGGGAATTGGTTGTTATAGTTGTATACACCTTTGGGTATCGTTGGTTTTGTGTTTCGGGTTGGAATCGAGCCAAAAATTTGGCCAAAATCGCCCAAAAACCCGTTTTTGAGCTGCTGTGAAAGTGCAGGGATTAACCCTTCGCGATCGCGAAGAGCAATTTCGCGATAGCGAAGAACAAAATTATTTTTTGAAAATTTAACCCTTCGCGATCGCGCGCGTCTGGTCGCGATAGCGAAGAACAAAAAAATTTCAGAATTCCAGTTTTGGGACAGAACGTTCGCAACGGCTTCCGAACAGTTCCCAAACATCATGACTCCAATTGGACCCTTAAATATGATGAGTTTGTAGATCACAAACAAAATTTCATCCGATTCCAAATCCGTTTGGTGCCGATTCGAGTCGAATCTTTTGTGTCCCGTTTTCTATCGTACCTCTTGGTTAGTGTTTTGAAGGTAATTGGCCTACTTGAAAGACACTAATCCTTTAGCGTATTAGGTAATCGTGCGTAGAGGAGATTAGAATTCAAAGAAGAGTCGTAGAACTCCTTTTGGCCTCAAGTGCGCACTTTAAATAGCCGTCCGTACATCGAGTCTCATTAATTCCACTCTGAACTTTAACTTGGACATGCTAGTTGTGATTACCTTGGTTCCCAAGTTGATAAGGCCTCGCTCTTGAGTGTACATATATTGAGTGATACACGTGAGGGAGTGACTTTTGGGAGGTTTTGTTCTTTGGTGATTGCAACAATGTCGGATATTGATGATGGAGTAGATTATGGCTCATGTGGCGATGATGCGAGTTGCTATGACTCGTATGGTGATGATGGAGACTATGGTTCCTACGGTGAGGATGATGGCCATTACTTTGATGATGGAAACCATGGCTCCTATGAAGATGAAGAGGTTCACTATGATGATCGTGAGGTTGATGACGACTATGAAGCTCATGAAGATGAATTTGATGAATCTAATGCTTCTAGTCAAGAACCCGAGAATGGTGACGCTTCAAGGTATGATGATCCTACTTACTCTTCTTGTGAAGAATTTGATATTGATGGTAGTGACATAGATAGAGTTGATGATGATGTTGAACATATGGATTATTATTATGCATCTTCTCCTAGTGTTGCTAACGGTGTACAAGGGAGTAGTAGAGGACCTTCCATTAGTATGGGAGGTGGTGGTGGTTGTTCCGTGGGGAAGGAGAAGCTTGCATCTTCTAGGTACGCTAAGCGACCTAATGCTTCTAATTCCCATGTGGAGGTTGGTTTGAGAGATGGTGTTGCCTTTGCTACAACGGGGTTATATGCCGTGAAGGGCGTGGATGGTTGTAGTAGGAGTAGTACTATGGGTTGTGGGACCAAGGCGAGAGGCACTTATGGGTTCCATGGCAAGGTTCCTTCCTCGACTTCCAACAACATTTCTAATGTTGGGAGAGTGACGGGAAGTGGAGGTTGTTCTAGTGGTGATGCCACTAGTGGAGGGATAAGGAAGACCCAAGTTGTTGGTGTTGACACTTGTGGGCGTCCAAATTCTCATTTGGGTGCCAATGTGCAAGACTTGGGTAGATGTAGGTTCGTTGTTGAGGTAGATGGTATTGGAGGATACTTGCTCAAGATTGGTGGTACCGATGCCAATTGTATTAGCACCTCTTTGGTTGATAGGCTTAGGATACCATGCCACAAGCTAGAGCATCCTTATGAGTATGATGGAGTGTGGGTTTCTAAGGAGGCTCGGGTACTCATATCTCATAGGAACTATAAATGCTATGTGTGGTGTGATGTGTATCCCATGCGTCATATTGATGTGTGGATAGGTGACCGGTGGTTGGAGGGGAAGAGGGTGCGATATAGTGCGGTGAAGGGTGCATATCTTGTGGGCGTAGGGCAAAGAGTTTATGACTTTGTGCCTTACCGGGCGAAGAGCCAAGTGCCTACTAGTGCGCCTTCTTTGGCTAGGCAAAGGAGCAAGGAGCAAGAACTTCATTCCATGGTTGACAATGTGCAAACAAGAAGTCCTACAAACACAAGCAATGGTGGGACATGTGCTAGAAAAGGGTTGATAGACATCAACAAGGTGAACCCGAAACCACAATTTCCAATTCCAAGTGGTTCACCAACGAAGAAGAAGGAGACGTCAAGTGATGAGTCTCCTAGTCCTAGATTCCGGGTTGACGTGAAAGGTCCACCTACTCCGGCTATGGGCATTCTTGGGCCACGTCCCAATTCGCCCGAATTTGAGAGACAAAAGATTGAGAGGAGTAAGGGAGTGACCGGTGACATTCCTCGAGTGGAAAAAGGAGAGGATGTGTTGAGTGATGTGAGCGGGATGTCACCACCCGGATCTACACCTAGCCTTGAAAGAAAATGGAGGGAAAAGAAAGAGGAAAAAAAGAGTGAGGACACCCCTTATTCTAACCTTAACCCTTTATCTTTTTCTTCTACTTGTTTGAGTACTTGTGTAGGTATTCTTGGAGGCAAACCGGTGGAGCCCCAACCATGTTCCGAGATGGAAAGACAAGGTGAAGGAGATGCCGAATGCGAGCTACAAGGCGGAGACGTTCATGACACTTCAAAGGCATGTGTTAGTTCTTCCTCCCTTGAGCATGATACTTCCTTGTCTTGTGATCTTGCTTGTAACAACTCTATGCTAGTTGATGATTTGCATGAGTATAATGTGTTTGCAACTAGTGTAGAGCCTTCGGGTCAACTTGTGTGTGAAATTGAACCACTAGATGGGAGGGTCGAAAAGCCACATCATGATGTGAGCTCGGTTTTCATTGGACCTCTCTTTAGTGAAGATGTTGTAGTTGACCTTGTTTGTGAACCTTGTTATGACACCCCGCCCATATTTGATAAAGGAGAAGATGAATTCCATGATGATCTTATTCTTCCCTTTGATTGCTTCATTGATAATGGTGGTCTCATGTGTCGTAGTGAGGGTGGATTTGACCTTGAGGAGTCTCTTGAATGTGAGATGGATCGATTTATTTTCGATGACTCCTCGAGTGAGAGTGAAAGACCTAGTCTTGATTCTATGCTTTTGCGTAACCATGAATTTGAGGTGCATGCCTTTACATTTCTATTGTTTGAAGGCAATCTCATTTGTGGTGGTGAATTGTATCGGACTAGAGTCGATAGTAGAGTCGAACCTCCATGGTTTGTAAAGTTAGGCTCTATGGATGATCCGACGTTTGGAACTCCAAGTGAGGAGAGTAGCCTTGATATTGGTCGTGTTGACCTTTCTTCTAGTGGTCCTAGCCTTCATTGTGTGGACTATAATGATGAAGAACCTATTTTGGAGACGTTCCTTTGGAGTTTGCCTAGTGAGGGGGATTGTCTTGGAGTTGATTTGGGAGGTGAGGAGGTACCTCTCGGTGTGTGTAAGAATGCTCTTAAGAAGGGGAGAGGAGTAGTCGATGTTAGTTGTGAATTGAACTACTTTACTTACTCCATCCCATATGTTGAGCACACCTTGAGTGTTGAGCATGCCAAAGCCGATGTGTCACTTTGTGATAGAATTGATTTGAAGGCTTGGTGTGATGGTGGGCTTAGGGGTCGTGGGGAATCTAATTGCTACATGCATATCCTTGATCTCTTTGCTTGTTTTGAAAATGAGTGCTTGTTCTTGTCGGACCAAGACTATGTTGTCTCCTTTGGGGACATAAGCTTTTTCAAAGGAATTGATGCTTGGCTCTATCACAAGAGTGTGTTTTCCACACCACTTGCACTTATCTTTGTTAAGCTAACCTACTTGTGAAGTAGGACGTTTTGGTTGTGCTTGTTTTGATTGTAGGTTTTGATGGTTCGATTTCGAGGACGAAATCCTTTCAAGAAGGGGAGGATGATGCAGCCCAAAATGGCCTAAACGACAACCATCAAAAGCCAAGCTCGAGAGCACAAGGGATACAAGTCAAGACCTCCGGAAACATCTTGAAGACCGTGCATTGGAGCGCCAAGGACGGAGGAAAACAGGGCAGGAAACTGGGCAGCCCAAAACAGGGCAAAACAGGGGAGCAATCTGGGTGCTCACTGCTTGAGGAAGAACAAGTGTTCTTCGCGATCGCGCCACTACTCACGCGATCGCGAAGAATAGTCCATTACCCTGCGCGACAGCGTGTGATCTTGAGCGATCGCGTGGAGTTGAAGTCCAGCCAGATCGATCTCTGTGCGACAGCGACCAATCAAGCGCGATCGCGGTGCTTTGAAGAATGCCCAGCGCGATCGCGAGCCTTCCTGGCGCGATCGCGAAGAAGAAGTATTGAGCAGCGAGGCAGAATCAGCTGCAGGGCCATTTTTGTCCATTTTTAGTGAAAATGTATATATAGCACATTTGCTCTTCATTTCATTAGTTTAGCTTGAATTGAATAGAGAGAAGAGAGAATTAGAGAAGGCCGAGCCTTTCTAGTCCGAAGCCCGAGGCTTCATGTATCTCGTTAACTTGGAACCTATGGCGATCGACACCTAGTTGAGTCCATTGTAAGGTTCGAGTTTCACTTTCTCCCTTTTGGATTATTAATTCATGTCTTGAATTCATAAATCCGTTCTTTCTTCTCGTTTCTTGACTCCCCAATCCTTGTTTCCCCGATATCATTGATATCACCTATCTAGTTATTTATCGCTTCCGCATATTTGTGTCGTTGTTTAGCTTCCGCGTATTTTGGGTTGCATCAGGCGCCCAGCCTAGCCAGGCGCCCAGCCTAGCTGAAGGCCAAGCCAGGCGCCCCGCCTAGCTCCAGGCGCCCAGCCTAGCTTCAGCATGATCCAGGCGCCCCTCCCAGCCCCAGGCGCCCCTCCTAGCTGCTGAACTTATGGTTCTTTTACTATTTTGCCCTGCGTGGCTTATTTGTTGAACCTTATTAAGTAAGGGTAGTTAAGTCTTATGTAAGCTTGGGAAAACACTATAAATATCCAAGCCTAGCTTATTTTACACTTAGTTTATGTTGAATGATGAATTGAATATTGTAAAGAGTGGATTCTCTTTGGGTTTATGAAAACCAACCTTAGTTGGGACTTGTTACTTCTAGTGGATTCTAGTTGCCTAACAACCCCGCCCCGATCATTCTATTTGCGAGCTCCAAGTGTAGCTCGAGGGTAGTTGCATAGCGTAGGTGTTCTTGTCCTTCTCTCGGGGTGTAACGGAACAAGTTCTCCGTTGCTACTTGGGATTAGAGATCGAGTTACGTCTCGTTCTTTATCTTTTACTTTTCCGCGTTTGATTCTCATCAGTTTGGTATCAGAGCAAGGCTCGGGTTTTGTTTCTACAAACCCCCGACCCTTGGTTCTTCGTGCCTAGTATCTTTTCTTTTAGTTTTCTTGTTGTTGAAGTTATTGAAAGAAGAAAATTACAAAAAAAATTGAAAAATTGAAAACTACAAAAATTTGGTGTAACTTGTTGGTTTGGATGATTTATGGTATGGGTGTTATAGATTCTTGATCGTGATCGAATTCCCGTTACTTGGATACCAAAATTGTTTGGATTGGTGGAGTTTGAAAATTTGAAACCCCAAAACCCCTTAAACCCTTGAAGAACTTGTTCTTGATGATTTTGGCTTGATTCTTGGGTTGGATTGATGTTTGCTTGAAAATTTGTTATTGGGGATTGATCTTCACTGAAAAACAAACGATTTGATACCAATTTTGTGGGATTTGAGTATGGATAACACCAAGTTTGATGAATCACAATCCATTTTGAAAACCCTTTGAAAAACCCCCTTGTTCTTGAGTTCTTGGCATTGAATCTTGAAATTGATTGATTGTTTGGATGTTAATGTGATTGGGGTTTGTTAAGGAAGATCAAAAACAACTTTGGGTATCATTGGATTGTGAAAACAAGTTGAAAACATCGGATTTGGAGCTTGAAAATCGACTTGAAACGGGTTTGGAACGAGTTGGAAAAGGCTTCAGGCCAGGCGCCCCGCCTAAGCCAGGCGCCCCGCCTGACTTGGCTACTGCCTAAGTCCCAGGCGCCCCGCCTAGACCCAGGCGCCCCGCCTGGAACACTGCACAGTTAGGCGCCCCCTCCTGAGTTCAGGCGCCCCTCCTGAGTGCTGAAAGTGTTGTTTCGGGTAGATTTTCATAGGCATTTCCCTTTGTTTGATTGCATTAATTCCGGTTAGAGCTATTAGAGTATAATCCTACTCGATTAGTACTAATCACTTTGAGCTATTAGGATCATCGTGCCTAGAAAGGAGACTAGAATTCAAAGAAGATCCGTAGTATCTTTTGGTTCAAGTCCTCACTTCAAATTGCTTAGCGTTCATCGAGTCATATTAACTCCACTCGCCCCGGAGTACAATTGGCTTGTGAATAGTTGGTTGGGTTGAGGATCGATAGTCAACTACTTGAAGCTTTTAGTAACAAGTCCGAGTGAAATATCCACCACCACCCCCAAAAGAGTGATCCGAGTGAACTCAAGTGAGGGAGTGAGTGAGGTCTTTTACTAACGTTTGTTGCTTCTTGTAGGTACAATGGCTAATGATGGAGATGATCCCATGAAGCATTTCATGGCCACCATTATGGCTAAATTGGAGGATATCTCATTGAGACTTGAAACCGTCGAGAGGAATCAAGTTGAGACCGGTGAGAGGAGGACCCCGAGTGTCCAAATTGAATCCGGAGAGGGCACGAGTCATAGCACTCCTATGACTCCCGGACACTTTGTTGAGCTAAACAAGAGGTATGAACAAAGCAAAGTTGAAGCTCTACGAGAGCGTGGGTTGGGCAATCCCCAACATGAGAGAAATCCTCTCAACTTGGGCAATCCCCAAGGAAATGCTCCACTTCGAAGACCCGTTAGGTTTGTCCCACCTCTTGAGCAAGTTGTTGAGGCTCAAGAAGAGGAGGAAGCCGAGTATGGTGATGAGGCCTATGGGTATGATGCTCATTATCAACCTAGGAGGCAAATGAATTGGGGTCGAAATGTGGAACGGGGTAGAGGCCGAGGTCGAGGGCCACCCATGAGATTTGATGGAAGGAATGCTAGGAGAGAATATGTTGCTCATGATGACCAGTATGGAGGCCAACCGGAGCCTAACTATGGGGTGCGTGACAACAACAACAATCTCAATAGTGTGAAGCTTAATCTTCCATCCTTTAAGGGAGCTTGTGATCCGGAGGCATATACGGAATGGGTTCTACTTATAGAGAGAGTGTTTGACACAAATGAGATGACCGATGAGAAGAAAGGTACTTATGCTATTTCATCCTTTGAGTCTTATGCTTCTACTTGGTGGGAATCCATAAAGAGAACAAGAAGAAGAGCGGGTGTGCATGTGAATGTGACATGGAATGAATTGAAGGCCCTCATGAATACCAAGTATGTGACTCCTAGATATCGACAAGAGCAACTCAAGAAGCTCTATGATCTAAAGCAAGGTGTCAAGACGGTTCATGAGTACTATGATGAGTTTGAGAAGACCCGATTGGCCTTAGATATGGAGACCGAGGATGAAGAGCAAGCCATGATCCGTTTCAAGAATGGCTTGAGCTATGGTATAGCTTCTCAATTGAGGTTGCATTCTTACCCTTCACTTCAAGATCTATTGGAAGCCGCTATTGAAGCCGAGCAATGGCTTAAGGGAGAAAAGTCCACCCGTTACAAGAGTAGCACTCCTACTCCCATGAACCAACCAAAAGAGTGGAAGACTCCAAATGCAAGCTTTCCAAGTGCCAACGCTAGCAAAGAAGTGAAGAAGCCATATGAGAAGACTACTCCACCTTTGGAAGGTACTTCTAAAACTCGCTTGAGTAATCCTATTTCTACTTCTACTCAATGTTATAAGTGCAAGGGCTATGGGCATATTGCTAAAGAATGCTCCACAAAACGAAACATGGTTGTGGTTGGCAATTTAGTGTATGAACAAGAAAGTGAGTCCGAAAATGGAGAAGTAGAGGTGGATGAGGAAGTTGATTGTGAGGAGGCCGTAGAAGAGGATGATGGCCCTCAAATGTTCTTGGTGGTTAGGAGAAGCTTGAGTACCATTATTATGGAAGAGGAGGTGGAAAATGATCAAAGGGAAAACCTCTTTCATGCTAGGTGCCGAGTGATGGGCCAAGTATGTTCAATGGTTGTTGATTCGGGGAGTTGCACTAACATAGTGAGCCAAACCTTGGTTTCCCAATTGAAGTTACCCACTCTTAAGCATCCAAAACCATATCGTTTACAATGGCTTAGCGAGTGTGGTGAACTAAAGGTGGTGAAACAAGCGTTGATTGAGTTTAGTATTGGGAGCTATAAGGATAAGATCATGTTTGACGTGGTCCCGATGCAAGCATGCCATTTATTGTTTGGGAGACCATGGCAACATGATAGGTGTGTAGTGCATGATGGCCGGACCAACTCCTATACGGTCAAGCAAGATGGGAGAAAGTATGTGCTTAGACCTTTGACTCCAAGGCAAGTGAGGGAAGACTACAAACGAATGAAGGAGTTGAGGGAAGAGGCTAAAGCAAAGTCACCCATTGTACTTGAACCCGAGGCAAACAATCTTATTGTTTTGCCAATGCATGATGAAAATGAGAGTCACTCCACTTCAAATGAGAGAGAAAAGATAGAGAGAAGTGAGGGAGTGACCGGTGACAATCCAAGAGAGGAAAAAGGAGAGGCTTTGAGGAGTGATGTGAGGGGATTGTCACCACAAACTACACTTGACCATGAGGTAAAATTGAGAGAGATGAGAGGTGAGGAAGGAAAAATTGAGAGTGAGAGCACCCATTATTCTAACCCTTCTTTATCTTCTATCTCTTCTTGTGAAAGCTCTTGTGTAGGTACATTTGAAGACAAGTCATTGGAGCCTCAATGTGAGCTTCATGAAGGAGAAGTTGCATATGACACTTCAAACCTTGTGAGTGATCAAGGGAGTACTACAAATGTGAGTGTTGCTTCACCTTTTCATGAACCTACTAGCTACTTGTCTTGTAATGACTCAACACTAGTTGGAGCTTGTGATGCATCTAGTGGATATGCCACTAGTGAAGAGTCTAGTTGTCAACTTGTGTGTGCTTGTGAAACACTAGTTGGAAGGGATTTTATGCCACATCATGATGTGAGCTCATTGTTCATTGAACCCTTCCCTAGTGTAGGTTTGATAGTTGACCATGATTGTGACCCTTGCTATGACACACCACCAACCTTTGACATAGGGAAAGATGAGGTAGTTGACCATTCCCTAATTGATATGCTTCTATTTGGTGGACCAATGTGTTGTGGTAAGGATGGTCTTGACCTTGAGGAGTCCAAATTGCATGAATTGGACAAGGTTGTCTATGATGACTCCTCAAGTGAACCTAGTCTCGATAATTTGTCTATGCTTAATCATGATATTGAGATGCATGCTTTTATATTTCCATTGTGTGACGATAATCTCATTCGTGGTAGCGACTTGTATCGGGCTAGGGTGGGTGGTCAAATGGAACCCCCATGGTGTGAAGGATTTGATTCCTTAGGCAACCACTTGTTTGAGAATTTGAGTGAGGTGGATGGTTCTTTGAGTGACCCTACTATTGCTAGTTGGGGTTATGATGAAGAAGAATCTATCATCAATGCCTTCCTTGAGAGCTTGTCTTTTGAGAAGGGTTGCTTAGGTGATGAAATTGGAGGTGAAAGGGAATCCCTTGGTGTGAGTAAGTATGCTCTAAAGAAGGGGAGTGGAGTACTTGATGTTACTTGCATGTTGGGTTACTTGACTCACTCCACTCCACACGTTGATCACACCTCAAGGATAGATTGGTTTGTTGATCTTGAACTCAAGGTTCAAGGGGATTTTGATAGCTTGATCTTTTCATATCCCCATGGCTTACTTGATCACTATTGTGTTAGGTGCATGATGATCTTTAACCAAGTACTTATTGTTCTCTTTGGAGACTTGATATTTGTGCTTTTAATTGATGCTTGGTTATATCACAAGAGTGTGTTTTCCACACTTCTTGCACTAACCTACTTTCAAAGTAGGAGTTCTTGTGTTTGCTTGTCGTTGCTTGTAGGTTCTAAGCTCCATGTTAAGGCAAGGGAGATCTTGGAAGAGACCTATGTCAAGGTGACGATCAAGAGTTGCAAGGGAGGAGAGCATTGGGCACCTCGAGGAGATGATGCCAAGGGCTTGAACGCATTGATTTCGAGGACGAAATCTTCTCAAGAAGGGGAGGATGATGAGACCCAAATTGCACCAAGACACTTTCCAACACTTTCCGACTTGTGCCAAGCTTGGAAGATACAATGGACTTGAAGTCAAGGGCTTTGGAAGTGTTCCGGATGGTTTCATCATTAGGCTCCACGCCTAAGGAGAAGGAAGGAGGCCCAGCATAACTAGGCGCCCCGCCTAGCCCAGGCGCCCCGCCTAGGAAGCTCACTGCCTAAGAATGGAAGGCACCCAGGCGCCCCACCTAGCCAGGCGCCCAGCCTAGCTGAAGGCCAAGTCAGGCGCCCAGCCTAGCCAGGCGCCCAGCCTAGCTGAAGGCCAAGCCAGGCGCTCCGCCTAGCTCCAGGCGCCCAGCCTAGCTTCAGCATGATCCAGGCGCCCCTCCCAGCCCCAGGCGCCCCTCCTAGCTGCTGAACTTATGGTTCTTTTACTATTTTGCCCTGCGTGGCTTATTTGTTGAACCTTATTAAGTAAGGGTAGTTAAGTCTTATGTAAGCTTGGGAAAACACTATAAATATCCAAGCCTAGCTTATTTTACACTTAGTTTATGTTGAATGATGAATTGAATATTGTAAAGAGTGGATTCTCTTTGGGTTTATGAAAACCAACCTTAGTTGGGACTTGTTACTTCTAGTGGATTCTAGTTGCCTAACAACCCCGCCCCGATCATTCTATTTGCGAGCTCCAAGTGTAGCTCGAGGGTAGTTGCATAGCGTAGGTGTTCTTGTCCTTCTCTCGGGGTGTAACGGAACAAGTTCTCCGTTGCTACTTGGGATTAGAGATCGAGTTACGTCTCGTTCTTTATCTTTTACTTTTCCGCGTTTGATTCTCATCATAACCCTTTGCCTTTGTTTGTTCAAAAAGTTTTGCAGGACTTCGAGGACATGTTTCCCGAGGAAATGCCAGGTGGATTACCTCCATTGAGAGGAATCGAGCACCAAATTGACTTCGTACCAGGATCTCAAATCCCTAACAAACCTGCATACCGGTGTAATCCCGAAGACACCAAAGAGCTCCAACGGCAGGTTGATGAATTGCTAAACAAGGGCCTCGTTCGTGAGAGCTTGAGTCCTTGCGCCGTTCCCGTTATCCTTGTTCCGAAGAAGGATGGAACATGGCGAATGTGTGTTGACTGTCGAGCAGTCAACAAAATAACGGTAAAGTATCGTCATCCTATCCCTCGATTAGATGACATGCTAGATGAGTTAAGTGGTTCTTCATGCTTTTCGAAGATAAACCTCAGGTCCGGTTACCATCAGATCCGAATGAAACCCGGGGACGAGTGGAAAACCGCATTCAAGACCAAATTCGGTCTCTATGAATGGTTGGTGATGCCTTTTGGCTTATCCAATGCACCGAGCACATTCATGCGACTGATGAACCATGTGCTCAAACCGTTCATAAATAAGTTTGTTGTCGTTTATTTCGATGACATACTTGTTTATAGCAGAACCGTGGATGAACATGTCGACCACCTAAGGCAAGTACTTGAAAAGCTTCGAGAAGAGAAGTTGTATGCCAACTTCAAGAAATGGGCCTTTGGTGTCGATCGTGTAGTCTTTCTTGGATTTGTTGTCAGTGCTAATGGTGTCGAAGTCGACGAATCAAAAGTCGAAGCCATCAAAGATTGGCCAACTCCAACCTCGGTATCACAAGTTCGTAGCTTCCATGGCTTAGCTAGCTTTTACCGAAGGTTTGTTCGTGACTTTAGCACCGTGGCAGCTCCTTTAACCGAGCTGGTGAAGAAAGACAATCCATTTGTGTGGGGAGAGTCCCAAGAGGGGGCTTTCCAAGAGTTGAAGCGGAGGCTTTGTTCTGCCCCGTTGTTGCAACTCCCTGACTTCGGCAAAGCATTCGAAGTCGAGTGTGATGCGTCTGGAGTTGGAATCGGAGGAGTGCTGATGCAAGACTCGAAGCCGATCGCTTACTTTAGCGAAAAGCTTAAGGGTGCAACTTTAAATTACTCTGCGTATGACAAAGAGTTGTATGCCCTCGTTCGAGCACTCGCCCATTGGCAGCATTATTTGTGGCCTCGAGAGTTTGTGATCAAAAGTGATCATGAGTCTTTGAAAAATCTCCGAGGTCAGGAAAAATTAAATCGAAGACATGCCAAGTGGGTTGAATTCATTGAAAGCTTTCCCTATGTAATTCATTACAAAAAGGGAAAAGATAATGTTGTGGCCGATGCACTATCAAGGAAATTTGCCTTAGCGACCACTCTCGCCTCTAGGCTCATGGGATTCGAAAGCATCAAGTCGATGTACGAGGACGATCCCAAGCTGAAATGTGTTCGAGACGCAATCTTGAGTGGCCGAAAGGTTGAGAAATATCAGTGGCATGATGGCTACCTCTTCAAAAATGGGAGGGTTTGTGTGCCAGTGTCATCGTGGAGAGAGCTCTTGATAAGACCCAAACCCCCTCAAGATCCTTCACTCGGAGTCAAGCCAAGTTGATCCAAGACACCCATCTTCATTTGATATGGAAGGGTACGGAAGAAGGCTCCAAGACCAACTTGAAGACTATGCTTTGGTGCGCCATGGATGGAGGACCTTCTAGTACACTTGACGAGGCATCCGGAGCACTTTTGGAAGCAACTCAAGAGGCCACAGCACCAGGCGGACCGCCTACTCAACTAGGCCGGCCGCCTAGTTTTTGCTCACTCTCTGGATCTCCTCTAGGCGGACCGCCTCTGTAAAACGGGCGGACCGCCTACTCAAAAGGGGCTGACCGCCCACTCCAAGTAGGCTGGGCGCCTACTCTGCTAGGCTGGGCGCCTACTTGGGGCGCCTAGTGAGCTGAAGATGCGGGATTCCTAGTTTATTTGCTATGTTTTGGACAACTATAGCCCTATGAGGCCCTTATTGTTTTAACCCACTTTGGGGGTATTTTTGAGCTTTCATTACATGTAAGTGAAGTCTATAAATACTTCACAAACCTATTCAAACCTTAGTCTACCTTGAATTATATGAATGATGAAAAGAAACTATCTCTTGTTTGGAGAAACCTTTGTCTTGGTTGCTTGAATTCACTAGTGGAATCTAGTTGAGTCTTGAACCGAAAAACCCGATCATTCTATTTGCGAGCCCCAAGTGTGGCTCGAGGGTAGTTGCATAGTGTAGGTCCTCCTTGACACCGATACGAGGGTATTATGGAACGAGTTCTCCATAGTTACTTCGTAGGGAGTTCGAGTAGTGTCTCGCTCTTTATCTTTATTTCCGCGTTTCGTATTTGATTCTTATCATCTTGGTATCAGAGCAAGGCTCGGGTTTTGTTTCTACAAACCCCCGACCCTTGATTCTTCGTGCCTAGGTTGGTTTCTATCTTAGGTTCTTATTTGTTGTTGAAGAAAAGAAGAAAACACAAAAAAATAGAAAAAGTTGAAAAACACAAAAAAATTTGATCGTAGAATCTTGGTTTGTTGGACCCGTTGCTTGATTGATATTGGGGTTTGTTCCTTGTTGGAAACCCATTCTTTTGGTACCCTGAGCATCGAATTTGAAGTAGAAACACAAGGATTGAAAATTTGAAACCCTTGAAGAATTTGAAAATTTTGAAACCCTAGCTATGAACATGATGAACATGGTGGAATGTTGAAATTTGATTGGGGTTTGATAAAATTGATTGGGGTTTGATCTCTGTGCTTGAAACAACATTGGGGTACCTTTGAATTGCTAAAACAACGTGTGGATTGATGAATTTTTGGGTGCAAAACCAAGAAAATCGTGTTTGAACTGTGCTGGAACTTGCAGTAGGCGGAGCGCCTAGCAAAACGGGCGGACCGCCTGATTTTTGCTTGCTCTCTGGATTTTACAGAGGCGGACCGCCTACTCAGAGTAGGCTGACCGCCCACTCCTCTCTGCTGACACTGGGCGGACCACCTAGTCCAAACAGGTGGGGCGCCTACTTCCTGGAGAGTTGGGAATCGGGTAGTTTCTTCTAGGTTCGTTTGTTTTGTTGATCGCATCGCTTCTAATTAGTATTATTAGAGTATAATCCTACTCGATTAGTACTAATTACTTCAAGCTACTAGGATCATCGTGCCTTAGAACGGAGACTAGAACTTAAAGAAGATCCGTAGTGCCTTTTGACTCAAGTCCTCACTCAAAGTGCTTAGCGTTCCAATCGAGTCCTATTAACTCCACTCACCCCGGAGTACATTTGGCTCTTGAGTCGAGTGATTAGGTTAAGGTTTACTATTCAACTTCGTGAAGCTTTTGAGTTCAAGCAAGAGTGAAATATCCACCGCCACCTAAAAGAGTGATCCGAGTGAACACAAGTGAGGGAGCGAGTGAGGTGTTTTAACTAACTCTTGTTTCTTTTCTTTGTAGGTACAATGGCCAACGAAGGTCAAGATTTCATCAAGGAGGCCTTGGCTAGCCTTCTTGCCAAGATGGATGTTATGACTCAAAGGATTGAGTCACTTGAAAAGGGTGCTTCAAGTACCCAAGGAGACCAAGGGACCCCGAGTGTTCCAATTGAAAAGGGGACCCCGAGTGTCCAAATTGAGACCGGTGAAGGCTCAAGTAGCCCTACCTTTACCCCGGAGCAAGTTGTTGAATTGCTCAATCAACAACGGGTAAAGGAAGATCGAGAGAGAATTGAACGAACGGGCATTCCCCGTATCTTGGATAATCCCCCAAGAGACAACCCATTACCAAGACCCATCCGAAATGTGCAACCTCTTGAGCAAGTCGATGAAGCTCAAGAAGGGGAGGAAGCCGAGTATGGTGATGATATGTATGGGCTTGATGACCACTTTCAACCGAGACGTGGTATGAATTGGGGTCGTAATGTGGATCGAGGTAGGGGCCGAGGTCGAGGGCCACCTATGGGATTTGTTGGAGGGAATGCGAGAAGGGAGTATGGTGTGAATGAAGACCACTATGGGGGCCAACCGGAGCCATTCCGTGGGGGTCGTGACAACAACAACAATCTTAATAGTGTGAAGATTACTATTCCTCCTTTCAAAGGGAGTAGTGATCCGGTGGAATACCTTGATTGGAAGTTGTCCATGGAACGTATATTTGACACCAATGACATGCCCGAATTGAAGAAGACTAAGTATGCTATCTCTACCTTTGAGTCCTTTGCTTCTACATGGTGGGAGTCGGTAAAGAGGAATAGAAGGAGGATGGGGATGGTTCTTAATCTTACTTGGGATGAATTGATCCGTGTGATGGATGAAAAGTACTTGACTAACCAATACCGAGTGGACCAACAAAAGCGTCTCTATGAATTGAAACAAGGTTCCAAGTCGGTTGGGGAGTACTTCAATGAGTTTGAACAAGTCCGGATGACTCTAGACTTGGATGAGGAAGACAATGAGACGGCCATGATCCGTTTCAAAGGGGGCTTAAACCGAGACATAGCTTCACTTTTGAAGTTTCACAAGTACAATGATCATTACAAGCTATGTGAGGATGCGGTTGAAGCCGAGAAGTGGCTTAAAGAGGAGAAATCCCTTCGCTACAAGAGTAATGCTATTACTCCATTGAACAAGCCAAAAGATTGGAAGTCTCCTACAACTAATGCTAAATTCCCAAGTGCAAGTGGTGCAAGTGGTAGCAAGGAAGTGAAAAAGCCTTTTGAAAGGTCAACACAACCCGTGGGAGGTAATTCTAGAACCCAATTGAGTAATCCAATCTCTTCTTCTACTCAATGCTTTAAGTGTAAAGGTTATGGTCATCTCTCTAAAGATTGCCCTACCCGGAAAACTATGGTTCTTGTTGGTGACTTGGTCTATGAGCAAGATAGTGAGCCCGAGGAGGAAGAGGGAGTAGAGGGTGATGAGGATGAGGGAGATGAAGGGGAGATTACTATGATTGAAGATGATGAATCCCATGCCTTCCTTGTTGTGAGGAGGAGTCTAGGAGTCATGTGTGTAGAGGATGTTGAGACCTTGCAACGAGAGAATCTTTTTCATTCCAAATGCCGAGTTATGGGTCTCATTTGCTCTATGATCATTGACTCGGGAAGTTGTGCTAATGTTATTAGCCAAACACTTGTTACCCAACTGAAAATACCTACCTTGAAACACCCAAGTCCTTATAAGCTTCAATGGCTTAGTGAGTGTGGTGAGTTGAGGGTGGTTAAGCAATGTTTGATCAAATTAAAGATTGGGAACTATGTGGATGAACACATGTTCGATGTTGTGCCTATGCAAGCATGCCACCTACTCTTTGGTAGGCCTTGGCAATTTGATAGACATGTGGTTCATAATGGTCATGCCAACACCTATACGGTGACGCATGAGGGGAAAAAGTTTGTGCTCCAACCCATGACTCCCAAACAAGTGAGCGACGATTACAAACGGATGCGGGAGTTGAGGGAGGTGGCAAAGGCTAAGTCGGTTGTTGAGACTAGCCCTTTGTCCAAAAGCTTGGTGGCAATCCCACCTACTTCTACCGGTGGCATATGTGCCATGATGCAACCGGGCGAGATCCTAAAAGGAAATGATGGCAACAAACTTCTCATATGCCTAGTGCACAAAGGTATTGTTCTAAACTCTAATCGTGATTTTTCTTCTAGCCCTATGCCTAGTGCTTTGAAAAATGTCTTGGAAAACTTTGGGGACATGTTCCCGGATGAGATGCCCGATGGCTTACCTCCCTTGAGAGGTATTGAACATCAAATTGACTTTATTCCGGGCTCTCAAATCCCGAACAAGCCGGCTTATAGAAGCAATCCCGAGGATACAAGGGAGTTGCAAAAACAAGTTGATGACTTGCTTTCCAAAGGCTTGGTAAGGGAGAGTTTGAGTCCTTGTGCCGTACCGGTCATTCTTGTCCCAAAGAAAGACGGCACTTGGAGAATGTGCGTAGATTGCCGAGCCGTGAATAAGATAACGGTCAAGTACCGTCACCCTATTCCCCGGCTTGATGATATGTTGGATGAATTGAGTGGGTCGTGTGTCTTTTCCAAAATCGACCTTAGGTCCGGTTACCATCAAATCCGGATGAAACCCGGGGATGAATGGAAAACCGCATTCAAGACCAAATTCGGTCTCTATGAATGGTTGGTGATGCCCTTCGGGCTTTCCAACGCACCTAGCACCTTCATGCGACTCATGAATCATGTTTTGAAGTCTTTTATCAACAAGTTTGTCGTTGTCTATTTTGATGATATCTTGATCTATAGTAGGACAATTGATGAACATGTTGACCACCTAAGGCAAGTGCTTGAAGCTTTGAGAGCCGAAAAGCTCTATGCAAATTTCAAAAAGTGTGCCTTTGGTGTGGAGAAGGTTGTCTTTCTTGGGTTTGTTGTAAGTGCCCAAGGAGTGGAGGTGGATGAGTCCAAGGTAGAGGCCATACGTGATTGGCCTACTCCCACTACCGTGACTCAAGTAAGGAGCTTTCATGGTCTCGCGAGCTTTTATAGGCGATTTGTGAAGGACTTTAGCTCCATTGCCGCTCCACTCACAGAATTGGTGAAGAAAGACCAACCATTTGTTTGGGGAGAGCCTCAAGAGAAGGCCTTCCTTGAGTTGAAAAGTAGGTTGAGTACCGCCCCGCTATTACAATTGCCGGACTTCGGGAAGGCATTTGAGGTTGAGTGTGATGCCTCGGGGGTGGGAATTGGTGGTGTTTTAATGCAAGATAGCAAGCCCATCGCCTACTTTAGTGAAAAGTTGAAAGGGGCATCCTTGAATTATTCTACATATGACAAGGAGTTGTATGCCCTTGTGAGAGCCCTTGCCCATTGGCAACACTATCTTTGGCCTCGTGAGTTTGTAATCAAGAGTGACCATGAGTCACTCAAGCATTTGAGAGGCCAAGAGAAGCTCAATAAGAGACATGCCAAGTGGGTTGAATTCATTGAGTCTTTTCCCTATGTGATCCAATACAAGAAAGGGAAAGACAATGTTGTGGCGGATGCGCTTTCAAGAAAGTTTGCCCTAGCCACCACTCTCACCTCTAAGCTCATGGGTTTTGAGAGCATTAAATTGATGTATGCTCACGACCCAAAGCTAAAGAGTGTCCATGACACTCTAGAGAAAGGGGAGAGAGTTGACAAATACCAATGGTTTGATGGTTATATCTTTAAAAATGGTAGAGTGTGCATTCCGGAGTCCTCTTGGAGAGAGTTGCTTGTGCATGAAGCACATTGCGGGGGACTCATGGGACATTTTGGCACAAGAAAGATTTTGGCCATTCTTCAAGAACAATTCTATTGGCCAAAGATGAGGGTGCATGTGCAAAAGTTTTGCGCTAATTGCCTTGAGTGCAAGCGAGCCAAATCTAAAGCCCACCCTCATGGGTTGTATACCCCTCTCCCCGTACCTACTAGTCCATGGTTGGATATCTCAATGGATTTTGTGATGGGGTTACCAAGGACTAGAGGGGGCCATGATAGCATTTATGTTGTTGTGGATAGGTTTTCCAAAATGGCTCATTTCATTCCATGCAAGAAATGTGATGATGCACAACATGTGGCAACTTTGTTTATTGAATATGTCTTGAAGTTGCATGGTGTGCCTCAAACCATAGTGAGTGATAGGGACACTAAGTTCCTAAGTCATTTTTGGAGGTGTTTATGGGGTGCTTTAGGCACCAAGCTCTTGTTCTCCACGTCCCACCACCCCCAAATCGATGGGCAAACGGAAGTGGTAAACCGAACCTTGGGTGCTCTTCTTAGAGCCATGACTCGAGGCAAGGCCGGGACTTGGATTGATCGTTTACCTCTTATGGAGTTTGCCTACAATCGCACATTGCATAGCATGATAGGCATGACTCCATTCGAGTGTGTTTATGGATTTAACCCCTTGATTCCCCTTGATCTAACCCCTTTGCCAAGGGAAATGGTTGTTAATTTTGAAGGTAAAGCTAGAGCCAAGGCTTTGGTTGAACTCCATGCAAAGGCGAAGAAGAACTTGGAGGAAGCTTATGCTAAGGTTGCCGCCAAGAAGAACAAAGGACGCAAGAAGGTGGAACTCAAGAAGGGTGACTATGTGTGGGTGCACTTCCGGAAAGAAAGGTTTCCAAACCTTAGGAAAGGGAAGTTGGCACCCCGAGGAGATGGCCCATTCCAAGTGCTCTCGAAGATAAACAACAATGCATATGTGGTCGACTTGCCAAGTGAGTATCAAGTTTCTAATACTTTCAATGTTAGTGACTTGGTTCCTTTGAATGTAGGTGATGAAGAGGCTGTGCTTAATGATGAGGAGGTCGTGGATGATGCTTCGATTTCGAGGACGAAATCTTCTCAAGAAGGGGAGGATGATAAGACCCAAACCCCCTCAAGACCCTTCACTCGGAGTCAAGCCAAGTTGATCCAAGACACCCATCTTCATTTGATATGGAAGGGTACGGAAGAAGGCTCCAAGACCAACTTGAAGACTATGCTTTGGTGCGCCATGGATGGAGGACCTTCTAGTACACTTGACGAGGCATCCGGAGCACTTTTGGAAGCAACTCAAGAGGCCACAGCACCAGGCGGACCGCCTACTCAACTAGGCCGGCCGCCTAGTTTTTGCTCACTCTCTGGATCTCCTCTAGGCGGACCGCCTCTGTAAAACGGGCGGACCGCCTACTCAAAAGGGGCTGACCGCCCACTCCAAGTAGGCTGGGCGCCTACTCTGCTAGGCTGGGCGCCTACTTGGGGCGCCTAGTGAGCTGAAGATGCGGGATTCCTAGTTTATTTGCTATGTTTTGGACAACTATAGCCCTATGAGGCCCTTATTGTTTTAACCCACTTTGGGGGTATTTTTGAGCTTTCATTACATGTAAGTGAAGTCTATAAATACTTCACAAACCTATTCAAACCTTAGTCTACCTTGAATTATATGAATGATGAAAAGAAACTATCTCTTGTTTGGAGAAACCTTTGTCTTGGTTGCTTGAATTCACTAGTGGAATCTAGTTGAGTCTTGAACCGAAAAACCCGATCATTCTATTTGCGAGCCCCAAGTGTGGCTCGAGGGTAGTTGCATAGTGTAGGTCCTCCTTGACACCGATACGAGGGTATTATGGAACGAGTTCTCCATAGTTACTTTGTAGGGAGTTCGAGTAGTGTCTCGCTCTTTATCTTTATTTCCGCGTTTCGTATTTGATTCTTATCAGCTCTTGGTTCGAGAAGCTCACTCAGGTGGACTGATGGGACACTTCGGTGTCGATAAAACTCTTGGTATCTTGACCGAGCAGTTCCATTGGCCCAAAATGCGACGAGATGTGGAAAAGCTTTGCAACGCTTGTCTCGTTTGCAAGAAAGCAAAATCGAAGTCCAACCCTCATGGTTTGTACACCCCGTTGCCTGTGCCTGATCGATCTTGGGTTGATATATCCATGAACTTTGTCTTGGGGTTACCGAGGTCGGGGGGAGGACATGATAGCATCTTCGTTGTGGTTGACCGTTTTTCAAAAATGGCTCACTTTATTCCTTGCAAAAAGTGTGATGATGCACAGCATGTAGCTACATTGTTTGTTTCTAACGTGTTAAAATTGCATGGTGTACCTCGTACTATTGTGAGTGATCGAGACTCGAAGTTCTTGAGTCATTTTTGGAAGTGTTTGTGGGGTGCCCTCGGCACCAAGCTACTATTCTCGACGTCTCACCATCCTCAGACTGATGGCCAGACCAAGGTAGTAAACCGAACCTTGGGATCGTTGCTTCGGGCAATGACAAAAGGGAAGGTTGGAAACTGGGCTGATCGTTTACCCATGATGGAGTTTGCATACAATCGAACGGTGCATAGAATGATCAACATGACCCCGTTTGAATGTGTGTATGGCTTTAATCCTTTAATTCCACTTGATTTAACCCCATTGCCTCGAGATTCTGTTCTTGATTTTGAAGGTACTCGACGAGCAGCTGCCTTGATCGAATTGCATGCAAGGGTGAAGAAGAACCTCGAGGAGGCCTATGCAAAGGTTGCCTTAAAGAAAAACAAGGGGCGTAAAAAGTTGGAATTAAAGAAGGGAGATTGGGTTTGGGTTCACTTCCGAAAGGAACGATTCCCGAACCAAAGGAAAGGAAAGTTGGCTCCTCGAGGGGATGGTCCATTTCAAGTGTTGACCAAGATCAACAACAATGCCTACGTGATCGACCTCCCTGGTGAGTATAACGTGTCCAACACCTTTAATGTTGCTGACTTAGTTCCTTGTGTTGTAGGTCCAACTTCGGAGGACGAGGAGGGCTTGATTTCGAGGACGAAATCTTCTCAAGAACGGGAGGATGATGCAGCCCGATCACGTGCTGATCAAGTGATCGATCCACCGAGGAGACCGATGACAAGAAGCCAAGCCAAACTGCTGCACGATGTGCATGTTCACTTAGCCTGGCCGAAGGAAAACAATTGCTCCGAAGCTGAGTGGCCGAGCTCAAGAATCGAAGGCATTATCTTCAGATTTGAGCCCGAAGGCAAAGTGACCGAGGACAATGAGCTCGAAGGCAATTGAGCGTCCGAAGG
The DNA here is from genome assembly GCA_037355625.1 of Petunia x hybrida. NCBI lineage: Eukaryota > Viridiplantae > Streptophyta > Magnoliopsida > Solanales > Solanaceae > Petunia > Petunia x hybrida. The sequence continues at coordinate 12,699,179 of JBBBVM010000162.1, forward strand.
CAACTAGTGTGTGTTCGAGCAGACAATCGAGAACCAAAGCCAAGGCTTACCGAAGTCAAAGTCTGCCGAACACATTTTGACTCAGCCCTGCGTGGCTTATTTCTATTGGTCAACTGTGACCTATTTACTAGTTTACCCTTAGTATTTCCTATATAAACAGTGTTTCCTTTCATTGTAAGGAGCTAGTTTTTGAATATTGATGAATTGAATGAAAGTGCCGAGCACATTCCTTCTTGTCTCCGTCGTGAGCAAAACCCCGGTGAGGGCTTTTAAGGACTTGTGGCTTTCGGTTAGTCCGATTGAACATTCCTCTTGATCATTCAGTTTGCAAGAGGCAATGTTCTCTTGAGGATTGTTGCATAGTATAGGTGATCCTTGTATCCCTTTTGATTGAGCTTTGAGACAGGTTCCTCACTGTTCTTTCGAAAGAAGCAAGTTTTGTCTTGCTTTTATCTTTTATCCTTTTGTTTGTTCTTCCGCGTTTGTGCTAACAATCCCTTCGGGAATTGCATTGCACCAAATGTCACCACCCGAATCTACACCTAACCTTGAAAAGAAAATGAGAGAAAAGAAAGAGGGAAAAAAAAGTGAGGACACCCCTTATTCTAACCTTAACCCTTTATCTTTTTCTCCTATTCTTGTGAATGCTTGTGTAGGTACTCTTGGAGGCAAAGCAATGGAGCCTCAATCATGTCCCAAGAAGGATAGACAAGGTGAAGAAACTCTTCAATGTGAGCTTCAAGGTGAAGAGACAATCCATGACATTTCAAATGCATTGAGTGAGCAAGATGGCCACTTAGAGGTAAGTGATAGTTCTTCCCTTGAACATGTTACTTCCTTGTCTTATGGTAGTGTTTGTGGTAACTCAACACTAGTTGATGATTTGTATGATTACAATGTGTTTGCAACTAGTGTAGAGTCAAATGGTCAACTTGTGTGTGATTGTGAACCACTAGTTGAGAGGGATGATAAGCCACATCATGATGTGAGCTCGGTTTTCATTGAACCTCTCATTAGTGAAGGATGTGTAGTTGACCCTATTTGTGATCCTTGTTATGACACTCCACCTATATTTGATAAAGGGGAAGATGAGTTGAATGAATACCCTATCCTCTCCCTTGATGAATTGCTTGATAATGGTGGGCCTATGTGTTGTAGTGAGGTTTGTAGTGACCTTGAGGAGTCCCTAGTGAATGAGATGGATCGAATTGTTTTCAATGACTCCTCGGGTGAGAGTGAAGAACCTAGTCTTGATACCATGTTTTTGGATTACCATGAATTTGAAGTGCATGCTTTTACATTTCCATTGTGTGAACATGATCTCATTTGTGGTAGCGAATTGTATCGGACTAGTATTGGCAATAGAATAGAACCTCCATGGTTTGAAAAGTTAGACTCTATGGATGATCCATTATTTGGAACTCCAAGTGGGATGAGTGGTCTTGATTTTGGTTGTGTTAAACCATCTTCTAGTAGTCCTAACCTTCATTGTGTGGACTATAATGATGAAGGGCCAATTTTGGAGACCTTCCTTTGGAGTTTGGCTAGTGAGGAAGATTGTCTTGGAGTTGGAATGGGAGGAGGGGAAGTCACTCTTGGTGTGTGTAAGAGTGCTTCCAAGAAGGGGAGTGGAGTATTCGATGTTAGTTGCCGCTTGAATTATGTTGCTTACTCCATCCCATATGTTGAACACATATTGAGTGTTGAGCATGCCAAAGCTCGATGTGATGACCATAAGCTTGGAGGTCATAAGGAACTTAGTTGCTTAATCTTGCATGTTCCATATCATATTGATCTCTTTGCTTGTTATGGTAGTGAGTACTTGTCGTTGTTGAGCCGAGAACTTGTTATTTCCTTTGGGAACATAAGCTTCTTGATTAGTATTGATGCTTGGCTCTATCATAAAAGTGTGATTTTCACATCACTTGTACTCACTCTTGTTGGACTTTCCTACTCTTGTAGTGGGAAGTTTTGGTGTGTTCTTATTGGGCTTAGGGATCATAGGAATTTTAATGGCTTGATCTTGCATATTCTCTATCCTATTGATCTCCTTGATGAATCATGCATTGAGTGTACCCATTGGGGAAGCCAAGTGCTTGTTGTTTTCTTCGGAAACATGTGCTTTATCATTGTTATTGATGCTTGGCTATACCATAAGAGTGTGTTTTCCCACACTTTTGACACTAACCTACTCTTGTAGTGGGAAGCTTTGTTTGTGCTTGTTTTGAATGTAGGCTTGATGGTTTGATTTCGAGGACGAAATCCTTTCAAGAAGGGGAGGATGATAAGATCCAAATTGGAGCCAAAGCGCCAACCATCAAGAGCCAAGCATGAGAGCACAAAGGATACAAGGCAAGGGCACCGGAGGAGGGTTCGAGAGTGATTTGGAGTCATGGACTTGAGCGCCAATGAGGGAGAACCGGCTACGGACCAAGGAGGAACACTTAGAGTCCATTTTGAGCCGTTTCCAAGTCTCCCAGGAAGGAGGCGGACCGCCCATTGGACTAGGCGGACCGCCTAGTTGACTACACCTCTCAGGATCTCTGGGCGCCTACTGCAGAGGCGGACCGCCCATTTTTCCAGGCTGGGCGCCTACTCTGGGCGCCTACTATTCAGGCGGGGCGCCTAGTGTGCTGAAGGCCTATCCGGGTTTCCTACTTATTTTGAGTGTAATTCCAACTATAGCCCTAAGTGACATGTATTGTTTTGACTAGACTTAGGGGCTATTTAGACATTTTATTTAGAAGTGTGGTGAACCTATAAATACCACACTTAGTCATTTATTTGAATTAGCTAGTTTTGAAGATAGAATTGAGAGATAAATAGGCTAGGCCTTTCTTGTTGAAGCGTTGACTTCGTGTATCTCTTACGTTGAATCCATGGAGGATCACCGCTAGTGTGAGTCCCGTTTAATGGTTCAAGTCTCTTCTCCCTTTGAATTAATCTAATTGTTTAGCTTGATTCAATTCTTTCTTCTATTTCTATTCTCCCCAATCCCTTACTTTCTTGTTATCTTGTGATTGTTGCTTCCGCATCCTTGTTATTTGCTTCCGCCTATTTGGGTCTTATCAATGGTTCAACCGTGAAGCCGGATACTTTTGCCGAGATAGTTCATCAACAATGATTGAAAGATCAAGCTAATGCTCGTGATAGAGTGTTGGGTAATCCCCAACAAGTGGGCATTGCCCACAACTTGAGCAATCCCCAAGGAAATGTTCCACTCATGAGACCCCGTCGAAATGTAGCACCTCTTGAGCATGATATTGACGCTCAAGAAGGGGAGGTACCCGGGCTTGGAGATAAAAATAATGACTTTAATGCTCCCTATCCGAATAGGAGGGAAATGAATAGAGGCTGGGGAATAAATAGAGGTTGAGGACAAGATCGCGGACCTCAAGGGGGTTATGTTGGGAGGAATTTGAGAAGGGAGTATGATGACTATGACAACTACTTTGGGGGCACCCCGGAGCCTAACCGAGGGGGTCGTGATAACAACAATCTCAATAGTGTGAAGATCACCATCCCTATCTTCAAGGGGACTAGTGATCCGGAAAGGTTTCTTGAGTGGAAGGTGCAAATAGAGACAGTCTTTGATACGAATGATATGACCGATGAGAAGAAGGCTACGTATGTCATTTCTTCATTTGAGTCCTATGCTTCCACTTTGTGGGAGTCGGTCAAAAGGTCAAGACAGAGAGTTGGTTTGCAAGTGAAAATTACTTGGGATGAATTGAAGGGTGTGATGAGTGACAAGTATGTGACACCCAAGTACCGGCAACAACAACTCAAAAGGCTCTATAAATTGAAACAAGGCCTCAAGTCAGTTGATGAATACTATAATGACTTTGAAAGAAGCCGAATGGCCCTTGACACAGACAGAGAAGATGATGACCAAGCCATCATTCGTTTGAAGAATGGCTTGAACCGAGAGATTGCTTCTCAATTGAGGTTGCATACCTTTTATTCCCTCCAAGATGTGTATGATGCCGCAGTTGAAGCTGAAAAGTTCCTCAAATAAGATAAGGCTTTCTATAGAAGTGCTACTTCTACTCCCGTGAGTCAACGTAAGGATTGGAAGAGCCAAAACACAAGTAGTGCTACTGGAAACCGAGAAGTAAAGAAACCATATGAGAAGCCAACACCAAGGAGTGACTTCAAAGATTCGGGAGGTAACTCTAAAACCCAATTGAATACTCCTACTTCTTCTTCTTTTCAATGCCACAATTGTAAGGGATATGGGCACTTTGCTAGAGAATGCCCCACCCGTAGAGCAATAATTGTATTGGATGATGGGTTGGTGTATGAGCAAGAACGTGAGCCCGAAAATAAGGGAGTTGAGGAGAGTGAGCGAGTTTATTGTGAAGAGGATGCGGCGGAAGCTGATGATCCTAGTATGTTTCTTGTGGTACGTCGAAGTTTGAGTACCATATTCTTCGAGGAGGAGAAAGAAAATGTGCAGATTAAGAATATTTTCCATGCAAGATGTAGAGTAAAGGGGCAAGTGTGCTTAATGGTCATTGATTCGGGAAGTTGTGCTAATATAGTGAGCCAATCTTTGATTTCCCAATTGAAAGTTTCTACTCTAAAGCATCCACGTCCATACCGTTTATAATGATTGAGTGAGTGTGGAGAGTTGAAAGTGGTGAAGCAAGTCTTGATCGAGTTCAATATTGGAAACTATCGAGATGAGATCATGTTTGATGTGGTACCGATGCAAGCTTGCCATCTTTTGTTTGGTAGGCCATAGCAATATGATCGGAGTGTTGTTCATGATGGCCGAACCAACACTTACACGGCTAAGCATGAGGGCAAGAAGTATGTACTCAAGCCCTTGACGCTGAAACAAGCAAGTGAAGACTATAGTCACATGAGAGAGCTTAAGGAAGCGGCTAAAGCTAAGTCACCCATAGTACTTGAGCCCGAAGCCGTGAATCTTCTTCTCATGCCATTGCAAGTTGAAAGGGAGAGTCACTCTCCTCCAAATGAGGACAATCTTGAATCTCATTCCATTGTGCTTGAACATGAGGGACAAAAGAAAAAGAGGAGTGAGGGAGTGACCAGTGACAATCCTAGAGATGAAAAATGAGAGGATGTGAGGAGTGATGTGAGTGGATTGTCACCACCCAAATCTATACTTGACCTTGAGGGAAAAATGAGAGAAAGAAGATGTGAGGAAAGAAAAATTGAGAGTGAAAGCACCCATTGTTCTAACCATTCTTTACCTTCTTCTTCTTTTACTTCTTCTTGTGTTAGCTCTTGTGATGGTACCCTTGGAAACGAGCCGTTGGAGCCTCAACCATGTGCCTTGGGTGAAAGACAAGAGGATGAAAATCTTCATTGTGAGCTTCAAGAAGGAGGAGTTGAACATGACACTTCAAGTGATGTGAGTGCTCAAGGAAGCAACTAAAATGTAAGTGTTTCTTCGTCTTCTCATTAGTCTACTAGTTTCTTGTCTTATGAGGACTCAATGCTAGTTGATGCTTTTAATGCATCTTTTGGCTTTGCAACTAGTAAAGAGTCTCTTGGTCAACTTATGTGTGCTTGTGTATCACTAGTTGAGTGGAATGAAAGGCCATATCATGATGTGAGCCCATTGTTCATTGGACCTCTCTTGAATGAAGAGATTGTAGTTGACCATGCATGTGACCCTTGTTATGACACTCCACCAATTTTTGATAAAGGGGAAGATGAGTTGGTTGATCATATGATAAGAATCAAAAATGAAACGCGGAAATAAAGATAAAGAGCGAGACACTACTCGAACTCCCTACGAAGTAACTATGGAGAACTCGTTCCATAATACCCTCGTATCGGTGTCAAGGAGGACCTACACTATGCAACTACCCTCGAGCCACACTTGGGACTCGCAAATAGAATGATCGGGTTTTCGGTTCAAGACTCAACTAGGTTCCACTAGTGAATTCAAGCAACCAAGAAAGGGTTTCTTCATAAAAAGAGATGAACTCTATTCATCATTCATAAGATTCAAAGGTAAGCTAATGTTTCAAAGAGGCTAAGTGAAGTATTTATAGGCTTCACTTAGGCGTAATAAAAGGTCTAAAATACCCCCAAAGTGGGTTAAAACAAATAAGGCCACTTAGGGCTAAAGTTGGAAGTCCAAGACAAAAGTAGTAAAATATCCCGCAGCTCGTCACAGGGGGAGGCGGTCCGCCTGGGGTGGGTAGGCGGTCCGCCTAGCAGCCTTCCACTCTCTGGACTTTTACTGAGGCGCTCCGCCTCTTGTCTGAGGCGCTCCGCCTCCTGACTTCCTGCTCTCTGGATTTTGGGAGGCGCCCCGCCTCAGTTGGGAGGCGCTCCGCCTTGTTCTGAAGCCCCTTGGGGTGTCTCATTTTGGGTCTCTTGAGCCTCTCCAAGTGTCCTAGAGGATCCTCCATCCACGGCAAGCCAAAGCATGGTCTTCAAGTTGCTCTCGGGGCCTTCTTCCATACTCTTCCATATCAAGTGAAGATGGGTATCTTGGATCAACTTGGCTTGACTCCGAGTGAATGGTCTTGATGGGGTTTGGGTCTTATCATCCTCCCCTTCTTGAGAAGATTTCGTCCTCGAAATCGAAGTGTCATTCACGACCTCTTCATCATCATGCACGACCCCTTCATTACCTACATTCAAAGGAACCAAGTCACAAACATTGAAAGTATTAGAAACTTGATACTCACTTGGCAAGTCGACCACATAGGCATTGTTGTTTATCTTCGAGAGCACTTGGAATGGGCCATCTCCCCGGGGTGCCAAGTTCCCTTTCCTAAGGTTGGGGAACCTTTCTCTCCGGAAGTGCGCCCACACATAGTCACCCTTCTTGAGTTCCACCTTCTTGCGGCCTTTGTTTTTCTTGGAGGCAACCTTAGCATAAGCTTCCTCCAAGTTCTTCTTTGCCTTTGCATGGAGTTCAACTAAAGCCTTGGCTCTATCTTTACCTTCAAAATTAACAACCATTTCCCTTGGCAAAGGGGTTAGATCAAGGGGAATCAAGGGGTTAAATCCATAAACACACTCGAATGGAGTCATGCCTATCATGCTATGCAATGTGCGATTGTAGGCAAACTCCATAAGAGGAAGACGATCAATCCAAGTCCCGGCCTTGCCTCGAGTCATGGCTCTAAGAAGAGCACCCAAGGTTCGGTTTACCACTTCCGTTTGCCCATCGGTTTGGGGGTGGTGGGACGTGGAGAACAAGAGCTTGGTGCCTAAAGCACCCCATAAACACCTCCAAAAATGACTTAGGAACTTAGTGTCCCTATCACTCACTATGGTTTGAGGCACACCATGCAACTTCAAGACATTTTCAATAAACAAAGTTGCCACATGTTGTGCATCATCACATTTCTTTCACGGAATGAAATGAGCCATTTTGGAGAACCTATCCACAACAACATAAATGCTATCATGGCCCCCCCTAGTCCTTGGTAATCCCATCACAAAATCCATTGAGATATCCAACCATGGACTAGTAGGTACGGGGAGAGGGGTATACAACCCATGAGGGTGGGCTTTAGATTTGGCTCGCTTGCACTCAAGGCAATTAGCGCAAAACTTTTCCACATGCACCCTCATCTTTGGCCAATGGAATTGTTCTTGAAGAATGGCCAAAGTCTTTCTTGTGCCAAAATGTCCCATGAGTCCCCCGCAATGTGCTTCATGCACAAGCAACTCTCTCCAAGAGGACTCCGGAATGCACACTCTACCATGTTTGAAGATATAACCATTAACCCATTGGTATTTGTCAACTCTCTCCCCTTTCTCTAGAGTGTCATGGACACTCTTTAGCTTTGGGTCATGAGCATACATCAATTTAATGCTCTCAAAACCCATGAGCTTAGAGGTGAGAGTGGTGGCTAGAGCAAACTTTCTTGAAAGCGCATCCGCCACAACATTGTCCTTCCCTTTCTTGTATTGGATCACATAGGGAAAGGACTCAATGAATTCAACCCACTTGGCATGTCTCTTATTGAGCTTCTCTTGGCCTCTCAAATGCTTGAGTGACTCATGGTCACTCTTGATTACAAACTCACGAGGCCAAAGATAGTGTTGCCAATGGGCAAGGGCTCTCACAAGGGCATACAACTCCTTGTCATATGTAGAATAATTCAAGGAGGCCCCTTTCAACTTCTCACTAAAGTAGGCGATGGGTTTGCTATCTTGCATTAAAACACCACCAATTCCCACCCCCGAGGCATCACACTCAACCTCAAATGCCTTCCCGAAGTCGGGCAATTGCAATAGCGGGGCGGTACTCAACCTACTTTTCAACTCAAGGAAGGCCTTCTCTTGAGGCTCTCGCCAAACAAACGGTTGGTCTTTCTTCACCAATTCGGTGAGTGGAGCGGCAATGGAGCTAAAGTCCTTCACAAATCGCCTATAAAAGCTTGCGAGACCATGAAAGCTCCTCACTTGAGTCACGGTAGTAGGAGTAGGCCAATCACGTATGGCCTCTACCTTAGACTCATCCACCTCCACTCCTTGGGCACTCACAACAAACCCAAGGAAGACCACCTTCTCAACACCAAAGGCACACTTTTTAAAATTAGCATAGAGCTTTTCGGCTCTCAACTTTTCAAGCACTAGCCTAAGGTGTTCAACATGGTCGTCTATTGATTTGCTATAGATCAATATATCGTCAAAATAGACGACCACAAACTTGTTGATGAATGGCTTTAGAACATGGTTCATTAGCCTCATGAAAGTGCTAGGTGCATTGGAGAGCCCAAAGGGCATCACCAACCATTCATAGAGACCAAACTTGGTTTTGAATGCGGTTTTTCATTCATCACCCGGTTTCATCCGGATTTGATGGTAGCCGGACCTAAGGTAAATTTTGCTAAACACACATGAACCGCTCAATTCATCTAACATATCATCAAGTCGGGGAATAGGATGACGGTACTTTACCGTTATTTTGTTCACGGCCCGACAATCAACACACATTCTCCAAGTGTCGTCCTTTTTGGGAACAAGGATCACGGGCACGGCACAAGGACTCAAGCTTTCCCTCACCAAGCCTTTAGTGAGCAATTCATCAACTTGCTTTTGCAACTCCCTTGTATCCTCCGGGCTGCTCCTATAGGCCGGTTTGTTCGGGATTTGGGATCCCGGGACAAAGTCTATTTGATGCTCAATGCCCCTCAAAGGAGGCAATCCATCCGGCATTTCATCCGGGTACATGTCACCAAAATCCTTCAAAACATTCTCAAACACACTAGGCAAAGGGTTAGAAGAAAAATCACAATTAGAGTTTAGAACCATACCTTTGTGCACTAGGCATATGAGAAGCTTGTTGCCATCATTTCCTTTTAGGATCTCGCCCGGTTGCATCATGGCACATATGCCACCGGTAGAAGTAGGTGGGATTGCCACCAAGCTTTTGGACAAAGGGCTAGTCTCAACAACCGACTTAGCCTTTGCCACTTCTCTCAACTCCCGCATCCGTTTGTAATCATCGCTCACTTGTTTGGGAGTCATGGGTGGGAGCACAAACTTTTTACCCTCATGCGTCACCGTATAGGTGTTGGCATGACCATTATGAACCACACGTCGATCAAATTGCCAAGGCCTACCAAAGAGTAGGTGGCATGGTTGCATAGGAACGACATCGAACATGTGCTCATCCACATAGTTCCCAATCTTGAATTTGATCAAACATTGTTTAACCACCCTCAACTCACCACACTCACTAAGCCATTGAAGCTTATAAGGATTTGGGTGTTTCAAGGTAGGTATTTTCAATTGGGTAACTAGTGTTTGGCTAATAACATTAGCACAACTTCCCGAGTCAATGATCATAGAGCAAAGGAGTCCCATTACTCGGCATTTGGAGTGAAAGAGGTTCTCTCTTTGTAAGGTCTCAACATCCTTGATAAGAATCAAAAATGCGGAAAAAGATAAAAGATAGAAAACGAGACGAGGCTCGAACAAAGACCCAAGTAGCACCGGAGAACTAGTTCCGATACACCCCGGGTGGATGTCAAGGATCACCTACGCTATGCAACTACCCTCGAGCCACACCTGGGACTCGCAAATAGAATGATCGGGGGTGGTTTGGGGTTCAACTAGAATCCACTAGTAAACTCAAACCGTCTCAAAGGGTTTTCATTCAAAGAGAATCCACTCTTGAACATTGTCAATGACAATCAATCATTCATCATAATTATCAAAACTAGCTAATAATGCTAAGCTATGGAGTATTTATAGGCCTCACTCAAGACATAAGGAAAGGCCTAAAGTACCCTTAAGTAGGTTCTAAAGACATAAGCCACGTAGGGGCATAGTAGGAATTACATAGCAATTAAAGTCAAATTCCCGTCAAAGTTGAACGGAGGGAGGCGCTCCGCCTCTGGGGGAGGCGCTCCGCCTCAGCTTGTCTAGGCGGTCCGCCTCCAAAAGTCCCGAGAGTCATCTTCTTTTAGGCGGTCCGCCTCAATCCGTAGGCGGTCCGCCTCTTCCTGAAGCTTCTTGAAACACTTCGAAATGTGTCTCGGATGCTCTTCTTTCCATGACGTCCCAATGTATGACCTTGACGTGCTCTTCCTTGGCCTTGGATGGTGTTTTTGGATGGTTGCTCGATTTGGGTCTTATCAATCCTCTACACACATGGCTCCTAGGCTCCTCCTCACAACAAGGAAGGCATGGGAATCATCATCTTCTTCCTTGGCAATCTCCCCATCATCTCCTTCCTCCTCACCCTCTACTCCCTCTTCTTCTCCCTCCTCGGGCTCACTATCTTGCTCATAGACCAAGTCACCAACAAGAACCATAGTTTTCCGGGTCGGGCAATCTTTAGAGAGATGACCATAACCCTTACACTTAAAGCATTGAGTAGAAGAAGAGATTGGATTACTCAATTGAGTTCTAGAATTACCTCCCACGGGTTGTGTAGACCTTTCAAAAGGCTTCTTCACATCCTTGCTAGCACTTGCACTTGGGAATTTGGCATTCGTTGTGGGAGCTTTCCAATCCTTTTGTTTGTTCATGGAAGTAGAAGTGTTGCTCTTGTAACGGTTGGACTTCTCTTTCTCAAGCCATTGCTCAGCTTGGATAGCGGCATCAAGAACCTCTTGAAGTGATAGATAAGCACGCAATCTCAATTGTGAGGCTATACCATAGCTCAACCCATTCATGAAACGGATCACGGCTTGCTCCTCATCTTCGGTGTCCATATCCAAAGCCATTCGGGTTCTTTAAAACTCATCATAATATTCATGCACCGTCTTGACACCTTGCTTCAACTCATAAAGCTTCTTGAGTTGCTCTTGACGATATCGAGGAGTAATGTACTTGATACTCATGATACCTGATAAGACCCAAATACGCGGAAGCAAGTAACAAGGATGCGGAAGCAACAATCACACGATAACAAGAAAGTAAGGGATTGGGGAGAATAGAAATAGAAGAAAGAGAATGGGTAAACGATTCAAACCATGAATTGATTATCCGAGAGAGGAAGGGAAACTTGAACCATACAAGGATTCCGTACTAGTGACGGATCTCCATAGGCTCCAAGCAAAGAGATAATCCGAAGCTTCAAGCTTCTACAAAGAAGAAGGCCTTGCCTCTCTTACTAAGTCTATTCTTCAATTCTAAACAAGCTAAATGAAATAAATGACTAAGTGTGGTATTTATAGGTTCACCACACTTCTAAATAAAATGTCTAAATAGCCCCTAAGTCTAGTCAAAACAATACATGTCACTTAGGGCTATAGTTGGAATTACACTCAAAATAAGTAGGAAACCCGGATGGGCCTACAGCAAACTAGGCGCCCCGCCTGAATAGTAGGCGCCCAGAGTAGGCGCCCAGCCTGGAAAATGGGCGGTCCGCCTCTGCAGTAGGCGGCCAGAGATCCTGAGAGGTGTATTCAACTAGGCGGTCCGCCTAGTCCAATGGGCGGTCCGCCTCCTTCCTGGGAGACTTGGAAACGGCTCAAAATGGACTCTAAGTGTTCCTCCTTGGTCCGTAGCCGGTCCTCCCTCATTGGCGCTCAAGTCCATGACTCCAAATCACTCTCGAACCCTCCTCCGGTGCCCTTGCCTTGTATCCTTTGTGCTCTCATGCTTGGCTCTTGGTGGCTCCAATTCGGGTCTTATCATCCTCCCCTTCTTGAAAGGATTTCGTCCTCGAAATCATACCATCAAGCCTACATTCAAAACAAGCACAACAAAGCTTCCCACTACAAGAGTAGGTTAGTGTCACGAGTGTGGGAAAACACACTCTTATGATAGAGCCAAGCATCAATACCAATAAAAAAGCTCATGTCTCCCAAGGAAACAACAAGTACTTGACTCACAAAGAAAGTGCATCCAACACTAGAACAAGCAAAGGAATCAATAGGACATGGAACATGCAAGATATAGCATTCAACTTCCCTATGACCCCTAAGCTTAGGCCCAACATACCAAGCCTTCAAATGAATATCATAACAACGTGACATATTGGCTTTGGCATGCTCAACACTCAAGGTGTGATCAACATATGGGATGGAGTAAGCAACATAATTCAAGCGACAACTAACATCGAATACTCCACTCCCCTTCTTGGAAGCACTCTTACACACACCAAGAGTGACTTCCTCACCCTCAAACCCATCTTTAAGACGATCTCTCTCACTAGACAAACTATCAAGGAAAGCTTCCATAATGGCTTCTTCATCATTGTAGTCGACACAATCAAGATTAGGACTACTAGAAGACGGACCAACATAATCAATTCCAAGACCATTCGTCTCACTTGTCATTTCAAACAACGGATTGTCTATAGAGTTAAACCTATCAAGCCATGGAGGGTTAATTTCACACTCTTCATACACACTTGAGGAGTCATCAAAAACAAGTCTATCCATCCTATCCACTAGGGACTCCTCAAGGTCACTACCATCCTCACCACAACACATAGACCCACCATTATCAAGCAATTCATAAAGGGAAAGGATAGGGTATTCATTCAACTCGCCTTCCACTTTATCAAAAATTGGTGGTGTGTCATAGCAAAGGTCACAATCAAGGTCAACTACACAATCTTCACTAAAGAGAGGTTCAATGAAAATCGAGCTCACATCATGATGTGGCTTATCATTCCTCTCAACTAGTGGTTCACAACCATACACAAGTTGACCATTTGACTCTACACTAGTTGCAAACACATTGTAATCATACAAATCATCAACTAGTATAGAGGTCTCACAAACACTCTCACATGACAAGGAAGTAACATGTTCAAGGGGAGAACTATCACTTACCTTTGAGTGGCCATCTTGCTCACTCATTGCACTTGAAGTGTCATGGATTGGCTCTCCACCTTGAAGCTCACATTGAAGGTTTGCTTCACATTGTCCTTCTTTTTTGGAAGATGATTGAGGCTCCAATGGCTTGCCTCCAAGAGTTCATACACAAGAAGTCACACAAGTAGAAGAAAAAGATAAAGGGTTAGGGTTAGAATAAGGGGTGTCCTCACTCTTTACAATTATTTTTCCCTCTTTCTTTTCCCTCATTTTCTTTTCAAGGTCGGGTGTAGATTCGGGTGGTGACATCCCACTCACGTCACTCATCACATCCTCTCCTTTTTCCACTCGAGGAATGTCACCGGTCACTCCCTTACTCCTCTCAATCTTTTGTCTCTCAAATTCGGGTGAGTTGGGACGAGGCCCAAGAATACCCATAGCCGGAGTAGGTGGACTTTTAACATCAACCCGGAATCTAGGACTAAGAGACTCATCACTTGATGTCTCTTTCTTCTTTGTAGGTGAACCACTTTGCTTTGGATCTTGTGGTTCGGGGCTCACCTTGTTGACATATGTCAACTCTCTTTTTGCACTAGTCCCACCATTGATTGTAAGTGTAGGATTTCTCTTCAATGGTGTCCCACTACTTCTCATGTTCATAGGGCTTCTTGATTGCACTCTTTGGAGCATAGGGCTTCTCCTCATTGGTGTCCCACCACTTCTCATGTTCATGGGTGTGCTTGGTTGTATTCCTTCTTTCCTAAGAAAAAGAATTTGAAACTTCCCTTGTGCTTGAACACGGTAGCCATCCACAACTTCTTGTGCGATCTTGAAGTATCTATTGGAAAGCCAAGGCTTTCCCAAAATAACATCACATCCCACTAAAGGGCCTACTTTGCACTCCACTTCTTCTTCAAAGTTCCTTTGTGAAATAACTACCCTCGCCATTCCATCAACACAAGGTATTCCCAACCTTCGCACTACAAGATGGCTAATCCAACTTGTTTCACCATTATCCACTTGAAGCACATACCCATGATTCCCATTAAGGCTCACTACGAATTGACACCACATCCTTTCTCTCATGAATTCATCTAGGTAATGCCCTTTACACATCCCATCAATAGTACCAACACTAGTTGGGTACTTCCTCATTTCACCACTACTAGCAATACCATAACCTATAGTGCGACTCATACCATCTCTTCCCTCGGCCTCATTCTCTTTCATCTCATCCTCCAAGTGTTGGACCCTAGTGTCCATTGCCTCTATTTGAGCCAAGAGGCTCGGAAGGTAGGCTTCAACTAACTCCCTCTCACTTACACCTTTCTCACCACTCCTACTTCCCTCCAAACCTCCCTTATGGCTCCTTGTACCTGCAAAAGACATGTTAAGAAAGTGCAAAGGTTAGTATAAACAACCTCACTTGCTCTCCCTTACCTTTGGTGGTGGCTCTCAACACTCTTTTTAGGGTGCACACTCCCAAACCCCCACCCAAAGATGCCTTTATCTCTTTTAGGAACCACAATGGTAAGATCAATCAACTAGTAGATCCAAGTAAAGGTCCGGAATGGAATTTAGGTGACTCGATGTACGGAAGCTAGTTTAGTGCGCACTTGAAGCAAGCAAGATCTACGACTTTAAGTGAATACTCCAAGACACACAACACCCTAGGGAATCAAAGATTAGTGTTAATAAAGTAGGACTAATACCCTAGAAACACTAACCACGAAGTTCGGAAGCAAAGAACAAGCGAAAACCTACAAGAAAACTACCCGAAAAAGGCTTCAGGTGTGAGGCCCTCCGCCCTGAAATTGAGGCCCTCCGCCTAGAAATTGAGGCCCTCCACCCTGAAATTGAGGCCTTCCGCCTCTTCAAAGTAGGCGGTCCGCCTCCTAAGCTAGGCGCTCCGCCTCCCAAATTTCCAGAGCGCTAACAAAAATGAGGCGCTCCGCCTCCTGCAACTTTCAGCACAGTTCAACAACGTGTTTTTTGACTTTAACACCCAAAAATCCAACAATCCACATGTTGTTTTAGCAATCCAAAGGTACCCAAATGTTGTATTAGTCACAAAGAACAAACCCCAACAACTTTTATCAAACCCCAATCAATATCAAGCAATCCACCATGATCATCATCTTCAAAGCTAGGGTTTTAAAATTTTCAAATTTTCAAAGGGTTTTCAAATTCTCAATTCATGTAATACAACTCCAAATTGGGTGTTTAAGGTACCAAAAGAACGGGAATCACACAAGGATCAAACCCCAATATCAAGTTCTCAATCCAATATCAATCCAACCCAAGAATCAATCAAAAGTCATCAAGAACAAGTTCATCAAGGGTTTTAAGGGGTTTTGGGGTTTTGATTTTCAATCTTCACCAATCCCAGTGTTTTTGGTATCCAAACGATGGGATTTCAACCACGATCAAGAATCTATAACACCCATATCATGAATCATTCAAACCAACAAGTTACACCAAATTTTTAGATTTTCAATTTTTTAATTTTTTTGTAGTTTTCTTCTTTCAATAACAATAAACAAGAAACTAAAGATAGGAATCGACCTAGGCACGAAGAATCAAGGGTCGGGGGTTTGTAGAAACAAAACCCGAGCCTTGCTCTGATACCAAACTGATAAGACCCAAATACGCGGAAGCAAGTAACAAGGATGCGGAAGCAACAATCACACGATAACAAGAAAGTAAGGGATTGGGGAGAATAGAAATAGAAGAAAGAGAATGGGTAAACGATTCAAACCATGAATTGATTATCCGAGAGAGGAAGGGAAACTTGAACCATACAAGGATTCCGTACTAGTGACGGATCTCCATAGGCTCCAAGCAAAGAGATAATCCGAAGCTTCAAGCTTCTACAAAGAAGAAGGCCTTGCCTCTCTTACTAAGTCTATTCTTCAATTCTAAACAAGCTAAATGAAATAAATGACTAAGTGTGGTATTTATAGGTTCACCACACTTCTAAATAAAATGTCTAAATAGCCCCTAAGTCTAGTCAAAACAATACATGTCACTTAGGGCTATAGTTGGAATTACACTCAAAATAAGTAGGAAACCCGGATGGGCCTTCAGCAAACTAGGCGCCCCGCCTGAATAGTAGGCGCCCAGAGTAGGCGCCCAGCCTGGAAAATGGGCGGTCCGCCTCTGCAGTAGGCGGCCAGAGATCCTGAGAGGTGTAGTCAACTAGGCGGTCCGCCTAGTCCAATGGGCGGTCCGCCTCCTTCCTGGGAGACTTGGAAACGGCTCAAAATGGACTCTAAGTGTTCCTCCTTGGTCCGTAGCCGGTCCTCCCTCATTGGCGCTCAAGTCCATGACTCCAAATCACTCTCGAACCCTCCTCCGGTGCCCTTGCCTTGTATCCTTTGTGCTCTCATGCTTGGCTCTTGGTGGCTCCAATTCGGGTCTTATCAATACCCTTCAAGTCAATCCAACCCACATTCACGGGGATTCCCGCCCTTCTCCTTGATCTCTTGACGGATTCCCACCAAGTAGATGCATAGGATTCAAAGGATGAAATAGCATAGGTGCCTTTCT
Organism: Petunia x hybrida; assembly: GCA_037355625.1. NCBI lineage: Eukaryota > Viridiplantae > Streptophyta > Magnoliopsida > Solanales > Solanaceae > Petunia > Petunia x hybrida. The sequence continues at coordinate 12,715,954 of JBBBVM010000162.1, forward strand.
TCTCATCGGACATCTCGTTTGTGTCAAACAATCTTTCCATTTGTAGCACCCATTCAATGTAAGCATTCGGATCACAATTCCCTTTGAAGGTTGGGAGATTAAGTTTCACACTATTGAGGTTGGTGTTGTCACGACCCCCACGGAACGGCTCCGGTTGGCCCCCATAGTGATCTTCATTCACACCATACTCCCTCCACACATTCCCTCCAACATATCCCATAGGTGGCCCTCGACCTCGGCCCCTACCACGATCCACATTACGACCCCAATTCATACCTCGTCTCGGTTGAAAGTGACCATCAAGCCCATACATATCATGACCATATTCGGCTTCCTCCCCTTCTTGAGCCTCATCGACTTGCTCAAGAGGTTGCACATTTCGGATGGGTCTTGGTAATGGAACGTCTCTTGGGGGATTATCCAAGATACGGGGAATGCCCGTTCGTTCAATTCTCTCCCGGTCCTCCTTTACCCGTTGTTGATTGAACAACTCAATGACATGGCTTACTTGTTCCGGGGTAAAGTTAGGAGTACTTGAGACTTCACCGGTCTCAATTGGGACACTCGGGGTCCCCTTTTCAATTGGGACACTCGGGACCCCTTGGTCACCTTGGGTACTTGAGGCACCCTTTTCAAGTGACTCAATCCTTTGAGTCATGACGTCCATCTTGGCAAGAATGCTAGCCAAGGCATCCTTGATGAAATCTTGACCCTCGTTGGCCATTGTACCTACAAAGAAAGAAACAAGAGTTAGTCAAAACACCTCACTCGCTCCCTCACAAGTTTTCACTCGGATCACTCGTATGGTGGTGATGGCTATTTCACTCTTGCTTGAACTCAAAGTTTCACGAAGTTGAATAGTAAACCTAAACTTAATCACTCGACTCGAAAGCCCAATGCACTCCGGGGTGAGTGGAGTTAATAGGACTCGATTGGAACGCTAAGCACTTTGAGTGAGGACTTGAGTCAAAAAGGCACTACGGGTCTTCTTTGAATTCTAGTCTCCTTTCTAAGGCACGATGATCCTAATTAGCTCGAAGTAATTAGTACTAATCAAGTAGGATTATACTCTAATAGTACCAATTAGAAGCAATGCAAACAACAAAACACGAGAACCTAGAAGAAACTACCCAATTCCCAACGTTCAGGAAGTAGGCGCCCCGCCTCAGCTAGTGGGCGGTCCGCCCAGGGTAAAGTTCCAGGTGGAGGCGCTCCGCCTCAGCAGGGAGGCGCTCCGCCTCAGCAATTTCCAGAGAGGTCACAGATTTGAGGCGCTCCGCCTCAGATTATAGGCGCTCCGCCTCTGCAACCTTCAGCACTGCTCAACAACGCGTTTTTCTTGGTTTTTCACCCAACAATTCAACTAATCAAGCGTTGTTTTAGCAATTCAAAGGTACCCAAATGTTGTATTAGTCACAAAGATCAAACCCCAACAACTTTTATCAAACCCCAATCAATATCAAGCAACCCACCATGATCATCTTCTTCAAAGCTAGGGTTTCAAAATTTTCAAATTCTCATAGGGTTTCAAAATTTCAATTCATGCAATACAACTCCAAATTGGGTGTTTAAGGTACCAAAAGAATGGGAATCACACAAGGATCAAACCCCAATATCAAATCTCAATCCAATATCAATCCAACCCAAGAATCAATCAAAAGTCATCAAGAACAAGTTCATCAAGGGTTTTAAGGGGTTTTGGGGTTTTGATTTTCAATCTTCTCCAATCCAAGTGTTTTTGGTATCCAAACGACGGGATTTCAACCACGATCAAGAATCTATAACACCCATATCATGAATCATCCAAACCAACAAGTTACACCAAATTTTTAGATTTTCAATTTTTCAATTTTTTTTGTAGTTTTCTTCCTTTAATAACAAACAAGAACCTAAGATAGAAACTAACCTAGGCACGAAGAATCAAGGGTCGGGGGTTTGTAGAAACAAAACCCGAGCCTTGCTCTGATACCAAGATGATAAGAATCAAAAACGAAACGCGGAAATAAAGATAAAGAGCGAGACACTACTCGAACTCCCTACGAAGTAACTATGGAGAACTCGTTCCATAATACCCTCGTATCGGTGTCAAGGAGGACCTACACTATGCAACTACCCTCGAGCCACACTTGGGACTCGCAAATAGAATGATCGGGTTTTCGGTTCAAGACTCAACTAGGTTCCACTAGTGAATTCAAGCAACCAAGAAAGGGTTTCTTCATAAAAAGAGATAAACTCTATTCATCATTCATAAGATTCAAAGGTAAGCTAATGTTTCAAAGAGGCTAAGTGAAGTATTTATAGGCTTCACTTAGGCGTAATAAAAGGTCTAAAATACCCCCAAAGTGGGTTAAAATAAATAAGGCCACGCAGGGCTAAAGTTGGAAGTCCAAGACAAAAGTAGTAAAATATCCCGCAGCTCGTCACAGGAGGAGGCGGTCCGCCTGGGGTGGGTAGGCGGTCCGCCTAGCAGCCTTTGATGCAGCCCAAATTGGCCTAAACGACAACCATCAAGAACCAAGCTTGAAGAGCACAAAGGTTGCCAGTCAAGGCCTTCGGATTAGGGTTCGAGAGTGATTTGAAGCCATGGACTTGAGCACGCTTGAGGGAGGACCGACTACGGACTAAGGGGGAACACTTAGAGTCCATTTTGAGCCGTAACCATACCTCCCAGGAAGAGGCGGAGCGCCTCCCCAAAGAGGCGGACCGCCTAGCAAAGGTCCAGAGAGCAACACAGCAAGAGGCGGCCGCCCCAAGACACTAGGCGGACCGCCCATCACTGAAGGGTCCTGAGGCGGAGCGCCTCCCCCTCTGAGGCGGAGCGCCTCCCCCTGTTAGCCTTGACGGGATTTTGTGTAATTTTCCTATTTTGCCCTTAAGTGGCTTGTATTGTTATAACCCACTTTGGGGGTGTTTTAGACATTTCATTAAGTGTAAGGGAAGACTATAAATACCTTCCTTAGGTCATTTAGTTCATTAGTTAGCCATTGATAGAAGAGAGAATTTAGAGAGAACATTGAAGAGGCCGAGCCCTTCTTGTTTTGAGCCCGAGGCTCGTGTATGTCTCGACTTGGAACCTATGGAGATCGACACCTAGTTTGATTCCATTGTAAGGTTCGAGTTTCCCTTCTCCCTTTTGGATTCAATTAACGTTAGTAAATTGAATTCGATTCTTTCTTCTACTTTCTTGCCTTCCTAGTCTCGATTTCTTGTTATCCTTTATTTGCTTCCGCTCGTTTATCCTTTAGTTAGCTTCCGCCTATTTTGCATTGCATCAGTTGGTATCAGAGCAAGGCTCGGGTTATGTTCTTACAAACCCCCGTTCCTTGTTCCATATGTTAGTATCGTTGTTGTTGTTGTGTTTGTTCTTGAAAAATTGAAGAAAAACAAAAAAATTGAAAAACTTGAAAAGTTGAAAAAAATTGGTAGATCGGGTTGGAATCGAATCCCCAAGTGTTAAAAAGTATTGGGGTTTGTTCCTTATAGTATTCCCGTTGTTTTGGTACCCATATATCACATTTTGGTGTTACGATTCAAAAATTTCGAAAATCAAAATCTCAAAGTTTGAAAATTTCTTGAAAACGTTTCAATCTTGATCCGAAGCTTGTTGTTGTTTGTTGGAGGTTTAAAACCATTGGGGATTGGTTATAATAGTTGTATACACCTTTGGGTATCATTAATTTTGTGTATCGGGTCGAAAACGTTGGATTTTTGGGTGCGAAACGAGCCAAAACGCGTTTCGCAAAATTGCAGGAAATTGCCCTAGGCGGAGCGCCTCCATTTTGAGGCGGAGCGCCTCCCTCTGGGCTGCCCTCTGGATTTTCCTGAGGCGGAGCGCCTCTTCCTGAAGGGTTTTCCCGGGTAGTTTTTTTGCCTAGGTTTCCATTGTTATTCGCCCACGGGCTTCTTGGTTAGTGTTTCTAAGGTAATTGGCCTACTTGAAAGACACTAATCCTTTAGCGTATTAGGACATTCGTGCTTAGAGGAGATTAGAAATCAAAGAAGATTCGTAGAACTTTCTTTGGCCTCAAGTGCGCATTTTAAATAACCGTCCGTCCATTGAGTCTCATTAACTCCATTCCGAACTTTTATTTGGACATGCTAGTTGTGATCACCTTGGTTCCCAAGTTGTAAAGGCCTCGCTCTTGAGTGTTCATAAATTGAGTGATACACGTGAGGGAGTGACTTTTGGGAGGTTTTGTGCGTTGGTGTTTGCAACCATGTCGGATGATGAATGTGGGGGATATGACTCATGTGGGGATGATGCGAGTTGCTATGACTTGTATGGTAATGATGGAGACTATGGTTCCTATGGTGAGGATGAAGGCCATTACTTTGATGATGGAAACCATGGCTCCTATGAAGATAAAGCGGTTCACTATGATGATCGTGAGGTTGATGACGACTATGAAGCCCATGAAGATGAATTTGATGAATCTAATGCTTCTAGTCAAGAACCCGAGAATGGTGACGCTTCAAGGTATGATGATCCTACTTACTCTTCTTGTGAAGAATTTGATATTGATGGTAGTGACATAGATAGAGTTGATGATGATGTTGAACATATGGATTATTCTTATGCATCTTCTCTTAGTGTTGCTAACGGTGTACAAGGGAGTAGTAGAGGACCTTCCATTAGTATGGGAGGTGGTGGTGGTTTGATAAGAATCAAATACGAAACGCGGAAATAAAGATAAAGAGCGAGACACTACTCGAACTCCCTACGAAGTAACTAAGGAGAACTCGTTCCATAATACCCTCGTATCGGTGTCAAGGAGGACCTACACTATGCAACTACCCTCGAGCCACACTTGGGGCTCGCAAATAGAATGATCGGGTTTTCGGTTCAAGACTCAACTAGACTCCACTAGTGAATTCAAGCAACCAAGGCAAAGGATTCTCCAAACAAGAGATAGTTTCTTTTCATCATTCATATAATTCAAGGTAGACTAAGGTTTGAATAGGTTTGTGAAGTATTTATAGACTTCACTTACATGTAATGAAAGCTCAAAAATACCCCCAAAGTGGGTTAAAACAATAAGGGCCTCATAGGGCTATAGTTGTCCAAAACATAGCAATTAAACTAGGAATCCCGCAACCCTTCACAAAAGTAGGCGCCCAGCCTACTCTAACTAGGCGCCCCACCTCATTTCACTCTGCTGAAGGAGTGGGCGGTCCGCCCAGTCTGGGACTCTCACAGAGGCGGTCCGCCTGGTGAGATCCAGAGAGTGTGCAAAAACTAGGCGGCCGGCCTAGTGCTGTGGCCTCTTGCGTTGCTTCTAAAAGTGCTCCGGATGCCTCGACAAGTGTACTAGAAGGTTCTCCATTCATGGCACACCAAAGTATAGTCTTCAAGTTGGTCTTGGGGCCTTCTTCCATACCCTTCCATATCAAATGAAGATGGGTGTCTTGGATCAACTTGGCTTGACTCCGAGTGAATGGTCTTGAGGGGGTTTGGGTCTTATCATCCTCCCCTTCTTGAGAAGATTTCGTCCTCGAAATCGAAGCATCATCCACGACCTCATCATCATTAAGCACAGCCTCTTCATTACCTACATTCAAAGGAACCAAGTCACTAACATTGAAAGTATTAGAAACTTGATACTCACTTGGCAAGTCGACCACATAGGCATTGTTGTTTATCTTCGAGAGCACTTGGAATGGGCCATCTCCTCGGGGTGCCAACTTCCCTTTCCGAAGGTTTGGAAACCTTTCTTTCCGGAAGTGCACCCACACATAGTCACCCTTCTTGAGTTCCACCTTCTTGCGTCCTTTGTTCTTCTTGGCGGCAACTTTAACATAAGCTTCCTCCAAGTTCTTCTTCGCCTTTGCATGGAGTTCAACCAAAGCCTTGGCTCTAGCTTTACCTTCAAAATTAACAACCATTTCCCTTGGCAAAGGGGTTAGATCAAGGGGAATCAAGGGGTTAAATCCATAAACACACTCGAATGGAGTCATGCCTATCATGCTATGCAATGTGCGATTGTAGGCAAACTCCATAAGAGGTAAACGATCAATCCAAGTCCCGGCCTTACCTCGAGTCATGGCTCTAAGAAGAGCACCCAAGGTTCGGTTTACCACTTCCGTTTGCCCATCGGTTTGGGGGTGGTGGGACGTGGAGAACAAGAGCTTGGTGCCTAAAGCACCCCATAAACACCTCCAAAAATGACTTAGGAACTTAGTGTCCCTATCACTCACTATAGTTTGAGGCACACCATGCAACTTCAAGACATTTTCAATAAACAAAGTTGCCACATGTTGTGCATCATCACATTTCTTGCATGGAATGAAATGAGCCATTTTGGAAAACCTATCCACAACAACATAAATGCTATCATGGCCCCCTCTAGTCCTTGGTAATCCCATCACAAAATCCATCGAGATATCCAACCATGGACTAGTAGGTACGGGGAGAGGGGTATACAACCCATGAGGGTGGGCTTTAGATTTGGCTCGCTTGCACTCAAGGCAATTAGCGCAAAACTTTTCCACATGCACCCTCATCTTTGGCCAATGGAATTGTTCTTGAAGAATGGCCAAAGTCTTTCTTGTGCCAAAATGTCCCATGAGTCCCCCGCAATGTGCTTCATGCACAAGCAACTCTCTCCAAGAGGACTCCGGAATGCACACCCTACCATTTTTGAAGATATAACCATCAAACCATTGGTATTTGTCAACTCTCTCCCCTTTCTCTAGAGTGTCATAGACACTCTTTAGCTTTGGGTCATGAGCATACATCAATTTAATGCTCTCAAAACCCATGAGCTTAGAGGTGAGAGTGGTGGCTAGGGCAAACTTTCTTGAAAGCGCATCCGCCACAACATTGTCTTTCCCTTTCTTGTATTGGATCACATAGGGAAAAGACTCAATGAATTCAACCCACTTGGCATGTCTCTTATTGAGCTTCTCTTGGCCTCTCAAATGCTTGAGTGACTCATGGTCACTCTTGATTACAAACTCACGAGGCCAAAGATAGTGTTGCCAATGGGCAAGGGCTCTCACAAGGGCATACAACTCCTTGTCATATGTAGAATAATTCAAGGATGCCCCTTTCAACTTTTCACTAAAGTAGGCGATGGGTTTGCTATCTTGCATTAAAACACCACTAATTCCCACCCCCGAGGCATCACACTCAACCTCAAATGCCTTCCCGAAGTCGGGCAATTGTAAAAGAGGGGCGGTACTCAACCTACTTTTCAACTCAAGGAAGGCCTTCTCTTGAGGCTCTCCCAAAACAAAGGATTGGTCTTTCTTCACCAATTCGGTGAGTGGAGCGGCAATGGAGCTAAAGTCCTTCACAAATCGCCTATAAAAGCTCGCGAGACCATGAAAGCTCCTCACTTGAGTCACGGTAGTAGGAGTAGGCCAATCACGTATGGCCTCTACCTTGGACTCATCCACCTCCACTCCTTGGGCACTCACAACAAACCCAAGGAAGACCACCTTTTCCACACCAAAGGCACACTTTTTAAAATTAGCATAGAGCTTTTCGGCTCTCAACTTTTCAAGCACTAGCCTAAGGTGTTCAACATGGTCGTCTATTGATTTGCTATAGATCAATATATCGTCAAAATAGACGACCACAAACTTGTTGATGAATGGCTTTAGAACATGGTTCATTAGCCTCATGAAAGTGCTAGGTGCATTGGAGAGCCCAAAGGGCATCACCAACCATTCATAGAGACCAAATTTGGTCTTGAATGCAGTTTTCCATTCATCACCGGGTTTCATCCGGATTTGATGGTAGCCGGACCTAAGGTCAATTTTGCTAAACACACATGATCCACTCAATTCATCTAACATATCATCAAGCCGGGGAATAGGGTGACGGTACTTTACCGTTATTTTGTTCACGGCCCGACAATCAACACACATTCTCCAAGTGCCGTCCTTTTTGGGAACAAGGATCACGGGCACGGCACAAGAACTCAAGCTTTCCCTCACCAAGCCTTTAGTGAGCAATTCATCAACTTGCTTTTGCAATTCCCTTGTGTCCTCCGGGTTGCTCCTATAGGCCGATTTGTTTGGGATTTGGGATCCCGGGACAAAATCTATTTGATGCTCAATGCCCCTCAAAGGAGGCAATCCATCCGGCATTTCATCCGGGAACATGTCACCAAAATCCTTCAAAACATTCTCAAACACACTAGGCAAAGGGTTAGAAGAAAAATCACTATTAGAGTTTAGAACCATACCTTTGTGCACTAGGCATATGAGAAGCTTGTTGCCATCATTTCCTTTTAGGATCTCGCCCGGTTGCATCATGGCACATATGCCACCGGTAGAAGTAGGTGGGATTGCCACCAAGCTTTTAGACAAGGGGCTAGTCTCAACAACCGACTTAGCCTTTGCCACCTCCCTCAACTCCCGCATCCGTTTGTAATCATCGCTCACTTGCTTGGGAGTCATGGGTTGGAGCACAAACTTTTTCCCCTCATGCGTCACCGTATAGGTGTTGGCATGACCATTATGAACCACATGTCTATCAAATTGCCAAGGCCTACCAAAGAGTAGGTGGCATGCTTGCATAGGCACAACATCAAACACGTGTTCATCCACATAGTTCCCAATCTTGTATTTGATTAAGCATTGTTTAACCACCCTCAACTCACCACACTCACTAAGCCATTGAAGCTTATAAGGACTTGGGTGTTTCAAGGTAGGTATTTTCAATTGGGTAACAAGTGTTTGGCTAATAACATTAGCACAACTTCCCGAGTCAATGATCATAGAGCAAATGAGACCCATGACTCGGCATTTGGAATGAAAAAGATTCTCTCGTTGCAAAGTCTCAACATCCTCTACACACATGACTCCTAGACTCCTCCTCACAACAAGGAAGGCATGGGATTCATCATCTTCAATCATAGTAATCTCCCCTTCATCTCCCTCATCCTCATCACCCTCTACTCCTTCTTCCTCCTCGGGCTCACTATCTTGCTCATAGACCAAGTCACCAACAAGAACCATAGTTTTCCGGGTAGGGCAATCTTTAGAGAGATGACCATAACCTTTACACTTAAAGCATTGAGTAGAAGAAGAGATTGGATTACTCAATTGGGTTCTAGTATTACCTCCCACGGGTTGTGTTGACCTTTCAAAAGGCTTTTTCACTTCCTTGCTAGCACTTGCACCACTTGCACTTTGGAATTTGGCATTAGTTGTAGGAGACTTCCAATCCTTTGGCTTGTTCAATGGAGCAATAGCATTACTCTTGTAGCGAAGGGATTTCTCCTCTTTAAGCCACTTCTCGGCTTCAACCGCATCCTCACATAGCTTGTAATGATCATTGTACTTGTGAAACTTCAAAAGTGAAGCTATGTCTCGGTTTAAGCCCCCTTTGAAACGGATCATGGCCGTCTCATTGTCTTCCTCATCCAAGTCTAGAGTCATCCGGACTTGTTCAAACTCATTGAAGTACTCCCCAACCGACTTGGAACCTTGTTTCAATTCATAGAGACGCTTTTGTTGGTCCACTCGGTATTGGTTAGTCAAGTACTTTTCATCCATCACACGGATCAACTCATCCCAAGTAAGATTAAGAACCATCCCCATCCTCCTCCTATTCCTCTTTACCGACTCCCACCATGTAGAAGCAAAGGACTCAAAGGTAGAGATAGCATACTTAGTCTTCTTCAATTCGGGCATGTCATTGGTGTCAAATATACGTTCCATGGACAACTTCCAATCAAGGTATTCCACCGGATCACTACTCCCTTTGAAAGGAGGAATAGTAATCTTCACACTATTAAGATTGTTGTTGTTGTCACGACCCCCACGGAATGGCTCCGGTTGGCTCCCATAGTGGTCTTCATTCACACCATACTCCCTTCTCGCATTCCCTCCAACAAATCCCATAGGTGGCCCTCGACCTCGGCCCCTTCCTCGATCCACATTACGACCCCAATTCATTCCACGTCTCGGTTGAAAGTGGTCATCAAGCCCATACATATCATCACCATACTCGGCTTCCTCCCCTTCTTGAGCTTCATCTACTTGCTCAAGAGGTTGCACATTTCGGATGGGTCTTGGTAATGGGTTGTCTCTTGGGGGATTATCCAAGATACGGGGAATGCCCGTTCGTTCAATCCTCTCTCGATCTTCCTTTACCCGTTGTTGATTGAGCAATTCAACAACTTGCTCCGGGGTAAAGGTAGGGCTACTTGAGCCTTCACCGGTCTCAATTTGGACACTCGGGGTCCCCTTTTCAATTGGGACACTCGGGGTCCCTTGGTCTCCTTGGGTACTTGAAGCACCCTTTTCAAGTGACTCAATCCGTTGAGTCATAACATCCATCTTGGCAAGAAGGCTAGCCAAGGCCTCCTTGATGAAATCTTGACCTTCGTTGGCCATTGTACCTACAAAGAAGAGAAACAAGAGTTAGTTAAAACACCTCACTCGCTCCCTCACTTGTGTTCACTCGGATCACTCTTTTAGGTAGCGGTGGATATTTCACTCTTGCTTGAACTCAAAAGCTTCACAAAGTTGAATGGTAAACCTTAACCTAATCACTCGACTCAAGAGCCAAATGTACTCCGGGGTGAGTGGAATTAATAGGACTCGATTGGAACGCTAAGCACTTTGAGTGAGGACTTGAGTCAAAAGGCACTACGGATCTTCTTTGAGTTCTAGTCTCCGTTCTAAGGCACGATGATCCTAGTAGCTTGAAGTAATTAGTACTAATCGAGTAGGATTATACTCTAATAATACTAATGATGCCGGGCAATCCACCACAAGGAGACCATTCACTAGGAGCCAAGCCAAGGATGTCCAAGAAGCGCATTTACACTTGGTGAGGAAGGGCCTTGAAGAAGGAAGCGATTGGAAGCCGTTCCGGGTGCTCAAACTAGGCCTCACGCCTAGGGAAGAAGAGACCCCAGCAGAGCTAGGCGCCCCGCCTAGGGAGCTCACTGCCTAAGGCTCAGAAAATGCACCAGGCGCCCCACCTGGCTAGGCGCCCAGCCTAGCTGAAGGCCAAGCCAGGCGCCCCGCCTAGCTTCAGGCGCCCAGCCTAGCTGAAGGCCAAGCCAGGCGCCCCGCCTAGATCCAGGCGCCCAGCCTAGCTTCAGCATGAACCAGGCGCCCCTCCCAGCCCCAGGCGCCCCACCTAGCTGTTGAACTTATGTTTCTTTTACTATTTTGCCCTACGTGGCTTATTTGATGAACCTCATTAGTAAGGGTACTTAAGTCTTTATGTAAGCTTGGGAAAACACTATAAATACCCAAGCATAGCTTATTTTACACTTAGATTATTATTGATGATTATGAATGTTAAACATTGAACATGAGCATGGCTCTTGGTATTGAATGAAACCCTTTGATCTTGGACTTGTATGTCTTCTAGCGGATCTAGATGAATACTCTTCCTCTCCGACCATTCTACTTGCGTGCTCGCGTTAGCTCGAGGGTAGTTGCATAGCGTAGGTGTTCTTGTCCTTCTCTCGGGGTGTAACGGAACAAGTTCTCCGTTGCTACTTGGGATTAGAGATCGAGTTACGTCTCGTTCTTTATCTTTTACTTTCCGCGTTTGATTCCCTACATCATTTGGTATCAGAGCAAGGCTCGGGTTTTGTTTCTACAAACCCCCGACCCTTGATTCTTCGTGCCTAGTATCTTCTTTTAGTTTTCTTGTTGTTGAAGTTATTAGAAAGGAGAAAATTGCAAAAAAAAAAAATTGAAAAATTGAAAAATACAAAAATTTGGTGTATCTTGTTGGTTTGGATGATTTGTGATATGGGTGTTGTGGATTCTTGATCGTGATTGATTTCCCATTACTTGGATACCAAAATTGTTGGAATTGGTGAAGTTTGAAAAATTGAAACCCCAAAACCCCTTAAACCCTTGAAGAACTTGTTCTTGATGAATTTTGGCCTGATTCTTGGGTTGGATTGATGTTTGTGTGGAAACTTGTTATTGGGGATTGATCTTCATCGAAAAACAAACAATTCGGTACCAATTTTGTGGAATTTGAACATGTATAACACCTTCTTTGATGAATCACAATCCTTGTTGAAACCTTTTTGATAAACCCTTGTGTTCTTGAGTTCTTGAGATTGAACCCTGATTTGATTGATTGTTTGATTGAAAATTTGATTGGGTTTTGCTAAGGAAGATCAAACACAACTTTGGGTATCATTGGATTGTGAAAACAAGTTGAAAACATCGGATTTGGAGCTTGAAAATCGACTTGAAACGAGTTTGGAACGAGTTGGGAAAAGCTTCAGGCTAGGCGCCCCGCCTAAGCCAGGCGCCCCGCCTGACTTGGTTACTGCCTAAGTCCCAGGCGCCCCGCCTAGACCCAGGCGCCCCGCCTGGAACACAGCACAATCCAGGCGCCCCTCCTGAGTGCTGAACGCATTGTTTCGGGTAGATTTTCGTAGGTATTTCCCTTTGTTTGATAACATAACATCTAGTTAGTACTAATTTGAGTAACCGATCTACTTGAATAGTGCTAACCCTTTGATTGTTCTTAAGTGATTCGTGCCTAGCAAGGAGAGTAGAATTCTAAGGAAAAGCGTAGAATCTTTTAACTCAAGTCCGTCACTTCAAAGTGCCTAGCGTTCATTGAGTCCCATTAACTCCACTCACCCCGGAGTGTGCGTGACTCGTGAATACTTTAGTTGAGTTGAGGAGTTGCTATTCATCTACGTGAAGCTTTGGAACTACAAGTTGAGTGAAATATCCACCGCCACCCAAAAGAGTGATCCGAGTGAACACAAGTGAGGGAGCGAGTGAGGTGTTTAAACTAACTCTTGTTTTCTTTGTTTGTAGGTACAATGGCCAACGAAGGTCAAGATTTCATTAAGGAGGCCTTGGCTAATCTTCTTGCCAAGATGGACCTCATGAACCAAAGGATTGACTCCCTTGAAAAAGGAGCCTCAAGTACTCAAGGAGAACATGGGACCCCGAGTGTCCCAATTGAAAAGGGGACCCCGAGTGTCCAAATTGAGACCGGTGAAGGCTCAAGTAGTCCTACTTTTACCCCGGAGCAAGTTGTTGAATTGCTCAATCAACAACGGGTGAAGGAGGACCGAGAGAGTTGAACGAACGGGCATTCCCCGTATCTTGGACAATCCTCCAAGAAACTTTCCACTACCAAGACCCGTCCGAAATGTGCAACCTCTTGAGCAAGTTGTTGAGGCTCAAGAAGGGGAGGAAGTTGATTATGATGACAATGAGTATGGGTTTGATGATCACTTTCAACCAAGGCGAGCTATGAATTGGGGTCGGAATGTGGATCGGGGTAGAGGCCGAGGTCGAGGGCCACCCTTAGGATATGGAGGAAGGAATGTTAGAAGGGACTATGTTGCTTATGATGATCACCAAGGAGGCCAACCGGAGCCATTCCAAGGGGGTCGTGACAACAACAACATTCTTAATAGTGTGAAGCTCACTATTCCTTCTTTCAAAGGAAGTAGTGACCCGGTGGAGTACATTGGTTGGAAATTGGCTATGGAGCGTATCTTTGACACCAATGATATGCCCGATGTGAAGAAAACCAAGTATGCAATATCCTCCTTTGAATCTTTTGCTTCTACTTGGTGGGAGTCGGTGAAGAGAAATAGAAGAAGGACGGGTATGGCTATTAATCTTACTTGGGAAGAGTTGATCCGTGTGATGGATGAGAAGTACTTGACTAATCAATACCGGGTTGAACAACAAAGGCGTCTATATGACTTGAAGCAAGGTTACAAATCGGTTGGTGAATATTTCAATGAATTTGAGCAAATCCGAATGATCCTTGACTTAGATGATGAAGACAATGAGACGGCTATGATCCGTTTCAAAGGGGGCTTGAACCGAGACATAGCTTCACAATTGAAGTTCCACAAATATGATGATCATTACAAGCTATGTGAAGATGCGGTTGAGGCCGAGAAATGGCTTAAGGAGGAGAAATCTCTTCGCTACAAGAGTAGCACTCCTACTCCAACAAGCAAACCAAAGGATTGGAAGCCTCCTACTACAAATGCAAGGTTCCCAAGTGCAAGTGGAACAAGTGGTGCAAATGCCACCAAGGATGTGAAAAAGCCGTATGAGAAGAACACATCTAATGTGGGAGGTAACTCTAAAACTCAACTACATGCTCCTACTTCTTCTTCAATACAATGCCACAAGTGCAAGGGGTATGGTCACTTCGCTAGGGAATGTCCTACAAAGAGGACCATGATTGTTGTGGGCAATGATGCATATGAGAAAGAGAGTGAATCGGAGGATGAGGGAGTAGAGGGAGTAGAGGGAGATGAGGGAGTAGAGGAGAATGATTTGCTTGATGATACGATGGAGGAGGAGGATCCTCATACTTTCTTGGTTGTGAGACGGAGCCTAGGAGCTATGATCGTGGAAGATAGTGAAACCTTGCAAAGGGAAAATCTTTTCCATGCTAGGTGCCGGGTCAAAGATGTTGTTTGCTCTATGATAATTGATTCCGGAAGTTGTGCAAATGTAGTGAGTCAATCACTAGTGGCTCAATTGAAGTTGACTACCATGAAGCATCCTAAACCTTACCGGTTACAATGGCTTAGTGAATGTGGAGAGCTTAAGGTGATGAAACAAGCCATGATCAAGTTTAGAATGGGTAGTTATGTTGATGAGCATTTGTTTGATGTCGTGCCTATGCAAGCATGCCACCTACTCTTAGGGAGGCCATGGCAATTCGATAGGCAAGTTGTGCATGATGGTCGTGTCAACACTTACACGGTCAAACATGAAGGGAAGAGATTTGTGCTAAAACCTCTCACTCCTAAGCAAGTGAGTGATGATTACAAGAAAATGAAGGAGTTGAGGGAGGTGGCAAAGGCTAAGTCACTCATTGAGACTAGCCCTTTGTCCAAAAGCATGGTGGCAATCCCACCTACTTCATCTACCGGTGGCATGTGTGCCATGATGCAACCGGGCGAGCTCTTGAAAGGTAATGATGGCACCAAGTTTCTCCTATGCCTAGTGCACAAAGGTATGATCCTTAACTCTAATTGTGATTTTTCTTCTAGCCCTATGCCTAGTGCTTTGAAAGATGTCTTGGAAAACTTTGGGGACATGTTCCCGGATGAGATGCCCGATGGCTTACCTCCCTTGAGAGGTATTGAACATCAAATTGACTTTATTCCGGGCTCTCAAATCCCGAACAAGCCGGCCTATAGAAGCAATCCCGAGGATACAAGGGAGTTGCAAAAACAAGTTGATGACTTGCTTTCCAAAGGCTTGGTAAGGGAGAGTTTGAGTCCTTGTGCCGTACCGGTCATTCTTGTCCCAAAGAAAGACGGCACTTGGAGAATGTGCGTTGATTGCCGAGCCGTGAATAAGATAACGGTCAAGTACCGTCACCCTATTCCACGGCTTGATGATATGTTGGATGAATTGAGTGGGTCGTGTGTCTTTTCTAAAATCGACCTTAGGTCCGGTTACCATCAAATCTGGATGAAACCCGGGGATGAATGGAAAACCGCATTCAAGACCAAATTCGGTCTCTATGAATGGTTGGTAATGCCCTTCGGGCTTTCAAACGCACCTAGCACTTTCATGCGACTCATGAATCATGTTTTGAAGTCTTTTATCAACAAGTTTGTTGTTGTCTATTTTGATGATATCTTGATCTATAGTAAGACAATGGATGAACATGTTGACCACCTTAGGCAAGTGCTTGATGCTTTGAGAGCCGAAAAGCTCTATGCTAATTTCAAAAAGTGTGCCTTTGGTGTGGATAAGGTTGTCTTTCTTGGGTTTGTTGTGAGTGCCCAAGGAGTGGAGGTGGATGAGTCTAAGGTAGAGGCCATACGTGATTGGCCTACTCCTACTACCGTGACTCAAGTGAGGAGCTTTCATGGTCTCGCAAGCTTTTATAGGCGATTTGTGAGAGACTTTAGCTCCATTGCCGCTCCACTCACCGAATTGGTGAAGAAAGACCAACCGTTTGTGTGGGGAGAGCCTCAAGAGAAGGCCTTCCTTGAGTTGAAAAGTAGGTTGAGTACCGCCCCTCTATTGCAATTGCCCGACTTCGGAAAGGCATTTGAGGTTGAGTGTGATGCCTCGGGGGTGGGAATTGGTGGTGTATTAATGCAAGATAGCAAACCCATCGCCTACTTTAGTGAGAAGTTGAAAGGGGCCTCCTTGAACTATTCTACATATGACAAGGAATTGTATGCCCTTGTGAAAGCCCTTGCCCATTGGCAACACTATCTTTGGCCTCGTGAGTATGTAATCAAGAGTGACCATGAGTCACTCAAGCATTTGAGAGGCCAAGAGAAGCTCAATAAGAGACATGCCAAGTGGGTTGAATTCATTGAGTCCTTTCCCTATGTGATCCAATACAAGAAAGGGAAAGACAATGTTGTGGCGGATGCGCTTTCAAGAAAGTTTGCCCTAGCCACCACTCTCACCTCTAAGCTCATGGGTTTGAGAGCATTAAATTGATGTATGCTCATGACCCAAAGCTAAAGAGTGTCCTTGACGCTCTCGAGAAGGGGGAGAGAGTTGAGAAATACCAATGGGTTAATGGATATATCTTTAAGAATGGTAAAGTGTGCATACCCGAGTCCTCATGGAGGGAATTGCTTGTGCGAGAGGCACATTGTGGAGGACTCATGGGTCATTTTGGTCGGGACAAGACCTTGGCCATCCTTCGGGAACAATTCCATTGGCCAAAAATGGGAACTCATGTTGAGAAGCTTTGCAACTCTTGTCTTGAATGCAAGGTTGCTAAGTCCAAGTCGAACTCCCATGGTTTGTATACCCCACTCCCCGTACCTACTAGTCCATGGTTGGATATTTCGATGGATTTTGTGATGGGATTACCAAGGACTAGGGGGGGCCATGATAGCATTTATGTTGTTGTGGATAGGTTCTCCAAAATGGCTCATTTCATTCCATGTCGTAAATGTGATGATGCACAACATGTTGCAACCTTGTTTATTGATAATATCTTGAAATTGCATGGTGTGCCTCAAACCATAGTGAGTGATAGGGACACTAAGTTCCTAAGTCATTTTTGGAGGAGTTTATGGGGTGCCCTTGGCACCAAACTCTTGTTTTCTTCGTCCCACCACCCCCAAACCGATGGGCAAACCGAAGTGGTGAACCGAACCTTGGGTGCTCTTCTTAGAGCCATGACCCGAGGTAAGGGTGGGACTTGGATAGATAAGCTACCTCTTATGGAGTTTGCCTACAATCGAACCGTGCATAGAATGATTGGCATGACTCCATTCGAGTGTGTTTATGGTTTTAACCCCTTGATTCCCCTTGATCTAACCCCTTTGCCAAGGGAAATGGTTGTTAATTTTGAAGGTAAAGCTAGAGCGAAGGCAATGATGGAACTCCATGCAAAGGCAAAGAAGAATTTGGAGGAAGCCTATGCTAAGGTTGCTTCCAAGAAAAACAAAGGACGCAAGAAGGTGGAACTCAAGAAGGGTGACTATGTGTGGGTGCACTTCCGGAAAGAACGGTTTCCAAACCTTAGAAAAGGGAAGTTAGCACCCCGTGGCGATGGTCCATTCCAAGTGCTTTCAAAGATAAACAACAACGCCTACGTGATCGACTTGCCAAGTGAGTATCAAGTTTCTAATACTTTCAATGTTTGTGACTTGGTTCCTTTGGATGTAGGTAATGAAGGGGTCGTGGATGATGATGCCTCGATTTCGAGGACGAAATCTTCTCAAGAAGGGGAGGATGATGCCGGGCAATCCACCACAAGGAGACCATTCACTAGGAGCCAAGCCAAGGATGTCCAAGAAGCGCATTTACACTTGGTGAGGAAGGGCCTTGAAGAAGGAAGCGATTGGAAGCCGTTCCGGGTGCTCAAACTAGGCCTCACGCCTAGGGAAGAAGAGACCCCAGCAGAGCTAGGCGCCCCGCCTAGCCCAGGCGCCCCGCCTAGGGAGCTCACTGCCTAAGGCTCAGAAAATGCACCAGGCGCCCCACCTGGCTAGGCGCCCAGCCTAGCTGAAGGCCAAGCCAGGCGCCCCGCCTAGCTTCAGGCGCCCAGCCTAGCTGAAGGCCAAGCCAGGCGCCCCGCCTAGATCCAGGCGCCCAGCCTAGCTTCAGCATGAACCAGGCGCCCCTCCCAGCCCCAGGCGCCCCACCTAGCTGTTGAACTTATGTTTCTTTTACTATTTTGCCCTACGTGGCTTATTTGATGAACCTCATTAGTAAGGGTACTTAAGTCTTTATGTAAGCTTGGGAAAACACTATAAATACCCAAGCATAGCTTATTTTACACTTAGATTATTATTGATGATTATGAATGTTAAACATTGAACATGAGCATGGCTCTTGGTATTGAATGAAACCCTTTGATCTTGGACTTGTATGTCTTCTAGCGGATCTAGATGAATACTCTTCCTCTCCGACCATTCTACTTGCGTGCTCGCGTTAGCTCGAGGGTAGTTGCATAGCGTAGGTGTTCTTGTCCTTCTCTCGGGGTGTAACGGAACAAGTTCTCCGTTGCTACTTGGGATTAGAGATCGAGTTACGTCTCGTTCTTTATCTTTTACTTTCCGCGTTTGATTCCCTACATCAACTAATTAGAAGCGATGCAATCAACAAAACAAACGAACCTAGAAGAAACTACCCGATTCCCAACTCTCCAGGAAGTAGGCGCCCCACCTGTTTGGACTAGGTGGTCCGCCCAGTGTTTGCTGAGAGGAGTGGGCGGTCTGCCTACTCAGAGTAGGCGGTCCGCCTCTGTAAAGTCCAGAGAGCACTCAAAAATCAGGCGGTCCGCCCGTTTCCCTAGGCGCTCCGCCTCCTGCAAGTTCCAGCACAGTTCAAACACGTTTTTCTTGGTTTTGCACCCACAAATTCATCAATCCACACGTTGTTTTGGCAAATCAAAGGTACCCCAATGTTGTTTCAAGCACAGAGATCAATCCCCAATCAATTTTATCAAACCCCAATCAAAGTTCAACATTCCACCATGTTCATAGCTAGGGTTTCAAATTTTCAAGTTCTTCAAGGGTTTCAAATTTTCAATCCTTGTGTTTCTACTTCAAATTCGATGCTCAGGGTACCAAAAGAACGGGTTTCCAACAAGGAACAAAACCCAATATCAATCAAGCAATGGGTCCAACAAACCAAGATTCTATGATCAAATTTTTGTGTTTTTCAACCTTTTTCTATTTTTTTTTTTTTTTTTGTGTTTTCTTCCTTTTCTTCAACAACAAATAAGAACCTAAGATAGAAACCAACCTAGGCACGAAGAATCAAGGGTCGGGGGTTTGTAGAAACAAAACCCGAGCCTTGCTCTGATACCAAGATGATAAGAATCAAATACGAAACGCGGAAATAAAGATAAAGAGCGAGACACTACTCGAACTCCCTACGAAGTAACTAAGGAGAACTCGTTCCATAATACCCTCGTATCGGTGTCAAGGAGGACCTACACTATGCAACTACCCTCGAGCCACACTTGGGGCTCGCAAATAGAATGATCGGGTTTTCGGTTCAAGACTCAACTAGACTCCACTAGTGAATTCAAGCAACCAAGGCAAAGGATTCTCCAAACAAGAGATAGTTTCTTTTCATCATTCATATAATTCAAGGTAGACTAAGGTTTGAATAGGTTTGTGAAGTATTTATAGACTTCACTTACATGTAATGAAAGCTCAAAAATACCCCCAAAGTGGGTTAAAACAATAAGGGCCTCATAGGGCTATAGTTGTCCAAAACATAGCAATTAAACTAGGAATCCCGCAACCCTTCACAAAAGTAGGCGCCCAGCCTACTCTAACTAGGCGCCCCACCTCATTTCACTCTGCTGAAGGAGTGGGCGGTCCGCCCAGTCTGGGACTCTCACAGAGGCGGTCCGCCTGGTGAGATCCAGAGAGTGTGCAAAAACTAGGCGGCCGGCCTAGTGCTGTGGCCTCTTGCGTTGCTTCCAAAAGTGCTCCGGATGCCTCGACAAGTGTACTAGAAGGTTCTCCATTCATGGCACACCAAAGTATAGTCTTCAAGTTGGTCTTGGGGCCTTCTTCCATACCCTTCCATATCAAATGAAGATGGGTGTCTTGGATCAACTTGGCTTGACTCCGAGTGAATGGTCTTGAGGGAGTTTGGGTCTTATCATGGTTGTTCCATGGGGAAGGAGAAGCTTGCATCTTCTAGGTACGCTAAGCGACCTAATGCTTCTAATTCCCATGTGGAGGTTGGTTTGAGAGATGGTGTTGCTTTTGCTACAACGGGGTTATATGCCGTGAAGGGCGTGGATGGTTGTAGTAGGAGTAGTACTATGGGCTATGGAACCAAGGCGAGAGGCACTTATGGGTTCCATGGCATGGTTCCTTCCTTGACTTCCAACGACATTGCTAATGTTGGGAGAGTGACGGGAAGAGGAGAATGTTCTAGTGGTGTTGCCACTAGTGGAGAGATAAGGGAGACCCAAGTTGTCGGAGTTGACACTTGTGGGCGTTCAAGTTCTCGATTGGATGCCAATCTACAAGACTTGGGTAGATGTAGGTTCGTTGTTGAGGTAGATGGTATTGGAGGATACTTGCTCAAGATTGGTGGTACCGATGCCAATTGTATTAGCACCTCTTTGGTTGATAGGCTTAGGATACCATGCCATAAGCTAGCGCATCCTTATGAGTATGATGGAGTGTGGGTTTCTAAGGAGGCTCGGGTACTCATATCTCATGGGAGTTATAGATGCTATGTGTGGTGTGATGTGTATCCCATGCGTCATGTTGATGTGTGGATGGGTGAGCCGTGGTTGGAGGGGAAGAGGGTGCAATATAGTGTGGTGAAGGGCGCATATCTTGTGGGCGTAGGGCAAAGAGTCTATGACTTTGTGCCTTACCGGGCGAAGAGCCGAGTGCCTACTAGTGCCCTTTCTTTGGCTATGCAAAGGAGCAAGGAGCAAGAACTTCATTCCATGGGCAACAATGTGCAAATAAGAAGTCCTACAAACACAAGCAATGGTGGGACTAGTGCTACAAAAGAGTTGGAAAATGTCAACAAGGTGAGCCCGAAGCCACTTCCAAAGCCGAGTGGTTCACCAACAAAGAAAAAGGAGACATCAAGAGATGAGTCTCCTAGTCCTAGATTCCGGGTTGACGTGAAAAGTCCACCTACTCCGGCTATGGGCATTCTTGGGCCTCGTCCCAATTCGCCCGAATTTGAGAGACAAAAGATAGAGAGGAGTAAGGGAGTGACCGGTGACATTCCTCGAGTGGAAAAAGGAGAGGATGTGTTGAGTGATGTGAGCGGGATGTCACCACCCGAATCTATACCTAGCCTTGAAAGAAAAATGAGGGAAAAGAAAGAGGGAAAAAAGAGTGAGGACACCCCTTATTCTAACCTTAACCCTTTTGCTTTTTCTTCTACTTGTGTGAGTGCTTGTGTAGGTATTCTTGGAGGCAAGCCGATGGAGCCTCAACCATGTTCCGAGATGGAAAAACAAGGTGAAGGAGATGCCGAATTTGAGCTACAAGGCGGAGACGTTCATGACACTTCAAAGGTATGTGTTAGTTCTTCCTCCCTTGAGCATGATACTTCCTTGTCTTGTAACGTTGTTTGTGAAAACTCTAGGCTAGTTGATGATTTGCATGAGTACAATGTGTTTGCAACTAGTGTAGAGCCATTTGGTCAACTTGTGTGTGAAAATGAACCACTAGTTGAGAGGGTTGAAAAGCCACATCATGATGTGAGCTCGGTTTTCATTGAACCTCTCTATAGTGAAAATGTTGAAGTTGACCTTGTTTGTGAGCCTTGTTATGACACCCCACCTATATTTGATAAAGGAGAAGAATTACATGATAATCTTATTCTTCCCTTTGATTGCTTAATTGATAGTGGTGGTCTCTTGTGTCGTAGTGAGGGTGGGTGTACCCTTGAGGAGTCTCTAGAGTGTGAGATGGATCGATTCATTTTCGATGACTCCTTGAGTGAGAGTGAAGGACCTAGTCTTGATTCTATGTTTTTGCGTAACCATGAATTTGAGGTGCATGCCTTTACATTTCTATTGTTTGAAGGCAATCTCATTTGTGGTGGTGAATTGTATCGGACTAAAGTCGATAGTAGAGTCGAACCTCCATGGTTTGTCAAGTTAGGCTCTATGGATGATCCAACATTTGGAACTCCGAGTGAGGAGAGTGGTCTTGGTATTGGTCGTGATGACCTATCTTCTAGTAGTCCTAGCCGTCGTTGTGCGGACTATAATGATGAAGGACCTATTTTGGAGACCTTCCTTTGGAGCTTGTCCAATAAGGAGGATTGTCTTGGGGTTGATTTGGGAGGTGAGGAGGTACCTCTTGGTGTGTGTAAGAATGCTCTTAAGAAGGGGAGTGGAGTAGTCGATGTTAGTTGTGAGTTGAACTACTTTACTTACTCCATCCCATATGTTGAGCACACCTTGAGTGTTGGCCATACCAAAGCCAATGTGTCACATTGTGATAAAATTGCTTTGAAGGCTTGGTGTGTTGGTCATGGGCTTAGGGGTCCTGGGAATTTAATTGCTTCGTGCATATCCTTGATCTCTATGCTTGTTTGAAAATTGAGTGCTTGTTCTTGTCGAGCCAAGACCTTATTGTTTCCTTTGGGAACATACACTTTATAATTGGCATTGATGCTTGGCTCTATAACAAGAGTGTGTTTTCCACACCACTTGCACGTATTCTTGTTAAGCTAACCTACTTGTGAAGTAGGAAATTTTGGTTGTGCTTTGTGTTGATTGTAGGTTCTGATGGTTCGATTTTGAGGACGAAATCCTTTCAAGAAGGGGAGGATGATGCAGCCCAAATTGGCCTAAACGACAACCATCAAGAACCAAGCTTGAAGAGCACAAAGGTTGCCAGTCAAGGCCTTCGGATTAGGGTTCGACAGTGATTTGAAGCCATGGACTTGAGCACGCTTGAGGGAGGACCGACTACGGACTAAGGGGGAACACTTAGAGTCCATTTTGAGCCGTAACCATACCTCCCAGGAAGAGGCGGAGCGCCTCCCCAAAGAGGCGGACCGCCTAGCAAAGGTCCAGAGAGCAACACAGCAAGAGGCGGCCGCCCCAAGACACTAGGCGGACCGCCCATCACTGAAGGGTCCTGAGGCGGAGCGCCTCCCCCTCTGAGGCGGAGCGCCTCCCCCTGTTAGCCTTGACGGGATTTTGTGTAATTTTCCTATTTTGCCCTTAAGTGGCTTGTATTGTTATAACCCACTTTGGGGGTGTTTTAGACATTTCATTAAGTGTAAGGGAAGACTATAAATACCTTCCTTAGGTCATTTAGTTCATTAGTTAGCCATTGATAGAAGAGAGAATTTAGAGAGAACATTGAAGAGGCCGAGCCCTTCTTGTTTTGAGCCCGAGGCTGATGTAGGAAATCAAACGCGGAATGTAAAAGATAAAGAACGAGACGTAACTCGATCTCTAATCCCAAGTAGCAACGAAGAACTTGTTCCGATACACCCCGGGAGAAGGACAAGAACACCTACGCTATGCAACTACCCTCGAGCTAACGCGAGCACGCAAGTAGAATGGTCGGAGAGGAAGAGTATTCATCTAGATCCGCTAGAAGACATACAAGTCCAAGAACAAAGGTTTCATTCATTCAATAGTCAAGAGCCTTGCTCATGTTCATCATTCATAATCATCAATAATAAGCTAAGTGTAAAATAAGCTATGCTTGGGTATTTATAGTGTTTTCCCAAGCTTACATAAAGACTTAAGTACCCTTACTAATAAGGTTCATCAAATAAGCCACGTAGGGCAAAACAGTCAAGAAACATAAATTCAGTAGCTAGGAGGGGCGCCCGGGGCTGGGAGGGGCGCCTGGTTTGTGTTGAAGCCAGGCTGGGCGCCTGGATCTAGGCGGGGCGCCTGGCTTGGCCTTCAGTCAGGCTGGGCGCCTGAAGCTAGGCGGGGCGCCTGGCTTGGCCTGAAGCTAGGCGGGGCGCCTAGCCAGGTGGGGCGCCTGGTGCCTTTTTCGGCCTTAGGCAGTGAGCTCCCCAGGCGGGGCGCCTGGGGTAGGCGGGGCGCCTAGCTCTGCTGGGGTCTCTTCTTCCTTAGGCGTGAGGCCTAGTTTGAGCACCCGGAACGGCTTCCAATCGCTTCCTTCTTCAAGGCCCTTCCTCACCAAGTGTAAATGCGCTTCTTGGACATCCTTGGCTTGGCTCCTAGTGAATGGTCTCCTTGTGGTGGATTGCCCGGCATCATCCTCCCCTTCTTGAGAAGATTTCGTCCTCGAAATCGAGGCATCATCATCCACGACCCCTTCATCACCTACATCCAAAGGAACCAAGTCACAAACATTGAAAGTATTAGAAACTTGATACTCACTTGGCAAGTCGACCACATAGGCGTTGTTGTTTATCTTTGAAAGCACTTGGAATGGGCCATCGCCACGTGGTGCCAACTTCCCTTTTCTAAGGTTTGGAAACCTTTCTTTCCGGAAGTGCACCCACACATAGTCACCCTTCTTGAGTTCCACCTTCTTGCGTCCTTTGTTTTTCTTGGAAGCAACCTTAGCATAGGCTTCCTCCAAATTCTTCTTCGCCTTGGCATGTAGTTCCATCATTGCTTTTGCTCTAGCTTTACCTTCAAAATTAACAACCATTTCCCTTGGCAAAGGGGTTAGATCAAGGGGAATCAAGGGGTTAAAACCATAAACACACTCGAATGGAATCATGCCAATCATTCTATGCACGGTTCGATTGTAGGCAAACTCCATAAGAGGTAGCTTATCTATCCAAGTCCCACCCTTACCTCGGGTCATGGCTCTAAGAAGAGCACCCAAGGTTCGGTTCACCACTTCGGTTTGCCCATCGGTTTGGGGGTGGTGGGACGAAGAAAACAAGAGTTTGGTGCCAAGGGCACCCCATAAACTCCTCCAAAAATGACTTAGGAACTTAGTGTCCCTATCACTCACTATGGTTTGAGGCACACCATGCAATTTCAAGATATTATCAATAAACAAGGTTGCAACATGTTGTGCATCATCACATTTACGACATGGAATGAAATGAGCCATTTTGGAGAACCTATCCACAACAACATAAATGCTATCATGGCCCCCCCTAGTCCTTGGTAATCCCATCACAAAATCCATCGAAATATCCAACCATGGACTAGTAGGTACGCGGAGTGGGGTATACAAACCATGGGAGTTCGACTTGGACTTAGCAACCTTGCATTCAAGACAAGAGTTGCAAAGCTTCTCAACATGAGTTCCCATTTTTGGCCAATGGAATTGTTCCCGAAGGATGGCCAAGGTCTTGTCCCGACCAAAGTGACCCATGAGTCCTCCACAATGTGCCTCTCGCACAAGCAATTCCCTCCATGAGGACTCGGGTATGCACACTTTACCATTCTTAAAGATATATCCATTAACCCATTGGTATTTCTCAACTCTCTCCCCCTTCTCTAGAGCGTCAAGGACACTCTTTAGCTTTGGGTCATGAGCATACATCAATTTAATGCTCTCAAACCCCATGAGCTTAGAGGTGAGAATGGTGGCTAGAGTAAACTTTCTCGAAAGCGCATCCGCCACCACATTGTCCTTCCCTTTCTTATATTGAATCACATAGGGAAAGGACTCAATGAATTCAACCCATTTGGCATGTCTCTTATTGAGCTTCTCTTGGCCTCTCAAATGCTTGAGTGACTCATGGTCACTCTTGATTACAAACTCACGAGGCCAAAGATAGTGTTGCCAATGGGCAAGGGCTCTCACAAGGGCATACAACTCCTTGTCATATGTAGAATAGTTCAAGGAGGCCCCTTTCAACTTTTCACTAAAGTAGGCGATGGGTTTGCTATCTTGCATTAATACACCACCAATTCCCACCCCCGAGGCATCACATTCAACCTCAAATGCCTTTCCGAAGTCGGGCAATTGCAATAGAGGGGCGGTACTCAACCTACTTTTCAATTCATGGAAGGCCTTCTCTTGAGGCTCTCCCCAAACAAACGGTTGGTCTTTCTTCACCAATTCGGTGAGTGGAGCGGCAATGGAGCTAAAGTCTTTCACAAATCGCCTATAAAAGCTTGCGAGACCATGAAAGCTCCTCACTTGAGTCACGGTAGTAGGAGTAGGCCAATCACGTATGGCCTCTACCTTAGACTCATCCACCTCCACTCCTTGGGCACTCACAACAAACCCAAGAAAGACAACCTTATCCACACCAAAGGCACACTTTTTGAAATTAGCATAGAGCTTTTCGGCTCTCAAAGCATCAAGCACTTGCCTAAGGTGATCAACATGTTCATCCATTGTCTTACTATAGATCAAGATATCATCAAAATAGACAACAACAAACTTGTTGATAAAAGACTTCAAAACATGATTCATGAGTCGCATGAAAGTACTAGGTGCGTTGGATAGCCCGAAAGGCATAACCAACCATTCATAGAGACCAAATTTGGTCTTGAATGCGGTTTTCCATTCATCCCCGGGTTTCATCCGGATTTGATGGTAGCCGGACCTAAGGTCGATTTTGGAAAAGACACACGACCCACTCAATTCATCCAACATATCATCAAGCCGTGGAATAGGGTGACGATACTTGATCGTTATCTTATTCACGGCTCGGCAATCTACGCACATTCTCCAAGTGCCGTCTTTCTTTGGGACAAGAATGACCGGAACGGCACAAGGACTCAAACTTTCCCTCACCAAGCCTTTTGAAAGCAAGTCATCAACTTGTTTTTGCAACTCCCTTGTATCCTCGGGATTGCTTCTATAGGCCGGCTTGTTCGGGATTTGAGAGCCCGGAATAAAGTCAATTTGATGTTCAATACCTCTCAAGGGAGGTAAGCCATCGGGCATCTCATCCGGGAACATGTCCCCAAAGTCTTCCAAGACATTTTTCAAAGCACTAGGCATAGGGCTAGAAGAAAAATCACAATTAGAGTTAAGGATCATACCTTTGTGCACTAGGCATAGGAGAAACTTGGTGCCATCATTACCTTTCAAGAGCTCGCCCGGTTGCATCATGGCACACATGCCACCGGTAGATGAAGTAGGTGGGATTGCCACCATGCTTTTGGACAAAGGGCTAGTCTCAATGAGTGACTTAGCCTTTGCCACCTCCCTCAACTCCTTCATTTTCTTGTAGTCATCACTTACTTGCTTAGGAGTGAGAGGTTTAAGTACAAATCTCTTCCCTTCATGTTTGACCGTGTAAGTGTTGACACGACCATCATGCACCACTTGCCTATCGAATTGCCATGGCCTCCCTAAGAGTAGGTGGCATGCTTGCATAGGCACAACGTCAAACAAATGCTCATCAACATAGCTACCCATTCTAAACTTGATCATGGCTTGTTTCATCACCTTAAGCTCTCCACATTCACTAAGCCATTGTAACCGGTAAGGTTTAGGATGCTTCATGGTAGTCAACTTCAATTGAGCCACTAGTGATTGACTCACTACATTTGCACAACTTCCGGAATCAATTATCATAGAGCAAACAACATCTTTGACCCGGCACCTAGCATGGAAAAGATTTTCCCTTTGCAAGGTTTCACTATCTTCCACAATCATAGCTCCTAGGCTCCGTCTCACAACCAAGAAAGTATGAGGATCCTCCTCCTCCATTGTATCATCAAGCAAATCATTCTCCTCTACTCCCTCATCTCCCTCTACTCCCTCTACTCCCTCATCTTCCGATTCACTCTCTTTCTCATATGCATCATTGCCAACAACAATCATGGTCCTCTTTGTAGGACATTCCCTAGCAAAGTGACCATACCCCTTGCACTTGTGGCATTGTATTGAAGAAGAAGTAGGAGCATGTAGTTGAGTTTTAGAGTTACCTCCCACATTAGGTGTGTTCTTCTCAAATGGCTTTTTCACATCCTTGGTAGCATTTGCACCACTTGTTCCGCTTGCACTTGGGAACCTTGCATTTGTGGTAGGAGGCTTCCAATCCTTTGGTTTGCTTGTTGGAGTAGGAGTGCTACTCTTGTAGCGGAGGGATTTCTCCTCCTTGAGCCATTTCTCGGCCTCAACCGCATCTTCACATAGCTTGTAATGATCATCATATTTGTGGAACTTCAATTGTGAAGCTATGTCTCGGTTCAAGCCCCCTTTGAAACGGATCATGGCCGTCTCATTGTCTTCATCATCTAAGTCAAGGATCATTCGGATTTGCTCAAATTCATTGAAATATTCACCAACCGATTTATATCCTTGCTTCAAATCATATAGACGCCTTTGTTGTTCAACCCGGTATTGATTAGTCAAGTACTTCTCATCCATCACACGGATCAACTCTTCCCAAGTAAGATTAATAGCCATACCCGTCCTCCTTCTATTCCTCTTCACCGACTCCCACCAAGTAGAAGCAAAAGATTCAAAGGAGGATATTGCATACTTGGTCTTCTTCACATCGGGCATATCATTGGTGTCAAAGATACGCTCCATAGCAAATTTCCAACCAATGTACTCCACCGGGTCACTACTTCCTTTGAAAGAAGGAATAGTGAGCTTCACACTATTAAGATTGTTGTTGTTATCTCGACCCCCTTGGAATGGCTCCGGTTGGCCTCCTTGGTGATCATCATAGGCAACATAATCCCTTCTAACATTCCTTCCACCATATCCTAAGGGTGGCCCTCGACCTCGGCCTCTACCCCGATCCACATTCCGACCCCAATTCATAGCTCGCCTTGGTTGAAAGTGATCATCAAACCCATACACATCGTCAACATAATCAACTTCCTCCCCTTCTTGAGCCTCAACAACTTGCTCAAGAGGTTGCACATTTCGGACGGGTCTTGGTAGTGGAAAGTTTCTTGGAGGATTGTCCAAAATACGGGGAATGCCCGTTCGTTCAACTCTCTCTCGGTCCTCCTTTACCCGTTGTTGATTGAGCAATTCAACAACTTGCTCCGGGGTAAAATTAGGACTACTTGAGCCTTCACCGGTCTAAATTTGGACACTCGGGGTCCCCTTTTCAATTGGGACACTCGGGGTCCCATGTTCTCCTTGGGTACTTGAAGCACCCTTTTCAAGTGACTCAATCCGTTGAGTCATGACATCCATCTTGGCAAGAAGGCTAGCCAAGGCCTCCTTGATGAAATCTTGACCTTCGTTGGCCATTGTACCTACAAACAAAGAAACAAGAGTTAGTTAAAACACCTCACTCGCTCCCTCACTTGTGTTCACTCGGATCACTCTTTTGGGTGGCGGTGGATATTTCACTCAACTTGTAGTCCCAAAGCTTCACGTAGATGATTAGCAACTCCTCAACTCAACTAAACTATTCACGAGTCACGCACACTCCGGGGTGAGTGGAGTTAATAGGACTCAATGAACGCTAGGCACTTTGAAGTGAAGGACTTGAGTTAAAAGATTCTACGCTTTTCCTTAGAATTCTACTCTCCTTGCTAGGCACGAATCACTTAAGAGCAATCAAGGGTTAGCACTATTCAAGTAGATCGGTTACTCAAATTAGTACTAACTAGATGTTATGTTATCAAACAAAGGGAAATACCTACGAAAATCTACCCGAAACAATGCAATCAGCACTCAGGAGGGTCGCCTGAAACTCAGGTGGGGCGCCCAGTTGTGCTGTCTGCCAGGCGGGGCGCCTGAGTCTAGGCGGGGCGCCTGGGACTTA
Source organism: Petunia x hybrida (assembly GCA_037355625.1). NCBI lineage: Eukaryota > Viridiplantae > Streptophyta > Magnoliopsida > Solanales > Solanaceae > Petunia > Petunia x hybrida. Next base: position 12,745,492 of record JBBBVM010000162.1, read on the forward strand.
GGCAGTAGCCAAGTCAGGCGGGGCGCCTGGCTTAGGCGGGGCGCCTAGCCTGAAGCTTTTTCCAACTCGTTCCAAACTCGTTTCAAGTCGATTTTCAAGCCTCAAATCCGATGTTTTCAACTTGTTTTCACAATCCAATGATACCCAAAGTTGTGTTTGATCTTCCTTAACAAAACCCAATCAAATTTTCAATCAAACAATCAATCAAATCAGGGTTCAATCTCAAGAACTCAAGAACACAAGGGTTTATCAAAAGGGTTTCAACAAGGATTGTGATTCATCAAAGAAGGTGTTAATCATGTTCAAATCCCACAAAATTGGTACCGAATTGTTTGTTTTTCAGTGAAGATCAATCCCCAATAACAAGTTTCCACACAACATCAATCCAACCCAAGAATCAAGGCAAAATTCATCAAGAACAAGTTCTTCAAGGGTTTAAGGGGTTTTGGGGTTTCAATTTTTCAAACTTCACCAATTCCAACAATTTTGGTATCCAAGTAACGGGAAATCAATCACGATCAAGAATCCATAACACCCATATCACAAATCATCCAAATCAACAAGTAACACCAAATTTTTGTATTTTTCAATTTTTCAATTTTTTTTTGCAATTTTCTTCTTTCAATAACTTCAACAACAAGAAAACTAAAAGATAGATACTAGGCACGAAGAATCAAGGGTCGGGGGTTTGTAGAAACAAAACCCGAGCCTTGCTCTGATACCAAATGATGTAGGAAATCAAACGCGGAAAGTAAAAGATAAAGAACGAGACGTAACTCGATCTCTAATCCCAAGTAGCAACGGAGAACTTGTTCCGATACACCCCGGGAGAAGGACAAGAACACCTACGCTATGCAACTACCCTCGAGCTAACGCGAGCACGCAAGTAGAATGGTCGGAGAGGAAGAGTATTCATCTAGATCCGCTAGAAGACATACAAGTCCAAGAACAAAGGTTTCATTCATTCAATAGTCAAGAGCCTTGCTCATGTTCATCATTCATAATCATCAATAATAAGCTAAGTGTAAAATAAGCTATGCTTGGGTATTTATAGTGTTTTCCCAAGCTTACATAAAGACTTAAGTACCCTTACTAATAAGGTTCATCAAATAAGCCACGTAGGGCAAAACAGTCAAGAAACATAAATTCAGTAGCTAGGAGGGGCGCCCGGGGCTGGGAGGGGCGCCTGGTTTGTGTTGAAGCCAGGCTGGGCGCCTGGATCTAGGCGGGGCGCCTGGCTTGGCCTTCAGTCAGGCTGGGCGCCTGAAGCTAGGCGGGGCGCCTGGCTTGGCCTGAAGCTAGGCGGGGCGCCTAGCCAGGTGGGGCGCCTGGTGCCTTTTTGGGCCTTAGGCAGTGAGCTCCCCAGGCGGGGCGCCTGGGGTAGGCGGGGCGCCTAGCTCTGCTGGGGTCTCTTCTTCCTTAGGCGTGAGGCCTAGTTTGAGCACCCGGAACGGCTTCCAATCGCTTCCTTCTTCAAGGCCCTTCCTCACCAAGTGTAAATGCGCTTCTTGGACATCCTTGGCTTGGCTCCTAGTGAATGGTCTCCTTGTGGTGGATTGCCCGGCATCAGAGGCTCGTGTATGTCTCGACTTGGAACCTATGGAGATCGACACCTAGTTTGATTCCATTGTAAGGTTCGAGTTTCCCTTCTCCCTTTTGGATTCAATTAACGTTAGTAAATTGAATTCGATTCTTTCTTCTACTTTCTTGCCTTCCTAGTCTCGATTTCTTGTTATCCTTTATTTGCTTCCGCTCGTTTATCCTTTAGTTAGCTTCCGCCTATTTTGCATTGCATCAGCCGTCCACTCTCTGGACTTTTACTGAGGCGCTCCGCCTCTTGTCTGAGGCGCTCCGCCTCCTGACTTCCTGCTCTCTGGATTTTGGGAGGCGCCCCGCCTCAGTTGGGAGGCGCTCCGCCTTGTTCTGAAGCCCCTTGGGGTGTCTCATTTTGGGTCTCTTGAGCCTCTCCAAGTGTCCTAGAGGATCCTCCATCCACGGCAAGCCAAAGCATGGTCTTCAAGTTGCTCTCGGGGCCTTCTTCCATACTCTTCCATATCAAGTGAAGATGGGTATCTTGGATCAACTTGGCTTGACTCCGAGTGAATGGTCTTGAGGGGGTTTGGGTCTTATCATCATACCCTTCTTAAAAGCACTCTTACACATACCAAGAGGTACCTCTTCACCTCCAAATTCACCTCCAAGACAATCCTCCTCGCTAGACAAACTCCTAAGGGAGGTCTCAAACAATGGATTATCTATAGAGTTAAGCATCCTAATCCATGAAGGTTCAAACTCACACTTCACTCTAGTTTGACACAATTCACCATTTCCATTGAAGTTGCCCTAATACAAAGGATTAGTATAGGCACAGTTCTCAAGTTCATTAGCAAGCAAAGGTGAAGTATTCAAACTAGAGACAACATCTACACTTGGGGAGTCATCGAAAACAATTAGATACATCTCATATAGTAGAGACTCCTTAAGGTCATAACCATCCTTACTACAACACAAGAGACCACCACTATCAATTAAGCAATCAAAGGGAAGAATTTGATATTCATGCAATTCATCTTCTCCTTTATCAAATATGGGTGGGGTGTCATAACAAGGCTCGCTAGCAAGGTCAACCACAATGTCCTCACTAAAGAGAGGTTCAATGAAAATCGATGATGTAGGAAATCAAACGCGGAAAGTAAAAGATAGCAACGAGACGTATCTCGATCACAAATCCCAAGTTGCAACGGAGAACCCGTTCCGTTACACCCGTGAGAAGGTCAAGAACACCTACGCTAGGAAACTACCCTCGAGCTAACATGAGCACGCAAGTAGAATGGTCGGGGGGATTGGAATTCATCTAGATACGCTAGAGGAAGAACAAGTCCCATTCAAGGTTTTCATTCAACAAGAGTTCAACTCTTCAACACAAAGTGTATTTTTAATCATCAAGGTAAGCTAATGAAATAAACTAGCTATCTAGCTATTTATAGGTGTTTTTAGGCACCAATTGAAAGGTCTAAAATGTCCACACTTAGGCTTAGAAATAGAAGACCACGTAGGGTCAAAATAGTCATAACATAGCTAGGAATCACGTTCTTCAGCACTTCGGGCGGAGCGCCCGGCCATTTGATCAGTGGGGTGGCCTAGGCGGGGCGCCCAAAATGTGGGCGGAGCGCCTCAGCCAAGGCAAGGCTGGGCGGAGCGCCTGGTGTGCTGGGCGGGGCGCCTGGTGCACGGGCTGCTCCTCTTGTGCTCTAATCACCCGGAATGGCTTCCAATCGCTTCTTTCTTCTAGGTCCTTCCTCATCAAGTGTAAGTGTACTCCTTGGATCTCCCTAGCTTGGCTCTGAGTGAAGGGTCTCGTGGTTTGCCCGGCATCATCCTCCCCTTCTTGAGAAGATTTCGTCCTTGAAATTGAAGCATTATCATCCACGACCTCTTCATCACCTACATCCATAGGAACCAAGTCACAAACATTGAATGTATTAGAAACTTGATACTCACTTGGTAAGTCGACCACATAGGCATTGTTGTTTATCTTCGAGAGCACATGGAATGGGCCATCTCCACGGGGTGCTAACTTCCCTTTCCTAAGGTTTGGAAACCTTTCTTTCCGGAAGTGCACCCACACATAGTCACCCTTCTTGAGTTCCACCTTCTTGCGTCCCTTGTTTTTCTTGGAGGCTAACTTTGCATAAGCTTCTTCCAAATTCTTCTTTGCCTTAGCATGTAGCTCCATCAAAGCCTTGGTTCTAGCTTTTTCTTCAAAATGAACAACCATTTCCCTTGGCAAAGGGGTTAGATCAAGGGGAATCAAGGGGTTAAAACCATAAACACACTCGAATGGAGTCATGCCAATCATTCGATGCACGGTTCGATTGTAGGAAAACTCCATAAGAGGTAACTTGCCAATCCAAGTCCCACCCTTACCTCGGGTCATGGCTCTAAGAAGAGCACCCAAAGTTTGGTTCACCACCTCGGTTTGCCCATCGGTTTGGGGGTGGTGGGACGTAGAAAACAAGAGCTTGGTGCCAAGGGCACCCCATAAACTCCTCCAAAAATGACTTAGGAACTTGGTGTCCCTATCACTCACTATGGTTTGAGGCACACCATGCAACTTCAAAACATTATCAATAAACAAAGTAGCAACATGTTGTGCATCATCACATTTTCTACATGGAATGAAATGAGCCATTTTGGAAAACCTATCCACAACAACATAAATTCTATCATGGCCCCCCTAGTCCTTGGTAAACCCATGACAAAGTCCATTGATATATCCAACCACGGACTAGTAGGTACGGGGAGTGGGGTATACAAACCATGGGGGTTCGATTTGGACTTAGCAAACTTGCACTCAAGACAAGAGTTGCAAAGTTTCTCAACATGGGTCCCCATTTTAGGCTAATGGAATTGCTACCTAAGGATGGCCAAGGTTTTATCCCTACCAAAGTGACCCATGAGTCCTCCACAATGTGCCTCTTGCACAAGCAATTCTCTCCATGAGGACTCGGGTATGCACACTTTACCATTTTTAAAGATATATCCATTAACCCATTGGTATTTCTCAACTCTCTCCCCTTTTCTAGAGCTTCATGGATGCTCTTTAGCTTCGGGTCATGAGCATACATCATCTTAATGCTCTCAAAACCCATGAGCTTAGAGGTGAGAGTGGTGGCTAGAGCAAACTTTCTAGAAAGTGCATCCGCCACAACATTGTCTTTCCCTTTCTTGTATTGGATCACATAGGGAAAATACTCAATGAATTCAACCCCCTTGGCATGCCTCTTGTTTAGCTTCTCCTGGCCTCTTAGATGCTTGAGTGACTTATGGTCACTCTTGATTACAAATTCTCGAGGCCAAAGGTAGTGTTGCCAATGGGCAAGGGCTCTCACAAGGGCATACAACTCCTTGTCATATGTAGAATAGTTCAAGGAGGCCCCATTCAATTTCTCACTAAAGTAGGCGATGGGTTTACTATCTTGCATTAAAACACCACCAATTCCCACCCCCGAGGCATCACATTCAACCTCAAATGCCTTTCCGAAGTCGGGCAATTGTAATAGAGGGGCGGTACTCGACCTACTTTTCAACTCTTGGAAGGCCTTCTCTTGAGGCTCTCCGCAAACAAAAGGTTGGTCCTTCTTCACCAATTCGGTGAGTGGAGCGGCAATGGAGCTAAAGTCTTTCACAAATTGTCTATAAAAACTAGCAAGACCATGAAAGCTCCTCACTTGAGTCACGGTAGTAGGAGTAGGCCAATCACGTATGGCCTCTACCTTAGACTCATCCACCTCCACTCCTTGGGCACTCACAACAAACCCAAGGAAGACTACCTTCTCAACACCAAAGGCACACTTTTTAAAATTAGCATAGAGCTTTTCGGCTCTCAACTTTTCAAGCACTTGCCTAAGGTGATCAACATGGTCGTCTATTGATTTTCTATAGATCAATATATCGTCAAAGTAGACGACCACAAACTTGTTGATGAATGGCTTTAGAACATGGTTCATTAGGCTCATGAAAATGCTAGGTGCATTGGAGAGCCCAAAGGGCATCACCAACCATTCATAGAGACAAAACTTGGTCTTGAATGCGGTTTTCCATTCATCTCTGGGTTTTATCCGGATTTGATGGTAGCCGGACCTAAGGTCAAATTTGCTAAACACACATGAACCATTTAATTCATCTAACATATCATCAAGTCGGGGAATGGGATGACGGTACTGTACCGTTATTTTGTTCACGGCCCGACAATCAACGCACATCCTCCAAGTACCGTCCTTTTTGGGAACAAGGATCACGGGTACGGCACAAGGACTCAAGCTCTCCCTCACCAAGCCCTTAGTGAGCAATTCATCAACTTGTCTTTGCAATTCTCTTGTATCCTCCGGATTGCTCCTATAAGCCGGCTTGTTTGGGATTTGAGATCCTGGGACAAAGTCGATTTGGTGTTCAATACCCCTCAAAGGAGGTAATCCATCTGGAATCTCATCCGGGAACATGTCCCTAAAATCCTTTAAGACATTCTCAAACACACTAGGCAAAGGGTTAGAAAAAAAATCACAATTAGAGTTAAAGATCATACCTTTGTGCACTAGGCATAGGAGAAACTTGGTGCCATCATTTCCTCTTAGGACCTCGCCTGGTTGCATCATGGCACATATGCCATCGGTAGAAGAAGAAGGTGGGATTGCTACCATGCTTTTGGACAAGGGGCAAGTCTCAATGATTGACTGATGCGGGGCAAATCGAGCAACCATCTAAAAACACCATCCAAGGCCAAGGAAGAGCTTATGCATTGGAACGCCATGGAACGAGGAGCCTTAGAGACACATTTCGAGGCGTTTCAAGTGCTCAGGGAAGCAGGCGGACCGCCCACTTTGTGTCTAGCCTCAGGACTTTGGGGCGCCTACTGCAGAGGTGGAGGGCCTACTTGGGGCGCCTACTAGAGGCCAGGCGGGGCGCCTAGTTGCTGAACAAGTTGCGGGATTGCTAGTTTTTATCCTATGTAATTCCTATTAGGCCCCTATGTGGCTTATGACTTTAGAATCTACTTAAGGGTACTTTAGGCCTTTCCTTATGTGTTGAATGAGGCCTATAAATACTCCATAGCTTAGCATTTTTAGGAAGTTAGCTTTGATGATGAATGATTGAATGAACAATGTTCAAGAGTGGATTCTCTTAGAATGAAAAACCCTTTGAGTTGGTTTGAGTTTACTAGTGGATTCTAGTTGAACCCCAAACCCCCCCGATCATTCTACTTGCGAGTCCTTTGTCGTCTCGAGGGTAGTTGCATAGTGTAGGTCTTCCTTGACACCGATACAAGGGTATTATGGAACGAGGTCTCCATAGTTACTTCGTAGGGAGTTCGAGTAGTGTCTCGCTCTCTATCTTTATTTCCGCATTTTAGTTTTGATCCTTATCATCTTGGTATCAGAGCAAGGCTCGGGTTTTGTTTCTACAAACCCCCGACCCTTGATTCTTCGTGCCTAGGTTGATTCTATCTTTAGTTTTCTTGTTCTTGTTAAAGAAGAAAACCACAAAAAAATTGAAAAATTGAAAACACCAAAAATTTGGCCTATTTTGATTATTTGATTGATTCGTGTTGTGATTGTTATTGGGGTTTGTTCCTTATTGGAAACCCGTTATTTTGGTACCCAACACTTATGATTTGGAGTTGTATTCCATGAATTGAAATTTGAAGCCCTTCAAAATTTGAAAAGCTTGAAACCCTAGCTATGAACATGATGAACATGGTAGATTGTTGGATTTTGATTAGGGTTTGATAAAATTGATTGGGGTTTGATCTCTGTGGTTGAAACAACGTTTTGGTACCTTCGGATTGATAAAACAACGTGTGAATTGTTGGATTTTTGGGTGCCAAAGGCAAGAAAAATGAGTTTGAACTGTACTGGAAGTTGCAGTAGCGCCTAGTAAAAGGGGCGGACCGCGTAATTTTTGGTCACTCTCTGGATTTTGCAGAGGCGGACCGCCTACTTGGAGTAGGCTGACCGCCTACTCTCCTCTGCAGAGAACCAGGCGGACCACCTACTCAAAACAGGTGGGGCGCCTACTTTTCTGAAAGTTGGGAATTGGGTAGTTTCTTCTAGGTTCTCTTGTTTGTTGTTTGCATTGCTTCTAATTAGTACTATTAGAGTATAATCCTACTTGATTAGTACTAATTACTTCGAGCTATTAGGATCATCGTGCCTTAGAAAGGAGACTAGAATTCAAAGAAGACCCGTAGTATCTCTTGAATCAAGTCCTCACTTAAAGTGCTTATCGTTCCAATTGAGTCCCATTAACTCCACTCACCCCGGAGAGCATTGGACTTGAGAAGTTGAGTGATTGAGTTGTGGTTCGTTGGTCAACTACTTGAAGCTTTTAGACTCAAACTTGAGTGAAATATCCACCACCACTAAACGAGTGACCCGAGTGTTATACACGTGAGGGTGTGTGTGAGGTGTTTTACTAACATTTGTTGATTTTATAGGTACGATGGCTAATGAAGTTGATGGATTCATGAAGAGTACTTTGGCTACTATCTTAGCAAAATTGGATAGTATGAGCCAAAGGATTGGAACTCTTGAAAGAAGGGCCTCAATTGCCCAAGTTGGAAGAGGGACCCCGAGTGTCCGAGTTGAAGCCGGAGGAGGTACAATTGGTTCAACCTTTGCCCCGGAACAAGTTGTTGAGTTGCCTAGTCAACAATGGGTAAAGGGAGACCATGAAGGAAATGAACAAGTGTTGGGCAATCCCCAACAAATGGGCAATTCCCACCCTTTGGGCAATCCCCAAAGGAATACTCCACTTCCAAGACCCATCCGAAATGTTCTACCAATGGATGATGTGGAGGAGGATATGGTTGAAGAGGAGGAGCTTAGATGCCGTATTTGTGGAGGATAGTGAGAATTATCAAAGAGAGAACCTCTTTCATGCTAGATGCCGAGTCATGGGTGTAGTTTGCTCCATGATTATTGACTCGGGAAGTTGTACCAACATTGATGCGGGGCAAACCACCATCACAAGACCCTTTACGAGAAGCCAAGCCAAAGCACTTCATGATGCTCACTTACACTTGATCCGGAAGGGCATGGACGATACGAGCTCGGGATAAGACTTGAAAACGATGCATTGGAGCTCAATCAACGTTGAAACAGGGCAGGAAACAGTGCAAGAAGCAGGGGACCAAAACAGGGCCAAAACAGGGGAATTCTGCTGAGCTTACTGCCTGAAGCTGGATTTTTGTTCTTCGCGATCGCGTGAATACCTTCGCGATTGCGAAGAGTCTCTTTTTGCTCTTCGCCTTCGCGCCATGTCTTGCGCGATCGCGCAACTAGTTTTTAAGTGTGCCTCGCGATCGCATATAATCATGCGCGATCGCGATGAACACTTTGGCAGTCTCGGACCAGAAACTAGGAAGACCTTGTAAAGGGGTGTATTTATAACACCCCTCATTCATTTATTGCTCTCACCTTACTTTGAACAAAGAACATTAATGAGCATTGCTCTCAAACACTTGTAACTCTTTTTGGCTTGAAATCAATTGGATGAATCCAAGTTGCTCTTCAATCCATCTTCGATCATTCTATTTGCTTGAGCCTCGTGTCTCTTGAGGATAGTTGCTTAGTGTTAGGTGATTCTTTCCAATCGTTTGGGGTGTAACGGAACAAGTTCTTCGTTGCTACTCGAACTTTAGTGTAAGTCTCGTCTCGCTTTTATCTCTTTATCGCTTTCGTGGGTTTGCCCCTTATCAGTTGGTATCAGAGCAAGGCTAGGGTTGCGTTCTTACGAGCCCTCGTCCTACTCTTCGTGCTTGTCATCTTTGTTCCGCATTTATTTTCGTGTTCTTGTTCTTGTTATATTGAAAAAGAAGAAAAAAAAAATTCAAAGACTCAAAAACCCAAAAATTTGAAGGAAATCGCTTGTTGTTACGATTTTGTTGGTATTGATTATCGGGGATTGTATGTTTACGCAATCTCGGCAATTGGGAACCAACAAAACACGTTTTGGAGTTGAAAATCAAAGGGTGGAAATTTAAACCCTAGGTTGAAGAATTTGCAAAATTTGCTAGAACTCAATTGATGTTATGATTTTGTGGTTGTTTGGTATCGGGGATTGTTCGCTATAGTTTTCCCGTTGATTTGATACCATCATAACATCATTTGGAGTATTGTAGTGAAAATCGAAATTTTGAACTTTGAAGGTTTTGAAAAGTTGAAGAACTTGACCCAAAATCATTGAAAAACAAGTTGTTTGATGGTTGTTTTTGTGTTAGAACCATTGTGGGTTGTTTACCACAATTGAAACACCTCTTGCATGCTTGAAAACTGAAATAAGTTGAATTTGGGTTGTTGTGTGCGCCAAAACTGCTGTTTTCTGTCGAGTTTCTGGTTCAGCTGAGCAAACCTGCGCGATCGCGCAAGGTCTCGCGCTATCGCGCCAATTCCGAATAATTGTTCATCGTGATCGCGCCCCTCTGCACGCGATCGCGAAGGGTACCAATTTCCAGAATTTCCTGAAGTTGGACAGAATGTTCGCAAAGGCATCGTAACAGTTTCCAACCACCAAAACTCCCATAGCATCATCAAATATGGTGAGTTTCTAGATCACAAACCAAAATTCATCCAATTCTGAATCCGTTTAGTGGCGATTCGATCTTTGAACATTTGATCGCGCCACTTCCGGTTACTACTTTGAGGGTAATACTTCTACCTAATTAGTACTAATCCCTCGTTCGATTAGGATACTCGTGCCTAGAAGGAGAGTAGATTTCAAAGAAGATTCGTAGTTAATTGTTTGGTTCAAGTGCGCACCAAATAGCTTGGCATTGATCGAGTCCCATTGAATCCACTCTTCCCGAAGAGCATTTGGTTCTTGTATTTTGGTTTGATCATTGAGGAGGTTGCGCAACTACGAGGAGGCCATTGATTTCAAGTTGTGTGAAACCAACCCCAAGCTTGAGTGAACCCGAGCGATAAACAAAGTGAGGGAGTGAGTGAGGGCTTTTACTCTAATCTTCCTTTCTTGTTTTTGATTGTTGTAGGTACATGGCGGAGGAGAAAGCAAAGAGTACCATTGAGGTTCCAACCGACGTCTTGGCTAGCTTGTTAGTCGAGGTGAAGGCCCTAAACCTTAAAATGGAGGTTCTTGAAAAGGAGAGGACCCCGAGTGTCCAAAAGGACCCCAATGAAGGCACTAGTGATGATTCCATCATGAAGCCGGATCATTATGCGGAGCTAGTTCGTCGACAACGGTTGAGGGATGAGGCTCTTGCTAGAGAAAGAATGTTGGGCAATCCCCAACCCTTGGGCAATCCCCAAGGAGATGTTCCATTCCTAAGGCCACGGAGAAACATTGCACCTCTTGAGCAAGTTGATGAAGCTCAAGAAGGGGAGGGCCTCGGACTTGATGATGATTACTTTGATGTCCCCTATCCAAATAGGAGGGCGATGAATGGAGGCCGAGGTATAGATAGAGGTCGTGGTCGAGGTCGAGGACCACCAAGAGCTTATATGGGAAGGAACTTGGGAAGGGAATATGAAGATATTGATGACAACTATGGGGTTCAACCGGAACAACACCGTGGGGGTCGTGACACTAATCTCAATAGTGTCAAGATCACTATCCCTCCTTTCAAAGGGACTAGTGATCCGGAAGCATTTCTTGAATGGAAGGTCCAACTAGAGCGGGTCTTTGACACAAATGATATGACCGAGGAGAAGAAGGCTGTTACACCCCGTACGTCTAAATTGACGTATATCATTATAATATCATGTTAAGAATGATTTAAGTGAGTTTAAAGTAATAATATGACCATATATGATTTTTATATGTTGAATATAAAGTTTGGAAAAAAATCAGATTTAAGTTGCGGAAAAACCGACTAAGGAATTGCCTTGTAACAAAGCTTTTTTCAGCAATTAATTTCATGTGTTATATGAAGTCTTTTGGGGACATATCATATACCAAATTGAAGGTCTTGGAGTGTAGTTTCCAACACTTTTAACGGTTTCCTCATATAACTTATAGATAAAAAGATATGAGCGTCAGAAGTCAGACCAGAAAAAGGGACATAAGCGCAAAAGAGGGCTGGAACTGAAATATTTCGAGTATAAAAGGAAAAATATGTATTATCTTCATCATTTCCAGAACACACACCATAGAAACAGTTCTCTCTTGAGTTTGAAGCTGATTTTTAGGATTTTGAAGAAACAACATCAATCTTAACTCGAAATTGAAGACAAATTGCGTCAAAACGCTCTACGCGATTAGGGTAACATTATGCTACCTTCAATTTCTTCTATAGTTTGAGTTTTAGAATTACTTCATGGCTAAGTAAAGTACCTAAATATTGTATTATAGCTTGTTTAAGCTTTGGGAGGTATGGAATTCAAAGGAAACGAAGTTTAGAAGCTAGAAACATCAAAGGTATGTAAGGCTAAACCTTTCTTTTGGCAAGGCATGTATCTTTTAGATTTTGAAGCTTTTATTAATTTTAAACTTAGTTTTTCTTGTGAGAAACTTGTATGGTACCAAGGAAACCTTGAATATACTTAATTTGGTACTAAAATCCAAGGTGAAAGACGTCCAAATCAGAAAGGCAAAATATTTCAAAATCTGGAAAATTGTTTTGAACTTTAGATAGTTGTTAGTATATTGATCATAACTCCTTATACAAAATTGATATTAAGATGATTTAAGAATCTCCAGAATCCTAATACATATATCTATAACTTTCATGAAGACTATGAGGTCTATAACTTTTATCTGCACCCTCAAAACTATGATGCAATACAGGACGCTGGTACTGTCTAGAAATTCTGTACATCCATGGAATTGTTACGCCACTCTCATCTTGTTATCCAGTTAATTTGTTTATGTTATCAGTTTATTCGGGTATCCATTCCCCTGTATAGTATAGCGCTGGTTCTGTTTTGCGTATCATCCAGTTTCAGTGGAAACTCTGCCGAAATTTTATAAAAATCAAAGAGTTAGACAAATTCTAAGTTTCAGGTTGTGTCTACAATTCCATCCAGAGTTTTCTTATCATTCCTTTGAGTCCATATATATTGTTACCACATGTGTTATGCCTCATACATGCTTATGCTTATATTGTGATCATGTTATGTGTGATTTGGAGTCCCCCATAGAGGCTGGACATTGGACACACAGTCCGGTCGCGTGTGATACTACCCGTCTGGGGGATACAGCCCCTCTGGTTCAGGCGGGAGTTGAAACACCTAGTGTGACCGGGTGTCATTCACACACTCTGACCAGAGAGACTAGATATTACTGGCTGGGGGGGATATAGCCCATAACACCCACCAGGTTTGCTATATATGGGTATATAGCCACAGTATGCACTGCATGATTATACATGAGGCTAGTTCCGGTTTTCAGTACCTGATTTGGGGGGATACAGCCCATAACGCCAGACAGGTACTAGTTCAGATGTTCAGTTACCTGATTTGGGGGGATATAGCCCATAACACCAGACAGGTACCAGTTCAGATAACAGTTCAGCTTTAGCTCGGTACCAGTTATCAGTATCAGTTGACAGTTATCAGTTCTCAGTTATCAGCCACCAGTTCTTAGCGTCAGTATCAGTTGACAGTTATCAGTTCTCAGTTATCAGCCACCAGTTCTTAGCGTCAGTATCAGTTGACAGTTATCAGTTCTCAGTTATCAGCCACCAGTTCTTAGCGTCAGTATCAGTTGACAGTTATCAGTTCTCAGTTATCAGCCACCAGTTCTTAGCGTCAGTATCAGTTGACAGTTATCAGTTCCAGTTTCTAGTAACCAGCTATCAGTCATACTACAGTTATTTATCAGTATAGTTCAGCTCAGTCTTCAGTTCCAGATTCAACTAGACTTCAGTTTATATTCAGATCATGTTTAGTACGTTCTTCAGATTTCCAACTATATTGCTATGCTCCAGCTCATATTTACATATTTATATTCCAGCGTTACAGTTTCGTTCAGCTATGATATATTATATGCTCATGCCTTACATACTTGGCACATATTGTACTCACGCCCTTTTCTGGGGCGCTGCGTTTCATGCCGCGCAGGTGCAGATAGAGCAATGCTTGGACCACGTTAGTAGGCCATCGATCAGCTATTGGAGTCACTCCGCTTACTCCCGGAGTTACTTATCTTTTGGTATGTGTACAGTCAACCAGCTTGGGTATGGCGGGGCCTTATCTCGTCCTCTGTATATTCAGTTCATCACTCTTAGAGGCCTGTAGATATGTCCCTGTGTGGTGCAGTCAGTATGTTATGTATGTCAGCTTATGTTAGCCTTGTCAGCTATTTGCATTACATACTCCTTATCAGCTAGGTTTATGCTTATTCTGTTTATCAGTTATAATGGTTAGCATATTATCAGTAGGATTAGTGATGATCGACACTTAGTGTTGGTCATCCGTCGCGGCCCTAAGTTGGGTCGTGACAAAAGTGGTATCAGAGCAGTTCAGTCCTAGGGTGTCTACAGGCCGTGTCTAGTAGAGTCTTGTTTAGGAGTATGTTGCGCGCCATACTTTTGAACAGGAGGCTACAAGGCACTTCAGGACAGTTGTCTTTCTTTCTTCTCTAGATCGTGCGATAGCGCCATGATTATAGAATTCAGCCCTTTAACAATAGTAATTTCAGCAAAGTGATACCGCCAAAGAAACTAACAGCTGCCCAGATGGGCAAGGCTATTGCCGGCCAGGGTACTAGTAGAGTGCCACCTGAGGTGGATGAGAGTGAGAAGTCCAGACCTGAGACTCCATCTGAGGCCTCACAGATCCCTTCAGGTCCGGGCGATATTAGAGGTACCGCAGCTGCTGTACGTCCAGCTCCTCTACCCAACAGTTAGGGGCAGAAAATGAGGGATGCCATCAGATTATTGACCAGTGTTGTAGTTGCTCAGACTAGACAACACAGTCCAGATGCCCAGGGAGATGTTGGATCCAAGATCAATGATTTTATCAGGCTAGAGCCTACAGTTTTTACCGGATCCCGTACAGGAGAGGACCCTCAGGATTTTCTAGTGAGGATAGCCAGAATGTTGAGGGTTATGCACGTGTCAGACACAGAGTTAGTAGAGTTGGATGCATTCAGATTGGATAACTTAGCAGCAGGGTGATATCAGACATGGGAGCTATCTAGACGGCCTGATGCTACTCCCACGACTTGGAAGGAACTCTCAGATACCTTCCTTTATCAGTATATGCCTATAGAGACATAGGGAGCCCGTGCTAATCAGTTCCTGACCTTGAGACATGGAAGTTTGAGTGTAGAAGAGTATAATTATTGTTTTAAATCTTTAGCATGGTTTGCCCCTACGGTGGTAGTGAGTATGGAGGATAGAATTCACATGTATATAGTGGGACTAGCTCCACACCTAGTGAACGAGCGTATGACAGTTGCTATGCAGTCATGTATGAACATAACATTCAGGCATTTGCTTTGTTACTTGAGGAGAGGAAGCAGAAATATAGAGCCGACAGGGATAAAGTGCTAGACAAGAGGGGCAGATTTTCTGGTTCGTTTGGAGAGACGTCTGGAGCGAGTAGATAGCAGAGTGTTAGACAACCACCAGCTAGTATACCTACATAGTCTCGTGGCTTTAGATCTGATAGACCTCCTCAGTCCAGATTTAGTCACACATCACTGACTTCAAGATTAAAGTGTCGTGGTACTTTTATACCGGCCAATCAGACATATCCCAGATGTTCGGATTGTGGTAGACGCCACTTGGGTCCATGTCAGTTAGGAGTTGATACTTGTTATATTTGTCGCGAGGCAGCTATTTCATGAAAGTTTGCCCGCCTAGGGGTGGCAGTTGTACAGCCTAGCCAGCTAGATCACCAGTTGCTTGCTCAGCATCAGCACGCCATCAGGGGCATGTTCTTCAGGATGGCACCTGTATAACAGAAAGAATTTAAGGAGCAATTGAAGGATTTGTTAGATAAAGGCCTCATCAGACCCATCATTTCCCCGTGGGGAGCCTCGATGCTATTTGTAAAAAAAAGAAAAGAAATATGGCTCTCTACGCATGTGCATAGATTACAGACAGCTGAATAAAGTCATTATTAAGAATAAATACTCTCTGCCCAGGATTGATGTCTAGTTTGACAAGCTCCAGGGTGCCAAGTGCTTCTCGAATATAGATTTGCGATCAGGCTACCATCAGGTTAGAGTTAGAAAATCTGATATACCTAAGACTGCATTCAGGACTAGGAATGGCCATTATGAGTTTTTAGTGATGTTGTTTGGACTCACTAATGCCCTTGCAGTATTTATGAATCTAATGGACAGCGTATTCAGGCCTTATTTAGATTTCTTTGTGATTATATTTATTGATGATATTCTCATCTATTCAAAGTCTGCATCAGAGCATCCGGAGCACCTACGCACAGTATTGGGTACTCATCGGGACCAACAATTATATGCTAAGTTCTCAAAAGTGTAAATTCTAGATAGATTCAGTGGCATTTCTTGGCCACATAGTTTCAGCAGAAAGAATTAAAATAGATGACCAGAAGATCTAGGCTGTGAAGAATTGGCCCATGCCTACGACGCCAACTGAAGTACGTAGTTTTCTGGGTTTGGCAGGTTATTACAGAAAGTTTATAGAGGGTTTTTCCTCCATTGCAGCTCCACTGAACAAATTGACAAAGAAATCAGCGAAATTTGAGTGGTCTGATTCTTGCGAGCACAGCTTCCAAGAACTAAAGAACAGGTTGATAACAGCTCCAGTACTTACACTTCCAGAGGGATCTGAGGGCTATGTCATTTACTGTGATGCTTCTGGAATTGGTCTTCGTTGTGTTTGATGCAGCATGGAAGAGTAATTGCTTATGCTTCTAGGCAGCTGAAAAAGCACGATCAGAACTACCTCATCCATGATCTTGAGCTTTCAGCAGTCATTTATGCATTGAAGATTTGGAGACATTATTTGTACGGTGTTCATGTTGATATTTATACGGATCACAAGAGCCTCCAGTACATATTTAAGCAAAAGGAGCTAACCCTATGATAGAGGCGGTGGCTAGAGTTGCTGAAGGACTATGACATGGACATTCTTTATCATCCGGGTAAAGCGAACGTTGTTGCTGATTCCCTTAGTCGCAAGCCTATGGGTAGTCTATCTTATTTACAACCAGAGAAAATAAAGTTAGCTCATACACTCTACCAGTTGGCCAGCATGGATGTCAGACTAATAGATTCAGAGGACGCAAGAGTTACAGTTCAGAACGCAACCACTACTTGCCTAGTGACATAAGTAAAGCAGCGCCAGTCTGAGGATCCAGTTCTAGTTTAATACAGACAAATAGCCAGAAGAAAACCGGAGTCACTATACAGGGTTATTAGCGATGGGGTTCTCATGTATAAAGATAGACTTTGTGTTCCTGATGTTGCAGATTTATGTGGACAGATTATGACAGATGCACATTATTCCAGATACACTGTTCATCCTAATTCGACTAAGATTTACCATGATCGTAAGCAGATTTATTGTTGAGACGAAATGAAGCGTGACATAGCAGAATTTGTGGCTCAGTGTGCTAACTGCCAGCAGGTTAAAGTCGAGCATAAAAAAAAAATAAAACCTAGTGGCTTGTTACAGGAAGTCGACATTCCATCATAGAAATGGGAAGCAGTGAATATGGACTTCATTACAGGCTTTCCTCGTATGCGGAGCAGATATGACTCTATTTGGGTTATAGTTGACAGGCTTACTAAATGAGCTCATTTCTTTCCTGTTAGAACTACATATACAGCAGAGGATTATGCCAGACTTTATATCAGAGAGATAGTGCGCCTATATGGTATTCCAGTATTTATTATTTCAGACGGGGCCGCACCAGTTTACAGCTAATTTCTATAGATCGTTCCAGACAGGTTTAGGGACACAGGTGTATTTGAGTACAGTATTTCATCCATAGACAGACAGACAGGCTGAGCGGACCATTCAGACATTAGAAAATATGCTCAGAGCTTAAGTGTTAGATTTTAGAGGCAGCTGGAATGGTCACCTACTGTTGATAGAGTTTGCATATAATAATAGCTATCATTCTAGCATACAGATGGTGCCATATGAAGCTTTGTATGGGCACAAATGCAGGTTTTCTATATAATGGTTCAAGGTTGGCGAGTCTCAATTGATAGGTCCAGACTTAATCCAACAAGTAATTGATAAAGTCAAGTTGATCAGGGAAATATTATTAGCAGCGCAGAGCAGACAAAAGCCCTATGCAGATAATCGACGTCGAGATTTAGAATTTCAGATTGGCGATTGGGTATTGCTGAAAGTATCACCTATGAAAGGCGTTATGAGATTTAGAAAAAAAAGGGAAGCTTAGCCCTAGATTTATTAGTCCATATCAGGTTATCACGCGAGTTGGGCGTGTAGCCTACGAGTTAGACCTTCCAGCAGACCTTCAGGAGGTACATCCAGTATTCCATGTTTCTATGCTCAGAAAATGTGTTGGAGATCCTTCTAGAGTTGTACCAGTAGATGATGAACAGATCACGGAGCAATTAACTTATGAAAAGGTGCCAGTTGCAATTTAAAGAGACAGATTCGTCGACTAAGGACGAAAGACATTCCTTTAGTTAAGATGTTATATCAAAGTAATAATATAGAAGAAATAACTTGGGAAGCTAAAAATGACATGAGAGCCAAATATACACATCTCTTCATTACTTCGAGTATGTAACAGATCATTGCTTAATGCTTCTACATACTTCATTTAACATTCGAGGACGAATGTTCCTAACGGGGGAATGATGTTACACCCCGTACGTCTAAATTGACGTATATCATTATAATATCATGTTAAGAATGATTTAAGTGAGTTTAAAGTAATAATATGACCATATATGATTTTTATATGTTGAATATAAAGTTTGGAAAAAAATCAGATTTAAGTTGCGGAAAAACAGACTAAGGAATTGCCTTGTAACAAAGCTTTTTTCAGCAATTAATTTCATATGTTATATGAAGTCTTTTGGGGACATATCATATACCAAATTGAAGGTCTTGGAGTGTAGTTTCCAACACTTTTAACGGTTTCCTCATATAACTTATAGATAAAAAGATATGAGCGTCAGAAGTCAGACCAGAAAAAGGGACATAAGCGCAAAAGAGGGCTGGAACTGAAATATTTCGAGTATAAAAGGAAAAATATGTATTATCTTCATCATTTCCAGAACACACACCATAGAAACAGTTCTCTCTTGAGTTTGAAGCTGATTTTTAGGATTTTGAAGAAACAACATCAATCTTAACTCGAAATTGAAGACAAATTGCGTCAAAACGCTCTACGCGATTAGGGTAACATTATGCTACCTTCAATTTCTTCTATAGTTTGAGTTTTAGAATTACTTCATGGCTAAGTAAAGTACCTAAATATTGTATTATAGCTTGTTTAAGCTTTGGGAGGTATGGAATTCAAAGGAAACGAAGTTTAGAAGCTAGAAACATCAAAGGTATGTAAGGCTAAACCTTTCTTTTGGCAAGGCATGTATCTTTTAGATTTTGAAGCTTTTATTAATTTTAAACTTAGTTTTTCTTGTGAGAAACTTGTATGGTACCAAGGAAACCTTGAATATACTTAATTTGGTACTAAAATCCAAGGTGAAAGACGTCCAAATCAGAAAGGCAAAACATTTCAAAATCTGGAAAATTGTTTTGAACTTTGGATAGTTGTTAGTATATTGATCATAACTCCTTATACAAAATTGATATTAAGATGATTTAAGAATCTCCAGAATCCTAATACATATATCTATAACTTTCATGAAGACTATGAGGTCTATAACTTTTATCTGCACCCTCAAAACTATGATGCAATACAGGACGCTGGTACTGTCTAGAAATTCTGTACATCCATGGAATTGTTACGCCACTCTCATCTTGTTATCCAGTTAATTTGTTTATGTTATCAGTTTATTCGGGTATCCATTCCCCTGTATAGTATAGCGCTGGTTCTGTTTTGCGTATCATCCAGTTTCAGTGGAAACTCTGCCGAAATTTTATAAAAATCAAAGAGTTAGACAAATTCTAAGTTTCAGGTTGTGTCTACAATTCCATCCAGAGTTTTCTTATCATTCCTTTGAGTCCATATATATTGTTACCACATGTGTTATGCCTCATACATGCTTATGCTTATATTGTGATCATGTTATGTGTGATTTGGAGTCCCCCATAGAGGCTGGACATTGGACACACAGTCCGGTCGCGTGTGATACTACCCGTCTGGGGGATACAGCCCCTCTGGTTCAGGCGGGAGTTGAAACACCTAGTGTGACCGGGTGTCATTCACACACTCTGACCAGAGAGACTAGATATTACTGGCTGGGGGGGATATAGCCCATAACACCCACCAGGTTTGCTATATATGGGTATATAGCCACAGTATGCACTGCATGATTATACATGAGGCTAGTTCCGGTTTTCAGTACCTGATTTGGGGGGATACAGCCCATAACGCCAGACAGGTACTAGTTCAGATGTTCAGTTACCTGATTTGGGGGGATATAGCCCATAACACCAGACAGGTACCAGTTCAGATAACAGTTCAGCTTTAGCTCGGTACCAGTTATCAGTATCAGTTGACAGTTATCAGTTCTCAATTATCAGCCACCAGTTCTTAGCGTCAGTATCAGTTGACAGTTATCAGTTCTCAGTTATCAGCCACCAGTTCTTAGCGTCAGTATCAGTTGACAGTTATCAGTTCTCAGTTATCAGCCACCAGTTCTTAGCGTCAGTATCAGTTGACAGTTACCTGATTTGGGGGGATATTGATAAGACCCAAACCCCCTCAAGACCCTTCACTCGGAGTCAAGCCAAGTTGATCCAAGACACCCATCTCCATTTGATATGGAAGGGTACGGAAGAAGGCTCCAAGACCAACTTGAAGACTATGCTTTGGTGCGCCATGGATGGAGGACCTTCTAGTACACTTGACGAGGCATCCGGAGCACTTTTGGAAGCAACTCAAGAGGCCACAGCACCAGGCGGACCGCCTACTCAACTAGGCCGGCCGCCTAGTTTTTGCTCACTCTCTGGATCTCCTCTAGGCGGACCGCCTCTGTAAAACGGGCGGACCGCCTACTCAAAAGGGGCTGACCGCCCACTCCAAGTAGGCTGGGCGCCTACTCTGCTAGGCTGGGCGCCTACTTGGGGCGCCTAGTGAGCTGAAGATGCGGGATTCCTAGTTTAATTGCTATGTTTTGGACAACTATAGCCCTATGAGGCCCTTATTGTTTTAACCCACTTTGGGGGTATTTTTGAGCTTTCATTACATGTAAGTGAAGTCTATAAATACTTCACAAACCTATTCAAACCTTAGTCTACCTTGAATTATATGAATGATGAAAAGAAACTATCTCTTGTTTGGAGAATCCTTTGCCTTGGTTGCTTGAATTCACTAGTGGAATCTAGTTGACTCTTGAACCGAAAACCCGATCATTCTATTTGCGAGCCCCAAGTGTGGCTCGAGGGTAGTTGCATAGTGTAGGTCCTCCTTGACACCGATACGAGGGTATTATGGAACGAGTTCTCCATAGTTACTTCGTAGGGAGTTCGAGTAGTGTCTCGCTCTTTATCTTTATTTCCGCGTTTCGTTTTTGATTCTTATCATCTTGGTATCAGAGCAAGGCTCGGGTTTTGTTTCTACAAACCCCCGACCCTTGATTCTTCGTGCCTAGGTTGGTTTCTATCTTAGGTTCTTATTTGTTGTTGAAGAAAAAGAAGAAAACACAAAAAAAAAAAAAAAAAAATAGAAAAGGGTTGAAAAACACAAAAATTTGATCATAGAATCTTGGTTTGTTGGACCCATTGCTTGATTGATATTGGGTTTTGTTCCTTGTTGGAAACCCGTTCTTTTGGTACCTTGAGCATCGAATTTGAAGTAGAAACACAAGGATTGAAAATTTGAAACCCTTGAAGAACTTGAAAATTTGAAACCCTAGCTATGAACATGGTGGAATGTTGAACTTTGATTGGGGTTCGATAAAATTGATTGGGGTTTGATCTCTGTGCTTGAAACAACATTGGGGTACCTTTGATTTGCCAAAACAACGTGTGGATTGATGAATTTTTGGGTGCAAAACCAAGAAAATCGTGTTTGAACTGTGCTGAAACTTGCAGTAGGCGGAGCGCCTAGGGAAACGGGCGGACCGCCTGATTTTTGAGTGCTCTCTGGACTTTACAGAGGCGGACCGCCTACTTAGAGTAGGCTGACCGCCCACTCCTCTCAGCAGACACTGGGCGGACCACCTAGTCCAAACAGGTGGGGCGCCTACTTCCTGGAGAGTTGGGAATCGGGTAGTTTCTTCTAGGTTCGTTTGTTTGGTTGATTGCATCGCTTCTAATTAGTATTATTAGAGTATAATCCTACTCGATTAGTACTAATTACTTCAAGCTACTAGGATCATCGTGCCTTAGAACGGAGACTAGAACTCAAAGAAGATCCGTAGTGCCCTTTTGACTCAAGTCCTCACTCAAAGTGCTTAGCGTTCCAATCGAGTCCTATTAACTCCACTCACCCCGGAGTACATTTGGCTCTTGAGTCGAGTGATTAGGTTAAGGTTTACTATTCAACTTTGTGAAGCTTTTGAGTTCAAGCAAGAGTGAAATATCCACCGCCACCTAAAAGAGTGATCCGAGTGACCACAAGTGAGGGAGCGAGTGAGGTGTTTTAACTAACTCTTGTTTCTTTTCTTTGTAGGTACAATGGCCAACGAGGGTCAAGATTTCATCAAGGAGGCCTTGGCTAGCCTTCTTGCGAAGATGGATGTTATGACTCAACGGATTGAGTCACTTGAAAAGGGTGCTTCAAGTACCCAAGGAGACCAAGGGACCCCGAGTGTCCCAATTGAAAAGGGGACCCCGAGTGTCCAAATTGAGACCGGTGAAGGCTCAAGTAGCCCTACCTTTACCCCGGAGCAAGTTGTTGAATTGCTCAATCAACAACGAGTAAAGGAAGACCGAGAGAGAATTGAACGAACGGGCATTCCCCGTATCTTGGATAATCCCCCAAGAGACAACCCATTACCAAGACCCATCCGAAATGTGCAACCTCTTGAGCAAGTCGATGAAGCTCAAGAAGGGGAGGAAGCCGAGTATGGTGATGATATGTATGGGCTTGATGACCACTTTCAACCGAGACGTGGTATGAATTGGGGTCGTAATGTGGATCGAGGTAGGGGCCGAGGTCGAGGGCCACCTATGGGATTTGTTGGAGGGAATGCGAGAAGGGAGTATGGTGTGCATGAAGACCACTATGGGGGCCAACCGGAGCCATTCCGTGAGGGTCGTGACAACAACAACAATCTTAATAGTGTGAAGATTACTATTCCTCCTTTCAAAGGGAGTAGTGATCCGGTGGAATACCTTGATTGGAAGTTGTCCATGGAACGTATATTTGACACCAATGACATGCCCGAATTGAAGAAGACTAAGTATGCTATCTCTACCTTTGCGTCCTTTGCTTCTACATGGTGGGAGTCGGTAAAGAGGAATAGAAGGAGGATGGGGATGGTTCTTAATCTTACTTGGGATGAGTTGATCCGTGTGATGGATGAAAAGTACTTGACTAACCAATACCGAGTGGACCAACAAAAGCGTCTCTATGAATTGAAACAAGGTTCCAAGTCGGTTGGGGAGTACTTCAATGAGTTTGAACAAGTCCGGATGACTCTAGACTTGGATGAGGAAGACAATGAGACGGCCATGATCCGTTTCAAAGGGGGCTTAAACCGAGACATAGCTTCACTTTTGAAGTTTCACAAGTACAATGATCACTACAAGCTATGTGAGGATGCGGTTGAAGCCGAGAAGTGGCTTAAAGAGGAGAAATCCCTTCGCTACAAGAGTAATGCTATTACTCCATTGAACAAGCCAAAGGATTGGAAGTCTCCTACAACTAATGCCAAATTCCCAAGTGCAAGTGGTGCAAGTGCTAGCAAGGAAGTGAAAAAGCCTTTTGAAAGGTCAACACAACCCGTGGGAGGTAATTCTAGAACCCAATTGAGTAATCCAATCTCTTCTTCTACTCAATGCTTTAAGTGTAAAGGTTATGGTCATCTCTCTAAAGATTGCCCTACCCGGAAAACTATGGTTCTTGTTGGTGACTTGGTCTATGAGCAAGATAGTGAGCCCGAGGAAGAAGAGGGAGTAGAGGGTGAGGATGAGGGAGATGAAGGGGAGATTACTATGATTGAAGATGATGAATCCCATGCCTTCCTTGTTGTGAGGAGGAGTCTAGGAGTCATGTGTGTAGAGGATGTTGAGACCTTGCAACGAGAGAATCTTTTCCATTCCAAATGCCGCGTCATGGGTCTCATTTGCTCTATGATCATTGACTCGGGAAGTTGTGCTAATGTTATTAGCCAAACACTTGTTACCCAATTGAAAATACCTACCTTGAAACACCCAAGTCCTTATAAGCTTCAATGGCTTAGTGAGTGTGGTGAGTTGAGGGTGGTTAAGCAATGTTTGATCAAATTCAAGATTGGGAACTATGTGGATGAACACATGTTCGATGTTGTGCCTATGCAAGCATGCCACCTACTCTTTGGTAGGCCTTGGCAATTTGATAGACATGTGGTTCATAATGGTCATGCCAACACCTATACGGTGACGCATGAGGGGAAAAAGTTTGTGCTCCAACCCATGACTCCCAAGCAAGTGAGCGATGATTACAAACGGATGCGGGAGTTGAGGGAGGTGGCAAAGGCTATGTCGGTTGTTGAGACTAGCCCTTTGTCCAAAAGCTTGGTGGCAATCCCACCTACTTCTACCGGTGGCATATGTGCCATGATGCAACCGGGCGAGATCCTAAAGGGAAATGATGGCAACAAACTTCTCATATGCCTAGTGCACAAAGGTATGGTTCTAAACTCTAAATGTGATTTTTCTTCTAACCCTTTGCCTAGTGTGTTTGAGAATGTTTTGAAGGATTTCGGTGACATGTTCCCGGATGAAATGCCGGATGGATTGCCTCCTTTGAGGGGCATCGAGCATCAAATAGATTTTGTCCCGGGATCCCAAATCCCAAACAAACCGGCCTATAGGAGCAACCCGGAGGATACAAGGGAATTGCAAAAGCAAGTTGATGAATTGCTCACTAAAGGCTTGGTGAGGGAAAGCTTGAGTCCTTGTGCCGTGCCCGTGATCCTTGTTCCCAAAAAGGACGGCACTTGGAGAATGTGTGTTGATTGTCGGGCCGTGAACAAAATAACGGTAAAGTACCGTCATCCTATTCCCCGGCTTGATGATATGTTAGATGAATTGAGCGGTTCATGTGTGTTTAGCAAAATTGACCTTAGGTCCGGCTACCATCAAATCCGGATGAAACCCGGTGATGAATGGAAAACCGCATTCAAGACCAAATTTGGTCTCTATGAATGGTTGGTGATGCCCTTTGGGCTCTCCAATGCACCTAGCACTTTCATGAGGCTAATGAACCATGTTCTAAAGCCATTCATCAACAAGTTTGTGGTCGTCTATTTTGACGATATATTGATCTATAGCAAATTAATAGACGACCATGTTGAACACCTTAGGCTAGTGCTTGAAAAGTTGAGAGCCGAGAAGCTCTATGCTAATTTTAAAAAGTGTGCCTTTGGTGTTGAAAAGGTGGTCTTCCTTGGGTTTGTTGTGAGTGCCCAAGGAGTGGAGGTGGATGAGTCTAAGGTAGAGGCCATACGTGATTGGCCTACTCCTACTACCGTGACTCAAGTGAGGAGCTTTCATGGTCTCGCGAGCTTTTATAGGCGATTTGTGAAGGACTTTAGCTCCATTGCCGCTCCACTCACCGAATTGGTGAAGAAAGACCAACCGTTTGTATGGGGAGAGCCTCAAGAGAAGGCCTTCCTTGAGTTGAAAAGTAGGTTGAGTACCGCCCCTCTTTTACAATTGCCCGACTTCGGGAAGGCATTTGAGGTTGAGTGTGATGCCTCGGGGGTGGGAATTGGTGGTGTTTTAATGCAAGATAGCAAACCCATCGCCTACTTTAGTGAAAAGTTGAAAGGGGCATCCTTGAATTATTCTACATATGACAAGGAGTTGTATGCCCTTGTGAGAGCCCTTGCCCATTGGCAACACTATCTTTGGCCTCGTGAGTTTGTAATCAAGAGTGACCATGAGTCACTCAAACATTTGAGAGGCCAAGAGAAGCTCAACAAGAGACATGCCAAGTGGGTTGAATTCATTGAGTCTTTTCCCTATGTGATCCAATACAAGAAAGGGAAAGACAATGTTGTGGCGGATGCGCTTTCAAGAAAGTTTGCCCTAGCCACCACTCTCACCTCTAAGCTCATGGGTTTTGAGAGCATTAAATTGATGTATGCTCATGACCCAAAGCTAAAGAGTGTCCATGACACTCTAGAGAAAGGGGAGAGAGTTGACAAGTACCAATGGTTTGATGGTTATATCTTTAAAAATGGTAGAGTGTGCATTAAGGAGTCCTCTTGGAGAGAGTTGCTTGTGCATGAAGCACATTCCGGGGGACTCATGGGACATTTCGGCACAAGAAAGACTTTGGCCATTCTTCAAGAACAATTCCATTGGCCAAAGATGAGGGTGCATGTGGAAAAGTTTTGCGCTAATTGCCTTGAGTGCAAGCGAGCCAAATCTAAAGCCCACCCTCATGGGTTGTATACCCCTCTCCCCGTACCTACTAGTCCATGGTTGGATATCTCAATGGATTTTGTGATGGGATTACCAAGGACTAGAAGGGGCCATGATAGCATTTATGTTGTTGTGGATAGGTTTTCCAAAATGGCTCATTTCATTCCATGCAAGAAATGTGATGATGCACAACATGTGGCAACTTTGTTTATTGAAAATGTCTTGAAGTTGCATGGGGTGCCTCAAACTATAGTGAGTGATAGGGACACTAAGTTCCTAAGTCATTTTTGGAGGTGTTTATGGGGTGCTTTAGGCACCAAGCTCTTGTTCTCCACGTCCCACCACCCCCAAACCGATGGGCAAACGGAAGTGGTAAACCGAACCTTGGGTGCTCTTCTTAGAGCCATGACTCGAGGCAAGGCCGGGACTTGGATTGATCGTTTACCTCTTATGGAGTTTGCCTACAATCGCACATTGCATAGCATGATAGGCATGACCCCATTCGAGTGTGTCTATGGATTTAACCCCTTGATTCCCCTTGATCTAACCCCTTTGCCAAGGGAAATGGTTGTTAATTTTGAAGGTAAAGCTAGAGCCAAGGCTTTGGTTGAACTCCATGCAAAGGCGAAGAAGAACTTGGAGGAAGCTTATGCTAAGGTTGCCGCCAAGAAGAACAAAGGACGCAAGAAGGTGGATTTCAAGAAGGGTGACTATGTGTGGGTGCACTTCCGGAAAGAAAGGTTTCCAAACCTTAGAAAAGGGAAGTTGGCACCCCGAGGAGATGGCCCATTCCAAGTGCTCTCGAAGATAAACAACAATGCATATGTGGTCGACTTGCCAAGTGAGTATCAAGTTTCTAATACTTTCAATGTTAGTGACTTGGTTCCTTTAAATGTAGGTGATGAAGAGGCTGTGCTTAATGATGAAGAGGTCGTGGGTGATGCTTCGATTTCGAGGACGAAATCTTCTCAAGAAGGGGAGGATGATAAGACCCAAACCCCCTCAAGACCCTTCACTCGGAGTCAAGCCAAGTTGATCCAAGACACCCATCTCCATTTGATATGGAAGGGTACGGAAGAAGGCTCCAAGACCAACTTGAAGACTATGCTTTGGTGCGCCATGGATGGAGGACCTTCTAGTACACTTGACGAGGCATCCGGAGCACTTTTGGAAGCAACTCAAGAGGCCACAGCACCAGGCAGACCGCCTACTCAACTAGGCCGGCCGCCTAGTTTTTGCTCACTCTCTGGATCTCCTCTAGGCGGACCGCCTCTGTAAAACGGGCGGACCGCCTACTCAAAAGGGGCTGACCGCCCACTCCAAGTAGGCTGGGCGCCTACTCTGCTAGGCTGGGCGCCTACTTGGGGCGCCTAGTGAGCTGAAGATGCGGGATTCCTAGTTTAATTGCTATGTTTTGGACAACTATAGCCCTATGAGGCCCTTATTGTTTTAACCCACTTTGGGGGTATTTTTGAGCTTTCATTACATGTAAGTGAAGTCTATAAATACTTCACAAACCTATTCAAACCTTAGTCTACCTTGAATTATATGAATGATGAAAAGAAACTATCTCTTGTTTGGAGAATCCTTTGCCTTGGTTGCTTGAATTCACTAGTGGAATCTAGTTGACTCTTGAACCGAAAACCCGATCATTCTATTTGCGAGCCCCAAGTGTGGCTCGAGGGTAGTTGCATAGTGTAGGTC
This sequence comes from Petunia x hybrida, assembly GCA_037355625.1. Lineage (NCBI taxonomy): Eukaryota > Viridiplantae > Streptophyta > Magnoliopsida > Solanales > Solanaceae > Petunia > Petunia x hybrida. The sequence continues at coordinate 12,773,330 of JBBBVM010000162.1, forward strand.
CTCCTTGACACCGATACGAGGGTATTATGGAACGAGTTCTCCATAGTTACTTCGTAGGGAGTTCGAGTAGTGTCTCGCTCTTTATCTTTATTTCCGCGTTTCGTTTTTTATTCTTATCAGATATAGCCCATAACACCAGACAAGTACCAGTTCAGATAACAGTTCAGCTTTAGCTCGGTACCAGTTATCAGTATCAGTTGACAGTTATCAGTTCTCAGTTATCAGCCACCAGTTCTTAGCGTCAGTATCAGTTGACAGTTATCAGTTCTCAGTTATCAGCCACCAGTTCTTAGCGTCAGTATCAGTTGACAGTTATCAGTTCTCAGTTATCAGCCACCAGTTCTTAGCGTCAGTATCAGTTGACAGTTATCAGTTCTCAGTTATCAGCCACCAGTTCTTAGCGTCAGTATCTGTTGACAGTTATCAGTTCCAGTTTCTAGTAACCAGCTATCAGTCATACTACAGTTATTTATCAGTATAGTTCAGCTCAGTCTTCAGTTCCAGATTCAACTAGACTTCAGTTTATATTCAGATCATGTTTAGTACGTTCTTCAGATTTCCAACTATATTGCTATGCTCCAGCTCATATTTACATATTTATATTCCAGCGTTACAGTTTCGTTCAGCTATGATATATTATATGCTCATGCCTTACATACTTGGTACATATTGTACTCACGCCCTTTTCTGGGGCGCTGCGTTTCATGCCGCGCAGGTGCAGATAGAGCAATGCTTGGACCACGTTAGTTGATAAGAATCAAAAACGACGCGGAAAATAAAGATAAGAGGAACGAGACGTAACTCGATCTCTAATCTCAAGTAGCACCGGAGAACTAGTTCCGATACACCCCGAGAGAAGGACAAGAACACCTACGCTATGCAACTACCCTCGAGCCGCACATGGGGCTCGCAAATAGAATGATCGGGGGTGGTTTGGGGTTCAACTAGAATCCACTAGTAAACTCAAACCGTCTCAAAGGGTTTTCATTCAAAGAGAATCCACTCTTGAACATTGTCATTGACAATCAATCATTCATCATAATATCAAAACTAGCTTCGGAATAATGCTAAGCTATGGAGTATTTATAGGCCTCATTCAAGACATAAGGAAAGGCCTAAAATACCCTTAAAATAGGTTCTAAAGTCATAAGCCACGTAGGGGCATACTAGGAATTACATAGCGACTTAAAGTCAAAATCCCATCAAAGTTGCACAGGGGGAGGCGCCCGCCCTATGCCTTAGGCGGTCCGCCTCAGCTCCTCTAGGCGCTCCGCCTCCTTGGTCCGCCTCTTGGAATCCAGAGAGCAATCAATCCTTAGGCGGTCCGCCTCAATCCGTAGGCGGTCCGCCTCTTCCTAAAGCTTCTTGTAACACTTCGAATTGTGTCTCGGATGCTCTTCTTTCCATGGCGTCCCAATGCATGACCTTGAAGTGCTCTTCCTTGGCCTTGGATGGTGCTTTTGGATGGTTGCTCGATTTGGGTCTTATCATCCTCCCCTTCTTGAGAAGATTTCGTCCTCGAAATCAAGGCTTAGTCTCTCATGGCTCTATCAACTCTTCGGGGTGGCCAAGAATCTCCTCCTTTGTCCTTCTTGATCGTCAATTTGGCATAGGCTTCTTCCAAGATCTTCCCCGCCTTAGCATGGAGCTTAGAACCTACAAGCAACGACAAGCAAAAACAAGCAAACGTCCCACTTTGAAAGTAGGTTAGTGCAAGAAGTGTGGAAAACACACTCTTGTGATATAACCAAGCGTCAATAACCATCATAAATATCAAGTCTCCAAAGAGAACCATAAGCACTTGGTTAAAAGTCAACATGCACTCAACAAGATAATGAGCAAAGAGGTCATGGGGGCATGGAAAATGTAAGATCAAGCTACCAAAATCCCCTTGAACCTTAAGCTCAAGATCAACACACCAACCTATCCTCGAGGTGTGGTCAACATGTGGAGTGGAGTGAGTCAAATAGCCCACCCTACAAGTAGGATCAAGCACTCCACTCCCCTTCTTTAGAGCATACCTACTCACACCAAGGGATTCCTCTTTCCCTCCCATTTCATCAACTAGGCAACCCTCCTCAAAAGTCAAGCTCTCAAGGAAGGTGTTGATGATGGATTCTTCTTCATCATAACCCAAACTAGCAATAGTAGGGTCACTCAAAGAACCATCTACCTCACCCACATTTTCAGGCAATGGGTTGCCTAAGGGGTCAAACCCTTCACACCATGGGGGTTCCATTTGACCACCCACCCTAGTCCGATACAAGTCATATCCACTAGTGAGAATGCCTTCAAATAAGGGATTGGTAAAAATATGCATCTCACTATCATGATAAAACATAGACGAGCTATCAAGACTAGGTTCACTTGAGGAGTCATCACGAACAACCTTGTCCAATTTATGCAATTTGGACTCCTCAAGGACAATTCCATCTTTACCACAACACATTGACCCACCAAATAGTAGCAAATCAACAAGAGCATGATCAACTATCTCATCCTCACCTATGTCAAAGGTCGGTGGTGTGTCATAGCAAAGGTCACAATCATGGTCAACTATCAAATCTACACTCGGGAGGGGTTCAATGAACAATGAGCTCACATCATGATGTGGCATAGTGCTCCTCCCAACTAGTGTTTCACATGCAAACTCAAGTTGACAACTAGACTCTTCACTAGTGGTATACTCACTAGATGCATCAAAAACACCAACTAGTGTTGAGTCATTACAAGACAAGTAGCTAGTAGGCTCATGAAAAGGTGAAGCAACACTTACATTTGTAGTACTTTCTTGATCACTCACAAGATTTGAAGTGTCATATGCAACTCCTCCTTCATGATGCTCACATTGAGGCTCCAATGACTTGTCTTCAATTGTACCTACACAAGAACTTTCACAAGAAGAGATAGAAGATAAAGAAGGGTTAGAACAATGGGTGCTCTCACTCTCAATTTTTCCTTCCTCACCCCTCATCTCTCTCAATTTTACCTCATGGTCAAGTGTAGTTTGTGGTGACAATCCGCTCACATCACTCCTCAATTCCTCTCCTTTTTCCTCTCTTGGATTGTCACCGGTCACTCCCTCACTTCTCTCTATCTTTTCTCTCTCAATTGGAGTGGAGTGACTCCCATTTTCATCATGCATTGGCAAAACAATGAAATTGTTTGCCTCGGGTTCAAGTACAATGGGTGACTTGGCTTTAGCCCTTTCCCTCAACTCCTTCATGAGTTTGTAGTCATCATTCACTTGCTTGGGAGTTAGGGGTTGAAGCACGAACTTTTTTCCCTCATGCATCACCGTATAGGTGTTGGCATGGCCATTATGAACCACACGTCGATCAAATTGCCATGGCCTACCAAAGAGAAGGTGGCATGCTTGCATAGGCACAACATCGAACATGTGCTCATCCACGTAGTTCCCAATCTTGAACTTGATCAAACATTGCTTAACCACCCTCAACTCACCACACTCACTAAGCCATTGTAGCCTATAAGGATTTGGGTGCTTCAAGGTAGGTATTTTCAATTGGGTAACTAGTGTTTGGCTAATGACATTAGCACAACTTCCCGAGTCAATGATCATAGAACAAATGAGACCCATGACTCGGCATTTGGAATGAAAAAGGTTCTCCCGTTGTAAGGTCTCAACATCCTCCACACACATGGCTCCTAGACTCCTCCGCACAACAAGGAAGGCAAGGGCATCATCATCTTCTTCTTCCAAGGCAACAATCTCCCCAACATCTCCTTCCTCATCACCCTCTACTCCCTCTTCTTCCTCGGGTTCACTCTCTTGCTCATACACCAAATCACCAACCACAACCATGGTTCTTTTCGTGGTGCATTCCTTAGCAATATGCCCAAAGCCCTTACACTTATAACATTGAGTAGAAGTGGAAATAGGATTACTCAAGCGAGTTTTAGAGTTACCTTCCAAGTGTGGTGTAGTCTTCTCATAAGGCTTCTTCACTTCTTTGCTAGCACTTGCACTTGGAAAGTTGGCATTTGGAGTCTTCCACTCTTTTGGCTTGCTTGTAGTAGTAGGAGTGTTGTTTTTGAACTTCTCTCTTTTGAGCCAAGCCTCGGCAGCAATTGCGGCTTCAAACATATCTTCAAGTGTGAGGTAATGATGCAACCTCAATTGAGAAGCTATACCATAGCTCAAACCATTCTTGAATCGGATCATGGCTTCTTCTTCACCCTCGGTATCCATGTCCAATGCCATCCGGATCTTTTCAAATTCATCATGGTACTCATGCACTGATTTGACACCTTGTTTTAGATCATAGAGCTTCTTGAGTTGCTCTTGCCGATACCTTGGAGTTATGTACTTGGTGTTCATAAGGCCTTTCAACTCATCCCAAGTCACATTCAAATGCAAATTCATCCTTCTCCTAGACCTAATACACTCCCACCAAGTAGAAGCATAGGCCTCAAAGGTAGAAATGGCATATGTACCCTTTCGCTCCTCGGTCATCTCATTGGTATCAAACACTCTTTCCATTTGTAGTACCCATTCCATGTATGCCTCCGGATCACAAGTTCCTTTGAAGGATGGAAGATTGAGCTTGACACTATTGAGGTTGTTGTTGTTGTCACGTACCCCATAGTTATGCTCCGGTTGGCCTCCGTAATGGTCATCATGAGCAACATACTCTCTCCTCGCATTTCCTCTAGCATAGCCCATGGGTGGCCCTCGACCTCGGCCTCTACCCCTATCCACGTTTCGACCCCAATGCATTTGCCTCCTAGGTTGATAGGGAACATCATACCCATAGGCCTCATCACCATACCCGAACTCCTCCTCTTCTTGAACTTCATCAATTTGTTCAAGAGGTGGGACATTCCGCACGGTTCTTCTAAGTGGAGCATTTACTTGGGGATTGCCCAAGTTGAGGGGATTGCCCTCTTGTCGGGGATGGCCCAACCCACGCTCTCGTAGAGCTTCAACTTTGCTTTGTTCATACCTCTTGTTTAGCTCAACAAAGTGTCCGGGAGTCATAGGAGGCGCCTCTTTGGGGAGGCGCTCCGCCTCTTCCTGGGAGGTATGGTTACGGCTCAAAATGGACTCTAAGTGTTCCCCCTTGGTCCGTAGTCGGTCCTCCCTCAAGCGTGCTCAAGTCCATGGCTTCAAATCACTCTCGAACCCTCATCCGAAGGCCTTGACTTGGAACCTTTGTGCTCTTCAAGCTTGGTTCTTGATGGTTGTCGTTTAGGCCCCATTTATATTGCATCAAAGTTGCATGGTGTGCCTCAAACCATTGTGAGTGATAGGGACTCTAAGTTCCTTAGCCATTTTTGGAGGTGTCTTTGGGGTGCTCTTGGCACCAAGTTGTTATTCTCTACGTCCCACCACCCCCAAACGGATGGTCAAACCGAAGTGGTGAACCGAACCTTGGGTGCTCTCCTTAGAGCCATGACCCGAGGTAAGGCCGGGGCGTGGGTTGACAAGATGCCTCTTATGGAGTTTGCTTATAACCGTACATTGCATAGCATGATTGGCTTGACTCCGTTTGAGTGCGTTTATGGTTTTAATCCTTTGATTCCACTTGATCTAACCCCTTTGCCCAAGGAAATGGTTGTTAATTTTGAAGGTGAAAACCGAGCTAAAGCCATGCTTGAAATCCATGCCAAAATGAGGAAGCGATTGGAGGAAGCCTATGACAAGGTTGCCCTCAAGAAGAACAAGGGGAGGAAGAAGTTGGAACTCAAGAAAGGAGATTGGGTGTGGGTGCATTTCCGCAAAGAAAGGTTTCCAAACCTTAGGAAAGGGAAATTGGCACCCCGGGGAGATGGACCCTTCCAAGTGATATCCAAGATCAACAACAACGCCTATGTGATCGATTTGCCAAGTGAGTACGCTATTTCAAACACTTTTAATGTTAGTGACTTGGCTCCTTTTGATGTAGGTGATGACGCCGTAGAGGACAATGTCGTGGAGGTTGACGCTACAATTTCGAGGACGAAATCTTCTCAAGAAGGGGAGGATGATGCGGGGCAAACCACCATCACAAGACCCTTTACGAGAAGCCAAGCCAAAGCACTTCATGATGCTCACTTACACTTGATCCGGAAGGGCATGGACGATACGAGCTCGGGAGAAGACTTGAAAACGATGCATTGGAGCTCAATCAACGTTGAAACAGGGCAGGAAACAGTGCAAGAAGCAGGGGACCAAAACAGGGCCAAAATAGGGGAATTCTGCTGAGCTTACTGCCTGAAGCTGGATTTTTGTTCTTCGCGATCGCGTGAATACCTTCGCGATCGCGAAGAGTCTCTTTTTGCTCTTCGCCTTCGCGCCATGTCTTGCGCGATCGCGCAACTAGTTTTTAAGTGTGCCTCGCGATCGCATATAATCATGCGCGATCGCGATGAACACTTTGGCAGTCTCGGACCAGAAACTAGGAAGACCTTGTAAAGGGGTGTATTTATAACACCCCTCATTCATTTATTGCTCTCACCTTACTTTGAACAAAGAACATTAATGAGCATTGCTCTCAAACACTTGTAACTCTTTTTGGCTTGAAATCAATTGGATGAATCCAAGTTGCTCTTCAATCCATCTTCGATCATTCTATTTGCTTGAGCCTCGTGTCTCTTGAGGATAGTTGCTTAGTGTTAGGTGATTCTTTCCAATCGTTTGGGGTGTAACGGAACAAGTTCTTCGTTGCTACTCGAACTTTAGTGTAAGTCTCGTCTCGCTTTTATCTCTTTATCGCTTTCGTGGGTTTGCCCCTTATCAAACATAGTGAGCCAAACATTGATTTCCCAAATGAAATTACCCACCTTGAGACATCCCAACCCATATCGATTACAATGGCTAAGTGAGTATGGGGAGTTGAAGGTGGTGGAGTGATAAGAATCAAATTGCGGAAAAGTAAAAGATAAAAGCGAGACGTAGCTCGTACAATAATCTCAAGTAGCAACGGAGAACTTGTTCCGTTACACCCCGAGAGAATGACAAGAACACCTACACTAAGCAACTACCCTCGAGCTAACGTGAGCACGCAAGTAGAATGATCGGGGGGGATTGGAATTCATCTAGATCCGCTAGAGGAAGAACAAGTCCCATCAAGGTTTCATTCATTCAATCCAAGAGTTCAACTCTCAACACAAGTGTTTGTTCAATCATCAAAGTTAGCTAATGATTTAAAGAGGCTAAGTGAAGTATTTATAGGCTTCACTTAGGTCTAAATAAAAGGTCTAAAATACCCCCAAATTGGGTTAAAACAAATAAGGCCACGCAGGGCTAAAGTTGGAAGTTCAAGCAAAAGTCATTAAAAATCCCGCATGTGGGTCACAGGGGAAGGCGGTCCGCCTAGTAGGGGGAGGCGGCCGCCCAGCAGTCTTCAGCTTCTCTGGATCTGAGGGAGGCGGTCCGCCTAGGCTGGGAGGCGGTCCGCCCTGCACCTTTCATGCCTCTGGATTTTGGGAGGCGCCTCGCCTCAGCTGGGAGGCGCTCCGCCTTGTTCTGGAGCCCCTTGGGGTGTCTCATTTTGGGTCTCTTGGGCCTCTCCAAGTGTCCTAGCGGGTCCTCCATCCATGGTATACCAAAGCATGGTCTTCAAGTTGCTCTCGGAGCCTTCTTCCATACCCTTCCATATCAAGTGAAGATAGGTATCTTGGATCAACTTGGCTTGACTCCGAGTGAAGGGTCTTGAGGGGGTTTGGGTCTTATCATCCTTCCCTTCTTGAGAGGATTTCGTCCTCGAAATCGAAGCATCATCCACAACCTCTTCATCATCATGCACGACCTCTTCATTACCTACATCCAAAGGAACCAAGTCACAAACATTGAAAGTATTAGAAACTTGATACTCACTTGGCAAGTCGACCACATAGGCATTGTTGTTTATCTTCGAGAGCACTTGGAATGGTCCATCTCCCCGGGGTGCCAACTTCCCTTTCCTAAGGTTTGGAAACCTTTCTTTCCGGAAGTGCACCCAAACATAGTCACCCTTCTTGAGTTCCACCTTCTTGCGGCCTTTGTTTTTCTTGGAGGCAACCTTAGCATAAGTTTCCTCCAAGTTCTTCTTCGCCTTTGCATGGAGCTCAACCAAAGCCTTGGCTCTAGCTTTACCTTCAAAATTAACAACCATTTCCCTTGGCAAAGTGATAAGACCCAAATCGAGCAACCATCTAAAAACATCATCCAAGGCCAAGGAAGAGCTTATGCATTGGAACGCCATGGAACGAGGAGCCTTAGAGACACATTTCGAGGCGTTTCAAGCATTCAGGGAAGCAGGCGGACCGCCTAGTAGAAGGGGCGGACCGCCCACTTATTGTTCACTCTCTGGATCTCAGTCCGCCTGCTGCAGAGGCGGAGGGCCTACTTGGGGCGCCTACTGAAGACTAGGCGGACCGCCTAGTACAAACAGGCGGGGCGCCTAGTGTTGAGAAGCATGCGGGATTTGCTAGTTTTTAGCCTATGTAATTTCTATTATGCCCCTACGTGGCTTATGACTTTAGAACTTACTTAAGGGTATTTTAGGCCTTTCCTTATGTCTTGAATGAGGCCTATAAATACTCCATAGCTTAGCATTATTCCTTAGTTTAGCTATTATGATGAATGATTGAATGTCAAGTGACAATGTTCAAGAGTGGATTCTCTTTGAATGAAAACCCTTTGAGACGGTTTGAGTTTACTAGTGGATTCTAGTTGAACCCCAAACCACCCCCGATCATTCTATTTGCGAGTCCCAGGTGCGGCTCGAGGGTAGTTGCATAGTGTAGGTCCTCCTTGACACCGATACGAGGGTATTATGGAACGAGTTCTCCATAGTTACTTCGTAGGGAGTTCGAGTAGTGTCTCGCTCTTTATCTTTATTTCCGCGTTACGTATTTGATTCTTATCATCTTGGTATCAGAGCAAGGCTCGGGTTTTGTTTCTACAAACCCCCGACCCTTGATTCTTCGTGCCTAGGTTGGTTTCTATCTTAGGTTCTTGTTTATTGTTATTGAAAGAAGAAAATCACAAAAAAAAATTGGAAAATTTAAAAATACCAAAAATTTGTTCTATCTTGTGTTTTGGATTGATTCGTGTTGTGATTGATATTGGGGTTTGTTCCTTATTGGAAACCCGTTATTTTGGTACCCAACACGCACGATTTAGAGTTGTATTCCATGATTTGAGATTTGAAACCCTTGAAGAAATTGAAAAAGCTTGAAACCCTAGCTATGAACATGATGAACATGGTAGATTATTGAATTTTGATTGGGTTTTGATGAAATTGATTGGGGTTTGATCTCTGTGCTTGAAACAACGTTTGGGTACCTTCGGATCGATAAAACAACGTGTGGATTGTTGGAATTTTGGGTGCCAAAGGCAAGAAAAACGAGTTTGAACAGTGCTGGAAGTTGCACTAGGCGGGGCGCCTAGTAGAAGGGGCGGACCGCCTACTTTTTGCTCACTCTCTGGATTTTACAGAGGCGGACCGCCTAGTAGAGTAGGCTGACCGCCTACTTTAAGTAGGCTGACCGCCTACTCCCCTCTATAGGGAACCAGGCGGACCACCTACTCAAAACAGGTGGGGCGCCTACTTCCTTCAAGTTGGGCATTGGGTAGTTCCTTCTAGGTTCTCTTGTTTTGTTGATTGCATTGCTTCCGGTTAGTGCTATTAGAGTATAATCCTACTCGATTAGTGCTAATTACTTTGAGCTATTAGGATCATCGTGCCTTAGAAAGGAGACTAGAATTCAAAGAAGATCCGTAGTATCTTTTGATTCAAGTCCTCATTTAAAGTGCCTATCGTCCAATCGAGTCCCATTAACTCCACTCACCCCGGAGTGCATTTGGACTTGATAAGTTGAGTGATTGAGTTGTGGTTCGTTGGTCAACTATTTGAAGCTTTTAGACTCAAACTTGTGTGAAATATCCATCCCCCACTAAACACGAGCGAGCCGAGTGAAAACAATTGTAAGGGAGTGGGTGAGGTATTTTGCTAACGTTTGTTGCTTTTTGTAGGTGAAATGGCAAACGATGGAGATGATCCCATGAAGCACTTTATGGCCACCATTATGGCTAAATTGGAGGATATCACTTTGAGACTTGAGTCCGTCGAGAGGAATCAAGTTGAGACCGGTGAGAGGAGGACCCCGAGTGTCCAAATTGAATCTGGAGAAGGCACGAGTCATAGCACTCCTATGACTCCCGGACACTTTGTTGAGCTAAACAAGAGGTATGAACAAAGCAAAGTTGAAGCTCTACGAGAGCGTGGGTTGGGCAATCCCCAACAAGAGAGCAATCCTCTCAACTTGGGCAACCCCCAAGGAAATGCTCCATTTCGAAGACCCGTTAGGTTTGTCCCACCTCTTGAGCAAGTTGTTGAGGCTCAAGAAGAGGAGGAAGCCGAGTATGGTGATGAGGCCTATGGGTATGATGCTCCTTATCAACCTAGGAGGCCAATGAATTGGGGTCGAAATGTAGATAGGGGTAGAGGCCGAGGTCGAGGGCCACCCATAGGATATGGAGGGAGGAATGCTAGGAGGGAGTATGTTGCACATGATGACCAATATGGAGGCCAACCGGAGCCTAACTATGGGGTCCGTGACAACAACAACAACCTCAATAGTGTCAAGCTCAATCTTCCATCCTTCAAAGGAACTTGTGATCCGGAGGCATACATGGAATGGGTACTACAAATGGAAAGGGTGTTTGATACCAATGAGATGACCGAGGAGCGAAAGGGTACATATGCTATTTCTACCTTTGAGACCTATGCTTCTACTTGGTGGGAGTCTATGAAGAGGTCTAGGAGAAGGATGAATTTGCATTTGAATGTGACTTGGGATGAGTTGAAAGGCCTTATGAACACCAAGTACATAACTCCAAGGTATCGGCAAGAGCAACTCAAGAAGCTCTATGATCTAAAGCAAGGTGTCAAATCGGTGCATGAGTACTATGATGAGTTTGAGAAGATCCGGATGGCATTGGATATGGATACCGAAGGTGAAGAAGAAGCCATGATCCGATTCAAGAATGGCTTGAGCTATGGTATAGCTTCTCAATTGAGGTTGCATCATTATCTCACACTTCAAGATATGTTTGAAGCCGCAATTGATGCCGAGACTTGGCTCAAAAGAGAGAAGTTCAAAAACAACACTCCTACCACTACAAGCAAGCCAAAAGAGTGGAGGCCTCCAAATGCCAACTTTCCAAGTGCAAGTGCTAGCAAAGAAGTGAAAGGGCCTTATGAGAAGACTACACCACACTTGGAAGGTAATTCTAAAACCCGCTTGAGTAATCCTATTTCTACTTCTACTCAATGTTATAAGTGTAAGGGCTTTGGGCATATTGCTAAGGAATGCACTACAAAAAGAACCATGGTTGTGGTTGGTGATTTGGTGTATGAGCAAGAGAGTGAACCCGAGGAAGAAGAGGGAGTAGAGGGTGATGAGGAAGGAGATGTTGGGGAGATTACCATGGAAGAAGATGATGATGCCCATGCCTTCCTTGTTGTGAGGAGGAGTCTAGGAGCCATGTGTGTGGAGGATGTTGAGACCTTACAAAGAGAGAACCTTTTTCATGCCAAATGCCGAGTCATGGGTCTCCTTTGCTCTATGATCATCGACTCGGGAAGTTGTGCTAATGTCATTAGCCAAACACTAGTTGCCCAATTGAAAATACCTACCTTGAAGCACCCAAATCCTTATAGGCTACAATGGCTTAGTGAGTGTGGTGAGTTGAGGGTGGTTGAGCAATGTTTGATCAAGTTCAAGATTGGGAACTATGTGGATGAGCACATGTTCGATGTTGTGCCTATGCAAGCATGCCACCTTCTCTTTGGTAGGCCATGGCAATTTGATCGACGTGTGGTTCATAATGGCAATGCCAACACCTATACGGTGATGCATGAGGGAAAAAAGTTCGTGCTTCAACCCCTAACCCCCAAGCAAGTGAATGATGACTACAAACTCATGAGGGAGTTGAAGGAAGCGGCTAAAGCCAAGTCACCCATTGTACTTGAACCCGAGGCAAACAATTTCATTGTTTTGCCAAAGCATGATGAAAATGGGAGTCACTCCACTCCAATTGAGAGAGAAAAGATAGAGAGAAGTGAGGGAGTGACCGGTGACAATCCAAGAGAGGAAAAAGGAGAGGATTTGAGGAGTGATGTGAGCGGATTGTCACCACAAACTACACTTGACCATGAGGTAAAATTGAGAGAGATGAGGGGTGAGGAAGAAAAAATTGAGAGTGAGAGCACCCATTGTTCTAACCCTTCTTTATCTTCTATCTCTTCTTGTGAAAGTTCTTGTGTAGGTACATTGAAAGACAAGTCATTGGAGCCTCAATGTGAGCTTCATGAAGGAGGAGTTGCATATGACACTTCAAACCTTGTGAGTGATCAAGGAAGTACTACCAATGTAAGTGTCACTTCACCTTTTCATGAGCCTACTAGCTACTTGTCTTGTGATGACTCAACACTAGTTGGTGTTTTTGATGCATCTAGTGAGTATACCACTAGTGAAGAGTCTAGTTGTCAACTTGAGTTTGCATGTGAAACACTAGTTGGGAGGAGCACTATTGATGCAACCCAAATTGCATCAAGGCCATTCACTCGAAGTCAAGCTAAGGAGATACAAGACACTCACCTACACTTGGTTTGGAAAGGCATGGATGTTGAGAGCTCCGGAACCACTTTGAAGATCATGCAATGGAGCACCATGGAAGGAGGACCACCTAGGACACTTGGAGAGGCTCAAGAGACACAAACGGAGACACCCCAAGAAGCTTCAGGAAGAGGCGGACCGCCTACCTGAAGAGGCGGACCGCCTACAAAATGAAGACTCTCTGGATTTAGGAGGGGCGGACCGCCTACCTCACAGAGGCGGACCGCCTCCTTGACTGGAGGCCTCAGGATGCTTGGACAGGGCGGAGCGCCTACTAGGGGTGGGCGGACCGCCTACCCCTGTTGTGAACCCATCCGAATTTTGGTTATTTTGTGTATGTAATTCCAACTTTGGCCCTAAGTGGCTTCTATTGTTTAAACCCACTTAGGGGTATTTTAGGCACTTCATTACAAGTTTGTAGAAGGCTATAAAAGCCTTCATTAGGTCTTGAACTCATTTTAACCTATCTTGAATGCAAAACACAAGAGAAATACTCTCTATTGAAACCATTGATTCTTGGCTTGAATTTCAATTGGACGAATCCAAGTTGAACCTCAAACCTCCCCGACCATTCTATTTGCAAGGACCACGTGATTCTTGAGGATAGTTGCATAGTGCTAGGTGATTCTTTCCAATCGTTCGGGGTGTAACGGAACAAGTTCTCCGTTGCTACTCGACTTTAGTGTAAGTCTCGTCTCACTTTTATCTCTTTATCGCTTTCGTATTTTCGATTGCATCAGTTGGTATCAGAGCAAGGCTAGGGTTGCGTTCTTACGAGCCCTCGTCCTACTCTTCGTGCTTGTCTTTTATGTTCCGTGTTTATTTTCGTGTTCTTGTTCTTGTTTCATTGAAAAAGAAGAAAAAAAGTCAAAAACTAGAAAACCCAAAAATTTGCTAGAAATCGTTGGTTGTTACGTTTTTGTTGGTTTTGATTATCGGGGATTGTTTGTTTACGTGAACCCGACAATTGGGTACCAACAAAACGCGTTTTGGAGTTGAAAATCAAAGATTGAAAAATTTGAACCCTAGGTTGGGTATTTTGCAAAATTTGCCAAAACTTGTTTGATGTTATGATTTTGTGGTTGTTTGGTATCGGGGATTGTTCCTTATAGTTACCCCGTCATTTTGATTCCACTATAACATCATTTGGAGTAGCGGAGTGAAAATCGAATTTTTGAAATCTTGGTGTTCTTGAAGTTTTTGAAGAATTTGCTCCAAATCTTCGAATCAAGTTGTTTGTTGGTTGTTTGTTGGATTAAACCATTGGGGTTTGCTTGTTATAGTCCAAAACAACTTTGGGTACCATTACATATCAATAACTCCTTGAAAACGTTGGAAAATCGAGTGCCAAAAACCAAGAAACGGAGTTGAAAGTTTGCAGGAACAGGTCATAGGCGGACCGCCCCTCCCCATAGGCGGACCGCCTCCCCACTGCTTGCTCTCTGGAAAATTTTGAGGCCCTCCGCCTCAGACCATAGGCGGACCGCCTCCCACTGGGAAGGTGTCCGGGTAGTTTGTTTCGTAAGTTTTCGTGTTTTCTTTGCTTCCGTTACTTCCGGTTAGTACTTTGTGAGTAATCCTTCTACTCAACTAGTACTAATTCATTGAGCGCTTAGGATATTCGTGCGTGTTGGTGTTGATAACTTCAAAGAAGACTCGTAGAATTTCTTTGGCTCAAGTGCTCACTTAAAAGCCAAACGCCCATAGAGTCCCATTAACTCCACTCTTCCCGAAGAGCATTGGGTACTTGTTGGATTGTTTGGTTGTTGAGGTAGTTGTTCAACTCCGAGGAAGACTTTTGAATTCGAGCTTGAGTGAACCTACCCCAAAAACAAGAGTGAACCCGAGGGACAATCAAAGGTAAGGGAGCGAGTGAGGACTTTTACTCTAATCTCTTTACTTGTTTTTGATTGTTGTAGGTACAATGGCGGATGAGAAGGCCAAATCAACCATTGAGGTTCCCGTTGACGTCTTGGCTAGTCTATTGGCCGAGGTGAAAACCTTGAACCTTAGAATGGAGGTCTTTGAAAAGGAAAGGACCCCGAGTGTCCAAAAGGATGCCAATGAAGGCACAAGTGATGATTCAATCATGAAACCGGATCAATATGCGGAGTTAGTTCGTCGACAACGGTTGAGGGACGAGGCTCTTGCTAGAGAAAGATCGTTGGGCACTCCCCAACCCTTGGGCAATCCCCAAGGAGATGTCCCACTCTTAAGGCCCCGAAGAAATGTGATTCCTCTTGAGCAAGTTGATGAAGCTCAAGAAGGGGAGGGCCTCGGTTTAGATGATGATTTTGATACTCATTATCCACCTAGGAGAGCGATGAACGGAGGCCGAGGGATGGATGGAGGTCGTGGGCGAGGTCGAGGACCTCCAAGGGCTTTCATGGGAAGGGACTTGAGAAGGGAGTATGATGAGGTTGAAGACTACTACGGGGGTCAACCGGGACCACATCGTGGGGGTCGTGACACTAACCTCAATAGTGTAAAGATCACTATCCCGCCTTTCAAGGGGACTAGTGATCCGGAGGCTTTCTTAGAATGGAAGGTTCAATTGGAGCGGGTCTTTGACACGAATGATATGTCCGAGGAGAAGAAGGCTACATATGCCATTGCTTCCTTTGAATCTTATGCCTCTACATGGTGGGAATCCATGAAGCGTTCGAGGAGACGACTTGGGTTGCGGATGAACATCACTTGGGAAGAGTTGAAAGAAATAATGAGCAACAAGTATGTGACTCCCAAGTACCGACAAGAGCAACTCAAACGGCTCTATGAATTGAAGCAAGGCTCCAAACCCGTTGATGAATATTTCAATGATTTTGAGAAGAACCGGATGGCTCTTGATATGGAAACGGAGGATGAGGAACAAGCTATCATCCGTTTCAAAAGTGGCTTGAGTAGGGAGATTGCTTCCCAATTGAGGCTACACACCTTACACTCTCTACAAGATGTGTGTGATGCCGCGGTTGAGGCCGAGAAGTGGTTCAAAGAAGAAAAGGCTCCTCGCTATAGGAGTACCACCACTACCACTCCAACAACTCGCCCCAAAGAATGGAAGACCCCATACACAAGTGGTGCAAGTGGGAGTCGAGATGTGAAGAAGCCTTTTGAGAAGGCTACCCCGAGAAGCGACCACAAAGAGGTTGGAGGTAATTCTAAAACTACTTTAAATACTCCTTCTTCTTCTTCTTTCCAATGCCATAAATGTAAGGGTTACGGCCACTTTGCCAAAGAGTGCCCTACCCGGAAAACAATGATTGTGATGGATGATGGGTTGGTCTATGAGGGGGAAAGTGAGTCCGAGGGAGAAGTTGAGGAGGAGAGTGAGGAAGTTGAGGGTGAGGGTGAAGAGAGAGTGACGGAGGGGGATGATCCTAATATGTTCCTTGTGGTTCGCCGCATTTTGGGAACCATGGTGAGTGAAGGGAGGGAAGATGAACAAAGGGAAAACTTGTTCCATGCTCGGTGTAGAGTGAAGGGGCAAGTGTGTTCCATGATCATAGACTCGGGTAGTTGTGCGAATGTGGTGAGCCAATCCTTGGTCTCACAATTGAAATTGACTACCCAAAAGCACCCTAATCCCTACCGTTTGCAATGGTTGAGTGAGTGTGGCGAATTGAGGGTCTTGAAGCAAGTCTTGATTAGGTTCAAGATTGGGAACTATCAAGATGAACACATGTTTGACGTGGTGCCAATGCAAGCATGCCACCTTTTATTTGGTAGGCCGTGGCAATACGACAAACAAGTGGTTCATGATGGCCGGGCCAACACGTACACGGTTAGACATGAGGGGAAGAAGTTTGTGCTCACACCCTTGTCCCCAAAGCAAGTAAGTGAAGACTATCGGCGCATGAAAGAGTTGAGGGAAGCGGCTAAGGCCAAGTCCCCGGTTGTGGCCAAACCTTTGGCCGAGACTCCACCATCTTCCACCGGTCGCATGTGTGCCATGATGCAACCTGGTGAGATTTTGAAAGGTAATGATGGCACCAAAATGCTCATATGCCTAGTGCACAAAGGTATGGTTTTAAATTCCGAAAGTGATTATTTATCTAACCCTAACCCTTTGCCTAGTGCCATTGAAAATGTTTTGAAGGTTTATGAGGACATGTTCCCGGATGAAATGCCGGATGGATTGCCTCCTTTGAGGGGCATTGAACATCAAATTGACTTTGTCCCGGGATCTCAAATTCCCAACAAGCCGGCATATAGGAGCAATCCCGAGGACACAAGGGAGCTACAAAAGCAAATTGATGAGTTGCTCACCAAAGGCTTGGTGAGGGAGAGCTTGAGCCCTTGTGCCGTGCCCGTGATCCTTGTTCCGAAGAAGGATGGCACTTGGAGGATGTGTGTGGATTGTCGAGCGGTCAACAAGATCACGGTAAAGTATCGACATCCCATACCTCGTTTGGATGATATGTTAGATGAGCTTAGTGGTTCTAGCATCTTTTCAAAGATAGATCTTAGGTCCGGTTACCATCAAATCCGGATGAAACCCGGAGATGAATGGAAAACGGCATTCAAGACCAAGTTTGGTCTATACGAATGGTTGGTGATGCCCTTTGGCCTCTCCAACGCGCCTAGTACTTTCATGAGATTGATGAACCATGTGCTAAAACCCTTCATCAACAAATTCGTGGTCGTCTACTTTGATGACATATTGATCTATAGCAAGTCTATAGACGACCACGTTGGCCACTTGAGTCAAGTGCTTGAAGTGCTACGAGCCGAAAAGCTCTATGCCAACTTTAAGAAGTGCGCCTTTTGTGTTGAAAAGGTTGTCTTTTTGGGCTTTGTTGTTAGTGTCAATGGTGTAGAAGTTGATGAGTCCAAAGTTGAAGCCATTAGAGATTGGCCTACTCCCTCCACCGTTTCTCATGTGCGGAGTTTTCATGGCCTTGCTAGTTTCTATCGGCGCTTTGTTAGAGACTTTAGCACCATTGCCGCACCACTCACCGAGTTGGTGAAAAAGGACAAGTCCTTTGTTTGGGGAGAGCCGCAAGAGAAGGCTTTCCAAGAATTGAAAAGTAGGTTAAGTACCGCCCCATTGTTGCAATTGCCCGACTTCGGGAAGGCTTTTGAGGTAGAATGTGATGCCTCGGGGGTGGGTATTGGGGGTGTTCTCATGCAAGAAGGGAAACCCGTTGCCTACTTTAGTGAGAAGTTAAAGGGCGCAACCTTGAATTACTCTACGTATGACAAGGAGTTGTATGCCCTAGTGAGAGCTTTGGCCCATTGGCAACACTATCTTTGGCCTCGGGAATTCGTGATCAAGAGTGACCATGAGTCACTCAAGCATCTAAGAGGCCAAGAGAAGTTGAACAAAAGACATGCCAAGTGGGTGGAGTTTATTGAGTCCTTCCCTTATGTAATTCATTACAAACGGGGTAAGGACAATGTTGTAGCCGATGCGCTTTCTAGGAAATTCGCCCTTGCTACCACTCTAGCTTCTAGACTCATGGGTTTTGAAAGTATAAAATCTTTGTATGAGCATGACCCAAAACTCAAGAGCATTCATGATGCTCTAGTGAGTGGGGAGAGGGTGGAAAAGTATCAATGGGTAGATGGTTACATCTTCAAGAACGGGAGAGTGTGTGTCCCCGAGTCCTCTTGGAGAGATGTGCTAGTGCAAGAAGCACATTGCGGGGGCTTGATGGGTCACTTTGGGGTGGACAAGACTATGGCCATACTTAAAGAACAATTCCATTGGCCGAAAATGAGGCCTCTTGTGGAACGTTTTTGCAATGCTTGCTTGGATTGCAAGAAGGCCAAGTCTAAGTCCAACAACCATGGCTTGTACACTCCTTTACCCGTACCCACTAGTCCGTGGGTTGATATATCTATGGATTTTGTGATGGCTTTACCCCGGACTAGAGGAGGACACGATAGCATTTATGTTGTCGTTGATAGGTTCTCCAAGATGGCTCACTTCATTCCGTGCAAAAAGACTAATGATGCACAACATGTAGCTTCTTTGTTTATTGATAATGTCTTGAAATTGCATGGGGTGCCTCGCACCATTGTTAGTGATAGGGACTCCAAGTTCCTTAGTCATTTTTGGAAGTGTTTGTGGGGTGCTCTTGGCACCAAGTTGCTCTTCTCCACGTCCCACCACCCTCAAACCGATGGGCAAACCGAGGTGGTGAACCGGACTTTGGGAGCTCTACTTAGAGCTATGACCAAAGGAAAGGCCGGGACTTGGATTGATAAGCTACCACTCATGGAGTTTGCATATAACCGAACTTTGCATCGTATGATTGGCATGACTCCTTTTGAGTGTGTTTATGGTTTTAATCCCTTGATTCCCCTTGATCTTACCCCTTTGCCAAGGGATGTGGTTGTTGATTTTGAAGGTAAAGCTCGGGCCAAGGCATTGCTTGAACTTCATGCCAAGGCGCGGAAGACTTTGGAGGAGGCCTATGAGAAGATAGCAACCAAGAAAAACAAGGGAAGAAAGAAGGTGGATTTCAAGAAGGGAGATTGGGTATGGGTGCACTTCCGCAAGGAAAGATTTCCAAATCATAGGAAGGGGAAGTTGGCACCAAGAGGAGATGGCCCTTTCCAAGTGTTGTCCAAGATCAACAACAATGCATATGTGATAGATTTGCCCGGTGAGTATAATGTTTCCACCACTTTCAATGTTAGTGACTTGACTTCTTTTGATGTAGGTAATGATACCTTGGAGGAGGACGCCTTAATTTCGAGGACGAAATCTTCTCAAGAAGGGGAGGATGATGCAACCCAAATTGCATCAAGGCCATTCACTCGAAGTCAAGCTAAGGAGATACAAGACACTCACCTACACTTGGTTTGGAAAGGCATGGATGTTGAGAGCTCCGGAACCACTTTGAAGATCATGCAATGGAGCACCATGGAAGGAGGACCACCTAGGACACTTGAAGAGGCTCAAGAGACACAAACGGAGACACCCCAAGAAGCTTCAGGAAGAGGCGGACCGCCTACCTGAAGAGGCGGACCGCCTACAAAATGAAGACTCTCTGGATTTAGGAGGGGCGGACCGCCTACCTCACAGAGGCGGACCGCCTCCTTGACTGGAGGCCTCAGGATGCTTGGACAGGGCGGAGCGCCTACTAGGGGTGGGCGGACCGCCTACCCCTGTTGTGAACCCATCCGAATTTTGGTTATTTTGTGTATGTAATTCCAACTTTGGCCCTAAGTGGCTTCTATTGTTTAAACCCACTTAGGGGTATTTTAGGCACTTCATTACAAGTTTGTAGAAGGCTATAAAAGCCTTCATTAGGTCTTGAACTCATTTTAACCTATCTTGAATGCAAAACACAAGAGAAATACTCTCTATTGAAACCTTTGATTCTTGGCTTGAATTTCAATTAGACGAATCCAAGTTGAACCTCAAACCTCCCCGACCATTCTATTTGCAAGGACCACGTGATTCTTGAGGATAGTTGCATAGTGCTAGGTGATTCTTTCCAATCGTTCGGGGTGTAACGGAACAAGTTCTCCGTTGCTACTCGACTTTAGTGTAAGTCTCGTCTCACTTTTATCTCTTTATCGCTTTCGTATTTTCGATTGCATCAACTATGCCACATCATGATGTGAGCTCATTGTTCATTGAACCCCTCCCTAGTGTAGATTTGATAGTTGACCATGATTGTGACCTTTGCTATGACACACCGCCAACCTTTGACATAGGGAAAGATGAGGTAGTTGACCATTTCCTAATTGATATGCTTCTATTTGGTGGTCCAATGTGTTGTGGTGATGATGGTCTTGTCCTTGAGGAGTCCAAATTGCATGAATTGGACAAGGTTGTTCGTGATGACTCCTCAAGTGAACCTAGTCTTGATAGCTCGTCTATGTTTTATCATGATAGTGAGATGCATGTTTTTACCAATCCCTTATTTGAAGGCATTCTCACTAGTGGATATGACTTGTATCGGACTAGGGTGGGTGGTCAAATAGAACCCCCATGGTGTGAAGGGTTTGACCCCTTAGGCAACCCATTGCTTGAAAATGTGGGTGAGGCAGATGGTTCTTTGAGTGACCCTACTATTGCTAGTGTGGGTTGTGATGAAGAAGAATCCATCATCAACACCTTCCTTGAGAGCTTGACTTTTGAGGAGGGTTGCCTAGTTGATGAAATAGAAGGGAAAGAGGAACCCCTTGGTGTGAGTAGGTATGCTCTAAAGAAGGGGAGTGGAGTGCTTGATCCTACTTGTAGGGTGGGCTATTTGACTCACTCCACTCCACATGTTGATCACACCTCGAGGATAGGTTGGTGTGTTGATCTTGAGCTTAAGGTTCAAGGGGATTTTGGTAGCTTGATCTTGCATTTCCCATCTCCCCATGACCTCTTTGCTCATTATCTTGTTGAGTGCATGTTGATTTTTAACCAAGTGCTTAGGGTTCTCTTTGGGGACTTGATATTCATGATTGTTATTGATGCTTGGTTATATCACAAGAGTGTGTTTTCCACACTTCTTGCACTAACCTACTTTCAAAGTAGGACGTTTGCTTGTTTTTGCTTGTCGTTGCTTGTAGGTTCTAAGCTCCATGCTAAGGCGGGGAAGATCTTGGAAGAAGCCTATGCCAAAGTGACGATCAAGAAGGAAGGAAGAGATTCTTGGCCACCCCGAGGAGTTGATAAAGCCGTGAGAGACCAAGCCTTGATTTCGAGGACGAAATCTTCTCAAGAAGGGGAGGATGATAAGACCCAAATCGAGCAACCATCTAAAAACATCATCCAAGGCCAAGGAAGAGCTTATGCATTGGAACGCCATGGAACGAGGAGCCTTAGAGACACATTTCGAGGCGTTTCAAGCATTCAGGGAAGCAGGCGGACCGCCTAGTAGAAGGGGCGGACCGCCCACTTATTGTTCACTCTCTGGATCTCAGTCCGCCTGCTGCAGAGGCGGAGGGCCTACTTGGGGCGCCTACTGAAGACTAGGCGGACCGCCTAGTACAAACAGGCGGGGCGCCTAGTGTTGAGAAGCATGCGGGATTTGCTAGTTTTTAGCCTATGTAATTTCTATTATGCCCCTACGTGGCTTATGACTTTAGAACTTACTTAAGGGTATTTTAGGCCTTTCCTTATGTCTTGAATGAGGCCTATAAATACTCCATAGCTTAGCATTATTCCTTAGTTTAGCTATTATGATGAATGATTGAATGTCAAGTGACAATGTTCAAGAGTGGATTCTCTTTGAATGAAAACCCTTTGAGACGGTTTGAGTTTACTAGTGGATTCTAGTTGAACCCCAAACCACCCCCGATCATTCTATTTGCGAGTCCCAGGTGCGGCTCGAGGGTAGTTGCATAGTGTAGGTCCTCCTTGACACCGATACGAGGGTATTATGGAACGAGTTCTCCATAGTTACTTCGTAGGGAGTTCGAGTAGTGTCTCGCTCTTTATCTTTATTTCCGCGTTACGTATTTGATTCTTATCACAAAGGGGTTAGATCAAGGGGAATCAAGGGGTTAAATCCATAAACACACTCGAATGGAGTCATGCCTATCATGCTATGCAATGTGCGATTGTAGGCAAACTCCATAAGAGGTAGGCGATCAATCCAAGTCCCGGCCTTACCTCGAGTCATGGCTCTAAGAAGAGCTCCCAAGGTTCGGTTTACCACTTCCGTTTGCCCATCGGTTTGCGGGTGGTGGGACGTGGAGAACAAGAGCTTGGTGCCTAAAGCACCCCATAAACACCTCCAAAAATGACTTAGGAACTTAGTGTCCCTATCACTCACTATGGTTTGAGGCACACCATGTAACTTCAAAACATTTTCGATAAACAAAGTTGCCACATGTTGTGCATCATCACATTTCTTGCATGGAATGAAATGAGCCATTTTGGAGAACCTATCCACAACAACATCCAAGATCAACAACAACACCTATGTGATTGATCTACCCGGTAAGTACAATGTGTCTAATACTTTTAATGTAACTGACTTGATCCCTTGTGATGTAGGAGATGGTGATGCCAGAGAGGAGGAAGCCATGGTTTCGAGGACGAAACCTTCCCAAGAAGGGGGGATGATGCGGGGCATATGACCTCAAGGCCGCTCACTAGAAGTCAAGCAAAGTTGATTCAAGATACCCATCTTCACTTGACTTGGAGGGACGTGGAAGGAGGCTCCGAGAGTAGCTCGAAGATCATGCTTTTGAGCACCATAGATGGAGGACTACTTGGGCTCCAAGGGGATCCACCTCAAGCTCATTTTGAGCCTCTTGGACAAGTTCCAGAAGGAGGCGGAGCGCCTCAAAGCTGAGGCAGAGCGCCTACCAAAAAGCAGAGGGCTGAACAGAAGAAGGCGGAGCGCCTCAACCTGAGCGCCTCACCATCCTGAGGCGGAGCGCCTCCCCCTGTGTTGGCCTGCGGGATATATTATTTCTTTTTGCTTGAACTTCCAACTATAGCCCTGCGTGGCCTTATTTGTTTTAACCCACTTTGGGGGTACTTTAGACCTTTTAGTATGACTAAGTGAAACCTATAAATACTTCACTTAGCCTCCTCAAACATTAGCTTACCTTGAATTTTATGAATGATGAAAAGAATCTATCTCTTGTTTGGAGAACCCCTTATCTTGGTTGCTTGAATTCACTAGTGGAACCTAGTTGAGTCTTGAACCAAAAACCCGATCATTCTACTTGCGAGTCCCGAGTGCGACTCGAGGGTGGTTGCATAGTGTAGGTCCTTCTATACGCCGATTCGGGGGTATCTCGGGACAAGTTCCCTGGGGTTATGATAAGAATCAAAAACGAAACGCGGAAATAAAGATAAAGAGCGAGACACTACTCGAACTCCCTACGAAGTAACTATGGAGAACTCGTTCCATAATACCCTCGTATCGGTGTCAAGGAGGACCTACACTATGCAACTACCCTCGAGCCGCACCTGGGACTCGCAAATAGAATGATCGGGGGGTGGTTTGGGGTTCAACTAGAATCCACTAGTAAACTCAAACCGTCTCAAAGGGTTTTCATTCAAAGAGAATCCACTCTTGAACATTGTCATTGACAATCAATCATTCATCATAATAGCTAACTTAGGAATAATGCTAAGCTATGGAGTATTTATAGGCCTCATTCAAGACATAAGGAAAGGCCTAAAGTACCCTTAAGTAAGTTCTAAAGTCATAAGCCACGTAGGGGCATAATAGAAATTACATAGGATAAAAACTAGAAAATCCCGCATGCTATTCAGCACTAGGCGCCCCGCCTGTTTATACTAGGCGCCCCGCCTAGTCTTCAGTAGGTGGTCCGCCTCTGCAGTAGGCGGCCAGGAATCCAGAGAGTGATCATGAAGTGGGCGGTCCGCCCCTTTGACTAGGCGGTCCGCCCCTCCTTGGGCAGCCTTGAAACGCTCCGAAATTGGTCCCGAATGCTCCTCGTTCCATGGCGTTCCAATGCATAAGCTCTTCCTTGGCCTTGGATGGTGATTTTGGATGGTTACTCGATTTGGGTCTTATCATCCTCCCCTTCTTGAGAAGATTTCGTCCTCGAAATCAAGGCTTGGTCTCTCATGGCTCTATCAACTCTTCGGGGTGGCCAAGAATCTCCTCCTTTGTCCTTCTTGATCGTCACTTTGGCATAGGCTTCTTCCAAGATCTTCCTCGCTTCAGCATGGAGCTTAGAACCTACAAGCAACGACAAGCAAAAACACGCAAACGTCCCACTTTGAAAGTAGGTTAGTGCAAGAAGTGTGGAAAACACACTCTTGTGATATAACCAAGCATCAATAACAATCATGAATATCAAGTCCCCAAAGAGAACAATAAGTACTTGGTTAAAAATCAACATGCACTTAACAAGATAATGAGCAAAGAGGTCATGGGAAGATGGAAAAGGCAAGATCAAGCTACCAAAATCCCCTTGAACCTTAAGCTCAAGATCAACACACCAACCTATCCTCGAGGTGTGATCAACATGTGGAGTGGAGTGAGTCAAATAGCCCACCCTACAAGTAGGATCAAGCACTCCACTCCCCTTCTTTAGAGCATACCTACTCACACCAAGGGGTTCCTCTTTCCCTTCCATTTCATCAACTAGGCAACCCTCCTCAAAAGTCAAGCTCTCAAGGAAGGTGTTGATGATGGATTCTTCTTCATCACAACCCAAACTAGCAATAGTAGGGTCACTCAAAGAACCATCTACCTCACCCACATTTTCAAGCAATGGGTTGCCTAAGGGGTCAAACCCTTCACACCATGGGGGTTCCACTTGACCACCCACCCTAGTCCGATACAAATCGCTACCACAAATGAGATTATCTTCACACAATGGAAATGTAAAAGCATGCACCTCAAATTCATGGTCAAATACAAGCATGGTATCAAGACTAGGTTCTTCACCCACACTCAAGGAGTCTTCGAAAATAAATCGATCCATCTCACACTCTAGAGACTCCTCAAGGTAACAATCATCCTTGCTATAACACATTGGCCCACCAAATAGGAGCATATCAATTAGGGAATGGTCAACTACCTCATCTTTCCCTATGTCAAATGTTGGCGGTGTGTCATAGCAAAGGTCACAATCATGGTCAACTATCAAATCTACACTAGGGAGGGGTTCAATGAACAATGAGCTCACATCATGATGTGGCATAGTGCTCCTCCCAACTAGTGTTTCACATGCAAACTCAAGTTGACAACTAGACTCTTCACTAGTGGTATACTCACTAGATGCATCAAAACCACCAACTAGTGTTGAGTCATCACAAGACAAGTAGCTAGTAGGTTCATGAAAAGGTGAAGCAACACTTACATTTGTAGTACTCCCTTGATCACTCACAAGGTTTGAAGTGTCATATGCAACTTCCCCTTCATGAAGCTCACATTGAGGCTCCAATGACTTGTCTTCAAATGTACCTACACATGAACTTTCACAAGAAGAGATAGAAGATAAAGAAGGGTTAGAACAATGGGTGCTCTCACTCTCAATTTTTCCTTCCTCACCCCTCATCTCTCTTAATTTTACCTCACGGTCAAGTGTAGTTTGTGGTGACAATCCACTCACATCACTCCTCAATTCCTCTCCTTTTTCCTCTCTTGGATTGTCACCGGTCACTCCCTCACTTCTCTCTATCTTTTCTCTCTCAATTGGAGTAGAGTGACTCCCATTTTCATCATGCATTGGCAAAACAATGAAATTGTTTGCCTCGGGTTCAAGTACAATGGGTGACTTGGCTTTAGCCGCTTCCTTCAACTCCTTCATGAGTTTGTAGTCATCATTCACTTGCTTGGGAGTTAGGGGTTGGAGCACGAACTTTTTTCCCTCATTCATCACCGTATAGGTGTTGGTATGGCCATTATGAACCACACGTCGATCAAATTGCCATGGCCTACCAAAGAGAAGGTTGCATGCTTGCATAGGCACAACATCGAACATGTGCTCATCCACATAGTTCCCAATCTTGAACTTGATCAAACATTGTTTAACCACCTTCAACTCACCACAATCACTAAGCCATTGTAGCCTATAAGGATTTGGGTGTTTTAGGGTGGGTATTTTCAATTGGGCAACTAGTGTTTGGCTAATAACGTTAGCACAACTTCCCGAATCAATGATCATAGAGCAAATGAGACCCATGACTCGGCAAGTGGAGTGAAAAAGGTTCGCTCGTTGTAAGGTCTCAACATCCTCCACACACATGGCTCCTAGACTCCTCCGCACAACAAGGAAGGCACGGGCATCATCATCTTCTTCTTCCATGGCAACAATCTCCCCAACATCTCCTTCCTCATCACCCTCTACTCCCTCTTCTTCCTCGGGTTCACTCTCTTGCTCATACACCAAATCACCAACCACAACCATGGTTCTTTTTGTAGTGCATTCCTTAGCAATATGCCCAAAGCCCTTACACTTATAACATTGAGTAGAAGTAGAAATAGGATTACTCAAGCGGGTTTTAGAATTACCTTCCAAGTGTGGTGTAGTCTTCTCATAAGGCCCTTTCACTTCTTTGCTAGCACTTGCACTTGGAAAGTTGGCATTTGGAGGCTTCCACTCCTTTGGCTTGCTTGTAGTGGTAGGAGTGTTGTTTTTGAACTTCTCTCTTTTGAGCCAAGTCTCGGCATCAATTGCGGCTTCAAACATATCTTGAAGTGTGAGATAATGATGCAATCTCAATTGAGAAGCTATACCATAGCTCAAGCCATTCTTGAATCGGATCATGGCTTCTTCTTCACCTTCGGTATCCATATCCAATGCCATCCGGATCTTCTCAAACTCATCATAGTACTCATGCACCGATTTGACACCTTGCTTTAGATCATAGAGCTTCTTGAGTTGCTCTTGCCGATACCTTGGAGTTATGTACTTGGTGTTCATAAGGCCTTTCAACTCATCCCAAGTCACATTCAAATGCAAATTCATCCTTCTCCTAGACCTCTTCATAGACTCCCACCAAGTAGAAGCATAGGCCTCAAAGGTAGAAATAGCATATGTACCCTTTCGCTCCTCGGTCATCTCATTGGTATCAAACACCCTTTCCATTTGTAGTACCCATTCCATATATGCCTCCGGATCACAAGTTCCTTTGAAGGATGGAAGATTGAGCTTGACACTATTGAGGTTGTTGTTGTTGTCACGTACCCCATAGTTAGGCTCCGGTTGGCCTCCATAGTGGTCATCATGTGCAACATAGTCCCTCCTAGCATTCCTTCCTCCATATCCCATGGGTGGCCCTCGACCTCGGCCTCTACCCCTATCTACATTTCGACCCCAATTCATTGGCCTCCTAGGTTGATAAGGAGCATCATACCCATAGGCCTCATCACCATACTCGGCTTCCTCCTCTTCTTGAGCCTCAACAACTTGCTCAAGAGGTGGGACAAACCTAACGGGTCTTCGAAGTGGAGCATTACCTTGGGGATTGCCCAAGTTGAGAGGATTGCTCTCTTGTTGGGGATTGCCCAACCCACGCTCTCGTAGAGCTTCAACTTTGCTTTGTTCATACCTCTTGTTTAGCTCAACAAAGTGTCCGGGAGTCATAGGAGTGCTATGACTCGTGCCTTCTCCGGATTCAATTTGGACACTCGGGGTCCTCCTCTCTCCGGTCTCAACTTGATTCCTCTCGACGGTTTCAAGTCTCAATGAGATATCCTCCAATTTAGCCATAATGGTGGCCATAAAGTGCTTCATGGGATCATCTCCATCGTTTGCCATTTCACCTACAAAAAGCAACAAACGTTAGCAAATACCTCACCCACTCCCTTACAATTGTTTTCACTCGGCTCGCTCGTGTTTAGTGGGGGATGGATATTTCGCACAAGTTTGAGTCTAAAAGCTTCAAGTAGTTGACCAACGAACCACAACTCAATCACTCAACTTATCAAGTCCAAATGCGCTCCGGGGTGAGTGGAGTTAATGGGACTCGATTGGACGATAGGCACTTTAAATGAGGACTTGAACCAAAAGATACTACGGATCTTCTTTGAATTCTAGTCTCCTTTCTAAGGCACGATGATCCTAATAGCTCAAAGTAATTAGCACTAATCGAGTAGGATTATACTCTAATAGCACTAACCGGAAGCAATGCAATCAACAAAACAAGAGAACCTAGAAGGAACTACCCAATGCCCAACTTGAAGGAAGTAGGCGCCCCACCTGTTTTGAGTAGGTGGTCCGCCTGGTTCCCTGTAGAGGGGAGTAGGCGGTCAGCCTACTTGAAGTAGGCGGTCAGCCTACTCTACTAGGCGGTCCGCCTCTGTAAAATCCAGAGAGTGAACAAAAAGTAGGCGGTCCGCCCCTTCTACTAGGCGCCCCGCCTAGTGCAATTTCCAGCACTGTTCAAACTCGTTTCAAGTCGATTTCCAAGCCTCAAATCCGATTGTTTCAACTTGTTTTCACAATCCAATGATACCCAAAGTTGTTTTTGATCTCTTCTAACAAACCCCAATCAAATTTACATCCAAACAATCAATCAAATCAAGATTCAAAGTCAAGAATTTCAAGAACACAAGGGTTTATCAAAGGGTTTTCAAAATGGATTGTGATTCATCAAAGTTGGTGTTATATATGTTCAAATCCCACAAAATTGGTACCAAATCGTTTGTTTTCCAATGAAGATCAATCC
This sequence comes from Petunia x hybrida, assembly GCA_037355625.1. Lineage (NCBI taxonomy): Eukaryota > Viridiplantae > Streptophyta > Magnoliopsida > Solanales > Solanaceae > Petunia > Petunia x hybrida. Next base: position 12,802,005 of record JBBBVM010000162.1, read on the forward strand.
CCAATATCAAGTTTTCAATCCAACATCAATCCAACCCAAGAATCAAACCAAAATCATCAAGAACAAGTTCATCAAGGGTTTAAGGAAAAGTTGGGGTTTCAATTTTTCAAACTCCACCAATCCAAGTGTTTTAGGTATCCAAACAACGGAAATTCAATCACGATCAAGAATCTACAACACCCATATCATAAATCATCCAAACCAACAAGATACACCAAATTTTTGGAATTTTCAATTTTCAATTTTTTTTATTTTCTTCTTTCAATAACAATAAACGAGAAACTAAAGATAGGAATCGACCTAGGCACGAAGAATCAAGGGTCGGGGGTTTGTAGAAACAAAACCCGAGCCTTGCTCTGATACCAAGATGATAAGAATCAAAAACGAAACGCAGAAATAAAGATAAAGAGCGAGACACTACTCGAACTCCCTACGAAGTAACTATGGAGAACTCGTTCCATAATACCCTCGTATCGGTGTCAAGGAGGACCTACACTATGCAACTACCCTCGAGCCGCACCTGGGACTCGCAAATAGAATGATCGGGGGGTGGTTTGGGGTTCAACTAGAATCCACTAGTAAACTCAAACCGTCTCAAAGGGTTTTCATTCAAAGAGAATCCACTCTTGAACATTGTCATTGACAATCAATCATTCATCATAATAGCTAACTTAGGAATAATGCTAAGCTATGGAGTATTTATAGGCCTCATTCAAGACATAAGGAAAGGCCTAAAGTACCCTTAAGTAAGTTCTAAAGTCATAAGCCACGTAGGGGCATAATAGAAATTACATAGGATAAAAACTAGAAAATCCCGCATGCTATTCAGCACTAGGCGCCCCGCCTGTTTATACTAGGCGCCCCGCCTAGTCTTCAGTAGGTGGTCCGCCTCTGCAGTAGGCGGCTAGGAATCCAGAGAGTGATCATGAAGTGGGCGGTCCGCCCCTTTGACTAGGCGGTCCGCCCCTCCTTGGGCAGCGTTGAAACGCTCCGAAATTGGTCTCGAATGCTCCTCGTTCCATGGCGTTCCAATGCATAAGCTCTTCCTTGGCCTTGGATGGTGTTTTTGGATGGTTGCTCGATTTGGGTCTTATCAGGTTACTTCGAAGGGAGTTCGAGAAGTGTCTCGCTCTCCTATCTTTATTGTTTTGTCGGATTGGTCCTTATCAATTGGTGTATGAACAAGATAGTGAGCCCGAGGATGAGGGAGTAGAGGGTGATGAGGAGGTTGATGAAGGAGAGGTTGCAATGGAGGATGATGATGATGCCCATGCCTTCCTTGTTGTGAGGAGGAGTTTAGGAGTTATGTGTGTAGAGGATAGTGAAACCTTGCAACGAGAGAACCTCTTTCATTCTAAATGCCGAGTCATGGGTCTCCTTTGTTCCATGATTATTGACTCGGGAAGTTGTGCCAATGTCATTAGCCAAACACTAGTTTCACAATTGAAAATACCCACCTTCAAGCACCTAAGTCCTTACCGTTTGCAATGGCTTAGTGAGGGTTGATGCGGGGCAAATTGCATCGACACCTACACTTGGTCCGGGAGTCAAGGCATGGGTGATATGAGCTCGGGAGACGACTTGAAGACCATGCATTGAAGCTCAATCATAGTGGAAACCGGGCTGAAACCAGTGCAGCAAACAGGGGAGCCACAACAGGGCAAAACAGAGTAGCATTTCCTGAGCTACTGCCTGGCGCCAGAAATCTTCTCTGCGCGATCGCGACCACTCTCACGCGATCGCGAAGACCAGTTGCTTGCCTTGCGCGATAGCGCTCAACCAGACGCGATCGCGAGACTCTGAATATTAATACCCTGCGCGATCGCATATCCTTGTGCGCGATCGCGAAGACCAGTGGTGCAGTGCGGACCAGAAGCTTGGCAAATGTTGTAATGGGAAACTATAAATACCCCCTTAGCTCATTTATTGCTTTTCAGCAAACCTTGAATGTAGAATGATATATTTCTTGAGTGAATCTCAATGAAGAACCCGTGAGCGGGCATGATTTCACTTGGTGGATTCCAAGTTGAACATCGAAACCTCTTTGATCATTCTATTTGCGAGAGCCGAGTGTCTCTTGAGGGTAGTTGCGTAGTATAGGTGATCCTTGACTTCACCCGGGGTGTATCGAGACGAGTTCCTCGGTGCTACTTAGGTAAACGTTCAAGCCTCGTCTTGCTTTTATCTCGATATCGTTATCGATATCGCCTATCTTGTTTTAGTTTCCGCATTATCGTATCGTTTGTAGCTTCCGCGTGTTTTGCCCCTTATCAAGGGTGGTGAATTGAGGGTGGTCAAACAATGCATGATCAAGTTCAAGATAGGGAACTATGTGGATGAACACATGTTTGATGTTGTACCCATGCAAGCATGCCACCTTCTCTTTGGAAGGCCATGGCAATTTGATCGACATGTGGTTCATGATGGTCATGCCAACACCTACACGGTGAAGCATGAAGGGAAAAAGTTTGTGCTCAAACCTTTATCGCTCAACCAAGTAAGTGATGATTACAAGCGCATGAGGGAATTGAGGGAGGCGGCAAAGGCTAAGTCGGTTGTTGAGACTAACCCTTTGGCCGAGAGCTTGGTGGTGACTCCACCATCTTCTACCGGTGGCATTTGTGCCATGATGCAACCGGGTGAACTTTTGAGAGGAAATGATGGCAACAAACTACTCATTTGCCTAGTGTACAAAGGTATGATTCTTACTTCCGAATTTTATTATTCTTCTAACCCTTTGCCTAGTGCTTTTGAAAATGTTTTGAAGGATTATGGGGACATGTTCCCGGATGAGATGCCCGATGGATTACCTCCCTTGAGAGGTATTGATAAGACCCAAATCGAGCAACCATCCAAAAGCACCATCCAAGGCCAAGGAAGAGCACTTCAAGGTCATACATTGGGACGCCATGAAAAGAAGAGCATCCGAGACACAATTCGAAGTGTTTCAAGAAGCTTCAGGAAGAGGCGGACCGCCTACGGATTGAGGCGGACCGCCTAAGGATTGCTTGCTCTCTGGATTCCAAGAGGCGGACCAAGGAGGCGGAGCGCCTCAGTGTGTGGGGCGGACCGCCTAAGGCATGGAGGCGGGCGCCTCCCCCTGTGCGAGTTTGACCGGGTTTTGACTTTAAGTCGCTATGTAATTCCTAGTATGCCCCTACGTGGCTTATGACTTTAGAACCTATTTTAAGGGTATTTTAGGCCTTTCCTTATGTCTTGAATGAGGCCTATAAATACTCCATAGCTTAGCATTATTCCTTAGCTAGTTTTGATATTATGATGAATGATTGATTGTCAATGACAATGTTCAAGAGTGGATTCTCTTTGAATGAAAACCCTTTGAGACGGTTTGAGTTTACTAGTGGATTCTAGTTGAACCCCAAACCACCCCCGATCATTCTATTTGCGAGCCCCAGGTGCGGCTCGAGGGTAGTTGCATAGCGTAGGTGATCCTTGACATCCACCCGGGGTGTATCGGAACTAGTTCTCCGGTGCTACTTGGGTCTTTGTTCGAGCCTCGTCTCGTTTTCTATCTTTTATCTTTTTCCGCGTTTTTGATTCTTATCATCTTGGTATCAGAGCAAGGCTCGGGTTTTGTTTCTACAAACCCCCGACCCTTGATTCTTGGTGCCTAGGTCGATTCCTATCTTTAGTTTCTTGTTTGTGATATTGAAAGAAGAAAATTACAAAAAAATTGAAAAATTGAAAAATCTAAAAATTTGGTGTATCTTGTTGGTTTGGATGATTTTTGATATGGGTGTTATAGATTCTTGATAGTGGATGAATCCCCGTTACTTGGGTACCAAAATTGTTGGATTTGGTGGAGTTTGAAAAATTGAAACCCCAATTGCCCTTAAACCCTTGATGAACTTGTTCTTGATGAATTTTTGCTTGATTCTTGGGTTGGATTGATGTTAGATTGAAAACTTGATATTGGGGATTGATCTTCAGTGAAAAACAAACGAATCGGTACCAATTTTGTGGGATTTGGACCTATATAACACCTACTTTGATGAATCACAATCCATTTTGAAACCCTTTGATAAACCCTTGTGTTCTTGAAGAGGATGAACATGGTGAATTCGTTGCTTTCGATTGGGGTTTGTTAAAAATCATTGGGGTTTGATCTTAGTGACCAAAAACAACTTTGGGTATCCTTGGATTGTGAAAACAAGTCGAAAACATCGGATTTGAGGCTTGGAAATCGACTTGAAACGAGTTTGAACTGTGCTGGGAAGTTGCAGAGGCGGAGCGCCTCAATTTAGAGGCGGAGCGCCTCAGCTCTGTGAGCTCTCTGGATTTCCTGAGGCGGAGCGCCTCCCCTGAAGAGGCGGAGCGCCTCCCCCTGTAGGTTTGCCCAGGGCGGACCGCCCACATCCTGAGGCGGGGCGCCTACTTCCTGAAGCTTGGGAATCGGGTAGAAACTTCTAGGATTTCTTTTTTTGTTGCTTGCATTGCTTCCGATTAGTGCTATTAGAGTATAATCCTACTCGATTAGTGCTAATTACTTTGAGCTATTAGGATCATCGTGCCATAGAAAGGAGACTAGAATTCAAAGAAGATCCGTAGTATCTTTTGATTCAAGTCCTCAATTAAAGTGCCTATCGTCCAATCGAGTCCCATTAACTCCACTCGCCCCGGAGCGCATTTGGACTTGATAAGTTGAGTGATTGAGTTGTGGTTCGTTGGTCAACTACTTGAAGCTTTTAGACTCAAACTTGTGTGAAATATCCATCCCCCACTAAACACGAGCGAGCCGAGTGAAACAATTGTAAGGGAGCGGGTGAGGTGTTTTGCTAACGTTTATTGCTTTTTGTAGGTACCATGGCAAACGATGGAGATGATCCTATGAAAATTTTCATGGCTACCGTTATAGCCAAGTTGGAGGATATCACTTTGAGACTTGAGTCCGTCGAGAGGAACCAAGTTGAGACCGGTGAGAGGAGGACCCCGAGCGTCCAAATTGAGTCCGGAGAAGGGACGAGTCATAGCACTCCTATGACTCCCGGACACTTTGTTGAGCTAAACAAGAGGTATGAACAAAGCAAAGTTGAAGCTCTACGAGAGCGTGGGTTGGGCAATCCCCGACAAGAGGGCAATCCCCTCAACTTGGGCAATCCCCAAGTAAATGCTCCACTTAGAAGACCCGTGCGGAATGTCCCACCTCTTGAACAAATTGATGAAGCTCAAGAAGAGGAGGAGTTCGGATATGGTGATGAGGCCTATGGGTATGATGTTCCTCATCAACCTAGGAGGCAAATGCATTGGGGTCGAAATGTGGATAGGGGTAGAGGCCGAGGTCGAGGGCCACCCATGGGCTATGCTAGAGGGAATGCGAGGAGAGAGTATGTTGCTCATGATGACCATTATGGAGGCCAACCGGAGCCTAACTATGGGGTACGTGACAACAACAACAACCTCAATAGCGTCAAGCTCAATCTTCCATCCTTCAAAGGAACTTGTGATCCGGAGGCATACATGGAATGGGTACTACTCATGGAGAGGGTGTTTGACACAAATGAGATGTCCGAGGAGCGAAAGGGTACATATGCTATTTCTACCTTTGAGGCCTATGCTTCTACTTGGTGGGAGTGTATGAAGAGGTCTAGGAGAAGGATGAATTTGCATTTGAATGTGACTTGGGATGAGTTGAAAGGCCTTATGAATACCAAGTACATAACTCCAAGGTATCGGCAAGAGCAACTCAAGAAGCTCTATGATCTAAAACAAGGTGTCAAATCGGTGCATGAGTACCATGATGAATTTGAAAAGATCCGGATGGCATTGGATATGGATACCGAAGGTGAAGAAGAAGCCATGATCCGATTCAAGAATGGCTTGAGCTATGGTATAGCTTCTCAATTGAGGTTGCATCATTATCTCACACTTGAAGATATGTTTGAAGCCGCAATTGATGCCGAGGCTTGGCTCAAAAGGGAGAAGTTCAAAAACAACACTCCTACTACTACAAGCAAGCCAAAAGAGTGGAAGACTCCAAGTGCAAACTTTCCAAGTGCGAGTGCTAGCAAAGAAGTGAAGAAGCCATATGAGAAGACTACACCGCAATTGGAAGGTAACTCTAAAACTCGCTTGAGTAACCCTATTTCTACTTCTACTCAATGTTATAAGTGTAAGGGCTTTGGGCATATTGCTAAGGAATGCACCACAAAAGAACCATGGTTGTGGTTGGTGATTTGGTGTATGAGCAAGAGAGTGAACCCGAGGGAGAAGAGGGAGTAGAGCATGAGGAAGGAGATGTTGGGGAGATTGTTGCCTTGGAAGAAGAAGATGATGATGCCCTTGCCTTCCTTGTTGTGCGGAGGAGTCTAGGAGCCATGTGTGTGGAGGATGTTGAGATCTTACAACGGGAGAACCTTTTTCATTCCAAATGCCGAGTCATGGGTCTCATTTGTTCTATGATCATTGACTCGGGAAGTTGTGCTAATGTCATTAGCCAAACACTAGTTGCCCAATTGAAAATACCTACCTTGAAGCACCCAAATCCTTATAGGCTACAATGGCTTAGTGAGTGTGGTGAATTGAGGGTGGTTAAGCAATGTTTGATCAAGTTCAAGATTGGGAACTACGTGGATGAGCACATGTTCGATGTTGTGCCTATGCAAGCATGCCACCTTCTCTTTGGTAGGCCATGGCAATTTGATCGACGTGTGGTTCATAATGGCCATGCCAACACCTATACGGTGATGCATGAGGGAAAAAAGTTCGTGCTTCAACCCCTAACTCCCAAGCAAGTGAATGATGACTACAAACTCATGAAGGAGTTGAGGGAAAGGGCTAAAGCCAAGTCACCCATTGTACTTGAACCCGAGGCAAACAATTTCATTGTTTTGCCAATGCATGATGAAAATGGGAGTCACTCCACTCCAATTGAGAGAGAAAAGATAGAGAGAAGTGAGGGAGTGACCGGTGACAATCCAAGAGAGGAAAAAGGAGAGGATTTGAGGAGTGATGTGAGCGGATTGTCACCACAAACTACACTTGACCATGAGGTAAAATTGAGAGAGATGAGGGGTGAGGAAGGAAAAATTGAGAGTGAGAGCACCCATTGTTCTAACCCTTCTTTATCTTCTATCTCTTCTTGTGAAAGTTCTTGTGTAGGTACAATTGAAGACAAGTCATTGGAGCCTCAATGTGAGCTTCATGAAGGAGGAGTTGCATATGACACTTCAAATCTTGTGAGTGATCAAGAAAGTACTACAAATGTAAGTGTTGCTTCACCTTTTCATGAGCCTACTAGCTACTTGTCTTGTCATGACTCAACACTAGTTGGTGTTTTTGATGCATCTAGTGAGTATACCACTAGTGAAGAGTCTAGTTGTCAACTTGAGTGTGCTTGTGAAACATTAGTTGAGAGGGATGCTATGCCACATCATGATGTGAGCTCATTGTTCATTGAACCCCTCCCTAGTGTAGATTTGATAGTTGACCATGATTGTGACCTTTGCTATGACACACCGCCAACCTTTGACATAGGGAAAGATGAGGTAGTTGACCATTCCCTAATTGATATGCTTCTATTTGGTGGACCAATGTGTTGTGGTGATGATGGTCTTGTCCTTGAGGAGTCCAAATTGCATGAATTGGACAAGGTTGTTCGTGATGACTCCTCAAGTGAACCTAGTCTTGATAGCTCGTCTATGTTTTATCATGATAGTGAGATGCATGTTTTTACCAATCCCTTATTTGAAGGCATTCTCATTAGTGGATATGACTTGTATCGGACTAGGGTGGGTGGTCAAATGGAACCCCCATGGTGTGAACGGTTTGACCCCTTAGGCAACCCATTGCTTGAAAATGTGGGTGAGGTAGATGGTTCTTTGAGTGACCCTACTATTGCTAGTGAGGGTTGTGATGAAGAAGAATCCATCATCAACACCTTCCTTGAGAGCTTGACTTTTGAGGAGGGTTGCCTAGTTGATGAAATGGAAGGGAAAGCGGAACCCCTTGGTGTGGGTAGGTATGCTCTAAAGAAGGGGAGTGGAGTGCTTGATCCTACTTGTAGGTTGGGCTATTTGATTCACTCCACTCCACATGTTGATCACACCTCGAGGATAGGATGGTGTGTTGATCTTGAGCTTAAGGTTCAAGGGGATTTTGGTAGCTTGATCTTGCATTTTCCATCTCCCCATGACCTCTTTGCTCATTATCTTGTTGAGTGCATGTTGATCTTTAACCAAGTGCTTATGGTTCTCTTTGGAGACTTGATAAGACCCAAACCCCCTCAAGACCCTTCACCCGGAGTCAAGCCAAGTTGATCCAAGATGCTCACCTTTACTTGGTATGGAAGGGTATGGAAGAAGGCCCCGAGAGCAACTTGAAGACCATACTTTGGTGTACCATGGAGGGAGGACCCTCTAGGATACTTGGAGAGGCCCAAGAGACCCAAAATGAGACATCCCAAGGGGCTCCAGAACAAGGCGGAGCGCCTCCCAGCTGAGGCGGGGCGCCTCCCAAAATCCAGAGGCATGAAAGGCTCAGGGCGGACCGCCTCCCAGCCTAGGCGACCGCCTCCCTCAGATCCAGAGAGCTGAAGACTGATGGGCGGCCGCCTCCCCCTACTAGGCGGACCGCCTACCCCTGTGACGCACATGCGGGATTTTTAATGACTTTTGTTTGAACTTCCAACTTTAGCCCTGCGTGGCCTTATTTGTTTTAACCCACTTTGGGGGTATTTTAGACCTTTTATTTAGACCTAAGTGAAGCCTATAAATACTTCACTTAGCCTCTTTAATTGGAAGCTAACTTTGATGATTGAACAAACACTTTGTGTTGAGAGTTGAACTCTTGGAATTGAATGAATGAAACCTTGATGGGACTTGTTTTTCCTCTAGCGGATCTAGATGAATTCCAATCCCCCCCGATCATTCTACTTGCGTGCTCACGTTAGCTCGAGGGTAGTTGCTTAGTGTAGGTGTTCTTGTCATTCTCTCGGGGTGTAACGGAACAAGTTCTCCGTTGCTACTTGGGATTATCGTACGAGCTACGTCTCGCTTTTATCTTTTCGTTTCCGCATTTTGATTCTTATCATCTTGGTATCAGAGCAAGGCTCGGGTTTTGTTTCTACAAACCCCCGACCCTTGATTCTTCGTGCCTAGGTCGATTCCTATCTTTATTTTCTTGTTCTTGTTATTGAAGGAAGAAAATTACAAAAAAAAAAAAAAAATTGAAAAATTGAAAAATCTAAAAATTTGGTGTAACTTGTTGGTTTGAGTGATTCATGATATGGGTGTTATAGATTCTTGATCGTGATTGAATCCCCGTCGTTTGGATACCAAAAACACTTGGATTGGAGAAGATTGAAAATCAAAACCCCAAAACCCCTTAAAACCCTTGATGAACTTGTTCTTGATGACTTTTGATTGATTCTTGGGTTGGATTGATATTGGATTGAGATTTGATACTGGGGTTTGATCCTTGTGTGTTTCCCGTTCCTTTGGTACCTTAAACACCCGATTTGGAGTTGTATTGCATGAATTGAAAATTTAAAACCCTATGAAAATTTGAAAATTTTGAAACCCTTGCTTTGAAGAAGATGATCATGGTGGATTGCTTGATTTTGATTGGGGTTTGATAAAAGTTATTGGGGTTTGATCTTTGTGACTAATACAACATTTGGGTACCTTTGAATTGCTAAAACAACGCTTGAATAGTTGGATTTGTGGGTGAAAATTCAACAAAACGCGAAGTGAACTGTGCTGGAACACAGCAGGAGGCGGAGCGCCTAACAAAGAGGCGGAGCGCCTCCCACTGGTGAGCTTGCAGGATTTTCTCTGAGGCGGAGCGCCTCCCTGAGAGGGCGGAGCGCCTCACCCCTGCACCTTACCCTGGGCGGTCGCCTCTCATCCTGAGGCGGGGCGCCTACTTTCCTGAAACTTGGGAATTGGGTAGAAGCTTCTAGGATTCCTTGTTTGTTGTTTGCATTGCTTCTAATTGGTGCTATTAGAGTATAATCCTACTTGATTGGTACTAATTACTTCGAGCTACTAGGAACATCGTGCCTTAGGAAGGAGACTAGAATTCCAAGAAGATTCATAGTTTCTTTTTGACTCAAGTCCTTTTACTTCAAAGTGCCTAGCGATTATCGAGTCCCATTAACTCCACTCACCCCGGAGTGTGCTTGACTCGTGAATAGTTTGGTTGAGTAGAGGGATTGTTAGTCATCTACGGGAAGCTTTGGAATTACAAGTCGAGTGAAATATCCACCGCCACCCAAAAGAGTGAACCGAGTGAACACAAGTGAGGGAGCGAGTGAGGTGTTTTAACTAACGCTTGTTTCTTTTCTTTGTAGGTACAATGGCCAACGAGGGCCAAGATTTCATCAAGGAGGCCTTGGCTAGCCTTCTTGCCAAGATGGATGTTATGACTCAAAGGATTGAGTCACTTGAAAAGGGTGCCTCAAGTACCCAAGGAGACCAAGGGACCCCGAGTGTCCCAATTGAAAAGGGGACCCCGTGTGTCCAAATTGAGGCCGGTGAAGGCTCGAGTAGCCCTACCTTTACCCCGGAGCAAGTTGTTGAACTTCTCAATCAACAACGGGTAAAGGAAGATCGAGAAAGAATTGAACGAGCGGGCATTCCCCGTATCTTGGATAATCCCCCAAGAAACAACCCATTACCAAGACCCATCCGAAATGTGCAACCTCTTGAGCAAGTCGATGAAGCTCAAGAAGGGGAGGAAGCCGAGTATGGTGATGATATGTATGGGCTTGATGACCACTTTCAACCGAGACGTGGTATGAATTGGGGTCGTAATGTGGAACGAGGTAGGGGCCGAGGTCGAGGGCCACCTATGGGATTTGTTGGAGGGAATGCGAGAAGGGAGTATGGTGTGAATGAAGACCACTATGGGGGCCAACCGGAGCCATTCCGTGGGGGTCGTGACAACAACAACAATCTTAATAGTGTGAAGATTACTATTCCTCCTTTCAAAGGGAGTAGTGATCCGGTGGAGTACCTTGATTGGAAGTTGTCCATGGAACGTATATTTGACACCAATGACATGCCCGAATTGAAGAAGACTAAGTATGCTATCTCTACCTTTGAGTCCTTTGCTTCTACATGGTGGGAGTCGGTAAAGAGGAATAGAAGGAGGATGGGGATGGTTCTTAATCTTACTTGGGATGAGTTGATCCGTGTGATGGATGAAAAGTACTTGACTAACCAATACCGAGTGGACCAACAAAAGCGTCTCTATGAATTGAAACAAGGTTCCAAGTCGGTTGGGGAGTACTTCAATGAGTTTGAACAAGTCCGGATGACTCTAGACTTGGATGATGAAGACAATGAGACGGCCATGATCCGTTTCAAAGGGGGCTTGAACCGAGACATAGCTTCGCAATTGAAGTTCCACAAATATGATGATCATTACAAGCTATGTGAAGATGCGGTTGAAGCCGAGAAATGGCTCAAAGAGGAGAAATCCCTTCGCTACAAGAGTAGCACTACTACCCCAACAAGCAAACCGAAGGATTGGAAGCCTCCTACCACAAATGCAAGGTTCCCAAGTGCAAGTGGAACAAGTGGTGCAAATGCCACCAAGGATGTGAAAAAGCCGTATGAGAAGAACACATCTAATGTGGGAGGTAACTCTAAAACTCAATTGAATGCTCCTACTTCTTCTTCAATGCAATGCCACAAGTGCAAGGGATATGGTCACTTTGCTAGGGAATGTCCTACAAAGAGAACCATGATTGTTGTTGGCAATGATGCCTATGAGAAAGAGAGTGAATCGGAAGATGAGGGAGTAGAGAAAGAAGAGGGAGATGAGGGAGTAGAGGAGAATGATTTGCTTGATGACACGGGGGAAGAGGAGGATTTTCATACTTTCTTAGTTGTGAGAAGGAGCCTAGGGGTTATGGTAGTGGAAGATAGTGAAACCTTGCAAAGGGAAAATCTATTCCATGCTAAGTGCCGGGTCAAAGATGCCGTTTGCTCTATGATAATTGATTCCGGAAGTTGTGCAAATGTAGTGAGCCAATCACTTGTGTCTCAATTGAAGTTGACGGCCATAAAGCATCCTAAACCTTACCGGTTACAATGGCTAAGCGAATGTGGGGAGCTTAAAGTGGTAAAGCAAGTGATGATTCGATTCAAAATGGGGAGTTATGTAGATGAGCATTTGTTTGACGTTGTGCCCATGCAAGCGTGCCACCTACTCTTAGGGAGGCCTTGGCAATTTGATAGGCAAGTGGTGCATGACGGTCGTGTCAATACTTACACGGTCAAACATGAAGGGAAGAGATATGTACTTAAACCTCTCACTCCTAAGCAAGTGAGCGATGACTACAAGAGAATGAAGGAGTTGAGAGAGGTGGCAAAGGCTAAGTCAATCATTGAGACTAGTCCTTTGTCCAAAAGTATGGTGGCAATCCCACCAACATCATCTACCGGAGGCATTTGTGCCATGATGCAACCGGGTGAGCTCTTAAGAGGAAATGATGGCAACAAGCTTCTCATATGCCTAGTGCACAAAGGTATGGTTCTAAACTCTAATTATGATGTTTCTCCTAGTCCTTTGCCTAGTGCTTTGAAAAATGTGTTGGAGAACTTTGGGGACATGTTCCCGGATGAGATGCCCGATGGCTTACCTCCCTTGAGGGGTATTGAACATCAAATCGATTTTATTCCGGGCTCTCAAATCCCGAACAAGCCGGCTTATAGAAGCAATCCCGAGGACACGAGGGAGTTGCAAAAACAAGTTGATGACTTGCTTTCAAAAGGCTTGGTGAGGGAAAGTTTGAGTCCTTGTGCCGTTCCGGTCATTCTTGTCCCAAAGAAAGACGGCACTTGGAGAATGTGCGTAGATTGCCGAGCCGTGAATAAGATAACGATCAAGTATCGTCACCCTATTCCACGGCTTGATGATATGTTGGATGAATTGAGTGGGTCGTGTGTCTTTTCCAAAATCGACCTTAGGTCCGGCTACCATCAAATCCGGATGAAACCCGGGGATGAATGGAAAACCGCATTCAAGACCAAATTTGGTCTCTATGAATGGTTGGTTATGCCTTTCGGGCTATCCAACGCACCTAGCACTTTCATGCGACTCATGAATCATGTTTTGAAGTCTTTTATCAACAAGTTTGTCGTTGTCTATTTTGATGATATCTTGATCTATAGTAGGACAATTGATGAACATGTTGACCACCTTAGGCAAGTGCTTGATGCTTTGAGAGCCGAAAAGCTCTATGCTAATTTCAAAAAGTGTGCCTTTGGTGTGGATAAGGTTGTCTTTCTTGGGTTTGTTGTGAGTGCCCAAGGAGTGGAGGTGGATGAGTCTAAGGTAGAGGCCATACGTGATTGGCCTACTCCTACTACCGTGACTCAAGTGAGGAGCTTCCATGGCCTCGCAAGCTTTTATAGGCGATTTGTGAGGGACTTTAGCTCCATTGCCGCTCCACTCACTGAATTGGTGAAGAAAGACCAACCGTTTGTTTGGGGAGAGCCTCAAGAGAAGGCCTTCCATGAATTGAAAAGTAGGTTGAGTACCGCCCCGCTATTGCAATTGCCCGACTTCGGGAAGGCATTTGAGGTTGAGTGTGATGCCTCGGGGGTGGGAATTGGTGGTGTATTAATGCAAGATAGCAAACCCATCGCCTACTTTAGTGAAAAGTTGAAAGGGGCCTCTTTGAATTATTCAACATATGACAAGGAGTTGTATGCCCTTGTGAGAGCCCTTGCCCATTGGCAACACTATCTTTGGCCTCGTGAGTTTGTAATCAAGAGTGATCATGAGTCACTCAAGCATTTGAGAGGCCAAGAGAAGCTCAATAAGAGACATGCCAAGTGGGTTGAATTCATTGAGTCTTTTCCCTATGTGATCCAATACAAGAGAGGGAAAGACAATGTCGTGGCGGATGCACTTTCTAGAAAGTTTGCTCTAGCCACCACTCTCACCTCTAAGCTCATGGGTTTTGAGAGCATTAAATTGATGTATGCTCATGACCCGAAGCTAAAGAGTGTCCATGACACTCTAGAGAAAGGGGAGAGAGTTGATAAATACCAATGGGTTAATGGTTATATCTTCAAAAATGGTAGAGTGTGCATTCCGGAGTCCTCTTGGAGAGAGTTGCTTGTGCATGAAGCACATTGCGGGGGACTCATGGGACATTTTGGCACAAGAAAGACTTTGGCCATTCTTCAAGAACAATTCTATTGGCCAAAGATGAGGGTGCATGTGGAGAAGTTTTGCACTAATTGCCTTGATTGCAAACGTGCCAAATCTAAAGCCCACCCTCATGGGTTGTATACCCCACTCCCCGTACCTACTAGTCCGTGGTTGGATATCTCAATGGATTTTGTGATGGGTTTACCAAGGACTAGAGGGGGCCATGATAGCATTTATGTTGTTGTGGATAGGTTCTCCAAAATGGCTCATTTCATTCCATGCAAGAAATGTGATGATGCACAACATGTGGCAACTTTGTTTATTGAAAATGTTTTGAAGTTGCATGGTGTGCCTCAAACCATAGTGAGTGATAGGGACACTAAGTTCCTAAGTCATTTTTGGAGGTGTTTATGGGGTGCTTTAGGCACCAAGCTCTTGTTCTCCACGTCCCACCACCCCCAAACCGATGGGCAAACGGAAGTGGTAAACCGAACCTTGGGAGCTCTTCTTAGAGCCATGACTCGAGGTAAGGCCGGGACTTGGATTGATCGTCTACCTCTTATGGAGTTTGCCTACAATCGCACATTGCATAGCATGATAGGCATGACTCCATTCGAGTGTGTTTATGGATTTAACCCCTTGATTCCCCTTGATCTAACCCCTTTGCCAAGGGAAATGGTTGTTAATTTTGAAGGTAAAGCTAGAGCCAAGGCTTTGGTTGAGCTCCATGCAAAGGCAAAGAAGAACTTGGAGGAAACTTATGCTAAGGTTGCCTCCAAGAAAAACAAAGGCCGCAAGAAGGTGGAACTCAAGAAGGGTGACTATGTTTGGGTGCACTTCCGAAAAGAGAGGTTTCCAAACCTAAGGAAAGGGAAGTTGGCACCCCGAGGAGATGGACCATTCCAAGTGCTCTCGAAGATAAACAACAATGCCTACGTGGTCGACTTGCCAAGTGAGTATCAAGTTTCTAATACTTTCAATGTTTGTGACTTGGTTCCTTTGGATGTAGGTAATGAAGAGGTCGTGCATGATGATGAAGGGGTTGTGGATGATGCTTCGATTTCGAGGACGAAATCCTCTCAAGAAGGGGAGGATGATAAGACCCAAACCCCCTCAAGACCCTTCACCCGGAGTCAAGCCAAGTTGATCCAAGATGCTCACCTTTACTTGGTATGGAAGGGTATGGAAGAAGGCCCCGAGAGCAACTTGAAGACCATACTTTGGTGTACCATGGAGGGAGGACCCTCTAGGATACTTGGAGAGGCCCAAGAGACCCAAAATGAGACATCCCAAGGGGCTCCAGAACAAGGCGGAGCGCCTCCCAGCTGAGGCGGGGCGCCTCCCAAAATCCAGAGGCATGAAAGGCTCAGGGCGGACCGCCTCCCAGCCTAGGCGACCGCCTCCCTCAGATCCAGAGAGCTGAAGACTGATGGGCGGCCGCCTCCCCCTACTAGGCGGACCGCCTACCCCTGTGACGCACATGCGGGATTTTTAATGACTTTTGTTTGAACTTCCAACTTTAGCCCTGCGTGGCCTTATTTGTTTTAACCCACTTTGGGGGTATTTTAGACCTTTTATTTAGACCTAAGTGAAGCCTATAAATACTTCACTTAGCCTCTTTAATTGGAAGCTAACTTTGATGATTGAACAAACACTTTGTGTTGAGAGTTGAACTCTTGGAATTGAATGAATGAAACCTTGATGGGACTTGTTTTTCCTCTAGCGGATCTAGATGAATTCCAATCCCCCCCGATCATTCTACTTGCGTGCTCACGTTAGCTCGAGGGTAGTTGCTTAGTGTAGGTGTTCTTGTCATTCTCTCGGGGTGTAACGGAACAAGTTCTCCGTTGCTACTTGGGATTATCGTACGAGCTACGTCTCGCTTTTATCTTTTCGTTTCCGCATTTTGATTCTTATCAAGACTTGATATTTATGATGGTTATTGACGCTTGGTTATATCACAAGAGTGTGTTTTCCACACTTCTTGCACTAACCTACTTTCAAAGTGGGACGTTTGCTTGTTTGCTTGTCGTTGCTTGTAGGTTCTAAGCTCCATGCTAAAGCGGGGAAGATCTTGGAAGAAGCCTATGCCAAAGTGACGATCAAGAAGGACAAAGGAGGAGATTCTTGGCCACCCCGAAGAGTTGATAGAGCCATGAGAGACCAAGCCTTGATTTCGAGGACAAAATCTTCTCAAGAAGGGGAGGATGATAAGACCCAAATCGAGCAACCATCCAAAAGCACCATCCAAGGCCAAGGAAGAGCACTTCAAGGTCATACATTGGGACGCCATGAAAAGAAGAGCATCCGAGACACAATTCGAAGTGTTTCAAGAAGCTTCAGGAAGAGGCGGACCGCCTATGGATTGAGGCGGACCGCCTAAGGATTGCTTGCTCTCTGGATTCCAAGAGGCGGACCAAGGAGGCGGAGCGCCTCAGTGTGTGGGGCGGACCGCCTAAGGCATGGAGGCGGGCGCCTCCCCCTGTGCGAGTTTGACCGGGTTTTGACTTTAAGTCGCTATGTAATTCCTAGTATGCCCCTACGTGGCTTATGACTTTAGAACCTATTTTAAGGGTATTTTAGGCCTTTCCTTATGTCTTGAATGAGGCCTATAAATACTCCATAGCTTAGCATTATTCCTTAGCTAGTTTTGATATTATGATGAATGATTGATTGTCAATGACAATGTTCAAGAGTGGATTCTCTTTGAATGAAAACCCTTTGAGACGGTTTGAGTTTACTAGTGGATTCTAGTTGAACCCCAAACCACCCCCGATCATTCTATTTGCGAGCCCCAGGTGCGGCTCGAGGGTAGTTGCATAGCGTAGGTGATCCTTGACATCCACCCGGGGTGTATCGGAACTAGTTCTCCGGTGCTACTTGGGTCTTTGTTCGAGCCTCGTCTCGTTTTCTATCTTTTATCTTTTTCCGCGTTGTTGATTCTTATCAGGTATAGAACATCAAATTGACTTTGTCCCGGGAACTCAAATCCCAAACAAGCCGGCATATAGAAGCAATCCCGAGGACACAAGGGAGTTGCAAAAGCAAGTAGATGAATTGCTTACCAAGGGCTTGGTGAGGGAAAGCTTGAGCCCTTGTGCCGTACCCGTGATCCTTGTTCCAAAGAAGGATGGCACTTGGAGGATATGTGTGGATTGTCGTGCGGTCAACAAGATCACGATAAAGTATCGACATCCCATACCTCGTTTAGATGACATGTTAGATGAGCTTAGTGGTTCTAGCATCTTTTCGAAGATAGACCTTAGGTCCGGTTACCATCAAATCCGGATGAAACCCGGGGATGAATGGAAAACCGCATTCAAGACCAAGTTTGGTCTATATGAATGGTTGGTGATGCCCTTTGGCCTCTCCAACGCACCTAGCACTTTCATGAGACTAATGAACCATGTGCTAAAGCCATTCATCAACAAGTTCGTGGTCGTCTACTTTGACGATATATTGATACATAGCAAATCAATAGACGACCATGTTGATCACTTAAGGCAAGTGCTTGAAGTGTTGAGAGCCGAAAAGCTCTATGCTAATTTTAAGAAGTGTGCCTTTGGTGTTGAAAAGGTAGTCTTTCTTGGGTTTGTTGTGACTGCCCAAGGAGTGGAGGTAGATGAGTCTAAGGTAGAGGCCATTCGTGATTGGCCTACTCCCACTACCGTGACTCAAGTGAGGAGCTTTCATGGTCTTGCTAGTTTTTATAGACGATTTGTGAAAGACTTTAGCTCCATTGGCGCTCCGCTAACCGAATTGGTGAAGAAGGACAAGCCTTTTGTGTGGGGGAGAGCCTCAAGAGAAGGCCTTCCAAGAATTGAAAGGTAGGTTGAGTACCGCCCCTCTATTGCAATTGCTCAACTTCGGAAAGGCATTTGAGGTTGAATGTGATGCCTCGGGGGTGGGAATTGGTGGTGTTTTAATGCAAGATGGAATACCCATAGCCTACTTTAGTGAGAAGTTGAAGGGCGCAACCTTGAATTACTCCACGTATGACAAGGAGTTGTATGCCCTCGTGAGAGCTCTAGCCCATTGGCAACATTATCTATGGCCTCGGGAATTTGTGATCAAGAGTGACCATGAGTCACTCAAGCATCTAAGAGACCAAGAAAAGTTGAAATAGAGACATGCCAAGTGGGTGGAGTTCATTGAGTCTTTCCCTTATGTGATTCATTACAAAAAGGGAAAGGACAATGTTGTGGCCGATGCGCTTTCTAGAAAATTCGCTCTTGCTACCACTCTCGCTTCTAGACTCATGGGTTTTGAAAGCATCAAATCATTGTATGCTCATGACCCAAAGCTCAAGAGCATTCATGATGCTCTAGTGAGTGGGGAAAGAGTGGAAAAGTATCAATGGGTGGATGGCTACATTTTCAAGAATGGGAGAGTGTGTGTCCCCGAGTCCTTTTGGAGAGATGTGCTAGTTCAAGAAGCACATTGCGGGGGCTTGATGGGTCACTTTGGGGTGGAAAAGACTATGGCTATAATTAAAGAGCAATTCCATTGGCCAAAAATGAGGCCCCTTGTGGAGCGATTTTGCAATGCTTGCTTGGATTGCAAGAAGGCCAAGTCTATATCCAACAACCATGGCTTATACACTCCTTTGCCCATTCCTGCTAGTCCGTGGGTTGATCTTTCTATGGATTTTGTTATGGCTTTACCCCGGACTAGAGGAGGACATGATAGCATTTATGTTGTCGTTGACCGTTTCTCCAAAATGACTCACTTCATTCCGTGAAAAAAGACTAATGATGCACAACATGTAGCTTCCTTGTTTATTGATAATGTCTTGAAATTTCATGGAGTGCCTCGCACCATTGTTAGTGATAGGGACTCCAATTTCCTTAGCCATTTTTAGAAGTGTTTGTGGGGTGCTCTTGGCACCAAGTTGCTCTTCTCCACGTCCCACGACCCTCAAACCGATGGGCAAACCGAGGTGGTGAACCGGACTTTGGGAGCTCTTCTTAGAGCTATGACCAAAGGAAAGGCCGGGACTTGGATTGATAAGCTACCACTCATGGAGTTTGCATATAACCGCACTTTGCATCGTATGATTGGCATGACTCCATTTGAGTGTGCTTATGGTTTCAACCCATTGATTCCTCTTGATCTTACCCCTTTGCCAAGGGATGTGGTTGTTGCTGTTGATCTTACCCCTTTCGCCAAGGTGCGGAAGACTTTGGAGGAGGCTTATGAGAAGATAGCAACCAAGAAAAACAAAGGAAGAAAGAAGGTGGACTTCAAGAAGGGGGATTGGGTTTGGGTGCATTTCCGCAAGGAAAGGTTCCCCAACCAACGGAAAGGGAAGTTGGCACCAAGGGGCGATGGGCCATTCCAAGTGTTGTCCAAGATTAACAACAATGTGTATGTGATAGATTTGCCCGGTGAGTACAATGTATCGACTACTTTCAATGTTAGTGACTTGACTTCTTTTGATGTAGGTGATGATACCTTGGAGGAGGACGCCTTAATTTCGAGGACGAAATCTTCTCAAGAAGGGGAGGATGATGCAACCCAAATTGCATAGAGACCATTTACTCGAAGTCAAGCCAAGAATATACAAGACGCTCACCTACACTTGGTTTGGAGAGGCGTGGATGATATGAGCTCGGGAGAGCACTTAAAGAAAATGCATTGGAGCTCAATCCATGTGGAAACAGGGCAGGAAATAGTGCAAGAAGCAGGGGAGCAAAACAGGGCAAAACAGGGGAACACCTGCTGAGCTTACTGCCTGACGAGGGACTTTTGTTCTTCGCGATCGCGTGCAGCACCATCGCGATCGCGAAGAGGAAACTTTTTGCCTTCGCTGTCGCGCCAGACATCGCGCGATCGCGCGCCTCAGAGCCAAGTTCCCACGCGATCGCATTACTTCTTGCGCGATCGCGCAGAGAACTTGGGGGACAGCGGACCAGAAACTTAGAAAACATTGTAAAGGGGTGTTATAAATACACCCCTCTCTCATTTATTGCTTTTTTGCTTACTTTGAACCCAAAAACATTAATGAGCATTGCTCTTGAACCTTGTAACCATTTTGGCTTGAATCAATTGGATGAATCCAAGTTGCTCTTCAATCCGTCTCTGATCATTCTATTTGCTCGAGCCACGTGACTCTTGAGGATAGTTGCATAGCGTTAGGTGATTCTTTCCAATCGTTCGGGGTGTAACGGAACAAGTTTTTCGTTGCTACTTGAACTTTCGTGTGAGTCTCGTCTTGTTTTTATCTCTTTATCGCTATCGTATTTTCGATTGCATCAGCTATCTTCCACAATCATAGCTCTTAAGCTCCTCCTCACTACTAGAAAAGTATGAGGCTCCTCATCCTCCACTGTGTCATCTTGACCATCCTCCTCTACTCCCTCATCTCCCTATACTCCCTCATCTTCCTCCGGTTCACTCACTTGTTCATAAGCATTTTTGCCAACAACAGCCATGGTCCTTTTCGTAGGACACTCCTTAGCAAAGTGTCCATACCCTTTGCATTTCGGATGGGTCTTGGTAGTCGAATGTTTCTTGGGGGGTTGTCCAAGATACGGGGAATAGCCGTTCGTTGGGTATTGCCCAACACTTGATCAATTCTCTCTCGATCCTCCTTTACCCGTTGTTGATTGAGCAATTCAATGACATGGCTAACTTCCTCTGGGGTAAAGTTAGGAGTACTCGAGACTTCAACTTGGACACTCGGGGTCCCTTTCTTAATTTGGACACTCGGGGTCCCTTTCTCCGATTGGACATTGGAAGTCCCTTGCTCAACTAGAGCATTAGAGTTCACCCTCTCAAGGCTTTCAATCCTCAAGTTCATACTATCCAATTTGGAAAGGATAGTAGCAAGGGCACTCTTAGCAAAATCTTCTCCTTCGGTAGACATTGTACCTACACAAGTAACAAACGTTAGCAAAAAAACCTCACACACTCCCTCACGTGTGTTCACTCGGATCACTCGTTTAGTAGTGGTGGATATTTCACTCGACTTGTAGTCCAATGCAAAAAGTTAGCTAGGCGGGGCGCCTGGCCTGAAGCTTTTCCCAATTCGTTTCAAACTTGTTTCAAGTCGATTTCCAAGCCTCAAATCCGATGTTTTCAACTTGTTTTCACAATCCAATGATACCCAAAGTTGTTTTTGATCTTCTTTAATAAAACCCAATCAAATTTATATCCAAACAATCAATCAAATCAAGGTTCAAGTCAAGAAACTCAAGAACACAAGGGTTTATCAAAAAGGGTTCAACAAGGATTGTGATTCATCAAATTTGGTGTTAAACATGTTCAAATCCCACAAAATTGGTACTGAATCGTTTGTTTTTCAGTGAAGATGAATCCCCAATATCAAGCTATCAATCAAACATCCAATCAACCTAAGAATTAAGCCAAAATCATCAAGAACAAGTTCATCAAGGGGTTTAAGGAAAATTTGGGGTTTCAATTTTTCAAACTTCACCAATCCAAGTAATTTTGGTACCCAAGTAACGGGAATTCAATCACGATCAAGAATCAATAACACCCATATCATGAATCAAAAAAACCAACAAATAACACCATATTTTTGGATTTTTTTTAATTTTCAATTTTTTTGTAATTTTCTTTTGCAATAACTTCAACAACAAGAAATCTAAACAAACTAATCTAGGCACGAAGAATCAAGGGTCGGGGGTTCGTAGAGACGATACCCGAACCTTGCTCTGATACCAAACTGATAAGAATCAAACGCGGAAATTAAAAGGATAAGAACGAGACGTAACTCGATCTCTAATCCCAAGTAGCAATAGAGAACTTGTTCCGTTACACCCCGAGAGAAGGACAAGAATACCTACGCTAAGCAACTACCCTTGAGCTAACGTGAGCACCCAAGTAGAATGGTCGGGGGGAAAGGAAGTCATCTAGATCCGCTAGAAGAACAACAAGTCCCATAAATAAGGTTTCATTCAATACCAAGAATTATGCTCATGTTCAATATTCATCAATCATAAACTAAGTTCAAAATAGGCTAAGCATGGCTATTTATAGTATTTCCCAAGCTTGCACAATGACTAAAATACCCTTACTAATAAGGTTCACAAAATAGGCCACGTAGGGCAAAACGGTAAAAGAAACATAGGCCTTCACAGCTGGGAGGGGCGCCTGAAATGGTCTTCAGCGGGGCACCCAAGCTGGGAGGGGCGCCTGGGTAGGGCGCCTGGCTTGGAATGGCGTCGATAGAAATTCAGTATTTTGTAACGAAAACAATGTAAAAAACTGGAGTCAATTTTTGGATGAAAGGAAGCCTCTTTATAAAGAGAAAAATGAATTAATTAAATTTAAGTTCTATTTTGCACCTCCTGTGCAGCGTGTTGGCCAGGCGGGGCGCCCGAGCAAGGCGGGGCGCCTGGCTCTGCTGTGCCACTTTCTTCCTTAGGCGTGAGGCCTAGTGAGATAACCCGGAATGGCTTCCACTCGCTTCCTTCTTCGAAGCCTCTCTTCATCTAGTGTAAATGGACTCCTTGGATCTCCTTAGCTTGGCTCCGTGTGAAGGGTCTTGTGGGGGTTTGGTTCTTATCATACCTACACATGAGCTAACACAAGAAAAAGTAGAAGATGAAGAATAGTTAGAACAATGGGTGCTCTCACTCTCTATTTTTCTTTCCTCACCTCTCTTCTCTCTCAATTTTCCCTCAAGGTCAATTATAGTTTGTGGTGACAATCCACTCACATCACTCCTCAAATCCTCTTTTTTTCCTCTCTTGGATTGTCACCGGTCACTCCCTCACTTTTCTCTTTCTTTTCTCTCTCATTTTAAGTGGTTTGACTCTCACATTCATCATGCAATGGCAAGACAATAAGATTGTTTGCCTCGGGTTCAAGTACAATAGGTGACTTTGCTTTAGCCGCCTCTCTCAACTCCTTCATTCGCTTGTAGTCTTCCCTTACTTGCCATCTTGCTTGACCATGTAGGAGTTGGTCCGACCATCGTGTACCACACATCTATCATATTGCCATGGTCTCCCAAACAAAAGGTGGCAAGCTTCCATTGGGACCACATCAAACATGATTTTATCCCTATAGTTCCCAATGCTAAACTCAATCAACACTTGCTTCACCACCTTCAACTCACCACACTCACTTAGCCATTGTAAACGAAATGGTTTTGGATTCTTTAGAGTGGGTAATTTAAATTGGAAAATCAAAGTTTGGCTCACTATGTTGGCACAACTCCCCGAATCAACAACCATTGAGCACACTTGCCCAATCACACGACTTCTAGCATGAAAGAGGTTTTCTCTTTGATCATTTTCCACCTCCTCTTCCATGAAAATGGTACTCAAGCTCCTCCTAACCACCAAGAATAATTGAGGATCTTCTCCCTCTTCGGTAGCCTCCTCACAAGCAACTTCCTCATCTCCCTCAACCCCTCATTTTCGGGCTCACTATCTTGCTCACACCAAATTACCAACCACAACCATGGTTCTTTTTGTAGGACAATCTCTTGCAAAATGACAATAGCCCTTGCACTTATAGCATTGAGTAGAAGTAGAAGTAGGATTGCTCAAGTGAGTTTTAGAAGTACCTCCCAAGTGTGGTGTAGTCTTCTCATATGGCTTCTTCACTTCTTTGCAATCACTTGCACATGGAAAGTTTGCATTTGCAGTCTTCCACTCCTTTGGCTTGCTTGTGGAAGTAGGAGTGCTGCCTTTGGATTTCTCTCCCTTAAGCCAATTCTCGGCATCAATTGCAGCTTCAAAGATATCTTGAACTGAAAGATAAGTATACAACCTCAATTGAGAAGCTATACCATAGCTCAAGCCATTCTTGAAACGGATCATAGCTTCTTCTTGACCCTCGGTATCCATATCAAATGCCATTCGTGTTCTTTAAAACTCATCATAGTACTCATGAACCGACTTGAAACCTTGCTTTAGATCATAAAGCTTCTTAAGTTGGTCTTGACGATACCTTGGAGTCACATACTTGGTATTCATGAGTCCTTTCAACTCATCCCAAGTCACATTCACATGCACAACCATTCTTCTTCTTAACCTCTTTATGGACTCCCCCCCCCCAAGTAGAAGCATAGGCCTCGAAGGTAGAGATAGCATAGGTGCCTTTCTTATCCTCGGTCATCTCATTGTTGTCAAACACTCTCTCCATGAGTAGTACCCATTCAATGTATGCTTCCGGATCACAAGTTTCCTTAAAGGTTGGAAGATTGAGCTTAACACTATTGAGGTTGTTGTTGTCACGTACCCCACTATTAGGCTCTGGTTGGCCTCCATAAAAGTCATCATAAGCTACATATTCCCTCCTAGCATGCCCTCCATCAAATCTCATGGGTGGCCCTCGACCTCGGCCTCTACCCTTATCCACATTTCGATCCCAATTCATACCTCGCCTCGGTTGATAATGAGCTTCATAGTCATAGGCCTCATCACCATACTCGGCTTCCTCCCCTTCTTGAGCCTCAGCAATTTGCTCAAGTGGTTTGAACATTTCGAACGGGATTGCCCTTGTTGGGGATTGCCCAACACACGCTCTTGTGGAGCAACATCATTTCTTAGCTCGTACCTCTTGGCTATCTCCGCAAAGTGTCCGAGAGTCATAGGAGTGCTATGACTTGTGCCTTCTCTGGATTCAAGAGGGATGCTCGGGGTCCTTCTTTCAATGGTCTCAAGCCTCAAGGATACGTCTTCCAATTTAGCCATGATGATTGCCAAGGCATTCTTAACGGAATCATCTCCATCATTTGCCATTGTACCTACAAAATCAACAAACGATGTAGTTGATCAACAAACCACAACTCAGTCACTCAATTCACAAGTTAAGTGTACTCCGGGGTAAGTGGAGTTAATGTGACTCTATTGGATGATAAGCACTTTAAAGTGAGGACTTGAGTCAAAAGATACTACGGGTCTTCTTTGAATTCTACTCTCCTAGCAAGGCACGATGATCCTAAAAGCTTCAAAGACTAGTACCAACAAAGTAGGAAAGTTACTTAGAGAAGTACTAGTTAGATGGTATGCAAGAAATGAAGCAAGAGATCCTAGAAGAAACTTCCTGAACCATACTTCAAGAAAAGTAGGCGCCCCACCTCTTTCAAGTAGGCAGTCCGCCTGGTTCTCTGCAGAGGGAAGTGGGAATCTAGAGAGCTCATACAAAACGGGCAATCAACCTCTGCAACTAGGCGGCGCCTACTGTGTTTTCCAGCACATTTCAACTTCGTGTTTCTTGGTTTTAGCACCAAAAAATCTTACGTTGTTTTAGCAATCCGAAGGTACTCAAAGGTGTTTTCAACCACAAGAATGCAACCCCAATGATTTAAAGCAAACCCCAATCAAAAACAATCAAATCACCATTTTCATCAAGTTCATAACTAGGGTTCATGATGCAATCGAAAATACGAAAGCGATAAAGAGATAAAAGTGAGACGAGACTTACACTAAAGTTCGAGTAGCAACGAAGAACTAGTTCCGTTACACCCCAAACGATTGGAAAGAATCACCTAACACTATGCAACTATCCTCAAGAGTCACGAGGCTCGAGCAAATAGAATGATCGAAGACGGATTGAAGAACAACTTGGATTCATCCAATTGATTTCAAGCCAAAAGTGTTACAAGGTTCAAGAGCATTGCTCATTTAATGTTTTGTGTTCAAAGTAAGGTAAAAAGGCAATAAATGAGGTAGGGGTGTATTTATAACACCCCAATACAATGTTTACAAGATTCTGGTCCGCGGCTCTTTAAGTTCCCTTCGCGATCGCGTCAGATTATATGCGATCGCGTGGAGAACTTAATGCTGAGGCGCGCGATCGCGCGAGACAGAGCGCGAAGGCGAAGAGCAAAAGAAGACTCTTCGCGATCGCGAAGGTGATGCACGCGATCGCGAAGAACAAAATTCCAGCGTTATGCAGTAAGCTCAGCAGACTTCCCCTGTTTTTGCCCTGTTTTGCTCCCCTGCTTCTTGCACTGTTTCCTGCCCTGTTTCCACATGGATTGAGCTCCAATGCATTGTCTTTGAGTCCTCCCCCGAGCTCGTATCATCCACGCCTCTCCAAACCAAGTGTAGGTGAGCGTCTTGTATATCCTTGGCTTGACTTCGAGTGAATGGTCTCGATGCAATTTGGGTTGCATCAGTTCAAGAACAAGGGTTTCAAATTTTTCAAATCATGCTTTACAACTCCAAATCGAGAGTAGTGGGTACCAAAATGACGGGTTTCCAACAGGGAACAAATTCCAATATCAATCACAAATTCCATCAAACCAAGAACATATGATCAAATGTTTTTGGTGTTTTACAACTTTTTTTTTTTATTTTTTTGTGTTTTTCTTCTTTTCAATAACAACAAACAAGAAAATAAGATAGAAACCGACCTAGGCATGAAGAATCAAGGGTCGGGGGTTTGTAGAAACAAAACTTGAGCCTTGCTCTGATATCAAGATGATACGGGTCAAAATAAAAGACGATAAAATGATAGGAGCTAGACTTTTCTCGAACTCCTTACAAGTTATCCGCGGAGAACTTGTTCTGTAAAACCCTCGTATCGGCGTAAAGATTCACCTACACTAAGCAACAACCCTCGAGTCACATGAGGAACTCGCAAGTAGAATGATCGGGGGGTTTGGGGATAAACTACCTCACCTAGAAGACTCAAACCAACAAAGGGTTCTTTCATTCACAAAGAATCTCTACTCTTGAAAGTTTGTTCAATCATTCATCAAAGCTAACTAAGGAAATTGAAAGACTAATGAAGTATTTATAGGCTTCATCTAGACATAATGAAAGCCCTAAAGTACCCCCAAAGTGGGTTTAAAAGATATATGCCATGTAGGGCTAAACTAGGAATTTCATACTAAACAAAAAAAAATTCCCGTCACAAACTTCAGTAAGTAGGCGCCCGCCTAGTTGGCTTCCACTGGGGAGTAGGCGCTCCACCTCTGAACAGGGGTGGACAACCCATAAAAATTAAGAGAGTTGGGTGGGCGGTCTGCCTAGTAGGTGGGCGGTTCGCCTGCTTTTCTGGCTCCTTGAAACGACTCGAAATGTGTCTCGAATGCTCCTCCTTCCATGGCGTTCCAATGCATAAGCTCTTCCTTGGTCTTGGATGGTGTTTTTGGATGGTTAACCGATTTTCCCCGCATCACCATCACACGACATCTAGCATGGAAAAGGTTTTCTCTTTGCTCATTTTCTACCTCCTCCTCCATGAGTATGGTACTCAAAACTCCTTCTAACCACTAAGAACAAGTTAGGATCATCCCCTTCCGCCGTAGCCTCTTCAACAGCAACTACATCACTCTCCTCATTTTCGGGCTCACTTTCTTGCTCATACACCAAGCCACCATCCATAACAATTATGGTCTTTCGGGTAGGACAATCTCTTGCAAAGTGGCCATATCCTTTACACTTATAGCATTGAGTAGAAGTAGGAGTAGGGGTATTCAAAGAAGTTTTAGAGTTACCTCCCACATTTGGTGTTGACGTCTCATAAGTCTTCTTCTCATCTCGACTTGCACTTGCACCATTTGTCTTTGGGCTCTTCCATTCCTTTGAATTACTTACGGGATAAGAGACTCTCTTGTAGCGATTAGACTTCTCTTCTTTGAGCCACTTCTCGGATTCAACCGCGTCTTCAAATAGATCATGATGAGAACCATACCTTTGAAACCTCAATTAAGAGACTATCTTTCGGTTCAAACCATTCTTGAATCGAATCACGACTTGTTCATCTTCCTCCGCATCCATGTCTAAGGGCATTCGAATTTGCTCAAATTCATTGTAATACTCTTCAACCCTGTTGGAACCTTGCTTCAACTCATAAAGCTGTTTGCGTTAGTCGATTTATCGACTTGGTTCGAGTTGCTCTTGTTCAAGTGCGCGTATTCAGATCCCTCG
Source organism: Petunia x hybrida (assembly GCA_037355625.1). Taxonomy (NCBI): domain Eukaryota; kingdom Viridiplantae; phylum Streptophyta; class Magnoliopsida; order Solanales; family Solanaceae; genus Petunia; species Petunia x hybrida. The sequence continues at coordinate 12,829,994 of JBBBVM010000162.1, forward strand.
CTCCTTGTTCACTGCTCGCAAATAGGTAATCCTCTTAACTATTACATTTTCTCATTTTGTTTGTTTAATCTGCTTGCTAGTAGTTTAATCTTATATTATTGCTGTAAATTTGGTTAATGTTGTATTAGTCGTAGATTATTATTTGAGTTTAAAAAATTTCTAGGATTGAAAATAGCTTTACATTGGTATAGATTGAATCTTTGAGGCTACTCTCTATCCAAAATAGACTATTATGCTTAAAATGCTATAAAGTTCTGATCTTTATGAATTTAAAATGATTTATGTAAAATAAAATTATGGATATTGCTGGAGTCCCAGTTTCAGTCTAGTTTATTTATTTATTTATTTATTTATTTTGTGTAGTGTGTAAGCTACAAGGCAGTGCTGAGGCTATGTCTTTTGTTGTAGTTGTTCTGAGGATAGAAAGGAAGCTGTTTCAGGTTCTGGTTTCAGGGTTTTTTATGTTCTTGGAATTGTTTTAAGGAGTATGAGAGGCCAATCTTTTGTAATTATAGGTTCTGGCAGTGTGAAGGAGTGTTGAAGGTTTAAGCTTGATTAGAGGTTGTTGGCCAATAGTAGTTATTGGTTTCTGTTAGATAGTGCAGGTTTGTATAGAGAGCATTTGGTGGTTGGTGTTTGCTTCTTGTTGCAGGTAGTAGAGGAGAGTGGAGCAGATAGAATTCAGGGAGGCGTGAGGTGTTGTTTTTGGTTCTTGAGTGCTGTAGTTGTGTAGGCATTTTCATAGTAGGTCTCTTGGCTATGTATAAGGTCCCTGGAGAGTTAGTTTCTAGTAGTTTGAAGCTATTTCTAGTAGGTTAGTTTGCTGTGGGAATGTTGAGTTTTGTGCTGAGGTAGAGTGTACCAGAGAGAGTGACATGATAGGGGAGGTGTAGGCAACATGGGTTTAGGGTGTTGATTTGTGGAGTTTATAATTTTTGTGAAGGTTTAGAGGTGTATGAAATGTGTCCAGGTATGAGAGAATTTGTGGGTTATCCCAGTTTGTTTGCAGGAAAGAGTGAAGCTCCTTTTATCTTGAAAAGACTAGTGGGACCTCTCTTTAAAAGACCAGTGAGGTCTATGGCTGCCTAGGACCCGTGTGGCCTTAAATTTTGTGAAGGATCAGTGAGGTACCTTTTTTAGACAAGACCAGTAAGGTCCTTGTTATGCCTAGGACCTGTGAGGCTTTATATGAAGCCAATGATCAATGAGGTATCTTTGGGTTAAGGTTAGTGAGACATTTTTTTGTTTATGCTCTGATGGCATTGCAATATTCATGATAAATTGGTGGTTATGCAAATGTTTAGGGTTTGTGTAATGTTTAGGGAGGCTTCATGATGTGGGGAAAATCGAGCCAAAGCACCAACCATCAAGAGCCAATCTCCAGAGCACATAAAATACAAGTCAAGGGCTCCGGAGGAGGATTCGAGAGTGATTTGAGGTCATGGACTTGAGCACCATCGAGGGAGGACCGACTATGGACCAAGGAGGAACACCTAGAGTCCATTTTGAACCGTCTCCACACCTCCTAGGAAGAGGCGGATCGCCCATTCCACCAGACGAACCGCCTACTTGAAGATAAAATCTCAGGAGTTTGGGCCGCCTGCTTTTTGGGCGGACCGCCCACTTCCCTACACTCTATAGTAGGCGGACCGCCTACTCTGCCAGGTGGGGCTCCCACTCTGCTAGATGGGGCGCCTGTTTTGCTTAGTTTTGGACGGGAATTTGACGTGTAATCCTTATTTTGGCCCTACGAGGCTTGTATTATTTTTATCTCATTTGAGGGCTCTTTAGACATTATATTAGGAGTGTGGAGCAGCTATAATTGCCGCACTTATCCATTTCATTCATTAGCTAACATTGAATTTAAAATTAAAAGAATTGATATAGGCAAGGCCTTCTTGAGAATCTAGAAGTTTCAGTGTATCTCTTGCTTGGAATCTAAGGAGGATCATCCTAGTATGACCCTGTGAATGGTTCAAGTCTCTTTCTCCCTTCGCATCAATCTATTTGTTGTAGTTTGATTCATTTTTTCTTCTATTTCTGTTCTTCCTCGTCCCTACTTTTCCCTTTATCGTGTTTACTTCTTGCTTCCGCTACTTTTTATTGCTTCCACGTATTTACCTGTGTCAGTTTGGTATCAGAGCATGTCTAGGTTTTATTCTTACTAACCCTCGATCGCGCCATTTTATCTTTGTGACTGTTAGTTGTATGTTCTTATTGTTCTTATTTGGAAAAAAAATAGAAAAGTCGTAAAATACAAAAAGAATTGTTGAAACTTGTTGAATTTAAATTCCCAAACATTGGAAATCATTGGGGATTGTTAAATGTGTGATTCTCGTTCTTTTGGTATCAAAAATTTGTGAATTGGTGTTGTGATTCGAAATTTGGTGATTCAAAATCCCAAAATTTTCAAAAAAACCTAGAAACCCTTGCTTCAAAATCAAAATCGACTTGTTGTTCTTTGTTTGGGGTTAAAACCTATTGGGGATTGTTTAGAATCATTCAAAACACCTTTGGGTACCTTTAGATTTCAAAAACATCTTGAAAACATTGAAATGTGGGTGCAAAACAGACCAAAAACACGTTTTGTGAAGCTGCATGAAGTTACAGTAGGCGACCGCCCACTGCACTAGGCGGACCGCCTTCTCTGGTGCACAGCCTCAGGATTTTCGCTTGGTGGACCGCCCTTTTTTTCTAGACGGGGCACTGATGCAATATAAAAAGGCCTAAACGACAACCATCAAAAGCCAAGCTCGAGTGCACAACGGATACGAGTCAAGGCCTCCGGGAACGTCTTGGAAGATCATGCATTGGAGCGCCGAGGACGGAGGAAACAGGGCAGGAAAACAGGCAGCCCAAAACAGGGCAAAACAGGGGAGCACACTGGGAGCTCACTGCCTGAGGAAGAACAAGTGTTCTTCGCGATCGCGACCATGTCTCACGCGATCGCGAAGAGGAATGGTTTGGCCTGCGCGACAGCGCCCCTTGAACGCGAAGGCGAAGGCAAAGTTGATAGAGATCGTGAGGCTGCTGAAGACTTGCGCGATCGCGAGCCTATTGGCGCGACCGCGATGTTGATTATTTTGCTCTGCGCGATCGCGATCCTCCCCAGCGCGATCGCGATGAAGAGAAGTTGAGCAGCGGGCCAGAATCAGCTTCAAGGGCCATTTTTGTCCATTTTCAGTGTAAATGTATATATAGCACAATTGCTCTTCATTTCATTAGTTTAGCTTGAATTGAATAGAGAGAAGAGAGAATTAGAGAAGGCCGAGCCTTTCTAGTCCAAAGCCCGAGGCTTCATGTATCTCGTTAACTTGGAACCTATGGCGATCGACACCTAGTTGAGTCCATTGTAAGGTTCGAGTTTCACTTTCTCCCTTTTGGATTATTAATTCATGTCTTAATTCATTAATCCGTTCTTTCTTCTCGTTTCTTGACTCCCCAATCCTTGTTTCCCCGATATCATTGATATCACCTATCTAGTTATTTATCGCTTCCGCATATTTGTGTCGTTGTTTAGCTTCCGCGTATTTTCTATTGCATCAGTTGGTATCAGAGCAAGGCTCGGGTTATGTTCTTACAAACCCCCGTTCCTTGTTCCATATGTTAGTATTGTTGTTGTGTTGTTCTTGTTGTTCTTGAAAATGAAGAAAACAAAAAAATTGAAAAACTAGAAAACTTGACAAAATTTGGTGGAGCGGGTTGGATACGAATCCCCGAGTGTTAAAAAGTAGTGGGGTTTGTTCCTTGTTGTAATCCCGTCGTTTTGATACCCATATCTCGTGTTTTGGTGTTACGATTCGAAAATTTCGAAAATCAAAATCCAAAAGTTTGAAAATTCTTAAAAACGCTTCAATCTCGAATCGAAGCTTGTTGTTGTTGTTTGGGGTTGAAAAGCTATTGGGGATTGATGATATTAGTTGTATACACCTTTGGGTATCGTTGGTTTTGTGTTTCGGGATGAAATCGAGCCAAAATTTGGCCAAAATCGCCCAAAAACTCGTTTTTGAGCTGCTGTGAAATCGCAGAAATTAACCTTTCGCGATCGCGAAGAGCAATTTCGCGATAGCGAAGAACAAAATTATTTTTTGAAAAATTAACCCTTCGCGATCGCGCGCGTCTGGTCGCGATAGCGAAGAACAAAAAAAAATTTCAGAATTCCAGTTTTGGGATAGAACGTTCGCAACGGCTTCCGAACAGTTTCCAAACATCATGACTCCAATTGGACCATTAAATATGATGAGTTTGTAGATCACAAACAAATTTTCATCCGATTCCAAATCCGTTTGGTGCCGATTCGAGTCAAATCTTTTGTGTCCCGTTTTCTACCATACCTCTTGGATATTGTTTTGAAGGTAATTGGCCTACTTGAAAGACACTAATCCTTTAGCGTATTAGGTATTCGTGCGTAGAGGAGATTAGAATTCAAATAAGAGTCGTAGAACTCCTTTTGGCCTCAAGTGCGCACTTTAAATAGCCGTCCGTACATAGAGTCTCATTAATTCCACTCCGAACTTTAACTTGGACATGCTAGTTGTGATTACCTTGGTTCCCAAGTTGATAAGGCCTCGCTCTTGAGTGTACATATATTGAGTGATACACGTGAGGGAGTGACTTTCGGGAGGTTTTGTTCTTTGGTGATTGCAACAATGTCGGATATTGATGATGGAGTAGATTATGGCTCATGTGGCGATGATGCGAGTTGCTATGACTCGTATGGTGATGATGGAGACTATGGTTCCTACGGTGAGGATGATGGCCGTTACTATGATGATGGAAGCCATGGCTCCTATGATGATGAAGCGGTTCACTACGATGATCGTGAGAGTGGTGAAGACTATGAAGCTTGTGATGAAGAGTGTGAAGATACTTATGCTTCTAGTCAAGAGCCCGAGGATAGTGACGCTTCAAGGTATGATGATCCTACTTACTCTTCTTGTGAAGAATTTGAGCATGATAGTGACATAGATAGAGTTGATGATGATGTTGAGTATATGAATTGTTCTTATGCATCTTCTCTTGGTGTTGCTAATGGAGTACAAGGGAGTAGTGGAGGACCTTCCATTAGTATGGGAGGTGGTGGTGGTTGTTCCATGGGGAAGAAGAAGCTTGCATCTTCTAGGTACGCTAAGCGGCCTAATGCTTCTAATTTCCATGTGGAGGGTGGTATGATAGATGGTGTTGCTTTTGCTACAAAGGGGTTATGTGCTGTGAGGGGCGTGGATGGTTGTAGTAGGAGTAGTGCTATGGGCTATGGAACCAAGGCGAGAGGCACTTATGGGTTCCATGGCAAGGTTCCTTCCTCGACTTCCAACAACATTTCTAATGTTGGGAGAGTGACGGGAAGTGGAGGTTGTTCTAGTGGTGATGCCACTAGTGGAGGGATAAGGATGACCCAAGTTGTTGGTGTTGACACTTGTGGGCGTCCAAATTCTCATTTGGGTGCCAATGTGCAAGACTTGGGTAGATGTAGGTTCGTTGTTGAGGTAGATGGTATTGGAGGATACTTGCTCAAAATTGGTGGTACCGATGCCAATTGTATTAGCACCTCTTTGGTTGATAGGCTTAGGATACCATGCCACAAGCTAGAGCATCCTTATGAGTATGATGGAGTGTGGGTTTCTAAGGAGGCTCGGGTACTCATATCTCATAGGAATTATAAATGCTATGTGTGGTGTGATGTGTATCCCATGCATCATATCGATGTGTGGATAAGTGACCGGTGGTTGGAGGGGAAGAGGGTGCAATATAGTGCGGTGAAGGGTGCATATCTTGTGGGCGTAGGGCAAAGAGTTTATGACTTTGTGCCTTACCGGGCGAAGAGCCAAGTGCCTACTAGTGCGCCTTCTTTGGCTAGGCAAAGGAGCAAGGAGCAAGAACTTCATTCCATGGTTGACAATGTGCAAACAAGAAGTCCTACAAACACAAGCAATGGTGGGACATGTGCTAGAAAAGGGTTGATAGACATCAACAAGGTGAACCCAAAACCACAAGTTTCAATTCCAAGTGGTTCACCAACGAAGAAGAAGGAGACATCAAGTGATGAGTCTCCTAGTCCTAGATTCTGGGTTGACGTGAAGAGTCCACCTACTCCGGCTATGGGTATTCTTGGGCCTCGTCCCAATTCGCCCGAATTTGAGAGACAAAAGATAGAGAGGAGTAAGGGAGTGACCGGTGACATTCCTCGAGTGGAAAAAGGAGAGGATGTGTTGAGTGATGTGAGCGGGATGTCACCACCCGAATCTACACCTAGCCTTGAAAGAAAAATGAGGGAAAAGAAAGAGGGAAAAAAGAGTGAGGACACCACTTATTCTAACCTTAACCCTTTATCTTTTTCTTCTACTTGTGTGAGTACTTGTGTAGGTATTCTTGGAGGCAAACCGATGGAGCCTCAACCATGTTCCGATATGGAAAGGCAAGGTGAAGGAGAAGCCAAATGTGAGCTACGAGGTGAAGGAACTAGCCATGACGCTTCAAGTACATTGAGTGAGCCCGGATGCGACTCAAGTGTAAGTGTTAGTTCTTCTTCCCATGATGATGCGGGGCAAACCACCACAAGGCCCTTTACGAGAAGCCAAGCCCAAACACTTCATGATGCTCACTTGCACTTGATCCGGAAGGGCATGGACGACATGAGCTCGGGAGAGGACTTGAAGACAATGCATTGGAGCTCACTCAACGTTGAAACAGGGCAGGAAACTGTGCAGGCAGCAGGGGAACAAAACAGAGCAAAACAGGGGAACATCTGCTGATGCAGCCCGATCACGTGCTGATCAAGTGATCGATCCACCGAGGAGACCGATGACAAGAAGCCAAGCCAAACTGCTGCACGATGTGCATGTTCACTTAGCCTGGCCGAAGGAAAACAATTGCTCCGAAGCTGAGTGGCCGAGCTCAAGAATCGAAGGCATTATCTTCAGATTTGAGCCCGAAGGCAAAGTGACCGAGGACAATGAGCTCGAAGGCAATTGAGCGTCCGAAGGCAACTAGTGTGTGTTCGAGCAGACAATCGAGAACCAAAGCCAAGGCTTACCGAAGTCAAAGTCTGCCGAACACATTTTGACTCAGCCCTGCGTGGCTTATTTCTATTGGTCAACTGTGACCTATTTACTAGTTTACCCTTAGTATTTCCTATATAAACAGTGTTTCCTTTCATTGTAAGCAGCTAGTTTTTGAATATTGATGAATTGAATGAAAGTGCCGAGCACATTCCTTCTTGTCTCCGTCGTGAGCAAAACCCCGGTGAGGGCTTTTAAGGACTTGTGGCTTTCGGTTAGTCCGATTGAACATTCCTCTTGATCATTCAGTTTGCAAGAGGCAATGTTCTCTTGAGGATTGTTGCATAGTATAGGTGATCCTTGTATCCCTTTTGATTGAGCTTTGAGACAGGTTCCTCACTGTTCTTTCGAAAGAAGCAAGTTTTGTCTTGCTTTTATCTTTTATCCTTTTGTTTGTTCTTCCGCGTTGTGCTAACAATCCCTTCGGGAATTGCATTGCACCATCTTGGTATCAGAGCACGGTTTGAGTTTGTTCTTACAACCTCAATCCTGTTCATTATCTTCGTGCGTTTTGTGTCTTTGTTTCCTTTTCGTGTTCTTAAATTTTGTTACTGTTGGTGTTATTATTTACAAAAAAAAGGGGTGTTAAAAGAAAATTCAAAATTTGTGTTTGATTGTTGGTTGTTTTGGAAAAACAATCTTGGATTCTTGTTCACCATCGAGTTCTGATTCCAACGAATACCCGACGTACTGATTTCGTGACTAGGGTTTCTTGGTGAATTTTTGGACTGTTTTGAGCTTTAATGGTGACTGGAAACTCGAACCCCACTGTGTTTGGAAGAAACCGATGAAGGTTGGTGGTTCTTGAGTGATTTGGGTTTGTTTATTGTTTAAAATCGAAGTTCTTAAGTTGGAAACGTTGTCCGTACACCGGAAAATTGTTACAAGTTCGTGGTGCAATCCTTGATAGCCCCGGGCCCAATCCTTGATAGCCCAGCTGCATCATCCCCCCTTTCTTTAAAGCAAGTTCGTCCCCGAACTTCGCATGGTGTAGCCAGGAATCGAACCCGGTTTGGCTCTGATACCAAACTTTAAGATAAAAGCAAGACAAAACTTGCTTCTTTCGAAAGAACAGTGAGGAACCTGTCTCAAAGCTCAATCAAAAGGGATACAAGGATCACCTATACTATGCAGCAATCCTCAAGAGAACATTGCCTCTTGCAAACTGAATGATCAAGAGGAATGTTCAATCGGACTAACCGAAAGCCACAAGTCCTTAAAAGCCCTCACCGGGGTTTTGCTCACGACGGAGACAAGAAATGTGCTCGGCACTTTCATTCAATTTCAATATCCAAAAAACTAGCTACTTACAATGAAAGGAAACACTGTTTATATAGGAAATACTAAGGGTAAACTAGTAAATAGGTCACAGTTGACCAATAGAAATAAGCCACGCAGGGCTGAGTCAAAATGTGTTCGGCAGACTTTGACTTCGGTAAGCCTTGGCTTTGGTTCTCGATTGCCTGCTCGAACACACACTAGTTGCCTTCGGACGCTCAATTGCCTTCGAGCTCATTGTCCTCGGTCACTTTGCCTTCGGGCTCAAATCTGAAGATAATGCCTTCGATTCTTGAGCTCGGCCACTCAGCTTCGGAGCAATTGTTTTCCTTCGGCCAGGCTAAGTGAACATGCACATCGTGCAGCAGTTTGGCTTGGCTTCTTGTCATCGGTCTCCTCGGTGGATCGATCACTTGATCAGCACGTGATCGGGCTGCATCATCCTCCCCTTCTTGAGAAGATTTCGTCCTCGAAATCAAGCCCTCCTCGTCCTCCGAAGTTGGACCTACAACACAAGGAACTAAGTCAGCAACATTAAAGGTGTTGGACACGTTATACTCACCAGGGAGGTCGATCACGTAGGCATTGTTGTTGATCTTGGTCAACACTTGAAATGGACCATCCCCTCGAGGAGCCAACTTTCCTTTCCTTTGGTTCGGGAATCGTTCCTTTCGGAAGTGAACCCAAACCCAATCTCCCTTCTTTAATTCCAACTTTTTACGCCCCTTGTTTTTCTTTAAGGCAACCTTTGCATAGGCCTCCTCGAGGTTCTTCTTCACCCTTGCATGCAATTCGATCAAGGCAGCTGCTCGTCGAGTACCTTCAAAATCAAGAACAGAATCTCGAGGCAATGGGGTTAAATCAAGTGGAATTAAAGGATTAAAGCCATACACACATTCAAACGGGGTCATGTTGATCATTCTATGCACCGTTCGATTGTATGCAAACTCCATCATGGGTAAACGATCAGCCCAGTTTCCAACCTTCCCTTTTGTCATTGCCCGAAGCAACGATCCCAAGGTTCGGTTTACTACCTCGGTCTGGCCATCAGTCTGAGGATGGTGAGACGTCGAGAATAGTAGCTTGGTGCCGAGGGCACCCCACAAACACTTCCAAAAATGACTCAAGAACTTCGAGTCTCGATCACTCACAATAGTACGAGGTACACCATGCAATTTTAACACGTTAGAAACAAACAATGTAGCTACATGCTGTGCATCATCACACTTTTTGCAAGGAATAAAGTGAGCCATTTTTGAAAAACGGTCAACCACAACGAAGATGCTATCATGTCCTCCCCCCGACCTCGGTAACCCCAAGACAAAGTCCATGGATATATCAACCCAAGGTCGATCAGGCACAGGCAACGGGGTGTACAAACCATGAGGGTTGGACTTCGATTTTGCTTTCTTGCAAACGAGACAAGCGTTGCAAAGCTTTTCCACATCTCGTCGCATTTTGGGCCAATGGAACTGCTCGGTCAAGATACCAAGAGTTTTATCGACACCGAAGTGTCCCATCAGTCCACCTGAGTGAGCTTCTCGAACCAAGAGCTCTCTCCACGATGACACTGGCACACAAACCCTCCCATTTTTGAAGAGGTAGCCATCATGCCATTGATATTTCTCAACCTTTCGGCCACTCAAGATTGCGTCTCGAACACATTTCAGCTTGGGATCGTCCTCGTACATCGACTTGATGCTTTCGAATCCCATGAGCCTAGAGGCGAGAGTGGTCGCTAAGGCAAATTTCCTTGATAGCGCATCGGCCACAACATTATCTTTTCCCTTTTTGTAATGAATTACATAGGGAAAGCTTTCAATGAATTCAACCCACTTGGCATGTCTTCGATTTAATTTCTCCTGACCTCGGAGATGTTTCAAAGACTCATGATCACTTTTGATCACAAACTCTCGAGGCCACAAATAATGCTGCCAATGGGCGAGTGCTCGAACGAGGGCATACAACTCTTTGTCATACGTAGAGTAATTCAAAGTTGCACCCTTAAGCTTTTCGCTAAAGTAAGCGATCGGCTTCGAGTCTTGCATCAGGACTCCTCCGATCCCAACTCCAGACGCATCACACTCGACTTCGAATGCTTTGCCGAAGTCAAGAAGTTGCAACAACGGGGCAGAACAAAGCCTCCGTTTCAACTCTTGGAAAGCCCTTTCTTGGGACTCTCCCCACACAAATGGATTGTCTTTCTTCACCAGCTCAGTTAAAGGAGCTGCCACGGTGCTAAAGTCACGAACAAACCTTCGGTAAAAGCTAGCTAAGCCATGGAAGCTACGAACTTGTGATACCGAGGTTGGAGTTGGCCAATCTTTGATGGCTTCGACTTTTGATTCGTCGACTTCGACACCATTAGCACTGACAACAAATCCAAGAAAGACTACACGATCGACACCAAAGGCGCATTTCTTGAAGTTGGCATACAACTTCTCTTCTCGAAGCTTTTCAAGTACTTGCCTTAGGTGGTCGACATGTTCATCCACGGTTCTGCTATAAACAAGTATGTCATCGAAATAAACGACAACAAACTTATTTATGAACGGTTTGAGCACATGGTTCATCAGTCGCATGAATGTGCTCGGTGCATTGGATAAGCCAAAAGGCATCACCAACCATTCATAGAGACCGAATTTGGTCTTGAATGCGGTTTTCCACTCGTCCCCGGGTTTCATTCGGATCTGATGGTAACCGGACCTGAGGTCTATCTTCGAAAAGCACGAAGAACCACTTAACTCATCTAGCATGTCATCTAATCGAGGGATAGGATGACGATACTTTACCGTTATTTTGTTGACTGCTCGACAGTCAACACACATTCGCCATGTTCCATCCTTCTTCGGAACAAGGATAACAGGAACGGCGCAAGGACTCAAGCTCTCACGAACGAGGCCCTTGTTCAGCAATTCATCAACCTGCCGTTGGAGCTCTTTGGTGTCTTTGGGATTACACCGGTATGCAGGTTTGTTAGGGATTTGAGACCCTGGTACGAAGTCAATTTGGTGCTCGATTCCTCTCAATGGAGGTAATCCACCTGGCATTTCCTCGGGAAACATATCCTCGAAGTCCTGCAAGACTTTTTGAACAAACAAAGGCAAAGGGTTATCATTAGAAAAATCATCATTAGAGTTTAGAAAGATACCCTTGTGCACGAGGCAAATCATCATCTGACCGTGGTCGTTGCCTCGTAAGATCTCACCGGGTTGCATGATTGCACAAATTCCTTTCACTTCGGTCGGTGAGTTTATTTCTTCGGGCCCCAATTTTGCTCCCATCGGAAGCTTAGCTTTGGCCGCTTCTTTCAATTCTTTCATTCGTTTATAGTCCTCGGTGACTTGTTTTGGAGACAAGGGCTTGAGTATGAAACTCTTCCCGTCGAGCTTCACAGTGTAAGTGTTGGATCTGCCATTGTGAACAGCTGTTCGGTCATACTGCCATGGTCGACCCAATAGCAAATGACAAGCTTGCATCGGAACCACATCGAATATCATTTCATCTTGATACTCTCCGATTTTGAACTTGATCCACACTTGTTTGACAACTCTCAATTCTCCACACTCATTCAGCCATTGTAACTTGTAAGGGTGGGGATGCTTCATCGTAGGTAATCCCATTTGTGAAACCAAAGTTTGGCTCACTACATTGGCACAACTACCGGAATCAATGATCATCGAACACACCTTTCCCTTCACTCGACATCGGGCATGAAAGAGGTTTTCTCTTTGGTTGTCCTCTTCTTCAAGAGTCATGCAGCTCAAATTCCTTCGAACCACAAGAAACATTTCCGGATGATCAGCTTCGGCAGCCTCATGATCATCATCAACTTCAGCTCGATCAGTCTCCTCGATAATTTCCTCCTCGGTGTCACTCGCTTGCTCATGGACGGTTCCATCTTCGAGCGGAAGCATAACTTTGCGAGTTGGACACTCTTTTGCCATGTGACCATAACCTTTGCATTTGTGACACTGAATATTTGAAGCACTAGGAGAGTTGAGTTGAACTTTACCTCCCACTTCTCTTGGTTGGTTAACGGTCACACCTCTTTCGAAGGGTCTCTTCGAATCTCGAACAGTGTTAGCACTTGTTTGGTTTGGACTCTTCCATTCTTTACCTCGGTTCAAAGGAGTAGAAGTAGTGACTCCTCGATACCGGTTTGCCTTATCGTCCTTCACCAATTTTTCAGCTTCGGTGGCAGCATCGAACAGATCTTCCAACGTGCGGTACACGTGGAGTCTCAACTGAGATGACACATCCCTAGCCAAGCCATTTTTAAATCTGATAATGGCTTGCTCTTCGTCTTCGACCAGATCAAGATTCAATCGAACCTTTTCAAACTCATCGTGGTACTCTTGGACGGACTTAGACCCTTGCTTTAACTCATAGAGCTTTTGCATTTGAGTCTGCCTGTATTTGGCACTCAAGTACTTACCATCCAACGCTCTCATCAACTGTGGCCATGTATTGACTACTGGATAGTCATTTCTTCTTCTATGCCTCTTGTCAGATTCCCACCATGTTGATGCATAAGCTTCGAACGAAGCAATGGCATAGGCAGCTTTTCTCTCATCGGTCATCTCATTTGTTTCAAAGATGCGCTCCATTTTAAGCTTCCATTCAAGATACTCGTCGGGATCACTAGTTCCTTTAAAGGGTGGAATAGTGATCTTGACACTGTTCAAGTTTGAGTCTCGAACAGCTCTAGCCTGCTCGGGAAACTCATCTTCTCGATCATCAGCCTCACGCCCAATATTTCTTTCAACATTTGCGCCTCGACCTCGACCTCGGAAATTTCCACGTCCTCGGGGAGCTTGCCTTCGTTGAGCGAATGGCGGCTCACGCTCATATTCGTCCTCGGAAAATTCCTCTTCACCAACCTCTTCGGTTACAGCTCCAAGATCTCTTCGGGTCCTTGGAAGTGATAACCTCTCTCCTCGGGGAATGCCCAAGTTTTGATTTCCAGCTTGGGGATTGCCCAAGTTAAGCTGTGCTTGGGGATTGCCCAAGTTAAGCTCTCTTCGAATTGCTTCACTTGTCAACTGATGTTGTCGTACAAGCTCAGCATACAGCTCAGGTTTCATCGGAGTGGATTGGCTCGTTCCAACGCCGGACCCATTCATGGCCACGGACGCGTTTCCCTGCTCGGGGTTAGCTACTCGAGCACTCACTCCTCTTACTTCGGCACTGATGCCTTGTATCGCAGCCATGAGATCGGCTAACGACAATTCAGGCTTTTCAATGCTTTTGCCATCGTTTCCAGCCATTGTACCTGCACAAGTCAAAGATCAAACAAAGATTAAGGTTAGAAATCACCTCACACACTCCCTCACCTTTGATGGGTGGCACTCGGGTCCACTCAATTTATGGGTTCGATTTTTGATCACTCAAGGACTTGTTAACAGTGGCTCGTCTGATTGATCGGTCCTCTAAGATCCTTCAAGTTCGACAATAGTCACTGCCTCTTCGGGAAGAGTGAAGTGATGTTCGACTCGATGGAACGGACGCTTTTTAACTGAGCTCGGGGAGTCAAAAGAATTTCTACGAAAGTTTGGACTTCGGTCACCCCTTCGCACGAGTCCCTATCAGCTCAAATGAGTTAGTACGACCTCGAGTAGGACAATTACTCAAGAGATCCACCAACCAGAATTTTTATCACAAAGAAAGTGAGAACCTAGGAGAATCTACCCTTTGATTCCCTTTGGAATCTTTTTCGATCACACCCACTCCTGTCCGTACAAAAGTGGTCCCTCCTTGGTACGGATAGGGTTTTACCTTATCCACTTTCCCTTTTCAGCCGACAAATTTCACCTGGGGTTTTGATGTTTAAAATTTTAACCCGTTTCTTCTTCAATGGAACAGTGACCTTGCTCCGGCGTACGGACGCAACAACTTCGGTTCACTGACCACGAATTCAACAGATCTGAGTTGCTCTTTCAACTCCAGTTCCAAACAACAACGGAGGAAACCAAACGAAGTTCTTCGAGCTAAGATCCAGCTCGTTCGAGTCGTACACTGTTACGATTTGTAACAAGTTTCCGGTGTACGGACAACGATTTAAACTCAGAGCTTCGATTTTTTTGAGCAACAAACAAACCCAAATCACTCAAGAACCACCAATCTTCACCGGTTTCTTCCAAACACGGTGGGGTTCGAGTTTTCAGTCACCATTAAAGTTCAAAACAGTCCAAAAATTCACCAAGAAACCCTAGTCACGAAATCAGTACGTCGGGTATTCGTTGGAATCAGAACTCGATGGTGAACAAGAATCCAAGATTGTTTTTCCCAAACAACCAACAATCAAACACAATTTTTGAATTTTCTTTTAACACTTTTTTTTTTTTTTTTTTTTTGTAAGAACACCAACAGTAACAAACAAAACAGGAACACGAAATGGAAACAAAGACACAAAACGCACGAAATTAAAGATAACGTGAACAGGATTTGGGGTTGTAGAAACAAGCCCAAACCGTGCTCTGATACCAAGATGGTGCAATGCAATTCCCGAAGGGATTGTTAGCACAAACGCGGAAGAACAAACAAAAGGATAAAAGATAAAAGCAAGACAAAACTTGCTTCTTTCGAAAGAACAGTGAGGAACCTGTCTCAAAGCTCAATCAAAAGGGATACAAGGATCACCTATACTATGCAACAATCCTCAAGAGAACATTGCCTCTTGCAAACTGAATGATCAAGAGGAATGTTCAATCGGACTAACCGAAAGCCACAAGTCCTTAAAAGCCCTCACCGGGGTTTTGCTCACGACGGAGACAAGAAATGTGCTCGGCACTTTCATTCAATTTCAATATCCAAAAAACTAGCTACTTACAATGAAAGGAAACACTGTTTATATAGGAAATACTAAGGGTAAACTAGTAAATAGGTCACAGTTGACCAATAGAAATAAGCCACGCAGGGCTGAGTCAAAATGTGTTCGGTAGACTTTGACTTCGGTAAGCCTTGGCTTTGGTTCTCGATTGCCTGCTCGAACACACACTAGTTGCCTTCGGACGCTCAATTGCCTTCGAGCTCATTGTCCTCGGTCACTTTGCCTTCGGGCTCAAATCTGAAGATAATGCCTTCGATTCTTGAGCTCGGCCACTCAGCTTCGGAGCAATTGTTTTCCTTCGGCCAGGCTAAGTGAACATGCACATCGTGCAGCAGTTTGGCTTGGCTTCTTGTCATCGGTCTCCTCGGTGGATCGATCACTTGATCAGCACGTGATCGGGCTGCATCAGTTCGTAACAGTGTGCGACGCGTCGAGCTGGATCTTAGCTCAAGGAGCTTCGTTTGAATTCCTCCGTTGTTGTTTGGAACCGGAGTTGAAAGAAGCAACTCAGATCTGTTGAATTTCGTGGTCAGTGAACCGAAGTCGTTGTGTCCGTACGCCGGAGCAAGGTCACTGTTCCATTAAAGAAGAAAGGGGTTAAAATTTTAAACATCAAAACCCCAGGTGAAATTTGTCGGCTGAAAAGGGAAAGTGGATAAGGTAAAACCCTATCCGTACCAAGGAGGGACCACTTTTGTACGGACAGGAGTGGGTGTGATCGAAAAAGATTCCAAAGGGAATCAAAGGGTAGATTCTCCTAGGTTCTCACTTTCTTTGTGATAAAAATTCTGGTTGGTGGATCTCTTGAGTAATTGTCCTACTCGAGGTCGTACTAACTCATTTGAGCTGATAGGGACTCGTGCGAAGGGGTGACCGAAGTCCAAACTTTCGTAGAAATTCTTTTGACTCCCCGAGCTCAGTTAAAAGCGTCCGTTCCATCGAGTCGAACATCACTTCAACCTTCCCGAAGAGGCAGTGACTATTGTCGAACATGAAGGATCTTAGAGGACCGATCAATCAGACGAGCCACTGTTAACAAGTCCTTGAGTGATCAAAAAATCGAACCCATAAATTGAGTGGACCCGAGTGCCACCCATCAAAGGTGAGGGAGTGTGTGAGGAGATTTCTAACCTTAATCTTTGTTTGATCTTTGACTTGTGCAGGTACAATGGCTGGAAACGATGGCAAAAGCATTGAAAAGCCTGAATTGTCGTTAGCCGATCTCATGGCTGCGATACAAGGCATCAGTGCCGAAGTAAGAGGAGTGAGTGCTCGAGTAGCTAACCTCGAGCAGGGAAACGCGTCCGTGGCCATGAATGGGTCCGGCGTTGGAACGAGCCAATCCACTCCGATGAAACCTGAGCTGTATGCTGAGCTTGTACGACAACATCAGTTGACAAGTGAAGCAATTCGAAGAGAGCTTAACTTGGGCAATCCCCAAGCACAGCTTAACTTGGGCAATCCCCAAGCTGGAAATCAAAACTTGGGCATTGCCCGAGGAGAGAGGTTATCACTTCCAAGGACCCGAAGAGATCTTGGAGCTGTAACCGAAGAGGTTGGTGAAGAGGAATTTCCCGAGGACGAATATGAGCGTGAGCCGCCATTCGCTCAACGAAGGCAAGCTCCCCGAGGACGTGGAAATTTCCGAGGTCGAGGTCGAGGCGCAAATGTTGAAAGAAATATTGGGCGTGAGGCTGATGATCGAGAAGATGAGTTTCCCGAGCAGGCTAGAGCTGTTCGAGACTCAAACTTGAACAGTGTCAAGATCACTATTCCACCCTTTAAAGGAACTAGTGATCCCGACGAGTATCTTGAATGGAAGCTTAAAATGGAGCGCATCTTTGAAACAAATGAGATGACCGATGAGAGAAAAGCTGCCCATGCCATTGCTTCGTTCGAAGCTTATGCATCAACATGGTGGGAATCTGACAAGAGGCATAGAAGAAGAAATGACTATCCAGTAGTCAATACATGGCCACAGTTGATGAGAGCGATGGATGGTAAGTACTTGAGTGCCAAATACAGGCAGACTCAAATGCAAAAGCTCTATGAGTTAAAGCAAGGGTCTAAGTCCGTCCAAGAGTACCACGATGAGTTTGAAAAGGTTCGATTGAATCTTGATCTGGTCGAAGACGAAGAGCAAGCCATTATCAGATTTAAAAATGGCTTGGCTAGGGATGTGTCATCTCAGTTGAGACTCCATGTGTACCACACGTTGGAAGATCTGTTCGATGCTGCCACCGAAGCTGAAAAATTGGTGAAGGACGATAAGGCAAACCGGTATCGAGGAGTCACTACTTCTACTCCTTTGAACCGAGGTAAAGAATGGAAGAGTCCAAACCAAACAAGTGCTAACACTGTTCGAGATTCGAAGAGACCCTTCGAAAGAGGTGTGACCGTTAACCAACCAAGAGAAGTGGGAGGTAAAGTTCAACTCAACTCTCCTAGTGCTTCAAATATTCAGTGTCACAAATGCAAAGGTTATGGTCACATGGCAAAAGAGTGTCCAACTCGCAAGGTTATGCTTCTGCTCGAAGATGGAACCGTCCATGAGCAAGCGAGTGACACCGAGGAGGAAGTTATCGAGGAGACTGATCGAGCTGAAGTTGATGATGATCATGAGGCTGCCGAAGCTGATCATCCGGAAATGTTTCTTGTGGTTCGAAGGAATTTGAGCTGCATGACTCTTGAAGAAGAGGACAACCAAAGAGAAAACCTCTTTCATGCCCGATGTCGAGTGAAGGGAAAGGTGTGTTCAATGATCATTGATTCCGGTAGTTGTGCCAATGTAGTGAGCCAAACTTTGGTTTCACAAATGGGATTACCTACGATGAAGCATCCCCACCCTTACAAGTTACAATGGCTGAATGAGTGTGGAGAATTGAGAGTTGTCAAACAAGTGTGGATCAAGTTCAAAATCGGAGAGTATCAAGATGAAATGATATTTGATGTGGTTCCGATGCAAGCTTGTCATTTGCTATTGGGTCGACCGTGGCAGTATGACCGAACCGCTGTTCACAATGGCAGATCCAACACTTATACTGTGAAGCTTGATGGGAAGAGTTTTGTACTCAAACCCTTGTCTCCAAAACAAGTCACCGAGGACTATAAACGAATGAAAGAATTGAAAGAAGCGGCCAAAGCTAAGCTTCCGATGGGAGCAAAATTGGGGCCCGAAGAAATAAACTCACCGACCGAAGTGAAAGGAATTTGTGCAATCATGCAACCCGGTGAGATCTTACGAGGCAACGACCACGGTCAGATGATGATTTGCCTCGTGCACAAGGGTATCTTTCTAAACTCTAATGATGATTTTTCTAATGATAACCCTTTGCCTTTGTTTGTTCAAAAAGTCTTGCAGGACTTCGAGGACATGTTTCCCGAGGAAATGCCAGGTGGATTACCTCCATTGAGAGGAATCGAGCACCAAATT
This sequence comes from Petunia x hybrida, assembly GCA_037355625.1. Classification (NCBI taxonomy): domain Eukaryota; kingdom Viridiplantae; phylum Streptophyta; class Magnoliopsida; order Solanales; family Solanaceae; genus Petunia; species Petunia x hybrida. The sequence continues at coordinate 12,848,595 of JBBBVM010000162.1, forward strand.
GACTTCGTACCAGGGTCTCAAATCCCTAACAAACCTGCATACCGGTGTAATCCCGAAGACACCAAAGAGCTCCAACGGCAGGTTGATGAATTGCTGAACAAGGGCCTCGTTCGTGAGAGCTTGAGTCCTTGCGCCGTTCCTGTTATCCTTGTTCCGAAGAAGGATGGAACATGGCGAATGTGTGTTGACTGTCGAGCAGTCAACAAAATAACGGTAAAGTATCGTCATCCTATCTCTCGATTAGATGACATGCTAGATGAGTTAAGTGGTTCTTCATGCTTTTCGAAGATAGACCTCAGGTCCGGTTACCATCAGATCCGAATGAAACCCGGGGACGAGTGGAAAACCGCATTCAAGACCAAATTCGGTCTCTATGAATGGTTGGTGATGCCTTTTGGCTTATCCAATGCACCGAGCACATTCATGCGACTGATGAACCATGTGCTCAAACCGTTCATAAATAAGTTTGTTGTCGTTTATTTCGATGACATACTGGTTTATAGCAGAACCATGGATGAACATGTCGACCACCTAAGGCAAGTACTTGAAAAGCTTCGAGAAGAGAAGTTGTATGCCAACTTCAAGAAATGCGCCTTTGGTGTCGATCGTGTAGTCTTTCTTGGATTTGTTGTCAGTGTTAATGGTGTCGAAGTCGACGAATCAAAAGTCGAAGCCATCAAAGATTGGCCAACTCCAACCTCGGTATCACAAGTTCGTAGCTTCCATGGCTTAGCTAGCTTTTACCGAAGGTTTGTTCGTGACTTTAGCACCATAGCAGCTCCTTTAACCGAGCTGGTGAAGAAAGACAATCCATTTGTGTGGGGAGAGTCCCAAGAGAGGGCTTTCCAAGAGTTGAAGCGGAGGCTTTGTTCTGCCCCGTTGTTGCAACTCCCTGACTTCGGCAAAGCATTCGAAGTCGAGTGTGATGCGTCTGGAGTTGGGATCGGAGGAGTGCTGATGCAAGACTCGAAGCCGATCGCTTACTTTAGCGAAAAGCTTAAGGGTGCAACTTTGAATTACTCTACGTATGACAAAGAGTTGTATGCCCTCGTTCGAGCACTCGCCCATTGGCAGCATTATTTGTGGCCTCGAGAGTTTGTGATCAAAAGTGATCATGAGTCTTTGAAACATCTCCGAGGTCAGGAGAAATTAAATCGAAGACATGCCAAGTGGGTTGAATTCATTGAAAGCTTTCCCTATGTAATTCATTACAAAAAGGGAAAAGATAATGTTGTGGCCGATGCGCTATCAAGGAAATTTGCCTTAGCGACCACTCTCGCCTCTAGGCTCATGGGATTCGAAAGCATCAAGTCGATGTACGAGGACGATCCCAAGCTGAAATGTGTTCGAGACGCAATCTTGAGTGGCCGAAAGGTTGAGAAATATCAGTGGCATGATGGCTACCTCTTCAAAAATGGGAGGGTTTGTGTGCCAGTGTCATCGTGGAGAGAGCTCTTGGTTCGAGAAGCTCACTCAGGTGGACTGATGGGACACTTCGGTGTCGATAAAACTCTTGGTATCTTGACCGAGCAGTTCCATTGGCCCAAAATGCGACGAGATGTGGAAAAGCTTTGCAACGCTTGTCTCGTTTGCAAGAAAGCAAAATCGAAGTCCAACCCTCATGGTTTGTACACCCCGTTGCCTGTGCCTGATCGACCTTGGGTTGATATATCCATGGACTTTGTCTTGGGGTTACCGAGGTCGGGGGGAGGATATGATAGCATCTTCGTTGTGGTTGACCGTTTTTCAAAAATGGCTCACTTTATTCCTTGCAAAAAGTGTGATGATGCACAGCATGTGATGTAGGAAATCAAACGCTGAAAGTAAAAGATAAAGAACGAGACGTAACTCGATCTCTAATCCCAAGTAGCAACGGAGAACTTGTTCCGTTACACCCCGAGAGAAGGACAAGAACACCTACGCTATGCAACTACCCTCGAGCTAACGCGAGCACGCAAGTAGAATGGTCGGAGAGGAAGAGTATTCATCTAGATCCGCTAGAAGACATACAAGTCCAAGGTCAAAGGATTCATTCATTCAATAGTCAAGAGCCTTGCTCATGTTCATCATTCATAATCATCAATAATAAGCTAAGTGTAAAATAAGCTAGGCTTGGGTATTTATAGTGTTTTCCCAAGCTTACACAAAGACGTAATTACCCTTACTAATAAGGTTCATCAAATAAGCCACGTAGGGCAAAATAGTAAAAGAAACATAAGTTCAGCAGCTAGGTGGGGCGCCTGGGGCTGGGAGGGGCGCCTGGTTCATGCTGAAGCTAGGCTGGGCGCCTGGACCTAGGCGGGGCGCCTGGCTTGGCCTTCAGCTAGGCTGGGCGCCTGAAGCTAGGCGGGGCGCCTGGCTTGGCCTTCAGCTAGGCTGGGCGCCTAGCCAGGTGGGGCGCCTGGTGCATTTTCTGAGCCTTAGGCAGTGAGCTCCCTAGGCGGGGCGCCTGGGCTAGGCGGGGCGCCTAGCTCTGCTGGGTTCTCTTCTTCCTTAGGCGTGAGGCCTAGTTTGAGCACCCGGAACGGCTTCCAATCGCTTCCTTCTTCGAGGCCCTTCCTCACCAAGTGTAAATGCGCTTCTTGGACATCCTTGGCTTGGCTCCGAGTGAATGGTCTCCTCGTGGTGGATTGCCCGGCATCATCCTCCCCTTCTTGAGAAGATTTCGTCCTCGAAATCGAGGCATCATCATCCCCGACCCCTTCATTACCTACATCCAAAGGAACCAAGTCACAAACATTGAAAGTATTAGAAACTTGATACTCACTTGGCAAGTCGATCACGTAGGCGTTGTTGTTTATCTTTGAGAGCACTTGGAATGGACCATCACCACGGGGTGCTAACTTCCCTTTTCTAAGGTTTGGAAACCTTTCTTTCCGGAAGTGCACCCACACATAGTCACCCTTCTTGAGTTCCACCTTCTTGCGTCCTTTGTTTTTCTTGGAAGCAACCTTAGCATAGGCTTCCTCCAAATTCTTCTTCGCCTTGGCATGGAGTTCCATCATTGCTTTTGCTCTAGCTTTACCTTCAAAATTAACAACCATTTCCCTTGGCAAAGGGGTTAGATCAAGGGGAATCAAGGGGTTAAAACCATAAACACACTCGAATGGAGTCATGCCAATCATTCTATGCACGGTTCGATTGTAGGCAAACTCCATAAGAGGTAGCTTATCTATCCAAGTCCCACCCTTACCTCGGGTCATGGCTCTAAGAAGAGCACCCAAGGTTCGGTTCACCACTTCGGTTTGCCCATCGGTTTGGGGGTGGTGGGACGAAGAAAACAAGAGTTTGGTGCCAAGGGCACCCCATAAACTCCTCCAAAAATGACTTAGGAACTTGGTGTCCCTATCACTCACTATGGTTTGAGGCACACCATGCAATTTCAAGATATTATCAACAAACAAGGTAGCAACATGTTGTGCATCATCACATTTACGACATGGAATGAAATGAGCCATTTTGGAGAACCTATCCACAACAACATAAATGCTATCATGGCCCCCCCTAGTCCTTGGTAATCCCATCACAAAATCCATCGAGATATCCAACCACGGACTAGTAGGTACGGGGAGTGGGGTATACAAACCATGGGAGTTTGACTTGGACTTAGCAACCTTGCATTCAAGACAAGAGTTGCAAAGCTTCTCAACATGAGTTCCCATTTTTGGCCAATGGAATTGTTCCCGAAGGATGGCCAAGGTCTTGTCCCGACCAAAATGACCCATGAGTCCTCCACAATGTGCCTCTCGCACAAGCAATTCCCTCCATGAGGACTCGGGTATGCATACTTTACCATTCTTAAAGATATAACCATTAACCCATTGGTATTTCTCAACTCTCTCCCCCTTCTCTAGAGCGTCAAGGACACTCTTTAGCTTTGGGTCATGAGCATACATCAATTTAATGCTCTCAAACCCCATGAGCTTAGAGGTGAGAATGGTGGCTAGAGCAAACTTTCTCGAAAGCGCATCCGCCACAACATTGTCCTTCCCTTTCTTATATTGAATCACATAGGGAAAGGACTCAATGAATTCAACCCACTTGGCATGTCTCTTATTGAGCTTCTCTTGGCCTCTCAAATGCTTGAGTGACTCATGGTCACTCTTGATTACAAACTCACGAGGCCAAAGATAGTGTTGCCAATGGGCAAGGGCTCTCACAAGGGCATACAACTCCTTGTCATATGTCGAATAATTCAAGGAGGCCCCTTTCAACTTCTCACTAAAGTAGGCGATGGGTTTGCTATCTTGCATTGTATCATCAAGCAAATCATTCTCCTCTACTCCCTCATCTCCCTCTACTCCCTCTACTCCCTCATCCTCCGATTCACTCTCTTTCTCATAGGCTTCATTACCAACAACAATCATGGTCCTCTTTGTAGGACATTCCCTAGCAAAGTGACCATACCCCTTGCACTTGTGGCATTGTATTGAAGAAGAAGTAGGAGCATGTAGTTGAGTTTTAGAGTTACCTCCCACATTAGGTGTGTTCTTCTCAAACGGCTTCTTCACATCCTTGGTAGCATTTGCACCACTTGTTCCACTTGCACTTGGGAACCTTGCATTTGTGGTAGGAGGCTTCCAATCCTTTGGTTTGCTTGTTGGAGTAGGAGTGCTACTCTTGTAGCGGAGGGATTTCTCCTCCTTGAGCCATTTCTCGGCCTCAACCGCATCTTCACATAGCTTGTAATGATCATCATATTTGTGGAACTTCAATTGTGAAGCTATGTCTCGGTTCAAGCCCCCTTTGAAACGGATCATGGCCGTCTCATTGTCTTCATCATCTAAGTCAAGGATCATTCGGATTTGCTCAAATTCATTGAAGTATTCACCAACCGATTTGTAACCTTGCTTCAAATCATATAGACGCCTTTGTTGTTCAACCCGGTATTGGTTAGTCAAGTACTTCTCATCCATCACACGGATCAACTCTTCCCAAGTAAGATTAATAGCCATACCCGTCCTTCTTCTATTTCTCTTCACCGACTCCCACCAAGTAGAAGCAAAAGATTCAAAGGAGGATATTGCATACTTGGTCTTCTTCACATCGGGCATATCATTGGTGTCAAAGATACGCTCCATAGCCAATTTCCAATCAATGTACTCCACCGGGTCACTACTCCCTTTGAAAGGAGGAATAGTGAGCTTCGCACTATTAAGGTTGTTGTTGTTGTCACGACCCCCTTGGAATGGCTCCGGTTGGCCTCCATGGTGATCATCATAAGCAACATAGTCCCTTCTAACATTCCTTCCTCCATATCCTAAGGGTGGCCCTCGACCTCGGCCTCTACCCCGATCCACATTTCGACCCCAATTCATAGCTCGCCTTGGTTGAAAGTGATCATCAAACCCATACACATTATCATCATAATCAACTTCCTCCCCTTCTTGAGCCGCAACAACTTGCTCAAGAGGTTGCACATTTCGGACGGGTCTTGGTAGTGGAAAGTTTCTTGGAGGATTGTCCAAAATACGGGGAATGCCCGTTCGTTCAACTCTCTCTCGGTCCTCCTTAACCCGTTGTTGATTGAGCAATTCAACAACTTGCTCCGGGGTAAAAGTAGGACTACTTGAGCCTTCACCGGTCTCAATTTGGACACTCGGGGTCCCTTTTTCAATGGGGACACTCGGGGTCCCATGTTCTCCTTGAGTACTCGAGGCTCCTTTTTCAAGAGAATCAATTCTTTGGTTCATGAGGTCCATCTTGGCAAGAAGATTAGCCAAGGCCTCCTTAATGAAATCTTGACCTTCGTTGGCCATTGTACCTACAAACAAAGAAAAACAAGAGTTAGTTAAAGCACCTCACTCGCTCCCTCACTTGTGTTCACTCGGATCACTCTTTTGGGTGGCGGTGGATATTTCACTCAACTTGTAGTCCCAAAGCTTCACGTAGATGAATAGCAACTCCTCAACTCAACTAAACTATTCACGAGTCACGCACACTCCGGGGTGAGTGGAGTTAATGGGACTCAATGAACGCTAGGCACTTTGAAGTGAAGGACTTGAGTCAAAAGATTCTACGCTTTTCTTTAGAAGTCTACTCTCCTTGCTAGGCACGAATCACTTAAGAGCAATCAAAGGGTTAGCACTATTCAAGTAGATCGGTTACTCAAATTAGTACTAACTAGATGTTATGTTATCAAACAAAGGGAAATACCTACGAAAATCTACCCGAAACAATGCGTTCAGCACTCAGGAGGGGCGCCTGAAACTCAGGAGGGGCGCCTAGATTGTGCTGTCTGCCAGGCGGGGCGCCTGAGTCTAGGCGGGGCGCCTGGGACTTAGGCAGTAGCCAAGTCAGGCGGGGCGCCTGGCTTAGGCGGGGCGCCTAGCCTGAAGCTTTTTCCAACTCGTTCCAAACTCGTTTCAAGTCGATTTTCAAGCCTCAAATCCGATGTTTTCAACTTGTTTTCACAATCCAATGATACCCAAAGTTGTGTTTGATCTTCCTTAACAAAACCCAATCAAAATTTCAATCAAACAATCAATCAAATCAGGGTTCAATCTCAAGAACTCAAAAACACAAGGGTTTATCAAAAGGGTTTCAACAAGGATTGTGATTCATCAAAGAAGGTGTTATATATGTTCAAATCCCACAGAATTGGTACCGAATTGTTTGTTTTTCGATGAAGATCAATTCCCAATAACAAGTTTCCACACAAACATCAATCCAACCCAAGAATCAAGCCAAAATTCATCAAGAACAAGTTCTTCAAGGGTTTAAGGGGTTTTGGGGTTTCAATTTTTCAAACTTCACCAATTCCAACAATTTTGGTACTCAAGTAACGGGAAATCAATCACGATCAAGAATCCACAACACCCATATCACAAATCATCCAAATCAACAAGATACACCAATTTTTGTATTTTTCAATTTTTCAATTTTTTTATAATTTTCTTCTTTCAATAACTTCAACAACAAGAAAACTAAAAGAAGATACTAGGCACGAAGAATCAAGGGTCGGGGGTTTGTAGAAACAAAACCCGAGCCTTGCTCTGATACCAAATGATGTAGGAAATCAAACGCGGAAAGTAAAAGATAAAGAACGAGACGTAACTCGATCTCTAATCCCAAGTAGCAACGGAGAACTTGTTCCGTTACACCCCGAGAGAAGGACAAGAACACCTACGCTATGCAACTACCCTCGAGCTAACGCGAGCACGCAAGTAGAATGGTCGGAGAGGAAGAGTATTCATCTAGATCCGCTAGAAGACATACAAGTCCAAGGTCAAAGGATTCATTCATTCAATAGTCAAGAGCCTTGCTCATGTTCATCATTCATAATCATCAATAATAAGCTAAGTGTAAAATAAGCTAGGCTTGGGTATTTATAGTGTTTTCCCAAGCTTACACAAAGACGTAATTACCCTTACTAATAAGGTTCATCAAATAAGCCACGTAGGGCAAAATAGTAAAAGAAACATAAGTTCAGCAGCTAGGTGGGGCGCCTGGGGCTGGGAGGGGCGCCTGGTTCATGCTGAAGCTAGGCTGGGCGCCTGGACCTAGGCGGGGCGCCTGGCTTGGCCTTCAGCTAGGCTGGGCGCCTGAAGCTAGGCGGGGCGCCTGGCTTGGCCTTCAGCTAGGCTGGGCGCCTAGCCAGGTGGGGCGCCTGGTGCATTTTCTGAGCCTTAGGCAGTGAGCTCCCTAGGCGGGGCGCCTGGGCTAGGCGGGGCGCCTAGCTCTGCTGGGTTCTCTTCTTCCTTAGGCGTGAGGCCTAGTTTGAGCACCCGGAACGGCTTCCAATCGCTTCCTTCTTCGAGGCCCTTCCTCACCAAGTGTAAATGCGCTTCTTGGACATCCTTGGCTTGGCTCCGAGTGAATGGTCTCCTCGTGGTGGATTGCCCGGCATCAGCATGTAGCTACATTGTTTGTTTCTAACGTGTTAAAATTGCATGGTGTACCTCGTACTATTGTGAGTGATCGAGACTCGAATTTCTTGAGTCATTTTTGGAAGTGTTTGTGGGGTGCCCTCGGCACCAAGCTACTATTCTCGACGTCTCACCATCCTCAGACTGATGGCCAGACCGAGGTAGTAAACCGAACCTTGGGATCGTTGCTTCGGGCAATGACAAAAGGGAAGGTTGGAAACTGGGCTGATCGTTTACCCATGATGGAGTTTGCATACAATCGAACGGTGCATAGAATGATCAACATGACCCCGTTTGAATGTGTGTATGGCTTTAATCCTTTAATTCCACTTGATTTAACCCCATTGCCTCGAGATTCTGTTCTTGATTTTGAAGGTACTCGACGAGCAGCTGCCTTGATCGAATTGCATGCAAGGGTGAAGAAGAACCTCGAGGAGGCCTATGCAAAGGTTGCCTTAAAGAAAAACAAGGGGCGTAAAAAGTTGGAATTAAAGAAGGGAGATTGGGGTTGGGTTCACTTCCGAAAGGAACGATTCCCGAACCAAAGGAAAGGAAAGTTGGCTCCTCGAGGGGATGGTCCATTTCAAGTGTTGACCAAGATCAACAACAGTGCCTACGTGATCGACCTCCCTGGTGAGTATAACGTGTCCAACACCTTTAATGTTGCTGACTTAGTTCCTTGTGTTGTAGGTCCAACTTCGGAGGACGAGGAGGGCTTGATTTCGAGGACGAAATCTTCTCAAGAATGGGAGGATGATGCAGCCCGATCACGTGCTGATCAAGTGATCGATCCACCGAGGAGACCGATGACAAGAAGCCAAGCCAAACTGCTGCACGATGTGCATGTTCACTTAGCCTGGCCGAAGGAAAACAATTGCTCCGAAGCTGAGTGGCCGAGCTCAAGAATCGAAGGCATTATCTTCAGATTTGAGCCCGAAGGCAAAGTGATAAGACCCAAATCGAGCAACCATCTAAAAACACCATCCAAGGCCAAGGAAGAGCACTTCAAGGTCATACATTGGGACGTCATGGAAGGAAGAGCATCCGAGACACATTTCGAAGTGTTTCAAGAAGCTTCAGGAAGAGGCGGACCGCCTACGGATTGAGGCGGACCGCCTAAAAGAAGATGACTCTCGGGACTTTTGGAGGCGGACCAAGGAGGCAGACCGCCTAGGCAAGCTGAGGCGGAGCGCCTCCCTCTGTTCAACTTTGACGGGAATTTGACTTTAATTGCTTTGTAATTCCTACTATGCCCCTACGTGGCTTATGTCTTTAGAACCTATTTTAAGGGTACTTTAGGCTTTTCATTGATGTCTAGGAAAGGCCTATAAATACTCCATAGCTTAGCATTATTCCTTAGCTAGTTTTGATATTATGATGAATGATTGATTGTCAATGACAATGTTCAAGAGTGGATTCTCTTTGAATGAAAACCCTTTGAGACGGTTTGAGTTTACTAGTGGATTCTAGTTGAACCCCAAACCACCCCCGATCATTCTATTTGCGAGTCCCAGGTGCGGCTCGAGGGTAGTTGCATAGCGTAGGTGATCCTTGACATCCACCCGGGGTGTATCGGAACTAGTTCTCCGGTGCTACTTGGGTCTTTGTTCGAGCCTCGTCTCGTTTTCTATCTTTTTATCTTTTCCGCGTTTTTGATTCTTATCATCTTGGTATCAGAGCAAGGCTCGGGTTTTGTTTCTACAAACCCCCGACCCTTGATTCTTCGTGCCTAGGTCGATTCCTATCTTTATTTTCTTGTTCTTGTTATTGAAAGAAGAAAATTACAAAAAAAAATTGAAAAATTGAAAAATCTAAAAATTTGGTGTATCTTGTTGGTTTGGATGATTTTTGATATGGGTGTTATAGATTCTTGATCGTGGATGAATCCCCGTTACTTGGGTACCAAAATTGTTGGATTTGGTGGAGTTTGAAAAATTGAAACCCCAATTGCCCTTAAACCCTTGATGAACTTGTTCTTGATGAAATTTTGCTTGATTCTTGGGTTGGATTGATGTTAGATTGAAAACTTGATATTGGGGATTGATCTTCATTGAAAAACAAACGAATCGGTACCAATTTTGTGGGATTTGGACCTATATAACACCTACCTTGATGAATCACAATCCACTTGAAACCCTTTGATAAACCCTTGTGTTCTTGAGGAAGATGAACATGGTGAATTCGTTGTTTTCGATTGGGGTTTGATAAAAATCATTGGGGTTTGATCTTTGTGACCAAAAACAACTTTGGGTATCCTTGGATTGTGAAAACAAGTTGAAAACAATCGGATTTGAGGCTTAGAAATCGACTTGAAACGAGTTTGAACTGTACTGAAAGGTTGCAGAGGCGGAGCGCCTCAATTTAGAGGCGGAGCGCCTCAGCTCTGTGAGCTCTCTGGATTTCCTGAGGCGGAGCGCCTCCCCTGAAGAGGCGGAGCGCCTCCTCCTGTAGGTTTGCCCAGGGCGGACCGCCCACCTCCTGAGGCGGGGCGCCTACTTCCTGAAGCTTGGGAATTGGGTAGAAACTTCTAGGATTTCTTGTTTTGTTGCTTGCATTGCTTCCGGTTAGTGCTATTAGAGTATAATCCTACTCGATTAGTGCTAATTACTTTGAGCTATTAGGATCATCGTGCCTTAGAAAGGAGACTAGAATTCAAAGAAGATCCGTAGTATCTTTTGATTCAAGTCCTCAATTAAAGTGCCTATCGTTCCGATCGAGTCCCATTAACTCCACTCACCCCGGAGTGCATTTGGACTTGATAAGTTGAGTGATTGAGTTGTGGTTCGTTGGTCAACTACTTGAAGCTTTTAGACTCAAACTTGTGTGAAATATCCATCCCCCACTAAACACGAGCGAGCCGAGTGAAACAATTGTAAGGGAGCGAGTGAGGTGTTTTGCTAACGTTTGTTGCTTTTTGTAGGTACCATGGCAAACGATGGGGATGATCCTATGAAGAACTTCATGGCCACCATTATGGCTAAATTGGAGGATATCTCCTTGAGACTTGAAACCGTCGAGAGGAATCAAGTTGAGACCGGTGAGAGGAGGACCCCGAGCGTCCAAATTGAATCCGGAGAAGGAACGAGTCATAGCACTCCTATGACTCCCGGACACTTTGTTGAGCTAAACAAGAGGTATGAACAAAGCAAAGTTGAAGCTCTACGAGAGCGTGGGTTGGGCAATCCCCGACAAGAGGGCAATCCCCTCAACTTGGGCAATCCCCAAGTAAATGCTCCACTTAGAAGACCCGTGCGGAATGTCCCACCTCTTGAACAAATTGATGAAGTTCAAGAAGAGGAGGAGTTCGGGTATGGTGATGAGGCCTATGGGTATGATGTTCCTTATCAACCTAGGAGGCAAATGCATTGGGGTCGGAATGTGGATAGGGGAAGAGGCCGAGGTCGAGGGCCACCCATGGGCTATGCTAGAGGGAATGCGAGGAGAGAGTATGTTGCTCATGATGACCATTACGGAGGCCAACCGGAGCCTAACTATGGGGTACGTGACAACAACAACAACCTCAATAGCGTCAAGCTAAATCTTCCACCCTTCAAGGGAACGTGTGATCCGGAGGCATATATGGAATGGGTACTACTCATGGAAAGGGTGTTTGACACCAATGAAATGACCGAGGAGAGAAAGGGTACCTATGCTATTTCTACCTTTGAGGCCTATGCTTCTACTTGGTGGGAGTGTATGAAGAGGTCTAGGAGAAGGATGAATTTGCATTTGAATGTGACTTGGGATGAGTTGAAAGGCCTTATGAACACCAAGTACATAACTCCAAGGTATCGGCAAGAGCAACTCAAGAAGCTCTATGATCTAAAGCAAGGTGTCAAATCGGTGCATGAGTACTATGATGAGTTTGAGAAGATCCGGATGGCATTGGACATGGATACCGAAGGTGAAGAAGAAGCCATGATCCGATTCAAGAATGGCTTGAGCTATGGTATAGCTTCTCAATTGAGGTTGCATCATTATCTCACACTTCAAGATATGTTTGAAGCCGCAATTGATGCCGAGGCTTGGCTCAAAAGAGAGAAGTTCAAAAACAACACTCCTACTACCACAAGCAAGCCAAAAGAATGGAAGACTCCAAGTGCAAACTTTCCAAGTGCAAGTGCTAGCAAAGAAATGAAGAAGCCATATGAGAAGACTACACCGCAATTGGAAGGTAATTCTAAAACTCGCTTGAGTAATCCTATTTCTACTTCTACTCAATGCTATAAGTGTAAGGGCTTTGGGCATATTGCTAAGGAATGCACCACAAAAAGAACCATGGTTGTGGTTGGTGATTTGGTGTATGAGCAAGAGAGTGAACCCGAGGAAGAAGAGGGAGTAGAAGGTGATGAGGAAGGAGATGTTGGAGAGATTGTTGCCATGGAAGAAGAAGATGATGATGCCCGTGCCTTCCTTGTTGTACGGAGGAGTCTAGGAGCCATGTGTGTGGAGGATGTTGAGACCTTACAACGGGAGAATCTTTTTCATTCCAAATGCCGAGTCATGGGTCTCATTTGTTCTATGATCATTGACTCGGGAAGTTGTGCTAATGTCATTAGCCAAACACTAGTTGCCCAATTGAAAATACCTACCTTGAAGCACCCAAATCCTTATAGGCTACAATGGCTTAGTGAGTGTGGTGAGTTGAGGGTGGTTAAGCAATGTTTGATCAAGTTCAAGATTGGGAACTATGTGGATGAGCACATGTTCGATGTTGTGCCTATGCAAGCATGCCACCTTCTCTTTGGTAGGCCATGGCAATTTGATCGACGTGTGGTTCATAATGGCCATGCCAACACCTATACGGTGATGCATGAGGGAAAAAAGTTCGTGCTTCAACCCCTAACTCCCAAGCAAGTGAATGATGACTACAAACTCATGAAGGAGTTGAAGGAAGCGGCTAAAGCCAAGTCACCCATTGTACTTGAACCCGAGGCAAACAATTTCATTGTTTTGCCAATACATGATGAAAATGGGAGTCACTCCACTCCAATTGAGAGAGAAAAGATAGAGAGAAGTGAGGGAGTGACCGGTGACAATCCAAGAGAGGAAAAAGGAGAGGATTTGAGGAGTGATGTGAGCGGATTGTCACCACAAACTACACTTGACCATGAGGTAAAATTGAGAGAGATGAGGGGTGAGGAAGGAAAAATTGAGAGTGAGAGCACCCATTGTTCTAACCCTTCTTTATCTTCTATCTCTTCTTGTGAAAGTTCTTGTGTAGGTACAATTGAAGACAAGTCATTGGAGCCTCAATGTGAGCTTCATGAAGGAGGAGTTGCATATGACACTTCGAATCTTGTGAGTGATCAAGAAAGTACTACAAATGTAAGTGTTGCTTCACCTTTTCATGAGCCTACTAGCTACTTGTCTTGTAATGACTCAACACTAGTTAGTGTTTTTGATGCATCTAGTGAGTATACCACTAGTGAAGAGTCTAGTTGTCAACTTGAGTTCGCATGTGAAACACTAGTTGGGAGGAGCACTATGCCACATCATGATGTGAGCTCATTGTTCATTGAACCCCTCCCTAGTGTAGATTTGATAGTTGACCATGATTGTGACCTTTGCTATGACACACCGCCAACCTTTGACATAGGGAAAGATGAGGTAGTTGACCATTCCCTAATTGATATGCTTCTATTTGGTGGACCAATGTGTTGTGGTGATGATGGTCTTGTCCTTGAGGAGTCCAAATTGCATGAATTGGACAAGGTTGTCCGTGATGACTCCTCAAGTGAACCTAGTCTTGATAGCTCGTCTATGTTTTATCACGATAGTGAGATGCATGTTTTTACCAATCCCTTATTTGAAGGCATTCTCATTAGTGGACATGACTTGTATCGGACTAGGGTGGGTGGTCAAATGGAACCCCCGTGGTGTGAAGGGTTTGACCCCTTAGGCAACCCATTGCTTGAAAATGTGGGTGAGGTAGATGGTTCTTTGAGTGACCCTACTATTGCTAGTTTGGGTTGTGATGAAGAAGAATCCATCATCAACACCTTCCTTGAGAGCTTGACTTTTGAGGAGGGTTGCCTAGTTGATGAAATGGAAGGGAAAGAGGAACCCCTTGGTGTGAGTAGGTATGCTCTAAAGAAGGGGAGTGGAGTGCTTGATCCTACTTGTAGGTTGGGCTATTTGACTCACTCCACTCCACATGTTGATCACACCTCGAGGATAGGTTGGTGTGTTGATCTTGAGCTTAAGGTTCAAGGGGATTTTGGTAGCTTGATCTTGCATTTCCCATCTCCCCATGACCTCTTTGCTCATTATCTTGTTGAGTGCATGTTGATCTTTAACCAAGTGCTTATGGTTCTCTTTGGAGACTTGATATTCATGATTGTTATTGACGCTTGGTTATATCACAAGAGTGTGTTTTCCACACTTCTTGCACTAACCTACTTTCAAAGTGGGACGTTTGCGTGTTTTTGCTTGTCGTTGCTTGTAGGTTCTAAGCTCCATGCTAAGGCGAGGAAGATCTTGGAAGAAGCCTATGCCAAAGTGACGATCAAGAAGGACAAAGGAGGAGATTCTTGGCCACCCCGAAGAGTTGATAGAGCCATGAGTGACCAAGCCTTGATTTCGAGGACGAAATCTTCTCAAGAAGGGGAGGATGATAAGACCCAAATCGAGCAACCATCTAAAAACACCATCCAAGGCCAAGGAAGAGCACTTCAAGGTCATACATTGGGACGTCATGGAAGGAAGAGCATCCGAGACACATTTCGAAGTGTTTCAAGAAGCTTCAGGAAGAGGCGGACCGCCTACGGATTGAGGCGGACCGCCTAAAAGAAGATGACTCTCGGGACTTTTGGAGGCGGACCAAGGAGGCGGACCGCCTAGGCAAGCTGAGGCGGAGCGCCTCCCCCAGAGGCGGAGCGCCTCCCTCTGTTCAACTTTGACGGGAATTTGACTTTAATTGCTTTGTAATTCCTACTATGCCCCTACGTGGCTTATGTCTTTAGAACCTATTTTAAGGGTACTTTAGGCTTTTCATTGATGTCTAGGAAAGGCCTATAAATACTCCATAGCTTAGCATTATTCCTTAGCTAGTTTTGATATTATGATGAATGATTGATTGTCAATGACAATGTTCAAGAGTGGATTCTCTTTGAATGAAAACCCTTTGAGACGGTTTGAGTTTACTAGTGGATTCTAGTTGAACCCCAAACCACCCCCGATCATTCTATTTGCGAGTCCCAGGTGCGGCTCGAGGGTAGTTGCATAGCGTAGGTGATCCTTGACATCCACCCGGGGTGTATCGGAACTAGTTCTCCGGTGCTACTTGGGTCTTTGTTCGAGCCTCGTCTCGTTTTCTATCTTTTTATCTTTTCCGCGTTTTTGATTCTTATCACAAAGTGACCGAGGACAATGAGCTCGAAGGCAATTGAGCGTCCGAAGGCAACTAGTGTGTGTTCGAGCAGACAATCGAGAACCAAAGCCAAGGCTTACCGAAGTCAAAGTCTGCCGAACACATTTTGACTCAGCCCTGCGTGGCTTATTTCTATTGGTCAACTGTGACCTATTTACTAGTTTACCCTTAGTATTTCCTATATAAACAGTGTTTACTTTCATTGTAAGCAGCTAGTTTTTGAATATTGATGAATTGAATGAAAGTGCCGAGCACATTCCTTCTTGTCTCCGTCGTGAGCAAAACCCCGGTGAGGGCTTTTAAGGACTTGTGGCTTTCGGTTAGTCCGATTGAACATTCCTCTTGATCATTCAGTTTGCAAGAGGCTATGTTCTCTTGAGGATTGTTGCATAGTATAGGTGATCCTTGTATCCCTTTTGATTGAGCTTTGAGACAGGTTCCTCACTGTTCTTTCGAAAGAAGCAAGTTTTGTCTTGCTTTTATCTTTTATCCTTTTGTTTGTTCTTCCGCGTTGTGCTAACAATCCCTTCGGGAATTGCATTGCACCATCTGCTGAGCTACTGCCTGAAGCTGGACTTTTGTTCTTTGCGATCGCGTGCCCAACCTTAACGATCGCGAAGAGTCTTTCTTTTGTCTTCGCGATAGCGCCGTGTCTCGCGCGATCGCGCTACTCAGTTTTAAGTGTGCCTCGCGATCGCATATAATCATGCGCGATCGCGATGAACACTTAAGCAGACTCGGACCAGTAGCTAGGAAAACCTTGTAAAGGGGTGTATTTATAACACCCCTCTTTCATTTATTGCACTTACATTACTTTGAACACAAAACACATTGAATGAGCTTAGCTCTTGAAAACTTGTAACCTTTTTGGCTTGAAATCAATTGGATGAATCCAAGTTGCTCTTCAATCCATCTCCGATCATTCTATTTGCTCGAGCCTCGTGACTCTTGAGGATAGTTGCATAGTGTTAGGTGATTCTTTCCAATCGTTCGGGGTGTAACGGAACTAGTTCTTCGTTGCTACTCGACTTTAGTGTAAGTCTCGTCTCGCTTTTATCATTTTACCGCTTTCGTGGGTTCGCCCCTTATCAGTTGGTATCAGAGCAAGGCTAGGGTTACGTTCTTACGAACCCTCGTCCTACTCTTCGTGCTTGTCATCTTTGTTCCGCATTTATTTTCTTGTTCTTGTTGTATTGAAAAAGAAGAAAAAAAAATTCAAAAACTTGAAAACCCAAAAATTTGAAGGAAATCGCTTGTTGTTACGATTTTGTTGGTGTTAATTATCGGGGATTGATCGTTTATGTAATCCCGACAATTGGGAACCAACAAAACACGTTTTGGAGTTGAAAATCAAAGTTTGGGAAAATTTGAACCATAAGTTGAATATTTTGCAAAATTTGCCAAAACTTGTTTGATGTTATGATTTTGTGGATGTTTGGTATCGGGGATTGTTCACTATAGTTTTCCCGTTGTTTTGATACCATCATAACATCATTTGGAGTGTTGGAGTGAAAATCGAAATTTTGAGTTCTTGAAGGTTTGAAACATTTGAAGAACTTGACCAAAATTCATTGAAAACAAGTTGTTTGTTTGTTTAAACCATTGGGAAGTGTTTACTACAGTTGAAAACCCTTGTGGAAGCTTGAAAAACTGAAACAAATTGAAGTTGGGTTGTTTGTGTGCCAAATTCTGCAGTTTTCTGTCGAGTTTCTGGTTCAGCTGAACGAACCTGCGCGATCGCGCAAGGTCTCGCGCTGTCGCGCCATTTCTGAGTTTTTGTTCATCGCGATCGCGCTCCTCTGCACGCGATCGCGAAGTGTACCAATTTCCAGAATTTCCTGAAGTTGGACAGAATGTTCGCGAAGCTATCGTAACAGTTTCCAACCACCAAAACTCCCATACCATCATCAAATATGGTGAGTTCCTAGATCACAAACCAAATTTCATCCAATTCTGAATCCGTTTGGTGATGATTCGATCTTTGGACATTTGATCGCGTAACTTCCTGTTAGTACTTTGAGGGTAACACTTCTACCTAAGTAGTACTAATCCATTGTGCGAATAGGATCCTCGTGCCTAGAAGGAGAGTAGAATTCAAAGAAGATTCGTAGTTAATTATTTGGTTCAAGTGCGCACCAAATAGCTTAGCGTTTATCGAGTCCCATTGAAATCCACTCTTCCCGAAGAGCATTTGGTTCTTGTATTTTGGTTTGATCATTGAGGAGGTTGCGCAACTACGAGGAGGCCATTGATCTCAAGCTTGTGTGAACCTAACCCCAACTTGAGTGAACCCGAGCGACAAACAAAAGTGAGGGAGTGAGTGAGGACTTTTTACTCTAATCTCTTTTCTTGTTTTGATTGTTGCAGGCACAATGTCCAACGAAGGACAAGATTTCATAAAGGAGGCCTTGGCTAACCTTCTTGCCAAGATGGACCTCATGAACCAAAGAATTGAGTCTCTTGAAAAGGGTGCTTCAAGTGCCCTAGTTGAGCAAGGGACTTCCAATGAGCAATCGGAAAAGGGGACCCCGAGTGTCCAAGTTGAGAAGGGGGCCCCGAGTGCCCAAGTTGATGGTGTTGAGGGCACAAGTAGCCCGACCTTTACCTCGGAACAAGTCGTTGAGTTGCTCCATCGCCAACAACGGGTAAGGGAGGATCGTGATCGAATTGACCAATTGTTGGGCAATACCCAACGTGTGACCATTCCTAACCTTATGGGCAATCCCCAAAGGAATGCTCCACTTCCCGGACCGATCCGAAATGTTCAACAACTTGAGCAAGTTGCACAAGCTCAAGAAGGGGAGGAGGATGATTATGGTGATGGTGGGTATGGTGCTCACTTCCCATTTAG
Source organism: Petunia x hybrida (assembly GCA_037355625.1). Lineage (NCBI taxonomy): Eukaryota > Viridiplantae > Streptophyta > Magnoliopsida > Solanales > Solanaceae > Petunia > Petunia x hybrida. The sequence goes on from JBBBVM010000162.1 coordinate 12,866,686, forward strand.
GGGTCGCAATGTGGATAGGGGTAGAGGCCAAGGTCGAGGGCCACCCATAGGGTATGTTGGAGGGAATGCTAGGAGAGATTATGGTGGTTATGGAGATAACTTTGGAGGCCAACCGGAGCCGCACCAAGGGGGTCGAGAGCATAACAACCTTAATAGTGTGAAGCTTACTATTCCTTCTTTCAAAGGGGGTAGTGACCCGGTGGAGTATATTGATTGGAAGTTGTCCATGGAGCGGATATTCGACACCAACAACATGCCCGAGGTGAAGAAGACCAAGTATGCAATATCCTCCTTTGAATCCTTTGCTTCTACGTGGTGGGAGTCGGTAAAGAGGAATAGAAGGAGGACGGGAATGGCTATCAATCTTACTTGGGAAGAGTTGATCCGTGTGATGGATGAAAAGTACTTGACTAGTCAATACCGTGTGGACCAACACAAGCGTTTCTATGAGTTGAAACAAGGCCCCAAAACGGTTGGGGAATATTTCAATGACTTTGAGCAAATCCGCATGAGTCTTGACTTGGATGAGGAAGACAATGAGACGGCCATGATCCGTTTCAAAGGGGGTTTGAACCGAGACATAGCTTCACAATTGAAGTTCCACAAATATGATGATCTTTACAAGCTATGTGATGATGCCATCGAAGCCGAGAAATGGCTCAAAGAGGAGAGAGCTCTCCGAAACAAGAGTGGTACTACTACTTCCATGAGCAAGCCAAGGGAGTGGAAGACTCCTACTCCCAATGCCAAGTTCCCAAGTTCAAGTGGTGCAACCCCTAGCAGGGATGTGAAGAAGCCTTTTGAAAAGTCTACACCACAAGTGGGAGGTAATTCTAGAACTCACTTAAGTAATCCTATTTCTACTTCTACTCAATGCTTTAAGTGTAAGGGTTATGGACATATCTCCAAAGATTGCCCTACCCGGAAAACTATGGTTCTTGTGGGTGATTTGGTGTATGAACAAGATAGTGAACCCGAGGAAGAAGAGGGAGTAGAGGATGATGAGGGGGTTGATGAGGGGGAGGTTGCAATGGATGATGATGATGATGCCCATGCTTTTCTTGTTGTGAGGAGGAGTTTAGGGGCCATGTTGGTGGAGGATAGTGAGACTTTACAAAGAGAGAACCTCTTCCATTCTAAATGCCGAGTCATGGGTCTCCTTTGTTCCATGATTATTGACTCGGGAAGTTGTGCCAATGTCATTAGCCAAACACTAGTCTCCCAATTGAAAATACCCACCTTAAAACACCCAAGTCCTTACCGTTTGCAATGGCTTAGTGAGTGTGGTGAATTGAGGGTGGTCAAACAATGCTTAATCAAGTTCAAGATAGGGAACTATGTGGATGAGCACATGTTCGATGTTGTGCCCATGCAAGCATGCCACCTTCTCTTTGGAAGGCCATGGCAATTTGATCGACATGTGGTTCATGATGGCCGTGCCAACACCTACACGGTGAAGCATGAAGGTAAAAAGTTTGTACTCAAGCCCTTATCGCCCAAGCAAGTAAGTGATGACTACAAGCGCATGAGGGAATTGAGGGAAGCGGCAAAGGCTAAGTCGGTTGTTGGGACTAGCTCTTTGGCCGAGAGCTTGGTGGTGACACCACCATCTTCTACCGGTGGCATTTGTGCCATGATGTAACCGGGTGAACTTTTGCGAGGAAATGATGGCAACAAACTACTCATTTGCCTAGTGTACAAAGGTATGATTCTTACTTCCGAAATTGATTATTCTTCTAACCCTTTGCCTAGTGCTTTTGAAAATGTTTTGAAGGATTATGGGGACATGTTCCCGAATGAGATGCCCGATGGATTACCTCCCTTGAGGGGTATTGAGCACCAAATCGATTTTGTTCCGGGGTCCCAAATCCCAAACAAGCCGGCCTATAGGAGCAACCCGGAGGACACCAAGGAATTGCAAAGGCAAGTGGATGAATTGCTCACCAAAGGGTTGGTTCGAGAAAGCTTGAGCCCGTGTGCCGTACCGGTCATTCTTGTGCTAAAGAAGGACGGGACATGGAGGATGTGTGTTGATTGCCGTGCGGTCAACAAGATAACGGTAAAGTATCGTCATCCCATTCCTAGACTTGATGACATGCTTGATGAATTGAGTGGTTCAAGTGTCTTTACCAAGATAGATCTTAGGTCCGGCTACCACCAAATCCGGATGAAACCGGGTGATGAGTGGAAGACCGCATTCAAGACCAAATTTGGTCTTTATGAATGGTTGGTGATGCCTTTCGGCCTCTCCAACGCACCTAGCACTTTCATGCGGTTAATGAACCATGTCTTGAAGCCGTTTATCAACAAATTCGTGGTTGTCTATTTTGATGATATCTTGATATATAGCAAATCAATAGACGACCATGTTGGCCACTTGAGGCAAGTGCTTGAGGTTTTAAGGGCCGAAAAGCTCTATGCTAACTTCAAGAAGTGTGCCTTTGGTGTTGAAAAGGTAGTCTTTCTTGGGTTTGTTGTGAGTGCCCAAGGAGTGGAGGTAGATGAGTCTAAGGTAGAGGCCATTCGTGATTGGCCTACTCCTACTACCGTGACTCAAGTGCGGAGCTTTCATGGTCTTGCTAGCTTCTATAGGCGATTTGTGAAAGACTTTAGCTCCATTGCCGCCGCACTCACCGAGTTAGTAAAGAAAGACAAATCCTTTGTTTGGGGGGAGCCGCAAGAAAAGGCTTTCCAAGAATTGAAAAGTAGGCTAAGTACCGCCCCATTGCTACAATTGCCCGACTTCGGGAAGGCTTTTGAGGTAGAATGTGATGCCTCGGGGGTGGGTATTGGGGGTGTTCTCATGCAAGAAGGGAAACCCGTTGCCTACTTTAGCGAGAAGTTGAAGGGTGCTTCCTTGAATTACTCCACGTATGACAAGGAGTTGTATGCCCTTGTGAGAGCTCTAGCCCATTGGCAACACTATCTTTGGCCTCGGGAATTTGTGATCAAGAGTGACCATGAGTCACTCAAACATCTAAGAGGCCAAGAAAGGTTGAACAAGAGACATGCCAAGTGGGTGGAGTTCATTGAGTCTTTCCCTTACGTGATTCATTACAAAAAGGGTAAGGACAATGTTGTAGCCGATGCGCTTTCTAGGAAATTCGCCCTTGCTACCACTCTTGCCTCTAGACTTATGGGTTTTGAGAGTATAAAATCTTTGTATGAACATGACCCAAAGTTCAAGAGCATTCATGATGCTCTAGTGAGTGGCGAGCGGGTGGAGAAATACCAATGGGTTGATGGCTACATTTTTAAAAATGGAAGAGTTTGTGTACCCGAGTCCTCATGGAGGGAGTTGCTTGTTCGTGAAGCACATTGTGGGGGCTTGATGGGTCACTTTGGGAGGAACAAAACCTTGGCCATTCTCATGGAGCAATTCCACTGGCCAAAGATGGGTGTGCAAGTTGAGAGACTTTGCAAAACTTGCTTGGATTGCAAGTATGCTAAGTCCAAATCTAATTCCCATGGTTTGTACACTCCCCTCCCTATTCCTACTAGCCCGTGGGTGGACATCTCGATGGATTTTGTTATGGGATTGCCGCGGTCTAAGGGGGGGCACGATAGCATTTATGTTGTCGTGGATAGGTTCTCCAAAATGGCTCACTTCATTCCTTGTAAAAAGAGTCATGATGCACAACATGTAGCTACTTTGTTCATTGATAATGTGTTAAAGTTGCATGGTGTGCCTCAAACCATTGTGAGTGATAGGGACTCTAAGTTCCTTAGCCATTTTTGGAGGTGTCTTTGGGGTGCTCTTGGCACCAAGTTGTTGTTTTCTACATCCCACCACCCACAAACGGATGGTCAAACCGAAGTGGTGAACCGAACTTTGGGTGCCCTTCTTAGAGCCATGACCCGAGGTAAGGCCGGGACGTGGATTGATAAATTACCTCTTATGGAGTTTGCTTACAATCGCACATTGCATAGCATGATTGGTTTGACTCCGTTTGAGTGCGTCTATGGTTTTAATCCTTTGATTCCACTTGATCTAACCCCTTTGCCCAAGGAAATGGTTGTTAATTTTGAAGGTAAAAACCGAGCTAAGGCCATGCTTGAAATCCATGCCAATGCGAGGAAGCGATTGGAGGAAGCCTATGACAAGGTTGCCCTTAAGAAGAACAAGGGGAGAAAGAAGTTGGAACTCAAGAAAGGAGATTGGGTGTGGGTGCACTTCCGCAAAGAGAGGTTTCCAAACCTTAGAAAAGGGAAGTTGGCACCCCGAGGTGATGGACCCTTTCAAGTGCTCTCCAAGCTCAACAACAACGCATATGTGATCGATTTGCCGGGTGAGTATAATGTATCAAACACTTTTAATGTTAGTGACTTGGCTCCTTTTGATGTAGATCATGATGCCGTGGAGGTGGATACTTCAATTTCAAGGACGAAATCTTCTCAAGAAGGGGAGAATGATGCGGGGCAAACCACCACAAGGCCCTTTACGAGAAGCCAAGCCCAAACACTTCATGATGCTCACTTGCACTTGATCCGGAAGGGCATGGACGACATGAGCTCGGGAGAGGACTTGAAGACAATGCATTGGAGCTCACTCAACGTTGAAATAGGGCAGGAAACTGTGCAGGCAGCAGGGGAACAAAACAGAGCAAAACAGGGGAACATCTGCTGAGCTACTGCCTGAAGCTGGACTTTTGTTCTTCGCGATCGCATGCCCAACCTTCGCGATCGCGAAGAGTCTTTCTTTTGTCTTCGCGATAGCGCCGTGTCTCGCGCGATCGCGCTACTCAGTTTTAAGTGTGCCTCGCGATCGCATATAATCATGCGCGATCGCGATGAACACTTAAGCAGACTCGGACCAATAGCTAGGAAAACCTTGTAAAGGGGTGTATTTATAACACCCCTCTTTCATTTATTGCACTTACATTACTTTGAACACAAAACACATTGAATGAGCTTAGCTCTTGAAAACTTGTAACCTTTTTGGCTTGAAATCAATTGGATGAATCCAAGTTGCTCTTCAATCCATCTCCGATCATTCTATTTGCTCGAGCCTCGTGACTCTTGAGGATAGTTGCATAGTGTTAGGTGATTCTTTCCAATCGTTCGGGGTGTAACGGAACTAGTTCTTCGTTGCTACTCGACTTTAGTGTAAGTCTCGTCTCGCTTTTATCATTTTACCGCTTTCGTGGGTTCGCCCCTTATCACATGAGCCTATTACTTCCTTGTCTTATGATCTTGTTTGTAACAACTCTATGCTAGTTGATGATTTGCATGAGTATAATGTGTTTGCAACTAGTGTAGAGCCTTCGGGTCAACTTGTGTGTGAAATTGAACCACTAGTTGAGAGGGTTGAAAAGCCACATCATGATGTGAGCTCGGTTTTCATTGAACCTCTCTTTAGTGAAGATGTTGTAGTTGACCTTGTTTGTGAACCTTGTTATGACACCCCACCCATATTTGATAAAGGAGAAGATGAATTGCATGATGATCTTATTCTTCCCTTTGATTGCTTAATTGATGGCGGTGGTTCCTTGTGTCGTAGTGAGGATGGATGTGACCTTGAGGAGTCCCTTGTGTGTGAGATGGATCGATTTATGTTTGATGACTCCTCGAGTGAGAGTGTAGGACCTAGTCTTGATTTTATGCTTTTGTATAACCATGAATTTGAGGTACATGCTTTTACATTTCTAATGTTTGAAGGCAATCTCATTTGTGGTGGTGAATTGTATCGGACTAGGGTCGGTAGTAGAGTCGAACCTCCATGGTTTGTCAAGTTAGGCTCTATGGATGATCCAACGTTTGGAACTCCGAGTGAGGAGGGTGGTCTTGGTATTGGTCGTCATGACCTATCTTCTAGTAGTCCTAGCCTTCGTTGTGTGGACTATAATGATGAAGGACCTATTTTGGAGACCTTCCTTTGGAGCTTGTCCAATAAGGAGGATTGTCTTGGGGTTGATTTTGGAGGTGAGGAGGTACCTCTCGGTGTGTGTAAGAATGCTCTTAAGAAGGGGAGAGGAGTAGTCGATGTTAGTTGTGAATTGAACTACTTTACTTACTCCATCCCATATGTTGAGCACACCTTGAGTGTTGAGCATGCCAAGGCCGATGTGTCACTTTGTGATAGAATTGATTTGAAGGCTTGGTGTGATGGTGGGCTTAGGGGTCGTGGGGAATCTAATTGCTACATGCATATCCTTGATCTCTTTGCTTGTTTTGAAAATGAGTGCTTGTTCTTGTCGGGCCAAGACTATGTTGTCTCCTTTGGGGACATAAGCTTTTTCATAGGAATTGATGCTTGGCTCTATCACAAGAGCGTGTTTTCCACACACCTTGCACTCTTTCTTGTTAAGCTAACCTACTTGTGAAGTAGGAAATTTTGGTTGTGCTTGCTTTGTTGTAGGTTTTGATGGTTCGATTTCGAGGACGAAATCCTTTCAAGAAGGGGAGGATGATGCAATATAAAAAGGCCTAAACGACTACCATCAAAAGCCAAGCTCGAGTGCACAACGGATACGAGTCAAGGCCTCTGGGAACGTCTTGGAAGATCATGCATTGGAGCGCCGAGGACGGAGGAAACAGGGCAGGAAAACAGGCACCCCAAAACAGGGCAAAACAGGGGAGCACACTGGGAGCTCACTGCCTGAGGAAGAACAAGTGTTCTTCGCGATCGCGACCATGTCTCACGCGATCGCGAAGAGGAATGGTTTGGCCTGCGCGACAGCGCCCCTTGAACGCGAAGGCGAAGGCAAAGTTGATAGAGATCGTGAGGCTGCTGAAGACTTGCGCGATCGCGAGCCTATTGGCGCGATCGCGATGTTGATTATTTTGCTCTGCGCGATCGCGATCCTCCCCAGCGCGATCGCGATGAAGAGAAGTTGAGCAGCGGGCCAGAATCAGCTTCAAGGGCCATTTTTGTCCATTTTCAGTGTAAATGTATATATAGCACAATTGCTCTTCATTTCATTAGTTTAGCTTGAATTGAATAGAGAGAAGAGAGAATTAGAGAAGGCCGAGCCTTTCTAGTCCGAAGCCCGAGGCTTCATGTATCTCGTTAACTTGGAACCTATGGCGATTGATGCAGGGAAAAAAACGAGCGGAAGCTAAAGACGAAATGAAAATGCGGAAGCTAAAACAAGATAAGCGATATCGATGAAGATATCGAGATAAAGAGCAAGACGAGGCTTGAACGTTTACCTAAGTAGCACCGAGGAACTCGTCTCGATACACCCAGGGTGAAGTCAAGGATCACCTATACTATGCAACTACCCTCAAGAGGCACCTGGCTCTTGCAAATAGAATGATCAAAGAGGTTTCGATGTTCAACTTGGAATCCACCAAGTGAAATCATGCCCGCTCACGGGTTCATCATTGAGATTCACTCAAAGAAAATATCATTCTACATTCAAGGTTTGTTAAAAAGAAATGAAGACCTAAGGGCTCTATTTATAGGCCCTTTCTAAGACTAAAGTAAATGTCTAAAACACCCCCAAAGTGGGTTATAGCAATACAAGCCACTTAAGGGCAAAAATGGAACTTTACACAAAATCCCGCCTCAGCTTACAGGGGGAGGCGCTCCGCCTCATTGGGGGAGGCGCTCCGCCTCAGGGCCCTTCAGTGAGGGGCGGTCCGCCTCAGTGGGGGAGGCGCTCCGCCTCTTGCTGTGCAGCCTTCTGGACTTTGGCAGGCGGTCCGCCTCTTTGGGGAGGCGCTCCGCCTCTTCCTGGGAGGCATGGATACGGCTCAAAATGGACTCTAAGTGTTCCTCCTTGGCCCGTAGTCGGTCCTCCCTCAAGCGTGCTCAAGTCCATGGCTTCAATTCGCTCTCGAACCCTCATCCGAAGGCCTTGACTTGCAACCTTTGTGCTCTTCAAGCTTCGTTCTTGATGGTTGTCGTTTAGGCCAATTTGCCCGGCATCATCCTCCCCTTCTTGAAAGGATTTCGTCCTCGAAATCAAACCATCAAGTCCTACAATCAAACACAAGCACAAACAAAAAATAAAACTCCTACTACAATAGCAGGTTAGTGTGCCAAGTGTGGGAAAACACACTCTTATGGTACAACCAAGTATCACTGGCAACAAAGAAGCTCATGTTCCCAAAGGAACTAGCAAGTACTTGGTTCAACAAAGAAGTGCACCCAACACAAGAACAAACAAAGGGATTAATTGGGCATGGCATATGCAAGATCAAGTTATCAAATTCCCTACGACCCCTAAGTTGATTAGTGCACCAAGATTCCCCACTATGCGAGTAGGCAAGTCTAACAAGAGTGAAGGCAAGTGGTGTGGAAAATTCACTCTTGTGATAGAGCCAAGTATCAATACAAATCAAAAAGCTTATGTCGCCAAAGGAGACAACAAGCTCTTGGCTCCATAGTGACAAGCACTCACCCACATGACAAGCAAAGAGACCATTAGGACATGAAACATTCAAGATTAAGCAATCAAAGTTCCTATGACCCCTAAGCTCATGATCAACATACCAAACCTTCAATGCAATGCTTTCACAATGCGGCACAAGGGGTTCGACATGCTCAATTCTCAAAGTGTGGTTAATATGCGGGATGGGATAGGCAAAGTAAGTCAATTCACAATTAGAATCAATCACCCCACTCCCCTTCTTAAGAGCTCTCATACTCACACTAAGAGATACCTCCTCACTTCTAATTTCATCCTCAAGACAACCCCCTTCACAAGGTAAACTCTCAAGGAAGGCATTATTAATGGCCTCTTCATCATCGTAACCCGAACCAACAAGAGTAGGGTCACTAGAAGAATCATCTACCTCACTCGAAGTTTCAAATAAAGAGTTGTCTATGGGATCAAATCCCTCACACCATGGAGGTTCCAACTCATTCCTAACTCTAGCTCGATACAACTCACCACCACCAATAAGGATGCCCTCAAACAAAGGATTAGTAAAAGTACGCTTCCCATTCTCAAGGTCAAGCAAAGGTGAAGTATCATAGCTAGGTTCATCACTCGCACTTGAGGAGTCATCGAATATAATTCGATCCATTTCACCCACTAGGGACTCCTCAAGGTCACTACTTTCCCCACTACAACACATAGGTCCACCAAAGGCAATTAAATCAATAAGGGTGTGATCACACATTTCATCTTCCCCTTTATCAAAAATTGGTGGTGTGTCATAACAAGGGTCACAAGCAAGGTCAACTAACACACTTTCACTAGAGAGAGGTTCTTTGAATACCGGGCTCACATCATGATGTGGTGTTTCATTCCTCTCTACTAGCGGGTCACACGCAAACACAAGTTGACCATTAGACTCTTCACTAGTTGCAAGGTCAATATAGGCATCATAAGCAACAACTAGTTTTGAGTCTCCACAAGACAAGGGATTAACATGTTCATGAGAAGGGAAGGTAACACTTATATTTGAGTCGCTCCCGTGAGCATTCACATAGCTTGTAGTGTCGCATTCAATTCCTCCGTCACGAAGCTCACAATTATGATCTCCATCCTCTTGTCTTCCTTCCAAGGCAAACGGTTGAGGCTCCACTAGCTCGCCTCCGAGAGTACCTACACAAAAGCTATGGCAAGAAGAAGAAGATAACATAGGGTTAGGACAAAGGGTGCCCTCACTCCCAATTTGTTTTTCCTCTCCTCTTCTTTCTTTCAATTCGCTCTCATGTGCAAGTGTGTGGGGATGAGGTCCAAGAATGTCATCACCTCTCTCACCTTTCCCAACTCCCTCATTTGCCATTGGTTGGCTCATAGGAGTTGTAGAATTACTCCTAGAGTGAGTAGTTACATCTACTTGGGGAATGCCCAAGTTGTGGGGAATGCCCACTTGTTGGGGAGTGCCCAACGGTTGGGGATTGCCCAACACTTCATCACTAGTACCCCCTTCGGTACCATTTTGGACACTCGGGGTCCATTCCTCTATGAGGCGATCAAACCTCGAGCTTATGGATCTCACCTCGGCCAAGAGGTTGACCAAAGTGCTTACCGGTACCTTAATAGTATCGTATACGTCTCCGGCCATGTACCTACAAAAATTTAAAGATAAGAGAAAGAGGTTAGAGTAAAAACCTCACTCGCTCCCTCACCTTTGGAATGTTTCTCGGGTTCACTCAATTTAGTGGGTGGTAGGATCACTCAAGCTTGATTTCAAAGGCTTCCTCGTAGTTGAACAACCACCTCAATAACCACTCAAGTCACACGAACCAAATACTCTTCGGGGTGAGTGGAATCGATGGGACTCGATGGACGAACGGCTATATGAGTGAGCACTTGAAGCAAGAATGTTCTACGAGGCTTCTTTGAGTTCTACTCTCCTCTAGGCACGAATGTCCTAATACGCTCAAGAGTTAGTGTCTTTCGAGTAGGCCAATTACCCTAGAAACACTAACCAAGAAGCCCGGAGGCAAACAACAAGTGAAAACCTACGAAAAAACTACCCGGAAACAAGTAACAGGGGGAGGCGTTCCGCCTACCAAAGTCCAGAGAAGGACTTTTGCTGAGGCGGTCCGCCTAAATCGTGAGGCGGTCCGCCTAAAGCTGAAGCTGCAACTTTTTCAACTACGGGTTTTTGGCTTTTTGCACCCAAATTTTCCAACGATTTCAACCCGTTACTCAATTCCAATGATACCCAATGGTGTATTCAACTATGATAAACAATCCCCAATAGTTTTTAACTTCAAACAACCAACAACAAGATTGATTCAAGTTTTGAAGAAAAATTTTCAAAGTTTTCAAGAATTTGGGATTTCAAGAATTTCGATTTTCAATCCGTAACACCAAAACATGTTATGAGGGTATCAAATCAACGGGTTAACAATATAGAACAATCCCCAATACATTTAAACGCTTGGGGAATCAAATCCAACCCGATCTACTAAATTTTTTCAACTTTTCAACTTTTTCAATTTTTTTGTTTTTTTCTTCAAATCTTCAAGAACAAAAACATAAACACAACAACAATAAGAACAAGACCGAGGATTCGTAAGAACGAAGCCTAGCCGTGCTCTGATACCAACTGATGCAGGGAAAAAAACGAGCGGAAGCTAAAGACGAAATGAAAATGCGGAAGCTAAAACAAGATAGGCGATATCGATGAAGATATCGAGATAATGAGCAAGACGAGGCTTGAACGTTTACCTAAGTAGCACCGAGGAACTCGTCTCGATACACCCCGGGTGAAGTCAAGGATCACCTATACTATGCAACTACCCTCAAGAGGCACCTGGCTCTTGCAAATAGAATGATCAAAGAGGTTTCGATGTTCAACTTGGAATCCACCAAGTGAAATCATGCCCGCTCACGGGTTCATCATTGAGATTCACTCAAAGAAAATATCATTCTACATTCAAGGTTTGTTAAAAAGAAATGAAGACCTAAGGGCTCTATTTATAGGCCCTTTCTAAGACTAAAGTAAATGTCTAAAACACCCCCAAAGTGGGTTATAGCAATATGATGCAGCCCGATCACGTGCTGATCAAGTGATCGATCCACCGATGAGACCGATGACAAGAAGCCAAGCCAAGTTGCTGCACGACGTGCACGTTCACTTAGCCTGGCCGAAGGAAAACAATTGCTCCGAAGCTGAGTGGCCGAGCTCAAGAATCGAAGGCATTATCTTCAGATTTGAGCCCGAAGGCAAAGTGAACGAGGACAATGAGCTCGAAGACAATTGAGCGTCCGAAGGCAACAAGTGTGTGTTCGAGCAGACAATCGAGAACCGAAGCCAAGGCTTACCGAAGTCAAAGTCTGCCGAACACATTTTAATTCAGCCCTGCGTGGCTTATTTCTATTGGTCAACTGTGACTTATTTACTAGTTTACCCTTAGTATTTCCTATATAAACACTACTTCCTTTCATTGTAAGTAGCTAGTTTTTTTTGAACATTGATGAATTGAATGAAAGTGCCGAGCACATTTCTTCTTGTCTCCGTCGTGAGCAAAACCCCGGTGAGGGCTTTTAAGGACTTGTGGCTTTCGGTTAGTCCGATTGAACATTCCTCTTGATCATTCAGTTTGCAAGAGGCAATGTTCTCTTGAGGATTGTTGCATAGTAAAGGTGATCCTTGTACTCCTTTTGATTGAGCTTTGAGACAGGTTCCTCACTGTTCTTTCGAAAGAAGCAAGTTTTGTCTTGCTTCTATCTTCTTCTTTATTTGTTCTTCTTCCGCGTTTGTGCTTAGCAACCCCTTCGGGAATTGCATTGCACCACAATACAAGCCACTTAAGGGCAAAAATGGAACTTTACACAAAATCCCGCCTCAGCTTACAGGGGGAGGCGCTCCGCCTCATTGGGGGAGGCGCTCCGCCTCAGGGCCCTTCAGTGAGGGGCGGTCCGCCTCAGTGGGGGAGGCGCTCCGCCTCTTGCTGTGCAGCCTTCTGGACTTTGGCAGGCGGTCCGCCTCTTTGGGGAGGCGCTCCGCCTCTTCCTGGGAGGCATGGATACGGCTCAAAATGGACTCTAAGTGTTCCTCCTTGGCCCGTAGTCGGTCCTCCCTCAAGCGTGCTCAAGTCCATGGCTTCAATTCGCTCTCGAACCCTCATCCGAAGGCCTTGACTTGCAACCTTTGTGCTCTTCAAGCTTCGTTCTTGATGGTTGTCGTTTAGGCCAATTTGCCCGGCATCATCCTCCCCTTCTTGAAAGGATTTCGTCCTCGAAATCAAACCATCAAGTCCTACAATCAAACACAAGCACAAACAAAAAACAAAACTCCTACTACAATAGCAGGTTAGTGTGCCAAGTGTGGGAAAACACACTCTTATGGTACAACCAAGTATCACTGGCAACAAAGAAGCTCATGTTCCCAAAGGAACTAGCAAGTACTTGGTTCAACAAAGAAGTGCACCCAACACAAGAACAAACAAAGGGATTAATTGGGCATGGCATATGCAAGATCAAGTTATCAAATTCCCTACGATCCCTAAGTTGATTAGTGCACCAAGATTCCCCACTATGCGAGTAGGCAAGTCTAACAAGAGTGAAGGCAAGTGGTGTGGAAAATTCACTCTTGTGATAGAGCCAAGTATCAATACAAATCAAAAAGCTTATGTCGCCAAAGGAGACAACAAGCTCTTGGCTCCATAGTGACAAGCACTCACCCACATGACAAGCAAAGAGACCATTAGGACATGAAACATTCAAGATTAAGCAATCAAAGTTCCTATGACCCCTAAGCTCATGATCAACATACCAAACCTTCAATGCAATGCTTTCACAATGCGGCACAAGGGGTTCGACATGCTCAATTCTCAAAGTGTGGTTAATATGCGGGATGGGATAGGCAAAGTAAGTCAATTCACAATTAGAATCAATCACCCCACTCCCCTTCTTAAGAGCTCTCATACTCACACTAAGAGATACCTCCTCACTTCTAATTTCATCCTCAAGACAACCCCCTTCACAAGGTAAACTCTCAAGGAAGGCATTATTAATGGCCTCTTCATCATCGTAACCCGAACCAACAAGAGTAGGGTCACTAGAAGAATCATCTACCTCACTCGAAGTTTCAAATAAAGAGTTGTCTATGGGATCAAATCCCTCACACCATGGAGGTTCCAACTCATTCCTAACTCTAGCTCGATACAACTCACCACCACCAATAAGGATGCCCTCAAACAAAGGATTAGTAAAAGTACGCTTCCCATTCTCAAGGTCAAGCAAAGGTGAAGTATCATAGCTAGGTTCATCACTCGCACTTGAGGAGTCATCGAATATAATTCGATCCATTTCACCCACTAGGGACTCCTCAAGGTCACTACTTTCCCCACTACAACACATAGGTCCACCAAAGGCAATTAAATCAATAAGGGTGTGATCACACATTTCATCTTCCCCTTTATCAAAAATTGGTGGTGTGTCATAACAAGGGTCACAAGCAAGGTCAACTAACACACTTTCACTAGAGAGAGGTTCTTTGAATACCGGGCTCACATCATGATGTGGTGTTTCATTCCTCTCTACTAGCGGGTCACACGCAAACACAAGTTGACCATTAGACTCTTCACTAGTTGCAAGGTCAATATAGGCATCATAAGCAACAACTAGCTTTGAGTCTCCACAAGACAAGGGATTAACATGTTCATGAGAAGGGAAGGTAACACTTACATTTGAGTCGCTCCCGTGAGCATTCACATAGCTTGTAGTGTCGCATTCAATTCCTCCGTCACGAAGCTCACAATTATGATCTCCATCCTCTTGTCTTCCTTCCAAGGCAAACGGTTGAGGCTCCACTAGCTCGCCTCCGAGAGTACCTACACAAAAGCTATGGCAAGAAGAAGAAGATAACATAGGGTTAGGACAAAGGGTGCCCTCACTCCCAATTTGTTTTTCCTCTCCTCTTCTTTCTTTCAATTCGCTCTCATGTGCAAGTGTGTGGGGATGAGGTCCAAGAATGTCATCACCTCTCTCACCTTTCCCAACTCCCTCATTTGCCATTGGTTGGCTCATAGGAGTAGTAGAATAACTCCTAGAGTGAGTAGTTACATCTACTTGGGGAATGCCCAAGTTGTGGGGAATGCCCACTTGTTGGGGAGTGCCCAACACTTCATCACTAGTACCCCCTTCGGTACCATTTTGGACACTCGGGGTCCATTCCTCTATGAGGCGATCAAACCTCGAGCTTATGGATCTCACCTCGGCCAAGAGGTTGACCAAAGTGCTTACCGGTACCTTAATAGTATCGTATACGTCTCCGGCCATGTACCTACAAAAATTTAAAGATAAGAGAAAGAGGTTAGAGTAAAAACCTCACTCGCTCCCTCACCTTTGGAATGTTTCTCGGGTTCACTCAATTTAGTGGGTGGTAGGATCACTCAAGCTTGATTTCAAAGGCTTCCTCGTAGTTGAACAACCACCTCAATAACCACTCAAGTCACACGAACCAAATACTCTTCGGGGTGAGTGGAATCGATGGGACTCGATGGACGAACGGCTATATGAGTGAGCACTTGAAGCAAGAATGTTCTACGAGGCTTCTTTGAGTTCTACTCTCCTCTAGGCACGAATGTCCTAATACGCTCAAGAGTTAGTGTCTTTCGAGTAGGCCAATTACCCTAGAAACACTAACCAAGAAGCCCGGAGGCAAACAACAAGTGAAAACCTACGAAAAAACTACCCGGAAACAAGTAACAGGGGGAGGCGCTCCGCCCAGAGGGGGAGGCGTTCCGCCTACCAAAGTCCAGAGAAGGACTTTTGCTGAGGCGGTCCGCCTAAATCGTGAGGCGGTCCGCCTAAAGCTGAAGCTGCAACTTTTTCAACTACGGGTTTTTGGCTTTTTGCACCCAAATTTTCCAACGATTTCAACCCGTTACTCAATTCCAATGATACCCAATGGTGTATTCAACTATGATAAACAATCCCCAATAGTTTTTAACTTCAAACAACCAACAACAAGATTGATTCAAGTTTTGAAGCAAAATTTTCAAAGTTTTCAAGAATTTGGGATTTCAAGAATTTCGATTTTCAATCCGTAACACCAAAACATGTTATGAGGGTATCAAATCAACGGGTTAACAATATAGAACAATCCCCAATACATTTAAACGCTTGGGGAATCAAATCCAACCCGATCAACTAAATTTTTTCAACTTTTCAACTTTTTCAATTTTTTTGTTTTTTTCTTCAAATCTTCAAGAACAAAAACATAAACACAACAACAATAAGAACAAGACCGAGGATTCGTAAGAACGAAGCCTAGCCGTGCTCTGATACCAACTGATGCAGGGAAAAAAACGAGCGGAAGCTAAAGACGAAATGAAAATGCGGAAGCTAAAACAAGATAGGCGATATCGATGAAGATATCGAGATAATGAGCAAGACGAGGCTTGAACGTTTACCTAAGTAGCACCGAGGAACTCGTCTCGATACACCCCGGGTGAAGTCAAGGATCACCTATACTATGCAACTACCCTCAAGAGGCACCTGGCTCTTGCAAATAGAATGATCAAAGAGGTTTCGATGTTCAACTTGGAATCCACCAAGTGAAATCATGCCCGCTCACGGGTTCATCATTGAGATTCACTCAAAGAAAATATCATTCTACATTCAAGGTTTGTTAAAAAGAAATGAAGACCTAAGGGCTCTATTTATAGGCCCTTTCTAAGACTAAAGTAAATGTCTAAAACACCCCCAAAGTGGGTTATAGCAATATGATGCAGCCCGATCACGTGCTGATCAAGTGATCGATCCACCGATGAGACCGATGACAAGAAGCCAAGCCAAGTTGCTGCACGACGTGCACGTTCACTTAGCCTGGCCGAAGGAAAACAATTGCTCCGAAGCTGAGTGGCCGAGCTCAAGAATCGAAGGCATTATCTTCAGATTTGAGCCCGAAGGCAAAGTGAACGAGGACAATGAGCTCGAAGACAATTGAGCGTCCGAAGGCAACAAGTGTGTGTTCGAGCAGACAATCGAGAACCGAAGCCAAGGCTTACCGAAGTCAAAGTCTGCCGAACACATTTTAATTCAGCCCTGCGTGGCTTATTTCTATTGGTCAACTGTGACTTATTTACTAGTTTACCCTTAGTATTTCCTATATAAACACTACTTCCTTTCATTGTAAGTAGCTAGTTTTTTTTGAACATTGATGAATTGAATGAAAGTGCCGAGCACATTTCTTCTTGTCTCCGTCGTGAGCAAAACCCCGGTGAGGGCTTTTAAGGACTTGTGGCTTTCGGTTAGTCCGATTGAACATTCCTCTTGATCATTCAGTTTGCAAGAGGCAATGTTCTCTTGAGGATTGTTGCATAGTATAGGTGATCCTTGTACTCCTTTTGATTGAGCTTTGAGACAGGTTCCTCACTGTTCTTTCGAAAGAAGCAAGTTTTGTCTTGCTTCTATCTTCTTCTTTATTTGTTCTTCTTCCGCGTTTGTGCTTAGCAACCCCTTCGGGAATTGCATTGCACCACAATACAAGCCACTTAAGGGCAAAAATGGAACTTTACACAAAATCCCGCCTCAGCTTACAGGGGGAGGCGCTCCGCCTCATTGGGGGAGGCGCTCCGCCTCAGGGCCCTTCAGTGAGGGGCGGTCCGCCTCAGTGGGGGAGGCGCTCCGCCTCTTGCTGTGCAGCCTTCTGGACTTTGGCAGGCGGTCCGCCTCTTTGGGGAGGCGCTCCGCCTCTTCCTGGGAGGCATGGATACGGCTCAAAATGGACTCTAAGTGTTCCTCCTTGGCCCGTAGTCGGTCCTCCCTCAAGCGTGCTCAAGTCCATGGCTTCAATTCGCTCTCGAACCCTCATCCGAAGGCCTTGACTTGCAACCTTTGTGCTCTTCAAGCTTCGTTCTTGATGGTTGTCGTTTAGGCCAATTTGCCCGGCATCATCCTCCCCTTCTTGAAAGGATTTCGTCCTCGAAATCAAACCATCAAGTCCTACAATCAAACACAAGCACAAACAAAAAACAAAACTCCTACTACAATAGCAGGTTAGTGTGCCAAGTGTGGGAAAACACACTCTTATGGTACAACCAAGTATCACTGGCAACAAAGAAGCTCATGTTCCCAAAGGAACTAGCAAGTACTTGGTTCAACAAAGAAGTGCACCCAACACAAGAACAAACAAAGGGATTAATTGGGCATGGCATATGCAAGATCAAGTTATCAAATTCCCTACGATCCCTAAGTTGATTAGTGCACCAAGATTCCCCACTATGCGAGTAGGCAAGTCTAACAAGAGTGAAGGCAAGTGGTGTGGAAAATTCACTCTTGTGATAGAGCCAAGTATCAATACAAATCAAAAAGCTTATGTCGCCAAAGGAGACAACAAGCTCTTGGCTCCATAGTGACAAGCACTCACCCACATGACAAGCAAAGAGACCATTAGGACATGAAACATTCAAGATTAAGCAATCAAAGTTCCTATGACCCCTAAGCTCATGATCAACATACCAAACCTTCAATGCAATGCTTTCACAATGCGGCACAAGGGGTTCGACATGCTCAATTCTCAAAGTGTGGTTAATATGCGGGATGGGATAGGCAAAGTAAGTCAATTCACAATTAGAATCAATCACCCCACTCCCCTTCTTAAGAGCTCTCATACTCACACTAAGAGATACCTCCTCACTTCTAATTTCATCCTCAAGACAACCCCCTTCACAAGGTAAACTCTCAAGGAAGGCATTATTAATGGCCTCTTCATCATCGTAACCCGAACCAACAAGAGTAGGGTCACTAGAAGAATCATCTACCTCACTCGAAGTTTCAAATAAAGAGTTGTCTATGGGATCAAATCCCTCACACCATGGAGGTTCCAACTCATTCCTAACTCTAGCTCGATACAACTCACCACCACCAATAAGGATGCCCTCAAACAAAGGATTAGTAAAAGTACGCTTCCCATTCTCAAGGTCAAGCAAAGGTGAAGTATCATAGCTAGGTTCATCACTCGCACTTGAGGAGTCATCGAATATAATTCGATCCATTTCACCCACTAGGGACTCCTCAAGGTCACTACTTTCCCCACTACAACACATAGGTCCACCAAAGGCAATTAAATCAATAAGGGTGTGATCACACATTTCATCTTCCCCTTTATCAAAAATTGGTGGTGTGTCATAACAAGGGTCACAAGCAAGGTCAACTAACACACTTTCACTAGAGAGAGGTTCTTTGAATACCGGGCTCACATCATGATGTGGTGTTTCATTCCTCTCTACTAGCGGGTCACACGCAAACACAAGTTGACCATTAGACTCTTCACTAGTTGCAAGGTCAATATAGGCATCATAAGCAACAACTAGCTTTGAGTCTCCACAAGACAAGGGATTAACATGTTCATGAGAAGGGAAGGTAACACTTACATTTGAGTCGCTCCCGTGAGCATTCACATAGCTTGTAGTGTCGCATTCAATTCCTCCGTCACGAAGCTCACAATTATGATCTCCATCCTCTTGTCTTCCTTCCAAGGCAAACGGTTGAGGCTCCACTAGCTCGCCTCCGAGAGTACCTACACAAAAGCTATGGCAAGAAGAAGAAGATAACATAGGGTTAGGACAAAGGGTGCCCTCACTCCCAATTTGTTTTTCCTCTCCTCTTCTTTCTTTCAATTCGCTCTCATGTGCAAGTGTGTGGGGATGAGGTCCAAGAATGTCATCACCTCTCTCACCTTTCCCAACTCCCTCATTTGCCATTGGTTGGCTCATAGGAGTAGTAGAATTACTCCTAGAGTGAGTAGTTACATCTACTTGGGGAATGCCCAAGTTGTGGGGAATGCCCACTTGTTGGGGAGTGCCCAACGGTTGGGGATTGCCCAACACTTCATCACTAGTACCCCCTTCGGTACCATTTTGGACACTCGGGGTCCATTCCTCTATGAGGCGATCAAACCTCGAGCTTATGGATCTCACCTCGGCCAAGAGGTTGACCAAAGTGCTTACCGGTACCTTAATAGTATCGTATACGTCTCCGGCCATGTACCTACAAAAATTTAAAGATAAGAGAAAGAGGTTAGAGTAAAAACCTCACTCGCTCCCTCACCTTTGGAATGTTTCTCGGGTTCACTCAATTTAGTGGGTGGTAGGATCACTCAAGCTTGATTTCAAAGGCTTCCTCGTAGTTGAACAACCACCTCAATAACCACTCAAGTCACACGAACCAAATACTCTTCGGGGTGAGTGGAATCGATGGGACTCGATGGACGAACGGCTATATGAGTGAGCACTTGAAGCAAGAATGTTCTACGAGGCTTCTTTGAGTTCTACTCTCCTCTAGGCACGAATGTCCTAATACGCTCAAGAGTTAGTGTCTTTCGAGTAGGCCAATTACCCTAGAAACACTAACCAAGAAGCCCGGAGGCAAACAACAAGTGAAAACCTACGAAAAAACTACCCGGAAACAAGTAACAGGGGGAGGCGCTCCGCCCAGAGGGGGAGGCGTTCCGCCTACCAAAGTCCAGAGAAGGACTTTTGCTGAGGCGGTCCGCCTAAATCGTGAGGCGGTCCGCCTAAAGCTGAAGCTGCAACTTTTTCAACTACGGGTTTTTGGCTTTTTGCACCCAAATTTTCCAACGATTTCAACCCGTTACTCAATTCCAATGATACCCAATGGTGTATTCAACTATGATAAACAATCCCCAATAGTTTTTAACTTCAAACAACCAACAACAAGATTGATTCAAGTTTTGAAGCAAAATTTTCAAAGTTTTCAAGAATTTGGGATTTCAAGAATTTCGATTTTCAATCCGTAACACCAAAACATGTTATGAGGGTATCAAATCAACGGGTTAACAATATAGAACAATCCCCAATACATTTAAACGCTTGGGGAATCAAATCCAACCCGATCAACTAAATTTTTTCAACTTTTCAACTTTTTCAATTTTTTTGTTTTTTTCTTCAAATCTTCAAGAACAAAAACATAAACACAACAACAATAAGAACAAGACCGAGGATTCGTAAGAACGAAGCCTAGCCGTGCTCTGATACCAACTGATGCAGGGAAAAAAACGAGCGGAAGCTAAAGACGAAATGAAAATGCGGAAGCTAAAACAAGATAGGCGATATCGATGAAGATATCGAGATAAAGAGCAAGACGAGGCTTGAACGTTTACCTAAGTAGCACCGAGGAACTCGTCTCGATACACCCCGGGTGAAGTCAAGGATCACCTATACTATGCAACTACCCTCAAGAGGCACCTGGCTCTTGCAAATAGAATGATCAAAGAGGTTTCGATGTTCAACTTGGAATCCACCAAGTGAAATCATGCCCGCTCACGGGTTCATCATTGAGATTCACTCAAAGAAAATATCATTCTACATTCAAGGTTTGTTAAAAAGAAATGAAGACCTAAGGGCTCTATTTATAGGCCCTTTCTAAGACTAAAGTAAATGTCTAAAACACCCCCAAAGTGGGTTATAGCAATACAAGCCACTTAAGGGCAAAAATGGAACTTTACACAAAATCCCGCCTCAGCTTACAGGGGGAGGCGCTGGTGCAATGCAATTCCCGAAGGGGTTGCTAGCACAAACGCGGAAGAACAAACAAGAAAGATAAAGATAAAAGCAAGACAAAACTTGCTTCTTTCGAAAGAACAGTGACGAACCTGTCTCAAAGCTCAATCAAAATGGATACAAGGATCACCTATACTATGCAACAATCCGCAAGAGAACATTGCCTCTTGCAAACTGAATGATCAAGAGGAATGTTCAATCGGATTAACCGAAAGCCACAAGTCCTTAAAAGCCCTCACCGGGGTTTTGCTCACGACGGAGACAAGAAGAAATGTGCTCGGCACTTTCATTCAATTTATCAATATTCAAAACTAGCTATCTACAATGAAAGGAAACAATGTTTATATAGGAAATACTAAGGGTAAACTAGTAAATAGGTCACAGTTGACCAATAGAAATAAGCCACGCAGGGCTGAGTTAAAAATGTGTTCGGCAGACATTTGACTTCGGTAAGCCTTGGCTTCGGTTCTCGATTGTCTGCTCGAACACACACTTGTTGCCTTCGGACACTCAATTGTCTTCGAGCTCCTTGTCCTCGGTCACTTTGCCATCGGGCTCAAATCTGAAGATAATGCCTTCGATTCTTGAGCTCGGCCACTCAGCTTCGGAGCAATTGTTTTCCTTCGGCCAGGCTAAGTGAACGTGCACATCGTGCAGCAGCTTGGCTTGGCTTCTTGTCATCGGTCTCTTCGGTGGATCGAACACTTGATCAGCACGTGTTCGGGCTGCATCATCCTCCCCTTCTTGAGAAGATTTCGTCCTCGAAATCAAGCCCTCCTCGTCCTCCGAAGTTGGACCTACAACACAAGGAACTAAGTCAGCAACATTAAAGGTGTTGGACACGTTATACTCACCAGGGAGGTCGATCACGTAGGCATTGTTGTTGATCTTGGTCAACACTTGAAATGGACCATCCCCTCGAGGAGCCAACTTTCCTTTCCTTTGGTTCGGGAAGCGTTCCTTTCGGAAGTGAACCCAAACCCAATCTCCCTTCTTTAATTCCAACTTTTTACGCCCCTTGTTTTTCTTTAAAGCAACCTTTGCATAGGCCTCCTCGAGGTTCTTCTTCACCCTTGCATGCAATTCGATCAAGGCAGCTGCTCGTCGAGTACTTCAAAATCAAGAACAGAATCTCGAGGCAATGGGGTTAAATCAAGTGGAATCAAAGGATTAAAGCCATACACACATTCAAACGGAGTCATGTTGATCATTCTATGCACCGTTCGATTGTATGCGAATTCCATTATGGGCAAACGATCAGCCCAGTTTCCAACCTTCCCTTTGGTCATTGCCCGAAGCAAAGATCCCAAGGTTCGGTTAACTACCTCGGTCTGTCCATCAGTCTGAGGATGGTGAGACGTCGAGAATAGTAGCTTGGTGCCGAGGGCACCCCACAAACACTTCCAAAAATGACTCAAGAACTTCGAGTCTCGATCACTTACAATAGTACGAGGTACACCATGCAATTTTAACACATTAGAAACAAACAATGTAGCTACATGCTGTGCATCATCACACTTTTTGCAAGGAATAAAGTGAGCCATTTTTGAAAAACGGTCAACCACAACGAAGATGCTATCATGTCCTCCCCCCGACCTCGGTAACCCCAAGACAAAGTCCATGGATATATCAACCCAAGGTCGATCAGGCACAGGCAACGGGGTGTACAATCCATGAGGGTTGGACTTCGATTTTGCTTTCTTGTAAAACCGGCCAAGCGTTGCAAAGCTTTTCCACATCTCGTCGCATTTTGGGCCAATGGAACTGCTCGGACAAGATACCAAGAGTTTTATCGACACCGAAGTGCCCTATCAGTCCACCTGAGTGAGCTTCTCGAACCAAGAGCTCTCTCCACGATGACACTGGCACACAAACCCTCCCATTTTTGAAGAGGTAGCCATCATGCCACTGATATTTCTCAACCTTTCGGCCACTCAAGATTGTGTCTCGAACACATTTCAGCTTGGGATCATCCTCGTACATCGACTTGATGCTTTCGAATCCCATGAGCCTAGAGGCGAGAGTGGTCACTAAGGCGAATTTCCTTGATAGCGCGTCGGCCACAACATTATCTTTTCCCTTTTTGTAATGAATTACATAGGGAAAGCTTTCAATAAATTCAACCCACTTGGCATGTCTTCGATTCAATTTCTCCTGACCTCGGAGATGTTTCAAAGATTCATGATCACTCTTGATCACAAACTCTCGAGGCCACAAATAATGCTGCCAATGGGCGAGTGCTCGAACGAGGGCATACAATTCCTTGTCATACGTTGAGTAATTCAAGGCTGCACCCTTAAGCTTCTCGCTGAAGTAAGCGATTGGCTTCGATTCTTGCATCAGCACTCCTCCGATCCCAACTCCAGACGCATCACACTCGACTTCGAATGCTTTGCCGAAGTCAGGGAGTTGCAACAACGGGGCAGAACAAAGCCTCCGCTTCAACTCTTGGAAAGCCCTCTCTTGGGGCTCTCCCCACACAAATGGATTGTCTTTCTTTACCAGCTCGGTTAAAGGAGCTGCCACGGTGCTAAAGTCACGAACAAACCTTCGGTAAAAGCTGGCTAAGCCATGGAAGCTACGAACTTGTGTTACCGAGGTTGGAGTTGGCCAATCTTTGATGGCTTCGACTTTTGATTCGTCGACTTCGACACCATTAGCACTGACAACAAATCCATGAAAGACTACACGATCGACACCAAAGGCGCATTTCTTGAAGTTGGCATACAACTTCTCTTCTCGAAGCTTTTCAACTACTTGCCTTAGGTGGTCGACATGTTCATCCACGGTTCTGCTATAAACAAGTATGTCATCGAAATAAACGACAACGAACTTGTTTATGAACGGTTTGAGCACATGGTTCATCAGTCGCATGAATGTGCTCGGTGCATTGGATAAGCCTAAAGGCATCACCAACCATTCATAGAGACCGAATTTGGTCTTGAATGCGGTTTTCCACTCGTCTCCGGGTTTCATTCGGATCTGGTGGTAACCGGACCTGAGGTCTATCTTCGAAAAGCATGAAGAACCACTTAACTCATCTAGCATGTCATCTAATCGAGGTTTGATTTCGAGGACGAAATCCTTTCAAGAAGGGGAGGATGATGCAATACGAATCAGGCTCACCTGTTCGATTCATCAAGCAAGTCCACCGAGGAGTCACATGGCGCCCACGATCAAAGTGTGGCCGGAATGGAAGATGCCGAAGACTGCCTCGACGAGCAACAACTTTGGAAATCCACCGAGCAGACAACAAGTGACCGGTGCTGACACTGACTTCGGGGAGCTGTGAGATCGAGCACAACTAACGATCAAGTTTGAGCCCGAAGCTGAAAGCAACCGAACCGAGGAAGAGCGACGCCGAACAGAGAATCGACCAAAGGGCTACAAGTGTGCCCGAGGCAAGGGTGTTCGATTCCAAACGAGACCGAGGCAAACAAGCGTCCGAAGACAACGTGTTCGAGCTGAGCTGCCGAACACATAAGCTACTCCAGCCCTGCGTGGCTTTATCTCATTGGTCGCCTGTGACCACTTTACTATTTTGCCCTTTTTAATTGTCTATATAAACTCCTAGCATAGCTCATTAGGAGATAGCTTTTAGTTGACATTGAATTGAGAGAATAGAGATAGAATTGGCCGAGCCATTCTTGTTTGAAGCCCGAGGCTTCGTTATGCCTTCTTAGGCTTGGAACCGAAATGGATTTCATCCCTAGTATGAATCCTTGTTTGGTTCAAGTTTCATTTCTCCCTTGGATAATTCAATCAATGTTTTGATTCTGATTATCCATTCATTCTTCTATTTCTGTTCTCCCCCCTTCCCCGATTTCTTGTTACCCGTGTTACTTTTATTGCTTCCGCATCTTTACTTCATCGTTTCCGCGTCTTGTTTGTTGTCTCCGATTGCAAGGTGTAAACCACGGGTTTGCTTGCATCAGGCGCTCCGCCTCATTGGGGGAGGCGCTCCGCCTCAGGGCCCTTCAGTGAGGGGCAGTCCGCCTCAGTGGGGGAGGCGCTCCGCCTCTTGCTGTGCAGCCTTCTGGACTTTGGCAGGCGGTCCGCCTCTTTGGGGAGGCGCTCCGCCTCTTCCTGGGAGGTATGGATACGGCTCAAAATGGACTCTAAGTGTTCCTCCTTGGCCCGTAGTCGGTCCTCCCTCAAGCGTGCTCAAGTCCATGGCTTCAATTCGCTCTCGAACCCTCATCCGAAGGCCTTGACTTGCAACCTTTGTGCTCTTAAAGCTTCGTTCTTGATGGTTGTCGTTTAGGCCAATTTGCCCGGCATCAGCGATCGACACCTAGTTGAGTCCATTGTAAGGTTCGAGTTTCACTTTCTCCCTTTTGGATTATTAATTCATGTCTTGAATTCATTAATCCGTTCTTTCTTCTCGTTTCTTGACTCCCCAATCCTTGTTTCCCCGATATCATTGATATCACCTATCTAGTTATTTATCGCTTCCGCATATTTGTGTCGTTGTTTAGCTTCTGCGTATTTTCTATTGCATCAGGCACCCACTGCTGAAGGGTGTCCGGGGTAGTTTGTTTCATAGGTTTTCACTTGTTCTTTGCCTCCGGGCTTCTTGGTTAGTGTTTCTAGGGTAATTGGTCAATTTGAAAGACACTAACTCTTAAGCGTATTAGGATGTTGGTGCGTAGAGGAGATTAGAATTTAAAGAAGAGTCGTAGAACTTTCTTTGGCCTCAAGTGCACACTTTTAATAGCGTCCGTAAATAGAGTCACATAAACTCCATTCCGAACCATTACTTGGGTGTACTAGTTGTTGATCTTTACCACCGTGGTTCCTAAGAGATCGAGAAGGTCTTTGAGTGAAAAAATTCTTGAGTGTTGAGAGAAATAAAGTGTGGTCACAAAAGCCAACGACCTGAGTGTATACATGAGTAGAAAGAATAATTGAGAACATCTCTTGAGTGATACACGTGAGGGAGTGAATTTGTGAGGTCTTTTACTCTTTATTGTTACAACTATAGCTTCGGATGATGATTGTGGAGGGTATGACTCGTGCGGAGACGATGGAGACTATGGTTGCTATGTTGATGATGATGGGTATTGCTATGACGATTCGGGGAACCATGGCTCGTATGGTCATGAAGCGGGCTACTATGATGATCATGAGGCTTATGAAGACTATGAGGCTTGTGGAGATTAATGTCAAGAGTCTTATGCTTCTAGTCAAGAATACAAAGGTAGCGACACTTCAAGGTATAATATTCCTACTTACTCTTCTTGTGATGAATTTGAACATGATGATAGTGACATAGAGAGAATTGATTTTGAAGTTGATTATACGAATTGTTCATTTGCATCTTCTCTTGGCATTTCTTATGGAGTACGAGGGAGTAGTAGAGGTCCTTCTATTAGTTTGGGAGGAGGTGGTGGTTGTTCCATGGGTAGAAGGATGCTTGCCAATCCCACTTGTTGCTATTAATGCTTCTAATTCCCATGTGAAGGGTGACTTGAGAAGTGGTGTTGCTCTTGCTACAAAAGGCTTGAATTGTTCTATCAATGCCATGAGGGGTATTGGTTAGTAGTAGGAGTGGAGCTATTGACTATGGAACCAAGACAAGAGGATCTTATGGGTTTCATGGTGAGACTAATTCCGATAAGGGGCAAACTACCACGAGACCTGATGCCGGGCAAACTAGCTCGAGACCCTTCACAAGAAGCCAAGCCAAAGCTATCCATGATGCTCACCTTCACTTGGTATGGAGAGGCTTGAACGAGGAAGATGGAAGCTCCGGAACAACCTTAAAGATCATGCATTGGAGCACCGTGGAAGGGGAACCATCTAGGACACTTGGAGGGGCTCAAGAGACACAAAAGGAGGCACCCCAAGAAGCTTCAGGAAGAGGCGGACCGCCTACCTGAAGAGGCGGACCGCCTACAAAATGCACACTCTCTGGATTTAGGAGGGGCGGACCGCCTACCTCACAGAGGCGGACCGCCTCCTTGACTGAAGGCCTCAGAAAGCTTGGACAGGGCGGAGCGCCTACTAGGGGTGGGCGGACCGCCTACCCCTGTTTTGACCCCATCCGGATTTTGCCTATTTTGTGTGTATAATTCCAACTTTGGCCCTAAGTGGCTTCTATTGTATAAACCCACTTAGGGGTATTTTAGACACTTCATTACATGTTGTAGAAGGCTATAAAAGCCTTCATTAGGTCTTGAACTCATTTAACCAATCTTGAATGCAAAACACAAGAGAAATACTCTCTATTGAAACCTTTGATTCTTGGCTTGAATTTCAATTGGACGATTCCAAGTTGAACCTCAAACCTCCCCGACCATTCTATTTGCAAGGACCACGTGATTCTTGAGGATAGTTGCATAGTGCTAGGTGATTCTTTCCAATCGCTCGGGGTGTAACGGAACAAGTTCTCCGTTGCTACTCGGCTTTAGTGTAAGTCTCGTCTCACTTTTATCTTTATTCGCTTTCGTAGGTTTTCCCTACATCAGTTGGTATCAGAGCGAGGCTAGGGTTGCGTTCTTACGAGCCCTCGTCCTACTCTTCGTGCTTGTCTTTTATGTTCCGTGTTTATTTTCGTGTTCTTGTTCTTGTTTCATTGAAAAAGAAGAAAAAAAGTCAAAAACTAGAAAACCCAAAAATTTACTAGAAATCGTTGGTTGTTACGTTTTTGTTGGTTTTGATTATCGGGAATTGTTTGTTTACGTGAACCCGACAATTGGGTACCAACAAAATGCGTTTTGGAGTTGAAAATCAAAATTGGAAAATTTGAACCCTAGGTTGGGTATTTTGCAAAATTTGCCAAAAACTTGTTTGATGTTATGAATTTGTGGGTGTTTGGTATCGGGGATTACTCCTTATAGTTACCCCGTCATTTTGATACCACTATAACATCATTTGGAGAAGCGGAGTGAAAATTGAATTTTTGAAATCTTGGTGTTCTTGAAGTTTTTGAAGAATTTGCTCCAAATCTTTGAATCAAGTTGTTTGTTGGTTGTTTGTTGGATTAGACCATTGGGGTTTGCTTGTTATAGTCCAAAACAACTTTGGGTACCATTACATATCAAAAACTCCTTGAAAACATTGGAAAATCGAGTGCCAAAAACCAAGAAACGGACTTGAAACTGTGCAGGAGAAAAGGCCTAGGCGGACCGCCCCTTATCTTAGGCGGACCGCCCAAATTTCTGCCACTCTCTGGATATTGGAGTAGGCGGACCGCCCACCTTACAGAGGCGGGGCGCCCACTCCCTGAAGGGTGTCCGGGTAGTTTGTTTCGTAGGCTTTCGTGATTTGTTTGCTTCCATTACTTCCGGTTAGTACTTTGCGAGTAATTCTCCTACTCAACTAGTACTAACTCATTGAGCGCTTAGGATATTCGTGCGTGTTGGTGTTTGATAACTTCAAAGAAGACTCGTAGAATTTCTTTGGCTCAAGTGCTCACTTAAAAGCCGAACGCCTATAGAGTCCCATTAACTCCACTCTTCCCGAAGAGCATTTGGAACTTGTTGGATTGTTGGGTTGTTGAGGTAGTTGTTCAACTCCGAGGAAGACTTTTGAATTCGAGCTTAAGTGAACCTACCCCAAAAACAAGAGTGAACCCGAGGGACAATCAAAGGTAAGGGAGCGAGTGAGGGCTTTTACTCTAATCTCTTTACTTGTTTTTGATTGTTGTAGGTACGATGGCGGACGAGAAGGCCAAATCAACCATTGAAGTTCCCGTTGACGTCTTGTCTTGGCTAGTCTATTGGCCGAGGTGAAAACCTTGAACCTTAGAATGGAGGTCTTTGAAAAGGAAAGGACCCCGAGTGTCCAAAAGGATGCCAATGAAGGTACAAGTGATGATTCAATCATGAAACCGGATCAATATGCGGAGTTAGTTCGTCGGCAACGGTTGAGGGACGAGGCTCTTGCTAGAGAAAGATCGTTGGGCACTCCCCAACCCTTGGGCAATCCCCAAGGAGATGTCCCACTCTTAAGGCCCCGAAGAAATGTAATTCCTCTTGAGCAAGTTGATGAAGCTCAAGAAGGGGAGGGCCTCGGTTTAGATGATGATTATGATGCTCATTATCCACCTAGGAGAGCGATGAATGGAGGCCGAGGGATGGACGGAGGTCGTGGGCGAGGTCGAGGACCTCCAAGGGCTTTCATGGGAAGGGACTTGAGAAGGGAGTATGATGAGGTTGAAGACTACTACGGGGGTCAACCGGGACCACATCGTGGGGGTCGTGACACTAACCTCAATAGTGTAAAGATCACTATCCCGCCTTTCAAGGGAACTAGTGATCCGGAGACTTTCTTAGAATGGAAGGTTCAATTGGAGCGGGTCTTTGACACGAATGATATGTCCGAGGAGAAGAAGGCTACCTATGCCATTGCTTCCTTTGAATCTTATGCCTCTACATGGTGGGAATCCATGAAGCGATCAAGGAGACGACTTGGGTTGCGGATGAACATCACTTGGGAAGAGTTGAAAGAAATAATGAGCAACAAGTATGTGACTCCCAAGTACCGACAAGAGCAACTCAAACGGCTCTATGAATTGAAGCAAGGCTCCAAATCCGTTGATGAATATTTCAATGATTTTGAGAAGAACCGGATGGCTCTTGATATGGAAACGGAGGATGAGGAACAAGCTATCATCCGTTTCAAAAGTGGCTTGAGTAGGGAGATTGCTTCCCAATTGAGGCTACACACCTTCCACTCTCTACAAGATGTGTGTGATGCCGCGGTTGAGGCCGAGAAGTGGTTCAAAGAAGAGAAGGCTCCTCGCTATAGGAGTACCACCACTACCACTCCAACAACTCGCCCCAAAGAATGGAAGACCCCATACACAAGTGGTGCAAGTGGGAGTCGAGATGTGAAGAAGCCTTTTGAGAAGGCTACCCCGAGAAGCGACCACAAAGAGGTTGGAGGTAATTCTAAAACTACTTTAAATACTCCTTCTTCTTCTTCTTTCCAATGCCATAAATGTAAGGGATACGGCCACTTTGCCAAAGAGTGCCCTACCCGGAAAACGATGATTGTGATGGATGATGGGTTGGTCTATGAGGGGGAAAGTGAGTCCGAGGGAGAGATTGAGGAGGAGAGTGAGGAAGTTGAGGGTGAGGGTGAAGAGAGAGTGACGGAGGGGGATGATCCTAATATGTTCCTTGTGGTTCGCCGCATTTTGGGAACCATGGTGAGTGAAGAGAGGGAAGATGAACAAAGGGAAAACTTGTTCCATGCTCGGTGTAGAGTGAAGGGGCAAGTGTGTTCCATGATCATAGACTCGGGTAGTTGTGCAAATGTGGTGAGCCAATCCTTGGTCTCACAATTGAAATTGACTACCCAAAAGCACCCTAATCCCTACCGTTTGCAATGGTTGAGTGAGTGTGGGGAATTGAGGGTCTTGAAGCAAGTCTTGATTAGGTTCAAGATTGGGAACTATCAAGATGAACACATGTTTGACGTGGTGCCAATGCAAGCATGCCACCTTTTATTTGGTAGGCCGTGGCAATACGACAAACAAGTGGTTCATGATGGCCGGGCCAACACTTACACGGTTAGACATGAGGGGAAGAAGTTTGTGCTCACACCCTTGTCCCCAAAGCAAGTAAGTGAAGACTATCGGCGCATGAAAGAGTTGAGGGAAGCGGCTAAGGCCAAGTCCCCGGTTGTGGCCAAACCTTTGGCCGAGACTCCACCAACTTCCACCGGTCGCATGTGTGCCATGATGCAACCGGGTGAGATTTTGAAAGGTAATGATGGCACCAAAATGCTCATATGCCTAGTGCACAAAGGTATGGTTTTAAATTCCGAAAGTGATTATTTATCTAACCCTAACCCTTTGCCTAGTGCCATTGAAAATGTTTTGAAGGTTTATGAGGACATGTTCCCGGATGAGATGCCGGATGGATTGCCTCCTTTGAGGGGCATTGAACATCAAATTGACTTTGTCCCGGGATCTCAAATTCCCAACAAGCCGGCATATAGGAGCAATCCCGAGGACACAAGGGAACTACAAAAGCAAATTGATGAGTTGCTCACCAAAGGCTTGGTGAGGGAGAGCTTGAGCCCTTGTGCCGTGCCCGTGATCCTTGTTCCGAAGAAGGATGGCACTTGGAGGATGTGTGTGGATTGTCGAGCGGTCAACAAGATCACGGTAAAGTATCGACATCACATACCTCGTTTGGATGATATGTTAGATGAGCTTAGTGGTTCTAGCATCTTTTCAAAAATAGATCTTAGGTCCTGTTACCATCAAATCCGAATGAAACCCGGAGATGAATGGAAAACCACATTCAAGACCAAGTTTGGTCTATACGAATGGTTGGTGATGCCCTTTGGCCTCTCCAACGCGCCTAGTACTTTCATGAGATTAATGAACCACGTGCTTAAGCCCTTCATCAACAAATTCGTGGTCGTCTACTTTGATGACATATTGATTTATAGCAAGTCAATAGGCGACCATGTGGGCCACTTGAGTCAAGTGCTTGAAGTGCTACGAGCCGAAAAGCTCTATGCCAACTTTAGGAAGTGCGCCTTTTGTGTTGAAAAGGTTGTCTTTTTGGGCTTTGTTGTTAGTGTCAATGGTGTAGAAGTTGATGAGTCCAAAGTTGAAGCCATTAGAGATTGGCCTACTCCCACCACCGTTTCTCATGTGCGGAGTTTTCATGGCCATTGCCGCACCACTCACCGAGTTGGTGAAAAAGGACAAGTCCTTTGTTTTGGGAGAGCCGCAAGAGAAGGCTTTCCAAGAATTGAAAAGTAGGTTAAGTACCGCCCCCTTGTTGCAATTGCCCGACTTCGGGAAGGCTTTTGAGGTAGAATGTGATGCCTCGGGGGTGGGTATTGGGGGTGTCCTCATGCAAGAAGGGAAACCCGTTGCCTACTTTAGTGAGAAGTTGAAGGGCGCAACCTTGAATTACTCCACGTATGACAAGGAGTTGTATGCCCTAGTGAGAGCTTTGGCCCATTGGCAACACTATCTATGGCCTCGGGAATTCGTGATCAAGAGTGACCATGAGTCACTCAAGCATCTAAGAGGTCAAGAGAAGTTAAACAAAAGACATGCCAAATGGGTGGAGTTTATTGAGTCCTTCCCTTATGTAATTCATTACAAACGGGGTAAGGACAATGTTGTAGTCGATGCGCTTTCTAGAAAGTTCGCCCTTGCTACCACTCTTGCTTCTAGACTTATGGGTTTTGAGAGTATAAAATCCTTATATGAACATGACCCAAAGTTCAAGAGCATTCATGATGCTCTAGTGAGTGGGGAAAGGGTGGAGAAATACCAATGGGTGGATGGCTACATTTTCAAGAAAGGGAGAGTGTGTGTCCCCGAGTCCTCTTGGCGAGAATTGCTAGTGCGTGAAGCACATTGTGGAGGCTTGATGGGTCACTTTGGGAGGGATAAGACTATGGCCATTCTTATGGAGCAATTCCATTGGCCTAAGATGGGAATGCATGTTGAGCGGCTATGCAATGCTTGTTTAGATTGCAAGCACGCCAAGTCTAAGTCGAATCCCCATGGCTTGTATACTCCTTTGCCTATTCCTACTAGCCCGTGGATGGACATTTCGATGGATTTTGTTATGGGTTTGCCGCGGTCTAGAGGGGGCCATGATAGCCTTTATGTTGTCGTGGATCGGTTCTCCAAAATGGCTCACTTCATTCCTTGTAAGAAGAGTAGTGATGCACACCATGTAGCTTCCTTGTTCATTGATAATGTGTTAAAATTGCATGGCGTGCCTCAAACCATTGTAAGTGATAGGGACACTAAGTTCCTAAGCCATTTTTGGAGATGTTTGTGGGGTGCCCTTGGCACCAAATTGTTGTTCTCTACGTCCCACCACCCTCAAACGGACGGCCAAACCGAGGTGGTGAACCGAACCTTGGGGTCTCTTCTTAGAGCTATGACCCGAGGTAAGGCCGGGACATGGGTGGAGAAGTTACCACTCATGGAGTTTGCATATAACCGCACTTTGCATAGAATGATTGGCATGACTCCATTTGAGTGCGTTTATGGTTTTAATCCTTTGATTCCACTTGATCTCACCCCTTTGCCAAGGGAAATGGTTGTTAATGTTGCAGGTACAAGCCGAGCTAAGGCCTTAATGGACCTCCATGCCAAAGCAAAGAAGAACTTGGAGGAAGCTTATGAAAAGTTGGCCGCCAAGAAGAACAAGGGGAGGAAGAAGGTGGAATTCAAGAAAGGAGATTGGGTGTGGGTGCACTTCCGCAAAGAGAGATTCCCAAGCATTAGAAAGGGGAAGTTGGCACCCCGAGGAGATGGCCCGTTCCAAGTGATATCCAAGATCAACAACAATGCCTATGTGATTGATCTACCGGGTGAGTACAATGTGTCAAGTACTTTCAATGTTAGTGACTTGGCTCCTTGTGATGTAGGTGATGCAGTGGAGGATGACGCCTTAATTTCGAGGACGAAATCTTCTCAAGAAGGGGAGGATGATGCCGGGCAAACTAGCTCGAGACCCTTCACAAGAAGCCAAGCCAAAGCTATCCATGATGCTCACCTTCACTTGGTATGGAGAGGCTTGAACGAGGAAGATGGAAGCTCCGGAACAACCTTGAAGATCATGCATTGGAGCACCGTGGAAGGGGAACCATCTAGGACACTTGGAGGGGCTCAAGAGACACAAAAGGAGGCACCCCAAGAAGCTTCAGGAAGAGGCGGACCGCCTACCTGATGCCGGGCAAATTGGCCTAAACGACAACCATCAAGAACCAAGCTTGGAGAGCACAAAGGTTGCAAGTCAAGGCCTTCGGATGAGGGTTCGAGAGTGATTTGAAGCCATGGACTTGAGCACGTTTGAGGGAGGACCGACTACGGACCAAGGGGGAACACTTAGTGTCCATTTTGAGCCGTAACCATACCTCCCAGGAAGAGGCGGAGCGCCTCCCCAAAGAGGCGGACCGCCTAGCAAAGGTCCAGAGAGCAACACAGCAAGAGGCGGCCGCCCAAGACACTAGGCGGACCGCCCCTCACTGAAGGGTCCTGAGGCGGAGCGCCTCCCCCTCTGAGGCGGAGCGCCTCCCCCTGTTAGCCTTGACGGGATTTTGTGTAATTTTCCTATTTTGCCCTTAAGTGGCTTGTATTGTTATAACCCACTTTGGGGGTGTTTTAGACATTTCATTAAGTGTAAGGGAAGACTATAAATACCTTCCTTAGGTCATTTAGTTCATTAGTTTAGTCTTGACATTGAATAGAAAGAAGAGAGAACATTGAAGAGGCCGAGCCCTTCGAGGTTTGAAGCCCGAGGCTTCGATTATCTATGTACTTGGAACCTATGGGGATCGACACCTAGTTGGATCCATTGTAAGGTTCAAGTTTCCCTTCTCCCTTTTGAATTCAATTAATGTGAATGAATTGAATTCGTTTCTTTCTTCTAAATTCTTGCCTTCCTAGTCTCGATTTCTTGTTATCTTTTATCGCTTCCGCATTGTTTGTATCGTGTTTAGCTTCCGCGTATTTTGCCCTGCATCAGTTGGTATCAGAGCAAGGCTCGGGTTATGTTCTTACAAACCCCCTTTCCTTGTTCCATATGTTAGTATCGTTGTTGTTGTTGTGTTTGTTCTTGAAAAATTGAAGAAAAACAAAAAAATTGAAAAAACTAGAAAACTCAAGAAAATTTAGTAGATCGGGTTGGAAACGTATCCCCAAGTGTTAAAAAGTATTGGGGTTTGTTCCTTATAGTATTCCCGTTGTTTTGGTACCCATATATCACGTTTTGGTGCTACGAATCAAAATTTCGAAAATCAAAATCCCAAAAGTTTGAAAATTTCTTGAAAACGCTTCAATCTTGAATCGAAGCTTGTTGTTGTTTGTTGGAGGTTTAAAACCATTGGGGATTGGTTATAATAGTTGTATACACCTTTGGGTATCATTAATTTTGTGTATCGGGTTGAAAACGTTGGATTTTTGGGTGCGAAACGAGCCAAATCGCGTTTCGCAAAGTTGCAGGAATTTGCCCTAGGCGGAGCGCCTACCTATTGAGGCGGAGCGCCTCCCTCTGGGCTGCCCTCTGGATTTTCCTGAGGCGGAGCGCCTCTTTCCTGAGGCGGAGCGCCTCTTCCTGAAGGGTTTTCCCGGGTAGTTTTTTTCCTAGGTTTCCATCGTTATTCGCCCACGGGCTTCTTGGTTAGTGTTTCTAAGGTAATTGGCCTACTTGAGAGACACTAATCCTTTAGCATATTAGGGTATTCGTGCGTAGAGGAGACTAGAATTCAAAGAAGAGTCGTAGATTCTCTTTTGGCCTCAAGTGCGCACTTAAAATAACCGTCCGTCCATTGAGTCTCATTAACTCCACTCCGAACTTAACTTGGACATGCTAGTTGTGATCACCTTGGTTCCCAAGTTGTAAAGGCCTCGCTCTTGAGTGTTCATATATTGAGTGATACACGTGAGGGAGTGACTTTCGGGAGGTTTTGATCTTTTGGTGTTGCAACTATGTCGGATAATGAATGTGGAGGTTATGGCTCATGTGGAGACGAGGGAGACTATGGTTCCTACGATGGTGATGATGGGTCTTGCTATGATGACTCGGGGAACTATGGCTCCTATGATGATGAAGCGGTTCACTATGATGATCGTGAGGTTGAAGAAGACT
Source organism: Petunia x hybrida (assembly GCA_037355625.1). NCBI lineage: Eukaryota > Viridiplantae > Streptophyta > Magnoliopsida > Solanales > Solanaceae > Petunia > Petunia x hybrida. Next base: position 12,902,161 of record JBBBVM010000162.1, read on the forward strand.
ATGAAGCTTGTGATGATGAATTTGATGAATCTAATGCTTCAAGTCAAGAATACGAAGATGGTGACGCTTCCAGGTACATTGATCCTACTTACTCTACTTGTGATGAATTTGAGCATGATAGTGACATAGATAGAGTTGATGATGATGTTGAGTATATGAATTGTTCTTATGCATCTTCTCTTGGTGTTGCTAATGGAGTACAAGGGAGTAGTGGAGGACCTTCCATTAGTATGGGAGGTGGTGGTGGTTGTTCCGTGGGAAAGAAGAAGCTTGCATCTTCTAGGTACGCTAAGCGGCCTAACGCTTCTAATTCCCATGCGGAGGTTGGTATGAGAGATGGTGTTGCTTTTGCTACAAAGGGGTTAAAAGCCGTGAAGGGCGTGGATGGTTGTAGTGGGAGTAGTACTATGGGCTATGGAACCAAGGCGAGAGGCACTTATGGGTTCCATGGCAAGGTTCCTTCCTCGACTTCCAACAACATCTCTAATGTTGGGAGAGTGACGGGAAGTGGAAGTTACGCTAGCAATCTTGCTAGTAGTGGAGGAATAAGGAAGACCCAAGTTGTCGGAGTTGACACTTGTGGGCATTCAAGTTCTCATTTGGGTGCCAATGTGCAAGACTTGGGTAGATGTAGGTTCGTTGTTGAGGTAGATGGTATTGGAGGATACTTGCTCAAGATTGGTGGTACCGATGCCAATTGTATTAGCACCTCTTTGGTTGATAGGCTTAGGATACCATGCCATAAGCTAGCGCATCCTTATGAGTATGATGGAGTGTGGGTTTCTAAGGAGGCTCGGGTACTCATATCTCATGGGAGTTATAGATGCTATGTGTGGTGTGACGTGTATCCCATGCGTCATGTTGATGTGTGGATGGGTGAGCCGTGGTTGGAGGGGAAGAGGGTGCAATGTAGTGTGGTGAAGGGTGCATATCTTGTGGGCGTAGGGCAAAGAGTCTATGACTTTGTGCCTTACCGGGTGATGCAGGGCAAAATACGCGGAAGCTAACTAAAGGATAAACGAGCGGAAGCAAGTAAAGGATAACAAGAAATCGAGACTAGGAAGGCAAGAAAGTAGAAGAAAGAATTGAATTCAACTCACATACGTTGATTGAATTCAAAAGGGAGAAGGGAAACTCAAACCTTAGAAGGAATTCACACTAGTGATGAATCTCCATAGGTTCCAAGTCGTACAAGATACATGAAGCCTCGGGCTTCAACAAGAAAGGCTCGGCCTTCTCTTAATTCTCTCTTCTCAAATTCTATGTTCAAAGCTAACTAATGAACTAAATGACCTAAGGAAGGTATTTATAGTCTTCCCTTACACTTAATGAAATGTCTAAAACACCCCCAAAGTGGGTTATAACAATACAAGCCACTTAAGGGCAAAATAGGAAAGTTACACAAAATCCCGTCAAGGCTAACAGGGTGATGCAGCCCGATCACGTGCTGATCAAGTGATCGATCCACCGAGGAGACCGATGACAAGAAGCCAAGCCAAGCTGCTGCACGATGTGCACGTTCACTTAGCCTGGCCGAAGGAAAACAATTGCTCCGAAGCTGATGCCGGGCAATCCACCACAAGGAGACCATTCACTAGGAGCCAAGCCAAGGATGTCCAAGAAGCGCATTTACACTTGGTGAGGAAGGGCCTTGAAGAAGGAAGCGATTGGAAGCCGTTCCGGGTGCTCAAACTAGGCCTCACGCCTAAGGAAGAAGAGACCCCAGCAGAGCTAGGCGCCCCGCCTAGCCCAGGCGCCCCGCCTAGGGAGCTCACTGCCTAAGGCTCAGAAAATGCACCAGGCGCCCCACCTGGCTAGGCGCCCAGCCTAGCTGAAGGCCAAGCCAGGCGCCCCGCCTAGCTTCAGGCGCCCAGCCTAGCTGAAGGCCAAGCCAGGCGCCCCGCCTAGATCCAGGCGCCCAGCCTAGCTTCAGCATGAACTAGGCGCCCCTCCCAGCCCCAGGCGCCCCACCTAGCTGTTGAACTTATGTTTCTTTTACTATTTTGCCCTACGTGGCTTATTTGATGAACCTCATTAGTAAGGGTACTTAAGTCTTTATGTAAGCTTGGGAAAACACTATAAATACCCAAGCCTAGCTTATTTTACACTTAGCTTATTATTGATGATTATGAATGATGAACATGAGCAAGGCTCTTGACTATTGAATGAATGAATCCTTTGACCTTGGACTTGTATGTCTTCTAGCGGATCTAGATGAATACTCTTCCTCTCCGACCATTCTACTTGCGTGCTCGCGTTAGCTCGAGGGTAGTTGCATAGCGTAGGTGTTCTTGTCCTTCTCTCGGGGTGTAACGGAACAAGTTCTCCGTTGCTACTTGGGATTAGAGATCGAGTTACGTCTCGTTCTTTATCTTTTACTTTCCGCGTTTGATTTCCTACATCATTTGGTATCAGAGCAAGGCTCGGGTTTTGTTTCTACAAACCCCCGACCCTTGATTCTTCGTGCCTAGTATCTTCTTTTAGTTTTCTTGTTGTTGAAGTTATTGAAAGAAGAAAATTACAAAAAAATTGAAAAATTGAAAAATACAAAAATTGGTGTATCTTCTTGATTTGGATGATTTGTGATATGGGTGTTGTGGATTCTTGATCGTGATTGATTTCCCGTTACTTGAGTACCAAAATTGTTGGAATTGGTGAAGTTTGAAAAATTGAAACCCCAAAACCCCTTAAACCCTTGAAGAACTTGTTCTTGATGAATTTTGGCTTGATTCTTGGGTTGGATTGATGTTTGTGTGGAAACTTGTTATTGGGGATTGATCTTCATCGAAAAACAAACAATTCGGTACCAATTCTGTGGGATTTGAACATATATAACACCTTCTTTGATGAATCACAATCCTTGTTGAAACCCTTTTGATAAACCCTTGTGTTTTTGAGTTCTTGAGATTGAACCCTGATTTGATTGATTGTTTGATTGAAATTTTGATTGGGTTTTGTTAAGGAAGATCAAACACAACTTTGGGTATCATTGGATTGTGAAAACAAGTTGAAAACATCGGATTTGAGGCTTGAAAATCGACTTGAAACGAGTTTGGAACGAGTTGGAAAAAGCTTCAGGCTAGGCGCCCCGCCTAAGCCAGGCGCCCCGCCTGACTTGGCTACTGCCTAAGTCCCAGGCGCCCCGCCTAGACTCAGGCGCCCCGCCTGGCAGACAGCACAATCTAGGCGCCCCTCCTGAGTTTCAGGCGCCCCTCCTGAGTGCTGAACGCATTGTTTCGGGTAGATTTTCGTAGGTATTTCCCTTTGTTTGATAACATAACATCTAGTTAGTACTAATTTGAGTAACCGATCTACTTGAATAGTGCTAACCCTTTGATTGCTCTTAAGTGATTCGTGCCTAGCAAGGAGAGTAGACTTCTAAAGAAAAGCGTAGAATCTTTTGACTCAAGTCCTTCACTTCAAAGTGCCTAGCGTTCATTGAGTCCCATTAACTCCACTCACCCCGGAGTGTGCGTGACTCGTGAATAGTTTAGTTGAGTTGAGGAGTTGCTATTCATCTACGTGAAGCTTTGGGACTACAAGTTGAGTGAAATATCCACCGCCACCCAAAAGAGTGATCCGAGTGAACACAAGTGAGGGAGCGAGTGAGGTGCTTTAACTAACTCTTGTTTTTCTTTGTTTGTAGGTACAATGGCCAACGAAGGTCAAGATTTCATTAAGGAGGCCTTGGCTAATCTTCTTGCCAAGATGGACCTCATGAACCAAAGAATTGATTCTCTTGAAAAAGGAGCCTCGAGTACTCAAGGAGAACATGGGACCCCGAGTGTCCCCATTGAAAAAGGGACCCCGAGTGTCCAAATTGAGACCTGTGAAGGCTCAAGTAGTCCTACTTTTACCCCGGAGCAAGTTGTTGAATTGCTCAATCAACAACGGGTTAAGGAGGACCGAGAGAGAGTTGAACGAACGGGCATTCCCCGTATTTTGGACAATCCTCCAAGAAACTTTCCACTACCAAGACCCGTCCGAAATGTGCAACCTCTTGAGCAAGTTGTTGCGGCTCAAGAAGGGGAGGAAGTTGATTATGATGACAATGTGTATGGGTTTGATGATCACTTTCAACCAAGGCGAGCTATGAATTGGGGTCGAAATGTGGATCGGGGTAGAGGCCGAGGTCGAGGGCCACCCTTAGGATATGGAGGAAGGAATGTTAGAAGGGACTATGTTGCTTATGATGATCACCATGGAGGCCAACCGGAGCCATTCCAAGGGGGTCGTGACAACAACAACAACCTTAATAGTGTGAAGCTCACTATTCCTCCTTTCAAAGGGAGTAGTGACCCGGTGGAGTACATTGATTGGAAATTGGTTATGGAGCGTATCTTTGACACCAATGATATGCCCGATGTGAAGAAGACCAAGTATGCAATATCCTCCTTTGAATCTTTTGCTTCTACTTGGTGGGAGTCGGTGAAGAGAAATAGAAGAAGGACGGGTATGGCTATTAATCTTACTTGGGAAGAGTTGATCCGTGTGATGGATGAGAAGTACTTGACTAACCAATACCGGGTTGAACAACAAAGGCGTCTATATGATTTGAAGCAAGGTTACAAATCGGTTGGTGAATACTTCAATGAATTTGAGCAAATCCGAATGATCCTTGACTTAGATGATGAAGACAATGAGACGGCCATGATCCGTTTCAAAGGGGGCTTGAACCGAGACATAGCTTCACAATTGAAGTTCCACAAATATGATGATCATTACAAGCTATGTGAAGATGCGGTTGAGGCCGAGAAATGGCTCAAGGAGGAGAAATCCCTCCGCTACAAGAGTAGCACTCCTACTCCAACAAGCAAACCAAAGGATTGGAAGCCTCCTACCACAAATGCAAGGTTCCCAAGTGCAAGTGGAACAAGTGGTGCAAATGCTACCAAGGATGTGAAGAAGCCGTTTGAGAAGAACACACCTAATGTGGGAGGTAACTCTAAAACTCAACTACATGCTCCTACTTCTTCTTCAATACAATGCCACAAGTGCAAGGGGTATGGTCACTTTGCTAGGGAATGTCCTACAAAGAGGACCATGATTGTTGTTGGTAATGAAGCCTATGAGAAAGAGAGTGAATCGGAGGATGAGGGAGTAGAGGGAGTAGAGGGAGATGAGGGAGTAGAGGAGAATGATTTGCTTGATGATACAATGGAGGAGGAGGATCCTCATACTTTCTTGGTTGTGAGACGGAGCCTAGGAGCTATGATTGTGGAGGATAGTGAAACCTTGCAAAGGGAAAATCTTTTCCATGCTAGGTGCCGGGTCAAAGATGTTGTTTGCTCTATGATAATTGATTCCGGAAGTTGTGCAAATGTAGTGAGTCAATCACTAGTGGCTCAATTGAAGTTGACTACCATGAAGCATCCTAAACCTTACCGGTTACAATGGCTTAGTGAATGTGGAGAGCTTAAGGTGATGAAACAAGCCATGATCAAGTTTAGAATGGGTAGTTATGTTGATGAGCATTTGTTTGACGTTGTGCCTATGCAAGCATGCCACCTACTCTTAGGGAGGCCATGGCAATTCGATAGGCAAGTGGTGCATGATGGTCGTGTCAACACCTACACGGTCAAACATGAAGGGAAGAGATTTGTGCTTAAACCTCTCACTCCTAAGCAAGTAAGTGATGACTACAAGAAAATGAAGGAGTTGAGGGAGGTGGCAAAGGCTAAGTCACTCATTGAGACTAGCCCTTTGTCCAAAAGCATGGTGGCAATCCCACCTACTTCATCTACCGGTGGCATGTGTGCCATGATGCAACCGGGCGAGCTCTTGAAAGGTAATGATGGCACCAAGTTTCTCCTATGCCTAGTGCACAAAGGTATGATCCTTAACTCTAATTGTGATTTTTCTTCTAGCCCTATGCCTAGTGCTTTGAAAGATGTCTTGGAAAACTTTGGGGACATGTTCCCGGATGAGATGCCCGATGGCTTACCTCCCTTGAGAGGAATTGAACATCAAATTGACTTTATTCCGGGCTCTCAAATCCCGAACAAGCCGGCCTATAGAAGCAATCCCGAGGATACAAGGGAGTTGCAAAAACAAGTTGATGACTTGCTTTCCAAAGGCTTGGTAAGGGAGAGTTTGAGTCCTTGTGCCGTACCGGTCATTCTTGTCCCAAAGAAAGACGGCACTTGGAGAATGTACGTAGATTGCCGAGCCGTGAATAAGATAACGGTCAAGTACCGTCACCCTATTCCACGGCTTGATGATATGTTGGATGAATTGAGTGGGTCGTGTGTCTTTTCCAAAATCGACCTTAGGTCCGGTTACCATCAAATCCGGATGAAACCCGGGGATGAATGGAAAACCGCATTCAAGACCAAATTCGGTCTCTATGAATGGTTGGTAATGCCCTTCGGGCTTTCCAACGCACCTAGCACTTTCATGCGACTCATGAATCATGTTTTGAAGTCTTTTATCAACAAGTTTGTTGTTGTCTATTTTGATGATATCTTGATCTATAGTAAGACAATGGATGAACATGTTGACCACCTTAGGCAAGTGCTTGATGCTTTGAGAGCCGAAAAGCTCTATGCTAATTTCAAAAAGTGTGCCTTTGGTGTGGATAAGGTTGTCTTTCTTGGGTTTGTTGTGAATGCCCAAGGAGTGGAGGTGGATGAGTCTAAGGTAGAGGCCATACGTGATTGGCCTACTCCTACTACCGTGACTCAAGTGAGGAGCTTCCATGGTCTCGCAAGCTTTTATAGGCGATTTGTGAGAGACTTTAGCTCCATTGCCGCTCCACTCACCGAATTGGTGAAGAAAGACCAACCGTTTGTTTGGGGAGAGCCTCAAGAGAAGGCCTTCCATGAATTGAAAAGTAGGTTGAGTACCGCCCCTCTATTGCAATTGCCCGACTTTGGAAAGGCATTTGAGGTTGAATGTGATGCCTCGGGGGTGGGAATTGGTGGTGTATTAATGCAAGATAGCAAACCCATCGCCTACTTTAGTGAGAAGTTGAAAGGGGCCTCCTTGAATTATTCGACATATGACAAGGAGTTGTATGCCCTTGTGAGAGCCCTTGCCCATTGGCAACACTATCTTTGGCCTCGTGAGTTTGTAATCAAGAGTGACCATGAGTCACTCAAGCATTTGAGAGGCCAAGAGAAGCTCAATAAGAGACATGCCAAGTGGGTTGAATTCATTGAGTCCTTTCCCTATGTGATTCAATATAAGAAAGGGAAGGACAATGTTGTGGCGGATGCGCTTTCGAGAAAGTTTGCTCTAGCCACCATTCTCACCTCTAAGCTCATGGGGTTTGAGAGCATTAAATTTATGTATGCTCATGACCCAAAGCTAAAGAGTGTCCTTGACGCTCTAGAGAAGGGGGAGAGAGTTGAGAAATACCAATGGGTTAATGGTTATATCTTTAAGAATGGTAAAGTATGCATACCCGAGTCCTCATGGAGGGAATTGCTTGTGCGAGAGGCACATTGTGGAGGACTCATGGGTCATTTTGGTCGGGACAAGACCTTGGCCATCCTTCGGGAACAATTCCATTGGCCAAAAATGGGAACTCATGTTGAGAAGCTTTGCAACTCTTGTCTTGAATGCAAGGTTGCTAAGTCCAAGTCAAACTCCCATGGTTTGTATACCCCACTCCCCGTACCTACTAGTCCGTGGTTGGATATCTCGATGGATTTTGTGATGGGATTACCAAGGACTAGGGGGGCCATGATAGCATTTATGTTGTTGTGGATAGGTTCTCCAAAATGGCTCATTTCATTCCATGTCGTAAATGTGATGATGCACAACATGTTGCTACCTTGTTTGTTGATAATATCTTGAAATTGCATGGTGTGCCTCAAACCATAGTGAGTGATAGGGACACCAAGTTCCTAAGTCATTTTTGGAGGAGTTTATGGGGTGCCCTTGGCACCAAACTCTTGTTTTCTTCGTCCCACCACCCCCAAACCGATGGGCAAACCGAAGTGGTGAACCGAACCTTGGGTGCTCTTCTTAGAGCCATGACCCGAGGTAAGGGTGGGACTTGGATAGATAAGCTACCTCTTATGGAGTTTGCCTACAATCGAACCGTGCATAGAATGATTGGCATGACTCCATTCGAGTGTGTTTATGGTTTAACCCCTTGATTCCCCTTGATCTAACCCCTTTGCCAAGGGAAATGGTTGTTAATTTTGAAGGTAAAGCTAGAGCGAAGGCAATGATGGAACTCCATGCAAAGGCAAAGAAGAATTTGGAGGAAGCCTATGCTAAGGTTGCTTCCAAGAAAAACAAAGGACGCAAGAAGGTGGAACTCAAGAAGGGTGACTATGTGTGGGTGCACTTCCGGAAAGAAAGGTTTCCAAACCTTAGAAAAGGGAAGTTAGCACCCCGTGGCGATGGCCCATTCCAAGTGCTTTCAAAGATAAACAACAACGCTTACGTGATCGACTTGCCAAGTGAGTATCAAGTTTCTAATACTTTCAATGTTTGTGACTTGGTTCCTTTGGATGTAGGTAATGAAGGGGTCGTGGATGATGATGCCTCAATTTCGAGGACGAAATCTTCTCAAGAAGGGGAGGATGATGCCGGGCAATCCACCACAAGGAGACCATTCACTAGGAGCCAAGCCAAGGATGTCCAAGAAGCGCATTTACACTTGGTGAGGAAGGGCCTTGAAGAAGGAAGCGATTGGAAGCCGTTCCGGGTGCTCAAACTAGGCCTCACGCCTAAGGAAGAAGAGACCCCAGCAGAGCTAGGCGCCCCGCCTAGCCCAGGCGCCCCGCCTAGGGAGCTCACTGCCTAAGGCTCAGAAAATGCACCAGGCGCCCCACCTGGCTAGGCGCCCAGCCTAGCTGAAGGCCAAGCCAGGCGCCCCGCCTAGCTTCAGGCGCCCAGCCTAGCTGAAGGCCAAGCCAGGCGCCCCGCCTAGATCCAGGTGCCCAGCCTAGCTTCAGCATGAACTAGGCACCCCTCCCAGCCCCAGGCGCCCCACCTAGCTGTTGAACTTATGTTTCTTTTACTATTTTGCCCTACGTGGCTTATTTGATGAACCTCATTAGTAAGGGTACTTAAGTCTTTATGTAAGCTTGGGAAAACACTATAAATACCCAAGCCTAGCTTATTTTACACTTAGCTTATTATTGATGATTATGAATGATGAACATGAGCAAGGCTCTTGACTATTGAATGAATGAATCCTTTGACCTTGGACTTGTATGTCTTCTAGCGGATCTAGATGAATACTCTTCCTCTCCGACCATTCTACTTGCGTGCTCGCGTTAGCTCGAGGGTAGTTGCATAGCGTAGGTGTTCTTGTCCTTCTCTCGGGGTGTAACGGAACAAGTTCTCCGTTGCTACTTGGGATTAGAGATCGAGTTACGTCTCGTTCTTTATCTTTTACTTTCCGCGTTTGATTTCCTACATCAGAAGCTGAGTGGCCAAGCTCAAGAATCGAAGGCATTATCTTCAGATTTGAGCCCGAAGGCAAAGTGACCGAGGACAATGAGCTCGAAGACAATTGAGCGTCCGAAGGCAACAAGTGTGTGTTCGAGCAGACAATTGAGAACCGAAGCCAAAGATTACCGAAGTCAAAGTCTGCCGAACACATTTTAACTCAGCCCTGCGTGGCCTATTTTCTATTGGTCAACTGTGACCTATTTACTAGTTTACCCTTAGTATTTCCTATATAAACACTGTTTCCTTTCATTGTAAGTAGCTAGTTTTTGGATATTGAAATTGAATGAAAGTGCCGAGCACATTTCTTGTCTTCGTCGTGAGCAAACCCTGGTGAGGGCTTTTATGGACTTGTGGCTTTCGGTTAATCCGATTGAACATTCCTCTTTGATCATTCAGTTTGCAAGAGGCAATGTTCTCTTGAGGATTGTTGCATAGTTAGGGTGATTCTTGTGTCCCTTTCGGTTGAGCTTTGAGACAGGTTCCTCACTGTTCTTTCGAAAGAAGCAAGTTTTGTCTTGCTTCTATCTTCTTCTTTATTTGTTCTTCTTCCGCGTTTGTGTTTAGCAACCCCTTCGGGAATTGCATTGCACCATCTTGGTATCAGAGCACGGTTTGAGTTTGTTCTTACAACCTCAATCCTGTTCATTATCTTCGTGCGTTTTGTGTCTTTGTTTCCTTTTCGTGTTCTTGAATTTTGTTACTGTTGGTGTTGTTATTTTACAAAAAAAAAAAAAAGTGTTAAAAGGAAAATTCAAAAATTGTGTTTGATTGCTGATTGTTTGGGAAAAACAATCTTGGATTATTGTTCACCATCGAGTTCTGATTCCAACGAATACCCGACGTACTGATTTCGTGACTAGGGTTTCTTGGTGAATTTTGGACTGTTTTGAGCTTTAATGGTGACTGAAAACTCGAACCCCACTGTGTTTGGAAGAAACCGATGAAGGTTGGTGGTTCTTGAGTGATTTGGGTTTGTTTATTGTTTAAAATCGAAGTTCTCGGCAACGGCTCCAAGATCTCTTCGGGCCACTGGAGGTGGTATTCTTTCTCCTCGGGGAATGCCCAAGTTTTGATAAGCAGCTTGGGGATTGCCCAAGTTTTGGTAAGCAGCTTGGGGATTGCCCAAGTTAAGTTCTCTTCGAATTGCTTCACTTGTCAACTGATGTTGTCGTACAAGCTCAGCATACAGCTCAGGTTTCATCGGAGTGGTTTGGCTAGTTCCAGCGCCGGACCCATTCATGGCCACGGACGCACTTCCCTGCTCGAGGTTAGCTACTCGAGCACTCACTCCTCTTACATCGGCACTGACACCTTGTATCGCAGCCATGAGATCGGCTAACGACACTTCGGGCTTCTCAATGCTTTTGCCATCGTTTCCAACCATTGTACCTGCACAAGTCAAAGATCAAACAAATGTTAGGGTTAAAAATCACCTCACACACTCCCTCACCTTTGATGGGTGGCACTCGGGTCCACTCAATTTATGGGTTCGGTTTTTGATCACTCAAGGACTTGTTAACAGTGTGATAAGACCCAAATCGAGCAACCATCCAAAAGCACCATCCAAGGCCAAGGAAGAGCACTTCAAGGTCATACATTGGGTCGCCATGAAAAGAAGAGCATCCGAGACACAATTCGAAGTGTTTCAAGAAGCTTCAGGAAGAGGCGGACCGCCTACGGATTGAGGCGGACCGCCTAAGGATTGCTTGCTCTCTTGATTCCAAGAGGCGGACCAAGGAGGCGGAGCGCCTCAGTGTGTGGGGCGGACCGCCTAAGGCATGGAGGCGGGCGCCTCCCCCTGTGCGAGTTTGACCGGGTTTTGACTTTAAGTCGCTATGTAATTCCTAGTATGCCCCTACGTGGCTTATGACTTTAGAACCTATTTTAAGGGTATTTTAGGCCTTTCCTTATGTCTTGAGTGAGGCCTATAAATACTCCATAGCTTAGCATTATTAGCTAGTTTTTGATATTATGATGAAAGATTGATTGTCAATGACAATGTTCAAGAGTGGATTCTCTTTGAATGAAAACCCTTTGAGACGGTTTGAGTTTACTAGTGGATTCTAGTTGAACCCCAAACCACCCCGATCATTCTATTTGCGAGTCCCAGGTGCGGCTCGAGGGTAGTTGCATAGCGTAGGTGATCCTTGACATCCACCCGGGGTGTATCGGAACTAGTTCTCCGGTGCTACTTGGGTCTTTGTTCGAGCCTCGTCTCGTTTTCTATCTTTTTATCTTTTCCGCGTTTTTGATTCTTATCATCTTGGTATCAGAGCAAGGCTCGGGTTTTGTTTCTACAAACCCCCGACCCTTGATTCTTCGTGCCTAGGTCGATTCCTATCTTTATTTTCTTGTTCTTGTTATTGAAAGAAGAAAATTACAAAAAAATTGAAAAATTGAAAAATCTAAAAATTTGGTGTATCTTGTTGGTTTGGATGATTTTTGATATGGGTGTTGTAGATTCTTGATCGTGGATGAATCCCCGTTACTTGGGTACCAAAATTGTTGGATTTGGTGGAGTTTGAAAAATTGAAACCCCAATTGCCCTTAAACCCTTGATGAACTTGTTCTTGATGAATTTTGGCTTGATTCTTGGGTTTGATTGATGTTAGATTGAAAACTTGATATTGGGGATTGATCTTCATTGAAAAACAAACGATTCGGTACCAATTTTGTGGGATTTGGACCTATATAACACCTACCTTGATGAATAACAATCCATTTTGAAACCCTTTGATAAACCCTTGTGTTCTTGAGGAAGATGAACATGGTGAATTCGTTGTTTTCGATTGGGGTTTGTTAAAAATCATTGGGGTTTGATCTTTGTGACCAAAAACAACTTTGGGTATCCTTGGATTGTGAAAACAAGTTGAAAACAATTGGATTTGAGGCTTGGAAATCGACTTGAAACGAGTTTGAACTGTGCTGAAAAGTTGCAGAGGCGGAGCGCCTCAATTTAGAGGCGGAGCGCCTCAGCTCTGTGAGCTCTCTGGATTTCCTGAGGCGGAGTGCCTCCCCTGAAGAGGCGGAGCGCCTCCTCCTGTAGGTTTGCCCAGGGCGGACCGCCCACCTCCTGAGGCGGGGCGCCTACTTCCTGAAGCTTGGGAATTGGGTAGAAACTTCTAGGATTTCTTGTTTTGTTGCTTGCATTGCTTCCGGTTAGTGCTATTAGAGTATAATCCTACTCGATTAGTGCTAATTACTTGAGCTATTAGGATCATCGTGCCTTAGAAAGGAGACTAGAATTCAAAGAAGATCCGTAGTATCTTTTGATTCAAGTCCTCAATTAAAGTGCCTAGCGTTCCAATCGAGTCCCATTAACTCCACTCGCCCCGGAGTGCATTTGGACTTGATAAGTTGAGTGATTGAGTTGTGGTTCGTTGGTCAACTACTTGAAGCTTTTAGACTCAAACTTGTGTGAAATATCCATCCCCCACTAAACACGAGCGAGCCGAGTGAAACAATTGTAAGGGAGCGGGTGAGGAATTTTGCTAACGTTTGTTGCTTTTTGTAGGTACCATGGCAAACGATGGAGATGATCCTATGAAAATTTTCATGGCTACCGTTATAGCCAAGTTGGAGGATATCACTTTGAGACTTGAGTCCGTCGAGAGGAACCAAGTTGAGACCGGTGAGAAGAGGACCCCGAGCGTCCAAATTGAATCCGGAGAAGGAACGAGTCATAGCACTCCTATGACTCCCGGACACTTTGTTGAGCTAAACAAGAGGTATGAACAAAGCAAAGTTGAAGCTCTACGAGAGCGTGGGTTGGGCAATCCCCTCAACTTGGGCAATCCCCAAGTAAATGCTCCACTTAGAAGACCCGTGCGGAATGTCCCACCTCTTGAACAAATTGATGAATTTCAAGAAGAGGAGGAGTTCGGGTATGGTGATGAGGCCTATGGGTATGATGTTCCTTATCAACCTAGGAGGCAAATGCATTGGGGTCGAAACGTGGATAGGGGTAGAGGCCGAGGTCGAGGGCCACCCATGGGCTATGCTAGAGGGAATGTGAGAAGAGAGTATGTTGCACATGATGACCACTATGGAGGCCAACCGGAGCCTAACTATGGGGTACGTGACAACAACAACAACCTCAATAGTGTCAAGCTCAATCTTCCATCCTTCACGGGAACTTGTGATCCGGAGGCATACATGGAATGGGTACTACTCATGGAGATAGTGTTTGACACAAATGAGATGTCCGAGGAGCGGAAGGGTACATATGCTATTTCTACCTTTGAGGCCTATGCTTCTACTTGGTGGGAGTGTATGAAGAGGTCTAGGAGAAGGATGAATTTGCATTTGAATGTGACTTGGGATGAGTTGAAAGGCCTTATGAACACCAAGTACATAACTCCAAGGTATCGGCAAGAGCAACTCAAGAGGCTCTATGATCTAAAACAAGGTGTCAAATCGGTGCATGAGTACTATGATGAGTTTGAGAAGATCCGGATGGCATTGGACATGGATACCGAAGGTGAAGAAGAAGCCATGATCCGATTCAAGAATGGCTTGAGCTATGGTATAGCTTCTCAATTGAGGTTACATCATTATCTCACACTTCAAGATATGTTTGAAGCCGCAATTGATGCCGAGGCTTGGCTCAAAAGAGAGAAGTTCAAAAACAACACTCCTACTACTACAAGCAAGCCAAAAGAATGGAAGACTCCAAGTGCAAACTTTCCAAGTGCAAGTGCTAGCAAAGAAGTGAAGAAGCCATATGAGAAGACTACACCGCAATTGGGAGGTAACTCTAAAACTCGCTTGAGTAACCCTATTTCTACTTCTACTCAATGTTATAAGTGTAAGGGCTTTGGGCATATTGCTAAGGAATGCACTACAAAAAGAACCATGGTTGTGGTTGGTGATTTAGTGTATGAGCAAGAGAGTGAACCCGAGGAAGAAGAGGGAGTAGAGGGTGATGAGGAAGGAGATGTTGGGGAGATTGTTGCCATGGAGGAAGAGGATGATGATGCCCGTGCCTTCCTTGTTGTACGGAGGAGTCTAGGAGCCATGATAGTAGAGGATAGTGAAACCTTGCAAAGGGAAAATCTATTCCATGCTAGGTGCCGAGTCAAAGATGTTGTGTGCTCTATGATCATTGACTCCGGGAGTTGTACTAATGTTGTGAGCCAATCTCTTATATCCCAATTGAAATTGCCTACCGTGAAGCACCCCAAGCCGTATCGATTACAATGGCTTAGTGAATGTGGGGAGTTAAAGGTAGTGGAGCAAGCAATGATCAAGTTCAAAATGGGTAGTTATGTGGATGAACACTTGTTTGACGTGGTGCCCATGCAAGCTTGCCACCTTCTCCTTGGAAGGCCTTGGCAATTTGATCGACAAGTGGACGGTCGTGTCAATACTTACACGGTCAAACATGAAGGGAAGAGATATTTGCTTAAACCCCTAACTCCCAAGCAAGTGAGTGATGACTAATAACGAATGCGGGAATTGAGGGAAAGGGCTAAAGCGAAGTCACCCATTGTACTTGAACCCGAGGCAAACAATTTCATTGTTTTGCCAATGCATGATGAAAATGGGAGTCACTCCACTCCAATTGAGAGAGAAAAGATAGAGAGAAGTGAGGGAGTGACCGGTGACAATCCAAGAGAGGAAAAAGGAGAGGAATTGAGGAGTGATGTGAGCGGATTGTCACCACAAACTACACTTGACCATGAGGTAAAATTGAGAGAGATGAGGGGTGAGGAAGGAAAAATTGAGAGTGAGAGCACCCATTGTTCTAACCCTTCTTTATCTTCTATCTCTTCTTGTGAAAGTTCTTGTGTAGGTACAATTGAAGACAAGTCATTGGAGCCTCAATGTGAGCTTCATGAAGGAGGAGTTGCATATGACACTTCGAATCTTGTGAGTGATCAAGAAAGTACTACAAATGTAAGTGTTGCTTCACCTTTTCATGAGCCTACTAGCTACTTGTCTTGTAATGACTCAACACTAGTTGGTGTTTTTGATGCATCTAGTGAGTATACCACTAGTGAAGAGTCTAGTTGTCGACTTGAGTGTACTTGTGAAACACTAGTTGAGCGGGATGCTATGCCACATCATGATGTGAGCTCATTGTTCATTGAACCCCTCCCTAGTGTAGATTTGATAGTTGACCATGATTGTGACCTTTGCTATGACACACCGCCAACCTTTGACATAGGGAAAGATGAGGTAGTTGACCATTCCCTAATTGATATGCTTCTATTTGGTGGACCAATGTGTTGTGGTGATGATGGTCTTGTCCTTGAGGAGTCCAAATTACATGAATTGGACAAGGTTGTTCGTGATGACTCCTCAAGTGAACCTAGTCTTGATAGCTCGTCTATGTTTTATCATGATAGTGAGATGCATGTTTTTACCAATCCCTTATTTGAAGGCATTCTCATTAGTGGATATGACTTGTATCGGACTAGGGTGGGTGGTCAAATGGAACCCCCATGGTGTGAAGGGTTTGACCCCTTAGGCAACCCATTGCTTGAAAATGTGGGTGAGGTAGATGGTTCTTTGAGTGACCCTACTATTGCTAGTTTGGGTTATGATGAAGAAGAATCCATCATCAACACCTTCCTTGAGAGCTTGACTTTTGAGGAGGGTTGCCTAGTTGATGAAATGGGAGGGAAAGAGGAATCCCTTGGTGTGAGTAGGTATGCTCTAAAGAAGGGGAGTGGAGTGCTTGATCCTACTTGTAGGGTGGGCTATTTGACTCACTCCACTCCACATGTTGATCACACCTCGAGGATAGGATGGTGTGTTGATCTTGAGCTTAAGGTTCAAGGGGACTTTGGTAGCTTGATCTTGCATTTTCCATCTCCCCATGACCTCTTTGCTCATTATCTTGTTGAGTGCATGTTGATCTTTAACCAAGTGCTTATGGTTCTCTTTGGAGACTTGATATTTATGATGGTTATTGACGCTTGGTTATATCACAAGAGTGTGTTTTCCACACTTCTTGCACTAACCTACTTTCAAAGTGGGACGTTTGCTTGTTTTTGCTTGTCGTTGCTTGTAGGTTCTAAGCTCCATGCTAAAGCGGGGAAGATCTTGGAAGAAGCCTATGCCAAAGTGACGATCAAGAAGGACAAAGGAGGAGATTCTTGGCCACCCCGAGGAGTTGATAAAGCCATGAGAGACCAAGCCTTGATTTCGAGGACGAAATCTTCTCAAGAAGGGGAGGATGATAAGACCCAAATCGAGCAACCATCTAAAAACACCATCCAAGGCCAAGGAAGAGCACTTCAAGGTCATACATTGGGACGCCATGAAAAGAAGAGCATCCGAGACACAATTCGAAGTGTTTCAAGAAGCTTCAGGAAGAGGCGGACCGCCTACGGATTGAGGCGGACCGCCTAAGGATTGCTTGCTCTCTGGATTCCAAGAGGCGGACCAAGGAGGCGGAGCGCCTCAGTGTGTGGGGCGGACCGCCTAAGGCATGGAGGCGGGCGCCTCCCCCTGTGCGAGTTTGACCGGGTTTTGACTTTAAGTCGCTATGTAATTCCTAGTATGCCCCTACGTGGCTTATGACTTTAGAACCTATTTTAAGGGTATTTTAGGCCTTTCCTTATGTCTTGAGTGAGGCCTATAAATACTCCATAGCTTAGCATTATTAGCTAGTTTTTGATATTATGATGAAAGATTGATTGTCAATGACAATGTTCAAGAGTGGATTCTCTTTGAATGAAAACCCTTTGAGACGGTTTGAGTTTACTAGTGGATTCTAGTTGAACCCCAAACCACCCCGATCATTCTATTTGCGAGTCCCAGGTGCGGCTCGAGGGTAGTTGCATAGCGTAGGTGATCCTTGACATCCACCCGGGGTGTATCGGAACTAGTTCTCCGGTGCTACTTGGGTCTTTGTTCGAGCCTCGTCTCGTTTTCTATCTTTTTATCTTTTCCGCATTTTTGATTCTTATCACAGTGGCTCGTCTGATTGATCGGTCCTCTAAGATCCTTCAAGTTCGACAATAGTCA
Source organism: Petunia x hybrida (assembly GCA_037355625.1). Classification (NCBI taxonomy): domain Eukaryota; kingdom Viridiplantae; phylum Streptophyta; class Magnoliopsida; order Solanales; family Solanaceae; genus Petunia; species Petunia x hybrida. Next base: position 12,919,552 of record JBBBVM010000162.1, read on the forward strand.
CTGCCTCTTCGGGAAGAGTGAAGTGATGTTCGACTCGATGGAACGGACGCTTTTCAACTGAGCTCGGGGAGTCAAAAGAATTTCTACGAAAGTTTGGACTTCGGTCACTCCTTCGCACGAATTCCTATCAGCTCAAAAGAGTTAGTACGACCTCGAGTAGGACGATTACTCAAAAGATCCACCAACTAGAATTTTGACACGAAAGAAAGTGAGAACCTAGGAGAATCTACCCTTTGATTCCCTTTTGGAATCTTTTTCGATCACACCCACTCCTGTCCGTACAAAAGTGGTCCCTCCTTGGTACGGATAGGGTTTTACCTTATCCACTTTCCTTTTTCAGCCGACAATTTTCACCTGGGGTTTTGATGTTAAAATTTTAACCCCTTTCTTCTTCAATGGAACAGTGATCTTGCTCCGGCGTACGGACACAACAACTTCGGTTCACTGACCACGAAATTCAACAGATCTGGGTTGCTTTTCAACTCCGGTCTCAACAGCGGAGGAAATCAATTCAAGTTCTTCGAGCTAAGAACCAGCTCGTTCGAGTCGTACACTGTTACGATTTTGTAACAAGTTTTCGGCGTACGAACATCGATTTAAACTCAGAACTTCGATTTTTAAGCAACAAACAAACCCAAATCACTCAAGAACCACCAATCTTCACCGGTTTCTTCCAAACACAGTGGGGTTCGAGTTTTCAGTCACCATTAAAGCTCAAAACAGTCCAAAAATTCACCAAGAAACCCTAGTCACGAAATTGGTACGTCGGGTACTCGTTGGATTCAGAATTCGATGGTGAACAAGAATCAATGGTTGTTTATCCCAAACAACCAACAATCAAACACATATTTTGAATTTTCCTTTTAACACTTTTTTTTTTTTTTTTTTTTTTGTAAGATAACAACAGCAACAACTCAAACAGAATCAAGAACACGAAAAGGAAACAAAGACACAAAACGCACGAAGATAATGAACAGGATTGAGGTTGTAAGAACAAACTCAAGCCGTGCTCTGATACCAAGATGGTGCAATGCAAACCCGAAGGAGTTGCTAAGCACAAACGCGGAAGATAAACAAGAAGGATAAAAGATAGAAGCAAGACAAAACTTGCTTCTTTCAAAGAACAGTGAGGAACTTGTCTCAAAGCTCGATCGAAAGGGATACAAGAATCACCTAAACTATGCAACAATCCTCAAGAGAACATGCCTCTTGCAAACTGAATGATCAAAGGGGAATGTTCAATCGGATTAACCGAAAGCCACAAGTCCATAAAAGCCCTCACCGGGGTTTTGCTCACGACGGAGACAAGAAGAAATGTGTTCGGCACTTTCATTCAATTCATCAATATTCAAAAACTAGCTATCTACAATGAAAGGAAACAAGGTTTATATAGGAAATACTAAGGGTAACTAGTAAAAGGGTCACAGGCGACCAATAGAAATAAGCCACGCAGGGCTGAGTTAAATTGTGTTCGGCAGACTTTGACTTCGGTAAGCCTTGGCTTCGGTTCTCGATTGTCTGCTCGAACACACTTGTTGCCTTCGGACGCTCAATTGTCTTCGAGCTCATTGTCCTCGGTCACTTTGCCTTCGGGCTCAAATCTGAAGATAATGCCTTCGATTCTTGAGCTCGGCCACTCAGCTTCGGAGCAATTGTTTTCCTTCGGCCAGGCTAAGTGAACATGCACATCGTGCAGCAGCTTGGCTTGGCTTCTTGTCATCGGTGGATCGAACACTTGATCAGCACGTGTTCGGGCTGCATCAGATCCTTAACTCTAATTGTGATTTTTCTTCTAACCCTTTGCCTAGTGTGTTTGAGAATGTTTTGAAGGATTTTGGTGACATGTTCCCGGATGAAATGCCGGATGGATTGCCTCCTTTGAGGGGCATTGAGCATCAAATAGACTTTGTCCCGGGATCCCAAATCCCAAACAAACCGGCCTATAGGAGCAACCCGGAGGATACAAGGGAATTGCAAAAGCAAGTTGATGAATTGCTCACTAAAGGTTTGGTAAGGGAAAGCTTGAGTCCTTGTGCCGTGCCCGTTATCCTTGTTCCCAAAAAGGACGGCACTTGGAGAATGTGTATTGATTGTCGGGCCGTGAACAAAATTACGGTAAAGTACCGTCATCCTATTCCCCGACTTGATGATATGTTAGATGAATTGAGCGGTTCATGTGTGTTTAGCAAAATTGACCTTATGATAAGAATCAAAATGCGGAAACGAAAAGATAAAAGCGAGACGTAGCTCGTACGATAATCCCAAGTAGCAACGGAGAACTTGTTCCGTTACACCCCGAGAGAATGACAAGAACACCTACACTAAGCAACTACCCTCGAGCTAACGTGAGCACGCAAGTAGAATGATCGGGGGGGATTGGAATTCATCTAGATCCGCTAGAGGAAGAACAAGTCCCATCAAGGTTTCATTCATTCAATCCAAGAGTTCAACTCTCAACACAAGTGTTTGTTCAATCATCAAAGTTAGCTAATGATTTAAAGAGGCTAAGTGAAGTATTTATAGGCTTCACTTAGGTCTAAATAAAAGGTCTAAAATACCCCCAAAGTGGGCTAAAAACAAATAAGGCCACGCAGGGCTAAAGTTGGAAGTTCAAATAAAGTCATTAAAAATCCCGCATGTGGGTCACAGGGGTAGGCGGTCCGCCTAGTAGGGGGAGGCGGGCCGCCCAGCAGTCATCAGCTCTCTGGATCTGAGGGAGGCGGTCCGCCTAGGCTGGGAGGCGGTCCGCCCTGAGCCTTTCATGCCTCTGGATTTTGGGAGGCGCCCCGCCTCAGCTGGGAGGCGCTCCGCCTTGTTCTGGAGCCCCTTGGGATGTCTCATTTTGGGTCTCTTGGGCCTCTCCAAATGTCCTAGAGGGTCCTCCCTCCATAGTGCACCAAAGCATGGTCTTCAAGTTGCTCTCGGGGCCCTTCTTCCATACCCTTCCATACCAAGTAAAGATGAGCATCTTGGATCAACTTGGCTTGACTCCGGGTGAAGGGTCTTGAGGGGGTTTGGGTCTTATCATCCTCCTCTTCTTGAGAGGATTTCGTCCTCGAAATCGAAGCATCATCCACAACCTCTTCATCATCATGCACGACCTCTTCATTACCTACATCCAAAGGAACCAAGTCACAAACATTGAAAGTATTAGAAACTTGATACTCACTTGGCAAGTCGACCACATATGCATTGTTGTTTATCTTCGAGAGCACTTGGAATGGTCCATCTCCCCGGGGTGCCAACTTCCCTTTCCTTAGGTTTGGAAACCTTTCTTTCCGGAAGTGGCACCAAACATAGTCACCCTTCTTGAGTTCCACCTTCTTGCGGCCTTTGTTTTTCTTGGAGGCAACCTTAGCATAAGTTTCCTCCAAGTCTTCTTCGCCTTTGCATGGAGCTCAACCAAAGCCTTGGCTCTAGCTTTACCTTCAAAATTAACAACCATTTCCCTTGGCAAAGGGGTTAGATCAAGGGGGAATCAAGGGGTTAAATCCATAAACACACTCGAATGGAGTCATGGCCTATCATGCTATGCAATGTGCGATTGTAGGCAAACTCCATAAGAGGTAGACGATCAATCCAAGTCCCGGCCTTACCTCGAGTCATGGCTCTAAGAAGAGCTCCCAAGGTTCGGTTTACCACTTCCGTTTGCCCATCGGTTTGGGGGTGGTGGGACGTGGAGAACAAGAGCTTGGTGCCTAAAGCACCCCATAAACACCTCCAAAAATGACTTAGGAACTTAGTGTCCCTATCACTCACTATGGTTTGAGGCACACCATGCAACTTCAAAACATTTTCAATAAACAAAGTTGCCACATGTTGTGCATCATCACATTTCTTGCATGGAATGAAATGAGCCATTTTGGAGAACCTATCCACAACAACATAAATGCTATCATGGCCCCCTCTAGTCCTTGGTAATCCCATCACAAAATCCATCGAGATATCCAACCACGGACTAGTAGGTACGGGGAGAGGGGTATACAACCCATGAGGGTGGGCTTTAGATTTGGCTCGCTTGCACTCAAGGCAATTAGCGCAAAACTTTTCCACATGCACCCTCATCTTTGGCCAATAGAATTGTTCTTGAAGAATGGCCAAAGTCTTTCTTGTGCCAAAATGTCCCATGAGTCCCCCGCAATGGGCTTCATGCACAAGCAACTCTCTCCAAGAGGACTCCGGAATGCACACTCTACCATTTTTGAAGATATAACCATTAACCCATTGGTATTTGTCAACTCTCTCCCCTTTCTCTAGAGTGTCATGGATACTCTTTAGCTTCGGGTCATGAGCATACATCAATTTAATGCTCTCAAAACCCATGAGCTTAGAGGTGAGA